>CM065903.1:40797500-43297500 GCA_033439115.1 Firmiana major
AGAAAGTAGCCACCCATCGGATTTGAGATGTGAAATGGTGCTGGAGCTTTAGCTCACACCTGTTTTAATGATTTTGACTATGTTAGAGTTTAACTCTCATACGTCTGCATGATTTGATAAACTGTGCTGAAGCGTGACTCGCACGTGGTTTTATAATGATAATATACAGAAGTGTTAACTCGCACATGTTCTTACCGAGTTGAGGTAAATCTAGGGGTCTAGGACCCAAGGGGATGCCAGCCGACGGCCTCGGAATGGGCTAGGCCTTAACAATAAATCGTACCGCACTGAGGCCTTACGATGACTGTGTGTCACGCTGATTGCTCGCCTGGTATGTGAGACATGGTTCAGGATGAAAAGTCCATCGAAGTTGGAGTATGGACTTGGGTCCACGGTCGTACGTAGTACTGTGTAGTTGTTCGTTGGTATACTATGTACCATGCTGGGTGCACGTGAGTACGAGTATCGCGTAGATGACACATGGTGTACCTTATATCGTGAGTATATGAGGAGATGAGGATGATTGAGATGAGCTGGAGGGTAGGACTAACCTATCCCCCTTCAGGCGAAGTGATGCCCTGTGTACACCTGATCAGTGAGACCTGGGATCACTGACTATGGCCATATGTCGTGGATATTTGATTGTCGAAAATTTCATGCCTGTCTCAGAGATTCGAGAAACAGAGATAACTCAGAAAAGAAAGGGATTCGAGGAAAAGAAATGATTGAGAAAGTAAAGAGATTTGGTGTTTTGATAAATCTCTGATTTAAATACTTGTGCCGTAAGGGCATTGTTTTATGAATCATGTTTTAAAATGGAAGCATGACATATATGATTTACATGGAAATGCAAATGAGGAATGTATGTTTAAAGGCATTTTCGTATAATATTTCCATTTATAATGAAAACATGGTTTTTGATTATACATGCATGGGCTATGTAGGTAGTACGATATCTGCCTACTAGCATTCATTTCCTTACTGAGCTGTGGTTTGCTCATCCTACTATTTTCCCCCTTCAGGCACTGAGAAGTAGGAGAACGGTGGTCTCTAGATTTCTTTTTGAGTTGGACAGCTCCCCTCAGTTGTAAAGGTATAAGAATTATATACACAAGTGTATTTTGTATCTATCTTGATGTATCGCACAGTTATACCTTGGAATTGTAAACAGCTTTTTGGGGATGATATGTAAGTATAATGTATTTATATAATTGATTTTGTATATCTACACACACCTGGGAGTGTGAATTTAAGTTTAAATATTTTCACTGTAAATGAATGAAATTTTTAGTAATTGCAACGTCTCACAGCCCAAACATAGTAGCGTAAGTATGGATAAAGGGCACCCAGAAGTGGGGTGTGACATATTAGACCTTGATCTCGTCTTCAAGACCCTAGTCCGAAACTTGATTAGTTAGGATAGGGCGGTAGTCAATATGGCCATAGGTGTTTTCATTGATATTGGTGATATTGTTTAAGTACTTAGTTCCATGACGAGTTACAGAAATTGCCACATTCTCATCCAGTTGTATTGAATTATTTAAGCTTTGCCCATGCATGTATTTTAACAGAATTTCACATTTTGACAAGTGTGTCGGATTTCGAGAATTTCTATGTATTTCTCTTGGAACTTAAATTTGCTCAACGATGCATAAATTTTAGCTATACAAGCATGTCTCAATTGAAGCGTAAGCAATATTTTCTTTAATGAAATGTGCATAACTTTTTTACATAATTATCATAATTTACCACTGCATGGTGTGTTTGCATGGTATTTTACTAGCTTCAGTTATGTAAATTTCTTACTGAGCGTGTTGTTACTCACCCCTCTTTTTCAAACACCTTTCATATTAGATTCGTTGGGTGAGCTTCACGTTCTTGCTGACTCCATCAACCTAGTGAGTAGGCTTTTGGTCTACTGAGGTATATGCGACGGTGACATATATATATATATATGCATGTTATTTTAGATCATGTACGCATGGTTATATTTTGTAGGATGTGTCAGTTCGATGATGTATTGTAGAGTCATTAATGTAATAGACTGTTTTTAGGTTACTCTTTTTCGTTTTCAAGAAATTAACTGAGTTATGTGATCTATGTGTCCGGGAATGTATACAAGTTGTGGTTATGTGTTGCTAAATAAGTTGAGTTTCGACAATACTATGCCATAGTATTTATTTAATTGTGGTTGTGTGGTGAGCAACTAGAATTTGGCTGAAGGGTTAAGTTTTCGAATATTACCGTTATGCTGCCGAATTTTTGGCAGAAATCTTTTTTTTTCAAGCATGATAATTCACAGTTGTTCTTATATTCTTTAAAGAGTGGCATGAATTCCTACATTGGACAAAAAAACAAGTAAAACGATCCATAGAGACATTTAAGTTATCTTATAGCACGATTCCGCTTAATATTGTGCATTTACGTTTAAGGTTAGGTCATGAGGTGTGACAACTTGTTTTGGTATCAGAGGGCCTTGTTGTAGGGCCGTGTCAGTGTAGGGTAGCTAGTCTAGAAGTACATCTCACAACCGTGCTTGTTTGAAATGCATATATATATATATATATATGTTTGCACACACTTTCGATTGTTATTAACTTTGTTTGGGTCTTTGGTATAGGAATTCTGAGTCAGTATGAGTGGAAGATGAACAAGAGCCAAAGGTAGGCAAGCTCAGCCGCCTCCGGTACCTTCCCCGCAGCCTGATCCTGATGTTCCTGCTCTTTCTAAGCTACTTTTTTGGGACTTATAAGTTCTTCAACTATGGGCTCAACAGGATTGGACTTAACTTGTGGCTCCTCTAGCTCTTTGCCGCTCCTAGGGGTGATGGATTTAACATGTTCCTTACCCCCCTTTGCCTAACAGGATTAGCTTCAGTGTTATTGGGAAGGGTCCCTTGAGGACGTTGACTAAGAGCATTTGCTATTTGTCCTACCTGAACCTCTAAGTTCTTAATTGAAGCAACTTGATTTTGCAGCATAGTCGTGAACATTTCCTCAAGCGAGGGTTTCTTCTCAGTTGCTGGTAAGTGCTGGGGTTGCATAGGCTGTAGTGGTGGTGGTGGTTGATGGAAGTGAGGTGGATGATGCTAAAATTGAGGTGGATGGGGATGATGAGAAGGCAGATGATGAGGAAATGGATGATGTGGTGGTACCTGAACCGGTGGAGCTTGAAAACCATGGGGTCCTACAGATATGGAGTTAGAAGTTTGCCCTTGGTTTTGGCTCTAAGAGAAGTTAGGATGGTTCCTCCACCCTGGATTATAGGTGTTTGAAAAAGGGTTGTTCTGTTGCTTTAGGGGGGTAACATACTGGATCGATTCTAGGTTACGCAGACACCTATCCACAGAGTGTGTACCACAACACAGCTCGCACGAAAGAAAAGGACTTTGGACAGAATACACAGGGTTAGGACTAGTGGGAGGATTATGTTGGGTACTGACCGACTCTACCTTCTTCGTAAGATTAGCGATTTGAGAGGTCAAGGTAGACAGTGCGTCGAGCTCATAAATACCCGCTGGCTTCTTTGGCATTTTCCTCTTCGAGGACCATAGATAGTTGTTAGCCGCCATCTTTTCTAACAACTCGTAAGCTTCCTCCTCTGTTTTACACATTAGCGCTCCACCTGCAACAGCGTCAACAATGGTCCTATTTGGGCTTGTAAGTCCATTGTAGAAGGTCTGGACTTGCAACCACAGAGGTAGACCATGGTGAGGACACTTCCTAAGAAGCTCCTTATATCGTTCTCATGCTTCGTAAAGAGATTCAGAGTCGCACTGAGCAAATGAAGATATATCACTACGGAGTCTGGCCATTTTAGAAGGAGGAAAAAACTTAGATAGAAATTGATGGGCTAGCTCGTCCCATGTAGAAATGGATCCTCAAGGCAAGGAGGTTAACCAGTATCGCACCCTATCCCTAAGCGAGAAGGGGAATAATCAAGCCTAAGCGCATCATCAGATAACCTATTGTGTTTGAACGTGTTGCACAAGTCCAGGAATTGCCCAAGGTGAGCATGTGGGTCATCGTGTGGAAGCCCACTAAACTGTAAAGATGTCTGGATCATCTGGAGGATGGAAGATTTAATTTCAAAATTATTAGCAAAGACAGCTGGTGGCCTAATGTCGGTATAATAACCTCCAATAGTCAGCATTGCATAATCTCTAATGGTCCTAATTTCTCTATTTTCTGCCATGATGCTTTGTAGCGGAGCTATAAATTTCCTAGAATCCTTTCAATTTTTTCAGTGTTTGTTCAATTTCAAGATCTGGAGGGAAGCAATCAAAACTCTTGGCTCTACGCATGAAAACATCAAAAAGTCCTTGGAAAAATTTTATTTTTTAACTTTTTTTTATTTTTTTAATTTTATTTTTTTAACTAGATAGAGAAAATGTAACTAACCTAAACTAAGGCTCTAAAAATTTACAACCTAAATATTTACAAGCTAGAATTACACCTAAGCATAATTTCACTGATATTAATTAACGACTAATTAAAACTTCCCTGGCAACGACGCCAAAAACTTGTCACGCCCAAAGGATATTGTTCGCAAGTGCACGGGTCGTACAAGTAATAATGGGATTTGAGTCCCGAGTTATCATCCCACAGAGAAGTTGACTAGCCTAATTAAGTATCGGTTAATCTTACCCTAAGTATATCCTAGCAGATTATGAAATTAAAGTGGTGATCTACTAAGGCTAATTAAACGTACTGAAAACAATAACCATTAAAAAAAATAAAGAATATAAAACTGAACTAAGATTTTCTTACCAAACTCCGAGCAATTAACGAAAATACCTACAAAAGAAATTAAAACAGTTAAAATGAATTAACGCAACTAAAATAAAATGAAAATATGAAAAGAAAGCAATAAAATTAATAAAACTAAAATTTAAACAAACTTAAAATAAAAATGCATGTAATTAAACTAATAAAAATTGCAAATTAAACTAACCTAAAATCTAATAAAAATGAAAACTAAATTAAAATTGCATGAAACACATTTAATCTAAATTGCAACTAAATGCATCTAAACTAAAATAAAATCCTAACACATTTAATATAAAATTAACTACTAACTAAAAATTAAGACTAAAAATTAAATTAACAAATTAAAACACTAGAACTAATCTAAATTGACAACTAACAACTATCCTAAACTAACAACTAATTAAACTATACTGAAAATGCAAGAAAAATGGATTAATGCAAGACTTGAATGCCAAACAAAGCATTAAGTTTAAATTATCCAATAAATCCCTCCAAGCACAGTTCACGTGTCTTTCCAAATTTTTAGTTTGTCCAAGCATGCTCGGTTTATCCTCTCCTACTGGTGTCTTGCACTCTTGGTTCTGGCCAGTCCTCTGCTGCAAGTGTCCTATTGTTGCACTGGCTCTCGGTTTAGTGCTGTTCTACTCCCGATCTGTCCAGCTAGCAGGGAATGTCATCCTCCACGAAATGGTCTTGCACTCTCGGTCAGTCCAGGTGCTCTCGGTTGTCTCCAGGTGCGGCTGTCCAATTACTGCATAGGTCCTCGGCACTCTGCTCAGGTGCTGTCTGTTGCTCCAGGCTGTTATGCATGGCCTTACTATTCTTGGCTTGTCCAGGTCTGACAAGCATGCCTCTTGCTCTTGGCAATATCCAGCTCCCACTCCTCTCGGCTTGGTTGCTGTCCTTCGTTGCTTGTCACAGCTTTCGGCTGCATCATTGCACATTTCTTCAATTCTCAGCAACACAAATCTAGAAATAGGTAAAACTCAAGCATTAAATTGTAATATGTAAGTTCAGGATAGTGAATAAACAACAATAAACTTATCATGATTGAAATTAAAAGTTAAAATAGGAAAATGAACATAAACAGTAAATCAAACATAAAATAGAGGAGAACATAGTACAAGAAAAACTCCTCTTACTGCTCTCGACACCTCCCTCAACTGGTACTTAACCCGAACACAGCACACCACCATGAACCATAGAGGTGAGAGAACGTCAGCGGCCACGCCTTGCTTTAGCAGCCACACGCAGGAGCAAGCCTCTCGGTATCGCACGAAAATGGAAACAACGGCATGCTACTTGAATAAGAAACTGACAAATGATACCGACAGCAAAAATAAAAGAACCGGGTAGTAATAGAACAAGACTGCATCAAGCTTAGTCACATTGCCTAATAGCCTCTTGCACAAACACACCAATCCAACTACTCGACTGTCTTTCTTAAATCAAATAATAGAACCGAGGAGGCCAGCAATCGAATAATAATAATAATAAAAATAATACTCCAAAATGAAGCCCTTTTAGTTAAAGAACATTAACAGAAAAAGAAAGAAATGCTTTGATTCAGTAAACTACTACAGAAATCGGAATGGAAGGAAACTCTTCATAAAATATCACAAATAAAATTAACATGAAGAATAGAAAATGGTATCTATCGGAAAGAAGAAAAAAAACTATTCGGAAAAACAAAGAAAGCTTTAAAATTCATCTAAAACTATTCTACCCTAATTTACCTCTATTCTAACCTGCGCTCCTCGTAGCTGATCGAGCAAATCATCAATCCTCGGAAGGGGATACTTATTCTTGATGGTAGCCTTATTCAATAATTTGTAATCAATACATAATCGGAGGCTCTCATCATTCTTCCTCACAAACAAAATCGGTGCTCCCCATGGCAACACACTCGGTCTGATAATCCCCTTCTCTAATAACTCTTACAACTACTTCTTTAGCTCCTCCAACTCAACTAGAGCCATCTTGTACGGTGGTCTAGATATCGGCTTTGTACCAGGTGCCAAATAAATACTAAACTTTGTCTCTCTCGCTGGCAGTAACCCTGGTAACTCATCCGAAAAGACATCTGGGAACTCTTTGTCCATTGGAATGTCTTTCAGTTCCAGGTGTACCTCAGCCGTATCTACCACCTACGCAATATAACCTTTAAACGTAATTCATCCAATTAGTACATCATTCATTCATACACTTACAAAATTTTCATTCTGGTTAACTTCGAGGAAATTGTACAATACATTTTTTTTGGAGTATGAAATGTAACTGTCTTAGCAAAAAAATCTAAAATAGCTCGATTAGCAGCCAACCAATCCATTCCTAGGATTACATTAAAATCTCTCATGTGCATCAAGATTAGATCGATTGTCATCACTCTTCCACCTATTCTCAACTCACAGTCCCTAAACACATACTCTACTAACTGACTGGTGTTCATGGGAGTGCTTATTAATAACTTACTCCTCAAAGGGGTGAGTTTCACATACTTAAACAATTTATATTCAAATGAAGGCGATATAAATGAATGCGTAGAACCAGGATCTAACAACACATGTGCTTCTAATTCAAAGATCAGAATAGTACCTTTCACCACATCCGATGACTGATCTGTCGTATTGTCACGACCCTTTTTCATTCCCTTTAACTAAAAACCTTAATAAATTTTTCGCGTTTTACTATTACCTTACCCGGTCGTGAACAAACTCACCACACACAATTGGCCTGTGAATCAATAATAATCACACTCACCATTCATTAACAATTTAATAAAATGTTGTCATACATTTAAACGTCAATCAGTCATTCATACAAAATATGATTATTGACATCTACATTCCCCATAATTACATTTCAAATGACTACTGTGCTTTTACATTGTTTAGATATAAAAGGAATCATTGGGTATATACCTCTGTGTGATGGAGATGCAGCAGATATCCAAAATACCACACCTCAGTCCTTACTGGGCTACTATGCACGCTCTGTAAGAGGGGAAAAATAGAGAGGGATGAGCAACCACATGCTCAGGCAATAATGCAAGCATGGTAGATAACTACACTATCTACATGCTGATAGTCTTATGCATAAATATTTATAATAGGAGCATGAGGAATTAAACTATGCCATATGAATATACATATATCATGTATCAAAATCATGTCAAATTTGCATATAAAACATGGAAACATCAACATGTAAAATCGTCTCATGCTCATTCTCATTTAATCTCATAAAAAGGGCAATTCATTTAAGAAACCTCATTTTTAAATCACATCACAAAACTCTTTCTCAAACACATCAAATCCCATAAAATGGTTTCTCAATCACAACGTCATTATCATTTCTCAATTTAAAATCCCACAAGGCTCGACCCCTCCCTCAGGTCTACCCTGGACAGTTCACAATCACACTTACATGTCAAAACATGTGCTAGTAAATAAATCAATTGAGACAGGTCACTATGTCACAAGACTATGTTGGCCAACTATGTCACATATCATCCTAGACCACACAGATCTCGGTGTGTGGGGTATCATGCTGGAACAAAGGTGGGTTAGTTTTTCGCTAGACCTTCTCAAATCAAGTAACCACAACGCGATACATCGTACTCCATGTGATATACATAGTACATCGTACTCTGCAGACCCATATCTTGGTTGGGGGTGCTTGCAGTAGGTCTTATCTACCCCATACTGAGTGAAACCTTTAGTCTCGAGTGCACGTGGGAGCACTCTTAATACTAGGTCCTAGCCCCTCATGGCCTTGCTCACCCCTGTTGGGTTCCCTGATTCAGGTCCTAGCCCCTCACCCTCACCCCAATCAAGAGGTCTGTTAGGCATGTTGGGTTACCTGAATGGATTATGTCAGGTCCTAGCCCCTCACCCTCACCCTACTCAAGAGGTTTGTTAGGCCTGTTGGGTTCCCTAAACACCAATCCGTATCACCCTCTCCACGGCCTCATACATACCATAGTGTGAAAACCAGCGCGAGGTGCGCTCTAACATGAATTCATGCATCATAATAAATCACCTCGTACGAGCAACGCTCTAGTACAACATTTATGCATAAAAATATGAAGAAACCACATACGAGCATCTCTCCAGTATGGTTATATGCATAAGAAAACCACTCAAAATCCACGTACGAGCAAAAGCTTCAGTACGGTTTATAAAGCATCGCTATAGTTTCAAACCAAAGTGCGAGCTAAGCTCCAGCACGTTTCAAACATATGAAAACATCAATACCAAGTGCGAGCTAGGCTCCAGTACGGTTTAATTCACATAACATGATATGCGGCTCATAAGCTTTTAGAACCAATCTCAAAACATATTTGGCACTTCACATGTGCTATCACACAACATCAAACCACAATAGCTAACCTATCTATCAATTCGTTCAAAACAAAACACTTGTTTTGTGAAAGCATTCAAAACACTTGATTTATGCAATTAGTAGCCTTACTATCCCATTTCTTCATAATACCATTTCAAACAACCAAATCTCATACAAATACTCGTAGTAATTTCCATACATTGTCAAACACATTTCTATAAACCCATGTTGTGGGGGCATTTGTCAATCCAAATGGCATCACCATAAATTCGTAGTGGCCATAACGGGCACGAAATGCTGTCTTGGGTACATCTCCACTGCTGATCCTCAACTGATGGTACCCTGACCGCAGGTCTATCTTAGAAAACACTTGGGCTCCTCAGAGTTGATCAAGCAAATCATCTATACGTGGAAGGGGGTACTTGTTCTTAATGGTGGCCTTATTCAACAACCGGTAATCTATACACAGTCAGAGGCTTCCATCCTTCTTCTTTACAGATAGAATTGGTGCTCCCCAAGGTGAGACACTCGGCCTTATAAACCCCTTCTTTAGCAACTCTTGTAGCTGTTTCTTCAGCTTTTCCAACTCTATCAGAGCCATTCTATATGGTGGTTTCAATATCGGCTCTGTACCAGGCACTAACTCTATGCAAAATTCCATTTCCCTTTCAGGTGGTAGTCCTAGTAATTCATCCGAAAAAACATCAGAATAATTCGTAATCACAGGGATGTCACTCAATTCCGGGTGTGCCTCATCTATATCAACCACGTAGGCAATGAACCCTTCATAACATTCTTTCTACCATTAGTAACATAACCCATCACATCAATATTCATCATAGATAAATAAATTCATCTCTCACACAGATTAAACAAAATCATACTCTTTTCATTTATCATGGTTATATTCATTTCTTTTCATCAAAGTTTATAATAAGATTGTCAAATCCTGAAAACATCAATGACTTAGCATGGCAATAAATCATAAACTCATTCAACCCAATCTTCTCACATTATACCCATTCTAGGTTTTCTAGGTTACACCAATTCCACCACATTCCTAGATAATTTATCCATCAATACACATCCAAATCAACTGAAAACTCAACAATTAGACAAATGTACTTAGGCTGAAGTGTTAGGAACTTACCAATCTAGTTTCTCCTCTTACTCCAAAGTGAAATGTTCCTTGCTCCTTCAACACCAACAATGAGGTTTTGATTCCCAACTATGTTGTTCTCTTCCTCAAGATGAACAACTTTGCATCTAATGGCCTCCCCTCAATTCTTACTGGAAATGACTGATTTTAGAGAGATAAAACTAGGTTTTAGGTGAAAAATGGAAGGGTGATGTTGTTTTCTCAAAATTTTTAGATTTTAGCGCTCCTTTTATAGAAATAGCTTGAGGAGATCGATCTGCATGATAATTCTATTTTTAATAGAATTATTTGTGCTTAATTTCCTAATTATTTATTTAATCCCCATATTATTTTATTAATAATCCCCTTTATTTAATTAAAATTCTTTATTGTGCAGGTAAATTAAATTCGGATGAAACTCAATCTTTTCAGTTGAAATTGGGCTGCAAACGAGCTACAGGAGACTGGACCACTTCCAAATTGCAGACCGAGTCACCAGTAATTTGGATACGCGTGATGTCAGGTGTTCGTATTTTATTTGCTCCGAAATGATAAAATCAACAGACATCGTGCGAACCTTCTAGATAACACACGTCGGGACACATCGCACAACCAACTGGACAAACTGAAAAGTGACGTGAAAATATCTACTCTGCAGCAAATAAAATGAAGACAGGTGGCCAAACAATGCCAACTCATCTAGGATGGAAAAATTACCAATGTACCCCTAAGTGTGTGTATAAATAGAATATGATGGCAATTCAAAAAAAGAGAAGTAGGAGTAGGGTAAGTAGTGTAGAGTAAATTAGGAGTAGTGGTAATTCTATGGTAGCTTTAGTTTTTAAGTTTTTAGTTTAATTTCCAAGCATTTCCCGTTAGTTTGCTTTTAGCCACCATTTTATTTCATTGTCCATTGAATCTTCATTTTATGAAAATCTTCTTCATTTTCTAGTCTTTGATAATTTCATTAATGGCAATCAATTTCCTTTCCTTATTCTCGATTTTGTTTAAGTCATTTCTTCTTTTATTTCACCTCTACTACATAGTTTCTATTTCCTAGTTTTTAGCTCTCGGTTTGCTCTCTTTGTGCATTCGGGTGACATAATTTCTCCTTCATCTATTCTTTGTGGTTTTGGTGCTTTGATATGGGCTAATGCTAGGCATTGTTCCACATCATGAGCATTGTGGAACCACGGTTGGAGAAGAAAATGAACAACCCGAGGTCATTAGAGTTTCCCATTTCTCTGTTTCTTGATTTCTTTTGTTTCAGTTTGATCTTTAGAGGGATTCCACCCTTCCTCTCGGTTTCATTCTAAGTTGCCTATTACATTGTTATTTGCTGCTCTAAGCTTTTATTAGATGCATGTTTTCTGGTTTATAGCATTGTTAACATGATGTTACAAAGAACCGAGAACCACAAATGCCCTTCTGTTCTCCCCTGTTTTATAAATCACATACTGTTCATTTTCTTTTTGTTGGTTATGTTACATTCTCATTTATTGTTGACACTTTGTTTCTGTTGGTGAGTTATAGTTTGTTCATGATTGGTTTTCTTCTTCCCTCCCTTAGCTTACTGCATTTCCTTTGGTTTATCTTTTTGTTTATTTAACCCGGATTAATTAGTTAGTTTCTGCTGGTTGTTTCTGTGAGTTATGGTTTGCAGGAGCTGTAGCTGTACTTGCCATGCTTTAGTGACCAGTCATTAGCTGGGCAGAGAAAGATTCATTTGTGAGCGTGTACCTGGTGTGCTGGCATGGTTGAAATTGATGCTGGACAGTAGGAGCTCGAGATTAATTTTGCAAAGCCACGGGTTACAGGTGGAACCAAGTCGGTTGTGAAATGAAGCAGTCAGCAGATTGCACGTTGCAATGCAGAAGTGTCCACAAGCAGTACCTAAAGTGGATCACATAATGGAGACAGTACAAGCCAAGACCTGGAGACAGCACGATCCAGCAGGCATGGATAGACCGGAAGCAGAACCAGCATAGTACTTGGAACAAAATCGAGAGTAAAAGGACACGCCTGGAGCAGAATGGATTGAAATACATACAGTGCAGGACATTGCATAGTCAATGACAGAGGCTGGTGCGCGGCAGTAGGAGCTGAGTAGGTGATGTGCAGGTGTACCATGCGGCTTGTGCAGCAACCAGGAGTGCAGGGCATGCTGGAACAAATTTTGCTAGAGAAGAAATGAGCACAGTGCCTGCATGTCGGGACCACTTGGTTTAGCATTTGATTAGGGCCATGTTTGGCAAATTTGCATTGTAGCTATTTAATTCATTTTACATGCATTTTTAGAATAGTTAATTCCAATTTAATTTGTTAGCATAAGAAGTTAGAATTTTAATTTTATTTGCATGATTAGCTATAGTTCAATTGATTGATTAGTCTAGAATTTAGATTTAATTATGACATTAGTTAATTTTTACTGTTATTTTAGTAATAGGTTTTCCAATTAGAATTAATTTAGATTAAAACTCATTTTATGCATTTTAAGTTTTCATTTTAATTTGAAAATTCCAAAAATAATATTTCTCATGCATTAGTTAGATTTTATTGTTAAGTTAGTAATTAGATATAGTTAGGATTAGTTTGGAGTTAATATTTTAGACTTTTAGATTTGTAGTTAATTTCTTAATTTTCTAGGATTTTATTTCATTAAAACTTAAGTTAGCTCAATTTGCATTTTGATTAAGTAGTTTAATTGCATTTTAGGATTGTTTAATTTCAGTTTAATTAATCTTGTTTAGTTATTTTCATTTTTGCATTTTATTTTAGTTGCGTTAATTTATTTTAACTGTTTTAATTATCTTTTGTAGGTTGTTGCTTTTAATTGCTTGGAGCACTGTAAGTTAATTTTTTTGTCGGTTTTATTTTCTTTAATTTTTAGTTTTTATTATTTTTAGCAATTTTAATTTCAAACTTAGTAGATCATCAACTTAAATTTCATAATTTGCTGGGATATACTTAGGGTAAGATTAACCGATAGTTAACTAGACTAATCAACTCTCTGTGGGACGATAATCCAGGACTCAAATCCCATTATTACTTGTACGACCCATGTACTTGCGGACAATACGTCTAGTTCGTACCAAGCTGCCTCAATTAAGAACTTAGAAGTTCAGGTTGGACAAATAGCTAGTGCTCTTAGCCAGCGTCCACAAGGGACCCTCCCCAGTAATACAGAAGTTAACCCTATTAGACAAAGGGAGGGTAAGGAACATGTCAAATCCATCACCCTTAGGAGTGGCAGAGAGCTAGATGATCCACAAGTTAAGTCCAGCCCTGAACATCACATAGTCGATGAATCGTTAAGTTGTAATGAGGCAGCTCAGAAAGAGCAGGAACAAAATGAAAGCCAAGCTACAAAGGAATCAAAGATTGGCGCCTCTTCATCTATACCTTCTTCTACTTCACAGCCTTCCTCATCCTCTGATGCTACACATGTTTCCACTACATCCTCTCCAGTTAGACCACCAGTACCTTTTCCTCAGAGGTTCCAAAATCAAAAATCAGATCAACAATTCACCAAATTTCTTGAGGTTCTTAAGAAACTTCACATCAACATTCCTTTCGCAGATGCCTTAGAGCAAATGTCAAGTTATGTGAAGTTTTTGAAGGATATCCTCTTGAGGAAGAGAGGATTGGAAGAGTATGAGATGGTGGCCTTAACTGAGGAATCTAGTGCAATTATCCAGAGGAAATTACCCCCAAGCTCAAGGATCCCAAGTGTTTTACCATACCCTGCACGATAAGAAAATCTTTTCTTTGGTAGAGCCCTGTGTGATTTAGGAGCCAGTATAAATCTGATGCCTTTACCTATTTATCAGAAGTTAGGAATAGGGGATGTCAAGCCCACTATAGTGACCCTTCAGTTAGCAAATTGATCCATTAAATATCCAAAGGGGGTCATTGAGGATGTCTTAGTAAAGGAGGGCATGTTTATTTTACCTGCAGATTTTATTGTACTAGATATGGAGGAAGACAGGGAAGTCCC
Source organism: Firmiana major (assembly GCA_033439115.1). Classification (NCBI taxonomy): domain Eukaryota; kingdom Viridiplantae; phylum Streptophyta; class Magnoliopsida; order Malvales; family Malvaceae; genus Firmiana; species Firmiana major. Next base: position 40,811,749 of record CM065903.1, read on the forward strand.
CATTATTTTAGGCAGACCTTTCCTAGCTACTGGTAGGATGATAATTGATGTGCAGAAGGGAGAATTAACCATGAGAGTCCTAAATCAGGAGATAACATTTAATGTTTTAAACCTTTGAAGATCCTTGATGACTCTCAAGAGTGTTTTAAGATGGAGATTGAGGAGAATATAAGGCTTGAGCATAAGAAATATGAAAGAAGGAGAGAAGTAGATAGAGCTCAGGAGGATTTAACTGTTAACATTTTGTCACCACTTTAGCTGATCCTCCCACTCTTCGCCCTACTGCTGAGTGTCGTGTTCTTTAGCTGCATTTGAAGTGGCTTAATTTTTCTTTCCACTTTGTATATAGTTCTTTTTCTTTTTTCTTTTCCCTTGTTTCTTTCTTTGTTTATTTTACAGATTTCTTTTCTAGTTTTACGTTTTCAATCAAGCTTCAGTTGTTCGTCATCATCATCAGAAAGGGGAGTACTCTGTTTTTGAGCTTAAATGTTTATATTATCTGCACACTAAGGACACTGTACACTTTAAGTTTGGGGGTGGGGATATCACTTGAGTATTTTTCAAAAATTTGGGCAAAATTGAAAAAACTTTCAAAATTTTTCGAAAATCTGAGCTTAAATTGTTTGATTTTGGGATTATTTAGTGCTTAGTATGTAGTTTTTCCATATTCCGATGATATGACCCCTGATTAAGTCTGATTTTGATTGATTGAGAAGCATGATTATAGAAAAAGCATGAAGTTGAATTCTTGAATATGTCTTGATTCTAATTGTGATTTCCTCATCTTATGCACATGTCATGTCATGAATCTGTATATTTATTTAGAGAAAGCTTATGTGGACATAGGATTGCATTTGTTCAATTGATTTTGTGCATCATATTCTAGAATTTGTTTGATCTTGTCTCGAGGTGAAATATTAGATCACACTTAATTAGGGAGATGATTTAGGTCATCTTTGGAGCGTTTGAGCCTTTCTAGACATCCTTGTACATATTTTACCCCTAGTCATCTGGGCCAAATAAGCTTTTCTCTATAAATACACATGCATTTTTCCTATCCCTTACCCCGAAAGCATGAAAAGTCATTGGGATATATTGTGAGCTATGTACATATGGGTATTAGGAGATAGTAAAAGTTTGTTCCAAAAAAAAAAAAATACAAAAATAAAATAAAATGTTTAGCGAAAGAAATAAGTTTGGGGGAAATAAATATGAGCTCTTACATTAAAGATCCTAGAAGTAATGCATGTTAAGGGGTAATTAATCCTAAATCGACTTTATCATACCTTAGCCCCAGCCGTACATTACAAGCTTAATAAAGTCCTATTGATCTTTGATTAAGTGTGACTACATTAGCGGAGAGAGAAGTGAAAAGCAAACTTATGGGAATGATCACATGTCATTGACTTTGTATTCACTGTGTTTGCATAATCTGATCCGAGTAATGTACTATGAAGTGGCTTTAACATTTTCACACACACACGAGGAGTCCAATTTGGGTTAGGACTTATGATTGAATGATTCTGAATGTTGGACTTGTAATTGTGAATCTTTAAGATCATAATTTGTACTTTATCTTTGAGGATAATATTGAAAAAATTATTATGTTTTGTACTTGTCATTCCTACAATTATTTTGTTTTGCTTGAGGACAAGCAAAAGCTCAAGTTTGGGTGTGTGATAATTCTATTTTTTATAGAATTATTTGTGCTTAATTTCCTAATTATTTATTTAATCCCCATATTATTTTATTAATACTCCTGCTTATTTAATTAAAATTTTTTAATGTGCAGATAATATAAATCCAGATGAAACTCAATCATTTCAGTTAAAATTGGACTGAAAACGGGCTAAAGGAGACTGGACAACTTCCAATTTGAAGACCGAGTCACCAATCGTCTGAACACGCGTGATGCCAGGTGTCCGTATTTTATTCGCTCCAAAACGATAAGATCGACGGACACCGTGCCAACCTTCTGGAAGACACACGCTGGGCCACATCGCACAACCAATTAGACAAAAAGACGAGTGACGTGGAAATATCTACTCTGCAGCAAATAAAATGAAGACAAGTGGCCAAACAATGCCAACTCATCTAGGATGAAAAAATTACCGTTGTACCCCTAAGTGTGTGTATAAATAGAATATGATGGCAATTGAAAAAATCAAGTAAGAAGTAGGAGTAGGGTAAGTAGTCTAGGGTTGAGGTAGTGTAGAGTAATTTAGGAGTAGTTTTAATTTAGAGTAGTTTTAGTTTTTATAGTTTTAATTTTATTCTTCAAGCTTTCCGATTAGTTTTTAGCTACCATTTTCTATTTTTACTATTCATGTCAACTTTATTTGATATATTTTATGAAAAGTTCCCTTCATTCCAAGTTCTGTAATAGTTTATTTATGGTGGCAGCCACCATTCTTAAGTCTTGCAAGCTTCCTTTCCCTCTTTATTCGGCATTATTCAGCTTATTGAAAAACCAAGTTTAAGTTAAAATTGCAAGAGTTCATTTTTTTCTTTCTATTCAAGTTCCTTTTATTTTTGTTGTTTTTTTTTTTACTGCTCATTGGAATCGAGAGCTAGCTATTTCTTTAAAAGTTGGGGGTGTGTTCATGCATGAGGCTAATCGACAATCTGACTAAGCCTACTAAGCTATTAAACTGAAGCGCATGGTTGTGTTGGACTGATGAGCTTGTTGTGAAAGATGGCTACAACAACAATACAAATGGCATGGCAGCAGCAGTCACAGGAGTTTCTTACTCTGTTCTCCTCTGTTCAATGAATTTATCTACTGTTCAATCTTAAGTTGCCTTGATTCTTACTTTAATCTTCGTGTAGTTATTGCAGCTATGTGGCACGGGTTGAGGACAAGCTGATGCGTGATGGAGATCAAAGTAGAAGTCATCCACGCGAGTAGAAAGGGCCAATCACAGCAGTTCCCTTGTTTCTTTCCAATCCAGTGTTGCGAACCTTCATTGTGGTTTCACGAGTTTTTTTTTTTTGGTAGTTCCTAAGATTCCAGTAGTATTAGAGTAATGCATTTAATTTTTTTTATGTTATAAATTTGGTTCAAATCCTGAATTTTTCTCTACTGCTTGTAAGTTGCATTTCACTTCATAGTTTTCTTAATTTCTTTAGTTAAGTTAAGTTGCAGCTGTATTAAAGTTTTGATACTGTTTTTACATGTCATTGCTTAATATCATTTTGTGTCTCAATCGCATATTGTTGGGCATTTCGTTGATGCAGTTGTCATTTTAATGAACCGTGGCATGGTTGGTCTGTGTTAGTATAGGAGGCCGGATTAATTGTTGGGCAGGTCGAGCACGGCAGCCTAGAGCAGCAGATAGCAGAGAGCTGGACAAAATCGAGAACAGCACTTGGAGCAAGTTACGATTTGTGAGGACAGAGCAGACCGAGAGTAGTGCATCACTCACAGCACCTAGAAATGGAGAGCAAAGTTGGGCATGCAAGGAACAAGCGGTAACAGTAGTGAAAGACAGTACACGGGGTAGCAGCACTTGGAGCAGAGGACAAACCGAGAGGTGTGGACAGACTGGATGCAGCAGACAGCAGGCCTGGTCAAACCGTGAGCAGCTGGCACAGAACCAAAACTGAAGAAAGACAATGAACAGTGCACAGTACACTTGCATCGGGACCACTTGGCTTAGTATTCGGTTAAGACCTTGTTTGGCCGATTATTTACTAGTCATTTGTTATTTTATGCTTTTACTTTAAAGAGTTAAATTGATTGATACTTGTTAGTTGTTATTTAGGTAATTTAACCAATTATAATGGTAGGTTAGTTTTAATATCTTTGCATGTTAAATTAATTTTCAGTTTTAATTTTAGTTAATAGTTAATTTTATATCATATGTTTTAGAACTTTATTTTAGTTTAGTATTTTATGAGTTGCATTTAGAATTAATTTAGATTAACTGTGTTTCATGCATTTTTAATTTAGTCTTCATTTTTATTAGATTTTAGGTTAGTTCAATTTGCATTTTTATTAATTAGTTTAATTGCATGCAAATTTTATTTTAAGTTTGTTTAATTTTACTTTAATTAATCTTGTTTTGTTAATTTCATATTTGCATTTTAGTTTAGTTGTGTTAATTAAATTTTAACTGTTATCATTATTTTTGTAGGTTGTTGCTTTTAGTTGCCCGAAGCTCTGTAAGTAATTTTTAACTCGGTTTTATTTTCTTTAGTTTATAGCCTTTATTATTTTCAGTACTTTTAATTTTAAACTTAGTAGATCACCCACTTAAATTTCATAATTTGCTAGAATATACTTAGGGTAAGATTAACCGTAGTTAATTAGGCTGATCAACTTCTCTGTGGGACAATAACTCGGGATTCAAATCCCATTATTACTTGTACGACCCATGCACTTGCGGAAATACGTCTAGTTCGTACCACTGCACTAGGAGGAGATCGATCCGGTCCCCTTAAATCCCTCTTTTTCATGGCATTTTAAGCATGAGATCGATCTATCGAAGCTTGAGATTGATTTACTCCTAAACAGAGAGCTAAGGAGATCGATCTGTATGCTTCAGGATTGATTTTTTCATTATAGAATGGTTAGGAGATCAATCTGGCCCCATTGGAGATCGATCTGCTCTATTCCATTGCTCAAATAAGAGCATTCTAGCTCTTCCAGATCGATCTCTCATCCTATGAGATCGATCTGGCCTTCATATTTTCCAGATTTGCTCCAGTTTTCTGCAGTAATTCACACAAAAAAAATCCTTAATTTGCTGCCATAGTCATTTTCTCATCCATGCACCTTTATGACTTGAAAATGGCATCCACTCATACCTTATTCACATTTAAACTTGTGTGCATTCCTTGTATATCCAAAGGTATACTATATAAAACCAAATAGAAGCATTTATATTCATGCAACTTCTTTCCATTTACCACACTACTCATTTTGAGTTCCAATCACAGTCATCACTTATAAGAACTCATTCCTTCATATTCATACACAATGAAACTTGTATGTACATTACAAATCATATTACACATATGTACATTGAATCCATGGACTTACATCAATTATACTTTACATTACAAGTCCATTAGCATTCATTGATCCAATTACACATGTTACAACTATACATATACAGGGTCTCGCATTTCCATAACAACACAATTGGTAGCTTACCAATCCATTCCCAATATTATATCGAAATCATTCATGTTCAATAAAATCAAATTGGCTATCATTTCCTTTCCCTCTATCATCAGTTTACAATCCCTACACACATGCTCGATCAATTGACTATCATTCATGGGTGTGGAAATCATCAACATGTAAAACCGTCTCATGCTCATTCTCATTTAATCTCATAAAAAGGGCAATTCATTTAAGAAACCTCCTTTTTAAATCACATCACAAAACTCTTTCTCAAACACATCAAAATCCCATAAAATGGTTTCTCAATCACAATGTCATTATCATTTCTCAATTTAAAATCTCACAAGGCTCGACCCCTCCCTCGGGTCTACCCTAGACAGTTCACAATCATACTTACATGTCAAAACATGTGGTAGTAAATAAATCAATTGAGACAGGTCACTATGTCACAAAACTATGTTGGCCAACTATTTCACATATCATCCCAAACAACACAGATCTCGGTGTGTAAGGTATCATGCTGGAATGAAGGTGGGTTAGTTCTCCACCAAACCTTCTCAAATCAAGTAACCACCACGCGGTACATTGTACTCCATGTGATATACACGGTACATCGTACTCCGCGGACCCATATCGTGGTTGGGGGTGCCTGCAGTAGGTCTTATCTACCCCATACCGAGTGAAACCTCTAATCTCGAGTGCACGTGGGAGTACTCTTAATACCAGGTCCTAGCCCCTCATGGTCTTGCTCGCCCCTCTTGGGTTCCCTGATTCAGGTCCTAGCCCCTCACCCTCACCCTACTCAAGAGGTCTGTTAGGCCTGTTGGGTTACCTGAATCGATTAAGTCAAGTCCTAGCCCCTCACCCTCACCCCACTCAAGAGGTCTGTTAGGCCTGTTGGGTTCCCTGAACACTAATCTATATCACTCTGTCCACGGCCTCATACATACCACAGTGTGAAAACCAGTGCGAGGTACGCTCTAACGCGAATTCATGCATCATAATAAATCACCTCGTACGAGCAACGCTCTAGTACGACATTTATGCATAAAAATATGAAGAAACCATGTACGAGCATCGCTCCAGTACGGTTATATGTATAAGAAAACTACTCAAAATCCACATACGAGCAAAAGCTCCATTACGGTTTATAAAGCATCGTTATAGTTTCAAACCAAAGTGAAAGCTAAGCTCCAGCACGTTTCAAACATATGAAAACATCAATACCAAGTGTGAGCTAGGCTCCAGCACGGTTTAATTCACATAACATGATAGGCGGCTCATAAGCTTTCAGAACCAATCTCAAAACATATTTGGCACTTCACATGTTGTTGGCTCTACCGAGAGGGGGGGTGAATCGGTTTTCTAACAACTATGGCAGATTTTAAATTAATCACAATTTAAACACAAATGATAATGAATAAAACAGTGCAATATAACAATTTAATGCAGAGAGAAGGGAAGAGAAACAAACACAGTCACTTATAGAGGTTCGGCCAACTCTTGCCTACGTCCTCTCTCCTTGACCTTCTTGTCAAGTGCTTTCTTTCTCTCTTTCAATAGAGCTTACAAATTTCCTTTTACAGGTTAAGGAATAACCTCACTACCTTTGGCAATACAGAAAAAGTATTCAGCCTCTTACAATATACTCTCACTGAGGAACAATCCTCTTCTCTTTTAAGATAAGACTGAATACAATTTAATGCTTTAAAGTGGTAGGACAAGTGTAGCTATTTTGCACTTAAGCTTTTACAATGATTCTCAATGAATGAGCAATAGGGACACAAAGAATGAATGAATTAAGCTTGAGAATGTTTGAAATATGCAGCAATAGTGTCTCTGTTCTCTTTGTCTTCAATGCTTGGTTAAATACTGAAGGATGGGTAGTTGGAGCATTAAATGCTATTCTTCCCGTTGTGTTTTTGCAGAAACTAGCCGTTGGGTGCCTCCAGTAGAGTGCCAGATCGATCTGCCTTCTTGGCCAGATCGATCTCTTAGTTATAAATCCTGCAAGATTGAAGCACAAATACACAAGGAGATCGATCTCATAGGTTAGCAGATCGATCTGTTAGTTTAAAAGTAATGAGGCAGATCGATCTGTCGAATAGGAAGATCGATCTCCTTAACTCTCTGTTTGAAGCAAGATTGATCTCTCAACAACACAGATCGATCTCTTTAGCTCTCTGACTTTGAGGAGATCGATCTCTTCCTTACCAGATCGATCTCTCAACTCTAGCATTAGCCAGATCGATCTCTTAACCCTTGTAGATCGATCTCATTTTACCTTAATCTCTTTACCACGTTATAAGGCTAGACAGATCGATCTCTTACTTCATGAGATCGATCTCTCATCAATTAAAAACCCAGGAGATCGATCTCTTATACCCCAGATCGATCTCTCATCAGCAGAACTCTAAGTTCTGGTACTAATCACTTCTAAACATGTTTGTATATCATCTTAACATTATTGAATTAACTTGTTTTGTTATTTCAAAATACATTAACTCAACACATGTGCTATCACACAACATCGAACCACAATAGCCAGTCTATCTATCAATTCGTTCAAAACAAAACACATGTTTTGTGAAAGCATTCAAAACGCTTGATTTATGCAATTATTAGCCTTACTATCCCATTTCTTCACAATACCATTTCAAACAACCAAATCTCATACAAATACTCATAGTAATTTCCATACATTGTCAAACACATTTCTATAAACGCATGCACATTTCCAAAGCCCTATATACCCAATAAATATGAGCAGCTACTTCTATATACTAACATAATTCCCTTACCTGGAATCGCGATGCATGATTCCACTTCCTTAGAGCTGCTTACTCGTACGGTTCGATTCGTCTCCACCGGACTCTTCGAAATTGCGCATAATCATATTTCACATCATTTTAGTCCATTATGACGTAACCCTTGTGCTTGCTATAGTCAATTCAATCTGTAGCCTCTATTAACGCTTATGAGGTCTCGTTTCATTACTCTACTCATAACTCGAACTATTGATTCTTACCAAATCGATATTAAATCGATATTAAGCTCATAGTGTTCATATTTCATCATTCCTTCGCTATGGCATTCATCAAACACTATATGTGTTGATTTTCATAATTTCACTTAAACCCATAACGTAATTCCATTTAACCATCTAAAATCATACATATTACCTCAATAACAACTTTAGCATGCCCATAAATCATAAACTCATTCAACCCATATCTTCTCGCATTATACCCATTCTTGGTTTTCTGGGTCACACCAATTCCACCACATTCCTAGATAATTTATCCATCAATACACATCCAACTCAACTCTAAAATCAACAATTAGACAAATGTACTTAGGCTGAAGTGTTAGGAACTTAGCAATCTAGTTTCTCCTCTTGCTCCAAAGTGAAATGTTGCTTACTCCTTTAACACCAACAATGAGGTTTTGATTCCCAACTATGTTGTTCTTTTCCTCAAGATGAACAACTTTGCATGTAATGGCCTCCCTTCAATTCTTACTGGAAATGGCTGATTTTAGAGAGATAAAACTAGGTTTTGGGTGAAAATTGGAAGGGTGATGTTGTTTTCTCGAAATTTTTAAATTTCAGCGTTCCTTCCATAGAAATAGCTTGAGAAGATCGATCTGCACTAGGAGGAGATCGATCTGGTCCCCTTAAATCCCTTTTTTTCATGGCACTTTAAGCATGAGATCGATCTGTCGAAGCTTGAGATCGATAAGCTCCCAAACAGAGAGCTAAGGAGATCGATATGTATGCTTGAGGATCGATCTTTTCATTACAGAATGGTTAGGAGATCGATTTGGCCCCATTGGAGATCGATCTGCTCTATTCCATTGCTCAAATAAGAGCATTCTGGCTCTTCCAGATTGATCTCTCATCCTATGAGATCGATCTGGCCTTCATATTTTCCAGATTTGCTGCAGTTTTTTGTAGTAATTTACACCAAAAAAATCCTTAATTTGCTGCCATAGTCATTTTCTCATCCATCCACCTTTATGACTTGAAAATGGCATCCATTCATACCTTATTCACATTGAAACTTGTGTGCATTCCTTGTATATCCAAAGGTATACTATATAAAACCAAATGAAAGTATTTATATTCATGCAACTGCCTTCCATTTACCACACTACTCATCTTAAGTTCCAATCACATTCATCACTTATAAGAACTCATTCCTTCATATTCATACACAATGAAACTTGTATGTACATTACAAATCATATTACACATATGTACATTGAATCCATGGACTTACATCAATTATACTTTACATTACAAGTCAATTAGCATTCATTGATCCAATTACACATGTTACAGCTATACATATATGCGGTATCACACGTATCCTGGTCTAGAGCATATACTCGCCCTCTACCGACTACTTGCTTACCATTCTCTTCTGTCGTCACCCTCCTCTTTGGAGCAGAAGTCTCACCGAAAGCCCTCTCTGAGCCCTTGCCCTTCTGAAGGGCACTCTCTATCATCTCTGGGCAATCCATAACGATATGCCCATGCTTCCCACATCTGAAGCATACCACTGTGGTACTAAAACAAGGTCGATCATCGTGATATCTACCACACCTACTGCATCTCTCAGTCGTAGGTTGTGGCCCCCTATCACAATACCCTTCTGTGGAGTAGAAGAAATGGTTGGATACATGCGAGATCTAACTGGCCTCTCCTGAACCTCCTCTATCCTTGGCCTCTTCCCCGATAATCGTCTGCCCCCTCTATAATTGGAACCTCTGTGCTCTACCGATCTCTTCCTCTCCCTATCTCTAACTCTGCCAGCCTTCCCAAACTTTGAGGCACTCCTTTCAAAATCCTGCTCAATCAACTGCGCCCCACACACTACCTCATCATACTTCGACATATCCAATGGGACTAACCTAGACTGAATCGCTGGTCTCAATCCATCCATAAATCTTCGGACCTTCCTGACCACACTACTCATAGTGTCAGGGTCATATCTGCCCAAAGAAATGAACCTCGTCTCATACTCATCCTCAGACCTGCCCCTTGGGTCAAACTCAAAAACTCAGTCTACAGCTTTCGCTGCATTGTGTCCGGTACGTACTGCCTATGAAAGGCCTCCAAAAATACCTCCCAACTAATCTTTGTATGTCCAGGTCTCAAAATCGGTCAGGTGGACTTCCACCAGTGCTCCATCGATCCCTTCAGCATAAACACGACAAATGCTACCATTTCAGAAGTAGTACACTCGAACAGCCCATATAGCTTCTCCATCTCACTCAACCAATCCTCAGCTACTACTAGGTCCTTTACCCCGCTGAACGATGGTGGCCTGAACTTCTGGAACTTGCGCAATCTATCCATATCGCATCCATAACCCCATCCTTTATTACTCTGCGGTGGGGCATTAGGTAAAACTATGTCCTGAACTAGTGGAGGTATAGGAGTATCTGTATCCTGAACTGGCTGTGTAGGCGCATCAGGAGTAGCTGCCTATCTAGCATCAAACTGTCCACCTCTATCTCCATGTAGAGACTGCGTAAATAACTCCAAAATGATCTCGAGGCTCCACTCTATCCTAGCGAAACACGCCTCAATAGTCTCAACAGGTCTTTCTACAGAACCCTATGGAGCATACTCAACCTCAGTCTCCACCTCAACCTCTTCCTGGGTCTCATGTATCGACTCAGCAAGACTAGCAGGCTCAGGTCTTCCTCTACGGCCTCTGCCTCGTGCTCTACCTCTTCTACCGTGACTGGTGTTTAGCATAATGCCTAAATCTTTCATTCCCAACCATTTCTTAGTTAAAACCCATCTCGATATACACTATTGTATCTAAATAAGCACAGTAACATTGGGGATATAACTTCCTAATTACTGACACTGACACACATCAGACCAACCTCATTCTAATACCACTAATTGTCACGACCTAAAAATCAGAGTAAATTTTTCATTTTTCTTTCATACTTACCTGTCCTCTAATCGTGACCACACTCCACTAACGGTTGGGCTGTGTATCAATGCTAGTCCCACCATTCATTCTTCATACAACTCAATTCCTTATTAAAGGGAAGGTAAACACATGAGTTTTTCACTAATTCTTTCACATTCATTTACAAATGTTTACAGAGTCTATACATCCCCGAAAGTTACTTACAAACATGTTACTGTGTTATTCTTATTTAGATACCATATGTACAAGTGTATATACCTCAAAATGATATGCAGCAGCGAATATCAGGAATGTAATACTCAGTCACCTCAAAGTGTATTGAAGGAAATCTGTGTAGGAAAATGAAAGGGGTGAGCACATAAAGCTCAGTAAGGCAATCCTACGAATAAATAGGTAACCATACTACCTACATGAACGTGGTACCATGCATAAACCACCCTTTCTTCACATCATTTCAAAACATATGCTAAATGCGACAATTCATGATGTCATGTAAAACAAGTTCACATATGGATTTCAAATAGCATGGAAAACTCAACATGCAAATCCATTTAAATCATTTAATTCCCGTTAAAATTTCACAATACAGCCAGGACTCAACCCCTCCCTCGAGTGTTCCTAACTCACACAAAACCATAAAATCAAATGCTTTTCAAAGCAATAGTAACATGGGAGACTAGGCAATATAATAGGCAAATAACTAGGATTATGGCCATATCCTCGTGATCCCAGGCTACACGGATCCTGTGTGCGGGGTATCACCACTATCGGGAACCGCTACGGGAGGTGGGTCAAATCTAACCCATCGGTCTAACCCGATCACTCAACAATCACATTCGTAGATGGTATATCATCAATCACAGCACGGTACAACGTACTCCATACGGCAAGCACGGTACATCATACTCCATGGACCCAGATCTCATATCACTAATCGTGCCTGTCTCAAAACGCATGTGCAAGCATATTTAATCGACGTGATACATAGTCTACTTGAAGCTCCAAGCACAGCTCATCACATGTCTCAAATAAAAATGCACGTGCGAGCCTATTTAATCAGTGTAACACTAAGCATACCCAAAGCTCCAAGCACGACTGTAATTCCATCATGAAAACCAGTGCGAGCAATGCTCTAGCACTCTATCAAAATTATGTGAAAATCTGGTGCGAACTAGGCTCTATCACCAATACATGTAAAACTCTAGTGCGAGCCTCTGCTCCGGCACTAATGCATGCATCACACAAATCAAAACTCGTGCAAGCTGAGCTCTATCACATCACATTTCCATAAAATCACGTAGGCGGCTCTATTATCTCAAAACAATTTCCAAAAGAAATCACATTGTTGAAATCATGAGATGCTATGAATTTTATTTAAAAGTTAGCCAGCCTACCCATGCATGTGTCAAACCACCTAAAAAACAAGCAAGAGCCCCTTATTCTTGCTTCTCGAAACTTTTTCTAAATTTGGAAATCTTACCCTTCACAGGGGTATTTTGGTCATTTACCTATCTGGGCATAAGAAATTTTTATCTGAAATCTAGACCCTTCAGACTTTTTAAGAGACTGTAAATGCAGTCGAAATTGCGTAAAGCTACCTCTAAGAGTGTGTAAAATTCCCTTACCAGGAATCTCTCCGCAAGCTTATCTTTTTTTTCCACCAATACCATATCGCTCGATCCGATACTCTCACAGTCAACTTTACGGAGCTGCACATAACCAAATCTCGGGTTAATTACTATGAGTTCAACTGTATTTCAATCTTATTGGGCTTTATTTACATTATTAGGCCCATTTAATTCTTAATGGGCCTTACTCCATTTTAAGCCCATTTTTCACTTATTAATTCCCTTCATTATGGTCTATTGGCTCATTGGGTTTATCAATGCCAATTGGGCTTTGTTCCAAACTCTTTGGATAGCCCGTATATTATTTACGACAATTAATTTAAAATCTAAATATAATTTATTTTATGCAGAAATTAATCTGAAATCCGTAAAATAAATTTCAATTGCGCAATAATCATACTATTGTCGTAAATGAGCTTTACTTACCCAAAATTATGCGATGGTGCGCAAATCGAAGTTTGATCGGGCTCACGTACGCGATTTATCGTTGAACTGCATAATTTTATATTTAATTTCGGGTTAATGATCAAATATAATTTTAAATAAATTTCCCAAAAATCAATTCAATCAATTTTGATCGCTTACCGACTTACCTTTAATTTGAGGTATCCTCGAGTCCTGACTCTTGATTTAACCGGATTGAGCAAGATTTGAGACAAGGTTTTGAGCAAGATGTGCGACAAGGTTTTGAGCAAATGGCAACGCTATTTGCATAACATTTTGGAGTTAATGCCTCGGGTACTACTCCTACACCACCACAAGGACCTCTCGTGCCCCTAGTACAGATGGACCCAGTGCCTCTCGTCACTCAGCCTGATGGCAGAAGTATGGTCTGACTGAAGGACTTTTTGAAAATGAATCCGCCCGCATTCAAAGGGAAAAAGGATCCCGTAGAGGTTGAGGAGTGGCTGACTGAGTTGAGAGTCATATTCGACTATTTGGGATGCACTGATGCTGAGAGGGTCAGTATGGGTGCTTATATGTTAAAAGGGAGAGCTCGAGATTGGTGGGGTACTACCCAGGGTATTTTGATGTCCAACCAGGATGTGATTGGTTAGGAAGAGTTTCAAACAGCTTTTAGGGCCTAATATGTACCACGAGCTACTCAGAGAAAGAAGCAGGCAGAGTTTTTGAATCTGGTACAGGGCGATATGTCTGTGGATAATTATGAGAGCCGATTTACCGCTCTATTTAGATATGATCCAGAGACCTTAAAAAATGAAGAGCTCCGCACAGAGAGATTTGTGCATAGATTGAAGCCCATCATCAGAGATCGATTGATAGGGTTGTGTATTACTGAGTTTGGAGATGCTCCGAGACGAGCACAAGAGATTGAGAGGGGAATCAAAATTTTACAATCCCAAAATGAGTTTAGTTCAGTGACTCGAGATAAAGGTAAGAGGCCAGCGATTTCCCAGGCAGATGTTCGGAGATGTTCCTTCAGAAGAGGAAGGATTGAGGTACAGAAAGGCAGATTGGAGAGACTTAAAGCTTATCCTATCATCAAGGAGACCCCTCGAGATGCCAGGCCTGAGATAAGGGTTTGCAGAAATTGTGGTTGATCGCATTAGGGAAGTTGTACTGGGTTGATCTATGGATGTTTTAGATGTAGAAACATGGGTCACAGAGTAAAAGACTGCCCTCAACCTCAAAGACCACATGCTTTGAAACCTACTAGACAGCAGCCTCAGAGAATGAATCCCTTAAGACGGGCCACTGCTGCAGAGAAAGGAAAGAAGCCCGTTACAGTGGGACGTGCTTTTGCTCTAGACAAGGAAACAACAGACACTTCAGCAGAAACTATAAGAGGTACACTCTCTGTCTGTAATCATAAGGCTCATGTGTTGATTGATCCAAGGTCCACACATTCATTTATTTCTGAGCATTTTGCATGTAGATTAAATTTCAGGTTTGAACCTCTAGAGTATGTAATACATGTAAATACCCCTTGATAATTCTATATTTTTAGAATTATTTGTGCTTAATTTCCTAAATAATTATTTAAATCTCCAATTTATTTTGTTAATTATCCCCTTTATTTAATTAAAATTCTCATTTTTGCAGATAAATCAAATCCGGATGAGTTTTGAATATTTTGGTAGAAAATGGACCGGAATTGGGCTAAAATCGAGATTGAGCCACGCGGACAACACGAGTCATGCCACCTAACACATCCAATTGGACAAGAAAACCGATGACATGGAAATATCTTTTCAAGGAGCCAATGGTGTGAAGACAAGTGGCAAAAAAAAAGCCAACTCATCAAGGATGTGAAAATTACCATTTTGCCCCTAGTGTGCTTATAAATAGGAAGATGACAATTGAAAAGAATGTAATTTTTAGGAGTAGGAGTAGTGTAATGTAGTTAGGAGTAGTGTTAGAATTTTGATTTTTTTTAGAAGCTTTTCCCGAAAAATCAATTTCCATTTAACTGTTACTGTTCATCTTCATCTATTTTCATTTATGCAAAGCTTTCCATGTTGAATTACAGCCTCATTTACTAATCTTTGTTCTCGGTTTGGTATTATTCCAGTCTTTATTTTTCAAGCTTTAATGCACAGCATCATTTCCATTTGCTCTTCTCGGTTTTTCCTTCATTTTTCAAGTTTGTTTTTGTTTTGTTTTTGATTCTCGGTTTGCTTCCATTTAGTTTTATTCTTTTCTTTCTTTTCGTTAGTTGTCAGCAAAGTTATGGTGAGTTAGTGTCTTAACGTTTCACACCTTGTTCATGTAACACCGAGAGGGTAAGGGCAGCAAACAATCCGAAACAGCAGCACACCTGGAAACCGAGACTTCTCCTCTGTTATGCTCTGTTTTCATCCCTGAAACCTTAATGCTGACTTGAACCAGCGGTCGGATAGATTGGGAACAGAAACAGGATCGGTGCAGCAGACAGCAGAAGTGGACATCACCTGGACATAGCTGTGGGCATCATCTGGATCACACCGAGAGCAGGAACCGAGAGCAAGTCTGGGCAGGAAGCAGTTTCGAGCCCTGCTGGACGTAGCAGAGAGTCGGGCTGGAGCAGGAGCATTTTCCCTGGTCTTGTGTTGATGTTAGCAACACAGGCACAACAGAAACCGAAGCAGAAATGGTGCAGCAGCAGCGGACCAGAGGGCAAAGCCGAGCCTCACCCGTGAGCATCCAGCGGACACCCGAGACCACACCTGGACCAGCTACCAACCCGAGCCACCTGGAGAAGGAAATGTGCACGGTTATGCATGGAGCTGGTAGTGAGCAGCAGGCTTGGACAGGACCGAGCAAGGCAGTTGGGACAGGACCTGGACAGCAGCAGCAACCCGTGAAGCATGAGCAAGCTAGACACGCCAAACAGCATGGGCAGCAGCTACCAACCCGAGCCACCTGGAAAAGAAACAAAATGAATGATGAACAGTATATGGAGGGAAGCTTTAAAAATGCTTAAGGCCTTGTTTGGCTTTTGCATTTTGGGCATTAACTCATTTTCATGCTTTTTAGTTTAGTTTATTTCCAATTAAATTAGTTAGCTTAGTTTAGATTTGTTAATTAAATTGCATGATTAGTATTCTAGTTTAATAGTGTAGAACTTAGTTTTATTTAGGTTGATAGTTAATTAAATGTTAATTTAGAATTAGATTAGGGGTAAATTCATTTCATTAAGTCTTAGGTTAGTTTAATTGTAGTTTAATTTTATTGCTTTATTTTCATAATTGCATTTTATTTTAATTGCGTTAGTTAATTTTAACAGTTTTAATTTTCTTTTGTAGGTTGTTGTTTTTAATTGCTTAGAGTATTGTAAGTACTTTGAGCTCAGTTTTATTTTCTTTATTTTATAGTTTTATTATTTTATTGCTTTCAGTATTTTCAATTATAGCCATGTAGACCACCCATCAGAAATTCAAAATTTGCTAGGATATACTTAGGATAATAGTAACCGGTAGTTAATTAGGCTAACAACTTCCCTGTGGGGCGATATCTCGGGACTCAAAATCCCATTATTACTTGGACGACCCGTGCACTTGCGGTAGATACCCTTAGGGTCCCATCAAGTTTTTGGCGCCGTTGCCGGGGAAGTTTTAATTAGTCATTAATTAATATCGGTGAAATTATGCTTAGGTGTAATTCTAGCTTGTAAATATTTAGGTTGTAAATATTTAGAGCCTTAGCTTAGGTTAGTTAAATTTTCTCTTAATTAAAATCAAAAAAAAAAATTCAAAAATTTAAAAAATTTAAAAAAAAAATTTAAGGACTTTTAGATGATTGCAAGCGTAGAGCCAGAAGTTTTGATTGTTTTCCTCTAGATCCTAAAATCAAACACACTCTTAGAAAAATTTAATAGGACTCGAGGAAATTATTAGCTCCGCTGCAATTCACCATGGCAGAAAATAGGAAAACTAGAACTGTTGGAGATTATGCGATGCCGACAATTGGAGAATATTATTCCGGCATTAGGCCACCAGCTGTCCATGCAAATAATTTTGAAATTCAGCCCGCAATCATCCAGATAATCCAAACATCTTTGCAGTTCAGTGGGCTTCCACATGATGACCCACATGCTCATCTCGGGCAATTCTTGGACTTATGCAACACCTTCAAGCACAATGGATTATCAGACGATGCACTTAGGCTTAGACTATTCCCTTTCTCACTTAGGGATAGGGCGAGACATTGGTTGACCTCTCTGCCTCCAGGATCCATTTCTACATGGGATGAGTTAGCCTACCAATTTTTAGCCAAATTCTTTCCTCCCTCTAAATTAGCCCAACTCCGTAGCAATATATCTTCCTTTGCCCAGTACGACTTTGAATCTCTTTATGAAGCATGGGAACGATATAAGGAGCTTCTTAGGAAGTGCCCTCACCATGGCCTACCATTGTGGTTGCAAGTTCAGACCTTCTACCATGGACTTACAAGCCCAAATAGGACCATTGTTGACACTGCTGCGGGTGGAGCATTGATGTGCAAAACAGAGGAGGAGGCTTATGAGTTGCTAGAAAGGATGGCGACTAACAACTATCAATGGTCCTCGGAAAGGTAGATGCCAAGGAAATCGACGGGTATGTACGAGCTTGACACACTGTCCACCTTGACCTCTCAGATTGCCAATCTTACAAAGAAGGTGGAGTCTCTCAGTACCCAATATAATCCTCCCAACAGTCCTAACCCTATATATTCTGTCCAAAGTCCTTTTCTTTCATGCGAGCTGTGTAGTGGTACCCACTCTGTAGATAGGTGTCCGCTCAACTTAGAGTCGGTTCAGTATGTTGCTCTCCCTACGCAACAGAACAACCCTTTTTCAAACACCTATAATTCAGGGTGGAGGAATCATCCTAACTTCACCTGGAGCCAAAACCAAGGGCAAACTTCTAATTCCATATTTGTAGAACCCCCTAGTTTTCAAGCTCCACAAGTTCAGGTACCACCACAACAGCAATTTCCTTACCACCATCCACATCATCCATCCCCACCTCAATTTCAATATCACCCATCACCACCACCACCACCACCAGCAGCATGTATGCAGCCCCAATTCTACCATGCACCAGCAGCTGAGAAGAAGCCTACATTAGAGGAGATGTTCACGACTATCCTGCAAGATCAAGCTGCTTCACTTAAGAACTTAGAAGTTCAGGTTGGACAAATAGCTAGTGCTCTTAGCCAACATCCTCAAGGGACCCTTCCTAGTAATACTAAAGTTAATCCTGATGAGCAAGGGGAGGGTAAGGAACAAGTTAGATCTATCACCCTTAGGAGTGGCAGAGAGCTAGAGGAGCCACAAGTTAAGTCCCAACCTGAACAGCACATAGTTGAAGAACACATAGGTTCTAACGAAGCAGCTCAGAATGAGCAGGAACCTAAAGATCGGGCTGCTAAGGAAACAAAGCTAAGCGCTTCTTCATCTATACCTTCTTCTTATTCATTACCTTCCTTGCCCTCTGATGCTACAAAGTTGACGATGAGAGTCCAAGATCAGGAAGTAAAGTTTAATATTTTCAAACCTTTGAAGATCCCTGATGACTCTCGAGAATGTTTTAAGATAGAGATTGAGGAGAACATAAGGCTTGACCATTTAAAATCTGAAAGAATGAGGGAAATAGATAGGGCTCAAGAGGATTTAACTGTTAACATTCTGTCACCATTTTGGCTAATCCTCTTACTCTTCGCCCTGCTGCTGAGTGTTGTCTTCTTCAGCTGCATTTGAAGTGGCTGTCTTTTCATGTTCACTTTGTATATAGTTCATTTTCTTTTTGGCTGTTTCTTTCTTTGTTTATTTTGCAGGTTTCTTTTCTTGTTTTATGCTTTCAATCAAAGCTTCGATTGTTCATCAACATCAGAAAGGGGAGTACTCTGTTCTTGAGCTTAAATTCTTATATTATCTGCACACTGAGGACACTGTGCACATTAAGTTTGGGGGAGGGGATATCACTTGAGAAATTTTTTGAAAAATTGAAAAAATTTTTAAAATTTTTTCGAAAATCTGAGAAGGAATTTTCAAAATTTTTTCGATAAAACGAGCTTAAATTGCTTGATTTTGGATGATTGAGTGCTTAGCATGTAGTTTTCCCATATTCCGGTGATATGACCCCATGATTTAGTATGACTTTGATTGACTTAGAAGCATGATTATAGGAAAAGCATGAAGTTGAATTCTTGAATTTGTCTTGATTCTGATTGCGATTGCCTCATCTTATGCACATGTCATGTCATG
This sequence comes from Firmiana major, assembly GCA_033439115.1. Classification (NCBI taxonomy): domain Eukaryota; kingdom Viridiplantae; phylum Streptophyta; class Magnoliopsida; order Malvales; family Malvaceae; genus Firmiana; species Firmiana major. The sequence goes on from CM065903.1 coordinate 40,831,150, forward strand.
AATCAATATATTTATTTAGAGAAAGCTTATGTGTACATAGGATTGCAATTGTTCAGTTGATTTTGTGTATCATATTCTAGAATTTGTTTGATCTAATCTCGAGGTGAAATATTAGATCACACTTAATTAGGGAGATGATTTAGGCCATCTTTGGATCGTTTGAGCCTTTCTAGCCTTCCTTGTACATATTCTACCCCTAGTCACCCATCTGGGCCAAATAAGCTTTTCTCTGTAAATACACCTGCTTATTTTTATTTTCCTTAGCTTAAATACTTTTTCCTATCCCTTACCCCGAAAGCATGAAAAGTCATTGGATATATTGTGAGCTGTATGGGTATTAAGTGATTGTGAAGGAGTGTGTAAAAAAAAAAATAAAAATAAAAATAAAAATAAAAAAAAGAAAGAAAGAATGACGAAAAAAAAAAGAGAGAAAAAGAACAAGAAAAGAAAAAAAAATGCTTAGTGAAATAAATAAGTTTGGGGAAATGATTAGAGCTCTTACATTAAGATCCTAGAAGTAATGCATGTTAAGGGGTAATTAAACCTAAATCGACTTTATCATACCTTAGCCCCAGCCTTACATTACAAGCTTAATGAAGTCCTATTAATCTTTGGTTAAGTGTGACTACATTAGTGGAGAGAGAAGTGAAAAGCAAACTTATGGGAATGATCACATGTCATTGACTTTGCATTCACTATGTTGCATAATCTGATCCGGATAATGTACTGTGAAGTGACTTAGACATCTTTCACACACTCACGAGGAGTCCAATTTGGGTTAGGACTTATGATTGAATAATTCTAAGTGCTGGACTTGTAATTGTAATTCTTTGATTTCATAGTCTGTACTTTTTCTTTGAGGATAATATTGGGAAAATTATTGTGTTTAGTACTTGTCATTCTCACTATCATTTTGTTTTGCTTGAGGACAAGCAAAAGCTCAAGTTTGGGGGTGTGATAATTCTATATTTTTAGAATTATTTGTGCTTAATTTCCTAAATAATTATTTAAATCTCCAATTTATTTTGTTAATTATCCCCTTTATTTAATTAAAATTCTCATTTTTGCAGATAAATCAAATCCGGATGAGTTTTGAATATTTCGGTAGAAAATGGACCGGAATTGGGCTAAAATCGAGATTGAGCCACGCGGACAACATGAGTCATGCCACCTAACACATCCAATTGGACAAGAAAACCGATGACATGGAAATATCTTTTCAAGGAGCCAATGGTGTGAAGACAAGTGGCCAAAAAAATGCCAACTCATCAAGGATGTGAAAATTACCATTTTGCCCCTAGTGTGCTTATAAATAGGAAGATGACAATTGAAAGGAATGTAATTTTTAGGAGTAGGAGTAGTGTAATGTAGTTAGGAGTAGTGTTAGAATTTTGATTTTTTTTAGAAGCTTTTCCCGAAAAATCAATTTCCATTTAACTGTTACTGTTCATCTTCATCTATTTTCATTTATGCAAAGCTTTCCATGTTGAATTGCGGCCTCATTTACTAATCTTTGTTCTCGGTTTGGTATTATTCCAGTCTTTATTTTTCAAGCTTTAATGCACAGCATCATTTCCATTTGCTCTTCTCGGTTTTTCCTTCATTTTTCAAGTTTGTTTTTGTTTTGTTTTTGATTCTCGGTTTGCTTCCATTTAGTTTTATTCTTTTCTTTCTTTTCGTTAGTTGTCAGCAAAGTTATGGTGAGTTAGTGTCTTAACGTTTCACACCTTGTTCATGTAACACCGAGAGGGTAAGGGCAGCAAACAATCCGAAACAGCAGCACACCTGGAAACCGAGACTTCTCCTCTGTTATGCTCTGTTTTCATCCCTGAAACCTTAATGCTGACTTGAACCAGCGGTCGGATAGATTGGGAACAGAAACAGGATCGGTGCAGCAGACAGCAGAAGTGGACATCGCCTGGACATAGCTGTGGGCATCTTCTGGATCACACCGAGAGCAGGAACCGAGAGCAAGTCTGGGCAGGAAGCAGTGTCGAGCCCTGCTGGACGTAGCAGAGAGTCGGGCTAGAGCAGGAGCATTTTCCCTGGTCTTGTGTTGATGTTAGCAACACAGGCACAACAGAAACCGAAGCAGAAATGGTGCAGCAGCAGCGGACCAGAGGGCAAAGCCGAGCCTCACCCGTGAGCATCCAGCGGACACCCGAGACCACACCTGGACCAGCTACCAACCCGAGCCACCTGGAGAAGGAAATGTGCACGGTTATGCATGGAGCTGGTAGTGAGCAGCAGGCTTGGACAGGACCGAGCAAGGCAGTTGGGACAGGACCTGGATAGCAGCAGCAACCCGTGAAGCATGAGCAAGCTAGACACGCCAAACAGCATGGGCAGCAGCTACCAACCCGAGCCACCTGGAAAAGAAACAAAATGAATGATGAACAGTACATGGAGGGAAGGTTTAAAAATGCTTAAGGCCTTGTTTGGCTTTTGCATTTTGGGCATTAACTCATTTTCATGCTTTTTAGTTTAGTTTATTTCCAATTAAATTAGTTAGCTTAGTTTAGATTTGTTAATTAAATTGCATGATTAGTATTCTAGTTTAATAGTGTAGAACTTAGTTTTATTTAGGTTGATAGTTAATTAAATGTTAATTTAGAATTAGATTAGGGGTAAATTCATTTCATTAAGTCTTAGGTTAGTTTAATTGTAGTTTAATTTTATTGCTTTATTTTCATAATTGCATTTTATTTTAATTGCGTTAGTTAATTTTAACAGTTTTAATTTTCTTTTGTAGGTTGTTGTTTTTAATTGCTTGGAGTATTGTAAGTACTTTGAGCTCAGTTTTATTTTCTTTATTTTATAGTTTTATTATTTTATTGCTTTCAGTATTTTCAATTATAGCCATGTAGACCACCCATCAGAAATTCAAAATTTGCTAGGATATACTTAGGATAATAGTAACCGGTAGTTAATTAGGCTAACAACTTCCCTGTGGGACGATATCTCGGGACTCAAAATCCCATTATTACTTGGACGACCCGTGCACTTGCGGTAGATACCCTTAGGGTCCCATCACCCCTATGCGTGAGTCCCAGAGAACTGATTCAATCTGTTGAGGGTATGAGATAAAAGTGGGAGATAGAGTGATGTTAGCAGATCTAATGATGGTAAATATACATGGATTTGATGTAATTTTGGGAATGGATTGGCTAGCAACCAATCTAGTGAGTTTAGACTGCTACACTAAGATTGTAACTTTCTCCCTACCTGAACCTTACAATGTACATTTGAAATATCGAGGAAATAAATGTGTGGAATTTTTGTAAGCAAATTGAAATTTTGATGTTGCTTTTGAGAGTACTAAATATGATTGTTCATGTGAAGGTTATGAAACACTCATCTCAGATGATAAGCGGGAACATCCGAGGATTGAAGATATACCTGTGGTGTGTGAATTTCTGGATGTTTTCCTAAATGAGTTGCCAAGTTTGCCACCAAAGAGAGAGTTGGAGTTTACCATTGATTTGGTACCAAATACTCAGCCTATCTCTAGACCTCCATATAGGATGGCATTAATGGAACTTGAGGAACTGAAGAAACAACTACAGGAGTTATTGAATCAAGGGTTTATTAGACCTAATGTCTCACCGTGGGGAGCACCAGTGTTATTCGTGAGGAAGAAGGATAGTAGTCTCAGATTATGCATAGACTACCAACTATTAAATAAAGCCATAGTGAAGAATAAATATCCATTGCCGAGGATTGACGATCTACTTGATCAAATGAGAGGGGCCTCAATCTTCTCTAAGATTGATTTAAGATCGGGCTATCACTAATTGAGGATTAAGGAGGAAGATATTCCGAAGACGACCTTCAGGATAAGGTATGGCCATTATGAATTCCTAGTAATGCCCTTTGGATTGACAAATACTCCTGCAGCCTTTATGAGGTTAATGAACGAGGTGTTCAAAGACTATCTAGATAAGTTTGTGATAGTCTTTATTGATGATATCTTGGTGTACTCTCGGTCTTATGAGGAGCACGCACAACACTTGTGGTTAGTACTTCAGATACTTCGAGATAAGCAATTATATGAAAAGCTTAATAAGTGAGAGTTTTGGCTAGATCGGATAGCTTTCCTTTGTCACATAGTTTCAGAGGAAGGAATATCAGTTGTTCCAACTAAAGTAGAGGTTGTGCTTAATTAGGAAAGACTGAGGACAGTTACCGAGGTACGAAGTTTCCTTGGTTTGGCAGGGTATTACAGAAGATTTGTGGAGGGATTTTCCAGGATTGTCGCTTCTTTGACCAAGCTCTCACGTAAGGAGACTTCATTCATATGGACTGATTGATGTGAGCTTAATTTTGAGGAATTAAAGAGGAGATTAACAGCGGCACCTGTGTTGACTATCGTCGAGGGATCAGGAGGATTTTTAGTATATAGTGATGCTTCCCATCAAGGATTGGGGTGTGTGCTCATGCAGCATGGAAGAGTGGTCGCCTATGGATCGGAACAATTGAAAGATCATGAGCGGAATTATCCCACAAATGATTTGGAGTTAGCTGCTGTGGTGTTTGCCTTGAAGACCTGCTGGCACTACCTATATTAGGAAAGATTCCAGATCTTCACTGACCATAAGAGTTTGAGGTATCTGTTTGATCAGAAAGAGTTAAATATGAGACAAAAGAGATGGATGAAACTCCTCAAGGATTATGACTGCGAGATTCTATACCATCCGGGGAAGGCGAACGTGGTTGCTAATGCCCTGAGCAGGAAGAGTATGATATCTACTATGATAATCAGGGAATGAGATTTATTAGAGCAGTTCGTCGAACTCCGGATCAGAGTTAAAGAGGAAGAGACTGGATTTTTGGCTAACCTGCGAATAGAGCCCAGGATCATGGATCAGATTAGAACTAGGCAACGCGATGATCAGAGGTTGATTGATATGGTTAGCCAAGCTGAGCATACTTTGCAGTCGGATCTCATAGTCAGTGAGGATGGGTTGTTGAGATTCAGAGGACAAATTTATGTACCGGATGATGATACCCTGAATAGATAGATATTGAGAGAATCTCATTACTCGCGATACACCATGCACCCAGGGAGTACTAAAATGTACCAAGATTTGATAAAGGTATATTGGTGGAGTGGTATGAAGCGAGAAGTGGCAGATTTTGTGGCCAGATGTTTAGTGTGCCAACAAGTGAAAGCTAAGCATCGAAATCCCGGAGGATTATTGTAACCTTTACCTGTGCCTACATGGAAATGGGAGCATGTCACCATAGACTTTATTATGGGTTTACCGAGGACCCGAAGGGGTCGTGATGCGATATGGGTCATAGTAGATAGACTAACGAAAAATGCCTACTTCCTTGCAATCAAGAGCACAAATACTGTGGATGCGTTAGCTGAGTTATATGTCAGCGAGATAGCTAGATTACATGGGGCTCCAGTGAGTATTACTTTTGACAGAGATTCTCAATTTACCTCCAAGTTTTGGACCCAGTTTCAGGTATCATCCTCAGACAGATGGTCAATCAGAGAGGACTATTCAGACCCTGGAAGATATGTTAGGGGCGTGTACAATGGATTTTAAGGGATCATGGGATGATCACCTGCCCCTAACAATAGCTATCATGCGAGTATTGGAATGGCACCTTTTAAGGCTCTATATGGTAGGAGGTGTAGATCCCCTGTAGCGTGGGAAGAAGTGGGTGACAAACAAATAAATGCTCCTGAGCTTGTTGAACAAGTTGTACAGAGTGTAAAACTCATATGTGAGAGATTACGGGCTGCACAAAGTAGACAGCAAAGCTATGCGGATGTGCGTAGACGGCCACTCGAGTTTGATGTTGGTGATGTAGTATTCCTGAAGATATCACCGAGTAAGGATATCATGAGGTTTGGAAAGATAGGAAAATTGAGTTGTCAGGACCCGTTCTCAATCCATGACTTTATCCAAAAATCACTATAAATTTTTCGCATTCTTAACTTACCTTTCCGCTCTTCAATGGTTGGGCTGTGATTCGATGTCAGAGTCCTCACTTACCACATCATCCATTTCATACATATATGTCAATATATTATTACTGACTGTAACTGCTTTTATTATACATGTAAGATTATATAAAATCTAATAAAAATACATTCCCCATAATATATATCGTATACATCACTGTGCTGTTTCTATGTTTAGATACACAACTGTACATAAAGGTATACCTGGCGATCAATAGGAACTAGTAGTGGACTCTGGGACACTATCCCTCGATAGCTCTCGCTCTACTGACGCTTTGTAGAGAGATGTAAAGAAAGGGGGGTGAGCATACAACGCGCTCAGTAAGGAAATCAGGCAAGCAAGTAGATATCAACCCTATCTACTCAAAATAATGCTATGCCTTGAAAACATTATTTCCTTTACTCGCTTTAAAAGCATGTCTTGAAATATAATATATATACTTATACAGAATAAATCCAATGTACAGAAAATCATGTTTTCTTTCTCAAATGTAGGCATGTAGTGCAAAACAATGCATCGTATATAAATCATGCCTTTATGTAAATCATGCCATGTATATTTAAATCACAATAAATATGGCATCAAATGATTCACAACATAAAATCGGAGTTCGACCCATCCCTCAGGTCTGTCCGCAGTTTAAATCATTTAATCAATATGATATATCATGTAAGACTCTGTGGTTAAGTGCAAATAGTATCCTGGACTATGATCATATCCAACATGTGATCCCAAGCAACACAGATCTCGGTGTGCGGGGCATCACTGCTGCAACGGGAGGGGGGTCAGTCCATCACAACCGTTAGCTATATCCTCCTCAACTCCACAACAACACACGGTACAGTATACACCTCGCGCCACTCAGACACGGTACAAAGTACACCCGTGGACCCGTCCTCACAGCCAGAGTGCCTACCATAGATCTTAGCTCTCGCACCCGTGGAATATCAACATCACAGTCAGGGTGCCTACTATAGGTCTTAGCCCTCGCGCCTATGGAAATATCATACCACATCTCAAATACCCTCATGCTGGCCATCCTCTCAAAATGTGACACTCAGTCACACAAGAATGCGGCATGAATAGGTACCATGTATATAATATCACATACAGTGTGCGCCCTCGAGTGCGACACACAGTCGACACTACGCTCAAACACTGTTTCACATCACAAACTCAACTCTAGTGCGAGCAATCTCCAGCAACTAGGTCAATGCATAGTTCATGTATTAAATCAAGTACGAGCAATAGCTCGAGTACTATGCTATGCATAATATCATCAAATCAAGTACGAGCCATAGCTCCAGTACTATGTCATGTATAAACCATGAAGAATTGAGTACGAGCAACGCTCCAGTACTCTGTCATGTATCTCATGTAAAACTCGAGTACGAGCTAATCGCTCCAGCACTCTGTCATGTATATATCATATAAAACTGAGTACGAGTAAAACTCCAGTACTCTATCATCATGTCATGAAAATCTAGTGCGTATAAAAATCCAGCACTACTGTATGTGGAAAACATATGAAATCCAATGCGAGCTATGCTCTAGCACTATTCATTCTCACATAATATGATAGATGGCTCTTTAAAAGGGATTGTTTATAAAACATCAAAATCAGCACTATAAAGTGTGCTTAAGTCACATCAACCTTAAAATCATTAGCCCATCTATTTATTTTCATGCTAAACAGCAATTAAACACTCACAATAATTGTTTCCATGCTTTTTGCAACTTTTCACAAAAGTTGACTTTTTGACTAACTAGGGGCAAAATCGTAATTTGCCACTATCGGGTCGCAATAATTATTATTCACTTTCTCTGACCCTCGGAGTTTTTAAGTGAATGTAAAAGCAGATGAAAATAGTGCAGGTATCTCTAACTACTCACAAAAGTCCCTTACCTCGGATCACGTTACGTGACCTCACTTCTTCGGTGCTGCTAAATCCCGCAGTCCGATCAGCTCTCAATGTAAACTCCGGAGCTGTAAATAACCATTCCTCAGGTTAATTATAATTTTCCTATTGTATTACACATTAAAACAGTCTATTTTCCTTTAATAGGCCTTAATAATCCTTAATGGGCCTAACTATACCTTAAGCCCATTTTTATTTTACTATTCACTTTTGTTGGGCCTATTAGGCTTGTGGGACCCACCAACTCTTATTGGGCTTGTCCTAGACCCATTACACCATATTGGGCCTAAAATAATTGGGCTTGGCCCATTGGGCATCTCGGCCACATGCCATGGCCGAGAGCTATCCATGCCTCGGTTTCACTATAGCATGCCATCCATGCCTATTATTTAGCCATTTTCACTTAGGCATTTTCACAAACACTTGGTAGGCAACATTACCAATCATCACATAGTTCATTTAGGCATTTTATCAAACACCTTAATTGCCAACAAATTACATGTATTAATTAATCAAATTGATTAATTCTAATTACACCATTAACATTAATACATGTACACTAATCCATTTATGTCTTAAAATCATATTGACATAATTTAACATCCCATTACTCACTCTCGGCCTAACCCACTTCATGGTGATTTAATATGTTTCAATGCTTAAAACATATATCAACATACTTGAAATCATTCATACATTAACATATATGAAATTGGAAATTAGAAAATATACCAATTGTTGTGTTCACCCTTTGGCTGAAAATTTGGAGGCTCTTGGTTTGCACTCTATGGCTCCCTGATAGCCAATTCCAACATATGTCAATCTCCTTTCAATTTGGAACAACTTCCATGAAGAATGCAACTTCCAAATATGCCTAATTCCTAGTGATTTCTAGTGAAAGAAAGCTTGGAAAATATATTTCAATGGTTTCTTCTTCTAGCCGGATTTGGTGTGATGAAGATGACAATGGTGTGGCTGAATTTATAAGCCATATACTTAGCCATTAAGCTTTACTTTTCAGCCATTATGCTTGACTTTCCAAACCTTAGCCATGAGTCACCTTATGAGTCACCTTATGAGTCATAGTTAACTTTAACTATGGTTAGATATTTATCTCATGGGCTTCTCCATTTGGGCTTCTCGGTTTGGGCTTTCCTAATGGGCTTTCAGGCTGAAATTTTTACTATACCTCGAGCCTTTAATTGTCTCAAAATTTGGCCAATCAATTGGTCCAACAATTCGGTCTAAAGGACCTAAGAATTTCGATATACTTTTAGTATACCTTAATGGGCTTTAAAATTTTTACCTTAGGCCCATCACGTTTTTAACCATTAAATTTATTCCGAAATCCTTTCGAATAAATTTTCCTTACTTCTGGGGATGATTATCTTGTATTCTGGCCAAGAATATTTTTCCCCAAATTTTTCTCCATACTTAGGTTAATTTTTAACCATGATTAGTCAACTATGGTAAAAGCCCACTTTCTTAACTATAGTTGACTTTTTCCTTAATCATTGACCATGTTGACTTTTTCTTAAAATTTTGAAAGTGTCATTTCTTATGTCTTACACTCTCGTCTTTATATTCCAACCGCTCCTGGTGGATAATTTCACCCGAAACTCCTTTTCTCGCTAAAAAGGTCCATTTTACCCTTTTTTAGCTTTTACTCTTGTTTTATATGTTCGGGACTAAATCAAGCTGACTTTCCTTCATGAGTTCTCTACGCTCTCTTATTTTAAGTTCTTATATTCAGTTAGAATGATTTAGAATAACTCGGTTTAGCCTGTGACACCCATCACTCACATTAGGCATTTTATGTAGCTTTTGCGTGTTAAATCATTTCACTAACACTTTAAGTCTAGTATATACTCTTCTTATGATTCAACTATAATTACAGAGTGTTCATACACATATGAATCATAAGGAAATAAGCTACAAAAATCTGGGTCTGACAATCCTCCCCCACTCAGAAAATTTGGTCCTCCAAATTAGAACCAAGTCAATCATCAAATAAGTGATGGTACTTCTCTCGCATCAGACTCTCTAGCTCCCAAGTAGCTTCCTCTGAAGTATGATGCTGCCAGAGAATCTTCACTAACCCGATGGTCTTCGATCTCAATACCTTCTCCTTCCTATCCAATATCCGAATCGGTCTCTCAACATATGACATGTCCTCTTGGAGCTCCAAAGGCTCGTAACTAATCACATGTGCAGGATCCGGGTGATACTTCCGAAGCATCGATATATGGAAGACGTTGTGGACACCTGATAAGTCCGGTGGCAATACCAACCTATACTTCTTATCTCCCACTCGATCAAGTATCTCAAAGGGTCCAATATAGTGAGGACTTAGTTTCCCTCTCTTCCCAAATCTCGCTATGCCCTTGGAAGGAGAAACTCGTACAAACACGGATTCACCAACTGCAAACTCTAGTGGCCTACGTCTCCTGTCAGCGTAACTCTTATGTCTGCTCTGAGCTGTCCTCAGTCTCTCTACAATCAAGTGGACGTCCTCAGATGCTTGCGTAACCATGTCAGGAGCGAAAATCTTACGGTCACCCACTTCTTCCTATCCAATAGGGGAACGACATCTACGGCCATACAAAGCCTCATATGGTGCCATCCTGATACTCGAATGATGACTGTTGTTGTAGGTGAACTCGGTTAGTGACAGGTGGTCATCCCAGGAGCCTCGATAATCTAGCACACATGCTCTCAACATGTCCTTCAAAGTCTGTATGGTCCTCTCTAACTGACCATCTGTCTGAGGATGGAAAGCGGTGCTCAAACTCAACTGGGTTCCCATAGCTTCCTGAAAATATCTCCAAAAGTGGGATGTGAAGCGGGAATCCCTATCAGAGACTATGCTCACTGGTACACCGTGTAACCTCACTACCACGCGTACATACAGTTTCGCTAATGAACTCAGAGTATCGGTCGCTCTCATAGCTAGGAAGTGGGCTGATTTCGTCAGTCTATCAACGATCACCCATATAGCATCGTGATTCCTGTCGGTTCTCGGTAAACTCATCACGAAATCCATGGTGTTATGCTCCCATTTCCATGTCGGTATAGGTAGAGGCTGCAATAATCCTGCAGGTTTTTGATGCTCTACCTTTACCTGCTGACATATGAGACACTTTACCATGAAGTCTGCTACATCTCTCTTCATACCCGACCACCAGTATACCTTCCGGAGGTTCTGATACATCTTGTTACTCCCCGGATGTAATGTATACTTCGACGAATGAGCTTCCGCCAATATCAATCTCCTGAGTCCTGGATCCTTGGGAACACACAATCTGCCTTTGAACCTCACTAGTCCATCAGAACTCAACTCAAAATCAGTCACAGTGCCCTTCTGCATCTGACTACCCATATCCATACAAAATGGATCAGTCTGCTGAGCTACTTTGATCCTATCCAACAGATCTAGCTCCAAGCATAGACTAGCTATCACATAGCCTATATCCATGTCAGAAGGCACGACTCCTAAACTGAGGCTAGCAAACTGCTCTAGCAAATCATGTTCCCTAACCATCATGTACGATACCATCCCCAGGCTCTTCCTACTCAAGGCATCGGCTACAACGTTAGCCTTACCCTGATGATAAAGTATCTCGTAATCGTAGTCCTTCAGAAGCTCTAGCCATCTTCTCTGTCTCATGTTCAGCTCTTTCTGTGAGAACAGATACTTGAGGCTCTTGTGGTTGATAAATATCTGAAACTTCTCGCCATATAAGTAGTGGCGCCATACCTTCAATGCGAACACTACTGCAGCTAGCTCCAAATCATGGGTCGGATAGTTCTTCTCATGATCCTTCAGCTGTCTGGATCCATAAGCAACTACCTTCTCATCCTGCATTAATACGCAGCCCAGTCCCTGATGCGAAGCATCGGTATACACTGCAAATCCTCCTGAGCTGGTAGGGATAGTGAGAATCGAAGCGGTGGTCAATCGACGCTTCAACTCCTCAAAACTCTTCTCACAATCCTCGTTCCATATGAACGGTGCACTCTTTCGAGTAAGACGTGTCAACGGAGCAGCCAACTTCGAAAATCCCTCAACGAATCTCCGATAGTATCCAGCTAAACCCAAAAAACTCCTGATCTCGGTTACTGTCCTTGGCTGTTCCCACTGAACTACAGCCTCTATGTTAGATGGATCAACTGATACACCATCTCTCGAAACAACATGTCCCAAAAACGAGATCTGTGACATGAGTCCTCGATACATTGGACCATTCTAGATTCTTGAGAGAGTGGGAGAGGTAGCCCACAGGTTGGCATTACCCCCACACATGTCCAGAATACACAACGTCTTCCATGTATCTATGTTGAGGAAGTACCACCCAGACCCTTCTCATGTTATAGAGTATGAAGAGATGAACATACAAGAGGACATGAGCTATACTGAAGAACCCGTCTAAATTCTCGATAGAAAAGAGAAGGTACTTCGAACCAAGAGTATCCCATTAGTGAAAGTTTTGTGGAAACATCACTCAATGGAAGAGGTAACTTGGGAATTGGAAAGCCTCATGAAGGAGAAGTACCCTCATCTGTTTGACGAGTCGAGTTAAATTTGGAGGATCAAATTCCTTAAAGGTGAGAAGGATGTGAGAATCGAGAATTTTGTATACCCAGTTATGATAATTGTAATTTGGTATATATAATTATGATATGTTAATGTACACACAAGTTTTAAATATGATGAAGTATAAGAATATGAGGTTTTTAAGTCTTGAATGTGTATGGATTGAAATATGAACTATGAGGTAGATTTTGAGAAGTTTTACATTGAGTTTTCTACAAAATGATGCAACAGCAGTACAATCTGTGAAGGCCAGATCGATCTCCAAGGATGAGAGATCGATCTCATCGCTTCAGAATGCAAGAAATGTGCAAGAACTGATAGGCAGATCGATCTGATAGACAAGTACATCGATCTCCAAATGTTCCTGTAAAGAGAAGATCGATTTCCTCAAGGAGCAGATCGATCTCATGAAGTATTCTGTAAACAGAAGATCGATCTTCTCAAGAAGCAGATCGATCTCATGAAGCAATTATGAGATCGATCTCATGAAGCAATTATGAGATCGATCTCACCTCACGACAGATCGATCTCCTAAACATAAAATTGCCCCAAAACGTTCCCAAATTCAAAGATAGATCGATCTCATCAAGGACCAGATCGATTTCTTACCTTCGACCTATATAAGGACCCATTTATTTTCCTGGAAATCGATCTCTCTCTCTCCTCAAATCTCCATTTTCGCAACCCTAGCTTTCTCTCTCCTCTAAAACCCACATTTCCATCCAAATCTCAAGCAGAGGCAAGAAGGAAAGTTGTTCCTCATCCAATGGAGAACATACTTGAAAATCGAAGGACGAATTGAATCGAGGTGTGAATAGAGCTCTCCATAAGTTTTGGGTAAATTTCTAAGTCTTTAATCTTTGATATTTAGGTGATTTTGGTGATTTTGACTACAGGTGTTGTGATAAAATAGCGAGGAAATGATTAGAGTTGATGAAATTGTGATTTTGTTGGACTGATAATGATATTATACAACTTGTGGTAATTTTAGGATTTAGGTTATAAATTGGAATCGAGGCAATGAGCTGATTTTGGCATGGATATTATGCATGAAAAATGTAGGATTTGAAATGTAGTGCATGAGAATATGGATTATCATAGGAATATGAGAAAAATGAGGTTTATAGTACTTAATGAGAATATGAGAAAATATGTGCTCGATGATGTGATTGAGATGAATTATTGATGTTTTAGCATCGTTTGGACAGCCCGGGAGTTCCAAAGAGGAATGCGAGGCGAGTCCGTCGTTTGGGGGAACAATTGCACTATACGAGGTGCAACGAGGTAAGGGAAAACTTAAACTCATTTGTGTATGCGATTTTGTGATAATATTGTAGCATGAAATGTGATTTGAGAAAACAAGCATGTTTTTATGAGTTGTGAATGAGTTATTGCATACGGTTTTATAGCTGGTTAGGGCCCAATTTTTATGAGTTGTAAACTAAATGTGAAATTCTTTTACAACCATTTTGAGTTAAAAAAAGTGAAAAGTGATTTGGGCTCTACGTTAAGGCGTACTGAGATTTGAGAAATGTGTACGTGGTTTTGCCAGTTTGAGCTCGGTTTTGACATGTTTTGTGTTAAGTACAAAGCGATTTTGAGATAAATTTTATGAGAAAAATCATTATGAACGCTACATGAAGGCAAAACGGTTTTATATGATAATGGCTATTACTGAGACTTAGGCGTGTCATGTTGAATACACATCGGGCTTTACTCTTGTAGCATGTAAGGCCGGGCTGTGCTCTAGTTGCACGTAAGACTGACGCCTCCGTTCTAGTAACACGAGATGACCCTACTCCGCAGTAGCGATGGGTGGCATTACTTTGATAGCATGTAAGGTCGAGTCGTGCTTTGATAGCATGTAAGACCGACAGTTGTACGACTCTGATCAAGTCTACAGCGAACCATGGCCATGGGTGTATTATTGTCTACGAAATCCCTCGATTGGGGATATCCGCCTAGGGGATGAGTTCAATCGTTTTGATGTGCCATGATGAATTTATATATGATTTTTATTTGCCTAGTCTCGTTTTACACATGAGATTGTGTTTGGTGGCTGCGCCATGTGCATTACTATTGTGGTGATTTTCATCACGTTTTATGAGAAAAACAATTATCGCATCCTGTTTTTCTACATGCTTGTAACTGTGGTTTTTATATTAAACCAATTATTCTCATGTTTCTGCATGAGCTTCGAGAAATGAGTTGAGATGGTGTTCTGATTATTCATGCTACACTTTTCTACTGAGTTTATTGGGTTTCCACCCACAAAACAAAATGATTGTGCTGTGCAAATCATTATTTTATCAATAAGTCCCTTACCCCCTTACAGAGTGATTTAGAAGATCATCCTATTTTTATATCCCCCCTAGATTTCTTCAAGTGAGGAGAATTTTCTGTGACATACGGAGTAGTGGCTAGTGGAGAACTTGAGCTCCAGGCCATATATTGTACTTTGAGGTATAATTTATCATTTCATGTACCCAGACTAATATTATATTTAGAGACACTTGATGAACAGTGATGTATGAGATGTATTAGGTTTAATTAATTCGAAATTGAAGAATGTATATGATGTAGATATAGATGTTGGATGATGAGATCCTGAGGTGTAAGCATATAATTTATATATGATGATGCATGACATTGCACAAGAATGAACCTAGAATTGTGAAATGATGTAAATAAGTTTTAAATTTGCCCTGTTTTTCGTGCTTCCGGGGCGTCACAGTTGGCTCAATGGTATCATGTGTGTAAGAACTAAGACTTTAAGGTCTTAGGTTCGAACCATGTGGGACGCGAATTGAGGTATTTACCTCCATAAAACCGTGAGGGGCCTGTGGGGCTTTCAAAGTGGACAATACGGATGAGTAACGATGTCAATAGCAGTCAATGTCACAGCAGTCGATGTTGTGGGCCCAAGAGGGGTGGCCATGGTCGACTGGGCTGGGCCGTTACGATTTTCTTTAAGTGTGTGGCTTACATTGTGCATTTTTCGTTTCAAGCCCATACACTTTGTCTTCGTGACTTACCTCGCATATTTTTTGCTTCAAGCCCTTTTATTTGATTGTGTGGCTTGCCTCACACATTTTTCACTTCAAGCCATTTTCTTTAAGTGCGTGGCTCACCTGGCACATTTTTCGCTTCAATCCCATGCATTTTGTCTTCGTGGCTGACCGCACGCTTTTTTCCCTTTAAGCCATTTTTCTTTGATTGCGTGGCCTACCTCGCGCATTTTTCACTTCAAGCCTTTTTATTTGAATGCATGACTTACCTCGGGCATTTTTCGCTTTAAGCCTATGCACTTTGTCTTCGTGGCTTACCTCACACATTTTTCGCGTCAGGCCCTCTTCTTTTGATTGTGTGGCTTACTTTACGCATTTTTTGCTTTAAACCATTTTCTCATAGTGCATAGCTTACCTCGCGCATTTTCGTTTAAAGCTCTTTTCTTTAATATTAAACGAAAGTCAGTAGGGCTAGCGATCTTTTCCTAGTGTATTATCACATGAAGTAAAACCTTGATCAAGGTTTTTTTTCACTAGTACTTTATCATACAGTTAAATAAAGAAGTGACCTATCAATGACAGTGTTTTCATTAGGAGATACATGTACCTACCATATCAAACTAAACATGGAGTTTGATAAAAATTAAAAAAGTAGTGAAAAGGTAAAGCGACTTAGAAAGTGGGTGGAAATAATCTGAGGAAACAAGGAAGCAACAAGCATGCCATTTACAAGCCGGTCTTCGAATCTGGCAGCTTGAGCAGATTCAGAATCATAGTGCAAAGGATTTGTATCATGGCTCACCTTAGAATACTCAACAACTTCTTCATATGAAAATATTCTTTTATGTCTTAAAACATCTCCAAGTTTAAGTACATTTGATGCTGATGATGACAAGAATCTTAAAAAAGGCCTATTTCCTAAAAAATAACCCTTAACAAATATCCATGTGAACATAATAGTTAAAACGTGAAGAAACAAACTTTGAAAATTGTCTTCATCATTTCAACAAACATTTTAAGTGCAGAATTGTTTCCAACACCATGAAACTTAGCAACAATACCCAAGCCGAAGATGCACCAATAAAATCTTTCATACTATTAAATTAAACATTAGCACTAAATAATTGAGATACTTTGTGTTTAAGAATCTGGGTTCTGAAGAACTCGAGTTTTTATTAGAATTGGATGCGGCGATTGGGCATTAAGTTGTTGAGTGTGGAACATTTGATTCCTACATATGGTGTCAGTTGTTGTTGCTGGTTCACAAGAAAGAGTTTTCATGACGTTAGAATTTTGATCTTCGGCTAGCTTGTCTTCGAGAACTCTACAAGAAAGAAAACAATCATAGGGACGCAATGGTTTTTTCCTATGCGTACACTTCGATACTTAAGTCATACAAGATTTTTTACAGAATTTAAATAAGCTAATACCATAATACTTGTGACCTATCTATAAGAGTTCTTTACCACATAATTATATTAAGACCCTTTACTTAATGATCTTATAGTGGGTCTTTCATGGTCAACCTGAATCCTCTTTTCTCATGAGTTCAGTCTACCTTTAGGCCAAATAACTTTCAGTGTAACTCATAACAGGGTCTAATAACCTTTAATGTGACTCTCATCGTTAATCAAAATAAGAATAATTAATTATTGAATACAAATCGGCTAGATTTTAATAGTGATCACCTTGTACCAAATTCTACTTAATTGTTCATATACATACCCAAAATAAATTAAACCAAAAATAAAAAACTTGAATAAACTTTTTCGATCTTTCCTTCGAGCACACTCTAGCTGTAAACACTGAATTTAAAGTCCCATTAATTAATTAGTTACGAGCTATACTAATAGAGAAATGGTTGACAAAATATCTATACATTAGCATTATTTATTAAGTTATAAAGGAAACCAAGGCAATTTTGTTGCATCCATTATAAGGTTAACGATTTATATTACACGGACAGGAAGCAAAATTGATGCACTAGCAGGGCCAAGCTGGCTATAAATGCAGTTATCGAAAACAGCGAGGCTAGCTACTCTTCCTAATTCACTGCTGCAGCCCTTGTAGTTTGCTCTCTTAGCTTGTGGTTTTGTTGCCTAATTATGCATGCCCATAAAGAGCACGTCAAGTCAAGCAGATGGATCACACGATTGGGAAATCCCACATTTCAGGATGGATTTCGTAGTCCCATTGCTCTTGTTGGAGTTCCTGTTCGCAGCTAGATCCATGTGCAAACTTGTTCAGTTTCTCGGTTAATATTTTTGCTGCACCATCTGCTCCAATCTGCAAACATTGAAAATCGAAGTGTTTTTAGGGAACTTCAAAATTGCACAACTTTCAATTTTCCTCTTTGGGTAAAAAAAGAACAAATAGTATAAAAATTGCCAGCAGTACTGTATTAATTACCTCGGCATGAACAATTTGGAAAATCGTATTCCCAACAACAGAGAAATTGGCGTTTAGCACTTCCGCTCCTTCTTCATGAAGTATGCGAATCATCTCATAAAACATGAACTCACTGTCTTGTCCAGTCACCAGAATCACCTGTATAGAAGAACCCTTTTCGTTAATCCTAATTTCTGGAGATTTCAAGCTTGCCGTGGTTCCAGCTGCAGTATTGGTGCATCTATAAGATCTCTTTCTTCCCATTAGGCTTTCCTTTTTCTCCCTGGATTCCTTCAACCTTGTTTGCAGGCTCTTTATGTAATTCACAGCTTCATCTATTTGATCAGGTAGTGACAATGGCTCCTGCACAATGAAAAGAAAACTGAACTTTTTAAAGATCAATTCCGATGAAATCCAGAGTCCCCGCATGAATGTGGAAGAAAAACAAACCTTAGAATTATGATGGGGGAATAGAGAATTGAGCTTGGAGTACAAATTCTTCATATGATTTCTCCTGTTCTTCTCAATGATCTTCCTCTCAACCTTAGCAGAAGAACAACGAGACCTCTCCATTCCCTTGTGAACCGAGTATTCCATTTGAAGTTCCATTGCTGTAGACGACTAAGCTATCATATGTTGGTTTATATACACGCTCACACACGAAAAATTGTGGCTAACAAATAGAAGCGGTGGGAAGAAGAAGTGGAAAACGCCGAAACTTGAGTAAGCGAGTGAAAGCAATCACGATGATGATGGAAGGAAAATGTAAGAAAAATGAGAACACGTAGACGTCGTCACGAATGTTACGTCACCTGTCACTGATCAGCAGCACTGGGGCAGGGCAGCCAGCCGTCTATTTAGAATTATATGCTCCTAGCATGTTATTTACACGTGCCTATATCTTTCTTTTTCGGATTTTCTTTCGTTTCCAGGAAATTAACATCTTCCTCTCTTGATTTGATTTCAGTGTCATCCTACCAATGTCTTTGTTTTTACGTCCATGGACAGACTTAACTGACTATTTATTCTGATGTCGTTATTTTGTACAAATTATGAAAGGAATAACACTAAAATTACCTTCCCTGAATATTAATTAATTCAATCTAGTGTTTTTTTTTTCTTTTTACTGAACAAATTGAGATCCAATCTCTCCATGTCAGTAGTAGTAGTAATAATAATAATAATAATAATAATAATAATAATAATAATAAGGAGCTTTCATTTCAAGCCATGTTATCAAAACTATAATTTATCATAGTCATGTATTTTATTGGTAGAGTTTTTTTTTAGTAATCAAAATTTAATCTAAATTGTTATTCTTTTTTAGTAAAGATTAAATTTATAGTTAGATTTTCTCTTTTCTTTATGTTTTTATGAATAAAAAGAATAATTTGTTAATTTAGGTAATCATGAATCAAGCTTTGACAACTATATGAAAAATTATACTTTGAAATTTAAGCATTTAAATTCAAATATTTAAATAAAAATTAAAATTAAAATTTTAAAAGTATAAAAACTATTTCATCTTATATTAATGAGGTAAAAGGTAAATTTATCATTGTAATATATTTTGAATTTTTATAATTTTTAAACTGATTTAATAAAAATTAATAGATAATAAATTTACAATAATATTTTTAATAAAACAAAAAAAAATGAGGTGTATTTTAAGACATTTAGTCCCCGCCTATTTAAGAAAGTCAAAGTAAGGCGGACTAATGGACCACCTGATTCGTTTTCCTTGCTAGATTGGGCCCCGGAATCAGGGGTACGTGTCAAGTTGTACTTGAAGTCCAAGATTTTACTATTTAAGAGTTTTGACCTTGGTACCCTAACTAGTGGTCTGATACGTTCGAATTGGGAAAACACTATACAAATTGCGGCTGCACCAATGAATGTGCAACAGAGTTGGGCCTGACTCTCGTTCCATTCAGTGTTGACTCTTGACTGTCAATTGACATGTTAAGGTTTTATTGTAAGGTAAGGTAAGGTGGCTGGAAGTTCATAGGCACTGCCATCGAACCAGCAGGTCTCAGACCTCTCTCTCTCTCTCTCTCTCTCTCTCTCTCTCTCATATCTTAATATCAACGCCTTTTTCATCATTTCCACGAAATGGAAACCAGAGCTTTTTTTTTTATGGTTGAGTGCTACATGATTTGCCAGAGACCGAAATTAAGAAATAAATATTATAAATTCACTTTCGATGTCAATTAATATGATGGAAGTATGAACTCTATAATATAAAAGACTAATTAAATAGAAATTTATTGGATAAATTCTGATTAATGTTACCAATACTAGTGCTACAATATAATAATTATAAATTTTGGGTCCATTTCATTTTAAAATTGCTGTTATGAATCATGGATTGATCCAACTTCCATGTTACTAACCATATAAGCTTTCTGCACGTGAAAATATTGTGGTAATAATGACAAAAGGTATTTTTAATGTTGTGAGGAATGCTTTAATTTATGGTTGGCATAACAAGGGATTGTCCACATAAAGGTAATAAGATATCAACCTTACCGTAAGTTTATGAGATAATAAAATATTTTATGAAAAATTGAATAAATAATTATGGTGGATGATATTAAATATTAAAAAAAAAGTGAGCACCACGTGGCGTAAGCAAAATGCGCCACGTGGCGTGCGGGAAATACTCTCCCGCATTGAAGGCGGGAGACTCATTTTCAAGCGCGCCACGTGGCGCGCAGAGGCAACATGCGGGAGGATACCCTCCCGCACACTGGCGGGAGGCTACCCTCTCGCAAAAAAGGCTTAAGGCCTCATGAAGCTGGTGCCACGTGGCGAAAGGAGAGTGCACCACGTGGCGTTAAGAAAATGTCAATTTTATTTTGGAGTATTAGGACAATTTTATTCTTAAATATTTTTGATTCTACAAATTCGTAAAAAATATATTTAATGAATAAATACGTAATTATAACTGGAATTAACCCCTATAAAAAAGGACCATGTATGATTCATGAAACTAAGTCTTATTTACTTTACAGAAGCTCTGCCAAATTCTTTGTCTGACTTAAGTATCGGAGTGCTTACGCAGGGAAAAATCTCTGCGTCCCTCTGATTATTATTTTTCTTGCAGAATCTTTAATAGCACGTGGCACGAAAATCAAGGCAAAGACGTCAGCAATTCGTCATTGTTGTAACTGAGCAACAACAATTGGCGCAGTCTGTGAGAATCGAAAAAAATTTTTTTGCTCTACAACAATGGTACGGACGCGTTCAATAGCAAGGATGAATGATGAGAGTGAGGATATGGAAAGTTCTCAATTGAATGACTTAGGAGAAGAGGCTCGAGGGGAGAGAGTATCCAATATGATGATAATCCCTGTAGCAGAATTTGAAGCTATGAAGAAGCAGGGAGAAGAAACTACCCAAGCTTTACGCGTAATGACTGACTTGTTCAAGAGTGCCTTCCCGGACTTGAATCTGCCCCTAGTCGTTCAGAACTTAGTGGAGGAAAGAACACAGAGAAGGAATCCTTCGAAGGCTGGGGAGTTCAGGCGTGAGATATAGAGAGCTTTAGGCGTGAGGGTGCGCCAGATACTTGTCGCCAGGGCGCACCAGACTTGTTACGTGAGGCTGCGGAAGACCCTTGCGGCCAGGGTGCGCCAGACTTGTGGTGTGAGGGTGCGCCAGACACTTGCCGCCAGGGTGCGCCAAACTCGTTACGTGAGGCTGCGGAAGACCCTTGCCGCCAGGGTGCGCGAGACTTGTGGCGTAAGGGTGCACCAGACACTTGCCATCAGGGTGTGCCAGACTCGTTGCGTGAGGCTGCGGAAGACCCTTGCCGCTAGGGTGCGAGAGACTTGTGGCGTGAGCGTGCACCAGACACTTGCCATCAGGGTGTTCCAGACTCGTTGCATGAGGCTACGGAAGACCCTTATTGCCAGGGTACGCAAGATTTGTGGCGTGAGGGTGCGCCAGACACTTGCTGTCAGGGTGCGCCAGATACTTGCGGCCAGGGTGCGCCAGACTTGTTGCGTGAGGCTGCGAAAGACCCTTGCCGCCAGGGTGCGCCATACACTTGCCACCAAGGTGCGCCAGACTCATTGCGTGAGGCTACGGAAGACCCTTGCTGCTAGGGTGAGCGAGACTTGTGGCATGAGGGTGCAGAAGACACTTGCCTCCAGGGTGAACCAGACTTGTTGCGTGAGGCTGGGGAAGACACTTGCCGCAAGGGTGCGCGAGACCCTACAAAGGACTTGTTGCCCGAGAATAGGCGATATCCTTATCGACAGGGTTCGCGAGACCCTACGGAAGACTTGATGCGCCAGGGTGCGCGAGAATCCATTTGCGAGGATACGAGAGATTCTAACCGCCAAAGAATGCGAGACTTGGGCTACCAGAATGCGCGAGACCCCTTACGTGGAAATGCAGAATATCTTAGGCGTCAGGGTGCGCAAAGTTCATTGCACGAGGCTGAAGGCTTGAGACGTCGAGGTACGAGAGACGCCGCACGAGAGATCGTTAGGGACCTGCGACACCCGAATGTCGGAAGTCTTGAAAGTCCAATTGGAATAGACGCTGAATATGTAAATAGTAGAGGTGATGATGAAAATGACACCGAAATGGTCCAAGATCGACTTGCACCCCCAGCACAAGATGTCATGGACATGAAGAGAATGGTTGAACGAATCTTAGAAGAAAAAAAGGTTAGTTCCGGCTGAAAAAAACCAGAGAAGAAAAATCCTGTTCGATGTAGCGATAATGGGAAAACCACTGCCCCCAAAGTTTAAGATGCCACAGATAACAACATATATCGGGAAAACTGACCCTTTTGACCATGTTGAAAATTACGAGTCGTTAATGCTATTACATGGATGGGAAGATGAGGTTATGTGTAGGGCATTCTCCCTAACCTTAATTAGCCACGCACTGAAATGGTTCAACAATCTGTCGAAAAGATCTATCTTGTCTTTCAATCAGCTGAGGAGTGAATTTCTGAAGGCCTTTGCGATAAATAGCCAGAAGAGGAAGGAGACCACTTATTTGCTCACCCTAAGACAAGGGAACAAAGAATCACTAAAAAGTTATGTCGATCGATTTCAGGATGCTACTGTTGAGGTGCGTGATCTACAAGTTGGGGTAGCGGTAACAGCCATGCTACAAGGGACCACGTCCGAAAGGCTCCAAGAATCATTATCTTTGGATCAGCCAACGACAGTTTCAGACTTATTCTCTAGAGCAAACAAACATATTGCTTAAGAGGAAGTGATGAAAATGATACCAACACGGGACATGAAAGAAGGAAGGAAACGAGAAAGAGAACCCGATGATAAAAATACAGAAAGATTGGATAAAGCCCTAAAATTGAAGTATGATAATTAGACAAGGTTTATTGAACCACGTGCTTCAATTTTAGTAGCGATAAAAAGAACGGGATGCTTCAATTCCCCATGAGAGGTGAAGGGAACTTAGGACGAGATCATAGGTCCTACTGTAGTTTTCATTCTGCCTTTGATCATACAATCGAGAAATATCGGGAACTGATGAACCAGCTTGAAAAATTGGCTAGAGAAGGGAAGCTAGATCGTTATGTATGAAGGAATGAAAGGATTCGATACCCCGCTCGTGGCCGAGGAGACAATAGACCATGTGATAGACGCGACAATGATAGAGAAAATATGAGGAGAAGCGAAGAGAGAGGAAATGAAGTAAGAAAGGGAAACGTAGAAACCGACAGATAGATAATGAACCAACAGGAGCTGCCATTCATGTCATCTCTGGTGGAGAATACATAGCTGGTAGCTCGTCTGCTTCATGGAAGGCCTATGCTAGACAAGCATTCCAGGTCCATTCTGTGATAAAACCAACTGAAGAAGAAGAGACGATTACTTTCACACCAGCAGATCAGGGAGATGTTATTATTCCACATGATGATCCTATGGTCATATCAGCAGTTGTGGCTGAACACCCGATAGGACAAATTCTGGTAGATAACAGAAGCTCAGTGAACCTTATCTATTGGGATTGTTTAAAAAAAAAAGAATTTGAGTGAAGACAGACTAAAGCCCATAACTACTCCCCTGTTTGGCTTCATAGGAGAGAAAGTAAAGGTGGCAGGGTCGATTGAACTACTTGTTACTTTGAGTGAAGATCCTAAGAGTATTATAAGATATGTCTTGTTTATGGTGGTCAAATCAACGTCTCCAGCTTACAATGTTATTCTCGGACGACCATTATTAGGTGATATGAGAGTCGTACTCTCCCCATGTTATCTGTTGATGAAGTTCTCGACTCCCGGAGGTGTGGGGCAAGTTCGAGGAGATCAAATAAAAGCAAGAACATGTAATATCACATCAACTACAGGCAAGGAAGTTCAAGGAAAAGAAACCCTTACCATCATCGGGGTGCCTAAGCCATCACCAATGCCTAGAAGGAAGATGAAAAATTCATAAGACAAGGGAATAGCGAAGACGTGGAACGCCAGCCACTCAAGACCATATTGGCAATATAATTTTAATTTCTCGATGTTATTTTTTGTTTATGTTATTGAACCATGTTCAGGAAATTGATTTTGATATATTTCATATTGATATTTCTCATTGAGAATTTTAATGATTGACAGATGATTAAAAATAAAAGGGCTTAAAGCGAAAAGTGCGCGATGCAAGCCATGAAGAAAAAGTGCAAGAGCTTGAAGCAAAAAGTACACGATGTAAGCTAAGCACCCAAAACAAAAGGCTTGAAGCGAAAAATGCACGATGTAAGCCACGAAGAAAAAGTGTGAGAGCTTGAAGCGAAAAGTGCGCGATGTAAGCCACAGTGTGAGAGCTTGAAGTGAAAAGTGCGCGATGTAAGCTAAGCACCAAAAAACAAGGGCTTGAAGCGAAAAGTGCGCGATGTAAGCCACAAAGAAAATGTGCGAGAGCTTGAAGCGAAAAATGCGCGATGTAAGCTAAGCACCAAAAACAAGAGCTTGAAGCGAAAAATACGCGAGGTAAGCCACGAAGACAATGTGCGAGAGCTTGAAGCGAAAAGTGCACGATGTAAGCTAAGCACACAACCAAGGACTTGAAGCAAAAAATGTGCGATGTAAGCCACGAAGAAAAAGTGCGAGAGCTTGAAGCGAAAAATGCGCGATGTAAGCTAAGCACTAAAAATAAGGGCTTGAAGTGAAAAATGTGCGAGGTAAGCCACGAAGACAATGTGTGAGAGCTTGAAGCGAAAAGTGTGCGATATAAGCTAAGCACACAACCAAGGGCTTGAAGTGAAAAATGCGCGATGTAAGACACGAAGAAAAAGTGCGAGAGCTTGAAGTGAAAAGTGCGTGATGTAAGCTAAGCACCAAAAACAAGGGCTTAAAGCGAAAAGTGTGCGATGTAAGCCACGAAGAAAAAGTGCGAGAGCTTGAAGCAAAAAATGCGCGATGTAAGCTAAGCACCCAAAACAAAGGACTTGAAGCGAAAAATGCGTGCGATAAGCCACGCACTCAAACAACGACCTGAGAATTTGGCATCAACCCAAGAATTTAACTTAAGAGTTTAACATGAGGAATTGGTAAAAGACTATGCAAAGAATATATGCACTCTTCCGCAAGGTTCTACCTACCGAAAGAGTAGGGAGCAATTGTGGTGGATGATATTAAATATTAAAAAAAAGAGGAGGGCGCCACGTGGCGCAAGTAAAATGTGCCACGTGGCGTGCAGGAGATACTCTCCTGCACTGAAGGCGGGAGAGTTTCCTGCACAGAGGCGGGAGAGTCTCCTGCCTCATTTTCAAGCGCGCCACGTGGCACTTGGAGGACGCACCACGTGGCGCACAGAGGCAACATACGGGAGGCTACCCTCTCGTAAAATAGGCTTAAGGCCTCATGAAGCTGGTGGCATGTGGTGAAAGGAGAGTGCGCCATGTGGCGCTAAGAAAATGTCAATTTTATTTTGGAGTATTTGGCCAATTTTACCCTTAAATATTTTTGATTCTACAGATTCGTAAAATATATATTTAATGAATAAATACGTAATTATAACTAGAATTAACCGCTATAAAAAGGGATTAGGTATGATTCATGAAACTAAGTCTCATTTACTATACAGAAGCTCTGTCAAATTCTCTGTCTGACTTAAGCATCGGAGTGCTTACGCAGGGAAAAATCTCTGCGCCTCTCTGATTATTATTTTTCTTGCAGAATCTTTAGTAGCACGTGGCACAAAAATCGAGGCGAAGACGTCAGCAATTCATCACTATTATAACTGAGCAATAACAATAATAAAAGTCATTTCAAAAAAATAAAAGTTAACAAAATATGTTAATAATGGTTTAACATGTCAACAAGTAGATTTAAAGTTAATAAAGTATGATGTAAATTACATTTTATTTTTTTAAAATGCAACTAGATATTTAAATTACATTTTTATCCATTAATAAAACAATCAAAATTACAATTCTATTACTTCAAAGAATGAAACCAAATTATCTAATATATTAAACTTAATAGTTATCTTACCTTAGTTTATACATTATAATAAGGTGTCACGCCCCGAAAGATGTGATGGAATGCTTATCTCTTGCAGAATTGCAAAAATTATGGCAAACTGTAACGCCTCAAAAATGTGAAAATTAGGACTAATTTAAAATTTTCTTTCTTAACTTAAACTTTTATTTAAGGTGTATTCTTATTCAGTGTCAGATTATAACTTATCTTTTCGTTGTTAAGCTTTTTTAAATTTGACAATTTCTATTTTAATTTTAACGAAATTTCAGTAGCATAACCCTTATACATAACCCTATCCACCTGCAAGTTTCCAATCAACAATATATAACCACAAACAGTTGATTTTACTTATTCTTTCTAAAATGTTATTCTCGAGAATCCATGAAATGCCCATAATTCTCATTCATCTCTTAATCTCATTACACACTGTAGTGCCATGGATTACATACATTTTTATTTTTATAAGTATATAAACTGTAGTCCCATGGATTACATACATTTTCATTTTTATAAGTATACAAAAAGTGATTACATCCAAAAATGTGTACTCAAATATAAGTATTTATACTGTACAAATGTTTGGGTACAAAATGAATTATACTTAAAGTGTGTACAAAAGGTAACCTGGGGAGAGTCTCGTCCACCAGCCTACGTCGAGTACGTGGCAAGCAAAGAAATAGTCTCTGTAAATAATCTGGAAGGATGAGAAAAAGGATGAGCTTTCGAATAGCCCAGTAAAGAGTGCATAATATTATTCAAAGCATTTAAAAAAATGATAATGCTAAACAACAAAGTACATTTTCTGATCAAATTGCTAGAAAACATAAAAATTGCATACTTAGAACATATGCCCGTTATAGACCAAAATTTACTTCATATATTTCTTAATTCAAGCAAAAATTCAAAATCTGACAATTGCATAACTATGCATAAGTTATAATCAAAATGTAACTGATGGTGGTCGTATCACCAGAATCCACGTGTACACCTATCCGCCAACCAGAGACTGCCACGTGTCAAACTAAGAATGAACCACGTGGCTGATACGGCGACAGAGTGTTCGAGGCGATAGAAGTCTGTCGCCTTGCAGTGTGCCGCACAGTAGGGGCAGCAGATCTCCATCGCCTCTACCGCGGCAGAGGTCTCCCGCACAGCCAGCAGTAGAGGTCCCTCGCATAGCCCGCTGCAGAGGTCTCCCGCATTGCCCCACGGCAGAGGTCTCCCGCACAACCTGCGGTAGAGGTCCATGGTACTCTGCCGCCTGCCGACTCCCCCGCTAGCTGCTTGAACTCGAGGCGCGATATAGTGCTCTATGACTCTGTCGCGGCCCAGACACGCGCCTGGGCCTTGATGAGCCCAAAGGGTATATGTCCGCAAGTGCACGGGTCGTACAAGTAATAATGGGATTTGAGTCCCGAGTTATCGTCCCACAGAGAAGTTGACTAGCCTAATTAAGTACCGGTTACTTTTACCCTAAGTATATTCTAGCAAATTATGAAATTAAGGGGGTGATCTACATAGCTAGAATTGAAAATACCGAAAGCAATAAAATAATAAAACTATAAAATAAAGGAAATAAAAACGAGCAAAATTACTTACAGTGCTCCACACAATTAAAATCGAAAACCTACAAAAGAAATTAAAACAGTTAAAACTAATTAACGCAATTAAAATAAAATGCAAATATGAAAATAACAAAACAAGATTAATTAAACTAAAATTAAACTAACCTAAAAATGCAATTAAACTACTTAATCAAATGCAATTTAAACTAACCTATGATTTAATGAAATAAATTTACCCCTAATCTAATTCTAAATGAACATTTAATTAACTATTAACCTAATTAAAACTAAGTTCTACACTATTAAGCAAGAATAATAATTATGCAATTTAATTAACAAATCTAAACTAAGCTAACTAATTTAATTGGAAATAAACTAAACTAAAAAGCATGAAAATGAGTTAATGCCCAAAATGCAAAAGCCAAACAAGGCCTTAGGATTTTAAACTAATAGTAACTTTCCCACCAAAACACTATTCCTCATTAATTTTCTACATTTTCACGTGGTGCTCGGGTTGGTGGAGTAGATGTGTCCAGCTGCTGCCATGCCTCTCGGTTCTGACTCTCACCCACTTCTGCCTTGATTTCATGCATCTCCTTCTTCTCTGCCCATGCTTCTAGCTGCCAGGAACGACCTACACGCTTCCACTCAGCAGCACGTAAACAACTGCTCTCGGAGTGCTTCTCGATTCCAGAAATCTGCTGGTTGCCTCGGGTACTCTCGGTTCATGCATGTGTCCAGCTACTATCATTGAGTGCTGTCCAGGTGAGGGTAGCTTCTGATGTTTGATGCCTGCCCTGCAAACCTCAGCTCAGATCAGTGCACGCCTGCTGCTTGCTTCTGCTCCAGAATCTGCTGTTGCTGGTCTCGGTTCTGGCATGCATCCCGCTGCTCTTGACACCATTTTAGCTGCTGTTCCTCTGTTTCTTGCTACTGCCATGGATCAGCTTCAGTTCATGGGGTTCCAGGCCATAGCATACTGAAGTGAATCAATGAAATAACACCTAGATGACAGCAAAGTGAGAGTGGACAGAATCAGAAAAGCAGAACAGACCATAACAGAGTGCATTTGCTCCCGGTCTACTGCTGTGGTCTTGGTGTGCTCTGTCCTCTCGGATGCTTGCTGCCTTTGCTCTTTCGATGATGCATGAACAATGTGTGAAGAGTTAAGAAATTAAGCTCACCACAACCTTGATGACAACTAACGAAAAGAAAGACAGAAATAAAACTAAATGGAAGCAAACCGAGAATTAAAAACAAAATAAAAACAAAATTGAAAAATGAAGGAAAAACCGAGAAGAACAAAGACAAGGAAATGAACTTGACAAATAGAGACTCCATGGGAAAGGAACCGAGAGCATGAAAACAAAAGATTGATTATCCATTGAAACATAAAATTTAACAAAGCTTAACTAAGAACATGAAAATGCATAGTAAAACAAATGGGAAAATAAAAAAAAATAGGAAGGAAAATAATTCTAAAATCTACTCTTCCTACACTACTCCTACTCCTACAATTACACTAACCTCTACTCCTAAAAATTACATACTTTTCAATTGTCATCTTTTCCTATTTATAAACACACTAGGGGTAAAATGGTAATTTTCACATCCTTGATGAGTTGGCATTTTTTTTTTGGCCACTTGTCTTCACACCATTGGCTCCTTGAAAAGATATGTCCATGTCATCGGTCTTCTTGTCCAATTGGATGTGCTTGGTGGTATGACTCGTGTTGTCCACGTGGCTCAATCTCGATTTTAGCCCAATTTCGGTCCATTTTCTACCGAAATATTCAAAATTCATCCGGATTTGATTTATCTACAAACATGAGAATTTTTATTAAATAAAGGGGATAATTAACAAAATAAATTGGGGATTTAAATAAATAATTAGGAAATTAAGCACAAATAATTCTAAAAATATAGAATTATCACACCCCCAAACTTGAGCTTTTGCTTGTTCTCAAGCAAAACAAAATGATTTTAGGAATGATAAGTACAAAACACAATAATTTCCCCAATATTATCCTCAAAGAAAAAGTATAGACTATGAAATCAAAGAATCACAATTACAAGTCCAGCACTTAGAATTATTCAATCATAAGTCCTAACCTAAATTGGACTCCTCGTGAGTGTGTGAAAAATGTCTAAGTCACTTCTCAGTATATTACTCGGATCAGATTATGCAACACAGTGAATGCAAAGTCAATGACATATGATCATTCCCATAAGTTTGTTTTTCACTTCTCTCTCCACTAATGTAGTCACACTTAACTAAAGATCATTAGGACTTCATTAAGCTTGTAATGTCAGGCTGGGGTTAAGGTATGATAAAGTCGATTTAGGTTCAGTTACCCCTTAACATGCATTACCTTCTAGGATCTTTAGTGTAAGAGCTCTAATTATTTCCCCCAAACTTATTTCTTTTGCTAAACTCTTTTTTCTTTTTTCTTTTTTTTTTTCAATTTTTTTTTTTTTTACATACTCC
This sequence comes from Firmiana major, assembly GCA_033439115.1. Taxonomy (NCBI): domain Eukaryota; kingdom Viridiplantae; phylum Streptophyta; class Magnoliopsida; order Malvales; family Malvaceae; genus Firmiana; species Firmiana major. Next base: position 40,861,554 of record CM065903.1, read on the forward strand.
TTCACTATCACTTAATACCCATATAGTTCACAATATATCCAATGACTTTTCATGCTTTTGGGGTAAGGGATAGGAAAAAGTATTTAAGCTATGAAAATTAAGTAGGCGTATTTACAAAGAAAAGCTTATTTGGCCCAGACGGGTGACTAGGGGTAGAATATGTACAAGGAAGGCTAGAAAGGCTCAAACGATCCAAAGATGGCCTAAATCATCTCCCTAATCAAGTGTGATCTAATATTTCACCTCGAGATTAGATCAAACAAATTCTAGAATATGATGCACAAAATCAACTGAACAAATGCAATCCTATGTACACATAAGCTTTCTCTAAATAAATATACTGATTCATGACATGACATGTGCATAAGATGAGGAAATCACAATAAGAATTAAGAGAAATTCAAGAACTCAACTTCATGCTTTTCCTATAATCATGCTTCTAAGTCAATCAAAGTCATACTAATTCATGGGGTCATATCATCGGAATATGGGAAAACTACATGCTAAGCACTCAATCATCCCAAAATCAAGCAATTTAAGCTCATTTTATCGAAAATATTTTGAAAATTCCTTCTCAGATTTTCGAAAAAATTTTAAAAATTTTTCCAATTTTTCAAAAAATTGCTCAAGTGATATCCCCTCCCCCAAACTTAACGTGCACAGTGTCCTCAGTGTGCAGATAATATACGAATTTAAAGTTCAAGAATAGAGTACTCCCCTTTTCTGATGTTGATGAACAATCAAAGCTTTGATTGAAAGCATAAAACGAGAAAAGAAACCTGCAACACAAACAAAGAAAGACACAATAGAAAAGAAAAAGAAAAACGAACTATATACAAAGTGAAAGTAAAAACACAGCCCCTTCAAATGCAGCTGAAGAAGACAACACTCAGCAGTAAGGCAAAGAGTATGAGGGTCATCCAAAGTGGTGACAGGGTACTAACAGTTAACTCCTCCTGAGTCCTATCTATTTCCTTCCTTCTTTCAGATTTTATATGGTCAAGCTTTATGTTCTCCTCAATTTCTATCTTAAAACATTCTTGAGAGTCATCAGGGAGCTTCAAAGGTTTGAAAACATTAAGCTTTACTTCCTGATCTTGGACTCTCATCGTCAACTTCGTAGCATCAGAGGGCGAGGAAGGCAATGAATACGAAGAAGGTATAGATGAAGAAGCACTTAGCTTTGTTTCCTTGGTAGCCCGATCTTTAGGTTCCTGCTCTTTCTGAGCTACTTCGTTAGAACCTATGTGTTCTTCAACTATGTGCTGTTCAGGTTGGGACTTAACTTGTGGCTCCTCTAGCTCTCTGCCACTCATAAGGGTGATAGATCTAACTTGTTCCTTACCCTCCCCTTGCTCATCAGGATTAACTTCAGTATTATTAGGAAGGGTCCCTTGAGGATGTTGGCTAAGAGCACTAGCTATTTGTCCAACCTGAACTTCTAAGTTCTTAAGTGAAGCAGCTTGATCTTGTAGGATAGTCGTGAACATCTCCTCTAATGTAGGCTTCTTCTCAGCTGCTGGTGCATGGTAGAATTGGGGCTGCATAAATGCTGGTGGTGGTGGTGGTGGTGGTGATGGGTGATATTGAAATTGAGGTGGGGATGGATGATGTGGATGGTGGTAAGGAAATTGCTGCTGCGGTGGTACCTGAACTTGTGGAGCTTGAAAACTAGGGGGTTCTACAAATATGGAATTAGAAGTTTGCCCTTGGTTTTGGCTCCAGGAGAAGTTAGGATGGTTCCTCCACCCTGAATTATAGGTGTTTGAAAAAGGGTTGTTCTGTTGCGTAGGGAGAGCAACATACTGAAGCGACTCTAAGTTGAGTGGACACCTATCTACAGAGTGGGTACCACTACACAGCTCGCATGAAAGAAAAGGACTTTGGACAGAATATATAGGGTTAGGACTGTTGGGAGGATTATATTGGGTACTGAGCGACTCCACCTTCTTTGTAAGATTGGCAATCTGAGAGGTCAAGGTGGACAGTGTGTCAAGCTCGTACATACCCGCCGATTTCCTTGGCATCTGCCTTTCCAAGGACCATTAATAGTTGTTAGTCGCCATCCTTTCTAGCAACTCATAAGCCTCCTCCTCTGTTTTGCACATCAATGCTCCACCCGCAGCAGTGTCAACAATGGTCCTATTTGGGCTTGTAAGTCCGTGGTAGAAGGTCTGAACTTGCAACCACAACGGTAGGCCATGGTGAGGGCACTTCCTAAGAAGCTCCTTATATCGTTCCCATGCTTCATAAAGAGATTCAAAGTCGTACTGGGCAAAGGAAGATATATTGCTACGGAGTTGGGCTAATTTAGAGGGAGGAAAGAATTTGGCTAAAAATTGGTAGGCTAACTCATCCCATGTAGAAATGGATCCTGGAGGCAGAGAGGTCAACCAATGTCTCGCCCTATCCCTAAGTGAGAAAGGGAATAATCTAAGCCTAACAGCATCGTCAGATAATCCATTATATTTAAATGTGTTGCACAAGTCCAAGAATTGCCCAAGGTGAGCATGTGGGTCATCGTAAGGAAGCCCACTGAACTGTAGAGAAGTTTGGATCATCTGGATGATTGCGGGCTTAATTTCAAAATTGTTTGCATGGACAGCTGGTGGCCTAATGCCGGAATAATACCCTTCAATAGTCAGCATTGCATAATCTCCGACTGTCTTAATTTTCCTATTTTCTGTCATGATGCTTTGTAGCGGAGCTATAAATTTCCTAGAATCCTTTCGAATTTTTCTAAGAGTTCGTTCGATTTCAAGATCTAAAGGAAAGCTATCTTAACTCCCGGCTCTACGCATGCAAACATCTAAAAGTCCTTAGAAATTTTTTTTTTTTGAATTTTTAGATTTTTCAATTTTTTTTTTCATTTTAATTTTTTTTTAACTAGTCTAGATTAAACTTCTAAATATTTACAAGCTAGAATTACACCTAAGCATAATTTCACCGATATTAACTAATGGCTAATTAAGACCTCCCCGGCAACAGCGCCAAAAACTTGATGAGCCCAAAGGGTATATGTCCGCAAGTGCACGGGTCGTACAAGTAATAATGGGATTTGAGTCCCGAGTTATCGTCCCACAGAGAAGTTGACTAGCCTAATTAAGTACCGGTTACTTTTACCCTAAGTATATTCTAGCAAATTATGAAATTAAGGGGGTGATCTACATAGCTAGAATTGAAAATACCGAAAGCAATAAAATAATAAAACCATAAAATAAAGGAAATAAAAACGAGCAAAATTACTTACAGTGCTCCACACAATTAAAATCGAAAACCTACAAAAGAAATTAAAACAGTTAAAACTAATTAACGCAATTAAAATAAAATGCAAATATGAAAATAACAAAACAAGATTAATTAAACTAAAATTAAACTAACCTAAAAATGCAATTAAACTATTTAATCAAATGCAATTTAAACTAACCTATGATTTAATGAAATAAATTTACCCCTAATCTAATTCTAAATGAACATTTAATTAACTATTAACCTAATTAAAACTAAGTTCTACACTATTAAGCAAGAATAATAATTATGCAATTTAATTAACAAATCTAAACTAAGCTAACAAATTTAATTGGAAATAAACTAAACTAAAAAGCATGAAAATGAGTTAATGCCCAAAATGCAAAAGCCAAACAAGGCCTTAGGATTTTAAACTAATAGTAACTTTCCCACCAAAACACTATTCCTCATTAATTTTCTGCATTTTCACGTTGTGCTCGGGTTGGTGGAGTAGATGTGTCCAGCTGCTGCCATGCCTCTCGGTTCTGACTCTCACCCACTTCTGCCTTGATTTCATGCATCTCCTTCTTCTCTGCCCATGCTTCTAGCTGCCAGGAATGACCTACACGCTTCCACTCAGCAGCACGTAAACAACTGCTCTCGGAGTGCTTCTCGGTTCCAGAAATCTGCTGGTTGCCTCGGGTACTCTCCGTTCATGCATGTGTCCAGCTACTATCATTGAGTGCTGTCCAGGTGAGGGTAGCTTCTGATGTTTGATGCCTGCCCTGCAAACCTCAGCTCAGATCAGTGCACGCCTGCTGCTTGCTTCTGCTCCAGAATCTGCTGTTGCTGGTCTCGGTTCTGGCATGCATCCCGCTGCTCTTGACACCATTTTAGCTGCTGTTCCTCTGTTTCTTGCTACTGCCATGGATCAGCTTCAGTTCATGGGGTTCCAGGCCATAGCATACTGAAGTGAATCAATGAAATAACACCTAGATGACAGCAAAGTGAGAGTGGACAGAATTAGAAAAGCAGAACAGAGCATAACAGAGTGCATTTGCTCCCGGTCTACTGCTGTGGTCTTGGTGTGCTCTGTCCTCTCGGATGCTTGCTGCCTTTGCTCTTTCGATGATGCATGAACAATGTGTGAAGAGTTAAGAAATTAAGCTCACCACAACCTTGATGACAACTAACGAAAAGAAAGACAGAAATAAAACTAAATGGAAGCAAACCGAGAATTAAAAACAAAATAAAAACAAAATTGAAAAATGAAGGAAAAACCGAGAAGAACAAAGACAAGGAAATGAACTTGACAAATAGAGACTCCATGGGAAAGGAACCGAGAGCATGAAAACAAAAGATTGATTATCCATTGAAACATAAAATTTAACAAAGCTTAACTAAGAACATGAAAATGCATAGTAAAACAAATGGGAAAATAAAAAAAACTAGGAAGGAAAATAATTCTAAAATCTACTCTTCCTACACTACTCCTACTCCTACAATTACACTAACCTCTACTCCTAAAAATTACATACTTTTCAATTGTCATCTTTTCCTAATTATAAACATACTAGGGGTAAAATGGTAATTTTCACATCCTTGATGAGTTGGCATTTTTTTTGGCCACTTGTCTTCACACCATTGGCTCCTTGAAAAGATATGTCCATGTCATCGGTCTTCTTGTCCAATTGGATGTGCTTGGTGGTATGACTCGTGTTGTCCACGTGGCTCAATCTCGATTTTAGCCCAATTCCGATCCATTTTCTACCGAAATATTCAAAATTCATCCGGATTTGATTTATCTGCAAACATGAGAATTTTTATTAAATAAAGGGGATAATTAACAAAATAAATTGGGGATTTAAATAAATAATTAGGAAATTAAGCACAAATAATTCTAAAAATATAGAATTATCACACCCCCAAACTTGAGCTTTTGCTTGTCCTAAAGCAAAACAAAATGATTTTAGGAATGATAAGTACAAAACACAATAATTTCCCCAATATTATCCTCAAAGAAAAAGTATAGACTATGAAATCAAAGAATCACAATTACAAGTCCAGCACTTAGAATTATTCAATCATAAGTCCTAACCTAAATTGGACTCCTCGTGAGTGTGTGAAAAATGTCTAAGTCACTTCTCAGTATATTACTCGGATCAGATTATGCAACACAGTGAATGCAAAGTCAATGACATATGATCATTCCCATAAGTTTGTTTTTCACTTCTCTCTCCACTAATGTAGTCACACTTAACTAAAGATCATTAGGACTTCATTAAGCTTGTAATGTCAGGCTGGGGTTAAGGTATGATAAAGTCGATTTAGGTTCAGTTACCCCTTAACATGCATTACCTTCTAGGATCTTTAGTGTAAGAGCTCTAATTATTTCCCCCAAACTTATTTCTTTTGCTAAACTCTTTTTTCTTTTTTTTTTTCAATTTTTTTTTTTTTACATACTCCTTCACTATCACTTAATACCCATATAGCTCACAATATATCCAATGACTTTTCATGCTTTCGGGGTAAGGGATAGGAAAAAGTATTTAAGCTACGAAAATTAAGTAGGCGTATTTACAAAGAAAAGCTTATTTGGCCCAGACGGGTGACTAGGGGTAGAATATGTACAAGGAAGGCTAGAAAGGCTCAAACGATCCAAAGATGGCCTAAATCATCTCCCTAATCAAGTGTGATCTAATATTTCGCCTCGAGATTAGATCAAACAAATTCTAGAATATGATGCACAAAATCAACTGAACAAATGCAATCCTATGTACACATAAGCTTTCTCTAAATAAATATACTGATTCATGACATGACATGTGCATAAGATTAGGAAATCACAATAAGAATTAAGAGAAATTCAAGAACTCAACTTCATGCTTTTCCTATAATCATGCTTCTAAGTCAATCAAAGTCATACTAATTCATGGGGTCATATCATCGGAATATGGGAAAACTACATGCTAAGCACTCAATCATCCCAAAATCAAGCAATTTAAGCTCATTTTATCGAAAATATTTTGAAAATTCCTTCTCAGATTTTCGAAAAAATTTTAAAAATTTTTCCAATTTTTCAATAAATTGCTCAAGTGATATCCCCTCCCCCAAACTTAACGTGCACAGTGTCCTCAGTGTGCAGATAATATACGAATTTAAAGTTCAAGAATAGAGTACTCCCCTTTTCTGATGTTGATGAACAATCAAAGCTTTGATTGAAAGCATAAAACGAGAAAAGAAACCTGCAACACAAACAAAGAAAGACACAATAGAAAAGAAAAAGAAAAACGAACTATATACAAAGTGAAAGTAAAAACACAGCCCCTTCAAATGCAGCTGAAGAAGACAACACTCAGCAGCAAGGCGAAGAGTATGAGGGTCATCCAAAGTGGTGACAGGGTACTAACAGTTAACTCCTCCTGAGCCCTATCTATTTCCTTCCTTCTTTCAGATTTTATATGGTCAAGCTTTATGTTCTCCTCAATCTCTATCTTAAAACATTCTTGAGAGTCATCAGGGAGCTTCAAAGGTTTGAAAACATTAAGCTTTACTTCCTGATCTTGGACTCTCATCGTCAACTTCGTAGCATCAGAGGGTGAGGAAGGCAATGAATACGAAGAAGGTATAGATGAAGAAGCGCTTAGCTTTGTTTCCTTGGCAGCCCGATCTTTAGGTTCCTGCTCTTTCTGAGCTACTTCGTTAGAACCTATGTGTTCTTCAACTATGTGCTGTTCAGGTTGGGACTTAACTTGTGGCTCCTCTAGCTCTCTGCCACTCCTAAGGGTGATAGATCTAACTTGTTCCTTACCCTCCCCTTGCTCATCAGGATTAACTTCAGTATTACTAGGAAGGGTCCCTTGAGGATGTTGGCTAAGAGCACTAGCTATTTGTCCAACCTGAACTTCTAAGTTCTTAAGTGAAGCAGCTTGATCTTGCAGGATAGTCGTGAACATCTCCTCTAATGTAGGCTTCTTCTCAGCTGCTGGTGCATGGTAGAATTGGGGCTGCATAAATGCTGGTGGTGATGGTGGTGGTGGTGATGGGTGATATTGAAATTGAGGTGGGGATGGATGATGTGGATGGGGGTAAGGAAATTGCTGCTGTGGTGGTACCTAAACTTGTGGAGCTTGAAAACTAGGGGGTTCTACAAATATGGAATTAGAAGTTTGCCCTTGGTTTTGGCTCCAGGAGAAGTTAGGATGGTTCCTCCACCCTGAATTATAGGTGTTTGAAAAAGGGTTGTTCTGTTGTGTAGGGAGAGCAACATACTGAACCGACTCTAAGTTGAGCGGACACCTATCTACAGAGTGGGTACCACTACACAGCTCGCATGAAAGAAAAGGACTTTGGACAGAATATATAGGGTTAGGACTGTTGGGAGGATTATATTGGGTACTGAGCGACTCCACCTTCTTTGTAAGATTGGCAATCTGAGAGGTCAAGGTGGACAGTGTGTCAAGCTCGTACATACCCGCCGATTTCCTTGGCATCTGCCTTTCCGAGGACCATTGATAGTTGTTAGTCGCCATCCTTTCTAGCAACTCATAAGCCTCCTCCTCTGTTTTGCACATCAATGCTCCACCCGCAGCAGTGTCAACAATGGTCCTATTTGGGCTTGTAAGTCCGTGGTAGAAGGTCTGAACTTGCAACCACAACGGTAGGCCATGGTGAGGGCACTTCCTAAGAAGCTCCTTATATCGTTCCCATGCTTCATAAAGAGATTCAAAGTCGTACTGGGCAAAGGAAGATATATTGCTACGGAGTTGGGCTAATTTAGAGGGAGGAAAGAATTTGGCTAAAAATTGGTAGGCTAACTCATCCCATGTAGAAATGGATCCTGGAGGCAGAGAGGTCAACCAATGTCTCGCCCTATCCCTAAGTGAGAAAGGGAATAATCTAAGCCTAACAGCATCGTCAGATAATCCATTATATTTAAATGTGTTGCACAAGTCCAAGAATTGCCCAAGGTGAGCATGTGGGTCATCGTAAGGAAGCCCACTGAACTGTAGAGAAGTTTGGATCATCTGGATGATTGCGGGCTTAATTTCAAAATTGTTTGCATGGACAGCTGGTGGCCTAATGCCGGAATAATACCCTTCAATAGTCAGCATTGCATAATCTCCGACTGTCTTAATTTTCCTATTTTCTGTCATGATGCTTTGTAGCGGAGTTATAAATTTCCTAGAATCCTTTCGAATTTTTCTAAGAGTTCGTTCGATTTCAAGATCTAAAGGAAAGCTATCTTAACTCCCGGCTCTACGCATGCAAACATCTAAAAGTCCTTAGAAATTTTTTTTTTTTTGAATTTTTAGATTTTTCAATTTTTTTTTTCATTTTAATTTTTTTTTTAACTAGTCTAGATTAAACTTCTAAATATTTACAAGCTAGAATTACACCTAAGCATAATTTCACCGATATTAACTAATGGCTAATTAAGACCTCCCCGGCAACGGCGCCAAAAACTTGATGAGCCCAAAGGGTATATGTCCGCAAGTGCACGGGTCGTACAAGTAATAATGGGATTTGAGTCCCGAGTTATCGTCCCACAGAGAAGTTGACTAGCCTAATTAAGTACCGGTTACTTTTACCCTAAGTATATTCTAGCAAATTATGAAATTAAGGGGGTGATCTACATAGCTAGGATTGAAAATACCGAAAGCAATAAAATAATAAAACTATAAAATAAAGGAAATAAAAACGAGCAAAATTACTTACAGTGCTACACACAATTAAAATCGAAAACCTACAAAAGAAATTAAAACAGTTAAAACTAATTAACGCAATTAAAATAAAATGCAAATATGAAAATAACAAAACAAGATTAATTAAACTAAAATTAAACTAACCTAAAAATGCAATTAAACTACTTAATCAAATGCAATTTAAACTAATCTATGATTTAATGAAATAAATTTACCCCTAATCTAATTCTAAATGAACATTTAATTAACTATTAACCTAATTAAAACTAAGTTCTACACTATTAAGCAAGAATAATAATTATGCAATTTAATTAACAAATCTAAACTAAGCTAACTAATTTAATTGGAAATAAACTAAACTAAAAAGCATGAAAATGAGTTAATGCCCAAAATGCAAAAGCCAAACAAGGCCTTAGGATTTTAAACTAATAGTAACTTTCCCACCAAAACATTATTCCTCATTAATTTTCTGCATTTTCACGTGGTGCTCGGGTTGGTGGAGTAGATGTGTCCAGCTGCTGCCATGCCTCTCGGTTCTGACTCTCACCCACTTCTGCCTTGATTTCATGCATCTCCTTCTTCTCTGCCCATGCTTCTAGCTGCCAGGAACGACCTACACGCTTCCACTCAGCAGCACGTAAACAACTGCTCTCGGAGTGCTTCTCGGTTCCAGAAATCTGCTGGTTGCCTCGGGTACTCTCAGTTCATGCATGTGTCCAGCTACTATCATTGAGTGCTGTCCAGGTGAGGGTAGCTTCTGATGTTTGATGCCTGCCCTGCAAACCTCAGCTCAGATCAGTGCACGCCTGCTGCTTACTTCTGCTCCAGAATCTGCTGTTGCTGGTCTCGGTTCTGGCATGCATCCCGCTGCTCTTGACACCATTTTAGCTACTGTTCCTCTGTTTCTTGCTACTGCCATGGATCAGCTTCAGTTCATGGGGTTCCAGGCCATAGCATACTGAAGTGAATCAATGAAATAACACCTAGATGACAGCAAAGTGAGAGTGGACAGAATTAGAAAAGCAGAACAGAGCATAACAGAGTGCATTTGCTCCCGGTCTACTGCTGTGGTCTTGGTGTGCTCTGTCCTCTTGGATGCTTGCTGCCTTTGCTCTTTCGATGATGCATGAACAATGTGTGAAGAGTTAAGAAATTAAGCTCACCACAACCTTGATGACAACTAACGAAAAGAAAGACAGAAATAAAACTAAATGGAAGCAAACCGAGAATTAAAAACAAAATAAAAACAAAATTGAAAAATGAAGGAAAAACCGAGAAGAACAAAGACAAGGAAATGAACTTGACAAATAGAGACTCCATGGGAAAGGAACCGAGAGCATGAAAACAAAAGATTGATTATCCATTGAAACATAAAATTTAACAAAGCTTAACTAAGAACATGAAAATGCATAGTAAAACAAATGGGAAAATAAAAAAAACTAGGAAGGAAAATAATTCTAAAATCTACTCTTCCTACACTACTCCTACTCCTACAATTACACTAACCTCTACTCCTAAAAATTACATACTTTTCAATTGTCATCTTTTCCTATTTATAGACACACTAGGGGTAAAATGGTAATTTTCACATCCTTGAAGAGTTGGCATTTTTTTTTGGCCACTTGTCTTCACACCATTGGCTCCTTGAAAAGATATGTCCATGTCATCGGTCTTCTTGTCCAATTGGATGTGCTTGGTGGTATGACTCGTGTTGTCCACATGGCTCAATCTCGATTTTAGCCCAATTCCGGTCCATTTTCTATCGAAATATTCAAAATTCATCCGGATTTGATTTATCTGCAAACATGAGAATTTTTATTAAATAAAGGGGATAATTAACAAAATAAATTGGAGATTTAAATAAATAATTAGGAAATTAAGCACAAATAATTCAAAAAATATAGAATTATCAGGCCTCAGCTCGAACCGACCTGCAGAAACCTATAAATATCAGGTGAACTCTCAGAAAAGGAGAGGCCAGATAAAAAAAAAAAGAACCAAAAAGAAGGGAAAAGCCTTAAACTCTCTGATTTAAGCAATACATTCTCTTCTTCATACATTCACAACTCCGATTACTTACTTAATCATCGGAGTGCGCGTGCAGGGACAAATCCCTGCCCCCTCTGATTCCTGTCTTTTTTGCAGGATATACGAAGAATTCGTGGAACAAATCACATCGACGCCACCTTTTGTCGTTAGTACAATCAGACAACGTGAAAGGTATATTCTTGTTGCTGTCGGGTAGGCAACATCAATTGGCGCCGTCTGTGGGAATTCTGACAAAAAGTCAGGTTCTCTATCAAAATGGTGAGAACACGCTCTACAGCAGAGTTGACAGGAGGGCAAAATTCTGTGAGTCCCCCCGTCGGACCAGAGCGGAGACGAAGACATGGTGAAAGGGGTCAGAGAGAAGCCGTGGTTTCTCTAGAAGAATTTGAGACCCTGAAGCGCAAAAATGAGGAGACTACAACTGCATTGAAAACTATGGTGAGCTTCTTCAGAGACGCTCTCCCCCAATTCAGCTTACCCCATGAAGTGCAGCAGTTAGTAGGGGAAAGCACACCTCGGCGGACCTACGAGAGAGGTCAACCCTCTACTCCGGTAAACGCTGGACAAGAGGCAGGAACGCAAAATAATGCTACTGCAAGTCTAGCAAGACGGGGTTTCCCTGCGGACCACGGGCGATAGAGTTCGCCAGCAGCAAACGCACAGCAGAGCTCACCCGTAGCTCCCGGGCAACAGTGTTCACCATAGCTAACGCGCGACAGAGCTCACCCGCAGCTTATAGGCGGCAGAGTTCGCCAGCAGCTAACGCACGGCAGAACTCACCCGCGGCTCAACAGCGGTAGAGTCCCCCTCTGTCCGATAGGCGGCAGAGTTCACCAAATGTGTGGCAGAGTCCCCCCGCGATTCAACGGCGACAGAACTCTCCCAGGGACTACATGCGGCAGAGGTATCCATCATCACATACGCGACGGTGCTCTCTCGCCGCTAATAGGCGGCAGAGTTCACCTCTGCCCGATGTGCGGCAGACTTCTCCTCTGGCCGCTAGGCGGTAGAGCTCACCCGCAGATTGCAGGCGGCAAAGCTCACCCGCAGCACGTAGGCGGCAGAGTTCGCCCGCAGCATCTGTGCGGCAGAACTCACCCGCAACAGAGAGGCGACGGAGCTCACCCGCAGTCATCACGCGGCAGAGATCTCCCGCAGCACGTATGCGACAGAGTCCTCGCGCGGTCTATAGGCGGCAGAGTTCTCCCTCATGGCGCGGCTCTTCTCCCATGGAGTTGGAGCGGGAGTTTAGAGAACATAGGTCCGGGGAGCGACGAAGACAGAGGAGTTCTGACCCCCGAGACTGTCGCGAAAGGTCGAGTCACGGAATGGGAGGCGCTAGAAGGGGTGCTTACCAGTCAGACTCTTCTAGACCCGAAGAGAGGGGAGCATACTCAGTCCAAGGGTCGGAAAATGTGGAGAAAGTCGTCGAAAGGATTTTGGAAAAAAGAAAACTGGTGTCTCCGGATGATTGTCAAAAAAGGAGGATTCCATTCAGTCCGGAGATCATGAACAAACCTTTGCCGAAGAAGTTCAAGATGCCTTCTATGGCCACTTACACCGGTAAAGCAGACCCCTATGACCACATACAGAGTTACGAGTCCCTCATGCTGCTGCATGGGTGGGAGGACGAAATTATGTTCAGAGCTTTTTCCCTCACATTGTCCGGGCACGCTCTAAAGTGGTTCAACGGGTTGAGCGAAGGTTCAATCTCCTCTTTTGACGAGTTGAGAAATGAATTCCTCAAAGTCTTCATGATCCACAGCCAGAGGAAGAAAGATGCTACCTACCTACTCACGCTTAAACAAGGGAATAAAGAACCCTTGAAAAGCTTTGTAGACCGCTTCCGAGATGCAACCTTGGAAGTGGAAGATCTACCGGTAGGCGTAGCCTTGGCTGCAATGCTACAAGGGACAAGCTCCGAAAAGCTGCAAGAATCCCTCTCCCTTGATCAACCGATGACAATCTCCGACCTCTTTGCTAGGGCCAATAAGTATGTGGCCCAAGAAGAGGTGATGAGTTCAATCCCCCGGGGACGGAAAAGAACACCGTGAGGGGAACCCTTGGTTCGGGCCCTGCGAACGCAGGCTGCCAGTGGGCCGTACCCAAAGCGGACTATATCCTGAGTTCGATCCCCCGGGGACGCGAAAGAACACCGTGAGGGGAACCCTTGGTTCGGGCCCTGCGAACGCAGGCTGCCAGTGGGCCGTACCCAAAGCGGACTATGTCCTGAGTTCGATCCCCCAGAGACGCGAAAGAAAATCGCGAGGGGAACCCTTGGTTTGAGCCATGCGAACGCAGGCTGCCAGTGGGCCGTACCCAAAGCGGACTATGTCCTGAGTTCGATCCCCCGGGGACGCGAAAGAAAATCGCGAGGGGAACCCTTGGTTCGGGCCCTGCGAACGCGGCTGCCAGTGGGCCGTACCCAAAGCGGACTATGTCCTGAGTTCGATCCCCTGGGGACGCGAAAGAAAACCGTGAGGACTGTTACCTTTGAGCTCGGGCCCTGCGAACGCAGGCTGCCATGGGTTGAACAGCTCCAAAGCGGACAATACGATTGAGTGGCTCTACCGACTAGGCCAGGCGTATATTCAGAAGAGCCGTAAGAGCCTGAGGCGCTATGCGTCACTGTGGCCGGGCGTATATTCAGAAGAGCCGTAAGAGCCTGAGGCGCTATGCGTCACTGTGGCCAGGCGTATATTCAGACGAGCCGTAAGAGCCTGAGGCGCTATGCGTCACTGTGGCCAGGCAATGGAAACATAAAGGCCGTAAGAACTAAAGACGCGCTCGCGTCGTGATAGTCAGGCCTCAGAAAGGTATGTAAAATTCTTTCCGAAAATATATCTTTCTATTAAGAATCCTCTTTCGCAGGAAATATTCCTACCAAAGAGTGGGGAGCAATTGATGGTGGTCGTATCACCAGAATCCACGTGTACACCTATCCGCCAACCAGAGACTGCCACGTGTCAAACTAAGAATAAACCACGTGGCTGATACGGCGACAGAGTGTTCGAGGCGATAGAAGTCTGTCACCTTGCAGTGTGCCGCACAGTAGGTGCAGCAGATCTCCATCGCTTCTACCGCGGCAGAGGTCTCCCGCACAGCCTGCGGTAGAGGTCCCTCGCATAGCCCGCTGCAGAGGTCTCCCGTATTGCCCCACGGCAGAGGTCTCCCGCACAACCTGCGGTAGAAGTCCCTCGCACAGCCTGCGATAGAGGTCCATGGTACTCTGCCGCCTGTCGACTCCCCCGCTAGCTGCTTGAACTCGAGGCGCGACAGAGTGCTCTATGACTCTGTCGCGGCCCAGACACGCGCCTGGGCCTCAGCTCAAACCGACCTGCAGAAACCTATAAATATCAGGTGAACTCTCAGAAAAGGAGAGGCCAGATCCAAAAAAAAAGAACCAAAAAGAAGGGAAAAGCCTTAAACTCTCTGATTTAAGCAATACATTCTCTTCTTCATACATTCACAACTCCGATTACTTACTTAATCATCGGAGTGCGCGTGCAGGGACAAATCCCTGCCCCCTCTGATTCCTATCTTTTTTGCAGGATATACGAAGAATCCGTGGAACAAATCACATCGACGTCACCCTTTTGTCGTTAGTACAATCAGACAACGTGAAAGGTATATTCTTGTTGCTGTCGGGTAGGCAACATCAGTAACAAAATCAAAACATAACTTCATAACTATACATGCATTAAAATCATATTGTTCAAAAAAGATACATAACATCGAAATGTGGAGACTAGGCAATCACTATTACTGTCATGCAGGTAATAACCATATCATCCTCAAAAGATGGCATCCTCCGAAGAGGGAACAGAATACCTATGGCCATAGTAAGGCTATAGACACACAAAATGCCACGAAGGCAACTTGATAGACGCATAAAATTATGCAAGTTATTGTCAAGGCCCAGCCCGTTTATAGGCCATTGGTTAGCCTTCCCTTGGGTTCTATAAGTCGACCCCTAGGTTTACCTTGACTTGCATGCTATAGAGAGCCTTTAACCTCAAAACATACTTCTTATCATACTGAAATCATTTTCAAAATTTTTTTGGCACAAAATCTTACAAAAATTATACCTCGAAAAACCACACATATACATGAATGATACACAAATAATCAGAGTTATGAAATTGTATGAAAACTATGCACTCGTAGGTAAACAAACATGGGTTATAGGTTGTTTTGAAAATCGTGCTTGTTCAATTAAAGAGTATTATGAGGTAAATACTTTTTTGTAGGTAAGGAATCACCATTACTAAAATAAATTACATCTCTTACCTATCAAATTCCCAAGGCAGCATAGAATCGTCGGGTATCGAGCTTACCTCGTTTTACGTGCCCAAACCACGAGCTGCCACAAACAGTCTAATTAGTATCCAATTTATCTTTATTTACATTCATATACATGTTACAACTTAAAGGTTTTTAACTAGACCATTTTTTGTCAACTTTTTCAACATTCTCGATTTTATTGATAAATGTGTCGATTTAAGCTATTTCAATAATTTCTTTTCTTTTAACTTCAAACTTATCAACTTAATGACTTAAGCACTTGTTCCAGTCTTAAATAAACACATCATTAGCTAACCAAAGTGCCAATTTTCACACTTTTTCAGTTTTGCACTAAATCGAGCTATAAACCAAACTTTTCGGTATTAAACTAACATTCTACAACACATTATTCAACCAAATTTCACCATTTCCCCAACAAACCTAGGCTAGCCGAAATTTCACCTTACACTAGAAATTATTTCTTCAATTCTACTTTAGTAAAAATCATCCAAAATCATCAAACATCAATATATAACTAGATTATCATCTTCCATCAACTTTCTCACATTGTTGACTAACTTTGACCATGCTTTCCTTCTCCAAAAATGGTCCTCAGCTGTAGATATACATGTATACAACTTAGAATAATTTAAAAAAAGCTTAAAAAGTAGCTAAGGAATCATAAATTCAAAGTTTTCTCTTACCTCTAAAATAGGGTAGTTTCAAACCCTATTCTTCTTTCTAACTTTTTACCTAGAAAATCAACTTGTTTGTGGCTGAATTGTTTATATGTGATTAAGGACTTAAGAAGGAAGATTTTGTTCTTCTTGGTTGACTTCTAAAATGTCACGACCTTCAACTTACCAAAATACGTACAAAGTTTTTGCATTTTCGTGCATCGTTTATCATTTGTCCTTACCTCAATCGTGAACAGCATCTCTCCTCAATAGTTGGGCTGTGTGTCGACGTCTAACTCACTCCACCATACCAATTCAATTTGCATATTATTCATAAGTAAACACTTGTATAAATGTATATATATCAGAGTTGTTACATGTGTTTACGTTGTTTTACATCCCCAATAGTTACATACAAAATGCTACTATGCTATCGTAAGTTTAGATATAAAATTTCAATAGTGTGTATACCTTTAGCGATGGGATGCAGTGAATTATCAAAAGGGAACGCCTCCAGTCACGCTCACTCTATACTCAAATCTCTGTAGATAGAGGAAAAATAAGGGGGTGAGCAAACCACACGTTCAGTAAGGCAATCATGCGAACAGGTAGATACTGTACTATCTACGTGATCGTGATGCCATGCTCAAAAGCATTTAATTCATTATTTATCTTAAAACATGAGTGTATGATTGTGTTAATGTATGTAAAGCATTCATGCTATTAAAATCCAGTGCACATTTTAACTCAAAGCATGGTATAAATCAACATGCATAATTCATAATAAAGCATGGCATTAACCATCATGCGTTTTCTCAAATAAGCATGGCATTAAACATCATGCATTTTCTCAAATAAGCATGGGATTAACCATCATGCATTTTCTCAAATAAGCATGGCATTAAACATCATGCATCTGTGCACTTTAAAAACCATTAACAATCAATATCTCAAAACAATTCAACACTTGTCAGGTCTCATCCCATCCCTCGGACTGTCCTGACCCATAAATCATTTTAAACATGGATTTATTCTTAAAACAATAGACATGTGAGATAGGTAATTCAATAATAGGTAATAACCTCAAGGTCTATGGCCATAACCTGTGATACCAGCTACACGGATCAGGTGTGCAGGATATCACCACTATCTGCGTCCACACGGGAGGTGGGTCAAATCCTACCCGTCGGTCCATAGCAGATCTCGTCTG
Source organism: Firmiana major (assembly GCA_033439115.1). Taxonomy (NCBI): domain Eukaryota; kingdom Viridiplantae; phylum Streptophyta; class Magnoliopsida; order Malvales; family Malvaceae; genus Firmiana; species Firmiana major. Next base: position 40,878,707 of record CM065903.1, read on the forward strand.
AAGACAGTACATCACATCTCAACACGGTACAACGTACTCTATGCTACATGCACGGTACAAAGTACTTCGTGGACCCAATCAACACATCATATCAAGCCACATCTCAAAACGCACGTGTGAGCCTATTTAATCGGTACGACCTCTATCTACTGGAAACTCCTAACACGGCTAATAAATCATGTCAAAATAATGCACGTGCGAGCCTATTTAATCGATGTGACATCCAATCTACTCGAAGAAGCTCCAAGCACGACAACAAGTAAGGTGGGCATCTAGTACAAGTTAAGCGCCAAGCACAATACCAAAACAAATATGAAATCCATGTGAAAACTAGTGCCTCTAGCACTTATGCGTGTAAAACACGTCAAATCTCGTGCCAGTCGTACTCTAGCACGCTTTCATTCTCACGAAAACAATGTAGGTGGCTCATTTCTTTACAAAGTGTGGTTAACAAACCAAAACAACTCATTTCTTTTGCAATTCATTTCAAATGCTAGCCGACCTACCAATCACTCGCTAAAAAGCAATAAAACATGATTTTCAAAGCATTATGCTTTTGTTTTGATGCAAATTTATCAAACTCCCAACTTTTACCCTTCAATCACCCAACATCATTTCCTAATATCTCATGCATTCTAGCAAAGCATTTAAGCGCCCAAAATTGCGCACAGATATCTCTAAGAGTCCACACAATTCCTTTACCTCACGCTCTTGGCTCAACTCGCTCCGGCTTATCCTCGGAAGCTGCAATTCAATCATCTAATCCACTTGAGTTAAAGTTGTTAACTCACATTTGACCTCATTAGTCAATATAGCTCATCTTTGCATTTACCAATGCCTTAATCCACATTGTACCCATTTTAGGTAAATCTCACAATTTATCCACTAACAACATCTTAAAATCTTACCACAACACTATTATTAACTTCTACATATCCTATTTCTCATTAACCTGCAAACATTCCACTTTCTCACACTAGGTTCAATCCATTTTATAGGTCATAATCATTTCAATGCATTATAGATAATTTCTAACCATCCATACTCATGCCAAACAACTCCAAAATCAATTAAATAGACAATGTACCATAGTTGTAGTGTTAGAATCTTACCAAATCTGATTTCTCTTCTTGCTCCAAATGACAATGCCTTTAGCTTCTTCAATACCAATAATGGGATTTTGGGTTCCAACTATGTTGTTCTCTTCCTCAAGATGAACAACTTAGTGTTTAATGGCCTACCCTCAAATCTTACTGGAAATGACTGATTTTAGAGAGAGAAAGTTAGGTTTTTTTTTTGGGTTGAAAATAGAAGGAAATGATATTCCCCGAAATTTTCAGATTTTCAACACTCCTTTTATAGAAATAGCTTGAGGAGATCGATCTGCACTAGGAGGAGATCGATCTGGTCCCTTTAAATCCCTCTTTTTCATGACATTTTAAGCATGAGATCGATCTGTTGAATCTTGAGATCGATCTGCTCTCAAACAGAGAGCTAAGGAGATCGATCTGGGTGCTTGAGGATCGATCTTGTCATTACAAAATGCTTAGAAGATCGATCTTGCCCTATTGAAGATCGATCTGCCCTATCCCTTTGCTCAAATATAAGCATTTTGGCTCATCCAGATCGATCTCTCATCTTATGAGATCGATTTGTCATTCATATTTCCAGATTTTCTACAGTTTTTCTGCAGTAAACTTATACCAAAACATCCTTAATTTTGTGCCATAGTCATTTTCTCATCCAATCATCTTTGAGACTTGAAAATGACATCCATACATACCTTATACCTATTGAAACTTGTGTGGAATCTTTGTATAACCAAAGATACTTAATATTAACCAAATGGGAGTGCATACTCATGTAACTCTTCATTCCATTTACCACACTACTCATATTCCATTCTACTCACATTCTCCACATGTTTAAGTCCATTTCTTCACATTCATACATAATGTAACTTGTATGTATAATCACAACTCTTATTACATGTGTGTACATAATCTTATGGACTTACCTTACATATAGTTCACATTACAATTGTATCATCAAACTTATGACTTCATTTACATTTTCATGTACCTATATACAATTATACATAAACGGGGTCTCAGATTCTCCCCCACTTAGAAAATTTGGTCCTCTAAATTAAAACCAATTTAATCTGTGAATAACTCGGGATATTTCTCTCACATCAAACTCTCTATTTCCCATGTGGCCTCTTCCACAGTGTGATGTTGCCAAAGAACCTTCACCAAGGGAATTGTCTTTGTCCTCAACGCTTTCTTTTTTCTGTCCAATACCCGAACTGGCTTCTCAATGTATGTCATACCCTCATTAAGCTCCAATGGCTCATATCTTATCACATGTGCCGGGTCCGGGTGGTACTTCCTCAACATGGATACGTGGAAGACATTATGAACACTTGCTAACTCTGGTGGCAATGCCAACCTATAAGCCTTGTCTCCCACTCTCTCCAAAATCTCGAAGGGTCCGATGTATCTAGGACTCAACTTGCCCTTCTTACCAAATCTCATAATTCCCTTTGAAGGAGAAACTTTCAAGAACATCGACTCACCCACATCAAACTCTAGTGGTCTCCGTCTCTTATCAACATAACTCTTTTGTCTGCTCTGAGCTGTCCGTAACCTCTCACATATCAATTGGACGTCCTTAGAGGCTTGTCTAACCAAGTCGGGAGCAAAGATCTGTCTGTCACCAACCTCTTCTGATCCAATAGGGGAACGACATCTATGCCCATACAATGCCTTATACGGTGCCATCCCGATACTTGCATGAAAACTGTTATTATAGGCGAACTCTGCGAGTGGCAAATGGTAATCCCAGGAGACTCCAAAATCCAATGCACACGCTCTCAACATATCCTCCAAGGTTTGTATAGTCCTCTCTGACTGACCATCTGTCTGAGGATGAAATATGATGCTAAAACTCAATTGGGTCCCCATCGCTTCCTGAAAATGTTTCCAGAAGTGGGAAGTGAAGCGGGCATCTCTATTAGAAACAAAGCTCATTGAAATTCCATGTAGCCTCACTATTTCGCGCACATATAGGTTCACTAACTGGCTTAGAGTATCGGTAGCTCTCATAGCTAGAAAATGGGCGATTTCGTCAACCGATCCATAATCACCCATATGGCATCATGACTTCTGTGGGTTCTCGATAATCCCATTATAAAATCCATGGTGACATGCTCCCACATCCAAGTCGGTATTGATAGAGCCTGCAATAACCCTGCAGGCTTCTGATGCTCTACCTTCACCCCCTGACAAACGAGACACTTAGCAACATATTCAGCAATGTGCTTTTTCATCCCAGACCACCAATAAACCTTTTGAAGGTTTTGATACATCTTAGTACTCCCTGGATGTAACGTATACTTCGATGAGTGAGCCTCTGTCAATATCAACCTTCTGATCTCTGTATCATCAAGAACACATATCCTACCTCTGAACCTCAATAATCCATCCGAACTTAACCCAAAGTCCGTCTCTGTACCCCTCTGTATCTGCCCGACAATATCACTACACTGCTGATCAATCTGCTGGGCCTGTTGGATTTAATCTACCAGATCCGGTTCCAACTGTAGGCTAGCTATCATAAATCTACTATCAGCATCAGGCGGGGTCATATCCAAACTGAGGTTCATGAACTGTTCCAATAGCTCATGTTCCCTGACCATCATGAATGACACCATCCCGAGATGCTTCCTACTCAATGCATCAACAACCACATTTGCTTTACCCGGGTGGTACAGGATCTCACAATCATAATCCTTTAACAGCTCGAGCCATCTCCTCTGTCTCATGTTCAACTCTTTCTGCGAGAACAGGTATTTAAGGCTCTTATGATTAGTGAAAATTTGAAACCTCTCACCATAGAGATAGTGGCGCCATATCTTCAATGCAAACACTACGATCACCAACTCTAAATATGGGTCAGGTAGTTCCTCTCATGATCCTTTAACTGTCTTGATCCATAGGCTACTACCCTCCCATCCTGCATTAATACACAGCCCAGTCCTAGGTGTGAAGCATCTGTATACACCAAGAAACCTCCTGAGCTGATAGGAATGGTAAGTATCGGAGCTGTAGTCAACCTCCTCTTCAACTCCTCAAAACTTTCCTCACACTTATCATCCCACATAAATTCAACATTTTTCGTCGTCAGACGTGTCAAAAGAGCAGCTAATCTCGAGAATCCCTCTACAAACCTTCAATAATATCCAGCTAAACCCAGGAAACTTATGATCTCTGTCACGGTCTGGGGTCTCTGCCACTAAACTACGGCCTCAATCTTAGATGGATCCACTGATACTCCATCCTTCGACACTATGTGACCCAGAAAAGAGATCTGTTCCAACCAAAAGTTGCATTTACTGAGTTTAGCGTAGAACTTCTTCTCTCGAAGGGTCAGTATCACTATCCTTAGATTCCTCTCATGCTCCTCTCTAGATCCTGAGTACACCAGTATGTCATCAATAAACACAATAACAAACTGATCCAAATACTGGTGAAATACCTCATTCATCAACGACATAAAAGCCACAGGAGCATTCGTCAACCTGAATGGCATAACCATAAACTCACAATGTCCATACCGGGTGCGAAAAGCTGTCTTGGGTACATCTCCACCTCGTATCTTCAACTAATGGTACGCTGATCTCATATCTATCTTGGAAAAGACCTGCGCTCCCTTAAGCTGATCCAACAAGTTATCGATGCGTGGAAGGGGATACTTATTCTTGATGGTGGCCTTATTCAACAACCGATAATCTATACATAGTCGGAGGCTTCCATCCTTCTTCCTTACAAATAGAACTGGTGCTCCCCAAGGTGAGACGCTCGGCCTGATAAACCCTTTCTCCAGCAACTCCTGTAACTGTTTCCTTAATTCTTTAAACTCAACTTGAGCCATTCTGTACGGTAACTTGGATATCGACTCTGTACCATGTGCTAAGTCTATACCAAATTCCATCTCCCTATCTGGAGGTAACCCTGGTAACTCATTCGAAAAGACATTTGAAAACTCCTTAACCACTGGTATGTCTCTCAATTCCGGACGTGCCTTATTCGTCTCGATCACATAAGCGATAAACCCTTCACATTATTCTTTCCACCATTAGAAATCATAATTCATCACATCAACAAGGTATATAAATTGTAAATTGAATTCATCTCTACATTATCATGTAACTAGATTATACTCTTTTCAATTGCAATAACATATCATTTCTTTTCATTTCACCAAATTTACAACAAAGTTATCTATCTTTGGAAACATCAAAGTTTTTGCATGACAATCTATAATAACATGATTGGCAGCCAACCAATCCATCCCTAGGATCACATCAAAATCACTCATATTTAATAAAATTAAATCGGCTGCCATCTCTTTACCTCCTATCTTCATCTTACAATCCCTATATACATGTTTAGTCAACTGACTATCATTCATAGGGGTAGATATCAATAACATCTTATCAAGCATTATGGGTTTTACATGCTTCAACAATTTACATGCAAAGGATGGTGATACAAAAGAATGTGTGGCCCCATGATCAAACAATACATAAGCTTCTAAATCAAATATTTAGATGGTACCTTTTATCACATCCGATGACTGATCCGCAGTGTCCTGGTCCAGTGCGTGCACTCGTCCTCTGCTCACACCCACTGCTTGCTTCCCCTTTTCCTCAGTTGTAACCCTCCTCCTCGGAGCAGCTGTCCCAATTGGAGCTCTCTCTGGCTCCTTGTCCTTTTGTGGGGCTCTCTCTGTCATCTCTGGGAAATCTCTGATTATGTGCCCTAGCTTCCCACATCTAAAGCATACTACCTAAGGTCCATAGCATGGTCGAGTTCTATGGTACCTACCACACTTGCCACACTGTTCCGTAGTAGGTCGTGGTCCTCTAATCACAATTCCCTTAGCTGGAGCAATGGCCGGATACATAGGAGTATTAACTGTCCTCTCCCTAATCTCATCCATCCTCGACCTCTTTCCAGAGAATCTTTTGCTTCCCTTATAACTGAAGCCTCTATCCATCATTGGTCTCTTTTTCTCTCTGTCCCTCATCTTACCAACCATTCCAAACTTTGAGGTGATTCTATTAACATCTTGTTCACATAATTACGCCCTGCGCACTGCCTCCTCATAGGTCGGCATATCCAGAGGAACCAATCTGGACCTGATGGTCAGTCTCAATCTATCTATAAATTTTTGGATCTTCTCGACCTCATTACTCATCGTGTTGGGATCATATCTGCCTAGGGAGATAAAAGCAGTCTCATACTCATCCATAGCCTTGCTCCCTTGGGTCATCCCAAAAATGCCATTTTCATCTTCTGTTGTGCGGTATCCAGAACGTACTGTCTCTGGAAGGCCTCCAAAAATATATCCCAGCTGATCTCAGTATGTCTGGCTCTCAAAATAGGCCTAGTGGACTTCCACCAATGTTCTACTAATCCCTTCAGCATAAAAACGACAAACGCTACCATCTCGGTGGTAGTGTACTCAAAGAACCCATACAACTTCTCGATTTCACTTATCCAATCCTCAGCAGTTACTGAGTCCTTAACTTCGCTAAAAGACGACGGTCCAAACTTCTGGAATTGAGCAGTCTATCCAAATCACAACTGTAACCCCAACCTCTACTAGCCTGTGGTGTAGCAACAGGTGTAGGCATATCTTGTGCAGGTAGGGTATCTGTCGTCTGAGGTCTCGGAGCTGGCCTTGCCCCTACCTAAGGAGCTGCCGCCTACTCGGCATCACCCTGTGTAGCGGGACTCTATCTACCGCCAACTCCAGATAAAGATTGGGTGACCAACTCCACAATCATCTCAATGCTCTGCTCAATCCCTGTGAAACGAACCTCAGTACTCTCGGGCCTCTCCTCTGGACCCGGTGGAGCGTGCTCAACATTAGCCTCTACCTCAACATCATCCTGAGTCTCGTGTGTTTCCAGCTCAACACGACCCCTAGGACTACCTTTACGGCCTCGAGCCTGTGCTCTCATCCCTCTACCGCGACTGGTATTAGGCATATTTACTCAATGCCCTACATTCACAACTAATTACTTAGTCAACCCATCGACACACACACAATTGTATCTAAATAAGCACAGTAACACGAGGATGTAATTTTCCAACTTATTAAGTATTTTAGACACGACACACGTCAGACCAACTTAGCTTTGATACCAACTTCTGTCACGATCCTCAACTTACTAAAATACATATAATTTTTTCACATTTTCGTGCATCGTTTATCATTCGTCCTTACCTTAATCGTGAACAACAACTCTCCTCAATAGTTGTGCTGTCTGTCGATGTCTAACTCACTCCACCATACCAATTCAATTTGCATATTATTCATAAGTAAACACTTGTATAAATGTATATATATCAGAGTTGTTAAATGTGTTTACATTGTTTTACATCCCCAATAGTTACATACAAAATGCTACTGTGCTATCGTAAGTTTAGATACAAAATTTCAACAGTGTGTATACCTTTAGCGATGGGATGCAGCGGATTACCAAAAAGGGAACGCCTCCAATCACGCTCACTCTATACTCAAATCCCTGTAGAGAGGGGGAAAATAAGGGGGTGAGCAAACCACACGCTCAGTAAGGTAATCATGCGAACAGGTAGATACTGCACTATCTACGTGATCATGATGCCATGCTCAAAAGCATTTAATTCATTATTTATCTCAAAACATGAGTGTATGATTGTGTTAATGGTATGTAAAGCATTCATGCTATTAAAATGCAGTGCACATTTCAACTCAAAGCATGGTATAAATCATCATGCATAATTCATAATAAAGCATGGCATTAACCATCATGCGTTTTCTCAAATAAGCATGGCATTAACCATCATGCATTTTCTCAAATAAGCATGGCATTAAACATCATGCATCCGTGCACTTTAAAAACCATTAACAATCAATATCTCAAAACAATTCAACACTTGTCAGGTCTCAGCCCATCCCTCGGACTGTCCTGACCCACAAATCATTTTAAACATGGATTTATTCTCAAAACAATAGGCATGTGAGATAGGCAATTCAATAATAGGTAATAAGCTCAAGGTCTATGGCCATAACTTGTGATACCGGCTACACGGATCAAGTGTACGGCTATCCGCTTCCACATGGGAGGTGGGTCAAATCCTACCCGCCGGTCCATAGCAGATCTCGTCCGAAGACGGCACATCACATCTCAACACGGTACAACGTACTCTATGCTACATGCACGGTACAACGTACTCCGTGGACGCAATCAACACATCATATCAAGCCACATCACAAAATGCACGTGTGAGGCTATTTAATCGGAACTACCTCTTGTCTATTCGAAGCTCCTAACACGACTTATAAATCATGTCAAAATAATGCACGTGCGAGCCTATTTAATCGATGTGACACCCAGTCTACTCGAAGCTCCAAGCATGACAACTAGCAAGGTGGGCATCTAGTGCGAGCTAAGCTCCAAGCACAATGCTAAAACAAATATGAAATCCATGTGAAAACTAGTGCCTCTAGCACTCATATGTATAAAACACGTCAAATCTCGTGCGAGTCGTACTCTAACACGCTTTGATTCTCACGAAAACAATGTAGATGGCTCATTTCTTTCCAAAGTGTGGTTAACAAACCAAAACAACTCATTTCTTTTGCAATTCATTTCAAATGCTAGCCAACCTACCAATCACTTGCTAAAATGCAATAAAACATGATTTTCAAAGCATTATGCTTTTGTTTTCATGCAAATTTATCAAACTTCCAACTTTTACCCTTCAATCACCTAACATCATTTCCTAATATCTCATGCATTCTAGCAAAGCATTTAAGCGCCCAAAATTGCGCACAGATATCTCTAAGAGTCCACACAATTCCCTTACCTCGATTTACTTGGTGTGACTCTTCTCTTCTTAGCTCCTCACGCTCTTGGCTCAACTCACTCTGACATATCCTCGGAAGTTGCAATTCAATCATCTAAACCACTTGAGTTAAAGTTGTTAACTCACATTTGACCTCATTAGTCAATATAGCTCATCTTTGCAATTACCTTTGCCTTAATCCACATTCTACCCCTTTTAGGTAAATCTCACAATTTATCCACTAACAACATCTTAAAATCATACCACAACACTATTATTAACTTCTACATATCCCATTTCTCATTAACCTGCAAACATTCCACTTTCTCACACTAGGTTCAATCCATTTTCTAGGTCATAATCTTTCTAATGCATTTTAGATAGTTTCTAACCATCCATACTCATGCCAAACAACTCCAAAATCAATTAAATAGACAATGTATCATAGTTGGAGTGTTAGAATCTTACCAAATCTGATTTCTCTTCTTGCTCCAAATGACAATGCCCTTAGCTCCTTTAATACCAACAATGGGATTTTGGGTTCCAACTATGGTGTTCTCTTCCTCAAGATGAACAACTTAGTGCCTAATGGTCTGCCCTAAAATCTTACTAGAAATGGCTAATTTTAGAGAGAGAAAGTTAGGTTTTTTTTTGGGTTAAAAATGGAAGGAAATGGTTTTTCCCAAAATTTTCAGATTTTCAACACTCCTTTTATAGAAATAGCTTGAGGAGATCGATCTGCACTAGGAGGAGATCGATCTGATCCCCTTAAATCCCTATTTTTCACGACATTTTAAGCATGAGATCGATCTGTCGAAGCTTGAGATCGATTTACTCCCAAACAGAGAGCTAATGAGATCGATCTGGGTGCTTGAGGATCGATCTTTTCATTACAGAATGCTTAGGAGATCTATCTTACCCCATTGGAGATCTATCTGCTCTATTCCTTTGCTAAAATATAAGCATTTTGGCTCATCCAGATCGATCTCTCATCCTATGAGATCGATCTGTCATTCATATTTCTAGATTTATTTCAGTTTTTCTGCAGTAAACTTATACCAAAACATCCTTAATTTCGTGCCATAGTCATTTTCTCATCCAATCATCTTTGAGACTTGAAAATGACATCCATACATACCTTATACCTATTGAAACTTGTGTGGAATCTTTGTATAACCAAAGATACTTAATATTAACCAAATGGGAGTGCATACTCATGCAACTCTTCATTCCATTTACCACACTACTCATATTCCATTCTACTCACATTCTCCACATGTTTAAGTCCATTTCTTCATATTCATACATAATGTAACTTGTATGTATAATCACAACTCTTATTACATGTATGTACATAATCTTATGGACTTACCTTACATACACTTTAGATTACAATTGTATCATCAAACTTATGACTTCATTTACATTTCCATGTACCTATATACAATTATACATAAACGGGGTCTCACATAAAATTTGCTAGAAGGTGGCCAAAAAAAATTACACAAGTTGGAAGAGGGGAGGATGCCTGCGGCAACTTGGTGGAGGAATATCTCTCTGGTTTCAGGTCGGTTTGGGGTGTTCTTTAGCTTTACAGAAAGGGCTTAAGATCAAGCTCGAAATCCTTCTGAAAGCACTTCAAAATGGCTTCTTTTTGGGTCAACAGGGTGCTGGGCCTGGGCTGCCAGCAGCCTTGTTTTTAAAAAATTCCAAAAAAAATATTTCCAACCTATTTTCTTCTAGTTTTCCACTTCTCATGTGTTGTACTAAGTCCCTAGTATGTTCCGTAAAAGTTTTTGGGTCCACTTGTTTAAGAAAAGTTTCCCGTTTAATCCAATTTTACCCGATTTAGTCATTACTAAAAATAATTCTTAAAGTTTTCGGTTTACTTTAAAAATTAATTTGATCACCGAAACCTCGAGACTTCCACTCAATTCTAATTCTCCAAGTCAAATATAGCTTAAATTCATTTCCTATGGCCTCGAAATAATTTTTACGAATTTACAAAATTTATTCCAAATTTATTTCAATTTATAGGCCCAATTTCTAGATTTTATGTTAATTCAAGTTTTGACTTGTTTTTTCGATTTCAATGCCTTAATTTTTCCTTCTAACCACCAAAGCATACTCATACATGTAATCTCTTGAAAAATACTTTGATTTTAAAATCTTACCTCGGATTTCATGCCTCAAGCTTCATGCCACTGATTTGAGTGCTTCGGTTATTTCGGGCCCTGCATAATACTTAGGTAAGTCTTGAACTTCTCATCTTAGCTTTTAAATAAATAATAGTACTAAAAGTTAGGTTTCACATTTCTCTCCACCTTTTAGGAATTTGGTCCTCCAAATTCAGCTAGGTTCGTCAAATAAACGAGGGTACTTCTCTCTCATAAGACTCTTTAGCTCTCAAGTTTCTTCTTCTATCGAGTGGTGTTGCTAGAGAACCTTTACTAATAGATTTTTGTTCGTACGAAGTACCTTTTCTTTCTTGTCAATGATCAGACAGGTTCTTCCACATAACTCATATCTCCCTGAATGTCTAAGGATTCATACTCGATGACATGGGATGTCACGATCTCCTTTACCTAAATTACTACAAATATTTTGCTTTTTCTTTACCTTTCCCTTCGTGACAATTCTAATATCTGTTGGGCTGTGATTCGGTATTACTCACATTTTCCTTACTTACCTTATCATCCATTTCTAATTAAATTTACAATCCATGAGGTTCATATCAATTAACTGTGATGCATACATCTCAAAACTATATTTACATATATTAACCTATATTTACATTCCCCAAAATTACATCGTATGTATTACTATGTCGTTACATGTTCAGATACAAAATCATACGAATGTGTATACCTTTCGATTTATGGGAAACAATGAAAAATAGGAATGTAAGCCTCCAGTCGTGCTCTAGCTACTGCGAATGCTTTGTAGAGAGGGGGAAAATGAAAGGGTGAGCTCACTAGCTCAGTAAGGCAATTATGCACGCAAGTAGATAACTACACTATCTACATGTTCATAATGCCATGCCTTAAAGTATTCTTTCTCGTTTCACATTTGAAGCATGGATCTTTTTGGTATAAAACTTATGCAATGCATATCTATTCACTTGTATATACAGAAATCATGCTTTATTCATAAACATAGGTAATTCAATTGCATTTTCATATAAAGCTTATAAAACATATCATGTCATTTCATTTCAATCATAAAAATATGGCATTTCATCATGTGAAAACATATCATTTGGGGCTCAACCCGTCTCTTAGGTTTACCCTGGTTCATAAACATTTGCATTTATGTAGAACCATAAAGCCGTTTATCGGGACTCGACTCATCCCTCGGGTCTACCCTAATTCTTATAAAATCATGTGACGAATCAAGTGAGACTGGGCGACTACTGTGATAATATCAAGGACTATGATCATATCTCATACGGTGATCCTAGGCTACATGGATCCTAGTGTGCAGGACATCACTACTGTAACGGGAGGTGGGTCAAATCCTACTTGCCAGCTCACAACTCCACAACTCTGAGTATCTCCTCAACACCAAATACTCATAGTACAACGTACTCCGTGTCTTGTACACAGTATGACGTACTCCGTGAACCCTATTTTAAGTCGATAGTCAATGCCATGTCTCAAAATACACGTGTGAGCATCTCATACATGTGACACATAGTCTACATGAGGCTTTTAGCATTGCTCTTTTATGTCATCCATTGCAAAGCTAGTACGTGCGAGCTCCAGCACGGTTTCATGTAAAAATCACATAAAATCTAGTGTGAGCAAGGCCTCGATACTATATCATTACAAATCATGTAAAATCGAGTACAAGCAACGCTCTATACCCTATCATGCATGTCATGTAAAATCTAGTGTGAGTGACACTCTAGAACTAATTTAAATAGAAAACATATAAAATCCAGTGCGAGCAGTGCTCCAGCACAATTTATTTTCGCACAACTCGATAGATGGCTTATTTTGAAAGAGATTAACTCAATTAAACAACATCAAAACCACTCAAAAACATGTTTTCCATGTTTTTTATGACTTTTCTGGATTTTTAATAATTTACCCTTAATAGGGGTAAAATCGTAATTTACCCATATCGGGTATCTATAAATTTTATTCTCTTTCTCTGACCCTGAGACATTTTCAGTGTATGTAAATATGCTTGAAACTACATGAAGATATCTCTAACTACTCGTAAAATTTCGTTACCTCGAATCGCATTGCATGCTCTTGCTTTCCCAACGCTATAGAATCACTCACTCTGATTCATTGTCAACAAAATCTCTGGAGCTACATATATTATCACATCAATTGCACTTTTTTCAACTGTATTTCACTTTTAATACACTTTATTTCACTTAATGGGCCTGTTTACTCTTATTGGGCCTAATTACATCTTAATGGGCCTTACTTAGTCTTAAGCTAATTTCACTTTACTATTCACTTCTTGTGGGCCTCTGGGTTTGTTGGGCCAACTAACATTTATTGGGCTTGGTCCGAGGCCCATTATCTCTCATTGCGTCGAAACCACAAGGTTTACCCCATTATGCCTCTCGGCCATGGCATGGTGGCCAAGAGCCATGCACGCCACCCATGGCCGAGGGTTATCTAACATCATGCCAACCTTGCCCATTTGCCTAGCCATTCACTTAGGCATTTCATCAAACACTTACTATGCATGCTTTTGGCTTTAGTTTATGTTCATTAAGACATTTTACCAAACACCTTATATGCCAACCTTAATTCACCAACCAATTGATCAAATTGATTAAAACTAACTATGTCATAACCATGTATACATGTTTACCAACCTACCTATGTCTTAAAATCACATGGGTATTCATCAAAACCTAAATACCTATTTTTGGCCAACATGTGTTCATGGTGATTATGTGTGTTTTGATCCATAAAACTTATATCAATCATCTTAGAATAATTCCTAGATTAACATACTAGAAGTTGGAAGCTTGAAAACTCACCTAGCTTGGTGTTCTTCACTTGGTCGAAACTTCCAAGGATTTTGCCTCTCTCAATATGGCTCCTTGATGGCTAATTCCAAGATATGTTAATCCTCTCTCAATTTGGAACAACTTTCATGTAGATCACTTGTTTCAAATATGCTTTTAGGTTAGTGATTTCTAGTGTGAGAAAGCTTGAAAGTTAGGTTTCCATGGTGTTTCCTTGTTGCCGAGAGCTTAAGGGAGAAGAAGGCTTGGCTTTGGCTAGTTTTCACTTAGGAAATTAATCCATTTAATCTATATTTTCAACCAACCATTTGGGCTTGGTCATGGTTTTTGGGCTTTGGTAATTTGGGCTTAAGTTTTAGGCCTAAGCTTTTAACTAATGGGCCTAGTTTTTGGGCTTTCCAATTAGGCTCTCAATTTGGACTTTTCTTTTGGGCTGAATTTTTCCTAAGTAATTGGGCCTACAATTTACCTCGTTTTAGGCTCATCAAATGGACCAACAATTCGGCCCATACTTATTGTACCTTAATGGGCTTTAAAATTTCCATAAGTTGGCCCATCGATTTCTACCCATTTAATTTAATCCGAATTTTGATTAAATTAATTTTCCATATTTAAGGAATTGAAAATCGAGTGTTTTAGCAAAATATTTCTTCCCCAGTTTTTAACCTTGGTTTGGTTAAATTTTAACCATGGTTAATTCTTTAAGGTCAAAGTCAACATTTCTTAACTAACCTTGACTTTTCTTGATCATTGACCACATTTGACTTTTTCTCAAAAATCCAAAAGTGTCAATTCTCATGGTTAACATGCTCATCTCTGCATTTTGGTCATTTTTGGAAAGTGAAATAGCTAAAAACACCTCGTACAGACAGTTTAGAGCTCGTTTAGCTCCTTTTTGGCTTTTCCTCTACTTCGACATATTCGGGATCAAACTGAACCAACTTTCCATCTTGAACCCTCCATATTTTGATGTTTTAAGTTCTTTTCTTCAGTCAGAAGGATTTGAATCCCTTCAGTTTAGCTTGTGACCATCTTGGCCCTTACTTGCCCTTTACATGACTTATATGCATTTAATCATTTCACTTGTATTTTCATTTCAGTAAATACTCTTCTTATGATTCAATTAACATAATCAAATGTTTACACAAAGGAATCATAAGGAGCACAGTAAAAATATGGGTCTTACAATCCTCCCCAACTTAAGAAATTTGGTCTTCCAAATTAGAACCAAGTCAGTCCTCAAATAACTGGGGTTGCTTCTCGTTCATCAGGCTCTCTAATTCCCATGTAGCTTCCTCCGAAGTGTGGTGTTGCCAGAGACCCTTAACTAACTTGATCGTCTTCGATCTCAATACCTTCTCCTTCCTATCCAGTATCTGAATCATCTTATCCACATATGACATATCCTCCTTGAGCTCCAATGGCTCATACTAAATCACATGTGGCAGATCTGGGTGGTACTTTCGAAGCATCGAAATATGGAAGATGTTATGGACACCTGATAAGTCTGGTGGCAACGCCAACCTATAGGCCTTGTCTCCCATTGGATCAAATATCTCAAAGAGTCCAATGTAGTGAGGATTCGTTTACCTCTCTTCTTGAATCTCGCTAAACCCTTGGAAGGAGAAACTTTCAGAAATACTGACTCACCAACTGTAAATTCTAGTGGCCTCGGTCTCTTGTCAGCATAGCTCTTCTGTCTACTTTAAGCTATTTATAGTCTCTCACATATCAACTGAACATCCTCATATGCTTGCATGATCAAATTAAGAGCAAATATCTTTCTATCACCCACTTCTTCCCATCCAATAGGGGAATGACATCTACGACCATATAGGGCCTTCTATGGTGCCATCCCGATACTCGAATGATAACTGTTGTTGTAGGTAAATTCGGCTAGTGGTAAATGATCATCCCATGAGCCTTTAAAATCTAGCACAGATGCTCTCAACATATCCTCCAGAGTCTATACAGTCCTCTTTGACTGACCATCTGTCTGAGGATGGAAAGCTATGCTCAAAATCAACTGGGTTCCCATAGTTTCCTGAAAATGTTCCCAAAAGTGGAAAGTGAAGCGGGAATCCCTATTTGAAACAATGCTCACTGGAACACCATGTAACCTCACTACCTCACATATATACAACTCTGCCAATGAACTCAGAGTATCGGTAGCTCTCATAGCTAAGAAGTGGGCTGACTTAGTTAATCTATCTACGATCACCCATATAACATCATGATTCCTACAGGTCCTTGGTAAACCCATCATGAAATCCATGGTGATATGCTCTTATTTCCATGTCGATATAGGTAGAGGCTTCAATAACCCTGTAGGCTTCTGATGCTCTACCTTCACCTGTTGACAAATGAGACATCTCGCCACATACTCTGCCATATCCTTCTTCATACCTGACCACCAATATACCTTTCAGATATTTTGATACATCTTGTTACTCCCCGGATGTAACATGTACCTCGATGAATGAGCTTCCAAAAAAATCAATCTCCTGAGCTCTAGGTCACTGGGAGCACATATCCTACCTCTGAACTTCAACAGTCCGTTAATGCCCAACTCAAAATCTCTACCTGCACCCATCTGACTCTGACTAGTCATATCGATACACTGTTGATCACTCTGCTGAGCCTATCAGATTCTATCTATCAAATCTGGTTCTAACCTTAGGCTAGCTATCACACAGTCCGTATCAATGTCAGGAAAGGCTACAGTCAAACTGAGGCTCGCGAACTGCTTTAATAGCTCATGCTTCGAAACTATCATGTACGATTCTATCCCTAGGCTCTTCTTGCTTAAAGCATCAGCTACAACATTAGCCTTACCCAGATGAGAAAGTATAACACAATCATAATCCTTTAGAAGCTCTAGCCATCTTGTCTATTCATATTCAGCTTTTTCTATGAGAACAGATACTTGAGGCTCTTGTGGTTAGTAAAAATCTAAAACTTCTCACCGTATAAGTAGTGGCGTCATATCTTCAACGCAAACACTACTACTGCCAACTCTAAATCATGGGTTGGATAGTTCTTCTCAAGGTCCTTCAATTGTCTGGATCCATAAGCTACCTTCCCATAATCCATAAGTTTCAATTCTCTAAAACTCCTCTCACAATCATCGTCCCACACAAATACAACATTCTTCCGAGTGAGACGTGTCAACGGAGCAGCTAACTTCGAAAATCCCTCAACAAACCTTCGGTAAAAACCAACTAAACCTAGAAACCTCTTGATCTCTGTGACTGTCCTAAGTTGTTCCCACTGAACTACAGCCTCTATCTTGGATGGATCTACTAACACTCCATCCTTCGATACAACATGGCCTAGAAATGAAATATGCTTTAACTAGAAGTCACACTTACTGAGTTTAGCATACAACTCCTTCTCTCAGAGGGTCTGTAAGACAATCCTCATATATAGCTCATGTTCTTCCTTGAATTTTGAATATACCAAGATGTCATCGATAAAAATGATAACAAATCGATCCAAGTATAGCTTGAACACATCATCATCAAAGCCATAAAAGCTGTGGGGGTATTCGTCAGTCCGAATGGCATAACCAAGAAGTCATAGTTTCCATATCGGGTCTGAAATGCTATCTTGGGTACATCCTCCCTCCGAATCCTCAACTGATGATACCAAGACCTCATATCTATCTTAGGATAGACCTGTGCTTTCCGAAGTTGATCTAACAAATCATCTATAAGTGGAAGGGGATACTTATTCTTGATGGTGGCCCTATTCAACAACCTGTAATCAATACACAGTTTGAGGCTCCCATCTTTCTTTTTAACAACTAAAATCACTGCTCCCCAAGGTGAAACACTTGGTCTAACGAACTCTTTATCCAATAATTCCTGTAACTGCTTCTTCAACTCTTCCATCTTAACCGAGGCCATGCAGTATGGTGGTTTTAAAATTGACTCGGTACCAGGCACCAAATCTATACAAAACTCCATCTCTCTATCTGGTGGCAACCTTGGTAGATCATTCGAAAATACATCAGGAAACTCTCTGACTACTGAAATATCTGTAAACTTCGGACGTGCCTTTTTCGTATTAACCACGTATGTCATAAGACCTTCAAGACATTATCCATTCTGTTAGTACCCAATTTAATTCTCTCTACTACAATAACTATACTTTTCCATTTACAAATACTACATTATTTCATTCCTTTGTAGTAAATTTCACAATACACTTTTTGGGGGTAGAAAACATTATTGTTTTAGCGTAACAATCTAAAACAACATGGTTTACAGACAACCAATCAATTCCCAATATTACATCAAAGTCACTCATGTTTAGCAATATAAGATCAAATGACATATTCCTTTCCCCTACTTTTAGCTTGCAACCTCTACATACATGCTCGACTAGCTGACTATTATTTAAAGGTGTAGTAATTAGCATCATCCTACTTAAAGGTGTAAACTTCACGTACTTTAACTGTAAGACCCAAATTTTGATGTAGCTTATTCCTTATGATTCCTATATGTACAAACATTTATTTTGTTGGTTGAATCATAAGAAGAGTATTTACTAGAATGAAATTGTAAGTAAAGTGGTTAAGCACACATAAGCTATGTAAAGACCAAATAAGGGTTATACGAGCCACAACCTAAACGGAATGGATATAAATCATTCTAACTAAAGATAAGAACTTATAATGTGAAAATATAGAGGGCTCATGAAGGAAAGTCGATTTGATTTGGTTCTGAACACATTGAAGTAGAGGAAATGCCAAAAAAGGGCTAAACGAGTTTGAAATGGTCCATTTGAGGTATTTTTGACATATTTGCCTCCTGGAAATGGCAAAAACATAAAGATGAGAGTGTAAACCATGGAATACGACACTTTTGGATTTTTGAGAAAAATTCAAATGTGGTCAATGGTCAAGAAAGGTCAATGGTAGTTAAGAAAAGTGGACTTTGACCATAGTTGACTAACCATGGTTAAAATTTAACCTAAGTAAGGTTAAAAAGTGGGGAAGAAATATTTTTGGTTAAACACTCGATATTCATCCCCTTAAGCATGGAAAATTAATTTAATCGAAATCCAAATTAAATTAAACGAGTAAAATGCAATGGGCCAACGATGGAATTTTTAAAACCCATTAAGGTAAAACAAGTGTGGGTCGAATTTCTTATGCCCATTGGGGCGAAGTGTTGGGCCAATTGGTGGGCCCAATATTAAGTTAATTTAAGGCCCAATTGATAGAAAAATTTTCAGTCCAAAAGCCCAAAATAAAAGCCCAAATCGAGAAGCCAATTAGATAAACTTCAATTCCATTAGTAAATGAATTAAAAGCCCAATTGGTAAACTATGACCCGAACTCATTTAAGCCTAAATTAATGGCTGAAATTTGTAACCTAATGACTAAGTCTACAAACTTAAAAATCAACCAACACACCATTATCTTCATCCTTTCATTCTCGATAAACAAGAGGAAACCATTAACAACCATAGTTTCAAGCTTTATCTCACTAGAAATCACTAACCTAGAGACATATTTGGAACTTGTAATCTTCATGAAAGTTGTTCCAAATTGAGAGAGGATTAACATACTTTGGAATTGTCTATCAAGGAGCCATATTGAGAGAGAGGGAATTCTTCAAAGGTCTCGACTAAAGAGGGAACACTATGCTAGGTATAATTTTAAGCTTCCTATTTCATATATGTTTATCTATGGATTAATTTGAGTTGATTGTTATATGTTTTATGGATAAAAATACATGAAAACACTATGAATCCATGTTGGCCGAAAATGGGTATTTGTGTTTTGATGAATACCCACTTGATTTTAAGACATGTATAGGTTGGTATGTATGTGTGCATGATTATGATATAGTTAATTTTAATCAATTTGATCAATTGGTTAATGAATTGAAGATGGCATATAAGGTGTTTGATAAAATTCTTAAGTGAAAATACACACTTGGTGTTTGATGAAAGGTCTAAGAGAATGACTAGCCAAATAGCCATGGTTGGGGTGGAGCTTGACATGGTGTGACATGATGGCTCTTAGCCACATGCCATGGCCGAGAGGCCAAATGGGCCTTGCCGATGTGGTCTTGGCCTAATAAGCAATCATGGGCTTCGGACTAAGCCCAATAAGAGTTGGTGAGCCCCACAAGGCCAAAAGGCCCAGATGAGATGAATGGTAAAGTGAAATGGGCTTAAGATAATGTTAGGCTCATTAAGATATAATGAGGCTCAATAAAAGTAAACGAGTCTATTAAGTGAAATAGACTGTATTAAATGTGAAATACAGTTGGAAAAACATAAGTAACCTAATAAATGGTATTATGCAGCTTCAGAGTTTATATTGGGAGCTAATCGGACTGCGTGATTGAGTAGCGTCAGAAAAGTGGAAATCCTTGACGTGATTTCAGGTAAGGGGATTTTGTGGGTAGTTAGAGATATGGGTAAAATACGATTTTACCCCTACTAAGGGTAAAAAGTCAAAGTTTAGAAAAAGTCCTGATAAGCATAGAAATCTTGTTTTTGAATGTTTTTACTGCTGTTTAGCAGAAGAATAGATAGATTGGCCAATGTTTTTATGAAATACACAAAATAGCCCAATTTTGGTGCTGATTTTAGAGATTTAAAATATCCATGTTTAAAGGAGTCATCTATCGAGTTATGTGAAAACAAATCGTGCTGAAGCACTGTTCGCACTTGATTTTATATGTTTTCTTCATGAAAAGTGTTGGAGTGATTTCTCACACTTGATTTTCCATGACATGCATGGCATAGTACTGGAGCATTGCTCGTACTGATTTTAATGAGTTCTGTGAGTGGCATAGCACTGGAGCGATTGCTCGTACTTGATTTGTGAACTATGCATGACCTAGTGCTGGAGTGTTACACTAGAGATCGATTTGTGATATGTATGAAACAATGATTTGAGTGGGGTGTCAACTGTGAGTCGCACTTAAAGCTCGCACTGTAACCACAATGATTTGAGCGAGGTGTCGACTGTGAGTCGCACTCAAGGCTTGCACTGTAACTTTGATGTGATATACATGACATGTTAAAACTATGCTGATTTCCATGTGTAGACTGAGTGTCACACATATGAGATGTTTGCAAGTGGATTTAGAGAGGTGGCATTGATTATTTATTGAGATAGGGTCCACGAGTGTACGTTGTACCGTGTATGTGTCATGGAGTATGTTGTACCGTGTGTTGTTTGAGAGTGATATGTGGAGTTGAGGAGTTGATAGCTGGCGGTTAAGGATTTGACCCACCTTCCGTTGTAGCAGTGATGCCCCGTACACTAGGTACCATGTAGCTTGAGATCACAATATAGGATATGGCCATAGTCCAGGATATTATTGCGTATAGCCACCGAGTCTTACATGGTTATATCACATGATTTTATGATTTTGGGTAGACCTAAGGGATGAATCGAAACTTGATTTATATATTTTAATTGCTGAAATGCCATATTTAACATGATTGAATTTAAATGACATGATTTACTTAAAGGCATTATGAGTTTACAAAGATGCAGTGTTTTGCATGAAATACCTATATTTACGAACTCAACATGATTTCAGTTCATGTAACTAAATATGTACACACTATATCAGTTTTCCAATACATGTTTTAAATGTGAAAATAAGGAAAGACTATTTTGAGGCACAACATTATTTTTAGTAGATAGTGTAGTTAGCTACTTGCTTGCCTGATTTCCTTACTTAGCTAGTGAGCTCACCCCTTTCATTTTTCACATCTCTATAGAGCATCCGCAGTAGATAGAGTATAGCTAAAGACTTACATTCCTTTGTCCGCTGTAATTCCCATCGAGCAAAAGGTATACACATCATGTACGATTTATCTGAACATATAACAACATAGTGATGTAAACAATGTAATAATGGGGGATGTAATTGTATTTAAATATATGTGAGCTCACTTATGGTACAAAAGTATTTAAAGTCAATAGATATGTGTGCATCGTATTGTATGGATGACATGGTAAGTAAAGGTGACGATACTAATACCGAATCACAACCTAACTTATGTTTGGAACTTTGTGGCAGAAGGAAAGGTAAGAAAAGAGAAAAATTTGTAGTGGTTTTCGAAAAAAGTAACAGCACAGTGATGTAAACAATGTAATAATAGGGGATGTATTTGTATTTAAATATATGTGAGCTCACTTATGGTACAAAAGTATTTACAGTAAATAGAGAGTTATATTGACATGTATGCATCGTATTGTATGGATGACATGGTAAGTAAAGGTGATGATACTAATACCGAATCACAGCTTAACTTATGTTTGGAATTGTGGCAGAAGGAAAGGTAAGAAAAGTGAAAAATTTGTAGTGGTTTTTGAAAAAAGTCGATCATGGCATTTACAACTTATATGCAAATAAAGGCAATACAAATGGATGCATGGTACCAGAGTTAAACAAAACAAATGCTTCAAGATAAAAAATTAGGATAGTACCTTTAATCAAGTCCGCTGAAGAATCCGCAGTGTCCTGGTTAAATGCATGTACTCACCCTCGACCAACCACCTACTTCCATTTCTCCTCAGTTGTGGCTTTCCTTCTCAGAGAAGAGGTATCAGCTGGAGCTCTCTCCAGCTTTTTGCCCTTCTGTGGGGCAGTCTTAATCCACTTTGGGTAAGCCCTCGTGATATGCCCTGGCTTAACACATCTAAAGCACACTCTGATAGCCATCGGACAAGGTCGGTTACCATGATACCTGCCACATCTACTATAGAAGGTCGCTGTCCTTTAATAACTATGCCTCTAGCTAGAGCTATTGCCAGAAACACAGAAGGTGTAATAGTCATCTCTCAAATCTCCTCGATCCGTGGCCTTTTCCCAAAGAGTCTCCTTCTTCCTCGATAATCGAACCCTCGATCACTCAAGGGTCTCTTCCTATCTCTATCTCTACTCCTGCTAACTTTCCCACACTCAAAGGCATTTCGTTCATAGTTTTACTCACATAGTTGCGTTCTGCACACTGCCTCTTCATACGAAAGAATGTATAGTGGAACCAATCTTAGCCGTATCGTCGGTCTCAGTCCATCTACAAGCCTTCTGACCTTTTTGGTCTCACTAATCATTGTATCAGGGTTGTACTATCCCAAGGATGTAAACTTAGTCTCATACGCATCAACTAATTAACTCACTTGGATTAGCCCCAAAAATTCCATTTGCAGCTTTTGCTGCGCTGTATCTGGAACATTTTACCTCCTGAAGGCATCTAAAAAGATCTCTCAACTGATCTCCAAATGTCAGGCTCTCGGTATCGGTCTGGTGGACTGCCACCAATGTTTTGTCGCTCCTTTCAACATGAACGCGACAAAAGCGACCATCTTAGCTGTCAAACACTGGAAGAACCCGTATAACTTCTCTATCTCGCTCACCTAGTCCTCTACAACTACTGGGTCCTTTACCCCATTGAATGACGATGGTCTGAACTTCTAAAACTATCGCAATCTATCTAGCTCCCAACCATACCCTAATCCACTACTGCCTTATCGTGGAGCAACAAGAGAAGGTGTATCTTGAACCGGTGGGGGTGTAGGAGTATCTGTAGGCTGTGGCATCTATGCAGGCTGTGCAGACGTGTTAGGAATAGTTGTCTATCCAGAACTAGTAGCCTGTGCTGTTGGACCCTATCTGCCCTCAGCTTCGTGTACAGACTGAGCGAATAGCTCTATAATAGTTTCTATACTCAGCTCTATCCTGGCAACACATGCCTCAACACTCTTTGGTCCTTCGGTGGGACCTTGCGGAGCCTAATCAGATGAAGACTTATCTCGGCCCTCAAGCCTACCTCTAAGGCGTCTAGCCCAACCTTTTACCCCTATACCACGGCTGGTATTAGCCATAATGGCTCGATTCTTGCATTCACAAGCATTACTTAGTTAAATTCCATCTCGAAATACATATTTGTATCTAAACAAGGTATAATAATATGGGGATGTAAACTTTTCTAACCACTAACACCGACTCATATCAGACCAACTTTGCTCTGATACCACTTCTGTTACGACCTCCTTTACCTAAAGTACTACAAAATTTTCAATTTTTCTTTACCTTTTCTTTCGTAACAATTCTAATATCTATTGGGCTGTGATTCGGTATTAGTCACATCTTCCTTACTTAATTATCAACCATTTCTAATTAAATTTACAATCCATAAGGTTCATATCAATTAACTATGATGCATACATCTTGAAACTGTATTTACATATATTAACCTCTATTTACAGTTTGGGGAATGTATTTACATGATATCATATCGAGGACTATGATCATATCCCATACGGTGATCTCAGGCTACACGGATCCTAGTGTGTGGGGCATCACTGCTGTAATGGGAGGTGCGTCAAATCCTACTCGCCAGCTCACAACTCCATAACTCTGAGTATCTCCTCAACACCAAATACTCATGGTACAATATACTCTGTGTACCATACACGCTACAAGGTACTCTATGGACCCTATTTTAAGTCGATAGTAAATGCCATGTCTCAAAATGAACGTGCGAGCATCTCATACATGTGACATACAGTCTGCATGAGGCATCCAACACGACTCTTTTATGTCATCCATTTCAAGGCTAGTACGTGCGAGAAAACTCCTACACGGTTTCTTGCACAAATCACATAAAATCTAGTACGAATAAGGCTCTAGTACTATATCATGTACAAATCATGTAAAATCGAGTATGAGCAATGCTCTAATACCCTGTCATGTATATCTTGTAAAATCTAATGCGAGAAACATTCCAACATTAATTTAAATAGAAAACATAAAAAATCCAGTGTGAGTAGTGCTCCAGCATGATTTATTTTCACACAACTCGATGATGGCTTATTTCAAAGAGATTAACTCAATTAAATCAAATCAACACCATAACTGTGCTATTTGGTGTAAATCATGAAAACACTGGACAATCTATCAATGTATCTACTAAACAGCATCAATACCACTCAAAAACATGTTTTTCATGCTTTTTATGACTTTTTTGGATTTTTTATATTTTACCCTTAATGGGGTTAAAATCATAATTTACCCATATCGAGTATTTATAAATTTTATTCTCTTTCTTTGATGATAAGACTTTTTTAGTTTATGTAAATACACTCGAAACTACGTGCAGATATCTCTAACTACTCGTAAAATTCTCTTACCTCGAATCGCTTGAAATGCTCTTCCTTTTCCAACTCTGTAGAATCACTTACTCGGATTCACTCCCAATAAAATCTCTGGAGCTGCATATAACCATTTATCATATCAATTACAATTTTTCAATTGTATTTCACTTTTAATACAGTTTATTTCACTCTGGAGCTGCATATTGTATTAGGCCTAATTGTATCTTAATAGGCCTTACTCAGTCTTAAGCCTATTTCACTTTACTATTTATTTCATCTGGGCCTATTGGGTTTGTTGGGCCTACTAATATTTATTGGGCTTGGTCTGAGGCCTATTATCTCTCATTAGGCTGAAACCACATGGTTTGGCCCATTATGCCTCTCAGCCATTGCATGGTGGCTGAGAGCCATGCACGCCACCCATGGCTGACGGTTATCCAACATAACTCCAACCTTGGCCATTTACCAAGCCATTCACTTAGGCATTTCATCAAACACTTACTATGCATGCCTTAGCCTTTAGTTTATGTTCATTAAGGCATTTTATCAAACACCTTATATACCAACCTTAATTCACCAACCAATTGATCAAATTGATTAAAACTAACTATGCCATAATCATGTATACATGTTTACCAACCTATCCATGTCTTAAAATCACATGGGTATTCATAAAAACCTAAATACCCATTTTCGGCCAACATGTGTTCATGCTGATTATGTGTGTTTTGATCCATAAAATATATACCAATCATCTTAGAATAATTCCTAGATTAACATACTAGAAGTTGAAAGCTTGAAAACTCACCTAGCTTGCTGTTCTTCACTTGGCTAAAACTTCCAAGGATTTCACATTTCTTAATATGGCTCCTTGATGGCTAATTCCAAGATATGTTAATCCTCTCTTAATTTAGAATAACTTTTATGAAGATCACTTCTTCCAAATATGCCTTTAAGTTAGTGATTTCTAGTGTGAGAAAGCTTAAAAGTTAGGTTTCCATGGTGTTTCCTTGTTGCTGAGAGCTTAAGGGAGAAGAAGGCTCGGCTTTAGTTTGTTTTTACTTAGGAAATTAATCCATTTAATCTACATTTTCAACCCACCATTTGAACTTGGTCATGGTTTTGGGCTTTGGCAATTTGGGCTTTGGGAATTTGGCCTTAAGTTTTAGGACTAAACTTTTAACTAATGGGCCTAGTTTTTGGGCTCAACCTCAAATCGATCTTAGAAAATACAGAAGCCCCTCTCATCTGATCAAATAAATCATCTATTCTGGGCAGAGGGTATTTATTCTTTATAGTAGCCTTGTTCAGAAGTCTATAATCTATACATAATCTAAGGCTACCATCCTTCTTCCTGACAAATATAACAGGAGCTCCCCATAGTGACACAGTGGGCCTAATAAAACCCTTATCAAGCAACTCCTGCAACTGCTTCTTTAGTTCTTCTAATTCTACCAGTGTCATCCTATATGGAGGCTTAGAGATTGTGAGATCTGAGGATTTCAGACATATTTTAATTATGTAATATGACTTGAAGTATAATTTATTGAGCTAAGTCAATTGGGGAATGATAATTAGAGATTTATATGTTAAGTGTTTAAAATAAGTATGAAGCTATGAGGACAGATCGATCTGGGAGAAGGAGAGATCGATCTGGTGAGTTAAAAATGACAAGGAAGGAGGAATTTAAGGAGCAGATCGATCTCCAATGGAAGAGGATTGATCTCCTTATGATTCTGTTTAAGAGAAGATCGATCTCATGAGGAAGAGATCGATCTCCAAATGTTTCTGTTTGGGAGAAGATCAATCTTCTCAAGGAGCAGATCGATCTCATAAAGTCATAAAGAGATCGATCTCACCCCTCGACAGATTCCTAGGCATAAATTGCCCCAAATCGTCCCCAAATTCAAATACAGATCGATCTCATCAAGAGCCAGATCGATCTCCTACCATCAGTCTATATAAGGAATCCCTGCTTTCTCCTACAATTTTACTTTCTCTCTCTTCCAACCCCCATTTTCACCGAGCCCTAGCTTTCTCACTCATCCAAAGCACCCATTTTCGTCCAAATCAGAAGTTGTG
Organism: Firmiana major; assembly: GCA_033439115.1. NCBI lineage: Eukaryota > Viridiplantae > Streptophyta > Magnoliopsida > Malvales > Malvaceae > Firmiana > Firmiana major. The sequence goes on from CM065903.1 coordinate 40,905,828, forward strand.
GCAAGAAGGAAAGTTGTTCCTCACCCAAGGGAGAACAACATACTTGGAAATAGAAAGACGGATCGAATCAAGGCAAGAGATAAGCTCTCCACAAGTTTTGGGTAATTTCTAAACTTTGATCCTTATATTTGAGATGATTTTGGTGATAATAGTTGTTGGCATTGTGTTGAAATAGCTAAAAAATGATTAGGGATTGATGAAATTACAATGTAGTTGGAGTGATGATGATATTTAGCAACTTTGGTAAATTTAGGAATTTTGAGCTATAAATGGAGATTTAGACAATGTGGTGTATTAGCATAGATATTGTCGCATAGGAAATATAGAATGTTGAGGTGTTGGGAACGAGATTGTGGTTTGTGATGGAGTTATGAGAATTGAGAAATTTGAGGAGTTATGAGCAATTATGCTCGATTTTGAGAATTGAGGTTGATGTGGTAATGAGTATTGATGTTTTAACATCGTTTGGACAGCTCCGGAGTTCCAGAGTGGAATGCGAGGCTAGTCCGTGATACGGGGGAAACGATTGCACTATACGAGGTGCAAAGAGGTAAGGGAAAACTAAACCATCTGTGTATGTGTTTTGATGAATTGTTGTAGCATGAACCATGATTTGAGAATACAAGCCTGTTTGGTGTTGTGTTGTGATATAATTGCACACGGTTTTTATAGCCGGTTGGAGCCCATTATTTTATGAGTTAATAAGCTGAGTGTGAAATTGCTTTATAAATCTTTGAGTTTGCGTGAAAAGTAAATTGGGCTCTACGTTAAGGTGTATTGAGATTTGAGAAAATATGTGCGTGTTTTGCCGGTTGGAACTCGATTTTAATATGTTTTTTGTTGAGTACACAAATGCTTTAAATGAGTTTTACGACAGAAAAGCATTATGAGTTCTACGTGAAGGCATAACATTTTATAAGATAATGGCTAATGATTGAGACTTAGGCGTGTCATGTTGAATACACATCGGGCCTTGCTCTGGTAGCATGTAAGACCGATATAGTGGGACGCCTGGGAACTGACCCAGGGACCACAGGCCTTGTTCTGGTAACATGTAAGTCCGATTATTCCTCCGCTTTGGTAGCGTTGGGAGGCCTTGCTCTGGTAGCATGTAAGTTCGATATTCCTCCGTTTTGGTAACGAGAGATGCCTCCGTTTTGGTAACGAGAGATGCCTCCATTTTGGTAACGTGAGATGACCCCCGTTCTGGTAACGCTGGGTGGCCTTGCTTTGGTAGCATGTAAGATCGAGAGAGTGGGTCGCCTGGGAACCGACCCAGGGACCACGTGATAGTGTGCATGAGGCGAGGCATTACTCTGGTAGCATGTAAGGCCGGGCTTTGTTCTGGTAACATATAAGTCCAATATACCATGCATATGACCATATTGTCGACGTTCCCTCTATACGAGGATGCCTGGGATGCGTACCCAGAGGAGATTACATATTTGATGTGCCATGACGAGTTTTAATTGAGTTTTATTGCCTAGTCTCGTTTTACACATGAGTTGTGTTTTGTGACATTATCACGTGCTATTTACTGAGGTGATTTTTATCACGTATTTTGAGAATAGCCATTATCGCATATATTTACACATGCTTGTGAGTGCTCGATATTGAGCCTTTTTACCTTCATGTTTTCACATGATTTATAAGTTATGAGATGATGATGTTTTGAGAACTTTCATGCTACGATTTCAAATAAGCTTCATAAACAAATACATATTTGTGATGTGTGATATGATTTATATAACTGAGTTCCCTCACCCCCCTTACTGAGCGATTTGGAAGCTCACCCTGTTTTCTCTCCCCCCCCAGATCGCTTCAAGTGAAGTGAGTTCCCTGCGACGTACGGGTTAGAGGCTAGTGGAGGACTTGAGCTCCAGGCCATATTTTACGTATTGAGGTAGATATTTAATATTCATGTACCCAGACTAGAGTTATATTTACAGACATTCATTGTATAATGATGTACGGGATGTATTAGGATTAATTAACTTGAAATTGAGTAATGTATATGATACAACATATACTATATTATGATGAGATCCTGAGGCATGATAATTATGATGATGTATGACACTGCACAGGAAGACACCCTTAATTGTGAATTAATGAGTAAAAAGTTTTAAATTAGCCCTATTTTCCTCGCTTCCGGGGCGTCACAGAGATTGGCTGGGTATATTGCACTAAATCGATAGTGAACTCCAACTCTCTCTCTGATGGCAAGCCCAACAAACTCATATGGAAATACATCCGAAAACTCATATACTACTGGTATATCCTCTACACTTGGATGCTCTCAACTAGTATCAGAGAAGAGTGCGATATAACCTTCATATCACTAAATTCATCAGTAATTTCAAAAAAGTATAAATATATCATAAGATTTCATACACTAAACATCACCCATTTTATTTCTTAATAGCCAAACATACACTGAATTTATCAGGTAGGGAGAAGGTTACAGTTTTAGCATAGTAGTCTAGACTTACACGATTGGTAGTTAGCCAATCCATACCTAAAATCACGTCAAAATCATATATATTTAACAAAACTAGATCAGCTAACATTACCCTGTCTCCCACCTTAATTTCATAATTTCTACATACTTTATCAGTCTTTTGAGATTCATGCATAGGTGTACTTATATGCAGCATGTGATTTAGGGGTTCAGGCTTTAAGGGCAATTTATATGCAAATTGTGGTAAAATAAAAGAGTTTGTAGATCCAGGGTCGAATAAAACATATGCTTCATAATTACAGACAAGAAGGGTTCCTCGAATAGTCTCAGATGAAGTGTCTATGGTCTCCTTATCCAAAGTGAACACACCCTTGAATGATAGGCTTCTTCCACTTCTCGGCTACGCTAGCTCGTCTCTAGGGGGTCTGTCTCTAGGATTGTTGTCGAGGAGGCTCTTGGGGCTGTGGAATCTTGAGTTGTGGGCAATTCCTAATCATGTGACCTGTATCTCCACATCTAAAGCAGCGACCTGTAACCCGGTAACAAGGACTACCATGCGACCGACCACAATCTTTATAAATCTGAATACCTTGTCGGGTGCCTCATATGGTGTCCACAGGGCCAGAAATAATCTTAGGCTTATCAGCCCTTGCTCGAGACTCATCAATCCTCAGTCTCTTAAGTGGACCCATTTTATACTTTGCACGATAAGCCTCTGGCCTCTTACCCTTATCCTTAACCTTTCCTTGGAACACATATTATGTCTGTGTCAGATCAAGACCCTTCTTAATTTCTTGTGCTCATCCAAGAGCATCCTTAAGCTCGGTAATACGAAACCCCAATAATATGTCTCTGATTGTTGGTCTTAGTCCGTATATAAATCACTCAGCACGACGCTTCTCGTCCCTGACAGTCTCCAAGTCATAGCTCTTTAAGATTGTGAATCTGTTCTTGTACTCGTCGACAATCATTGTAAGACCCACATTTTTTGTATTTTACTACTTATGATTCACCATTGTAAACATTTGTATATGTTATCGAAATCATAAGAAAGATTTTATTACAATCCAAAGTGCAAGTAAGAGTAGAAAATGCGTTAAAAGCATAAAAGTGCCAATAGTAAGTTAAAGTGAGCTCAGGCTAAACTGAAGGGATGCCAACCATTCTGACTGAAGATAAGAACTTAAAACATAGAAATATAGAGGGTCCATGAAAGAAGGTCAGTTTGGTTTGGTCCCGAACATGTGGAAATCATGAAAAGGCCAAAAAGGACCTAAACGAACTCAAAATGGACCGTTTCACTTCCCGAAAATGACCAAAACACAGATATGGGAGTCTTAACCATGAGAAATGACAATTTTTGATTTTTTAGAAAAAGTCAAACGTGGTTAATGATTAAGGAAAGTCAAAGATAAATGGAAATGTTGACTTTGACTAAAAAGAACTAACCATGGTTAAAATTTAACCCAACAAAGGTTAAAAAGTGGGGATGAATTATTTTTGGCTAAAACACTCGATCTTAAACTACTTAAACATGGAAAATTAATTTAATCAAATTTCAGATGAAATTAAACGGGTGAAAAGCGATGGGCCAATTAAAGGGAATTTTAAAGCCCATTTAGTTAATCGAACATGGGTCAAATTTGTACAAGCTATTAGCCTGAATTGTTAGGCCATTTGATGGGCCTAAAATGGCCAAATTGTAGGCCCAATTTTATATGAAAATCCAGCCCAATAAGATGGTAGAAAAGCCTAAAATCGAAAGCCCAATCAGAAAGCCCAACCAAGCCCATTAGGAAATGTTATGCCCAAAATTTATGGATCTAAGCCCAAAACCCTTTAGCCCACTTCAAAGGCTAAAATTTTAAGACCAAATACACATTAAATCATGTCTTAAAGGCTAAGGAAATTTGGCAATCCATCATCTTCTCCAAACTGAGAGCCATTCATCATTAAAGCTTAAGTGTTCAAGCTTTCTCACACTAGAAATCACTAACCTAAAGGCATATTTGTAATAAGTGATCTGCATGAAAGTTATTCCAAATTGAAAGAGGAATAAAATATCTTTGAATCAGCCATCAAGGAGCTGAATTGAAAAACTCAAAAATCCTCCAAAGTTTCGACCAAGAAGGAATCATCAAGCTAGGTAAGTTTTCAAGCTTCCAACTTCTAGTATGTTTATCTAGGAATTATTCTAAGTTGATTGGTGTATTTTTTATCGATCAAAACACACAAAATCACCATGAACACCAAGTGGCTGAAAATGGGTATTTCATTTTCTATGAAGATACATGTGATTTTAGGCATGAATGGATTGGGTAAGATGCATGGATGATGATGACATGGTTAATTTCAACCAATTTGTTGAATTGGATGGTTGTATGATGTTGGCATATAAGGTGTTTGATAAAATTCTAACATGAATCATGGAAATAGCTTAAGGCATGTAGGAAAGGTGTTTAATAAATGCCTAAGTGACTAATCGACAAGGTTGGTGTGGTGATGGCAAGCCATCGGCTATGGGCAGCATGATGGTGCTAGGCCACCATGCCACGGCCGAGAGCTCCCATGGGCCAAGCTCACATGTAATTGGCCTAAGGATAGCTAATGGGCCTTAAGGCCGACCCAATAAGAATTAATGGGCCTATGAAGCCTAATGGGATTGATAGAATGAATAGTAAATTGAAAATGGGCTTAAGACAGAGTTAGGCCCATTAAGGTGTAGTAAGGCCCAATAAGAGTATTCGGGTCCAATACTTTAAATTAACCATACAAAAAATGGAATACGGGTTAATAAAGTTAATTGATGTGATTGATAACTATCTGCAGCTCTAAGAGATATAATTGGAGCCAGATAGATCAAATTGCGAAAGTGGAAAAATGTGAAAAGAGCAGTCGATGTGATTCCAGGTAAGGGATCTTTGCAAGCTCTTAGAGATAGCTATGCTATATTTTTTGTTGTTTTCAAGTATTTAAATTCTCTAGGGACTATAGATATAGAATAATATTTATGACGCCCAAATATAGGAATGTTATGAAAATACCATGAGACTTGGGAAAAAAAGGCATAAAGTGCATGAAATTGATGTTTTCTTTGTGAAAAAGAGATTTTATTAGGCTGAAATGATAGACTGGCTCACGATTTGACTGTGTATATTAAAAATGCACGTTTTCCTAAAGTTTGATTTGATTGATGGGTGATTTGATGGGAAGCTACCCTCTCACTCTGTGTTGCACCGTGTTGCATACTACACTCGATTTTTGTGTACCATTTTCATGGGAAATCAAGCCATTTATCTATTTTCTGTGTGAAACAGTGTTGGAGTTGTAAGGTTGACTGTGAGTTACATGGACTTGCTCGCACTGGATTTTGATAAACTTTGCTTGAACCCTCGTGTTGACTGTGTGTCACACTGACTTTACTTGCAGTAGATTTGAGACATGCGATGGTTGATGATTTTCAGTTGAGGTGATGAGCTTTTGACTCAGGCAACCTACAACTATGTGATAATGATTTTCGGTTGGGGTGAGGAGTCTCGGACTCGGGTAACCTACAATTGTGTGATAATTGCACTCTGGTTCATGAAGTATGTCGTATCGTGTAGATAACATGAAGTACACTGTACCGTGCCACCATCTGATGTGATGTGATAGTCTTCAAACTTAGGCATGAAGGGTCATTCTTTGATTGTGATAGTCCTCATATTGGATAGTTGATAGGTAGACTGATCCCCTCATTGTGCCTAGAGACATCCTTGCACGCTTGATCCATGATTGCTTGGGGTCTCTAACTTTGGCTAAATGTCACCTAGATTGTGTGTAGATCCCTGTCTAGTCTCATATGTTTTATTGGTTTCTATTTTGAAACTATGTGTGATTCGAATACGAATTTAAATGTGAAGTTTTCGCATAAAACTATGAATTATTTTACTCCGAATGAGTTTTGATATTCGATTTTATGGCAATAAATTGCTATGTGTTTTATAATGATGTTTTGTGAATGACATTAGTTTTCGGTATAAACCATGCATTATGAGTATCATAGATATTATAGTTATCTACCTACTTTCATATATTCCTTACTGAGCTTGTTAGCTCACCCCTTTCTCTCCTCTCTCCATAGATTAGTCTCAACGTTTTAAGAGCTCTGTGGTAGATTCCTGTATTTTCCTTCTGCTTGCAACTGTTATCACTTGCGGAAGGTATACACACTTTTGTAGTCTTTTATATCTGAACATGACAGAGCACAATGATATATTTTATATCTGAACATGACAGAGCACAATGATATATTTATGTAAGTATTGGGATGTAAACCAATGTAAACTAATGTAAATTTTTTTATCAATTATTATAAGTACAAGTTCTTATTATGGATGCATGATAAGTGAATGAATCGAAGTATATGGGAAGTGTGTGATTGGCATCGACTCATAGCCCAACAATCAATATGTGTAGTCATGATGTGTGATAATTAATAGTATGAATGTAAGGAAATTGGGTCGCGACAGAAGTGGCATCAGAGCGGTGTTAGTCTGATATGAGTCGTTGTTAGTAACTAGGAAAGTTTACATCCCCTTGTCACTGTACACTGTTTAGAGATAATTGTGTATACTGGGTTGTGATTTCACTGATAATTCTGTTATATATGCAGGAAATTTTAGGATGTCTGACAAACATCGTAGTAGAGGAGAGGGTTCACGATCTCAAGGGCACGAAGATAGGCCTGAGAGACAGAGTAGATCTTCATCTGGTCATACTTCTCGAGACCCATCAGAGAGTTCTGATGCTCACATCTCGAGATTAGAGCAGAGTTTAGAGACAGTGGTGACATTGTTGGGGTAGTTTATGGCTAGATTTGACAATGCCCAAGGTACAACAGTACAGGCTGCATCGACTACTGCAGTAGTTGCACTTGAGACCCTTGCACCTACGTAGCCCACACCCGCACCACAGAGAGCTAAACCACTATAGACTCCTCCTGTTCAGCCTGTACCTCCTCTAGTGGCCCCACGTCACGGTACTGATGATCTAGGGTACAACTGTGAGTTAGATCGACTAAGGCAATTCCATAAGCTTTAGCCACCATCATTTAGTGGAGTTGAGGATCGGGTAGTGGTCGAGGATTGGATTAATAAGATGGAGAAGCTTTATAGGTTTTTTCGATGTTCTATAGCAGAGAAAGTGGTCTTTATGGCCTTTGTATTAGAAGGTGAGGCAAAACACTGGTGGAAATCTGCCATGCCTATTTTGATGGTCCGATATCAAGAACTATCATGGGGGATATTCTTGGATGCCTTTCAAAGGGAATATATCCCGGATACAGCTTAGTGAAAGCTACAGACAAAGTCTTTGAGTTTGACATAGGGAAGTAGGTGTTTCGACGAGTATGAATCTCGATTTACATCTTTGGATAGATATGATCCCAATTCTATGTGTTGAGTTAATATATTTTGAAATGATAAAATAAGTAAATTCAATAATATAAAGATGATGTAAAAACATGTTTAGAGGTTATCAGTACCAAAAATTAAGTTCTTGAAGATAAGAGATCGATCTGGTGATATGAGAGATCGATCTCCTGGGTCTTCTAGGATGAGAGATCAATCTCATAAGGATATGAGATCGATCTGCTAAAGGATTAAACTTGTACAAGGTATTGAGGAAGCTGAGATCGATCTATAAGGGTTATAAGATTGATCTGTCTAAATACAGGATGTTGATGAGATCGATCTGGTCTAGGAAGAGATCGATCTCCTTTAAAACAAAAGGTAAAGGCAGTAGATCGATCTGTAAGATCGATCTGTACTCAAACAGAGAGTTCATGAGATCGATCTGGTATAGGAAGAGATCGATCTCCTCAAAGTCAGAGAGATAAGAAGATTGATATGGGTTGATTAGAGATCGATCTCCTCACTAGGAAAACACTTGGTAGATCGATCTGTAGATCGATCTTACCTCAAGCAGAAATATTAGAAGATCGATCTTCCTGTTCGACAGATCGATCTGCTCTAACATTTTCAAATTGTAAGATCGATCTCTACATATATGAGATCGATCTCCTTACTTCAATTTGCTTTGACTTTGTAGGAATTACAACTAAGAGATCGATTTGGTCAAGATAGTAGATCGATCTGGTATTCTACCGGAGGTTCCCAACGGCTCTTTCTGCAAAAATCTCAACGGGAAAAACAGCATTAAATGCTCCAACTACTAATCCTTCAGTATAAAATCAAGCATTGAAGACACCGAGAATAGAGACACCATTGCTGCACATTCTGTACATTCTCAAGAGTTTAATTCCCACATTCTATTTGTCTTCAATCCTCATTTATTGAGTTTGTTGTATAAATCTGTGTGCAAAAGCTATATTTATCCGACCCACATTAAAAAGCTTGATCTTGTATTCATCCTTACTTTAAGAGACGAGGTTTGTTCCTCAGTGAGATAAACTTTGTAAAAGGGTGAATCCATCTTTGTGTAAAAAGGGTAGAGAGGTTATTCCTTAACCTGAAAAAGGGAGTGTGTAACTTTCATTGAAAGAGAGAAAGATTGCTCTTGACAAGGAGGTCAAGAAGAGAGGACGTAGGTAAGAGATTGTCCGAACCTCTATAAACTACTGTGTTTGATATCTCTCTCCCTTACCTTCCTTTAATTTGTTCCATTATTTTACTTTCTTTATTCATTGTTTGTTAATTAGATTCTATTTATTTTAAATTTGTCATTAACATTAGAAAAACCGATTCACCCCCCTCTCGGTAGAGCCAACAATTGGTATCAGAGCTAGGACTCTTTGATTCTAGAGGAATAACTTCCTAAGAGTTAGAAATGATCTAATGACTCACAACAATGTAGCAACCAATCTAGTAGGAGAGGGGCATTCTACAGTTAGGCCTCCTATGTTCAATGGTGAACATTATGCTTAATGGAAAACTAGGATGATATTATTCATTCAAGCAAATGATTATGAGGTATGAAGGATTATAACTAAAGGACCTCAAATCCCTACTAAAAGAATAGAGGGAAGAGATATCCCTAAAGAAGAAGATGAATGAGATTTAAATGATGTTAAATGTGCTTAGCTAAATGCTAAGTCCATGCACACCCTATTTTGTGCTTTAGGGCCAAATGAATACAATAGAGTCTCCGGTTGTGATAATGCCAAACAAATTTGGGACAAATTAGCAATAACTCATAAAGGTACAACCCAAGTAAAGGAGGCAAAGGTAGGAATGCTCACACATGACTATGAGCTATTTAGGATGAAAGAAGGAGAATCAATTAGTGATATGTTCACTAAATTCACTGATGTAATTAATGGGTTAAAATCATTAGGAAAATCTAATCTAATATAGAAATGGTCAAGAAAATATTAAATAGTCTACCTAAATCATGGGAAGCTAAAGTGACTGCAATTGAGGAATCCAAAGACCCTCACACATTGTCACTAGATGAATTAATAGGATCACCGCTCACACATGAGATGAAGTTGAGAAGAAATGAAGAGCCACCCAAGAAAGTGGGAGTTGCTCTAAAATTTACTGCTCAAGAGGAAAATAAAAATGAGAGTGGTAGTGAAGAAGATCTTGAGATGGTGATGTTTGCCAAAAGATTTAACAAATTCATGAGAATGAAAGCAACTAGTAGTGGTAGGAGAAACCACAAGAAAGATCAAGAAGAGTTAGGTAGAAAGGATACCATTGTGTGCTATGAACGTAAAAAACCTGGACATATTAAATTTAACTATCCTCTTCTTAAAAGATCCAATGATAGGTTCCACAAAAAGAAGGTAATGATGGCTACATGGAGCGACAGTGATAGCTTCGATGATGACTCAATTGAGTACAATGCCAACCTATGCTTCATGGCTATTGAGGATGAAAAGGTAACTTTAAACCTCATTGAATATTCTTTTGATGAATTGCAAGATGCCTTTGATGATCTTGCATTGGAGTATGAAAGCATGAGTATGAAGTATAAAAAATTAATATCTAAATTGAAGAAAGAAAATGAGTTAATGCTAGAGGACAAGTTAGAATGTGAAAAGAAACTTCAAATTATAAGTCTTGAAATTTGTGACCTAAAAGAAAAAAATAGTAACTTGCATAATTCTTTTAATAGATTTTATATGGGTCAACAAAAGTTGGACAACGTGCTAGAAACTCAAAGGGCCTTCCTTGATAAAAATGGATTGGGATATGATGGAAAAAGTAGAGAGACTCATCTCAAAAGTTTCATAGCTGGAAAGAACATGCATAAACCCTTAACTATTTGTTCACATTGTAATAAGAAGGGACATCCATCATATAATTGCAATATGAAGATAACGACTCTTAGAGGAAAATAGTAAAAAGAATTTGGGTTCCAAAAGAAATAATTAATTCAAAAGATATTAATGCTTTAGTAAAATGGATCCCAAAGGGATCAAGAATTGCATTCACTAACTTCAAAAGACCCAAGAGAATTTGGGTACCTAAGACATAAGTTTGAATTTTGATTGTAGGTGATTGAGCATTGCCACAAAGCTAAAACAAAGGAAGTTTGGTACTTGGACAGTAGATGCTCAAGGCACATGACCGGTGATAGAAGCCACTTCAACTCATTTAAATCGAAAGTTGGTGGAGAAGTCACATTTGGGGACAACTCCAAAGGCTAAGTTGAAGGAAGTGGTTCAATAGGTAATGACTATTTTTCATTAGAAAAAGTATTGCTTGTTAGGGGTCTAAAACATAACTTACAAGCATTAGTCAACTTTGTGACAAAGGTTACAAAGTAATTTTTGATTGTTTGAAATGTCATGTTTTAGATCCTAAATCTAATAAAGTTCTTTTCCTAGGTCATAGGCAGGGTAACATATACATTGTCTATCTAAATGATCTTAAAAATAAAAACATTTGCTTAATGGTAGACAAAGAAAAAGAACCTTGGTTGTGGCATAGAAGACTAGGTCATTCTAGCATGCATGTGTTATCTAAGATAGCTAGAAAAGACCTAGTTATAGGATTACCTAAGTTGTCCTTTGACTCTGACAAAATATGTGAAGCTTGTGTTAAAGGGAAACATAAAAGGACAACATTTAAGCCTAAACATAGTGTATCTACCAATATGCCTCTCTAATTACTCCACTTAGATCTATTTGGACCAACTAGAACAACAAGTCTAGGTGGGAAATATTATGGGTTTGTAATTGTTAATTATTACACTAGGTTCACTTGGGTGTTCTTTTTGAGAATGAAAAATGAAGCTTTAGAAAAATTTATTGCTTATACAAAAGTGACTCAAAATGAAAAAGGATACACTATAACTAGTATTAGAAGTGATCATGGCAAGGAGTTTGAAAATATTAGATTTGATGAATATTACAATGATAAAGGAATTAGTCATAATTTTTTAGCCCCTAGGACACTACAACAAAATGGGGTAGTTGAAAGAAGAAATAGAACATTGGAAGAAATGGCTAGAACCATGTCGTGTGAGAATAATTTACCTAAATATTTTTGGGCTGAAGCTATAAATACATCTTGCTATATCATTAATAGACCTATGATTAGACCAATTTTAAAGAAAACTCCTTATGAGCTTTACAAGGGTAAGAAGCCTAATATTAGCTATTTTCACCCCTTTGGCTGCAAATGTTTTGTCTTAAATAATGGAAAAGACAATTTAGAAAAAATTGATGCCAAGAGTGATGAGGAAATTTTTCTAGGATATTCCTTAAATTTTAAGGCATATAGAGTATATAACAAAAGAACATTGATGGTTGAAGAATCAATTCATGTAATATTTGATGAGTCAAATGATTTATCTAATGATTCAACCAATGATGAGGATATTGGAATATTTGATGAAAACTTGGAGGAAATTCCAAACTTAGAAAATGATCTATTAGAAAAACTTGACATAAATAAAGAAGATGAAGAAGAAATAGAAATATTAGAGAGAGAGTCTAGAGCACCAAGGGAATTAGGATATGTAAAAGATTGTGAAATAGTAGGAGATCCAACTCTAGGAGTTAGAACTAGATCACCTCTAAGGAATGTGTGTCAATATATAGCCTTTGTATCTCAAATAGAACCTAGAAATGTCAATGAAGCCTTAGATGACAATAATTGGTTATTAGCAATGCAAGAAGAATTAAATCAATTTGAGAAAAGCAAGGTATGGAAACTAGTTCCTAGACCTAGTAATCATTCTATAATTGGTACTAAATGGATATTCAAGAACAAGATGGATGAAAATAGTGTGATAATAAGAAACAAGGCTAGGCTAGTTGCTCAAGGCTATAGACAAGAAGAAGGAATAGATTATGATGAAACTTATGCACCGGTAGCTAGATTAGAAGTAATAAGAATGCTACTTGCCTTTGCATGTTATAAAAACTTCAAGTTATATCAAATGGATGTAAAGAGTGTATTTTTAAATGGTTTCATTAATGAAGAAGTTTATGTAGAGCAACCTCTCGATTTTGAAAATCATGAATTTCCTGAACATGTCTTCAAACTATCTAAGGCACTTTATGGTTTGAAGCAAGCTCCTAGAGCATGGTATGAAAGGCTGTCAAAATGTTTAATAGAAAAAGGATTTTCAAGAGGAAAAGTAGATACTACCTTGTTTATCAAAAATAAAAATAAGGATTTACTAGTTGTTCAAGTGTATGTAGATGATATTATTTTTGGATTAACAAATGAATCTTTATGCCAAGAATTTGCTAAGATCATGCAAGGTGAATTTGAAATGAGCATGATGGGAGAGCTCATTTTCTTCTTGGGACTTCAAGTGAAGCAAACAAAGGATGGAACCTTCATCAATCAAGTAAAATATACTAAGGAATTGCTCAAGCGATTTGGAATGGATACTTGCAAACCTCAAGCAACTCCAATGGGCACCAACATCAAGCTTGATAAAGATGAAAGTAGTAAGTGTGTAGACACTAAACTTTATAGGTCTATGATTGGTTCATTGCTTTATCCAACTGCTAGTAGACCAGATATTTTGTTTAGTGTATGCCTTTGTGCTTGATTTCAATCCTCTCCTAGGGAATCATATTTATTAGCAACTAAAAGAATCTTTAGATATCTTAAGGACACTCCCTCTCTAGGACTTTGGTACCCCAAGGACTCCACTTTTGCTCTTCATGCATTTTTTGATGCAGACTTTGGTGGCTGTAAAATAGATAGGAAGAGCACTTCAGGTACATATCAATTCTTAGGGAATAGATTAATCTCGTGGTTCTCTAAGAAACAAAATAGTGTAGCTCAGTCCACAACTGAAGCTGAATACATAGCAGCAGGTAGTTGTAGTGCTCAAGTGTTGTGGATTAAACAACAAATAAAAGACTATGGTATTGACATGAAACAAGTCTCAATTAAATGTGATAATACCAGTGCCATCAATCTATCTAAAATTCCTATTCAACACTCTAGAACTAAGCACATTGAGATTAGGCACCATTTTCTGAGAGACCATGTTCAAAAGGGAGATATAATTCTAGAGTACATTGACACTTTACATCAAATAGCTGATATATTCACCAAACCTCTTGATAGAGATAGGTTTTGTGTCCTTAGAGGTGAATTAGGACTCATGAATGTTCCTTAAGATTTATCTGTTTCAAAAACTTGATTTCAAGATGATTTTAAATAAGTTTTTTTAATTAATTTTTTGGGCAAAAGGTATGAGAGATCGATCTTCAATCACTATAGATCGATCTCCATACTTCAAATAGGCCTAAAGCAGAAAGGTTAAGCTAGGTAGATCGATCTTCTCCACTATAAGATCGATCTCCTTAAACCTCTGTACAACAGCAGATCGATTTAAGCATTTGGTAGATCGATCTCCTTAAGCCTCTGCAAAATACCAGATCGATCTATGCATTTGGCAGATCGATCTCCTTAAGCCTCTGTCAAACAACAAATCGATCTGTGCCCTTGGCAGATCGATCTCACTAAGCTTTTGTATTTTGAGGATTGATCTTTTGGTTCAACAGGTCGATCTCTTTAAGTTTCTAGGAATGAAAAATCGATTTGTCGCAGCGACAGATTGATCTGTCGCAGCGACAGATCGATCTCCTGTGCCCTGGACTATAAAATCCCCAAATTTCAAAAATCCCAAATCTTCAAAAACCCTAAATCCTGTCGCGCCTCTTCCATTGATTCTTCCTCCCAAATCGATCTTGGTAAGGTTTCTGTCAATTCTCTTCATCTTTTAGTGTTCTAGTAACCCACATTACTAAATGTTTCTAAAACATTCTTAGTTTTGTGCCATATTTTCACTAGGTCAATTCTCGCACTATTCCATTAGTTAGGTTTTAGAGAACTAGTGTTTAAAAGTGTCTAGAGAGATTCCTGTATCTAGAAAAATGCCACGACTTAAGAGAGTTGGCCAAAAACCCCCTAGACCAAGTGCTGATCAAGGGTCCTCTTCCTAATCAATCCCTCCCTCTTCAGTCACTAACTTTAATAGGTGTTTTAAAACACCTGCAAAAAGGAAAAGATATGAAGAGTATTTTTCAACCATGCCAATTAAACATTGGCGAACCATTGATTTTTCATTTTTAAACCGTATTGATTTTCCTTATCTATCCAAATTGGAAGAATTTGTGTGGCTTCCGTTTCTCAAAATCAATACTGTCACGACCCAATTCCATTCTCTTTAACCGAAATCACTGAAAATTTTTCGCGTTTTACTGTTACCTTACCCGGTCGTGAACTAAACTCACCACACACTGTTGGGCTGTGAGTCAATAATAACACCACATCTCATTCATTCTCAATTAATTAAAACGATGTCATACATGTGCATTTAATCGTGTACTTATACGAATACATGTTTTACTGACATCTACATCCCCCATAAGTACAACTCAAAAGAATATTGTGCTTTTACATTGTTTAGATACAAAAAGAATCACTGTGCATATACCTCTTAGCGATGGAGATGCAGCGGAGTCCCAAATAATACGCCTCAGTCCTCACTGGGCTACTATGCACGCTCTGTAGGGGGGAAAATAGAGTGGGATGAGCAACCACACGCTCAGTAAGGCAATAATGCAAGCATGGTAGATAACTACTCTATCTACATGCTGATAGTGTTATGCATAAATCGTTTATAGTACGAGCATGAGGAATAAAACTATGCCATGTGAATATACATATATATCATGTATGAAATCATGTGCATTGGCATATAAAACATGGTTGAGACATCATGTATAAAACATCTCATGCTCAATCTCATTTAAATTCATAAAAGGGCAATTCATTTAGAAACTTCCTTTTTGAACCAACAACATAACACCACCCAATCAACTCACAAACCACAACCACATTTACATTCCACAATTCACGCATGTGTATAAATCTAGGTCACTATATCAGAAGTGCCTAGGTGAATCATTACATCATAAACCATCCCAGACCACACGCATCCAGGTGTGCGGGGTATCATGCTGGCACGAAGATGAATTATCTCTCGCCAGACTTTCTCATCACATAACCATCATGCGGTACATCGTACTCCATGTGATATACACGGTACATCGTACTCCGTAACTCATATCATGATTGGGGGTGCCATTCCTAGGTCTTATCTACCCCATACCAAGAGTTTTCCATATTCCGTGAAGGAGAGCCTTCCTGCCGAACAGAGCCTCCCCGCCTAACAGAGCCTCCCTGCCTCCTTGGGCTTAAGGATGTTAGCTTAAGGATGTAAGGCTTAAGGGTCCTTTCCGTAAGAGAGCCTCCCCACCGAACAGAGCCTCCCCGCCTAACAGAGCCTCCCTGCCTCTTCGGCTTAAGGATGTTAGCTTAAGGATGTAGGGCTTAAGGTTCTTACCTTCACCATACCCATGTAGGAGAGCCTCCCTGCCTAACAGAGCCTCCCCGCCTCTTTGGGCTTAAGGATGTTGGCTTAAGGATCCCACCGTAAGAGAGCCTCCCCACCAAGCAGAGCCTCCCCGCCTAACAGAGCCTCCCTGCCTCTTCGGGCTTAAGGATGTTAGCTTAAGGATGTAAGGCTTAAGGATCTTATCCACTTTCACAACCCTATACGAATCCCATTGTAAAAGCTTGTGCGAGTAAAACTCTAGCACGACTCATGCATCATGCATCTTCTCATAAAGAGGCGCGTACGAGCATAGCTCTAGTACGGCTATACTCATAAGATAACCATTCACAATCCACGTACGAGCAGAAGCTCCAGTACGGTTTATAAACATCATCACAATTCAATTTCAAAGCGCGAGCTAAGCTCAAGCACGTTTCACACAAGTGAAAACATAGAAATCTCGCGTGAGCGAGGCTCTAACGCGAATTATATCACATACACGCGATAGGCGGCTTATGTGCATTCAAAACATCACATAATATGCTTAGTGCCTCATATAGGCTATTTCACAACATCATTCAAGTACCAGCCAGCCTATCCTTTTATTTGCTCAAATCAAAGCATTGTGTTTTGTAAAAGCATTCAAAACACATGATTTATGCAATTATTAGCCTTACTATCCCTTTTTCATAACATCCACTTCAAAACCAAAACCACGCATATACCCATCATCTTTCACAAATACCATCAACATTTATTTGAGCAATTCATGCATTTCATACAACACCCAATATTCACCCAGTTCAAAATACGAGCAGCTATCTCTATATACTCACAAAATTCCCTTACCTGGAATTTTGATGCGTGATTCCACTTCCTTAAGCTGCTTACTCGTACAATTTGGTTCGCCTTCAACGAACTCTTCGGGACTGCACAAAATCGTATCCCGCATTATATTCGACCCATATATTGCAACCCTTGTGCTTGCTATAGTCACTTTAATCTATAGCCTCTATTAAAGCTTATTTGGCCTTGTTTCATTACTTTATCCATAACTCGAGTCTATGGACCTTCTTAGGCCTATTAACTTATTCAAAGTCGATATCAAATCGACATAAAGCTCATAGCGTTCATATTTCATGAATTCCCTCACTATGGCATTTATCAAGCATATTCATACCCATTTCTACAATTCCTCCAAACTCACAATGTAATCTCATTTAACCATTTAAAATCATAAACATTACCCCAATGACAACTTTAGCATGCCATAAACCATAAGTTCATTCAATCCCACATATCCTCACATTATACCCATTTTAGGTTTCTAGGTCACACCAACTTCACAACATTCCTAAGTAGTTTATCCATCAATACTCCTATCAATCAACTCCAAAATCAATTTAAATAGCTAATACATTTGGATTGGAGGGTTAGAATCTTACCAATGTGATTTCGCTCCTTGCTCCAATTAGTAATGCCCTTAACTCCTTCAACTCCAAGAATGGGAAGATGCCCTCTCACTATGTTGTTCTTCTCTTTGATAGGAACAACTTTGCCTCTAATGATCTCTCTCCAAATCTCGCTGAAAATGGCTGATTTTAGAGAGGGAAAGTTAGGTTTTTTTGGGTTGAAATGGTAAGGTTTGGTGTTTTTCCGAGATTTCCAGATTTTCAGCTCTCCTTATATAGAAATGACTTGAGGAGATCGATCTGGTCCAAGAGGAGATCGATCTGGTCCCTTAAAATCCCTCTTTTTCACGGCATTTTTAAGCCTGAGATCGATCTGTCGAGCAATGAGATCGATCTGTTAAAGCATGAGATCGATCTGTCGAAGCAATCAGATCGATCTGGTCCCAAACAGAGAGCTAAGGAGATCGATCTGGGTGCTTGGGGATCGATCTTTCCACTACAGAATGCTTGAGAGATCGATCTGGCTCCATTGGAGATCGATCTGCTCAATTCTTTCGCCCAAATAAGAGCATTCTGGCTCTCCCAGATCGATCTCTCATCCTAGGAGATCGATCTGGACCTCATGTTTTCCAGATTTCCTGCAGTTTCCTTGCTGCAACTCATGCCAACACACCCTCAATCTATTGCCATGGCCATTTCCTCATCCATCCACCTTTATAACTTGAAAATGGCATCCATTCATACCTTATGCACATTGAAACTTGTGTGCATTCATTGTATATTCAAAGGTATGCAACATAAAAACCAAATGGAAGCATAACTCCATTCCATTTTACCACACTACTCATCTTGAGTCTCAATCACATCCATCACTTGGTAGAACACATTTCTCCGTATTCATACTCAATGAAACTTGTATGTACGTTACAATTTATATTACACATACATACATTGAATCCATGGACTTACATCAATCATATTTTACATTACAAGTCCAATCATATTATTTGATCCAATTACACACATTACCCTTATACCTATACGGGGTCTTACAAATACCCTCGTACCCCCAAACATCATCAGGGCATTCTTTTCTAATGCCGAACTTACCTATGATCTTGATGATACATGCAAAATTCTAGGTTTTAAAATGTATGTCCTAGGTAAATCGATCCCTATAGACACCTCCATTTTAGCCCAAGTGTTCACCATAAGAGATGAGGGGTTGACTGATGAAGAGGAAGAAGTCCCCTTAGAGTTTGACCTTCCCGGTGATAAGGTGAGTGACCTACCGATGCACCCAAGGTTACTCCACCTTATCATCTTATGGAATCTCTGCCCATTCGGTACCCGACATTCCACAGTTAGGAGGTTAGATCGATTTTGGCTCCACCACATCCACTCCATAAGTAAAAAACCCAATCTGGTCCACTTCATCTATGAAGATTGGTTGAAGATCGTGCGCGGACAAGCCTCCATGATAGTTTTTTCGCAACCGTTGGCGTATCTTCTACAATGACTTGGGGTCGATTATAGCTATGAAACGGGTGAGGTGCCCTCCCCAAAGAGCGTCTTAAATATTGGGACACTTTACCACATGGGGTATTATAAGGACTTCCGAAGGGAATGGAGGAAGAAGCGAGAACAGCAACCTGAAGCAGCCATGGAAGAAGATCCATCAGCTGAGCCCACTGTTCCACCTACTGCACCTGCTGAAGGTCCATCTTCCTCAACTGCTCAACCCACTGCACTTGCAACATCTCCTGATGGAATGGCATTGATTGTGACGATGATCATGGAGCTTAACCGGAAGATGGATGAAGGTTTTACAAACCTTCATGCCACACAGCAGGCGATGTTTGATGATCTGCAGGTCACTCGTACTCACGCCGAGGAACTTCTGGAGCGATTTCCTCCTCCGCCTTAAGATTTACTTGTTAGGACTATTTTGGCTATGTTTTATGATTACTAGTTGTTGTTTGAGAACTGCATTTGCTTGAATGAGTCTTTTATGAAATGACATGTTAGTTATTATTGAAATGGTTTATAATGATTTTCCAATTTTGAAATGACATGACAAGTTCTTGAGAAAATTAACTGCCTCTATATCTTCATTGCCCTTGATATGACAAAAAAGGGGAGAAGAATGTTAAGAGAACATGGGTTTAAAACATGTTTAATGGCTTTAAATACGTTAAAGAAACATGTCTAATGGATTAAAGTAATGATTAAATTAAGGGGGAGTTAAGAGGCCAAAAGTGAGGGGGAGCTTACAAAAAAAGGGAGTTTATGCATAATGCATTTAGGTAACTAAACATGTTTATTGAATAAGTTTTGTCATATCAGAAAGGGGGAGATTGTTGAGTTAATACATTTTGAAATGACAAAACAAGTAAATTTAATAATATAAAGATGATGTAAAAACATGTTTGGGGTTATCAGTACTAGAAATTAAGTTCTTGAAGATAAGAGATCGATCTAGTGATATGAGAGATCGATCTCATAAGGATATGAGGTCGATCTGCTAAAGGATTGAACCTGTACAAGGTATTGAGGAAGTTGAGATCGATCTATAAGGGTTATAGGATCGATCTATCTAAATACAGGATGTTGATGAGATCGATCTGGTCTAGGAAGAGATCGATCTCCTCTAAAACAAAAGGTAAAGGCAGTAGATCGATCTGTAAGATCGATCTGTACTCAAATAGAGAGTTCATGAGATCAATCTGGTATAGGAAGAGATCGATCAGAGAGCTAAGAAGATCGATCTGGGTTGATTAGAGATCGATCTCCTCACTATGAAAACACTTGGTAGATCGATCTGTAGATCGATCTTACCTCAAACCAAAAGATTGAAAGATCGATCTTCCTGCTCGACAGATCGATCTGCTCTAACATTTTCAAATTGTAAGATCGATCTCTACATATATGAGATCGATCTCCTTGCTTCAATTTGCTTTGACTTTGCAGAAATTACAACTAAGAGATCGATCTGGTCAAGACAGCAGATTGATGGCATTTTACTAGAGGTTCCCAACGGCTCTTTCTGTAAAAATCTTAACGGGAAAAATAGCATTAAATGCTCCAACTACCAATCCTTCAGTATAAAATCAAGCATTGAAGACACCGAGAATAGAGACACCATTGCTGCACATTCTGTACATTCTCAAGAGTTTAATTCCCACATTCTATTTGTCTTCAATCCTCATTTATTGAGTTTGTTGTATAAATCTGTGTGCAAAAGCTATATTTATCCGACCCACATTAAAAAGCTTGATCTTGTATTCATCCTTACTTTAAGAGAGGAGGTTTGTTCCTCAGTGAGATAAACTTTGTAAAAGGGTGAATCCATCTTTGTGTAAAAAGGGTAGAGAGGTTATTCCTTAACCTGAAAAAGGGAGTGTGTAACTTTCATTGAAAGAGAGAAAGATTGCTCTTGACAAGGAGGTCAAGAAGAGAGGACGTAGGTAAGAGATTGGTCGAACCTCTATAAACTACTGTGTTTGATATCTCTCTCCCTTAGCTTCCTTTAATTTGTTCCATTACTTTACTTTCTTTATTCATTGTTTGTTAATTAGATTCTATTTAGTTTAAATTTGCCATTAACATTAGAAAAATCGATTCACCCCCTCTTGGTAGAGCCAACACTATGGACAGTGAATCTAGGAAGGTCCGTAGATTTATGAAGGGCCTGAGAGCACCGATTAGAGCTTGACTGGCCCCGTTTGATATTTCAGTTTATGAGCATGCAGTTAGACCAGCTCAGTTATGTGAGTAGGACTACGAGCTCCATGCTTCAAAGTTTGAAAAGGTTGGTAAAGGTAGAGATAGAGATCGAAAGAGATTCGCTGATGATAGAGGTCCCAGAAAGGGGAAGATGCCTTTTGGTAGGCGATAAAGGATTGATGAGTTATGGAGTAGGGCCGTTAGACCCCCTGTGCATCCGACAGCAGCTCCGACTTGGGGTGTTATGATTGGAGGCCCTCGGCCCAATCCCGATCAGTGTAGGCTTTGTGGAAGGCACTACTGGAATAGACCTTGTTATAGGATATCAGAAGCATGCTTTAGGTGTGGTAAGACAGGGCATCTGATGAGAGATTACCTGGAGCCAACTGAAGTATCTTCTCAGAAGGGTAAAGAACCAGAGAAAGTTTCACCTACTACTCTTGCTCCGAGAAAGAGAGCCACGGTCAAGGAGAAAGGGAACTAAGTTGTTAGCTAAGGCAGAGTGTATGCGCTTGACCAGGGCACCACAGATGCTTCACCGGATGTGCTGAAAGGTATAATTATGATTTTTAATCTTAAAGCATTAGCTCTATTTGATCCTGGTGCAATGCATTCATTCGTATCACCATTGTGTGCATCTAAATTGTCAGAGTTTGTAAAAACTACACTGTTAGGTAAGAGATAGTTAATTTACACACCTATGGGATAGTCAAATGACTGAATATGTGTGTAAACAATGTAAGTTAAGGGTAGGAAATAATAGTATGACAGTCGATCTTATCCTGTTATGTTTGATTTTGATGTAATATTAGGAATGGATTGGTTGGATGCAAATCATGCTATCTTAGATTGCCATTCTAAAACGATAATATTTTCTCTACCTGAGAAATAGATTGTAAAGTTTTTCTGATAATATATAAAAGAAGTAGTTATGGCAATCGAAAGAATATATTAATGTGATGGAAAAGATGCAATATTAAATTGATTGTATGATATTGTTTTGGAGGTTTTATTGCGTGTGTGGTTGACATGGTAAGGCAACACCAGCATTGACCGATATTCTTGTGATCAGAGAGTTTTTGGATGTCTTTCTGGATAAATTAACAGGATTGCCACTAGATAGAGATATGAAATTTTGTATCGATTTGGTGCCTAGTACTGAGCCGATATCCAAACCACCGTACAAAATGGCTCCAGTTGAATTGATGGAACTAAAGAAGCAATTAGAAGAGCTTTTAGATAAGGGGTTTATTAGACTGAGCGTCTCATCTTGGGGAGCTCCGATCTTATTTGTTAAGAAGAATGATAGAAGCCTTCAACTATGTATAGATTACTGGTTGTTGAATAAGCCTACCATTAAGAACAAGTACCCCCGTCCGCGTATTGATGATTTGTTAGATCAGCTTCGATGAGCACAGATCTTTTCCAAGATCGATATGAGGTCTGGGTACCATCAATTGGGAATCCAGAGTGTAGATGGACCCAAGATAGCCTTTTGTACCTGTTATGGTCATTTTGAGTTCTTGGTTATGTCTTTCAGGTTAATGAATGCTCCTACAGCTTTTATGGTGTTGATGAATGATGTGTTCAAGCCATACCTGGACCAATTTGTGATCGTCTTCATTGATGATATATTGATGTATTTAAAGTCTAGGGAGGAATATAAGAAAGACTTAAATATTGTTCTGTAAACCCTCCGAGAGAAGCAGCTGTATGCCAAGCTTAACAAGTGTAACTTCTGGTTGGAACAGATATCATTACTGGGTTATGTGGTATCGAAGGATAGGGTGTCTATTGATCCATCCAAGATAGAGGCAGTAGTTCAGTGGGAACAGCTAGGATAATCACAGAGATTATGAGTTTTTTGGGCTTAGCTGGGTATTACAAACGGTTTTTTGAGGGTTTCTTAGAATTAGCTTCTCCTTTGACTCATCTCACTTGGAAGAATGTTGCATTTGAGTGGGATGATAGATGTTAGAAGAATTTTAGAGAGTTGAAACAGTGTCTGACCATCGCACCGATTCTCACTATTTTGACCAGCTCAGGAGGTTTCTCTTTATATATACAGATGCCTCGGGACACGGACTGTGCTGTGTATTAACGCAGAATGAGAAGGTAGTTGCTTATAGATCCCTAAAGCTTAAGAACCATGAGAAGTACTATACGAGCCATGATTTAGAGTTGACAGCCGTAGTGTTTTCTCTGAAGATATGGTGCCACTATTTATACAGTGAGAAATTTTTGGTATTTACTGAACACAGTAACCTGAAATAACTGTTTTCACAGAAGGAGTAGAATATGAGGCAACGCAGATAGTTAACACTTCTGAAGGACTATGATTACGAGATACTGTGTCATCCGGGTAAGGTAAATGTAGTTGTCGATGCTTTGATTCGAAAGAGCCTTGGGATGGTATCGTTTATGATGATCATGGAACATGAGTTGTCAGAGTAGTTTGCGAGTCTCAGTTTAGATGTGATTCCTTCTGACACTGACGCATATTGTGTGATAGCTAGTCTGAGTGATATGTGCATACAAGAGGATGATTTAGGACAATTAAGGGAGCGCGTGGTTTGAGAATTGAAGCAGCTAAAACACAAGCTGGGTGGAAACAATAATGGTAGACTTTGAATGGAAAAACAGAACAACAACCTAGACCCAAAGTCTAAAGAGATTCGAACCAAAGGTATTGGACCTCGACCCTACGAATATAAAATTCGAGAACCTAAGGTATAACAATGGTGGTTGGTGAAGAGGGAGGCACCACAAGGAAGAAAACCTTGATACGCCTAGTTGAGAGGGAACCCTAGAAAGAGACACTCAAATTTTTGAAAATTCATTTTGATCTGTTATGTTTTATTCGAGAGCATTTACAAGGTATTTATAATAATATGTAGTACTTAAGCCCTTGAATAAGTGGGTTGGAATTAACACCAAACAAAAAATAAGACTAAAACCTAAATTCATGACTAAGACTAGTTGCATAGGATAATTGGTCTAAAACGTAATAAGACTCAAATGTGGGCTATTTAAACACTTAACCCAACTTATTACTAAACCAAGACTCATGTCGTTTGGGCTTCCAAACAAATATAATTGGCTGGCGAATTTTTATGGAAGCGTCCTTGACAAACCAATGAGCCCAAGGCTTGTTGCATCTTCTTAGCTCGAGCTCAGGTAATTGAACCTCCTTGGATGACCCATGGATCCTTGGTATTATAATCATCATGAGCACCATGAGCAAGTCGACCTCTATCATTCGCCTTGTCATCATGAACGTCATGAGCAAGTAAGCCTCCATCATTCCCCCTCTCGTCAAAAGGATTTATCCTCAAATCACATGTACCTTCATCAAAAGAAAAGTGAGAAAGATCAGAAACATTAAAAGTAGTAGATACACCATACTTGCCAGGAAGATCCAATCGGCAGGCATTATCGTTGATCTTCTCAATAACTTGGAATGGTCAGTCTCCTCGAGGATGTAACTTAGTTCGTCGTTGTGTAGGGAACCTCTCCTTTCTCGTATGTACCCAAACCCAATCACTAGGCTCAAAGACTACTTTCTTGCAATACTTATTGGCTTCGGTGGTATACTGCTCAGTCTTCCTTTCAATAGCTTGACGTACTTTCTCATGGAGTTGCTTCACAAACATAGCCTTCTGTTCTCTATCTAAGTTACTCTACTCAACACTAGGTAATGGCAACAAATCCAAAGGAGTAAGAGGACTGAAGCCATAAACAACTTCAAATGGAGAGCAAGTCGGCATCAGTATAGAACCAAGCTAGCATGCGCGGGTGCAGTGAACAGAGAAGTCACATTGCCTCCTCTGTTCTCCCCTATTCAAGACTCCATTCACTGGTCATCATCTTTTCATTCTTTAACCAGTGATTACAAGCATTGTGTTGTGTTTGTTGTTGAAGTGTTTTAATTCTACATGATTGTAGCTTTTGTTTTAATTTAGTTGATCTTTTATTTGCATTATGAACAGTTGTTTCAATGAATGTGCAGCTTAGTATTAAGCTGATGCAGGAAAGTTTTCTTTTACTGTGCGATTTCTTGTGCTGGAAATAGCTGTTGTTTGAGACGTGCTTACAGGATCAGGTCATTGCAGATGGCTTTCAAGTAGGAGCCGACATGATATCAACTTCTGGACAGATTGTTTTTGGCAGCACAACAATAGCTGCAGAATTCTGTTCAGCGTTGATGTGCAGGTAATGGAAGCAGTGCAATGCATCAGAAAAGCATACGGGAGCAGAAGCAAACAAACAGTATTACACATGTACTGCTGGCAGCTGAATAATGGCATTGAGGAGCAGCAACAGCTGGTGCTGAGGACGTCTATAGATCGAGAGCACGCCAGTACCTGGAACCGAGAATGCCTAGAAATGTTTTGGAAAAACGTGAACAGTGACTTATCGGGACAACATTGTTGCAAAGTAGTTTAAGGCCTTCTTTGGCCAATTAATTTGTTATTTCATGCTTTTAGTTGTTTTAATCTTTAATTAGTTGTTAGCTTTTATTAATTGGTATGTTATTTTTAATATCTTTGCATGTTAATTTAATTTGTAGTGTTAATTTTTAGTTAGTAGTTAATTTTATATTAAATGTTTTAGGACTTTATTTTAGTTTAGATGCATTTAGATTAAATGTGTTTCATGCATTTTTAATTTAGTCTTCATTTTTATTAGATTTTAGGTTAGTTTAATTTTCAATTTTTATTAGTTTAATTACATGCATTTTTATCTTAAGTTTGTTTAAATTTTAGTTTAATTAATTTTATTTTTTTCATATTTGCATTTTATTTTCATTGCATTAATTCATTTTAACTGTTTTAATTTTCTTTTGTAGGTTCTTGCTTTTTATTGCTTGGAGCTTTGTAAGTAATTTTAGCTTTGTTTAATTTTCTTTATTTTTATAGTTGTTATTATTTTCAGTACTTTAATTTTAGCCATGTAGACCACCCCTCAAAACTTCATAATTTGTTAGGATATACTTAAGGTAAGATTAACCAGTAGTTAATTAGGCTAGTCAACTTCTCTGTGGGATGATAACTCGGGACTGAACTCCCTTTAGTACTTATACGACCCGTGCACTTGCAGATAATACCCTTCAGGGCGTACCAAGTTTTTGGCGTCGTTGCCGGGGAAGTTTTAATTAGTCGTTAATTAATATCGATGAAATTATGCTTAGGTGTAATTCTAGCTTGTAAATGTCTAGGTTGTAAATATTTAGAGCCTTAGTGTAGGTTAGTTAAATTTTCTCATAATTAATTAAAAACAAATTAAAATTTAAAAAACTTAAAAAAAATTTTCTAAAGACTTTCTGATGTTTGCATGCGTAGAGCCAGGAGTTTTGATTGCTTTCCTCTAGATCCTGAAATTGAACGAACTCTTAGGAAAATTTGAAAGGATTCTAGGAAATTATTAGCTCCGTTGTAAAACACTATGGCAGAAAATAGACAAATTAGGATCGTTGGAGATTATGTAATGTCGACTAATGGAGGTTATTATACCGGCATTAGGCCACCAGTTGTCCCTGCTAATAATTTTGAAATTAAGCCTTCCATCCTCCAGATGATCCAGACCTCTTTGCAGTTCAGTGGGCTTCCACACGACGACCGACATACTCACCTTAGGCAATTCCTTGACCTGTACAACACATTCAAGAACAATGGATTATCAGATGATGCTCTTAGGCTTAGATTATTCCCCTTCTCACTTAGGGATAAGGCACGACACTGGTTAACCTCCTTGCCTCCAGGATCCATTTCTACATGGGACGAGTTAGCTCATTAATTTTTAGCTAAGTTTTTCCCTCCCTCTAAAATGGCCCAACTCTGTTTTAACATATCTTCCTTTGCCCAATTTGATTCGAAAACTCTTTACAAAGAATGGTAACAATATAAGGAGCTTCTTAGGAAGTGCCCTCACCATGGCCTACCTTTGTGGTTACAATTCCAAACCTTCTACAACGGACTTACAAGCCAAAATAAGACCATTGTTGACGATGCTGCGGGTGGAGCGCTAATGTGTAAAACAGAGGAGGAAGCTTACGAGTTGTTAGATAAGATGGCGGCTCGCAACTATCTATGGTCCTCAAAGAGGCAATTGCCAAAAAAGTCGATGGGTATTAATGAGCTCAACACACTGTCTACCTTGACCTCTCAAATCGCTAATCTTACGAAGAAGGTAGAGTCGCTCAGTACCCAACATAATCCTTCCTCCAGTCCTAATCCTGTTTATTCTGTCCAAAGTCCTTTTCTTTGCTGTGATCAGTGTGGTGGTACACACTATGTGGATAGGTGTCCGCTTAAATTAGAATCGCTTCAGTATGTTACCCCTTCTTAGACGCAACAAAACAATCCCTTTTCAAACACCTACAATCTAGGGTGGAGGAACCATCCTAACTTCTCCTGGAGCTAAAACCAAGGGCAAAATTCTAATTCCATATCTGTAGGGCCCCCTAGTTTTCAAGCTCCATCGGTTCAGGTACCACCATAGCCATAAATTCCATACCATCCACCCAATCATCCCTATCCACCTCAATTTCAGCATCATCAACCTCACTTCCATTAACCACCACCACCACAACCTATGCAGCCCCAACATTACCATGCACTAGCAGCTAAGAAGAAGCCTAGACTAGAAGAGATGTTCTCAACGATCTTGCAAAATCAAGCTGCTTCAATTAAGAACTTAGAGGTTTAGGTGGGACAAATAGCAAATACTCTTAGCCAGCGTCCTCACGGGACCCTTCCTAGTAACACTGAAGCCAATCCTGTTAGGCAAAGGGAGGGTAAAGAACATGTGAAAGCCATTAACCTTAGGAGTGACAGAGAGCTAGATGATGATCCACAAGTTAAGTCCCAACCTGAACAACACATAGTTAAAGAAGCCTTAAGTTCTAACGAGACAGCTCAGAAACAACAAGAATATCAGGATCGGGCTGCAAAAGAAACAAAGCTAGGCGCTTCTTCATCTATACCTTCTTCTACTTCAATGCCTACCTCGTCCTCTGATGTTATACATGTTTCCATTACATCCCCTCCGGTTAGACCACCAGTACCTTTTCCTCAGAGGTTCCAGAATCAAAAACTCGATCAACAATTCGCTAAATTTCTTGAGGTTTTTAAGAAACTTCACATTAACATTCCTTTCGCAGATGCCTTAGAGCAAATGCCAAGTTATGTGAAGTTTCTGAAGGATATCCTCTCTAGGAAAAGGAGATTTTAATACTATGAGATGGTGGCCTTAACTGAGGAATGTAGTGCAATTATCCAGAGGAAATTACCCCCGAGCTTAAGGATCCAGGGAGTTTTACCATACCCTGTACTATTGGAAATCTATTCTTTGGTAGATCCCTGTGTGATTTCGCAGCTAGTATCAATCTAATGCCTTTGTCTATCTATCAGAAGTTAGGAATAGGGGATATCAAGCCTACCATAGTGACCTTTCAGCTAGTTGATCGATCCATTAAATATCCGAAGGGGGTCATTGAGGATGTGTTAGTAAAGGTGGACAAATTTATTTTCCCTGCGGATTTTATTGTTTTGGATATGGAGGAAGACAGGGAAGTCCCCATTATACTAGGCAGACCTTTCCTAGCTATTGGTAGAACCTTTATTGATGTATAAAAGGGGGAGTTGACTATGAGAGTCCTAAATCAGGAGGTGACATTTCATGTTTTCAAACCTTTGAAACTCCCTGATGACTCTCAAAAGTGTTTTAAAATGGAGATTGTAGAGGATATAACGCTTGAGCATAAGAAATTTGAAAAAATGAGGGAAGTAGCTAGAGCTCAGGAGGATTTAACTGATAACATTCTGTCACCATTCTGGCTGATCCTCCTACTCTTCGCTCTGCTGCTGAGTGTTGTGTTCTTTAGCTGCATTTGTAGTGGTTGTAATTTTCTTTTCACTTTGTATATAGTTCTTTTTTTTCTTTTCTGCTATTTCTTTCTTTATTTATTTTGCAAATTTCTTTTCTAGTTTTACGTTTTCAATCAAGTTTCGATTGTTCATCATTATCATCAGAAAGGGGAGTACTCTGTTCCTGAATCTTTAATTCTTATATTATCTACACATTGAGGATACTGTGCACTTCAAGTTTGGGGGAGGGAAATATCACTAGAGCATTTTTCAAAAATTTGGGCAAAATTGAAAAACTTTTCAATATTGTTTTCGAAAATATGAGCTGATATTGTTTTATTTTGGGATGATTTAGTACTTAGCACGTAGTTTTCCCATATTCCAATGATATGACCCCATGATTAAGTTTGATTTTGATTGATTGAGAAGCATGATTATAGGTGTAAGACCCGATTTTTATCGTAAGAGCAAATGGAATGAATAGAAATATTCGAGTGCATTTAAAAATGAAAAAAAAGATTTAAATGGAATTGTAGAACACGTGTAAGGGTAAAACGGTCAAAAGATCGAAACCCGATATAATTTCGATAAGAAAATTTAATTAAAAATATGAGATTGAGAAATCTTGATCAATAACGAAGAAATAATTAAATTTCGGGTTAAATTGATCAAGATATGAATTTATTCAATATTTTCAAAATTTTTGCCTCGAAAAACGATCCCAAAAATAGTGAAAAAATATATCGAAAAGCCAAAATCGGACTGAAAAATTCATTTACGGATTAAATGAATTAAATAAGAAATTTTTAGATATTTTTAGGATTTTAATATTATTTTAATGGATTAAAATAATATTAAAAAAATTATAAATAAATAAATTAAATGAAATGAAAAAAACCGAAAACAAAATCTGGAAAATTGGAAGGAAACTCGCGCGAAGAGGAAAAACGCGAAACGAAAGCCGAGGAAGAAGAGAGGCCGGACGGCCACCACCGGCAACCAACGGCCAGTCAAGCGGTCGAAAAATGAAGAGGGACTCTGTGCGCACTCATCGGCACCGGTCACACCCTCCACCGACATTGAAATTCGACGAATCGAAGAGAGGAAGCTGCGGAGGAAAAGAGGGCATTCAGCAGCCACCGGCGGGAGTTAGCTCTGATCGAGGCCAGCCGAGAGGTCCCTAAATTGAGGCGCGTCGAACAGCGACAGCGGCACGTCGGGAACCGACTGGACGATGCCGACACGACCAAAAAGGGACTCAACCAGTCGGTGGTTCAGTGAGAAAGTGACTGTGTTGAACCAGATCGGTTAAGCCAAAAAGAAAAGGAAAAAAAAAAGAAGAAAAAGAAGGAGAGAAAAAGAGGAAAAATTAGAAAAAATTTTAGTGATGCAATCGAGCTACGGGTAAGTCAGTAATCGGTCAAATCGACCGATTTAAATTTCAAAATATTTAATTTGATATATAATTGACTGGAAATTTACCAGAAAAATATTTAATTATGTAGCTCGACAATTGGCATCAACCGAGAGCTCGAGATAACCTCGATTTGTGTACTACCATGGAATCTTGGGTAAGTAACCCTTATTTACAACAATATTGCATCGTTATACGTGTTAATATTTATCGCATAAATTATGGATTTAATTTTCGCACTAAATGAATTATATTCTGGAAATTGAGATAAATTGTCGTAAATAATTCATTGAGATATCCGAGAATTTAGAATGAGGTCCAATAAATACTAACGGATTTAGTGAGCCCATTAGGCCTCGATTATGTGAATAGTAAGTGAAAAACAGGCTTAAGGTCGATTAAGGCCCATTATGGTGCAATCGGGCCCAATATGGGTAAACGGGCCCAATGATTTAAATTAAGTTCAAAAAATATGAAATACAATTAATTGTATGGTATTTGACCTGATGTATATTTATACGCAGTTCTAGAGATTTGATTGAGAGCAAATCGGACTGCATGACGAGACATCAGTAATGGTCAGACTGTATAGAAAATGAGGTAAGGGAATTGTGTGAGTAGCTAGAGGTAGCTACGCGTATTTTAATAGCTTTTGTATACACTAGATATGTATGTATACACTGATTATGTATAAAAGTCCTAAAAATGGTTTAAAGATTTAAGGACTTGAAATAGGTAAAAGTCTATTTTACCCCTATTGAGGGAATTCACCTAAGGATGGTGAAAGCATGACATGCATGAAATGGATGATTTAAGAAAATTTTTTTTAAGGAATTTTATTGATTTTAAACAAAGCAAATCGGTAGATTGGCCAATAATTGCATAAGTTTCCCAAAATAACACTACGTAAATGTTATTGGTATTTAAATAAAATTCTTTGGAAAACGGGCCAACTATCAATTTTATATGGAAATAAATAGTGCTGACGCGTAGCTCGCACTATATCTGAGTTTGTGAGTGTGCATAAAATGTGCTTGAGCGGTTGCTCGCACCGACTTGTGTGACATCATGTGTATGAAATGTGCTAGAGCGGTTGATCGCATTGATTTTTATTATTGTGAAATGCATGAGAGGTGCTGGAGCCTAGCTCGCACCCTGTTTTGACTTTTTGACTGCATATGCATAAAAAGGTGCTGGAGCGATTATTCGTGCTGGAGCATTAGAGATGTTGACATGCATGAGAGATATTGGAGCTTAGCTCGCATCCTGTTTTGATATGAAATTGCACAAAGCCGTGATAGAGTGTAACTCGCACGAGATTGGATTTAATTATGCATAAAGTCGTGCTGGAGTGTAACTCGTACGAGATTTGATTTACTTGAGCATTTATTGGTGCTGGAGCATTACTCGCACGAAGTTTTATATGGATTTATAACTCATTCATTTTTAAGTCGTATTGGAGTGTTTCTCGTATGGAGATTTTACTGATTTTTATAAAATCGTGATAGAGCTTCGCTCGCATGAGGTTTTCAGATATCATGAATATGCATGGAGTCGTGCTAGGGCTTCACTCACACAGGGATTTATATTACATGCATATAGCCGTGTCGGAGCCTCTTGTAGACTGTGTGTCATAGTGAGATGATATGCTAAAACGTGTATTCAGAGATAGAGATGATGTGGGTGGATAAGACCTATTGTTGGTACCCCTGACTGAGCTTGGGTTCACGGAGTATGTTGTACCATTTATGTCACACGGAGTACGCTATACCGTGGGGGTTGTTGGAGTCAAGTGGCATTAGCCAAGAAGCAGCAAGCCTTGCCCTCGTAATCCTGATGTTATGCTGTTCTGGTGTATAGGACTGACCCACCTCCCATTTCAGGTGTGATACCCCGCACACTAGGTACCGTGTTGCCAAGGATCACAAGGTTATGGCCATAGTCCTATGTTGTTACTGATAGTCACCTACATGTCTCACATGATATAACTATTAGTCGATAGGCCAGGGTAGACCCGAGAGAGGGGTCAGGCCCTCGATTTTATGATATGTGACCTTGAAAGAAGGGTGGTTTTATAACCGAAGTTTTATAATGAATTTTTAATTAATTGTTTTATGAGTTTGGAATTGAATTATGAGATGCTTAACCCCTTTGGGTTATTTTATACTGCGTTTTAAATGAAATGATTTAATTGCAGTAGCATGATGTGTTTTCCATGCTTTAATGATAAGTTCATGAAAGGATTGTATCTCATGATTTGTTATATATCGCATGAAATAATGCATGATTTTGATTTAGTTCATGCTAAGTATGATTTAATTATATCACATAAAATACTATTGATATAAGATTTTGATATGCACAACTATTTTTATAAACTAAGTCATTGATGAAATACATGATTTGTGCTTGAGATTTTAATGAAAAGAAATGGATTTTAAGGGCATGGCATTATGGGCATATAGATAGTGGAGCTATCTACTTACTTGCATAATTACCTTACTGAGCCTGTGGTTTGTTCACCCCCCTTATTTTCCTATCTTTTCAGAGCACTCACACTAATTAGTAAGTGGCTGAGGACTTGCATGCTTGGTATCCGCTACTTCCCATCGAGAGACAGATATACACATTTGTATAGTTTTGTATCTAAATATGTAAGGCACAGTACTGTAAATGGATATGATATCAGGGATGTAAGGTTATGTAAATAGCATTGTGTATGTACTTAATTAAAGTCAAAGATAGTAAACTATGATATGTAAATGTGATTATGAAAATGGAATGGTAAATAGTGTGAGGTGACTAACATCGAATCATAGCCCAACTGTTTGGTAAGATGGTCACGATGAGAGAAAGGTAAGAATTAAATAATAAATGAAAAAGTGAAATATTTACTCTGATTTGAAGGTAATTTGGGTCATGACAAGTTTAATGGTGTCAGAGCTTAAGTTGGCCTGATATGAGTCAGTGTTAGTGGTTAAAGAAGTTTACATCCTCATGTATTGTGCATTGTTTAGATACAATTTTGTATATCGAGATGGAAGTGCATCTAAGAATTTGGTTTTGAATGCAAGAATAGACTTATTAACTGATAGCCGCTATGGTAGAAGGGCGAGTACACGAGCTCGAGGCCGTAGAGGTAGGCCTGAGAGTTGTACTGAGTCGCCGCATGAGACTCAAGATGAGATTGACGTGGAGGTTGATGTTGAGCATGCCCCACAGAGTCCGACAGAGAGATTAGACAGTATTGAGATATGCTTCGCGAGGTTAGAGCAAAGTGTGGAGAATATTATGGAGCTAATTGCTCAGAGTATACTTAGTATATGACGGCGAGTTGGAACATTGGTAGAAGTCCACTCGACTCACCTTAAGAGATAGACATCTAGATTGGACATGAGAACATAATTCTAGATGTATTCCGGTGACAGAATATCTCAGACACTATTTAAAAGAAATTATTGATAAAATTCTTTACTCTGACCCAGAGGAATTGGTTAATTAACGAGTATGAAACTCAGTTTATATTCTTGGGCAGATATGACTCTGACACTAGAACAGTGAGAGTCGAAATGTTTGAAAGTTCATGGAAGGGCTCAGATTGTCAATTAGAGTTTGATTAACCCGTTAGATATCACTACCTATGTCGAGGCAGTAAGCAGACTACAGTTGTGTGAATAAGATCATGAGTTACACGCCTCTGAGATTGGGAAAGGTAGTAAGGGCCGAAATAGAGACAAAAGGAGAATAGAGAATGATAGAGATGTCAAAACGGAAAAAGGTAGTTTGGTAAAAGCTTAGAGCTGATGGGTCACCGGGTAAGATGATTGGTAAAGCCCTTGTGTATCTAATTTCAACACTATTGAGGGGTATTGTGATTGGAGGACCCCGACCTGCTCCGTAGGAGTGTAAGCAATGTAGCAGTGTACGCAGTGTAAGCAGTGTAGCAGTGTGAACAGTGTAGAATATGTGGTAGTTACCACGGAAATAAGATGTTGAACGAGGGCGAGTGTATGCCTTGGACCAGGACACTATTGATGTTTCATATGATGTGGTGGAAGATACCACACTGGTTGTTAATAATGAAGTAATTATTTTAAGTAATCCTAGTGCCACGCATTTATTCATACCGCCTGCATTTGCTTTTAAGCTAATGAAAGATGTGAAGCCTGTACCCTTAGACAAAATGATGATGGTTAGATAATTATCACTAACTGAATAAGGGTATGGGGATTGTAAGTTAAAAACAGGGGGAAAAAGGATATGTCAACCGATTTTATTTAATCGATTATGAATAATTTGGAAGTACTATTTAAGAATAGATTGATTCGGCTGCAAACTATGATGTTTAGATTGCTATCCTAAGATATTGATGTTTTCACATCTGAAAAGTATACTGTAAGTTTTAACAAGTAATGAAAGAGTTTTTTATAAGTGATATATGAAAGGAGATAAGCTTTGAGATGTGATAGATCCTGAATACGAGATATATTGGAATAAGAGGCGTATGCAAGGTAAGGATATCTTTGATATGTAAAGTAATTTGGATTAAGCGATATGTAGTGAATATGGATTGCGATCAAGGATAAGAGGAGGATATATCTCTAACCAGACTATGTGGTCAAGTTTAAGGGTTAATAAAAGTATTTCAAAATACTTCCCCGCCTGAAGATTTGACAGCGCCTAGAAGCGCACACATAAGCTATAAATTGAAATCGACAGTCGTAATATATATAAATTTAAAATTTAGGTACCTTTACTGGTACGATAAAGAAATATAGAATTTGATTAATCATGAATGTTTAAAAAAATTAAAATTTTATAAAGTCGTTAATATAAGAAAAAGGAAATGACGTGGGTTAGTATCTTGAACAGAAGCGATTTCGAAATGACATTATACGTTTATGCGTACATAAGTCAAGAATATGGGTGATTGAAATATTTAGTGGAACTCAACTACGATGAGGTATTTAAACCTTACCTGGACTGATTAGTTGTCATCTTTAGCGATGATATTTCGATGTATTCGAAGTCCAGAGAAGAGCATGAGTAACAACAGGAAACTCTCTTACAGACGAGGCGTTGTGAGTTTCTCAATGGGCTGCTCAGTTGACACATCTCATTTGGAAAAGATTGTATGTCAGTAGGATGATAAGTATGAAATGGCTTCCGTGAGTTTTGGTAGATTGAAGTAATAAACTGACCACCGTAATTATTCTCACCATAACTAACAGCTCAAGAGGTTTCAGTGTGTATGGATACCTTAAGATAAGGATTGAGCTGTGTATTAATGTAAAATGGGAAGATAGTCATTTATGGATCCAGATAGTTCAAGGACCATGAGAGAAACTATCTGACCCATGTTTGAGAGTTGGCAGCCATAGCTTTTACACTGAAAATATGGTACCACCACTTAAATGGTAAGAAATTTCAGATATGCACTGATCATAAAAGCCCCGAGTATCTGTTTTCACAGAAAGAGTCAAATGAGATAACAAAGAGGGTTAGAGCTTCTAAGGATTATGATTGTGAACATTGTACCACTCAGGAAAGGCTAATGTAATGGTTGATGCCTTGGGCAGAAAGAGCCTCGGGATGGTATCACATATGATGGTCAGGTAGCGTGAGCTGCTAGAGCAGTTGTGAACCTCATTAGTATGTGAATCCCTTCTGATGATGACAGTGATTTTGTGACAGCTAGCCTAAGGTTAGAACTAGATTTGTGTGATCGGATTTGCCAGGCTTAGCGTGATGATCGGCATGGTGTCGATAGTGTGGGTCAGATTCAGAAGGGTATAGTGACAGAGTTCACAGTGACTGATGATGAATTACAGAGGTTCAGAGACAGTATCAATGCTCCCTAGGACCACAGCTAATAAGATAGTGTTATTGTCAGAAGCTCACTCTTCAGGATATACAGTGCATCCGAGAAGTAATAAATATATCAAAATCTCTGAAAAAGGTATTGGTGGTCAGATATAAAAAAATGACATTGTAGAGATTGTGGAAAAAGCGTCTCTTATGTCAGCAGAGTAAGGTAAACTACGAGAAGTCTGTAGAGTTATTGCAGCCTCTACCTATAGTGACACAGAAAAGAGAATAAGTTACCATGAATTTCGTGATGGATTACAGAGGACCCAAATGAATCACGAGACTATCAGGGTGATAGTTGATAGAGTGACTAAGTCTACCCACCTTCTGGTTATGGAAATCCCGAGATACTCTGAGTGCGTAGGCGGATTTATGTGTATGGAAAATTGTGAAACATTATGTAGCGTTCCAGTGAGCATGATATCAGATAGGGATTCCCGCTTCACTTTCCACTTCTAGGAATATTGTTTTGGAAGCTATGGGAACCCGACTGCGTGTTAACGCAACTTTCCGTCCTCGGACAAATGGTCAGTCAGAGAGGACTGTATAGGTTCTAGAGGATGTGATGAGAGCATGTGCCATTGATTTTATGAGCTCCTGGGTTGATCAGTTATTACTAATCGCATTCGCCAATAATGACAGTTGTCACTTGAGTATCGGGATGACTTTATATGAGGCATTGTATAGCCGTAGGGAGTTGTTTCCCCGACTTGGATAAGAAAAAGTGGGTGACAGATAGAATTGTTCCCGAATTGATAAGACAAATCTTTGAGCATGTTCAGTTGATCGAGAGAGATTAAGAATATCTCAGAGCAGATAGAAAAGCTATGCTGACAAGAGATAGAAAATCTTTGGAATTCACTGAGGGTGAATTAGTATTGTTGGCAGTTACATGTCCTATTAACATAACGAGATTCGAAAGAAGGCAAATTGAGTTTCGTTAGATTGAGTCCTTTGAGAGATTGGACAAAGTGGGAGATAAGACCTATAGGTTGGCGTTACCACTTGAATAAACAAGCATCCATAATGTGTCACATCTTATGATGTTTCGAAAATACTATCCGGACCCAGCATATGTGATCGAATATGAGCTCCAACAACTTAGCTCAATGAAAGTATAACGTATGATTGGAAAATCGATTCGGGTATTAGACGGAAGGAGAAAGTGTTGAGGATTAAGATGATCTCCCTAGTCAAAGTTCTGTGGTAGTATTACACTTCGAAAAAAGTCACATGTGAATTAAAAAGTATAATGCGATAGACGTACTCGGAGTTGTTTATGAACCCTTTTGACTTAGTTCTAATTTGGAGGATCAAATTTCTTAAGTGGGGGAGATTGTAAGACCCGATTTTTATCGTAAGAGCAAATAGAATGAATCAAAATTTTCGAGTGCATTTAAAAATTAAAAAAAGATTTAAATAGAATTACTGAACACGTGTAAGGGCAAAACAATCAAAAGACAAGAAACCCGGTATAATTTCGATAAGAAAATTTAATTAAAAATATGAGATTGAGAAATCTTGATCAATAACGAAGAAATAATTAAATTTCGAGTTAAATTGATCAAGGTATGAATTTATTTAATATTTTCAAAATTTTTGCCAAGGAAAACGATCCCGAAAATAGTGAAAAAATATACCGAAAAGGTAAAATCGGACTGAGAAATTCATTTACGGATTAAATAAATTAAATAAGAAATTTTTAGATATTTTTAGGATTTTAATATTATTTTAATGGATTAAAATATTATTAAAAATAAATTATAAATTAATTAATTAAATGAAATGAAAAAAAATGAAAGCGAAATTTAGAAAATTGGAAGGAAACTCGTGCGAAGAGGAAAAACGCGAAACGGAAGCCGAGGAAGAAGAG
This sequence comes from Firmiana major, assembly GCA_033439115.1. Lineage (NCBI taxonomy): Eukaryota > Viridiplantae > Streptophyta > Magnoliopsida > Malvales > Malvaceae > Firmiana > Firmiana major. Next base: position 40,944,274 of record CM065903.1, read on the forward strand.
AGGCCGGACGGCCACCACCGGCGACCAACAGCTAGTCAAGCGGCCAAAAAATGAAGAGGGACTCCATGCGCACTCGTCGGCACCGGTCAGGCCCTCCACCGATGCCGGATCAGACGAATTGAAGGGAGGAAGCTGCGGAGGAAAAGAGGGCATTCGACGGCCACCGGCGGGAGTTGGCTCCGATCGAGGCTAGCCGAGAGGTCCCCAAGCTGAGGCGCACCGAATGGCGGCAGCGGCGCGCCGAGAACCGATCAGACGACGCTGGCACGACCAAAAAGGGACTAAACCAATTGGCGGTTCAATGAGAAAGTGACTGTGCTGAACCGAATCGGACCGATTCAGCCAAAAAGAAAAGGAAAAAAAGAAGAAAAAGAAGGAGAGAAAAAGAGAAAAAATTGGGGAAAATTTTAGTGATGCAATCGAGCTACGGGTAAGTCAGTAAGCGGTCAAATCGATCGATTTAAATTTTAGAATATTTAATTTGATAAATAATCGACTGGAAATTTACCCAAAAAAATATTTAATTATGTAGCTCGACAATTGGCATCAACCGAGAGCTCGAGATAGCCTCGATTTACGTACTACCATGGAATCTCAAGTAAGTAACCCTTATTTACGATAATATTGCATCGTTAAACGTGTTAATATTTATCGCATAAATTACGGATTTAATTTCCTCATTAAATGAATTATATTCTGGAAATTGAGATAAATTTATCGTAAATAATTCATTGAGATATCCGAGAATTTAGAATGAGGTCCAATAAATACTGTTGGGCCCAATGAGCCCAATAGGCCTCGATTATGTGAATAGTAAGTGAAAAACGGGCTTAAGGCCGATTAAGGCCCATTATGGTGCAATCGGGCCCAATATGGGTAAACGGGCCCAATGATTTAAATTAAGTCTAGAAAATATGAAATACAATTAATTGTATTGTATTTGACCTAATGTATATTTATACGCAGTTCTGGAGATTTGATTGAGAGCAAATCGGATTGCATGACGAGACATTAGTAAAGGTCAGACTGTACAGAAAATGAGGTAAGGGAATTATGTGAGTAGCTAGAGGTAGCTGCACGTATTTTAATAGCTTTTGTATACACTGGATATGTATGTATACACTGATTATGTATAAAAGTCCTAAAAATGGTTTAAAGATTTAAGGACTTGAAATAGGTAAAAGTCTATTTTACCCCTATTGAGGGAATTCACCTTAGGATGATGAAAGCATGACATGCATGAAATGCATGATTTAAGAAAATTTTTGGTTTAAGGAATTTTATTGGTTTTAAACAAAGAAAATTTGTAGATTGGCCAATAATTGCATAAGTTTCCCAAAATAACACTACATAAGTGTTATTGGTATTTAAATGAAATTCTTTGGAAAACGGGCCAACTATCAATTTTATATGGAAATAGATAATGATGGCGTATAGCTCGCACTATATTTGAGTTTGTGAGTGTGCATAAAATGTGCTTGAGAGGTTGATCGCACCAACTTGTGTGACATCATGTGCATCAAATGTGCTAGAGCGGTTGCTCGCATTGATTTTTATTATTGTGAAATGCATGAGAGGTACTGAAGCCTAGCTTGCACCCTGTTTTGACTATTTTGACTGAATAAGCATAAAAAGGTGATGGATCGATTGCTCGCACTAGTTTTTATGACTTGACATGCATGAGATATGCTGGAGCTTAGCTCGCATCCTGTTTTGATATGAAATTGCATAAAGCCGTGCTGGAGTGTAACTCGCATAAGATTTGATTTAATTATGCATAAAGCCGTGCTGGAGTGTAACTCGCACGAGATTTGATTTATTTGAGCATTTATTCATGCTGGAGCGTTACTCGCATGAAGTTTTATATGGATTTATAACTCATTCATTTTTAAGTCGTACTGGAGTGTTTCTCGTACGCAGATTTTTTTAATTTTTATGAAACAATGCTAGAGCTTTGTTCACATGAGGTTTTTAGATATGATGAATATGCATGGAGCCGTGCTAGAGCTTTGCTCACACAGAGATTTATATTACATGCATATAGCCGTGTTGGAGCCTCCTGTAGACTGTGTGTCACAGTGAGATGATATGCTCACACGTGCATTCTGAGACAGAGATGATATCGGTGGATAAGACCTATTGTAGGCACCCCTGACTGAGCTTGGGTTCACGGAGTACGTTGTACCGCGTATGTCACGCGGAGTACGCTGTACCGTGGGGATTGTTGGAGTGGAGTGGCATTAGCCATGAGGCAGCAAGCCTTGCCCTCACAATCCTGATGTTTTGCTGTTCTGGTGGGTAGGACCGACCCACCTCCCATTTCAGGTGTGATACCCCGCACACTAGGTACTGTGTTGCCAGGGATCACGAGGTTATGGCCATAGTCCTATGTTGTTACTGATAGTCACCTACATGTCTCACATGATCTAACTATTGGTCGATAGGCCAGGGTAGACCCGAGGGAGGGGTCAGGCCCCTTATTTTATGATTTTATGATATGTGACCCTGAAAGAAGGGTGGTTTTATAATCGAAGTTTTATAATGAATTTTTAATGAATTGATTTATGAGTTTGGAATTGAATTATGAGATGCTTAACCCCTTTGGGTTATTTTATACTGCATTTTAAATGAAATGATTTAATTGTAGTAGCATGATGTGTTTTCCATGCTTTAATGATAAATTCATGGAAGGATTGTATCTTATGATTTGTTATATATCGCATGAAATAATGCATGATTTTGATTTAATTTATGCTAAGTATGATTTAATGATGTCACATAAAATACTATTGATACATGATTTTGATATGCACGAATATTTTTATAAACTAAGTCATTGATGAAATACATGATTTGTGCTTGAGATTTTAATGAAAAGAAATTGATTTTAAGGGCATGGCATTATGAGCATATAGATAGTGGAGCTATCTACTTACTTGCATAATTGCCTTACTGAGCGTGTGGTTTGCTCACCCCCTTATTTTCCTATCTTTTCAGAGTACTCACAGTAATTAGTAAGCGGTTGAGGACTTGCATGCTTGGTATTCGCTGCTTCCCATCGAGAGACAGGTATACACATTTGTATTGTTTTGTATCTAAATATGTAAGGCACAGTACTGTAAATGGATATGATGTCGGGGATGTAAGGTTATGTAAATACCATTGTGTATGTACTTAATTAAAGTCAAAAGATAGTAAACTCTGATATGTAAATGTGATTATGAAAATGGAATGGTAAATAGTGTGAGGTGACTAACACCGAATCATAGCCCAACTGTTTGGTAAGATGGTCACGATGAGAGAAAGGTAAGAAGTAAATAATAAATGAAAAAGAGAAAAATTTACTCTGATTTGAAGGTAATTTGGGTCGTGACAATAGGAAAAGCATGAAGTTGAATTCTTGAATTTATCTTGATTCTGATTGTGATTTCCTTATCTTACGCACATGTCACGTCATGACTCTGTATATTTATTTAGAGAAAGCTTATGTGGACATAGGATTGCATTCGTTCAGTTGATTGTGTGTATCATATTCTAGAATTTGTTTGATCTAATCTCGAGGTGAAATATTAGATCACATTTAATTAGGGAGATGATTTAGGCCATCTTTGGATCGTTTGAGCCTTTTTAGCCATCCTTGTACATATTTTATCCCTAGTCACCCATCTGGGCCAAATAAGCTTTTCTCTGTAAATACACCTGCGTTATTTTCCTTAGCTTAAATACTCTTTTCCTATCCCTTAACCCGAAAGCATGAAAATTTATTGGAATATATTGTGAGCTTTGTACATATGGGTATTAAGTGATAGTGAAGGAGTATTTATTCCAAAAAAAAAATTTGAAAAAGAAAAGAAAAAATGAAAGAAAAAGAAAAAAAAGAAAAGAAGAAAGAAGAAAAATACAAAAAAATAGAAGAAAAATGTTTAGCAAAAGATTTAAGTTTGGAGGAAACAATTTGAGCTTTTACATTAAAGATCCTAGAAGTAATGCATGTTAAGGGATAATTAAACCTAAATCTACTTTATCATACCCTAACCCCAGCCTAACATTACAAGCTTAATGAAGTCCTACTGATCTTTGGTTAAGTGTACTACATTAGTGGAGAGATAAGTGAAAAGCAAACTTATGGGAATGATCACATGTCATTGACTTTGCATTCACTGTGTTTTCATAATCTGATCCGGGTAATGTACTATGAAGTGGTTTTAACATTTTCACAGACACACAAGGGATCCAATTTAGGTTAGGACTTATGATGGAATAATTCTAAGTGTTGGACTTGTAATTGTGAGTGTTTGATTTCATAGTTTGTACTTTATCTTTGAGGATAATATTGTAGAAATTATTATGTTTTGTACTTGTCATTCCTACATTTGTTTTGTTTTGATTGAGGACAAGCAAAAGCTCAAGTTTGGGGGTGTGATAATTCTATTTTTAATAGAATTATTTGTGCTTAAATTCCTAATTATTTATTTAATCCCTATATTATTTTATTAATAATCCCCTTTATTTAGTTAAAATTCTTTAATATGCAGGTAAATTAAATCCGGATGAAACTCAGTCGTTTCAATCGAAATTGGGTTGAAAACGAGTTAAAGGAGATTGGACCACTTCTAATTTGCAGACTGAGTCATCAGTCGTCTGGACACGCGTGATGCCAGGTGTCCGTATTTTATTTGCTCTGAAACGATAAGATCGAAGGACACCGTGCCAACCCTCTGGAAGATACGTCGGGCCACATCGCACAGCAAATTAGACAAAAAGACCGATGACGTGAAAATATCTACTCTGCAGCAAATTAAAGGAAGACAAGTGGCCAAATAATGCCAACTCATCTAGGATGGATAAATTACCAATGTACCCTTAAGTGTGTGTATAAATAGAAAAAGATGGCAATTGAAAATGTAAGGTAGCCTAGGTTAGAAGTAGTGTAGAGTAATTTAGGAGTAGTTTTAATTTAGGGTAGAGTAGCTTTAGGTTAATTTTAAAGCTTTCTTTAAATTTTCAAATAGTTTTTTTTTTTCAATCAAACAATTTTACTGTTCATTTAATTTCCATTTTCTTTATGAAAGGCTTGCATTTTTCCTTCCTTTGTTCTCTGTTTGCATTTTAACTTGTCTATTTTTTTCTTTGATTCACCGATTGTTGGACATGAGGAAGTAAGAAAGCTTGGCTGGTGACAGTGGCCACAGTCTTCTTTCCTGTTCAACAATTTATTTTTTTATGTTTTCAGTAGATAATTTCAAGCATGGTATTTCATTTGTTATCAACTTTTATTAAGATGAAATTTTCATTTATTGTTTTCTTGTAGCATTTTCATCTCCTGCAATTTTTGGTTTTACATTTTCTAGATTGTTTCACTTCATAACCATGTCGTGGTAGCTCTTTGGATTCGGGAGAGTGGATAGGGCTTATTGACATAGCTTACCTTCATCATTCCAGCATTTGCTTCTGTGTAATGCTTGCGGTAATATGCTCGAACGGTTGTTTTCTAAGCATGTTGCAGACGTTGATGCTGTGTGGATGAAGAGCCCGTTAATGCTGAAGCTTGCAGAACAGTCGACATCAGTATAGAACCAAGCTAGCATGCGCGGGTGCAGTGAACAGAGAAGTCAAGTTGCCTCCTCTGTTCTCCCCTGTTCAAGACTCCATTTACTATTCATCATCTTTACATTCTTTAACCAGTGATTACAAGCATTGTGTTGTATTTTTTGTTGAAGTGTTTTAATTCTACATGATTGTAGCTTTTGTTTTAACTTACTTGATCTTTTATTTGCATTATGAACGGTTGTTTCAATGGATGTGCAGCTTAGTATTAGGATAATGCAAGAAATATTCATTTGCTGTGCGATTTCTTGTGCTGGAAATAGCTGTTGTCCGAGACGTGCTTACAGGATCAGGTCATTGCAGATGGCTTTCAAGCAGTAGCCAGCATGATATCAGCTTCTGGACAGATTGTTTTTGGCAACACAACAATAGCTGTAGAATTCTGTTTGGCGTTGATGTGCAGGTAACGGAAGTAGTGCAATGCAGCAGAAAAGCATACGGGAGCAGAAGCAAACAAACAGTATTACACATGTACTGCTGGCAGCTGAATAATGGCATTGAGGAGCAGCAACAGCTGGTGCCGAGGACAACGTCTGCAGACCGAGAGCAATCCAGTAGCTGGAACCGAGAATGCATGGAAATGTTTTGGAAGAACGTGAACTGTGACTTATCGAAACCACATTGTTGCAAAGTAGTTTAAGGCCTTGTTTGGCCAATTAATTTGTTATTTCATGCTTTTAGCTGTTTTAATCTTTAATTAGTTGTTACCTTTTATTAATTGGTAGGTTAGTTTTAATATCTTTGCATGTTAATTTAATTTGTAGTGTTAATTTTTAGTTAGTAGTTAATTTTATATTAAATGTTTTAGGACTTTATTTTAGTTTAGATGCATTTAGATTAAATGTGTTTCATGCATTTTTAATTTAGTCTTCATTTTATTAGATTTTAGGTTAGTTTAATTTGCAATTTTTAGTAGTTAAATTACAAGCATTTTTATCTTAAGTTTGTTTAAATTTTAGTTTAATTAATTTTATTATTTTCATATTTGCATTTTATTTCAATTGCGTTAATTAATTTTAACTGTTTTAATTTTCTTTTGTAAGTTTTTGCTTTTTATTGCTTTGAGCTTTGTAAGTAATTTTAACTCTGTTTAATTTTCTTTACTTTTATAGTTGTTATTATTTTCAGTACTTTAATTTTAGGTATCTAGACCACGCATCAAAACTTCATAATTTGCTAGGATATACTTAGAGTAAGATTAACCGGTAGTTAATTAGGTTAGTCAACTTCTCTGTGGGATGATAACTCGGGACTCAAATCCCCTTATTACTTGTACGACTCGTGCACTTGCGGATAATACCCTTCAGGGCGTACCAAGTTTTTGGTGTCGTTGCTGGGGAAGTTTTAATTAGTCGTTAATTAATATCGGTGAAATTATGCTTAGGTGTAATTCTAGCTTGTAAATATCTAAGTTGTAAATATTTAGAGCCTTAGTCTAGGTTTGTTAAATTTTCTCATAATTAATTAAAAAAATTTTAAAATTTAAAAAACTTAAAAAAATTTTCTAAGGACTTTCTGATGTTTGCATGCGTAGAGCCAGGAGTTTTTATTGCTTTCCTCTAGATCTTGAAATTGAACGACCTCTTAGGAAAATTCGAAAGAATTCTAGGAAATTATTAGCTCCGCTGTAAAACACTATGGCAGAAAATAGACAAATTAGGACCATTGGAGATTATGCGATGCCGACTATTGGAGGTTATTATACCGGCATTAGGCCACCAGTTGTCCCTGCTAATAATTTTGAAATTAAGCCTTCCATCCTCCAGATGATCCAGACCTCTTTGCAGTTCAGTAGGCTTCCACATGACGACCCACACGCTCACCTTAGGCAATTCCTGGACCTGTGCAACACATTCAAGCACAATGGATTATCAGATGAAGCTCTTAGGCTTAGATTATTCTCCTTCTCGTTTAGGGATAGGGCATGACACTAGTTAACCTCCTTGCCTCCAGGATCCATTTCTACATGGGATGAGTTAGCCCATTAGTTTTTAGCTAAGTTTTTCCCTCCCTTTAAAATGGCCCAACTCCATATTAACATATCTTCCTTTGCCTAATTTGATTCGAAAACTCTTTACGAAGAATGGGAACGATATAAGGAGCTTCTTAGGAAGTGCCCTCACCATAGCCTACCATTGTGGTTGCAAGTCCAAACCTTTTACATTGTGCTTGAATGAGCTTACGAGTTGTTAGATAAAATGGCGGCTAACAACTATCTATCGTCCTCAGAGAGGCAATTGCCAAAAAAGTCGGTGAGTATTAATGAGCTCGACATGCTGTCTATATTGGCCTCTCAAATCGCTAATCTTACGAAGAAGGTAGAGTCGCTCAGTACCCAACATAATCCTTCCTCCTGTCTTAATCCTATTTGTTCTATCCAAAGTCCTTTTCTTTACTGTGATCAGTGTGGTGGTACACACTCTGTGGATAGGTGTCTGCTTAAATTAGAATCGGTTCAGTATGTTGCCTCTTCTCAGACGTAACAAAACAACCCATTTTCAAACACCTACAATCCCGGGTGGAGGAACCATCCTAACTTCTCCTGTTGCCAAAACCAAGGGCAAACTTCTAATTCCATATCTGTAGGACCTCCTAGTTTTCAAGCTCTACCGGTTTAGGTACCACCATAGCCGTAAATTCCATACAATCCACCCAATCATCCCTATCCATATCAATTTCAACATTATCCACCTTACTTTCATTAACCACCACCACCACAACCTATGCAGCCCCAACATTACCACTCACCAGCAGCTGAGAAGAAGCCTACACTTGAAGAGATGTTCTCAACGATCCTGCAAAATCAAGCTGCTTCAATTAAGAATTTAAAGGTTCAGATGGGACAAATAGCAAATGCTCTTAGCCAGCGTCCTTACGGGACCTTTCCTAGTAACACTGAAGCCAATCCTGTTAGGCAAAGGGAGGGTAAAGAACATGTGAAAGCCATTAACCTTAGGAGCAACAGAGAGCTAGATGATGATCCACAAGTTAAGTCCCAGCCTGAGCAGTTCATAGTTGAAGAATCCTTAAGTTCTAATGAGGCAGCTCAGAAAGAACAGGAACATCAAGATCGGGCTGCAAAAGAAACAAAGCTAGGCACTTCTTCTTCTATACCTTCTTCTACTTTAATGCCTACCTCGTCCTCTGATGCTATACATGTTTCCATTACATCCCCTTCGATTAGACCATCAGTACCTTTTCCTCAGAGGTTCCAGAATCAAAAACTCGATCAACAATTCGCTAAATTTCTTGAGGTTTTTAAGAAACTTCACATTAACATTCCTTTCGTAGATGCCTTAGAGCAAATGCCAAGTTATATGAAGTTTCTGAAGGATATCCTCTCTAGGAAAAGGAGATTGGAAGACTATGAGACGATGGCCTTAACTGAGGAATGTAGTGCAATTATCCAGAGGAAATTACCCCCCAAATTCAAGGATCCCGGGAGTTTTACCATACCTTGTACTATTAGAAATCTATTCTTTCGTAGAGCCCTGTGTGATTTAAGAGCTAGTATCAATCTAATGCCTTTGTCTATCTATCAGAAGTTAGGAATAAGGGATGTCAAGCCTACCACAATGAGCCTTCAGCTAGCTGATCGATCCATTAAATATCTGAAAGGGGTCATTGAGGATGTGTTAGTAAAGGTGGATAAATTTATTTTCCCTGCAGATTTTATTGTTTTGGATATGGAGGAAGATAGAGAAGTCCCCATTATACTAGGCAGACCTTTCTTAGCTACTAGTAGAACCTTAATTGATGTACAAAATGGGGAGTTGACTTTGAGAGTCCTAGATTAGGAGGTGACATTTCATGTTTTCAAACCTTTGAAACTCCCTGATGACTCTCAAAAGTGTTTTAAAATGGAGATTGAAGAGGATATAAGGCTTGAGCATAAGAAATTTGAAAGAAGGAGGGAAGTAGCTAGAGCTCAGGAGGATTTAACTGTTAACATTCTGTCACCATTCTGGCTGATCCTCCTACTCTTCGCTCTGCTGCTGAGTGTTGTGTTCTTTAGCTGCATTTGAAGTGGTTGAATTTTTCTTTTCACTTTGTATATAGTTCTATTTTTTTTCTTTTCTACTGTTTCTTTCTTTGTTTATTTTGCAAATTTCTTTTCTAGTTTTACGTTTTCAATCAAGCTTCGATTGTTCATTATCATCATCAGAAAGGGGAGTACTTTGTTCTTGAATCTTCAATTCTTATATTATCTGCACACTGAGGATACTGTGCACTTCAAGTTTGGGGGATGGGAATATCACTAGAGCATTTTTCAAAAATTTGGGCAAAATTGAAAAAATTTTCAAAATTGTTTTCGAAAATATGAGCTGATATTGATTGATTTTAGGATGATTTAGTACTTAGCATGTAGTTTTCCCATATTCCGATGATATGACCCCATGATTAAGTCTGATTTTGATTGATTGAGAAGCATGATTATAGGAAAAACATGAAGTTGAATTCTTGAATTTGTCTTTATTCTGATTGTGATTTCCTCATCTTACGCACATGTCATGTCATGAATCTGTATATTTATTTAGAGAAAGCTTATGTGGACATAGGATTGCATTCGTTCAGTTGATTGTGTGCATCATATTCTAAAATTTTGTGATCAAATCTCGAGGCGAAATATTAGATCACACTTAATTAGGGAGATGATTTAGGCCATCTTTGGATCGTTTGAGCCTTTTTAGCCATCCTTGTACATATTTTATCCCTAGTTACCCATCTGGGCCAAATAAGCTTTTCTCTGTAAATACACATGCGTTATTTTCCTTAGCTTAAATATTCTTTTCCTATCGCTTACCCCGAAAGCATGAGAATTTGTTGGGATATATTGTGAGCTTTGTACATATGGGTATTAAGTGATAGTGAAGGAGCATTTATTCGGGAAAAAAATTTGAAAAAAAAAAGAAAAAAAGAAAGAAAAAGAAAAAAAGAAAAGAGGAAAGAAGAAAAATATAAAAAAATAGAAGAAAAATGTTTATCAAAAGAAATAAGTTTGGGGGAAATAAATTTGAGCTCTTACATTAAAGATCCTAGAAGTAATGCATGTTAAGGGGTAATTAACCTAAATCGACTTTATCATACCCTAACCCCAGCCTGACATTACAAGCTTAATGAAGTCCTACTGATCTTTGGTTAAGTGTGACTACATTAGTGGAGAGATAAGTGAAAAGCAAACTTATTGGAATGATCATATGTCATTGACTTTGCATTCACTGTGTTTGCATAATCTGATCCGGGTAATGTACTATGAAGTGGCTTTGACATTTTCACACACAAACAAGGGATCCAATTTAGGTTAGGACTTATGATGGAATAATTCTAAGTGTTGGACTTATAATTGTGAGTCTTTGATTTCATAGTCTGTACTTTATCTTTGGGGATAATATTGGAGAAATTATTATGTTTTGTACTTGTTATTCCTACATTTGTTTTGTTTTGCTTGAGGACAAGCAAAAGCTTAAGTTTGGGGGTTTGATAATTCTATTTTTAATAGAATTATTTGTACTTAAATTCCTAATTATTTATTTAATCCCCATATTATTTTATTAATAATCCCCTTTATTTAATTAAAATTCTTTAATGTGCAGGTAAATTAAATCCGGATGAAACTCAGTCGCTTCAGTCAAAATTGGGCTGAAAACGAGCTAAAGGAGACTGAACCACTTCTAATTTACAGACCAAGTCATCAGTCGTCTGGACACATGTGATGCCAGGAGTCCGTATTTTATTAGCTCCGAAACGATAAGATCGAATGACACCATGCCAACCCTCTGGAAGACACACGTCGGGCCATATCGCACAACAAATTGGATAAAAAGACGAATGACGTGGCAATATCTACTCTACAGCAAATTAAAGGAAGGCAAGTGGCCAAACAATGCCAACTCATCTAGAATGGATAAATTACCAATGTACCCCTAAGTGTGTGTATAAATAGAAAAAGATGGCAATTGAAAATGTAAGGTAGCCTAGGTTAGGAGTAGTGTAGAGTAATTTAGGAGTAGTTTTAATTTAGGGTAGAGTAGCTTTAGGTTAATTTTAAAGCTTTCTTTAAATTTTCGAATAGTTTTTTTTTTCAATCAAACAATTTTCGTGTTCATTTAATTTCCATTTTCTTTATGAAAGGCTTGCATTTTTCCTTCCTTTATTCTCGGTTTGCATTTTAACTTGTCTATTTTTTTCTTTGATTCACCGATTGTTGGACATGAAGAAGTAAGAAAGCTTGGCTGGTGACAGTGGCCATAGTCTTCTTTCCTGTTTAACAATTTATTTTTATATGTTTTCAGTAGATAATTTCAAGCATGGTATTTCATTTGTTATCAACTTTTATTAAGATGAAATTTTCATTTATTGTTTTCTTGTAGCATTTTCATCTCCTGCAATTTTTGGTTTTACATTTTCTAGATTGTTTCACTTCATAACCATGCCATGGTAGCTCTTTGGATTCGGGAGAGTGGATAGGGCCGATTGACACAGCTTACTTTCATCATTCCAGCATTTGCTTCTGTATAATGCTTGCGGGAATATGCTCGAACGGTTGTTTTCTAAACATGTTGCGGACGTTGATGAGGTGTTGATGAAGAGCCCGTTAATGCTGAAGCTTGCAGAACAGTCGGCATCAGTATAGAGCCAAGCTAGCATGTCCGGGTGCAGTGAACAGAGAAGTCATGTTGCCTCCTCTGTTCTCGCATGTTCAAGACTCCATTCACTGTTCATCATCTTTTCATTCTTTAACCAGTGATTACAAGCATTGTGTTGTGTTTTTTTGTTGAAGTGTTTTAATTCTACATGATTGTAGCTTTGTTCTAACTTAGTTGATCTTTTATTTGCATTATGAACAGTTGTTTCAATGAATGTACAGCTTAGTATTTGGCTGATGTAAGAAAGTATTTGTCAGGACCCTTCTCAATCCATGACTTAACCAAAAACCACTACAAATTTTTCGCATTTTTAACTTACCTTTCCTCTCATCAATGGTTGGGCTGTGATTCGATGTCAGAGTCCTCGCTTACCACATTTTTCATTATCATACATACATGTCAATATACTATTACTGACTGTAACTGCTTCTATTACACATGTAAGATTATATAAAATCTAATACAAATACATTCTCCATAATATATATCGTATACATCACTGTGCAGTTTCTATGTTTAGATACATAAATATACAAAATATGTATACCTGTCGATCGATAGGAACTGGCAATGGACTCAGGAATACTATCCCTCAATAGCTCTCGCTCTACTACTGATGCTCTGTGGAGAGATGTAAAGAAAGGGGGTGAGCATACAACGCGCTCAGTAAGGAAATCAGGCAAGCAAGTAGATATCTACACTATCTACTTAAAATAATACTATGCCTTGAAAACATTATTTCCTTAACTCACTTTAAAAGCATGTGTTTAAATATATATATATGTATACTTTTACAGATTAAATCCCATGTACAGAAATCATGTTTTCTTTTTCAATGTAGGCATGTAGTGCAAAATAATGCATCTTTATATAAATCATGCCTTTAGGTAAATCATGCCATGTATTTTTAAATCAAAATAAATATGGCATTTAAATCATTCACATCAAAAAATCGGAGTCCGACCCATCCCTCAGGTCTGTCCGCAATTTAAATCAGCCAATCAATGTGATATATCATGTGAGACTCTGTGGTGAAATGCAAATAGTATCCTGGAATATGATCATATCCGACATGTGATCCCAAGCAATACAGATCTCAGTGTGCGGGGCATCACTGCTGCAACGGGAGGGGGGTCAGTCCATCACAACCGTCAGCTATATCCTCTTCAACTCCACAACAACACACGGTACAGTGTACTCTTATGCCACATGCACGGTAAAAAGTACACCCGTGGACCCTACATCACAGATGGGGTGCCTGCCATTGGTCTTAGCCCTCAAACCATGGAATACCATACCACATCTCTAATACCCTCATGCGGCTATCCTCTCACATAATGTGACACTCAGTCACACAAGGATGCGAGCATGGGTTTGTAACATGTATTATATATCACATACAGTGCGCGCCTTTGAGTGCGACTCACAGTCGACACTTCGCTCAAACACTGTTTCACATCACAAACTCAACTCTAGTGCGAGTAAACATCTAGCAACTAGGTCAATGCATAGTTCATGTATTAAATCAAGTACGAGCAATAGCTCTAGTACCATGCTATGCACAATATCATGAAATCAAGTACGAGCAATAGCTCCAGTACTATGTCATGTATAACTCATGAAGAATCAAGTACGAGCAATGCTCCAGCACTTTGTCATGTATCTCATGTAAAACTCGAGTACGAGCTAATCGTTCCAGCACTCTGTCATGTATATATCATATAAAACTGAGTACGAGTAAGAACTCTAGTACTCTATCATGCATGTCATAGAAATCTAGTGCGAATCAAAATCCAGCACTAATGTATGTGGAAAATATATGAAATCCAGTGCGAGTTGTGCTCCAGCACGATTCATTCTCACATAATATGATAGATGGCTCTTTAAGAAGGGATGATTTACAAAATATCAAAATCAGCACTATAAAGTGTGCTTATTTCACATCAACCTTAAAAACTTTAGCCCATCTATTTATTCTCCTGCTAAACAGCAGTTAAACACTCAAAATAGTGGTTTTCATGCTTTTTACAACTTTTCACAAAAGTTTACTTTTTGACTAACTAGGGGTAAAATTATAATTTACCACTATTAGATTGTAATAATTATTATTCACTTTCTCTGACCCTCAGAGTTTTTAAGTGAATGTAAAAGCAAACGAAAATACGTGCAGGTATCTCTAACTACTCACAAAAGTCCCTTACCTGCAATCACTCGAGAAATTTCACTTTCTCTACGCTGCTCGTTTCAGTAGTCCGGTTTGCTTCTCCAATACTCTCTGGAGCTGCATATAACCATTATCAGGTTAATAACACTTTTCGTACTGTATTTCACATTAAATACAGTCTATTTCCCTTAATCAATTTGATTAATTAATACATGTAATTAGTTGGCAATCAAGGTGTTTGATAAAATGCCTAAATGAACTATATGATGTTTAGGAATGTTGCCAACCAAGTGTTTGTAAAACTGCCTAAGTGAGTTGGCTAGACAAATAGGCAGGGATGACATGCCATGGTGTAACCGATAGCATGGATAGCTCTCGACCATGGCATGTGGCCGAGAGGCCCAATGGGCCAAGCCCAAATATTTAAGGCCCAATATGATGTAATGGACATAAATCAATGTCTCACCACTCACTCTCAGCCTAACCAAGATCATAATGATTTAATATGTTTCAATGCTTAAAACATATATCAATAAACTTAAAATCATTCATACATTAACATATATGAAATTGAAAACTAGAAATTATACAAATTGTTGTGTTCACCCTTTGGCCAAATCTTTGAAGGCTCTCGGTTTGCACTCTATGGCTCCTTGATAGCCAATTCCAACATAGGTCACTCTCCTTTCAATTTGGAGCAACTTCCATGAAGGATGCAAGTTCCAATTATGCCTAATTCCTAGTGATTTCTAGTGAGAGAAAGCTTGGATAATATGTTTCAATGGTTTCTTCTTCTAGCCGAATTTAGTGTGACGAAGATGACAATGGTGTGGCTGAATTTATAGCCACTTAGTTAGCCATTAAGCTTTACTTTCCAGCCATTAAGCTTGACTTTCCAAGCCTTAGCCATGAGTCACCTAATGAGTCACCTTATGAGTCATGGTTAGCTTTAACTATGGTTAGATATTTATCAAATGGGCTTTCCATTTGGGCTTCTCGGTTTGGGCTTTCTTAATGGGCTTTTGGGCTAAAATTTTTACTATGTCTCAGGCCTTTAATTGTCTAAATATTTTGCCAATCAATTGGTCCAACAATTCGGTCTAAAGGACCTAAGAATTCCGATATACGTTTAGTATACCTTAATGGGCTTTAAAATTTTCACCTTAGGCCCATTACGTTTTTAACCATTAAATTTAATCCGAAATCCTTCCGAATAAATTTTTCTTACTTTCGGGGATGATTATCTTGTATTTTGGCCAAGAATATTTTTCCCAAAATTTTCTCCACACAGGTTAATTTTTAACCATGATTAGTCAACTATGGTAAAAGTCCACTTTCATAACTATAGTTGACTTTTTCCTTAACCATTGACCAAGTTGACTTTTTCTAAAAATTTTCAAAGTGTCATATCATGTCTTACACTCTCGTCTTTATGTTTGAACTGTTCCCGATGGATAATTTCACCCGAAACACCTTATCTTGCCAAAAAGGTCCATTTTACCCTTTTTAGCTTTTACTCTCGTTTTCTATGTTCGGGACTAAATCAAGCTGACTTTCCTTCATGAGCTCTCTATACTCTCTCATTTTAAGTTCTTATTTTCAGTCAAAATGATTTAGATTTACTCGGTTTAGCCTGTGACACTTATAGTTCACATTAGCCTCTTTATGTAGCTTTTGCGTGTTAAATCATTTCACTAACACTTTATGTCTAGTAAATACTCTTCTTATGATTCAACTATAATAACAGAGTGTTCATACACATAGGAATCATAAGGAACAAGCTACATAAAATCTGGGTCTGACAATCCTCCCCTACTCAGAAAATTTGGTCCTCCAAATTAGAACTAAGTCAGTCATCAAATAGGTGAGGGTACTTCTCTCGCATCAGACTCTCTAGCTCCCAAGTAGTTTCCTCTGAAGTATGATGCTGCCAGAGAATCTTCACTAACCCGATGGTCTTTGATCTCAATACCTTCTCCTTCATATCCAATATCCGAATCGGTCTCTCTACATATGACAAGTCCTCTCGGAGCTCCAAAGGCTTGTAACTAATCACATTTGCCGGATCCGGGTGATACTTCTGAAGCATCGATATGTGGAAGACGTTATGGACACCTGATAAGTCCGGTGGCAATGACAACCTATAAGCCTTATCTCCCACGCGATCAAGTATCTCAAAGTGTCCAATATAGCGAGGATTTAGCTTTCCTCTCTTCCCAAATCTCGCTAAGCCCTTTGAAGGAGAAACTCTCAAAAACACGGATTCACCTACGGCAAACTCTAGTGGCCTACGTCTCCTGTCAGCGTAACTCTTCTATCTACTCTGAGCCGTCCTCAGTCTCTCTACTATCAAGTGGATATCCTCAGATGCTTGTGTAACCATGTCAGGAGCAAAAATCTTACGGTCACCCACTTCTTCCTATCCAATAGGGGAACGACATCTACGGCCATACAAAGCCTCAAGCGGTGCCATCCTGATACTCGAATGATAACTGTTATTATAGGCGAACTCGGCTAGTGGTAGGTGGTCATCCAAGGAGCCTCTAAAATCTGGCACACATGCTCTCAACATATCCTCCAGAGTCTGTATAGTCCTCTCTGACTGACCATCTGTCTGAGGATGGAAAGCAGTGCTCAAACTTAGATCGGTTCCCATGGCTTCCTGAAATGTCCCCAAAAGTGGGAAGTGAAGCGGGAATCCCTATAAGAGACTATGCTCACTGGTACACCATGTAACCTCACTACCTCGTGTACATATAGTTTTGCTAATGAAATCAGAGTATTAGTCGCTCTCATAGCTAGGAAGTGGGCTAACTTCGTTAGTCTGTCGACGATCACCCATATAGCATCATGATTCTTGCGGGTTCTCGATAAACCCATCACGAAATCCATAGTGATATGCTCCCATTTCCATGTCGGTATAGGCAGAGGCTGCAACAACCCTGCAGGTTTTTGATGCTCTACCTTCACCTGCTGACATACGAGACACTTTGCCACAAAGTCTGCTACATCTCTCTTCATACCTGACTATCAGTATACCTTCCGAAGGTTCTGATACATCTTGTTACTCCCCAGATGTAACATATACCTCGATGAATGAGCTTCCGCCAATATCAATCTCCTGAGTTCTGGATCCTTGGGAACACACAATCTGCCTCTGAACCTCAGTAGTCCATCAGAACTCAACTCAAAGTCAGTCACAGTGCCCTTCTGCATCTGACTACTCACATCCATATAAAATGGATCAGTCTGCTGAGCCACTCTGATCCTATCCAACAGGTCCGGCTCCAAGCGTAGACTAGCTATCACATAGCTTGTATCCATGTCAGTAGGTACGACTCCGAAACTGAGGCTAGCAAACTGCTCTAGCAAATCATGTTCCCTAACCATCATGTACGACACCATCCCTAGGCTCTTCCTACTCAAGGCATCGGCTACAACATTAGCCTTACCCGAATGATAAAGTATCTCACAATCATAGTCCTTTAGTAGCTCTAGCCATCTTCTATGTCTCATGTTCAGCTCTTTCTGTGAGAACAGATACTTGAGGCTCTTGTGGTCGGTAAATATCTGAAACTTCTCGCCATACAAGTAGTGGCGCTATACCTTCAACGCAAACACTACTGCTGCTAGCTCCAAAATGTGGGTCGGATAGTTCTTCTCATGATCCTTCAACTGTCTGGATCCATAAGCAACTACCTTCCCATCTAGCATCAATACACAGCCCAGTCCTTGATGCGAAGCATCGATATACACTTCAAATCCTCCTGAGCTGGTAGGGATAGTGAGAATCGAAGCGGTGGTCAATCGACGCTTCAACTCCTCAAAACTCTTCTCACAATCCTCGTTCCATACGAACGGTACACTCTTTCGAGTAAGACGTGTCAATGGAGCAGCCAACTTTAAAAATCCCTCAATGAATCTCTGATAGTATCCAGCTAAACCCAGAAAACTCCTGATCTCGGTGACTGTCCTCGACTGTTCCCACTAAACTACAACCTCTATCTTAGATGGATCAACTGATACACCATCTCTCGATACAACATGTCCCAAAAATGAGATTTGTGACAACCAAAAGTCACACTTACTGAGCTTAGCATATAACTCATGGTCTCGTAGAGTCTGCAACACGATCCTGAGGTGCTCCTCATACTCCTCCTTGGATCTCGAATATATCAATATGTCATCGATAAAGATGATAACAAACTGGTCCAAATATGGATTGAACACATCATTCATCAAAGCCATGAAAGCAGCTAGAGCATTCGTCAATCCGAATGGCATGACCAAGAACTCATAATGGCCATATCGGGTACGAAATGCTATCTTGGGTACATCTCCACTCTGAACCTTCAGCTGATGATACTCAGACCTCAGGTCAATCTTGGAAAAGACCTATGCTCCCTGAAGCTGATCTAACAAGTCATCAATGCGTGGAAGGGGATATCTATTCTTGATGGTGGCCTTATTCAACAATCGGTAATCTATACACAATCGAAGGCTCCCATCCTTCTTTCTCACAAACAAAATCGGTGCTCCCCAAGGTGAAACACTCGGTCGAACAAAACCCCTATCCAACAACTCCTGTAACTGTCTCTTAAGCTCCTCCAGCTTAACTAAGGCCATGCGATATGGTGGTCTCGAAATAGGCTTTGTACCAGGTACCAGATCTATACAGAACTCCATCTCTCTGTCTGGTGGTAACCCTGGCAATTCATCTGAAAAAACATCTGGGTACTCACTGACCATAGTAATATCTGATAACTCCGGATGTGCCTTATCCATATCTACCACGTACGTAATGAAACCTTGATATGTTGAAGGTTTTCTTAATCAGTAATCATGTAATAATCATAACTACTCCTTTCATTTATTCTTATTAAACTTTACAACATATCTAGTAGGGTTAGGAAACATAACTGTCTTAGCATAACAATCTAAAACAGCATGGTTTGCAGATAGCCAATCCATTCCTAATATTATATCAAAGTCACTCATACTTAGTAATATTAGATTGGCTATCATCTTCTTATCCCCTACTCTCAAATTGCAGTCATTAAATACATACTCTACCACTTGACTACTATTTATAGGCGTACTAATCAACATCATCATACATAATGGTGTACACTCTACATGTCTTGCCAATTTACATGCAAATGAAGGTGATACAAAAGAATGCGTGGCACTAGGATCAATTAAAACATATGCTTCAATATCATAAATCAGGATATTACCTCAAATCACATCATATGAAGCATCAGCTGTCCCCTGGTCCAAAGCATGCACTCGCCCTCGACCCATCACTTGTTTCCCTTTCTCCTCTGCCGTCGCTCTACCTCTTTGAGTAGACGTACCAGCTAGAGTTCTATCAAGCTCCCTGCCCTTCTGTGGTGCAGTAACAAATGTCTCTGGGCAATCTCTAGCCATATGCCCTTGTTTCCTATATCGAAAACATACAATAGGAGTCAGTGGACACAGTCTACTTCCTTGTTGTTTATCGTATCTTTTGCACAGATCAACAGCAGGTCTCTGTCCTCCTATGATAATGCCCTTTGTTGGGGCTACAGTTGGATAAGCAGGAGGTCTAGCATATCTCTCTCGTGCCTTCTCCACTCATGATCTCTTACCAAAGAATTTCTTCCCTCCTCAGTAACCGAAATCTCTAGACGACCTCTTCTTCTGTATATCTCGGCTGTGGCTAAACTTCCCAAACTCATAAGCATTCCTCTCGTAATCTCGCTCACATAGTTGCTCACTGCGCACTGCTTCCTCATAGGTTGCTATGTCTAATGGAACTAACCTGGATCGTAGAACTGGTCTCAACTCGTCGATAAACCTGTGGACCTTCCTGGCCTCACTATACATGGTATCGGAGTCATACCTCCTTAAGGATAGGAATAGAGTCTCATACTCATCCACAGATAAACTCCCTTAGTTTAGTCCCAAAAACTCTGCCTGTAGTTTTTGTTGTGCGGTATCGGGAACAAATTGCCTCCTAAAGGCCTCCCAAAATATCTCCCAACTAATGGTTGTGTATCGGGCTCTCAATATAGGTCGGGTGGACTTCCACTAATGCTCTGCAGCTCCTTTCAGTAGGAACACAGCAAATGCGACCATCTCCACCAACCACTCCTCAGCAGCTACAAGGTCCTTGACCCCACTAAAAGATGGAGGTCTAAACTTTCAAAATTCAAGCAACCGATACAAATCACATCTGTACCCTAATCCACTACCACCCGAAACTGATGGGGGTGTAGGAGTATCTATAGTCCTCGATGCTTGAGTCGTCTGTGTAGGTGTATCAGGGGTTACTGCCTCTCCTGTCGCAGCTCTTGCCTCCTGTCCTTGCCTACTTGGCATCGTCTGTGCCAATATCTCGATAATCATGTCAATACTACGCTCTAATCTCGTAAAGCGCATCTCAGCACAATCGGGTGCCTCAGTAGCACCTGGAGTCTTAGGCCTAGGTAATGGTTCGACAGTAACTCGTCCCTCGGGTCTATCCCCCGGCCTCGAGCCCTACCTCTCATACTCCTACCACTACGCTTATTTGCCATATAGGCAAAGTTTCTGCATTCATAATCATGAATTAGTCCGTCTCCTATCTGGTATACACAATTATATCTAAACACAGCACAGTACTATGGGGATGTACACTTTCCTATTTTCTAACATCGACTCACATCAGACTAACCTCTGCTCTGATACCATTCTGTCAGGACCCTTCTCAATCCATGACTTAACCAAAAACCACTACAATTTTTTTGCATTTTTAACTTACCTTTCCTCTCATCAATGGTTGGGCTGTGATTCGACGTCAAAGTCCTCGCTTACCACATTTTCCATTATCATACATACATGTCAATATACTATTACTAACTGTAACTGCTTTTATTATACATGTAAGATTATATAAAATCTAATACAAATACATTCCCCATAATATATATCGTATACATCACTGTGCTGTTTCTATGTTTAGATACATAACTATACAAAATATGTATACCTATCGATTGATAGGAATTGGCAATGGACTCGGGAATACTATCCCTCAATAGCTCTCGCTCTACTGCTGATGCTCTGTAGAGAGATGTAAAGAAAGAGGGGTGAGCATATAACGCGCTCAGTAAGAAAATCATGCAAGCAAGTAGATATCTATACTATCTACTTAAAATAATGCTATGCCTTGAAAACATTATTTCCTTAACTCACTTTAAAAGCATGTCTTTAAATATATATATGTATACTTGTACAGATTAAATCCCATGTACAGAAATCATGTTTTTTTTTTCAATGTAGGCATGTAATGCAAAACAATGCATCTTTATATAAATCATGCCTTTAGGTAAATCATGCCATGTATATTTAAATCACAATAAATATGGCATTTAAATCATTCACATCACAAAATCGGAGTCCGACCCATCCCTCAGGTCTGTCCGTAATTTAAATCAGCCAATCAATGTGAGATATCATTTGAGACTCTGTGGTGAAATGCAAATAGTATCTTGGAATATGATCATATCCGACATGTGATCCAAAGCAACACAGATCTCGGTGTGTGGGGCATCACTGCTGCAACGGGGGGGGGTCAGTCCATCACAACCGTCAGCTATATCCTCTTCAACTCCACAATAACACACGGTACAATGTACTCCTATGCCACATGCACGGTACAAAGTACACCCGTGGACCCTACATCACAGATGGGGTGCTTGCCATTGGTCTTAGCCCTCAAACCATGGAATACCATACCACATCTCTAATACCCTCATGCGGCTATCCTCTCACATAATGTGACACTCATTCACACAAGGATG
This sequence comes from Firmiana major, assembly GCA_033439115.1. Lineage (NCBI taxonomy): Eukaryota > Viridiplantae > Streptophyta > Magnoliopsida > Malvales > Malvaceae > Firmiana > Firmiana major. The sequence goes on from CM065903.1 coordinate 40,966,518, forward strand.
AGAGCATGGGTTTGTAACATGTATTATATATCACATACAATGCGCGCCTTTGAGTGCGACTCACAGTCGACACTTCGCTCAAACACTGTTTCACATCACAAACTCACCTCTAGTGCGAGTAAACATCTAGCAACTAGGTCAATGCATAGTTCATGTATTAAATCAAGTACGAGCAATAGCTCTAGTACCATGCTATGCACAATATCATCAAATCAAGTATGAGCAATAGCTCTAGTATTATGTCATGTATAACTCATGAAGAATCGAGTACGAGCAACGCTCCAGCACTCTGTCTTGTATCTCATGTCAAACTCGAGTATGACCTAATTGCTCCAGCACTCTGTCATGCATATATCATATAAAACTGAGTACGAGTAAGAACTCCAGTACTCTATCATGCAAGTCATGGAAATCTAGTGTGAATCAAAATCCAGCACTAATGTATGTGGAAAATATATGAAATCTAGTTCGAGTTGTGCTCCAGCACGATTCATTCTCACATAATATGATAGATGGCTCTTTAAGAAGGGATGATTTACAAAATATCAAAATCAGCACTATAAAGTGTGCTTATTTCACATCAACCTTAAAATCTTTAGTCCATCTATTTATTCTCCTACTAAACAACAGTTAAACACTCAAAATAGTGGTTTCCATGCTTCTTACAACTTTTCACAAAAGTTGACTTTTTGACTAACTAGGGGTAAAATAATTTGCCATTATTGGGTCGCAATAATTATTATTCACTTTCTCTGACCCTCAGTGTTTTTAAGTGAATGTAAAAGCAGATGAAAATACGTGCAGATATCTCTAACTACTCATAAAGTCCCTTACCTGCAATCACTCGAGAAATTTCACATTCTCTGCGCTGCTTGTTTTAGCAGTCCGATTTGCTTCTCCAATACTCTCTGGAGCTGCATATAACCATTTATCAGGTTAATTACAGTTTTCCTGCTGTATTTCACATTAAATACAGTCTATTTCCCTTAATGAGCTTTAAAAATCCTTAATGGGCCTAACTATGCGTTAAGCCCATTTTCATTTTACTATTCATTTTCGTTGGGCCTTTTGGGCTTGTGGGGCCCACCAACTCTTATTGGGCTTGTCCTAGACCTATTACATCATATTAGGCCTTAAATATTTGGGCTTGGCCCATTGGGCCTCTCGACCACATGCCATGGCTGAGAGCTATCCATGCTATCGGTTACACCATGGCATGTCATCCATGCCTATTTGTCTAGCCAATTCACTTAGGCATTTTTACAAACACTTGGTTGGCAACATTCCTAAACATCATATAGTTCATTTAGGCATTTTATCAAGCACCTTGATTGCCAACTAATTACATGTATTAATTAATCAAATTGATTAATTCTAATTAAACCATAATTATTAACACATGTACATTAATCCTTTTATGCCTTAAAAATCATATGGACATAAATCAATGTCTCACCACTCACTCTCAGCCTAACCAACATCATAATGATTTAATATGTTTCAATGCTTAAAACATATATCAATATACTTAAAATCATTCATACATTGACATATATGAAATTGAAAACTAGAAATTATACCAATTGTTGTGTTCACCCTTTTACTGAATCTTTGAAGGCTCTCGATTTGCACTCTATGGCTCCTTGATAGCCAATTCCAACATATGTCACTCTCTTTTCAATTTGGAACAACTTCCATGAAGGATGCAAGTTCCAATTATGCCTAATTCCTAGTAATTTCTAGTGAGAGAAAGCTTGGATAATATGTTTCAATGGTTTCATCTTCTAGCCGAATTTGGTGTGATGAAGATGACAATAGTGTGGCTGAATTTATAAGCCACATACTTAGCCATTAAGCTTTACTTTCCAGCCATTAAGTTTGACTTTCCAAGCCTTAGCCATGAGTCACCTAATGAGTCACCTTATGAGTCATGGTTAGCTTTAACTATGGTTAGATATTTATCTCATGGGCTTTCCATTTGGGCTTCTCGGTTTGGGCTTTCTTAATGGACTTTTGGGCTTAAATTTTGCTATGTCTCAAGCCTTTAATTGTCTAAATATTTGGCCAATCAATTGGTCCAACAATTTGGTCTAAAGGACCTAAGAATTTCGATATACGTTTAGTATACCTTAATGGGCTTTAAAATTTTCACCTTAGGCCCATTCCGTTTTTAACCATTAAATTTAATCTGGAATCCTTCCGAATAAATTTTCCTTACTTTCGGGGATGATTATCTTGTATTCTGGCTAAGAATATTTTTCCCAAATTTTTCTCCACACTTAGGTTAATTTTTAACTATGATTAGTCAACTATGGTAAAAGTCCACTTTCTTAACTATAGTTGACTTTTTCCTTAACCATTGACCAAGTTGACCTTTTTTTAAAATTTTGAAAGTGTCATATCATGTCTTACACTCTCGTCTTTATGTTTCAATCGTTCCCGATGGATAATTTCACCCGAAACACCTTATCTTGCCAAAAAGGTCCATTTTACCTTTTTTAGCTTTTACTCTCGTTTTCTATGTTCAGGACTAAATCAAGCTGACTTTCCTTCATGAGCTCTCTATGCTCTCTCATTTTAAGTTCTTATTTTTAGTCAGAATGATTTAGATTTACTTGGTCTAGCCTGTGACACTTATAGTTCACATTAGGCTCTTTATGTAGCTTTTGCGTGTTAAATCATTTCACTAACACTTTATGTCTAGTAAATACTCTCTTATGATTCAACTATAATAACAGAGTGTTCATACAGATAGGAATCATAAGGAATAAGCTAAATAAAATCTGGGTCTAACAGTATTTTTTTGCTCTGCGATTTCTTGTGCTGGAAATAACTACTGTCCGATACGTGCTTACAGGATCAGGTCATTGCAGATGGCTTTCAAGCAGGAGTCGGCATGATATCAGCTTCTGGACAGATTGTTTTTGGCAGCACAACAGTAGCTGCAAAATTCTGTTCTACATTGATGTGCAGGTAACGGGAGCAGTGCAATGCAGCAGAAAAGCATACAGGAGTAGAAGCAAACAAATTGTATTACACATGTACTGCTGGCAGCTGAATAATGGCATTGAGGAGCAGTAACAGCTGGTGCCGAGGACAATGTCTGCAGACCGAGAGCACGCCAGTAGCTGGAACCGTGAATGCATAGAAAAGTTTTGGAAGAACGTGAACAGTGACTTATCGGGACCACATTGTTGCAAAGTAGTTTAAGGCCTTATTGGCCAATTAATTTGTTATTTCATGCTTTTAGTTCTTTTAATCTTTAATTAGTTGTTAGCTTTTATTAATTGGTAGGTTAGTTTTAATATCTTTACATGTTAATTTAATTTGTAGTGTTAACTTTTAGTTAGTAGTTAATTTTATATTAAATGTTTTAGGACTTTATTTTAGTTTAGATGCAATTAGATTAAATGTGTTTCATGCATTTTTAATTTAGTCTTCATTTTTATTAGATTTTAGGTTAGTTTAATTTGTAATTTTTATTACTTTAATTACATGCATTTTTTATCTTAAGTTTGTTTAAATTTTAGTTTAATTAATTTTATTATTTTCATATTTGCATTTTATTTTAATTGCGTTAATTCATTTTAACGGTTTTAATTTTCTTTTAGAGGTTCTTGCTTTTTATTGCTCGGAGCTTTGTAAGTAATTTTAGCTCTGTTTTATTTTCTTTATTTTTATAGTTGTTATTACTTTCAGTACTTTGATTTTAGCCATGTAGACTACCCATCAAAACTTCATAATTTGCTAGGATATACTTTGGGTAAGATTAACTGGTAGTTAATTAGGCTAGTCAACTTCTCTGTGGGACGATAACTCGGGACTCAAATCCCTTTATTACTTGTACGTCCCGTATACTTGAGGATAATACCCTTCAGGGCGTACTAACCTACGAGACAATGTATCAGCTACGACGTTCTCTTTACCTTGTTTATACTTTATCACGTACGGGAACGCCTTAATGAACTCCATCCATTTGGCATGTCGCTTGTTCAGCTTACTCTTTTGTTTCAGATGCTTCAAGGACTCGTGATCGGCGTGGTTGACGAATTCTTTGGGCCACAGGTAATGTTGCCATGTCTCTAAGGTCCTCACTAACGCGTACATCGCCTTATCATATGTGGGATAGTTAAGTGCTGTCCCACTTAACTTCTCATTGAAGAAGGCAATTGGGCGTTTTTGCTGTATAACCACAGCTCTAATTCCTACACTTAAGGCATCACACTCAATCTCAAAAGTTTTAGTAAAGTCAGGCAGAGTTAACAAAGGAGCAGAACAAAGTTTATCCTTGAGCAAATTAAAAGCATGCTCTTCTGTAGGACCCTAATGAAATGCAACATTCTTTTTGACCACTTCAGTCAAAGGTGCAGCTATAGTGCTAAAGTCTCTAACGAATCGACGATAGAAACTAGCTAAGCCATGGAAACTACGCACCTCAGAAATAGACTTAGCTACAAGCCAATCTCTAATTGCCTTTACCTTATCATCATCAACAAAAATGCCATGCGAAGAAACTACATACCCAAGGAAAACAACTTTATTAGTGCAGAATGTATATTTCTTATATTTGACATACAAACTTTCATTCCTCAAAATAGTAAGAACATTCCTAAGATGCTCAACAAACTCATGTAGACTCTTACTATAAATCAGAATGTCATCGAAATAGACAACCACATACTTACCAATGAAAGCACATAAAACATCGTTCATTAAGCGCATGAAAGTACTGGGTGTGTTAGTCAAGCCAAAAGGCATAACTAACCACTCTTAGTTTTAAATACGGTTTTCCATTCATCACCTTCTTTCATACGAATTTGGTGATATCCACTCATTAAATCAATTTTAGAAAATATGCATGCACCATGCAACTCATCGAGCATGTCATCTAGCCTGAGAATAGGATAGCGATACTTTACAGTGATTTTGTTGATGGCTCAGCAGTCAACACACATCCTCCACATCCCATCCTTTTTAGGAACAATCAATATGACACGACACAAGGACTCAAGCTCTCTCTCACGTAACCTTTCCTCATGAGCTCCTCAACTTGCCTTTGAAGCTCTTTCTTCTCCTCTAGATTGCTTCTGTAGGTTGGGCATTTAGGTATGGTAGCTCTGGGGACAAGGTCAATCTGGTAATCGATCCTAAGAATCGGTGGTAGTCTGTTTGGGATCTCCTCAGGGAATACATCCTTGAACTCCTACAGTAATGAGACAACATCATTAGGCAAAGTATAATGGAGTTCAGCATCAATAAAACAAGTCTTTAAATAAGAGCAAATGGATAGGAGACTTAGCAATAAATGCAATCTTCACATCTCATGGGTTGGCATGGTAGCTCACTGCTTTACTTTCCTTGGTTCCCTTCTTTTCTTTAGCTAGCTTCCTTTGCTCTTCATGTTGCTCCTTCAGCCTTAATTGATCCTCGTAAATCTCCTTGTGGCTAAGGGGAGCAAGAGTGATCTTCTTGCCATCCATAGAAGAGGATTAACGGTTAGTGTAACCATCATGGAAGATTCTCCGATCATACTGCCACGGTCTACCCAGCAATAGGTGGCTAGCTTGCATGGGTACAACGTCTCACATCACTTTATCCTAATACCTTCCAATACGAAAAGGAACCAAGACTTGCTTCACCACTTTCACATCACTACATTTATTAATCCACTGTAACTTATATGGGTGGTGATGCTTGGTAGTAGGTAACTTTAGCTTATGTGCTAGAACATTAGTACAGCTTCCACCATCAATGATCACAGATCATACCTTGTCACTAATATGGCATCTCGTATGGAAGATGTTCTCATGTTGTACCTTATCCTCAAACTTTACATGAGTATTAAGAGCACATCTGGCAATAAGTGCTTCACCATAAGCAGTAAACTCAACATCTTCTTCTTCTTCAGCATCTTCTAACGCAGGCAACTTATCCTCAATACCAACATCAGAACCTTCACTCTCAACATCTCCATTCTCAAACATGAGTATCACTCTACGGTTGGGACACTGAGAGGTAACATGTCCATGACCCAAACACTTAAAACACTTAATGTCACATGTTCTGCTCTGGGATGCTTGGGCAGGCTCAGCCTTGGGCTTTGGAGGGTCATCAGACTTGGGCTTAACAAATCTTTCTGACTTAGGCTTATACATAGGTTTATCATCCCTACAAAAGGTGTTAGATTTCCAAACAGGAACTGAACTAGGAGTGAAACTGGATATACCTTTCCTTTTGAGTTACCTTTCCACTTTGATGGCCACATGCAACATCTCCTCTAAATCCATGTAATGCTGCAACTCTACAATGTTGGCAATCTCACGATTCAAGCCATGGATAAAATGAGCCATAATAGCTTCTGCATCCTCCTGGATATTGGCTCGAATCATGATTATCTCCATCTCCTTGTAGTAATCGTCAACACTTTTTAAACCCTGGGTGAGACCTTGGAGCTTCTGGTATAGCTCTCTATAATAATGGTTAGACACATATCTTTTCCTCATGATGTACTTCATCTCATCCCATGTAGACATTGGAGGATCACTACATCTTCTTCTACTGGAGACCAGCTGATCCCATCATACAATAGCATATTATGTGAACTCTACTGCAGCAAGTTTAACCTTCTTTACCTTAGAGTGGTGGTGGCAGTCAAATACCATGTCAATATTCCTTTCCCACTATAAATATGCCTCGAGATCATTCTTTCCTTGGAATGGAGGAATCTTCAATTTTATGCTGCCAAGGTTTCCATCCATCTTCTCTTTACCTCTATGACAGGCTCTATCAACTCGATCTCTATCTTTATACTCATGATGCCTTCTATGATGTCTATCAGCCTCAGACTCTTCTTCCAAATCATACCCAACATTATCATCATACTCTTCATTGGTAACAATCTTACTTTTCAGACGGGAAGAATCACCTTGTTGGATCCTTACAAACTGAGCTTCATGTCGATCCAACTTATCATGAATGTCATTGAATTTCATGTCCATCCGTCTGAACTGCTATTGCATTGCCTGGAGCATGAACTCAATTTTTTTAAAGTCTGACTTATCACCTTCAGAAGAAATCTTTAACTTGCAATAAACGTTAGTGCTAATAGAAAATAAAGAACCTTACAAGTGATAACCTAACCTGTAAGACCCGTTTTTTATGTGTAATCCTTATGATTCCCTAAGTATACAGTTATTTATGTAATATTAATCATAAGTGAAGTAAGGTCCATAGATTGAATGTACACACTTGCTACGTGAGTTAGTGATGTACACACAAGTTTCATTGAGTACGAATTATAAGAAATAGACATTTTTAAATGATAAATGTGGATTGAATGCAAAATGAGTAGTGAAGTAAATTGTTATGAAGTTAACTTTAAAATTTGGGATGAAATTCGACTAAGTATGCTGCAGAGTAAGGGGAGATCGATCTCTCCTTCAAGCCAGATCGATCTCAGTAATCCTCTGCCAAGAAAGGATCGATCTCATCCTTAAGCAGATCAATCTCACTATGCCTCGGCCAGAAGCAGATCGATCTCATCCTTCTCACAGATCGATCTTTGAAGCTCTCAACCTGGCTAGATCAATCTTACCCTTCAGAATAGATCAATCCCTCATGCTTGAAAACTGAATGCCGAGAGACTTAAAGCAGGAGAAGATCGATCCCTCACTTATGGAGATCAATCTTATCAAGCCATTTCTATAAAAATGGGGCAGTTGAACTGCATTTTATGAAAAACAACTCAAAAACCCTCCATTTTGAAGTAAAGTAACCTAGTTTTCTCCCTAAACTCTCAACACTTTCATTAGAGATTTGAGAGAAGTTCAATTCAGCAAAGTTGTTTCTAAATAGGAGGAGAACAACATAGTTGAAAATGAGAGGGTGAATCATTGGATTGAAAGATAAAATGAGTTTCCCCCCAAAGTTACCAAAAAAGAGAAAAATTAAGATAGGTAAGATTTCAATACACCAACTTCTAGTATATTAATCTGGATATTTTGACAAGTTGATTGGTGTATGTATTGATGGTTGAAACAACCATGAACATGCTTAATATTCTATGACCTACAAATGGCTTAGTGTGAGAAATTAGCTTAGGCATGGAATTGATGATGAATTTAGGCATGTATTGATGTTAGTAAGCATGTTTATATGATTGTAAGATCGTTTGGTGAAATCCATATGCTAGAAACAATAATGGTTGAAAATAAGTATATGAGGTATATGATGATTGCCTTAGTGAATGAAATGAGGAAGTAGAGGCATTGTGTCACGACCCTCAACTTACCAAAATACGTACAAATTTTTCGCATTTTCATGCATCAATCCTTAATCATCCTTCCTCGATCGTGAACAACCACACGCTTAACAGTTGGGCTGTGTGTCGACGTCTAACTCACTCCACCATACCAATTCAATTTGAAACATTATTTATGAGTAAACACTTGTATATATATCAGAGTTGTTACATGTGTTTACATTGTTTTACATCCCCAGTAGTTACATACAAAATGCTACTGTGCTATGTCTAGTTTAGATACAAAATAATCCAAGTGTGTATACCTTTAGCGATGGGATGCAGCGGATTACCAAAAAGGGAATGCCTCCAGTCACGTCCAATCTATACTCAAATCTCTGTAGAGAGGGGAAAATAAGGGGGGTGAGCAAACCACACGCTCAGTAAGGCAATCATGCGAACAGGTAGATACTGTACTATCTACGTGATCGTGATGCCATGCTCAAAAGCATTTTATTCATTGTTTATCTCAAAACATGAGTGTATGATTGTGTTAATGGTATGTAAAGCATTCATGCTATTAAAATTCAGTGCACATTTCAACTCAAAGCATGGTATAAATCATCATGCATAATTCACAATAAAAGCATGGCATTAAACATCATGCATTTTCACAATAAGGCATGGCATTAAACATCATGCATTCGTGCACTTTAAAAACCATTAACAAATCAATTCAACGTCAGGTCCCAGCCCATCCCTCGGGCTTTCCTGACCACAATCACTTCAAACATGGATTTATTCTTAAATAGCATTATACATGTGAGATAGGCAGTTTCAACAATAGGTAATAACCTCAAGGTCTATGTACATAACCTGTGATACCGGCTACACGGATCAGGTGTGCGGGATATCACCACCATCTGCTTCCACACGGGAGGTGGGTCAAATCCTACCCGCCGGTCCATAGCAGATCTCGTCCGAAGACGGCACATCACATCATAACACGGTACAATGTACTCCATGCTACATGCACGGTACAACGTACTCCGTGGACCCCCCAGCCTTATCCCTCGTTCGGGCTCATCAGCTGTTCCTCCAACCCTTATCCCTCGTTCGGGCTCATCAGGCGGATCTCCAACCCTTATCCCTCTTTCGGGCTCATCAGGTTGTTTTAACATGCCAAGTCTCAAAACAATGCACGTGTGAGCCTATTTAATCGATGTGACACCAAGTCTACTCGAAGCTCCAAACACGGCAACATGCAAGATGGGCATCCAGTGCGAGACAAACTCAAAGCACAATGCCAAAACAATATGAAATCCATGTGAAAACTAGTGCCTCTTGCACTCTTCCATACTCACGAAATCATGTAGGTGGCTCAAAACTTGCAAAATGTGGTTATCAAAACCAAAACATACTCATTTCTTTTGCAAATCATTTCAATGTTAGCCAACCTACCAATCATTTGCTAAAAAGCAATAAAACATGATTTTCAAAGCAATATGCTTTTGTTTTCATGCACATTTCTCAAACTCCCAACTTTTACCCTTCAATCACCCAACAACAACATTTCCTAATCTCATGCATTCTAGCAAAACATTTATGCACCCAAATTGCGCACAATATCTCTAAGAGTCCACACAATTCCCTTACCTCGATTTACTTGGTGTGACTCCTTTTCTCTTAGCTCCTCACGCTCTTGGGTCAACTCGCCTCGGCGTATCCTCGGAAGCTGCGATTCATTCATTAAATCGATTGAGTTAACGTATTTAACCCATAATTAACCTCTCTAGTCAACATTATTTACTTATGCATTTTACAAATGCCTTAACCCTCATTTTACCTCTTTTAGGTAAATCTCCCAATTTATCCACTAACCACATCTTAAAATCATACCACAACACTATAAATAACTTTTACATATCTCATTCATCATTAATCTCCATACATTCCACTTTCTCACTCTAGACCATTTCTAGGTCAAAATCATTCCAATGTATTTAGATAGTTTCTAACCATCCATACTCATGCCAAACAACTCCAAAATCAATTAAATAAACAATGTACCATAGTTGGAGTGTTAGAATCTTACCAAATTTGATTTCTCTTCTTGCTCCAATGGCAATGCCCTTAAATCCTTCAATATCAACAATGGGAAATTGCTTTCAAACTATGTTGTTCTTCTCTTTGATAGGAACAACTTTGTCTCTAATGGTCTCTCTTCAAACCTCACTGAAAATGGCTGATTTTTGAGAGAGAATGTTAGGTTTTTGGGTTGAAAGTGAAAGGTTTGTGTTTTTCCCAAAATTTTCTGATTTCCAGCACTCCTTATATAGAAATAGCTTGAGGAGATCGATCTGGTCCAAGAGGAGATCGATCTGGTCCCTTAAAATCCCTCTTTTCACGGTATTTTTAAGCCTGAGATCGATCTGTCGAAGCATGAGATCGATCTGTGGAGGCATGAGATCGATCTGTCGAGGCATGAGATCGATCTGCTCCCAAACAGAGAGCTAAGGAGATCGATCTGGTCCATTGGAGATCGATCTGTTCTATTCTTTCGCCCAAATAAGAGCATTCTGGCTCTTCCAGATCGATCTCTCATCCCATGAGATCGATCTGCCCTTCAAAATTTCCAGATTTTCTGCAGTTCCTCTGCAACAACACTTGCCAAACATCCCTAATTTGCTACCATGATCATTTCCTCATTCATTCATCTTTGAGACTTGAAAATGGCACCCATCCTCACTTCATACACATTAAAACTTGTGTAGGATCTTTGTATGACCAATGGTACTTAATATAAACTAAAATGGAAGTGCACATCTTATGCAATTATACTTCCATTTTACCAAGCTATTCAAAATCCATTCTACACACATTCTCCACCTGTTTAAGTCCATTTCTACACATTTGTACAAAATGAAACTTGTATGTACGATTACCACTCTCATTACAAGTGTGTACATTACTTGTGGACTTACATCACATATACTTCACTCATTAATTCATAGTACAACTCTATTTACACTTCTATGTACATATATACCCTTACACATATACGGGGTCTCACACATTGCTAGATTAATGTCAGTTCCATACGAATCAGTAGACTCAAGGAGTCTAAGAGATTCTTGATAAATAAGTTATATACTCGAAATGGACTCAAGAAAGAGTAAGGTTTGATAATGATGTAACCAGGCCAAATGAGATATAAATGGCCCAAATGCATTAATTTGAATATCATGTAATTAAAATGAAGTATATGAAAGTATACTGATGTGTGTAGTACACAATTTCAGCTCTAGAAGATATAATTGGAGTCGATAGACCAGATCACGAGAAGTGAAAATCGAATGAAAGTGATTCAAGCGTGATTCGAGGTAAGGGACTTATGCCAGCTATTAGAGATAGCTACACGTATGTTTTCTTACCTGCTGTGTGCGAATATATGCAATAAATGTTTAGATATTGGTATATCTAAGTAGAAAACTACGTATAAGAATAAGCCTATAAGTATGAGTTGCATGACTTCTATGCTATGGTTGTGAAATAAAGTTTTGCAAACGTTTTGAGAAAGAGTAATAATAGGACTCTCGGTTTAATACTTTGGATGAAAAGCTTTTGGACGAGTGATTGAAGGGAGATTGCGCTCTCACTCATGCTCAGTGAATAGAGACTTCTATTATTTTTTCATGTGAAATCGTGCTAGAGCATAAGTGGTAATGGTAGATTTACCAGCCCTGCTCGCACATTATTTTCAAAGGGATTTTAAGAAAAGCAAAAGAGTTCTTGATACCTTGGGTGATGCTGTGTGTCCCTCTCGAGATGCTCACTCTAGATTTTTGGGAACCATGTTGGAGCCTTCAAGTATTGTTGTGTGACTTGCTCTGACTATGCTCGCATGTAATTTCTTAGTAATACTGTGCTCGATGCCTCAGGTACACTATGTGTCTTACGTTGAGTTGCTCACACGAGGTTTTCATGATTATGTTGTGTGTTGAATAAAATCGTGCTCGAGCCGTCATGTATTATTTTGTGTCTTGCATTGACCTGCTCACACGTGGTTTATGAATGTGATAAAATGAGTATAAAATCATGCTGGAGCTGTCGTGTATTACTGTGTGTTTTACATTGACCTGCTCGCACGAGATTTTGAGACAATGGAAAGGGTGATAAGGATCCACGAGAGCACGGTGTATCGTGAGCGTTAGCCATGGAGTACGATGTGCCGTGATTTCAGTACGAGTTGAAGGGATGGTTGATCTACCTCCCCAAGCGTAGGGTTCCCACACACGTGATCAGTGTTACCTGGAATCCGACTATGGCCATAAGTCCTATATTTGTCTGAGTGATATGACATTATCACTACTGTGTGTGGTGACACATGTTTCCCTTGCTGTGTGTCTGGGGATTTGATAACCCATAATTATGTCTCATGTATATTAAATTGATGTGTGCAAAGTGATTTCTAAATGTGTACTCCTTGCTTTTAAAGATGAGCTGTGTGAAAAGAGTATGCTGTGTGAATATGCATATACCCAGGTAGAGAATTAATGATTTTGCATCGATGGAAGTTATTTTAAAGAAATGCATATGTTTTATAAGGAGAATGATTATATATTTTTAGCATGTAAATAGTGTAGTTATCTACCTGCTTTCATATTTTCCTTACTGAGCGTGTTAGCTCACCCCCTTATTTCTCCTCCACAGATTCTACATAATAGTGAGTATACTGCAGTTGTCCCTGCTGTCCTGTTACTTCGGTCATCTAGCAGTATAGAGGTATACAGTTGTGATGAAAAATTTTATATCCTGTAAACTAATGCACAGTAAAGTTTGTATTTCGTATTTTGGAGGATGTATATAATAGAAACTGATGTAAACGCTTTGGGGGATGTATATAATAGAAACTGATGTAAACGCTTCCGCACATATATATATAAAAGTCCAGTTTCTATTCTACTTCATTTGTATAACTTTATTAAACTATAAATGGATGAGATATGGATTGGATGTTGACTCACAGCCCAACTGTTTGAGAGTAAGGTAAAGGTCACGGACAAAGAGTGAGGGTCGTGACAGAATTAATGGTATCAGAGCGGAGTTGGTCTGATGTGAGTCAGTATCCATAGTTAGGAAACTATACATCCCCAAAGTACTGTGCATTATTAGGATACAATTGTGTATACCAAGCTAGAAAATGTGACTAAGACACTTACTTTGAGTATACAGGATGTCTGATAGACGATGTACTTGTATAGAAGAGAGTTCACGCTCTCAAGGGCGTGGAGATGAGCCCAAGAGATGCAGTGGATCTAGTTTTAGTAGAAATCCACCAAGTCTTAGTGAGGCCATTGAAAAGCGTATAGCGCAGTTACAACGCAGTGTAGACACGGTCATAAAGATGTTTGCATATGCAATGGCCAGATTTGAGGGTAGACAGGAGAACCCTGCTGGTCAGGCTGTTGCACCTGAGAAATCTAAGCTAGTACAGCCTGGACCGAGACCTTGCTGATGCAGAGGCAAGATTCCTGCACCCCCACTAGTTCAGGATCCTATAGCTTTACAACAGGTTGGTGGTGAAGGAGTGTATGATTGTGATCTGGGTAGACTGAGATAGCTTTGAAAGTTTGTACCACCTTCATTTAATGGGGTGAAAAACCTAGTGTTAGCTGAGCATTGGATACATAGTATGGAGAAGCTCTATCGATTTTTCCATTGCTTTGCCACAGAGAACATCACCTTTGCAGCTTTTATATTAGAGGATGAGGCCGAGCATTGGTGGATGGCCACACAGCCGATATTGAGTGCATGGCACCCAGTTGTGATATGGGATATATTATTGGATGCCTTTAGGAGGCAGTACATTCCAGCTCTTGCTCAGAGGAAGATGCAGATGGAATTTATGACATTGACTCAGGGGAACCGGATAGTGGATGAGTATGAGTCTGGATTCACATCCCTTGGCAGATATGATACAGTCACAATGAGCCTTGAGGATAGAAAGGTTCAAAAATTTCTTAAGGGACTAAGACCTTCTATCAGAGCTCGATTAGCTCTATTGGATATTACCACCTCTCATGAGGCAGTACGCAGAGCTCAGCTCTCTGAGCAAGATTATGAGTTAAATACCTCAGAATTGAGCAAGAGTTATAAAGGTAGAGATAGAGACCAGAAGATGTCAGTTGATGATAGAGGGTTCAGAAAGGGCCAAAAGTTATTTAGTAAGGGGCCTAAGATTGATGAGGTACAAGAGAGACCTGTGAAGCCTCCAGTTCATCTAGCTTTACCTCCAACTTCGAGGGACATAGTTATTGGTGGACCTTGACCTACCACAAAGCAGCGCAGGTTATGTGGTAGATATCATGGGGGTAGACTATGCTCGTTATCAGTGAGATCATGTTATAGGTGTGGTATACCAGGGCACATAGCTCATGAATGCCCAGAGTTAATTGATACAGCCCCACAGAAGGAAAAAGAGCCAAAGAAGGCTACAGTTAAGACACCTACACCTAAGAGGAAGGTTACAGCTGAAGAGAAAGGGAAGCAAGCTATTGGTCGAGGGTGACTGTTTGCATTAGACCAGGCATCTACAGATGCTTCCTCGGATGTGATTAAAGGTAGCATTCTACTCTTTGATTTTGAAGCATTAGCATTAATTGATCCTGGTACCACACATTTATTCTTATCTCCTTCATTTGCATGTAAATGGTATGAACATGTGAAACCTGTACCCTTAGGTAGAGTTTTACTTATAAGCACTCCAGTGAGAGACAATGTAATGATGGAGTATGTATGTAAGAGTTGTAAGTTAAAAGTAGGGGAAAAGGACATGTCGATCGCTCTCATCCTATTAACTATGAAGGATTTCGATGTAATACTAGGAATGGATTGGTTGGTTGCAAACCATGCTAATGTTTTCCATCCCTGAAAAGTACATTGTAAGATTTGAAAAGTAATGAAAGAAGTAGTAAATTATTTTTAAGGATGGATGCTTTTGCTAACGAATGTAATAATAATTTGTTGAAGGTTTTATCGCCTATGTGGTTGACTTGGATAAGGTGTACTCGAATATGGCTGGCATCCTAGTGGTTAGAGAATTCCCCGATGTCTTTCCAGAAGAATTACCAGGGTTGCCACCAAACAGAGAAATGGAATTCTATATTGATTTTGTGCCTGAAACTAAATCGAAATCCAAGCCACCATATAAAATGGCTCCGATTCAATTGGAGGAGCTAAAGAAACAATTGCAAGAGTTGTTGGACTAGGGGTTCATCAGACTGAGTGTATCACATTGGGGAGCACCGATTTTGTTTGTAAAGAAGAAAGATGGGAGTCTTTGACTGTGTATAGACTATCGGTTACTGAACAAGGCTAGCACCAAGAATAAATATCCCCTTCCATGGATTAATGATCTACTGGATTAGTTGTAGGGAGCACAGGTCTTTTAAAAGATTGATCTGAGGTCTGGGTATTATCAGTTGAGGATTTTGAGTGGAGATGTGCCCAAGACAGTATTTCGGACCTGTTATGGCCATTATGAGTTTTTAGTTATGCCATTTGGGTTGACGAATACTCTTGCAACATTTATGGCTTTAATGAACGATGTATTTAAGTCATACCTGGACAGGTTCATGATTATCTTTATAGATGACATGTCGGTGTATTCGAAGTCTAGGGAGAAGCATGAGCAGCATTTGAGAACAGTGTTACAGACCTTTCGAGATCAGGAGCTGTATGCTAAACTCAACAAGTGTGATTTCTGGCTAAATGAGATATCATTTTTAGGTTATGTAGTCTCGAGAGACCGGGTATTAGTTGATTCGTCTAAGATAGAGGCAATGATATAATGGGAAAGACCCAAGACAGTTAAGGAGATCTGTAGTTTCTTGGGTTTAGCGGGTTATTACCGACGATTTGTCAAGGGATTCTCTAAGCTGGCTGCTCCATTGACACGTCTCACTCGAAAGAATGTGGTATTTGAGTGGGATGATAAATGTGAAAGAAGTTTCTACGAGTTAAAGCACAGACTGAACACCGCATCTATTCTCACCATACCCACTAGCTGAAGAGGTTATTCAGTTTATATAGATGCCTGAGACTGGGCTGTGTGTTAATACAGGATGGAAAGTAGTAGCCTACTATTCTAGACAGCTTAAAGAGCACGAGAGGAACTACCCGACCCATGATTTAGAGTTAGCAGTCGTGGTATTTTCATTTAAAGTATGGCGCCACTACTTGTACGGTGAGAAATTTCAGGTGTATACAGATCATAAGAGCCTCAGATATCTATTTTCACAGAAAGAGTTAAATATGAGATAGAGACGATGGATAGAGCTTTTAAAGGATTATGAGTGCGAGATACTATACCATCCAGGGAAGGATAATGCTGTGGCGGATGCCTAAGTAGAAAGAGCCTCTGAATGGTATCGCACATGATAGTAAGGGAATATGAGCTGCTCGAGCAGTTTGGTCACCTAAGGTTGGATAAAGACCCTCTTGATATTGACAGAGACTGTGTGATAGCTAGCCTGCAAGTGGAACTGGATTTGAATGATCGAATACACTAGGCTCATCATGCTGATCTACTGTGTGAGGATCGTGCGAGTCAGATTCAGAGGGGTTATGTGGCCGATTCTTAGTGAGTGATGATGGCCTATTGAGGTTTAGAGGCAGGATTTGCGTTCCCGATAACCCATAGTTAAAGAGGTTAATTTTGACACAAGCTCATTCATCGAGATACACATTGCATCCGAGGGGTAATAAGATGTATCAAGCATCCGAAAAGTGTGTTGGTGGTCAGGGATGAAAAGAGATATCATAGAGTTTATGGTAAGATGTCTCGTTTGTCAGCAAGTGAAGGTAGAGCATCGGAAGTCTGCAGGGTTATTGTAGCCTCTACCATGGATTTCATCATGGGATTGTCGAGGACTAAGAGGAACCATGATGCTATCTGGGTAGTGGTGGACAGATTGACGACATTCGCCCAATTTTTGGCAATGAAGTCCATAGATACTCAGAGTACCTTGGTGGTACACCCTGAAGGTATTATCTGCAAGTGCACGGGTCGTACAAGTAATAATGGGATTTGAGTCTTGAGTTATAGTCCCACAGAGAAGTTGATCAGCCTAATTAACTACCGGTTAATCTTACCCTAAGTATATCCTAGCAAATTATGAAATTGCAATGGGTGGTCTACATAGCTAAAATTAAAAGTTTTGAAAACAATAAACATTAAAAAATAAAGAAAATAAAACTAAGCTAAAAGTACTTGCAAAGCTCCGAGTAATTAAAGGCAAGTACCTACAAAAGAAAATTAAATCAGTTAAAAATTCATTAACGCAATTAAAATAAAGTACAAATATGAAAATAACAAAACAAGATTAATTAAACTACAATTAAACTAACCTAAAATAAAATATGCATGCAAATTAATCTAATTATGAAAATACAATTTAAACTAACCTAAAATTTAATAAAAATGAAGACTAAATTAAAAATACATAAAATGAGTTTAATCTAAATTAATTCTAATTGGAAAACCTATTACTAAAATAAAAATAAAAATTAACTAATGGCATAATTAAATCTAAATTCTAGACTAATCAATCAATTGAACTATAACTAATCATGCAAATAAAATTAAAATCATAACTTCTTAGGCTAAGAAATTAAAATGGACTTAACTATTCTAAAAATGCCTGTAAATAAATTGAACAATTAAAATGCATTGGCCAAACAAGGCCTTAACAACAAATTCCAGCAAGTGGTCCCAATTCACTGTGCACGTTTCTTCTTTGTTTCATTTTCAGGTGCTCCATATGTGCTCTCTCGGTTTTGTGCCTCAGCTCCAAATGCTGCCGGTCTTTGCACCAGCGCATGTCCAGGCTTGCTGTCTGCAAACTTCTGCTCCAGGTCAGTGCACGCCTGCTACCTTATTCTGCTCCAGGTGTTCTCAACTGTTTCTGCTTAACTTCTGCTATTCGTTCCCTACAACTATCTACTGTACTGCATCTCTGTCTGTTCATTGGTGCTGCATCTAGGTACCATGTTGATCTCGGTTTTGTCCAGCTAACTGCACAGGCCCTCCAGCTAGTGTCCGTACTGCATCCAGACTACCTACTGAACACTGTACCCTGCTGCTTCAGTCTACAGCCCGACCGTGCACTGGATTGCCAACCCGAATACTCTGTGTTTCATTTCCAGGTACTGCTCCATGTTCTGTCATGCATGGTCTTGCTCCTGGCAATTTTCGACTCGCACTCCTGCACCTAGTTATTGTCCAAGTGCTATGCTGGTCTGCTCTCGTTCCTTTAAGCAACAACACGCACCAAAGATAATGCATAAACTGCCGGCTTCAGAACAAAACAGAGAAGGAAAATAGCCCAATCACGGTTTGCACACTAATTATTGCTGCAAAATAGAAATTAAAACACAAGAACAACTGTTAACAATAAAGTCTAATGCAGTAAAGGCAGTCTAAAAATGTAAAACTAGATTAAAACCATGTTAAAAGATGATGAACAGTAAAAACATTCTAAAACAGGGGAGAACAGAGAAGATTCTTTGCTAATGCTGCTGCTGGAAATCAACCCGTGTCTCACTGCAATAGCCAACCGTGACATGAAACTCTACACCGAACAGCTTGATGAATCCTTCTCACTGCCCACCAGCAAGCAAGGAACAACAATAAAGTAGAAATAAAATGCAATAAATGAAATAGATTCAAGAAACGTAAGAAAGTGCAGTAAAAATGGAAACTATACTCTAAATGCAATCAAGAACCGACACATAAAATGCATGCAAGTAAGAATGAAATAAAGAAAAGAAAGAACAAGAAAGCATAGCAAACCATGAGATTAAAACTGAGAGGAATTATGTGAAAACTACAACTAAAAACATCAACGTGCTTCATCAATGTGAATCCTTAGCTCGGGTTGCTTCCTTCCTCTCTCCAACTGAGGTTCCACTTTGCCGTTGATGTGGATAAATGCTAAGCATCAACCCACATCAAAGCATCAAAACCAAAAGGCATAAACCAAGGAAGAGGTGGCTACCCGAATGCATCAAGACAGTAAACCGAGAGTAAAAAAAAAAATAATCATAAAATAAAGATTGATCAAAACAAAAACATAAACAGTTAAGGAAAATCGAGAGTTAGAAAATGAGAGCCAATTACTTTTCATTAACTTTCATTGAATCAAACGCAAAGGAAATAATCTTGATAATATGAACTACAAATAACCGAGCAACGAAAATGAAAAACTTCATAAAAACATTAAGAAAGTTGCCATGAACAGTAAAATTGTTTGTTTCAAAAAAAACTATTCGAAAATTTAAAGAAAGCTTTAAAATTAACCTAAAAGCTACTCTACCATAAATTACATTACTCCTAAATTACTCTACATTACTCCTACCCTAAACTACTCAACTTTTCAATTGCTATCATATTCTATTTATACACACACTTAGGGGTACAATGATAATTTTTCCATCCTAGATGAGTTGGCATTGTTTGGCCACTTGTCTTCCTTTAATTTGCTGCAGAGTAGATATTTCCACGTCATCAGTCTTTTTATACAATTTGTTGTGTGATGTGGCCCGGCTTGTGTCTTCCAGGAGGTTGGCACGATGTCCTTTGATATTATCGTTTCTGCGCGAATAAAATAAAGACACCTGGCATCACGCGTGTCCAGATGACTGGTGACTCGGTCTGCAAATTGGAAGTGGTCCAGTCTCCTTTAGCTCGTTTTCAGCCCAATTTCAACTGAAACAACTGAGTTTCATCCGAATTTAATTTATTTACACATTAAAGAATTTTAATTAAATAAAGGGGATTATTAATAAAATAATATGGGGATTAAATAAATAATTAGGAATTTAAGCACAAATAATTCTATTAAAAATAGAATTATCACACCCCCAATCTTGAGATTTTGCTTGTCCTCAAGCAAAACAAAACAATTGTAGGAATGACTAGTACAAAACACTAAAATTTCCCCAACATTATCCTCAGAGAAAAAATACAGACTATGATCTCAAAGACTCACAATTACAAGTCCAACATTCAGAATCATTCAATCATAAGTCCTCACCCAAATTGGACTCCTCGTGTGTGTGTGTGAAAATGTCAAAGTCACTTCATAGTATATTATCTGGATCAGATTATGCAAACATAGTGATTGCAAAGTCAATGACATGTGATCATTCCTATAAGTTTGCTTTTCACTTATCTCTCCACTAATGTAGTAACACTTAACCAAAGATCAATAGGACTTCATTAAGCTTGTATTGTAAGGCTAGGGTTAAGGTATGATAAAGTCAATTTAGGTTTAATTACCCCTTAACATGCATTACTTTCAAGGATTTTTAATGTAAGAGCTCAAATTTATTTCCCGAAACTTATTTATTTTACTATACATTTTATTGTATTTTTGTATTTTTCCTCTTTTTTTTTTCATTTTCATTTTTTTTTTCGAATTTTCACTATCAACATATACCCATATGTACAAAGCTCACAATATATCCCAATAAATTTTCATGCTTTCGGGGTAAGGGATAGGAAAAGAGTACTTAAGCTAGGGAAAAGTTAGCAGGTGTATTTACAGAGAAAAGCTAATTTGGCTCAGATGGGTGACTAAGGGTAAAGTATGTATAGGGATGGCTCGAAAGGCTCAAACGATCCAAAGATGGCCTAAATCATCTCCCTAATTAAGTGCGATCTAATATTTCGCCTCGAGATCAGATCAAGCAAATTCTAGAATATGATGTATAAAATCAATTGAACAAATGCAATCCTATGTCCACATATGCTTTCTCTAAATAAATATACAGATTCATGACATGACATGTGCATAAAATGAGGAAATCACAATCAAAATTAAGACAAATTCAAGAACTCAACTTCATGCTTTTCCTATAATCATGCTTCTTAGTCAATCAAAGTTAGACTAAATCATGGGGTCATATCATTGGAATATGGGAAAACTACATGCTAGGCACTAAATTATCCCAAAATCAAGCAGTTTAAGCTCATATTTTCAAAAAACATTTGAAATTTTTTTCAATTTTGCCCAAAATTTTGAAAATTGCTCAAGTGATATCCCCTCCCCCAAACTTAAAGTGCACAGTGTCCTCAGTGTGCAGATAATATAAGAATTGAAGTTCAGGACCAGAATACTCCCCTTTATGATGATGATGATGTACAACTGAAGCTTGATTGAAAGCGTAAAACTAGAAAAGAAACCTGCAAAATAAACAAAGAAAGAAATAACGGAAAAGAAAAAAGAAAAAGGACTCTATACAAAGTGGAAAGAAAAATTAAGCCACTTCAAATGCAGCTAAAGAACACAATACTCAGCAGCAAGGCGAAGAGTAGGAGGATCAACCAGAGTGGCGATAGAATGTTGACAGTTAACTCCTCCTTAGCTCTATCTACTTCTCTCATTCTTTCAGACTTCCTATGCTTAAGCCTTATATCCTCCATCCTAAAACAGTCTTGAGAGTTATCAGGGAGCTTCAAAGGTTTGAAAACATGAAATGTCACCTCCTGATCTAAGACTCTCATAGTCAACTCCCCCTTTTGTACGTCAATCAAAGTCCTACCTGCAGCTAGGAATGGTCTGCCTAGTATAATGGGGACTTCCCTGTCTTCATCCATATCCAAAACAATAAAATTTGCAGGGAAAATAAATTTTTCCACCTTTACTAAGACATCCTCAATAACCCCCTTCGGGTATTTAATGGATCGATCAGCCAACTGGAGGGTCACTGTGGTCGGCTTAACATCCCCTATTCCTAACTTTTGGTAGATAGACAAAGGCATCAAATTGATACTGGCTCCTAAATCACACAGGGCTCTACCAAAGAATAGATTTTCAATAGTGCAAGGTATGGTAAAACTCCCCGGATCCTTAAGCTTGGAGGGTAAGTTCCTCTGGATAAGTGCACTACATTCCCCAGTTAAGGCCACTGTCTCATAATCTTCGAATCTTCTTTTCCTAGAGAGGATATCCTTTAAAAACTTCACATAACTTGGCATTTGCTCTAAGGTATCTGCGAAAGGAATGTTGATGTGAAGTTTCTTAAAAACCTTAAGAAATTTAGCAAATTATAGATCGAGTTTTTGATTCTGGAACCTCTGAGGAAAAGGTACTGGTGGTCTAACCAGAGAGGATGTAATGGAAGCATGTATAGCATTAGAGGACAAGGAAGGCATTGAAGTAGAAGAAGGTAAAGATGAAGAAGCGCCTAGATTTGATTCCTTTGCAGCCTGATCTTTAGGTTGCCACTCTTTCTAAGCTGCCTCGTTAGAACTTAAGGAATCTTTAACTATGTGCTGTTCAGGTTAGGACTCAACTTATGGATCATCATCTAGCTCTCTGCTGCTTCTAAGATTAATGGCTTTCACATGTTCTTTACCCTTCCTTTGCCTAACAAGATTGGCTTCAGTGTTACTAGGAAGGGTCCTGTGAGGACGCTAGCTAAGAGCATTTGCTATTTGTCCCACTTGAACCTCTAAGTTCTTAATTGAAGTAGCTTGATTTTGTAGGATCGTTAAGAACATCTCTTCTAGTGTAGGCTTCTTCTCAGCTGCTGGTGCTGGTGTAAGTAGATGTTGTAGCTACATAAGTGGTGGTGGTGGTTGATGGAAGTGAGGTGGATGATGCTAAAATTGAGGTAGGGATGGATGATATGGTGGATGGTGTGGAAATTATGACTATGGGGTACATGAACCGATGAAGCTTGAAAACTAGGGGGGTTCTACAGGTCTAGATCTAGAAGTTTGCCCTTGGTTTTGGCTCCAGGCGAAGTTAGGATGGTTCCTCCACTCTGGATTATAGGTGTTTGAAAAAGGGTTGTTCTGTTGCTTAGAGGGGAAACATATTGAACCGATTCTAGGTTAAACGAACACCTATCCACAGAGTGTGTACCACTACACAGATCGTATGAAAGGAAAGGACTTTGGACAGAATAAATCAGATTAGAACTGGTAGAAGGATTATGCTGGGTACTGAGCGACTCTACCTTTTTCGTAAGGTTAGCGATTTGAGAGGTCAAGGTAGACAGCGTGTCAAGCTCATAAATACCCGTCGACTTCTTAGGTAATTGCCTCTCTGAGGACCATAAATAGTTATTAGCAGCCATCTTTTCTAATAACTCATAAGCTTCCTCCTCTATTTTACACGTTAGCGCTCCAACTGCAGCAGCGTCAACAATGGTCCTATTTTGGCTTGTAAGTCCGTTGTAGAAGGTTTGGACTTGCAACCACAAAGGTAGGCCATGGTGAGGGCACTTCCTAAGAAGCTCCTTATATCGTTCCCATGCTTCGTAAAGAGATTCGGAGTCGAAATGAGCAAAGGAAGATATGTCACTACGGAGTCTGGCCGAGGGAGGGAAAAACTTAGCTAAAAATTGATGGGCTAACTCGTCCCATGTAGAAATGGATCTTGGAGGCAAGGAGGTTACCAGTGTCATGCCTTATCCTTAAGTGAGAAGGGGAATAGTCTAAGTCTAAGCGCATCATCAGATAATCCATTATGCTTGAATGTGTTGCACAAGTCCAGGAATTGCCCAAGGTGAGCATGTGGGTCATCGTGCGGAAGCCCACTAACCTGTAAAGAGGTCTGGATCATCTGGAGGATGGAAGGCTTAATTTCAAAATTGTTAACAAGGACAACTGGTGGCCTAATGCCGGTATAATAACCTCCAATAGTCGGCATTGTATAATCTCCAACGGTCCTAATTTTCTATTTTCTGCTATAGCGTTTTGGAGCGGAGTTAATAATTTCCTAGAATCCTTTCGAATTTTCCTAAGAGTTAGTTCAATTTCAGGATCTAGAGCAAAGTAATCAAAACTCCTAGCTCTACGCATGCAAACATCAGAAAGTCCTTAGAAAATTTTTTAAGTTTTTTAAATTTAAAATTTTTTTAATTAATTATGAGAAAATTTAACTAACCTAGACTAAGACTCTGAATATTTACAAGCTAGAATTACAGCTAAGCATAAATTCACCGATATTAATTAACGACTAATTAAAACTTCCCCGGCAACGGTGCCAAAAACTTGGTACACCCTGAAGGTATTATCCGCAAGTGCACGGGTCGTACAAGTAATAATGGGATTTGAGTCCCGAGTTATCGTCCCACAGAGAAGTTGATCAGCCTACTTAACTATCAGTTAATCTTACCCTAAGTATATCCTAGCAAATTATGAAATTGCAATCGGTGGTCTACATAGCTAAAATTAAAAGTACTGAAAACAATAAACATTAAAAAATAAAGAAAATAAAATCGAGCTAAAAGTACTTACAAAGCTCCGAGCAATTAAAGGCAAGTACCTACAAAAGAAAATTAAATCAGTTAAAAATTCATTAACGGAATTAAAATAAAGTGCAAATATGAAAATAACAAAACAAGATTAATTAAACTACAATTAAACTAACCTAAAATAAAATATGCATGCAAATTAATCTAATTATGAAAATGCAATTTAAACTAACCTAAAATTTAATAAAAATGAAGACTAAATTAAAAATACATAAAATGAGTTTAATCTAAATTAATTCTAATTGGAAAAGCTATTACTAAAATAAAAATAAAAATAAAAATTAACTAATGGCAAAATTAAATATAAATTGTAGACTAATCAATCAATTGAACTATAACTAATCATGCAAATAAAATTAAAATCATAACTTCTTATGCTAAGAAATTAAATTGGACTTAACTATTCTAAAAATGCATGTAAATAAATTGAACAATTAAAATGCATTGGCTAAACGAGGCCTTAACAACAAATTCCAGCAAGTGGTCCCGATTCACTGTGCACGTTTCTTCTTTGTTTAATTTTCTGGTGCTCCATACGTGCTCTCTCGATCTATGCCTTAGCTCCAAATGATGTCGGTCCTTGCACCAGCGCATGTCCAGGCTTACTGTCTGCAAACTTCTGCTCCAGGTCAGTGCATGCCTACTGCCTGATTTTGTTCCAGGTGCTGCAACTGTTTCTGCTCAACTTCTGCTACCTGTTCCCTGCAACTATCTGTTGTACTGCATCTCTGTCTGTTCACTGGTGCTGCATCCAGGTGCCATGCTGATCTCGATTTTGGCCAGCAAACTGCACATGCCCTCCAACTGTTGTTCGTGATGCATCCAGACTGCCTGCTGAACACTGCACCCTGGTGCTTCAGTCTACAACACGACCGTGCACCGAACTGCCAACCCGAATACTCTATGTTTCGGTTCAAGGTATTGCTCCACGTTCTGTCATGCATGGTCCTACTCCTGGTAATTTCTCGCTCCCACTCCTGCACCTAGTTATTGTCTAAGTGCTGTGCTGGTCTGCTCCCATTCCTTCAAGCAACAACACGCAGCAAAGATAATGTACAAACAGCCAGCTTCAGAACAAAACAGAGAGGGAAAACAACCCAGTCACGGTTTGCACACTAATTATTGTTGCAAAATAGAAATTAAAACACAAGAACAACTATTAACAATAAAGTCTAAAGCAGTAAATGCAGTCTAAAAATGTAAAAATAGATTAAAGCCAAGTTAAAAGATGATAAACAATAAAAACATTCTAAAACATGGGAGAACAGAGAAGATTCTTTGCTACTACTACTGCTGGAAATCAACCCATGTCTCACTGCAACAGCCAATCGTGACATGAAACTCTACACCGAACAGCTTGATGCATCCTTCTCACTACCCACTAGCAAGCAACGAACAATAATAAAGCAGAAATAAAATGCAGTAAATGAAATAGATTCAAGAAATGTAAGAAAGTGTAGGAAAAATAGAAACTATACTTTAAATGTAATCAAGAACCGAGACATAAAATGCATGCACGTAATAATGAAATAAAGAAAAGAAAGAATAAGAAAACATACCAAACCATGAGATTAAAACTGAGAGTAATTATGTGAAAACTACAACTAAAAACATCAACGTGCTTCATCAACGTGAATGCTTAGCTCGGGTTGCTTCCTTCCTTTCTCCAACTGAGGTTTCACTTTGCCATTGATGTGGATAGATGCTAAGCATCAACCCACATCAAAATATCAAAACCAAAAGGTATAAACCAAGGAAGAGGTGGCTACCCGAATGCATCAAGACTGTAAATCGAGAGAAAAAAAATTAAAGATTGATCAAAACAAAAACATAAACAGTTAAGGAAAATCGAGAGTTAGAAAACGAGAGGCAATTACTTTTCATTAACTTTCATTGAATCAAATGCAAAGGAAATAATCTTGATAATATGAACTAAAAATAACCGAGCAACAAAAATGAAAAATTCATAAAAACATTAAGAAAGTTGCCATGAACAATAAAATTGTTTGTTTGAAAAAAAAAACTATTCGAAAATTTAAAGAAATATTTAAAATTAACCTAAAAGCTACTTTACCCTAAATTACATTACTCCTAAATTACTCTACACTACTCCACCCTAAACTACTCAACTTTTTAATTGCCATCATATTCTATTTATACACACATTCAGGGGTACAATGGTAATTTTTTCATCCTAGATGAGTTGGCATTGTTGGGCCACTTGTCTTCCTTTATGCTACAGAGTAGATATTTTCACGTCATCAGTCATTTTATCCAATTTGCTGTGCGATGTGGCCCGACGTGTGTCTTCCGAGAGGTTCGCATGGTGTCATTCGATCTTATCATTTCTGCGTGAATAAAATACGAGCACCTGGCATCACGCATGTCTAGATGACTGGTAACTCGATCTGTAAATTGGAAGTGGTCCAATCTCCTTTAGCCTGTTTTCAGCCCAATTTCGACTGAAACGACTAAGTTTTATCCGGATTTAATTTATCTGCACATTAAAGAATTTTAATTAAATAAAGGGGATTACTAATAAAATAATATAGGGATTAAATAAATAATTAGGAATTTAAGCACAAATAATTCTATTAAAAATAGAATTATCACTTAGCAGAGCTGTATGTACGAGAGATTGTAAGGCTACATGGTGTTCCGGTGAGCATTGTATCAGATAGGGATTCCCGCTTCACTTCTCACTTTTGGTAACAATTTTAGGCAGCTATGAGGAACTCGATTGAGTTTCAGTATTGCTTTCCATCCTCAGACCGATGGTCAGTCAGAGAGAACTATCCAGACATTAGATGATATGTTGAGAGCGAATGTTATGGGTTTTAAAGGCTCCTGGGATGATCACCTACCGTTAGTCAAATTTGCATACAATAACAGTTATCACTTGAGTATCGAGATGGCACCATATGAAGCCTTGTATGGTAAAAGGTGTCATTCCCCAATTGGTTAGGAAGAAATGGGTGAAAGGGAAATTTTTGCTCCTGACTTGGTACAACAAGCCTCTGAGGTTGGTCAACTGATATGTGAGGGATTGAGAATAGCTCAGAGCAAGCAGAAAAGTTACGTTGACATGAGACGGAGGCTATTAGAGTTCACTTTGGGTGACTTAGTATGCTTGAAAGTTTCTCCTTTGAAATGGATTATGAGATTCGGTAAGAAGGGTAAGTTGAGCCATCGTTATATTGGACCATTT
The DNA here is from genome assembly GCA_033439115.1 of Firmiana major. Classification (NCBI taxonomy): domain Eukaryota; kingdom Viridiplantae; phylum Streptophyta; class Magnoliopsida; order Malvales; family Malvaceae; genus Firmiana; species Firmiana major. Next base: position 40,994,297 of record CM065903.1, read on the forward strand.
GAGTTACTGGAGCATGTGGGAGATAAGGCCTACAAGCTAGCATTGCCACTGGAGCTGGCAGGTATACATAATGTCTTTTATGTGTCTATGCTTCAGAAGTACCATCGAGATCCAACTAATGTGATTCGGTATGAGCCATTGGAGCTCAAGAATAATTTTTCATATGTAGAGAAATCGATCTGGATACTGGATAAGAAGGAAAAGGTGCTACAAAATAAGATGATTCTGCTTATTAAGGTTCTCTGGTAGCACCATACTTCAGAGGAAGCAACTTAGGAATTGGAGAACTTTATACGGGAAAAGTTCTCCTAACTTTTTGAGGAGTAACTTGGTTCTAATTTGGAAGACCAAATTTCTTAAAGGAGGGGAGGAATGTAAGAACCATATTTTTATGTGTAATCCTTATGATTCCCTAAGTATACATTTGTTTATGTAATATGAATCATAAGTGAAGTAAGGTCCGTAGATTGGATGTACACACTTGTTATATGAGTTCATGATGTACACACAAGTTTCGTTGAGCATGAATTATAAGAAATTGACCCTTTTAAGTGATAGATGTGGATTAAATGCAAAATGAGTAGTGAAGTAAATTGTTATGAAGTTAACTTTAAAATTTGGGATGAAATTCGGCTAAGTATACTGCAGAGCAAGGGGAGATCAATCTCTCTTTCTAACCAGATCGATCTCGATAAGCCTTTGCCAAGTAAGGATCGATCTCATCCTCAAGCAGACCAATCTCACTATGCCTTGGCCAAAAGCAGATCGATCTCATCCCTCTAGCAGATCGATCTCTGAAGTTCTCTGCTTGGTTAAGATCGATCTTTCCTTTCAGAACAGATCGATCCCTTATTCTTGAAACTGAATGTCGAGAGACTTAAAGCAGGAGAAGATCGATCCCTCACTTATGGAGATCGATCTCATTAAGCCATTTCAATAAAAACGGGGTAGTTAAACTACATTTCATGAAAAGTAACTTAAAAACCCTCCATTTTGAAGCAAAGTAACCGAGTTTTCTCCCTAAACTCTCAACACTTTCCTTAGAGATTTGAGAGAAGTTCATTTCAGTAAAGTTATTTCTAAATAGGAGGAGAACAACATAGTTGAAAACGAGAGGGTGAATCGTTGGATTGAAAGAGAAAAGGAGTTTTCCCCTAAAGTTGCCAAAAAATGAGAAAAATTGAGATTGTAAGATTTCAATACACCAACTTCTAGTATATTAATCTAGATGTTTTGATGAGTTGATTGGTGTATGTATTAATGGTTGTAACATCCCTGAACATGCTTAATCTTCCATGTCCTACAAATGGCTTAGTGTCAGAAATTAGCTTAGGCATGGAATTGATGATGAATTTAGGCATGAATCAATGTTAGTGAGCATGTTTATATGATTGTAAGATAGTTTAGTGAAATCCATATGCTAGAAACAATAATGGTTGAAAGTAAGCATATCAGGTATATGATGATTTCCTTAGTGAATGAAATGAGAAAGTAGAGACATTGTTAGATTAATGACAGTTCAATACGAATCAGTAAACTCAAGGAGTCTAATAGATTCTTGAGAAATAAGTTATATACTCGAAATGGACTCAAAAAAGAGTAAGGTCCGATATTGATGTAACGAGGCCAAATGAGATATAAATGGCCCTAATGCATTGATTTGAATATCATGCAAGTGAAATGAAGTATATGAAAGTATGTTGATGTGTGTAGTACACAATTTCAGCTCCAGAAGATATAATTGGACTCGATAGTGTAATACACGTAGTTTTACACGTATTTCTTATGAAGCTATGATGTATATGTACATTGTTACAGGTGTAAAGATATAAAGGATGTAGGGATTATGAAATTTAATGTACAATCCATGATTTCAAGTTGTGTGCATAAATTTTCTTGCCTATCAATTATATGGAATGGATACTATTATACGTTAGTTGTATACGAAATGTAAAATGAGGTATTAGGCAAATAAGGATGAGATACACATTGAGAATCAATAGAAAACTGTAGTAATGTGGATGCAGGGGAAGAGCAGATCGATCCCCATGAATAACAGATTGATCTCCTCTCACAAAATGTCAAGTATCAGTTCAATTGGAACAGGGCAGATCGATCTCTTTAAACCTCTGTTTGGAAGAAATCGATCTCTTATAAGGAACAAATCGATCTCCAATTATCTCGGGTTAAAACAAATCGATCTTCCCTTACTACCAGATCGATCTCCACCAAGCGCCAGATCGATCTTCTAGGCTTTGTCTATATTTGAAACATGACTTTTTGGACTGGAACACGTTTCCCTCTTTTCTAAACACTCCAACACTCACCATTTTCACACAAAACCAAGCTTTCTCACTCAAGAAAACACTACATTCCCAGCAGATTCGGAGGAAGTTCAAAGAGGTAAAATTTTTCCTTGTAGTGAGGAGAATAATATATCCAAAAATTAAAAATTGGATTGCTCAAGCAAAAGAGTTAAGCATCCCATAAGTTTGGTCTAGAGGAAGGGGTAAGCTTGGGAAGTCTTCAAGACCCTTAAGTATAAGCATTGGTTTTTGTGAAAATGCCTAAGAGAGAAGAATGTATTAAAGCATTTTACCATATATGTTTTCATCTATAACGAAAGATGATTTTGTTGATCATGCATGAGCTATGTAGATAGTACAGTATCTACCTGTTAGCATCCTTTTCCTTACTGGGCTGTGGTTTTCTCACCCCACTATTTTCCCCCTCCAGATACTAAGAGATAGAAAAGTGCGGTGCTCTCCAGATCTGTTTAGTGTCTGTCAGCTTACACCAGTTGCTAAGGTATAAGAATTGTATATATAAAAGCATTTTGTATCTATGCTATTGTATCGCACAGTCTTACAAAAAAATATATTTGTATGGGGATGTTATGTAAAGATATTATAAATATACAATCGATTTTGTATATCTACACACATGCCTGGGAGTGTGTGCATTTAAGTTTCAATTATTTCCCTATAAATGCATGGAATTAGTAATTACATCAACTTATAGCCCAACAGTATGTGGTATATGTATGCATGAGGGGCACCCGGAGTCGAGGTGTGATGGAAATTGGTATCAAAGCAAGGTTGGTGTGATGTGAGTCGATCTTTAGGACTAAGAAAATATACATCCCCAAGTTACTGTGCAATATTTAGATACATATGTGTATATGGAGCTGGTTAGTGATCTAAGAGTTTGTTATAAATGCTGGAAAGTCAACAGGATTGTGAGCTATGCCTGAGAGACACCGCAAGAGGGGAGAGAGCTCACGAGCTTAGGGGCGAAATGATAGGATTGAGAGGCATAGTAGATCATCCTCTAGTCATGAACCCCATGATTAGATAGAGGTTTTCAATTCTCGGGTAGCCAAATTAGGGGAAGATATGCATACGATGATGATCATGATGGGTCAGATTATGTTTAAGTTTGAGGGTATATCCGATATGGCAAGACAGGCTACACCGAATCCCCCAGCAGCTACACCTGAACCTGAGAATGCTGTACCTACATAACCCAAACAAGATAGACCATGAGGTCCCCCTATTCAACCAACTTCTCTTCCAGTGGCCCCACAGCAGTGTGACGATGATGAATTGGGGCATGATTATGACTATGATATGGAGAGATTGAGGCATTTTATGGACATTAAGCCTTCTTTTTTTTGTGGGGTAAAGGATTTGGCAGTGGCTGAGGATTAGATAAGTCAGATGGCGAAGTTGTTTAATGTTTGTAGGTGTTTAGCTATGGAAAGAGTAGGGCTTGTGGCCTTTGTATTGAGAGGTGAAGCAGAGCACTGGTGGAAGTCCACCTAGCCTATGTTGAGAACTCAGGGTACATCGATCACATGTGATATGTTTTTGGGTGATTTCAAAGAATAATATATCCTTGATACTGCTCGACGTAGGTTACAAATGGAATTTTTTAATCTGACTCAAGGAAACCGAGCAGTGGATGGGTAGAGTCATGATTCACACCATTGGGTCGGTATGATCCAAACTCTATCAGGAGTGAAGCTATTACAGTTTATAGATTTGTTGATGGACTAAGGCATTCGATTAGAGCTAAACTGGTCCTGTTTGATGTTGCTATATATAGAGAAGCTGTACGACGGGCCCAGTTGTGTGAACATGACTATGAGCTGCATATTTTAGAGTTCAGTTGGGGTAAGGACAAGGGTCCGAGGAAATTGGGAGATGGCAAGAGTGCCAATTTTGGTCGAAGATATGCTGGTAAGCATCGGAGAGAGGCAGATGAGTTATAGAAAAAAGGCTGTTAGACTTTAATACATTTGACTCAAACACCAGCCAGGGGTATAGTGATTGGTAGACCCCGATCGACTACTGACCAATGCAGAGTATGTGGTCGATTTCATGGTAGTAGGCCCTGTCATTTTCAGGTTACACGATGCTTCAGATGTGGTAGGTTTGGATATTATGCAAAAGATTGTCCAGAAGCAGTTAAGGTAGTCTCACAGAAGGGCAAGGAGTCAGAGAAAGTTCCTATAGTTACACCTCCTATACAATATGAATCAGTAGATTCGAGGAGTCTAATGGATTCTCGAGAAATGAATAAAATGATCGAAATGGACTTAGGAGAGAGTAAAGTCCAATAAGACGTAACGAGGCCAAATTGGTGTAAAATGGCCCAATACATTGAATTAAACTTCATGCAAGTGAAAATGAAGCATATTAAAGTATACTGATGTGAATTGTAAATCATTGTAGCTCTTGGAGACATAAATAGAGTCGATAAGACCGGATCATGAGCATTGGAAACTAAGGAAAGTAAATCGAGCATGAATCGAGGTAAGGGATTTATGCGAGCTATTAGAGATAGCTATACGTATGTTTCTTACCTGCTGTGTGCAAATAAATATGATAAAGTAAATAGATATTTGAATATCTAGGTTAAAAGTAAGTATGAGAAGAAGCTTATATGCGTGAATTGCATGACTTCAATGTTCTTATTGTGAAAAGATCTTCTGCAAGTGTTTTGAGAAAGAGTAATAATAGACTAGCTCTCGGTTTAGTATTTTACATGAAAAGCTTTTAACGAGTGATTGAAAGGAGATTGCCCTCTCACTCATAGTTAGTGAATGGAGCCATCTATTTCTTTTATGTGTAAACTTGTGCTAAAGCCAAAGTGGCAATGGTAGATTTACCAGCCTTGCTCGCATAACATTTTAAACGGATTATGAGAAAAGTAAAAAGTGCTAGAGCTGAGTGAAGCTATGTGATCCACTTGAGAGCTCACATCTGTTTTTGGCAATCATACTAGAGTCATCGAGTACTGCTAAGTGATCTTACTCTGATTATGCTCGCATGTGACTCACTCGATTTAAAGTGATTTTAAGTAAAAATGTGCTCGATGCCTCAGGTATGCTATGAGATCTTATGCTGAGTTACTCGCACAAGGTTTTATAAGCTTTCTGTGTTATAGGACAAAATCGTGCTCGATGCCTCAGGTATGCTGTGTGATCTTACGCTGAGTTGCTCGCACATGGTGTTACGGACTTTGTTGTGTGATTAGTAAAACCAAGCTGGAGTCGTCGTGAAATGTTGAGTGCTCTTGCACAGACCTGCTCGCACGTGATTTTGAGACAATGAAAATGGGTGATAAGGATCCATGGGAACACGTTGTACCATGAGCGTTTACCACGAAATACGATGTGTTGTGATATCTTAATGATTCTATATGGGCTGAAGGGATGGTTGATCCACCTCCCCAAGCATTGGATTCCCGAACACCTGATTAATAATGCCTGGAATAAGAGCTATGGCCATAGGTCTTTTATTTGTGTGATATTACTTTTTATTACTATTGTGTGAGGTGACATATGTCCCCTCTGCTGTGTGATACAGGGTGATATGATATCCCATACTATGTCTCATGTAAATTGATTTACTAAGTAATCTGCTAAGTGTAAATAGATTTATAAATGTGTACTGTGTGAATTGAAAAAGAAGCTGTGTGATATTAAAGATTGAGCTATGTGATTCTTTGTGTTTTGAGAAAGAAATGTGCATATACCCATCTAGCGAATTAATGATTTTGCAATTGATGGAAGCTATTTTCAAATAATGCATATGTTTTATAAGGAAAATAAATGTTTATATTTTAAGCATGTAGATAGTGTAGTTATGCCCATGCTTTCATATTTTCCTTACTGAGCGTGTTAAGCTCACCCTTTTATTTTTCTCCTCCACAGATCCTACGTAGTATTGAGTTACTGCAGTTGTTCCTGCTACGGTGTTTTCTAGTTCTCCAGTAGTATAGAGGTATACACTTATGAGAGAAAAATTTTGTATCCTGTAAATTAATGCACAGTATAGTTATCTTTTGTACAAAAGGGATGTATATAATAGAAACTGATTTAAACGTTTCCGCATATATATAAAAGAACAGTTTATATTTAATTAAATAAATTTTAAATTATGAATGGATGAGATGTGGATATGGATGTCAACTCACAGCCCAACTATTAGTAGTAAGTTAAGTCACGGGAAAAGGGTCATGGCAGAGATTGGTATCAGAGCTGAGTTGGTCTGATGTGAGTCAGTATCCATAGTTAGGAATTTATACATCCCTAAAGTACTGTACATTACAATTATGTATACCAAGCTAGAAATGTAACTGAGACACTTGTTATTGAGTATGCAGGATGTCAGATAGACGACGTACTCGTAGAGGAGAGAGTTCGCTGTCTCAGGGGCATAGAGATGAGCCCGAGAGGCGCAGTAGGTCCAGTTCTAGTAGAGATCCACTTGGTCTTAGTGAAGCCACTAAGGTATGTCTAGTGCAATTACAACATAATGTAGACACAGTTATGGAAATGCTTACACAGGCGATTGCCAAATTTAGGGGTAGACAGGAGAACCCTACGGGTCAAGCTGCTGCACTTGAGAGACATGAGCCTGCACAGCCTACACCGAGACCTCGGGCTACAGAAGTAGAGATTCTTGCACCCTCTCCAGTTTAAGATATTCCTCCACCTGCTGCACTTGAGAGACATGAGCCTGCACAGCCTGCACCGAGACCTCGGGCTACAGAAGTAGAGATTCTTGCACCCTCTCCAGTTTAAGATATTCCTCCACCAGTTTAGGATCTTGTAGCTCTACAACAGGTTGGTGGTGAAGGAGTTTATGATTGTGTCGTGGGCAGATTGAGATAGTTCATGAAGCTTGGACCACCTTCGTTTAGTGGGGTGAAAGACCTAGTGTTAACGGAGCATTGGATTCTCAGTATAGAGAAACTTTACAGATTTTTCATTGCTCCGCCATAGAGAAGGCCACCTTTGTGGTTTTTGTATTATAAGGTGAGGCCGAGCATTGGTGGATGGCCACATAGCCGATTTTGAGTGCACCTCACCCGATGGTGACTTGGGACATATTTCTAGATGCCTTTAGGAGAGAGTATATTCTAGCCATTGCTCAGAGGATGATGTAGATAGAATTTATGACCTTGACTCAGTGGAATTATACAATTGATAAGTATGAGTGTATGACCCATATTTTCACATGTAACCTTTATGACTCCCTAAGTATACATTCATTTATGTAATATGAATCATAAGTGATGTAAGGTCCTTAAATCCAATGTAGACACTAGTTATGTGGATTCGAGATGTACACATAAGTTTGATCAACAATGAATTATAAGAAATAAACCTTTTTAAGTGTTAAATGTGGATTGAATGCAAAATGAGTAGTGAGGTAAATTGATATGAAGTTAGCCTTAGGAATTAGGGATGAAATTCAGCTAAGTATGTTGCAGAGCAAGGGGAGATCAATCTCCCTTTCAAGCCAGATCGATCTTAGTAAGCCTCCTCTGCCAAGCCAGGATCGATCTCATCCTCAAGTAGATCGATCTCCTTATGCCTCGACCAGAAGCAGATCGATCTCATTTCCCTGCCAGATCGATCTGTGAAGCTTACTGCCTAGCTAAGATCAATCTCATGCTCTTCGACAGATCGATCTCTCAAGCTTAAAAAATGAATGCAGAAAGGCTAAAAGCAGCAACAGATCAATCCCTTACTTATGGAGATCGATCTCATCAAGCAATTTCTATATAAACAGGGTTGTTGAACTGCAATTCATGAGAACAACATTAAACCTTTCCATTTTTAAGACAAAGTGACCTAGTTTTTCCTCTCTAGACTATCAACACTTTCCATTGAGAATGGAGAAAAGTTTATTACATTAAAGTTGTTTATAGAGTGTAGGAGAACAACATAGTTGGGAACAAGTTGTAGAATCGCTGAATCAAAGGAGAAAAAGAGTTTTTCCTTAAAGTTGTGAAAAAGGAGAAAAGCTGAGATTGGTAAGATTTCATTGCATCAATCTCATGTATGTTGATCTATACACTGGTATGAGTTTATTAGTATATAGATTTATGATTGAAACATCCTAGTTCATGCCTAACCTTCCAAAACCTATAAGTGGTTTAATGTGTCAAAATGAGAGAAGGATAAGTAAGCAAGGATTAAAAGGTGAATTAAGCATGTAAAGATGTTATTGAGCATATTTATATGCTTGTATGATAGTTTGGTGAAATCTATGTGCTAGAAATAAATATGGCTGAAAGTGAGTATATGAGGTATTCGATGAAATGCCAAAATGAAATGAAATAATGAACTTGAGGTATTGTAAGCTTAATACCAGTTTAATACGAATCGATAGACTCGAGGAGTCTAAGAGATTCTCGAAAGTAAGTTATATACTCGAAATAGACTTATGAAAGAGTAAAGTCTGATAATGGTGTAACGAGGCCAAATATGATATAAATGGCCCAATGCATTGATTTGAATATCATGCAAGTGAAATGAAGTATATGGCAATATATTGATGTGTGTAATACACAATTTCTACTCCAGAAGATATAATTAGAGTCGATAGGACGAATCACAAGAAGTGGAAATCAACAAAAAGTGATTCAAGCGTGATTCAAGGTAAGGGATTTATGCGAGCTATTAGAGATAGCTATACGCATGTTTTCTTACCTGCTGTGTGCGAATGTATGCGATACGTATATAGATATTGACATACCTAGGTGAAAACTATGTATAAGAATAAGTCTATAAGTATGAGTTGCATGACTTCTTTGATTGTTGTGAAAAGAGGTTTTGCAAATGTTTTGAGAAAGAATAATAATAGACGGGTTCCCGATTTAAATTTTGCATGAAACGCTTTTAACGAGTGATTGAAGGAAGATTTTCCCTCTCACTCATATCAGTACATGGAGCCCCATCTATTTCTTTTCTTAGTGAAATCGTGCTAGAGCCTGAGAGGCAATGATAATTCTATATTTTTAGAATTATTTATGCTTAATTTCCTAATTAATTATTTAAATTCCCAATTTATTTTCTTAATTATCCCCTTTATTTAATTGAAATTATCATGATTGTAGATAAATTAAATCTGGATGAATTTTGAATATTTCCGTAGAAAATGGATCGAAAGTGGGCTAAAATCCAGATTAAACCGCGCGGACAACACGAGTCATGCCACCTAGCACATCCAATTGGACAAGAAGACTGATGACATGGAAATATCTTTTCAAGGAGCCAATGGTGTGAAGACAAGTGGCCAAAAAAATGCCAACTCATCAAGGGTGTAGAAATTACAATTTTACCCCTAGTGTGTTTATAAATAGGAAAGGATGACAATTGAAAGAGTATGTAATTTAGGGTAGGAGTAGAGTAATGTAGGAGTAGTGTAGAGCAATTTAGGAGTAGTTTTAATTTTTCTTAAGCTTTTTCGTAAGGCACCATTGTTTTTAGCCACTGTTCATAACAATACTATTTCTATTTTTTATGAAATGTTTTATTTTCATTCCTAGTTTTATGTAGTTCATGTTAATGGCAACTTTATTTTTATTTTATGAAGAACTTCATTATCTCTAAGTTTATTGTATTTCACGTTGATGACAGCCACCACTTTTAAGCTTTGCAAGTTTCATTCCTTGTTAGATTTAGAACATTTAAGCTCTTCGATTGATAATCATCATTTCCGATTAATAGTTTCTCCTTTCCCAGTTTCGTTTTCTTTTATTCATTATTATTTTTTTCTTCTTTCTACCTTCTTCACCGTGAATCGGGTTTTAAGCAGAGGAGAAGATACTGGGTGCAGGAGCCAAGTTCACTTGTTTTACTCGTTTAGATACTGGCTTGTCGTGGGTTGCCAAGGCTGGTGGGGCTACTACTACTGGTGTAGAGCAAATTCTGGATTGTCACAGTGAATGGGAACCAATTCATGCCTCTATTTGGCTCTGTCCCGAGATTTCACTACTGTTTATCTTGATTTTTCTGCATTTTTTGCTTGACTTCATTATACCGATGCTTGGTTTTTGCTGGGATGCCATTTTGATTTATTTATCTTCTGTTCAGTTTTTTTTTATACTTCAAGTTTTAGTTCTAGGGTCAAGGCTGTTAATTTGATGCTTTATTTCTCTGCATTATCATCTCTCTCGGGTTATCTAGTTGCTCATTTAAAATATGTTTTGTTTCCAGGTTGTCTCGATTAAGGAAAGTGCAAGTTGAAGCATGTATGGCTAGCTAGGTAGATATCAGCTGGCTGCAGTGTGTGCTGGGGTTGCTGTGTGCATCATTCTGAAGAGGATGAAGTTAGCAGAATAGGTTGAGCTTGCTGCAGAGTAGATAATTGGCAGACAAGCAATACGTGACTTACCGTGAAACGGACAGTGCAGGGAATAGACAGCACCTGCAGTAGATAGGAGCGGACGAATGCTAGACAGACCTGGACAACCTGAGAGCAACACGCCATCACCTGGAAATAGAGGACAAAACCGTGAGGAATGCCAAGAGCAAAACTTTGCATAGGGCAGAAACGTACACGGACAGCAGAGGGCAACCCGTGAGCACAGCCTGGAAATAAGCATGGAATTGGAAAGACATTGAACAATGCAGTATCGGGACTACTCTTGGTTTTCAAATTGGTTAAGGCCTTGTTTGGCCAATTAATGTGTTATATCATGCTTTTACCTTAATGAATTAAATTGATTAATACTTGTTAGTTGTTATTTAGGTAATTTAATTAAGTAATGGTAGGTTAGCTTTATTGTTTTGCATGTTAATTTAATTTGTAGTGTTAAGTTTTAGTTAGTAGTTAATTTTATATTATATGTTTTAGGATTTTATTTTAGTTTAGTTGCATTTAGAATTTGATTCATGCATTTTTAATTTAGTCTTTATCTTCATTAAATTTTAGTTTAGTTTAATTTGTAATTTTTAGTCTATTTACATACATTTTTATTTTAAGTTTGTTTAAATTTTACTTTAATTTTAGTTCTTTATTTTCATATTTGCATTTTATTTTAATTGCGTTAATTAATTTTAACTGTTTTAATTATTTTCGTAGGTATTGGTTTTTAATTGCGTGAAGTTCGGTAAGTAAATTTTAGCTCGATTTTATTTTCTTTATTTTATGGTTTTATTATTTTCAGTATTTTTAATTTCAAACTTAGTAGACCACCGATAATCAAAACTTCATAATTTGCTAGGATATACTTAGGGTAAGATTAACCGGTAGTTAATTAGGCTAACCAACTTCTCTGTGGGACGATAACTCGAGACTCAAATCCCATTATTACTTGTACGACTCGTGCACTTGTGGATAATACCCTTTGGGCGTGTTAAGTTTTTGGTGCCGTTGCCGGGGAAGTCTTAATTAGCCATTAGTTAATATCGGTGAAATTATGCTTCGGTGTAATTCTAGCTTGTAAATATTTAGGTTGTAAATATTTAGATCCTTAGTTTAGTTTAGTTAATTTTCTCATAAAAAAATTGTAAAAAAAAAGTTAAAAAACTTAAAAAATTTTTTAAGGACTTTTTGATGATTGCATGCATAGAGCCAAGAGCTATGATTACTTTCCTTTAAATCCTGAAATTGAACACTTAGAAAAATTCGAAAGGATTCTAGGAAATTATTAGCTCCGCTGCAAAAATCATGGTAGAAAATAGGGAATTTAGAACCGTTGGAGATTATGCAATGCCGACAATTGGAGGATATTATACCGGCATTAGGCCACCTGCTATCTCTGCTAACAATTTTGAAATTAAACCCGTAATCCTCCAGATGATCTAGACTTTATTGTAGTTCAGTGGGCCTCCGTACGATGACCCACATGCTCACCTTGGGCATTCCTGGACTTGTGCAACATGTTCAAACACAATGGATTATCTGATGATGCGTTTAGGATTAGATTATTCCCCTTCTCACTTAGGGATAGGGCGCAACACTGGTTAACCTCCCTGCCTCCAGGATCTATTTCTACATGGGATGAGTTAGCCCACCAATTTCTATCTAAGTTTTTCCCTCCCTCTAAAATCACCCAACTCCGTAGTAACATATCTTCCTTTGCCCAATTTGATTCGAAAACTCTTTATGAAGCATGGGAACGATATAAGGAGCTTCTTAGGAAGTTCCCTCACCATGGCCTACCTTTATGGTTGCAAGTACAGACCTTCTACAGTGGACTTACAAGCCAAAATATGACCATTATTGATGCTACTGCAGGTGGAGCCTTGATGTACAAAACAGAGGAGGAAGCTTACGAGTTGTTAGAAAAGATGGTGGCTAACAACTATCTATGGTCCTCGGAGAGGCAATTGCCAAAGAAGTCGGCGGGTATTTCTGAGCTCGACACACTGTTTACCTTGACCTCTCAAATCGCTAACCTTACGAAGAAGGTAGAGTCGCTCAGTACCCAATATAATCCTCCCACAAGTCCTAACCCTGTGTATTCTGTCCAAATTCCTTTTCTTTCTTACGAGCTGTGTAGTGGTACCCACTCTGTAGATAGGTGTCCGCTCAACTTGGAATCGGTTCAATATGTTACCACTTCTCAAACGCAACAGAACAACCTTTTTTCAAACACCTATAATCCAGGGTGGAGGAACCATCCTAACTTCTCCTTGAGCCAAAACCAAGGGCAAAATTCTAGCTCTAGACCTGTAGGACTCCCTGGTTTTCAAGCTCCACCGGTTCAGGTACCACCACAGCTGTAATTTCCATACCATCCACCATATCATCCATCCCCACCTCGATTTCAATATCATCCATTACCACCACCACCACCACCACAACCTACGCAGCCACAACTTTACCATGCACCAGTAGTTGAGAAGAAGCCCTCGCTTGAGGAAATGTTCCCGACTATCCTGCAAAATCAAACTGCTTCAATCAAGAACTTAAAGGTTCAGGTAGGACAAATAGCAAATGCTCTTAGCCAACGTCGTCTAGGGACCCTTCCTAGTAACACTGAAGCTAATCCTGTTAAGCAAAGGGAGGGTAAGGAATATGTCAAATCCATCACCCTTAGGAGCGGCAAAAAGGTAGATGATCCACAAAGTAAGTCCAATCCTGTTGAGCCCATAGTTGAAACACCCATAAGTTCTAACGAAGTAGCTCAGAAAGAGCAGGAACATCAGGATCAGGCTGCAAAAGAATCCAAGCTAGGTACTTCTTCATCTATACCTTCTTCTATTTCACTGCCTTCCTCACCCTCTGATGTTATACATGTTTCCACTACATCCTCTCTGGTTAGACCACCAATACCTTTTCCTCAAAGGTTCCAAAATAAAAAATCAGACCAGCAATTCGCTAAATTTCTTGAGGTTTGTAAGAAACTCCACATCAACATTCCTTTCGCAGATGCTTTAGAGCAAATGCCAATTTATGTGAAGTTTCTGAAGGATATCCTCTCTAGGAAAAGGAGATTGGAAGATTATGAGACGATGGCCTTAATTGATGAATGTAGTGCCATTATCCAGAGAAGATTATCCCCCAAGCTCAAGGATCCCAGGAGTTTTACCATACTATGCACTATTGGAAATTTATTCTTTGGTAGAGCCCTGTGCGATTTAGGAGCTAGTATAAATTTGATGCCATTGTCTCTATCATAAGTTAGGAATAGGGGATGCCAAGCCTACCATGGTGACCCTCCAGTTAGCTGATCGATCAATTAAATATCCGAAAGGGGTTATTAAGCATGTCTAAGTAAAGGTGGACAAGTTTATTTTCCCTGCATATTTTATTGTTTTGGATATGGAGGAAGACAGGGAAGTCCCCATTATACTAGGTAGACCTTTCCTAGCTACTGGTAGAATAGTAATTGATGTACAAAAGGGGGAGTTAAAGATGAGAGCTAAGATCAGGAAGTAAAGTTTAATGTTTTCAAACTTTGAAGCTCCCTGATGACTCTCAAGAGTGTTTTAAGATGAAGATTGAGGAGAATATAAGGCTTAAGCATATAATATCTAAGAGAAATAAGGAAGTAGATAGGGCTCAGGAGGAGTTAACTGTCAGCACCATGTCACCACTTTGGATGACCCTCCTACTCTTTGCCCTATTTTGAGTGTTGTTTTCTTCAGCTGCATTTGAAGTGACTGTGTTTTCCTTTTCATTTTGTATATAGTTCTTTTTCTTTTCTATTGCTTCTTTATTTGTTTATTTTGCATATTGCCTTTATAGTATTATGCTTCCAATCAAGCTTCGATTGTTCATCAACATCAGAAAGGGGAGTACTCTGTTCTTGAGCTTAAATGTTTATATTATCTGCACACTGAGGATATTGTGCACTTTAAGTTTGGGGGAGGGAATATCACTTGAGCACTTTTCAAAAATTTGGGCAAAATTGAAAAAAAAATTCAAAATTTTTTGATATTTGAGCTTAAATTGTTTGATATTGGGATGATTTTATACTTAGCATGTAGTTTTCCCATATTCCAATGATATGACCCCATTATTAAGTCTGATTTTGATTGACTAAGAAGCATGATTATAGGAAAAGCATGAAGTTGAATTCTTGAATTTGTCTTGATTCTGATTGAGATTTTCTCATCTTACGCACATGTCATGTCATGAATCTGTATATTTATTTAGAGAAAGCTTATATGGACTTAGGATTGCATTTGTTTAGTTGATTTTGTGTATCATATTCTAGAATTTGTTTGATCTAATCTCGAGGTGAAATATTAGATCACACTTAATTAGGGAGATGATTTAGGCCATCTTTGGATCGTTTGAGCCTTTCTAGCTATCCTTGTACATATTCTACCCCCAGTCACCCATCTGGGCCAAATAAGCTTTTCTCTGTAAATATACTTGCGTTATTTTCCTCAGCTTAAATACTTTGTTCCTATCCCTTACACTAAAAGCATGAAAAGTCATTGGGATATATTGTGAGTTATATGGGTATTAAGTGATAGTGAAAGAGTATGTATAAAAAAATTTGATGAAAAAGAAAGAAAAAGAAAAGAAGGAAGAAGAAAAATTCAAAAAAAATGTTTAGCAAAAGAAATAAGTTTGGGGGCAATAATTTGAGCTCTTACATTAAAGATCCTAGAAGTAATACATGTTAAGAGGTAATTAAACCTAAATCGACTTTATCATACCTTAGCCCCAGCCTTACATTACAAGCTTAATGAAGTCCTATTGATCTTTGGTTAAGTGTGACTACATTAGTGGAGAGAGAAGTGAAAAGCAAACTTATGGGAATGATCACATGTCATTGACTTTGCATTCACTGTGCTTGTATAATCTGATCTGGATAATGTACTGAGAAGTGACTTTGACATTTTTCACACACTCACGAGGAGTCCAACTTGGGTTAGGACTTATGATTGAATAATTCTAAGTGCTGGACTTGTAATTATGAGTCTTTGATTTCATAATCTGTACTTTTTCTTTGAGGATGATATTTGGGAAATTATTGTGCTTTGTACTTGTCATTCCTACAATCATTTTGTTTTGTTTGAGGACAAGCAAAAGTTCAAGTTTGAGGGTGTGATAATTCTATATTTTTAGAATTATTTATGCTTAATTTCCTAATTAATTATTTAAATCCCCAATTTATTTTCTTAATTATCCCCTTTATTTAATTAAAATTCTCATGTTTGTAGGTAAATTAAATATGGATGAATTTTGAATATTTCGATAGAAAATGGATCGAAATTGGGTTAAAATCGAGATTGGGCCACGCGGACAACACGAGTCATGTCACCTAGCACATCCAATTGGACAAGAAGACCGATGAAATGGAAATATCTTTTCAATGAGCCAATGGTGTGAAGACAAGTGGCCAAAAAAATGCCAACTCATCAAGGATGTAGAAATTATAATTTTACCCCTAGTGTGTTTATAAATAGGAAAGGATGACAATTGAAAGAGTATGTAATTTAGGGTAGGAGTAGAGTAATTTAGGAGTAGTGTAGAGTAATTTAGTAGTTTTAATTTTTCTTAAGCTTTTCCATAAGCCACCATTGTTTTTAGCCACTGTTCATAGCAATGTTATTTCTATTTTTTATGAAATGTTTTATTTTCTTTTCGAGTTTTATGTAGTTCATGTTAATGGCAACTTTATTTTTATTTTATGAAGAACTTCATTATCTCTAAGTTTATTGTATTTCACGTTGATGACAGCCACCACTTTTAAGCTTTGCAAGTTTCATTCCTTGTTAGATTTAGCACATTTAAGCTCTTCGATTGATAATCACCGTTTTCGATTAATAGTTGTTCCTTTCCCAGTTTCGTTTTCTTTTATTCATTTTTTCTTCTTTCTACCTTCTTCACCGTGAATCGGGTTTTGAGCAGAGGAGAAGATACTGGGTGCAGGAGCCAAGTTTATTTGTTTTGCTCGTTTAGATGCTGGCTTGTTGTGGGTTGCCAAGGCTGGTAGGGCTGTTACTGCTGGTGTAGAGCAAATCCTGGATTGTTGCAGTGAATGGGAACCAATTCATGCTTTTGTTTTGCTCTGTCCTGAGATTTCACTACTGTTCATCTTGTTTTTTCTGTATTATTTGCTTGACTTCATTGTACCAATGCTTCGTTTTTGCTGGGATGCCATTTTAATTTATTTAGCTTCTATTTAGTTTTTTTTTTGTACTTCAAGTTTTAGTTCTAGGGTCAAGGCTGTAAATTTGTTGCTTTATTTCTCCACATTATCATCTCTCTCGGGTTATATAGTTGCTCATTTAAATTATGTTTTGTTTCAAGGTTGTCTCGGTTATATGAAAGTGCAAGCTGAAGCATGTATGGCTAGCTAGGTAGATATCAGCTGGCTGCAGTGTGTGCTGGGGTTGCTGTGTGCATCATTTTGAAGAGGATGAAGTTAGCAGAACAGGTTGAGCTTGCTGCAGAGTAGATGCATGGCTGACTAGCAATACGTGACTTACCGTGAAATGGACAGTGCAGGGAACAGACAACACCTGCAGTAGATAGCAGCGGACGAATGCTAGACAGACCTAGACAACCCGAGAGCAGCACACCATCACCTGGAAATAGAGGACAAAACCGTGAGGAATGCCGAGAGCAGAACTTTGCATAGGGCAGAAACGTACAGGGACAGCAGAAGGCGACCCGTGAGCACAGCTTGGAAATAAGCATGGAATTGGAAAGACAATGAACAATGCAGTATCGGGACTACTCTTGCTTTCCAAATTGGTTAAGGCCTTGTTTGGCCAATTAATGTGTTATATCATGCTTTTACCTTAATGAATTAAATTGGTTTATACTTGTTAGTTGTTATTTAGGTAATTTAATTAAGTAATGGAGGTTATCTTTATTGTTTTGCATGTTAATTTAATTTGTAGTGTTAAGTTTTAGTTAATAGTTAATTTTATATTATATGTTTTAGGATTTTAATTTAGTTTAGTTGTATTTAGAATTTGATTCATGTATTTTTTATTTAGTCTTTATCTTCATTAAATTTTAGTTTAGTTTAATTCACAATTTTTAGTTTATTTACATACATTTTTATTTTAAGTTTGTTTAAATTTTAGTCTAATTTTAGTTCTTTATTTTCATATTTGCATTTTATTTTAATTACGTTAATTAATTTTAACTGTTTTAATTATTTTCGTAGGTATTGGTTTTTAATTGCGTGAAGTTCAGTAAGTAAATTTCAGCTCTGTTTTATTTTCTTTATTTGATGGTTTTATTATTTTCAGTATTTTTAATTTCAAACTTAGTAGACCACCGATAATCAAAACTTCATAATTTGCTAGGATATACTTAGGGTAAGATTAACCGATAGTTAATTAGGCTAACCAACTTCTTTGTGGGACAATAACTCGGGACTCAAATCCTATTATTACTTGTACGACCCGTGCACTTGCGGACAATACCCTTTGGGCGTGTCAGGCAACGGTAGATTGACCAGCCCTGGTCGCACGTGATTTTCAAAGGGATTTTGAGAAAAACAAAAGAGTGTTCGATGCCTCGGGTGATGTTATGTGTTCCACTCGAGATGCTCACACTAGATTTTTAGGAATCATACTAGAGCCTTCGAGTATTGTTGTGTGTCTTACTTTGACTATACTCGCAAGTAATTTCCTAGTAATTTCGGGCTCGATGCCTTAGGTATGTTGTGTGTCTTACGCTTAGTTGCTCGCACGAGGTTTTATGATTGTGCTGTGTGTTAAGTAGAAGCCGTGTTAGAGTCGTTATGTATTGCTGCGTGTCTTGCATTGGCCTACTCACACGTGGTTTCTGAATGTGATGTTATGAGTACAAAATTGTGCTTGAGCCATCATGTTTTGCTATGTGTCTTGTACTGACTTGCTCGCACGAGATTTTGAGACAAGGGAAATTGGTGATAAGGATCCATGGGAGCACGACGTACTGTGAGCGTTAGCTATGGGGTACGATGTGTCGTGATTTGAGTATGAGCTGAAGGGAGGGTTGATCCGCCTCCCCAAGCGTAGGGGTCCCGCACACCTGATCAGTGTTGCCTGAAATTCGAGTATGGCCATAAGTCTTTCTTATATCTGTGTGATATGACATTGTCACTACTGTGTGAAGTGACATATGTCTCCCCTGTTGTGTGTCTGGGGAGATGATAACCCATGATTTATGTCTCAATATATATTTATTTGCTAAATGTAAAACATTTTCTAAGTATAAACTATGTGAATAGATTATGCTGTATGAAGCTGTGTGATATTGTGTGAATATGCATATACCCCTCTAGCGAATTAATGGTTTCGCATTGATGGAAGTTGTTTTAGAAGAAATGCATATGTTTATATGGAAAATGAATATATATATATATATTTTAGCATGTAGATAGTGTAGTTATCTACATGCTTTCATATTTTTCTTACTGAGCGTGTTAGCTCACCCCCTTGTTTCCTCCTCCACAGATACTACGCAGTAGTGAGTACACTGCAGTCGTCCTTGCTATCGTGTTGCTTCGGGCATCCAGCAGCATAGAGAGGGATACACTTGAGATGAGGATTCAGAGTGGAGATGTACCCAAGACAGCATTTCGGACTCGTTATGGCCATTATGAGTTTTTGTTATGCCATTTGGGTTGACGAATGCTCGTGCAGAGTTTATGGCATTAATGAATGATGTATTTTAGCCATACCTGGACAACTTTGTGATTGTCTTTGTAGATGACATATTAGTTGTCAGACCCGAGTTTTTGATTTACGTATGTAGCTTGTACCTTATGATTCCTATGCGTACGAACGTTATATTTCATAGTTGAATCATAAGAAGAGTATTTACTATCATGCAATCGATTTATTGAGAATTAAAAATGCATGTAAGCTACATAACAGCAAGATAAGGGTTAAAGTGATTTTTGAGCAAGTACAGGGGTAAGACGGTCAATTGACCAAAATTCGATATAAATCCGATGAGAAAATTTCATTAAAAATATGAAATCGAGAGATCTTGATCAATAACGAGGAAAATATTGAATTTCGAGTCCAATTGATCGAGATTTGAATTTAATTAATATTTTTGGAATTTTTATCTCGAAAAACGAGCCCAAAAATAGTGGAAAAAATATACCGAAAAGGTAAAATCGAACTGATAAATTCATTTGCGGACTAAATGAATTTAATTAGAATTTTTGAGCATTTTTGGGATATTTTTGGGATTTTTATTATTATTTTAATGAATAAAATAATAATAAAAATTCATTATTAAAAAAAAAAAAAAAAAAGAGAAGCGAAATTGAAAACAGAGAATTGGAAACGCGGGGAGAGAGAAACCGTGAGAGACCAAACCAACGAAAGGGAGAGACTGCCGGACCAGCCACCTCCGGCGATCAGCGGCCAGGCACGCGACCGGAAAAGGAAGGCCGACACCGTGCGACACCCCCTGCCACCAGGACGCGCTCCACCGGCGCCGGAAAAGGGAGATCGACGGAGTTGAAGGCCGCGGAGAAGAGAGGGGAATCCGGCGGCCACCGGCTGGAGTTGGCTCCGATCGAGGCCAACTGAGAGACCCCCTATCCAAGACGCGTCGAACGGCGGCAGCGGCACGCCGGGAACCGGCCGGACGACGCCGGCACGGCTAAATCACCCCTGAACCGGTCGGCCGGTCCACTGGAAAAGTAACTGTGCTGAACCGGACCGGACCGGTTCAGCCAAGGAGAAAAGGAAAAAAAAGAGGAAAAAGGAAAGAAAAAGGAAAAGAAAAATTTTCGGAATTTCACCGGACTTCGGGTAAGTCGATACGAGGTCAAAAGTGACCAATTTAATTTCTGATAAATTTATTTAAATTATATTTAATCAGAAATTGACCCGGAGTTAAATTTACGAAATTGTGCAGTTCGACGATTAATTCCGAACGGAAGCCCGATCGAACTCCGATTCGCGCACCATCGCATAATCTCGGGTAAGTAAAGCTCATTTACGACAATTTATGTGATTTATGCGTATTTAAGATTTAATTTACGCATTTCGGATTAAATTTTGGATTTAGTGAATTATATTCAGAAAATTGAATAAAATGTCGTAAATGATATACGGGCTATCCAAAGAGCTTGGAATAAAGCCCAATGGGTATTGATAGGCCCAATGAGTCGATAGACCTTGATGAACGGGCTTAATACGGATTAAGGCCCGATTAACGTAATTAAGGCCCATTAAGCGTAAAAGGGCCAATTTAAGTGAAATAAACTGTATTAAATGTGTAATACAGTAAGAAAAGTGTAATTAATTCAGTGAATGATTAAATGCAGTTCCAGAGTCATATTGAGAGTTGACCGGACTGCGAGATTAGACAGCACAGAGGAAGAGAGGTCACACGACGTGATCCAAGGTAGGGGACTCTTGCAAGTAGCTAGAGATATCTGTGCATATTTTCGTTGGATTTTACATTCACTGAAATTGTTTGAGGGTCAGAGAAAATCTATAATAATTATAGGGACCCGATATGGGTAAATTACGATTTTGCCCCTAGTTAGGCAAAAAGTGAAATTTTGGGAAAAGTGGTAAAAAGCATGAAAATGATGTTTTGAGTGGTTTTTACTGCTGTGTAGCAGAAGAGTAGGTGGATGGGCTAATGTTTTGAGGTCGATGTAAATTAAGCACACTTTATAGTGCTGATTTTAGTGATTTTTAATATCCCTATTTTTAAAGAGCCATCTACCGAATTATGTGGAAACAATCGTGCTAGAGCATAACTCGCACTTGATTTCAGATGTTTTTCACATACATTAGTGCTGGAGGTTGACTCGCACTACATTTATTTGACATGCATGATAGAGTACTGGAGCATTGCTCGTACTCAGTTTTTATGTGATTTGTGCATGATAGAGTGCTGGAGCGATTAGCTCGTACTCGAGTTTTACATGAGATGCATGACCTGGTGCTGGAGGTTCACTCGCACTAGTGTTGATATTTTGACATGCATACAGTGTTTTGAGGCGGAGTGTTGACTGTGTGTCACACTCAAGACGCGCACTGTAGTTTTTCGTGATATACACACATGTTAGAAAACCGTGACGATTTCCTCCGTGTAGACTGAGTGTCACATTGTTGAGATGTTCTCACGTGAATTTAGAGACGTGGCATTTATTCCATGGTTTCGAGGGCTAAAGACCCTGGCTATGAGGTTTTCCATGGTTTCGAGGGCTAAAGACCCTGGCTATGAGGTTTTCCATGGTTTCGAGGGCTAAAGACCCTGGCTGTGAGGGTCCACGGGTGTACTGTGTACCGTGTCTGAGTGGCACGAGGTGTACACTGTACCGTGTGTTACGTAGCTGGCGGCTGATAGTGGACTGACCCCCCACCCGTTACAGCAGTGATTACCCCGCACACCGAGTACTGTGTTGCCTGGGATCACCATTGTTAGGATATGGCCATAGTCCGGAGATACTCTCTTACGGTAAGATCCTTAAGCCCAACATCCTTAAGCCTGTTAGGCGGGGAGGCTCTGTTCGGCGGGGAGGCTCTCTTACATAGTCTAGAGAGATTGCATTTAGCCACTGAGTCTCGCATGATATATCACATGTATTTTATGATACGGGTAGACCTAAGGGATGGGTCGAAACCCAGTTTATTTGTGTTGTGATGAGAAATGCCATATTTACTGTGTTTTGAATGTAAATGGCATATTTTATATAAAGGCATTCTTAAATGATTTAATATGCACTGTTTTGCATGAATGCCTCTGATTGATAAACCAGCATGTGTTTAGTACATGGGATTTTAAATCTGTACTATATTATATATATTTTAAACATGCTTTTGAAATGAGAGAAGGAAAGGCAAAGCACTATTTTCAAGTAGATAGTATGGATGTCTACTTGCTTGCCTGATTTCCTTACTGAGCGCGTTGATAGCTCATCCCATTCATTTTCCCCCCATCTCTACAGATTCTCATCAGTAGATCGAGTCGGCCAGGGTATTGCATTCCTTTGATCCGCTGCCACTCCCCATCTAGCGAAAGGTATACACACGCGTACTCTTTTGTATCTGAACAATGTATAAACACAGTGATGTACACGTTTTAATATGGGGGATGTAATGATGTAATTATATTTAAGAATACGAATTTACTTATGATATAAATGTCATGTATGTATGGTACGAAAAAGAATGGTAAGGTATGCATGGATGAGGAGACTAATGCCTATTCACAGCCCAACTGTTGAGGAGATAAAGGTAAGTAAAAAGCGAAAAATTTATTGTGGTTTTTGGTAAAGTCGCGTGTGGGAGGAGGGCGTGACAAGAGTGGTATCAGAGCCTAGTTGGTCTGATGTGAATAGGTGTTAGTAATTAGGAAAATGTACATCCCCAAATCACTGTGTTATGTTCAGTTACAATTGTGTATACAAGATGGGAAGTTGACAAATTAATGGTTGTGAATGCAGGAATTGAGCCATTATGGCTAATACCCGCCGTGGTAGAGGGGCGAGAGGTAGGGCTGGAGGCCGTAGAGGTAGGCCGGCTAGCCAGGGTGAGTCTTCGACTACCCATACACCCCCAGGTACTGCTGAGGTACCAGATACTACTGAGGCACGCTTCACGAGGATAGAGCGTAGCCTAGAGGCGATAGTAGGGCTGTTGGCACAGACTTTGCCAGGTACACAGAGACAGGATGCAGAGACTGCGACTGGAGAGGCAGTTGCACCTGATACACCTACACAGCCTGTACAGATGCCACAGACTACTGATACTCCTACACCCCCACCAGCTCAGGTTAGTAGAGGATATGGGTGTGATTTGGATCGGTTGCGACAGTTCCAGAAGCTTGGACCTCCATCTTTTCGAGGGGTCAAGGACCCAGCCAGTGCTGAGGAGTGGATTGGCGAGATGGAGAAGTTGTACGATATTTTTGAGTGTACGACTACTGAGAGAGTCGCATTTGCTGCGTTCCTACTGAAGGGAACGGCAGAGCATTGGTGGAAGTCCACCAGGCCGATATTGAGAGCCCGACATGCTGAGATTAGTTGGGAGATGTTTCTAGAGGCCTTCAGGAGGCAGTTTGTTCCTGATACTGCGCAGCGTAGACTGCAGGCTGAGTTTTTGGGATTGAGCCAGGGGAGTCTCACAGTGGATGAGTATGAGACCAGATTTTTGGCCCTGGGGAGATATGATCCCGATACCATGTACAGCGAGACCAGGAAGGTCCGCAGATTTATTGACGGATTGAGACCGGTGTTGCGGTCTAAATTGGTACCACTAGACATTGGTACATATGATGAGGCAGTGCGCAGAGCGCAGCTTTGTGAGCAGGATTACGAGAGAAATGCCTCTGAGTTTGGGAAATTCAGTCGGAGCCGAGATAGAGAGAGGAAGAGGCCGACTAGAGATAGAGGGTTCAGTTATCGAGGAGGGAGGAGACTCTTCGGTAAGGGACCACGGATAGAGGAGGTGCGAGAGCGACCAGTCAGACCTCCTACATACCCGGCCATAGCTCCGGCGAAGGGCATTGTGATTGGAGGACCGAGGCCTACTACTGATCAGTGCAGCCGATGTGGCAGACATCATGGCGATAGACCTTGTCCGTTGAGCCCTGTTGTGTGTTTTCGATGTGGGAAACATGGGCATATGGCTAGAGAATGCCCAGAGACATATGTGATTGCCCCACAGAAGGGCAGGGAGCAAGATAGAGCTCCAGCTGGTACGTCTGCTCAGAGAGGTAGAGCGACGGCAGAGGAGAAGGGTAAGCAGGTGATGGGTCGAGGGCGAGTACATGCTTTGGACCAGGACACAGCTGATGCTTCTACGGATGTGATTCGAGGTAACATCCTGATTTATGATTTAGAAGCATATGTTTTAATTGATCCTGGCGCCACACATTCATTTGTATCACCATCATTTGCATGTAAGTTAGAAAAGCATGTAAAGTGTACTCCTTTAAAGATGATGATGTTGATTTGTACGCCTATGGATTCCAGTCAGCTAGTTGAGCATGTGTATAACGATTGTAAGTTAAGAGTAGGGGAAAAGGATATGACAGCCAATCTAATATTGCTAAGTATGAGTGACTTTGATGTAATATTAGGTATGGATTGGTTATCTGCAAACCATGCTGTTTTAGATTGTTATGCTAAGACAGTTATGTTTCCTAACCCTACGAAAGTTATTGTAAAGTTTGATAGGAAGAAATGAAAGAAGTAAATATGTTGTTAATAAATAAAAATATTTTTGCTGACTGAGAGATAAATATCTTGAAGGTTTCATTGCATACGTAGTGGATACGGATAAGGTACATCCGGAGTTGGTAGATATTCCTGTGGTCAGTGAGTACCCAGGTGTTTTCCCGGATGAGTTGCCAGGGTTACCACCAGACAGAGAGATGGAGTTCTGTATAGATTTGGTGCCTGGTACTGAGCCTATTTCGAGACCACCGTATCGCATGGCCTTAGTTGAGCTAGAGGAGCTCAAGAGACAGTTACAGGAGCTGTTGGATAGGGGTTTTATCAGACCGAGTGTTTCACCGTGGGGAGCACCGGTTTTGTTTGTGAGGAAGAAGGATGGGAGCCTCCGATTGTGTATAGACTACAGATTGTTGAATAAGGCTACCATAAGGAATAGATATCCCCTTCCACGCATTGACGACTTACTGGATCAGCTTCGGGGAGCGCAGGTCTTTTCTAAGATTGATCTGAGGTCTGGGTATCATCAGTTGAGAGTTCGGAGTGGAGATGTACCCAAGACAGCATTTAGGACTCGATATGGCCATTATGAGTTCCTAGTTATGCCATTCGGACTGACGAATGCTCCCGCAGCTTTCATGGCTTTGATGAACGATGTGTTCAAGCCATATTTGGATCAGTTTGTTATCGTATTCATCGATGACATATTAGTATATTCGAGATCCGAGGAGGAGCATGAGGAGCACCTCAGGATCATATTGCAGACTCTACGAGGGCAGCAGTTGTATGCTAAACTCAGCAAGTGTGATTTTTGGTTGACAGAGATCTCGTTTTTAGGACATGTAGTGTCGAGGGATGGTGTATCAGTAGATCCATCCAAGATTGAGGCTGTAGTTCAATGGGAACAGCCGAGGACAGTTACCGAGATCAGGAGTTTTCTGGGTTTAGCAAGGTACTATCGGAGATTCGTTGAGGGATTTTCGAAGTTGGCTGCTCCGTTGACACGTCTCACTCGGAAGAATGTTGCATTCGTGTGGGACGAGGATTGTGAGAGGAGTTTTCAGGAGCTGAAGAGTCGATTGACCACCGCTCCGATTCTCACTATTCCTACCAGCTCAGGAGGATTTTCAGTATATACCGATGTTTCGCATCAGGGACTGGACTGTGTATTGATGCAGGATGGGAGGGTAGTTGCTTATGGATCCAGACAGTTGAAGGACCATGAGAAGAACTATCCGACCCACGATTTAGAGTTAGCAGCAGTAGTGTTTGCATTGAAGGTATGGCGCCACTACTTGTATGGTGAGAAGTTTCAGATTTTTACCGACCACAAGAGCCTCAAGTACCTGTTCTCACAGAAGGAGCTAAACATGAGACAGAGAAGATGGCTAGAGCTTTTGAAGGATTATGATTGTGAGATACTTTATCATCCGGGTAAGGCTAATGTTGTAGCAGATGCTTTGAGTAGGAAGAGCCTTGGGATGGTATCGTATATGATGGTCAGGGAGCATGAGCTGCTAGAGCAGTTTGCTAGCCTCAGTTTGGGAGTTGTGCCTTCGGACAGAGATGCAGATTGTATGATTGCGAGTTTACGCTTAGAGCCAGATCTGTTGGATAGGATCAGACAGGCTCAGCAGACAGATCTGCAGTGCATCGATGTGATTGGTCAGATGCAGAGGGGCACAGCAATAGATTTTGAGTTGAGTTCTGATGGACTACTGAGGTACAGAGGGAGATTGTGTGTTCCCGAGGACCCAGAGCTCAGGAGATTGATATTGTCAGAAGCTCATTCATCGAGGTACACGTTGCATCCGGGGAGTGGCAAGATGTATCAGAACCTCCGGAAGGTGTACTGGTGGTCAGGTATGAAGAGAGATGTGATAGATTTTGTGGCGAGATGTCTCGTATGTCAGCAGGTGAAGGTAGAGCATCAAAAACCTGCAGGATTGTTGCAGCCTCTACCTATACCGACATGAAAATGGGAGCATATCACCATGGATTTCGTGATGGGTTTACCGAGGACCCGGAGGAATCACGATGCTATATGGGTGATCGTTGATAGACTGACGAAGTCAGCCCACTTCCTAGCTATGAGAGCTACCGATACTCTGAGTACATTGGCAGGGTTGTATGTACGCGAGGTAGTGAGGTTGCATGGTATTCCAGTGAGCATTGTTTCGGATAGGGATTCCCGCTTCACTTCCCACTTTTGGGAACATTTTCAGGAAGCTATGGGAACCCAGTTGAGTTTGAGCACAGCTTTCCATCCTCAGACAGATGGTCAGTCAGAGAGGACGATACAGACTCTGGAGGATATGTTGAGGGCATGTGTGCTGGATTTTAGAGGCTCCTGGGATGATCATTTGCCACTAGCCGAGTTCGCCTACAACAACAGTTATCATTCGAGTATCGGGATGGCACCGTATGAGGCCTTGTATGGCCGTAGATGTCGTTCCTCTATTGGGTGGGAAGAAGTGGGTGACCGTAAGATTTTTGCTCCTGATATGGTTACACAGGCTTCTGAGGATGTCCGATTGATAGTTGAGAGATTGAGGACAGCTCAGAGTCGACAGAAGAGTTATGCTGACAGGAGACGTAGGCCACTTGAGTTCGCAGTTGGTGAGTCCGTGTTTCTGAAGGTTTCTCCTTCCAAGGGTATAGCGAGGTTTGGGAAGAGAGGTAAGTTGAGTCCTCGCTACATTGGACCCTTTGAGATACTTGATCGAGTGGGAGATAAGGCTTATAGGTTGGCATTGCCACCAGATTTGTCAGGCGTGCACAACGTCTTCCACATTTCGATGCTTAGGAAGTATCACCCGGATCCGGCACATGTGATTAGTTATGAGCCTTTGGAGCTCAGTGAGGACATGTCATATGTTGAGAGGCCGATTCGAATACTGGATAGGAAGGAGAAGGTTTTGAGATCGAAGACTATCGAGTTAGTGAAAGTACTATGGCAGCATCACACTTCCGAGGAGGCTACTTGGGAGTTAGAGAGTTTGATGCGAGAGAAGCACCCCCAGTTGTTCGAGGATTGATTTGGTTCTAATTTGGAGGACCAAATTCTTTTAGTTGGGGAGGATTGTCAGACCCGAGTTTTTGATTTACGTATGTAGCTTGTACCTTATGATTCCTATGCGTACGAACGTTATATTTCATAGTTGAATCATAAGAAGAGTATTTACTATCATGCAATCGATTTATTGAGAATTAAAAATGCATGTAAGCTACATAACAGCAAGATAAGGGTTAAAGTGATTTTTGAGCAAGTACAGGGGTAAGACGGTCAATTGACCAAAATTCGATATAAATCCGATGAGAAAATTTCATTAAAAATATGAAATCGAGAGATCTTGATCAATAACGAGGAAAATATTGAATTTCGAGTCCAATTGATCGAGATTTGAATTTAATTAATATTTTTGGAATTTTTATCTCGAAAAACGAGCCCAAAAATAGTGGAAAAAATATACCGAAAAGGTAAAATCGAACTGATAAATTCATTTGCGGACTAAATGAATTTAATTAGAATTTTTGAGCATTTTTGGGATATTTTTGGGATTTTTATTATTATTTTAATGAATAAAATAATAATAAAAATTCATTATTAAAAAAAAAAAAAAAAAGAGAAGCGAAATTGAAAACAGAGAATTGGAAACGCGGGGAGAGAGAAACCGTGAGAGACCAAACCAACGAAAGGGAGAGACTGCCGGACCAGCCACCTCCGGCGATCAGCGGCCAGGCACGCGACCGGAAAAGGAAGGCCGACACCGTGCGACACCCCCTGCCACCAGGACGCGCTCCACCGGCGCCGGAAAAGGGAGATCGACGGAGTTGAAGGCCGCGGAGAAGAGAGGGGAATCCGGCGGCCACCGGCTGGAGTTGGCTCCGATCGAGGCCAACTGAGAGACCCCCTATCCAAGACGCGTCGAACGGCGGCAGCGGCACGCCGGGAACCGGCCGGACGACGCCGGCACGGCTAAATCACCCCTGAACCGGTCGGCCGGTCCACTGGAAAAGTAACTGTGCTGAACCGGACCGGACCGGTTCAGCCAAGGAGAAAAGGAAAAAAAAGAGGAAAAAGGAAAGAAAAAGGAAAAGAAAAATTTTCGGAATTTCACCGGACTTCGGGTAAGTCGATACGAGGTCAAAAGTGACCAATTTAATTTCTGATAAATTTATTTAAATTATATTTAATCAGAAATTGACCCGGAGTTAAATTTACGAAATTGTGCAGTTCGACGATTAATTCCGAACGGAAGCCCGATCGAACTCCGATTCGCGCACCATCGCATAATCTCGGGTAAGTAAAGCTCATTTACGACAATTTATGTGATTTATGCGTATTTAAGATTTAATTTACGCATTTCGGATTAAATTTTGGATTTAGTGAATTATATTCAGAAAATTGAATAAAATGTCGTAAATGATATACGGGCTATCCAAAGAGCTTGGAATAAAGCCCA
This sequence comes from Firmiana major, assembly GCA_033439115.1. Classification (NCBI taxonomy): domain Eukaryota; kingdom Viridiplantae; phylum Streptophyta; class Magnoliopsida; order Malvales; family Malvaceae; genus Firmiana; species Firmiana major. The sequence continues at coordinate 41,023,636 of CM065903.1, forward strand.
ATGGGTATTGATAGGCCCAATGAGTCGATAGACCTTGATGAACGGGCTTAATACGGATTAAGGCCCGATTAACGTAATTAAGGCCCATTAAGCGTAAAAGGGCCAATTTAAGTGAAATAAACTGTATTAAATGTGTAATACAGTAAGAAAAGTGTAATTAATTCAGTGAATGATTAAATGCAGTTCCAGAGTCATATTGAGAGTTGACCGGACTGCGAGATTAGACAGCACAGAGGAAGAGAGGTCACACGACGTGATCCAAGGTAGGGGACTCTTGCAAGTAGCTAGAGATATCTGTGCATATTTTCGTTGGATTTTACATTCACTGAAATTGTTTGAGGGTCAGAGAAAATCTATAATAATTATAGGGACCCGATATGGGTAAATTACGATTTTGCCCCTAGTTAGGCAAAAAGTGAAATTTTGGGAAAAGTGGTAAAAAGCATGAAAATGATGTTTTGAGTGGTTTTTACTGCTGTGTAGCAGAAGAGTAGGTGGATGGGCTAATGTTTTGAGGTCGATGTAAATTAAGCACACTTTATAGTGCTGATTTTAGTGATTTTTAATATCCCTATTTTTAAAGAGCCATCTACCGAATTATGTGGAAACAATCGTGCTAGAGCATAACTCGCACTTGATTTCAGATGTTTTTCACATACATTAGTGCTGGAGGTTGACTCGCACTACATTTATTTGACATGCATGATAGAGTACTGGAGCATTGCTCGTACTCAGTTTTTATGTGATTTGTGCATGATAGAGTGCTGGAGCGATTAGCTCGTACTCGAGTTTTACATGAGATGCATGACCTGGTGCTGGAGGTTCACTCGCACTAGTGTTGATATTTTGACATGCATATACAGTGTTTTGAGGCGGAGTGTTGACTGTGTGTCACACTCAAGACGCGCACTGTAGTTTTTCGTGATATACACACATGTTAGAAAACCGTGACGATTTCCTCCGTGTAGACTGAGTGTCACATTGTTGAGATGTTCTCACGTGAATTTAGAGACGTGGCATTTATTCCATGGTTTCGAGGGCTAAAGACCCTGGCTATGAGGTTTTCCATGGTTTCGAGGGCTAAAGACCCTGGCTATGAGGTTTTCCATGGTTTCGAGGGCTAAAGACCCTGGCTGTGAGGGTCCACGGGTGTACTGTGTACCGTGTCTGAGTGGCACGAGGTGTACACTGTACCGTGTGTTACGTAGCTGGCGGCTGATAGTGGACTGACCCCCCACCCGTTACAGCAGTGATTACCCCGCACACCGAGTACTGTGTTGCCTGGGATCACCATTGTTAGGATATGGCCATAGTCCGGAGATACTCTCTTACGGTAAGATCCTTAAGCCCAACATCCTTAAGCCTGTTAGGCGGGGAGGCTCTGTTCGGCGGGGAGGCTCTCTTACATAGTCTAGAGAGATTGCATTTAGCCACTGAGTCTCGCATGATATATCACATGTATTTTATGATACGGGTAGACCTAAGGGATGGGTCGAAACCCAGTTTATTTGTGTTGTGATGAGAAATGCCATATTTACTGTGTTTTGAATGTAAATGGCATATTTTATATAAAGGCATTCTTAAATGATTTAATATGCACTGTTTTGCATGAATGCCTCTGATTGATAAACCAGCATGTGTTTAGTACATGGGATTTTAAATCTGTACTATATTATATATATTTTAAACATGCTTTTGAAATGAGAGAAGGAAAGGCAAAGCACTATTTTCAAGTAGATAGTATGGATGTCTACTTGCTTGCCTGATTTCCTTACTGAGCGCGTTGATAGCTCATCCCATTCATTTTCCCCCCATCTCTACAGATTCTCATCAGTAGATCGAGTCGGCCAGGGTATTGCATTCCTTTGATCCGCTGCCACTCCCCATCTAGCGAAAGGTATACACACGCGTACTCTTTTGTATCTGAACAATGTATAAACACAGTGATGTACACGTTTTAATATGGGGGATGTAATGATGTAATTATATTTAAGAATACGAATTTACTTATGATATAAATGTCATGTATGTATGGTACGAAAAAGAATGGTAAGGTATGCATGGATGAGGAGACTAATGCCTATTCACAGCCCAACTGTTGAGGAGATAAAGGTAAGTAAAAAGCGAAAAATTTATTGTGGTTTTTGGTAAAGTCGCGTGTGGGAGGAGGGCGTGACATTAGTGTACACGAAGTCCATGGAAGAGCATGAACAGCACTTGAGAACGGTGTTACAAACCCTCCGAGATCAGGAGTTGTATACTAAACTCAATAAGTGTGACTTCTAGCTGAGTGTCATATCGTTTTTGGGTCATGTAGTCTCGAGAGACGAGGTATCAGTGGATTTGTCCAAGATAGAGGCTGTAATACAGTAGGAAAGAACCAAGACTGTTACAGAGATCCGCTGTTTTCTGAGTTTAGCAGGTTATTAGTGACAGTTTGTTGAGGGATTCTCTAAGCTGGCTACTTTGTCTGTTGAGTTAATGTATTTTGAAATGACAAAACAAGTTAATTCAATAATGTTAAGATGATATACAAACATGTTTAGATGTTATTAGTACCAGAACTTAGAGTTCTGCTGATGAGAGATCGATCTGGGGTATGAGAGATCGATCTCCTGGGTTTTACTTGATGAGAGATCGATCTTATGATGGAAGAGATCGATCTGGCAAGCCTTAAATCGGTACAAAGGCACTTAGGAAGAATGAGATCGATCTGCAAGGGTTAAGAGATCGATCTGGCTAATGCTAGAGTTGTGAGATCTATCTGGTAAGGAAGAGATCGATCTCCTCAAAGTCAGAGAACTTATGAGATCGATCTGGCAAGGAAGAGATCGATCTCCTCAAAGTCAGAGAGCTAAAGAGATCGATCTGTAGTGTTGAGAGATCGATCTCCTCTCTACGTGAGTGCATGATAGATCGATCTGAAGATCGATCTTGCTTCAAACAGAGAGTTAAGGAGATCGATCTGCCTATTCGACAGATCGATCTGCCTCATTACTTTTAAACTAACAGATCGATCTGCTAACCTATGAGATCGATCTCCTTGTGTATTTGTGCTTCAATCTTGCAGGATTTATAACTAAGAGATCGATCTGGCCAAGAAGGCAGATCGATCTGGCACTCTACTGGAGGCACCCAACGGCTAGTTTCTGCAAAAACACAACGGGAAGAATAGCATTTAATGCTCCAACTACCCATCCTTCAGTATTTAACCAAGCATTGAAGACAAAGAGAATAGAGACACTATTGCTGCATATTCCAAACATTCTCAAGCTTTAATTCTTTCATCCTTTGTGTCCTTATTGCTCATTCATTGAGAATCATTGTAAAAGCTTAAGTGCAAAATAGCTACACTTGTCCTACCACTTTAAAGCATTAAATTGTATTCAGTCTTATCTTAAAAGAGAAGAGGATTGTTCCTCAGTGAGAGTATATTGTAAGAGGCTGAATACTTTTTCTGTATTGCCAAAGGTAGTGAGGTTATTCCTTAACCTGTAAAAGGAAATTTGTAAGCTCTATTGAAAGAGAGAAAGAAAGCACTTGACAAGAAGGTCAAGGAGAGAGGACGTAGGCAAGAGTTTGGCCGAACCTCTATAAGTGACTGTGTTTGTTTCTCTTTCCTTCTCTTTGCATTAAATTGTTATATTGCACTGTTTTATTCATTATCATTTGTGTTTAAATTGTGATTAATTTAAAATCTACCATAATTGTTAGAAAACCGATTCACCCCCCCTCTCGGTAGAGCCAACAATTGGTATCAGAGCTAGGACTCTTTAATCACGTAGGAACAACTTCCTAAGAGTTAGAAAACGATCAAATGGCTCTTAACAATGTAGCAACTAGTTTGATAGGAGAGGGGCACTCCACGGTTAGACCTCCCATGTTCAATGGTGAACATTATTCATATTGGAGGACTAGGATGATGCTATTCATTCAAGCAAATGACTATGAAGTATGGAGAATTATAGTTAAGGGACCTCAAATCCCTACAAAGAAAATAGAGGGAAGAGATATCCCCAAAGAAGAAGATGAATGGGATTCTAATGACATTAAATGTGCACAACTAAATGCTAAAGCTATGCACACATTATTTTGTGCTTTAGGTCCTAATGAATATAATAGAGTCTCCGGGTGTGATAATGCCAAGCAAATATGGGATAAATTGGCAATAACTCATGAGGGTACAACCCAAGTGAAGGAGACAAAAGTAGGTATGCTCACACATGATTATGAGCTTTTTAGGATGAAGGAAGGAGAATCGATTAGTGATATGTTCACTAGATTTACAGATGTAATTAATGGACTAAAGTCCTTAGGAAAAATATATTCTAACATTGAAATGGTAAAGAAAATTTTAAATAGCTTACCTAAAGCATGGGAAGCTAAAGTGACAGCAATAGAGGAATCTAAGGATCCACACACATTGTCCTTAGATGAATTAATAGGTTCCTTGCTAACTTATGAGATGAAGCTTAAAAGAAATGAAGAGCCACCCAAGAAAGTGGGAGTTGCTCTAAAATCCACTGCTGAAAAGGAGATTAAAAATGAGAGTGGCAGTGAGGAGGATATTGAGATGGCAATGTTTGCCAAAAGATTTAATAAATTCATGAGGATGAGAGCTGGTAATAGCAATAGGAGAAACAATAGGAGAGAACAAGAGGAAGTAGGTAGAAAAGACTCTATTGTGTGTTATGAATGTAAAAAACCTGGACACATAAAGTTTAACTGCCCTCTTCTCAAAAGATCTAATGATAGGTTTCATAAAAAGAAGGCAATGGTAGCAACATGGAGTGACAGTGACTGCTCCGATGATGAATCAAATGAGGACATTGCCAACCTATGCTTCATGGCAATTGATGATGATGAAAAGGTAACTTCTAATATCAATGAATACTCTTTTGATGAACTGCAAGATGCATTTGATGATTTAGCATTAGAGTATGAATCTATGAGCATGAAGTATAAAAAGTTAACATCTAAATTAAAAAGGGAAAATGAGATAATGTTAAAAGATAAATTGGAATGTGAGAAGAAACTAGAAATTGCAAATTTAGAAATTTGTAACCTTAAGGAGAAAAATAGCAATTTACATAACTCCTTTAATAGATTTCACATGGGGCAACAAAAGCTAGATAGCATGTTAGAAACCCAAAGGGCATTTTTTGAAAAAAATGGCTTAGGGTATAATGCACAAAGTAGGGAGACCCATCTCAAGAGTTTTATTGCTAGGAAGAGCATGAATAAACCTGCAATTACTTGTTCATATTGTAATAAGAAGGGACATAAGTCACATTATTGCAATATAAAGATGAGGAATCTTAAAGGAAAAATTGTAAAAAGGATATGGATTCCAAAAGAGGTAATTCATTCCAAGGAATGGGATCAAGAATTTCATTTACTAACCTCCAAGGACCCAAGAGAATTTGGGTACCTAAGACTTGAGTGTGTTTATTTTTTTTTTTTTTGTTGTAGGTGATTGAGCATAGCCACAAAGCTAAAACAAAAGAAGCTTGGTACTTAGATAGTGGATGCTCAAGGCACATGACGGGTGATAAAAGCCATTTCAATTCCTTCAAATCGAAAATTGGTGGAGAAGTCACTTTTGGGGACAACTCCAAAGGCCAAGTGGAAGGAAGTGGATCAATAGGTAATGATCATTTCTCTTTAGAAAAAGTATTACTTGTTAGGGGTCTAAAGCATAACTTACTAAGCATTAGTCAACTTTGTGACAAAGGTTACAAAGTAATTTTTGATTGCATGAAATGTAATGTTATAGATCCTAAGTCAAATAAAATTCTCCTTCTAGGTCATAGGCAAGGTAACATATATATAGTCTACCTTAATGAACTCAAAAATGAAAACATATGCTTAATGGTAGACAACAAAAAGGAATCTTGGTTATGGCATAGAAGACTAGGTCATGCTAGCATGCATGTGCTATCCAAATTAGCTAGAAAGGATCTAGTTATAGGCTTACCCAAAATATCCTTTGATCATGAAGAAATATGTGAAGCTTGTGTTAAAGGAAAACACAAGAGAACAACTTTTAAGCCTAAGAATAGTGTATCCACCACTAGGCCTCTTCAATTACTGCATTTAGACTTGTTTGGACCAACTAGAACCACTAGCCTAGGTGGGAAACACTATGGTTTTGTAATAGTTGATGATTACACTAGATACACTTGGGTGTTCTTTTTGAGAGTAAAAAATGAAGCCTTAGAGAAATTCATAGCTTACTCAAAGGTGACTCAAAATGAAAAAGGATATACAATAACAAGCATTAGAAGTGATCATGGCAAAGAATTTGAAAATATAGGATTTGATGAGTATTGCAATGATCAAGGAATTAGCCATAATTTTTCAGCCCCTAGGACACCACAACAAAATGGTGTAGTTGAGAGAAGAAATAGAACTTTGGAAGAGATGGCTAGGACCATGTTATGTGAAAATAACTTGCCAAAGTACTTTTGGGCTGAAGCTATAAACACATCATGTTATATAATTAATAGAGCTATGATAAGACCCATGCTAAAGAAAACTCCTTATGAGCTCTACAAAGGCAAGAAGCCTAACATTAGTTACTTCCATCCTTTTGGATGCAAATGCTTTGTTCTAAATAATGGAAAAGATAACTTAGGAAAATTTGATGCCAAGAGTGATGAGGGAATATTTCTAGGATATTCATTGAATTCAAAGGCCTTTAGAATATATAACAAAAGAACATTAGTGGTTGAAGAGTCTATTCATGTTATATTTGATGAATCAAATAATATATCTAAAGATTCAACCAATGATGAAAATGTTGGAATATTTGATGAAGGCTTAGAAGATGACTTTCTAGAAAAACTTGACTTGAATAAAGAAGATGAAGAAGAAATAGAGGTTTTAGAAAGAGAGCCTAAAGCACCAAGAGAGTTAGGATATGTAAAAGATTGTGAAATAGTAGGAGATCCAACTCTTGGAGTTAGAACTAGATCATCCCTAAGGAATATGTGCCAATATATAGCCTTTGTATCTCAAATTGAACCTAGGAATGTCAATGAAGCCTTAGAAGACAATAATTGGTTCCTAGCAATGCAAGAAGAATTAAATCAATTTGAGAGAAGCAAAGTATGGAAACTAGTTCCTAGGCCTAGTGATCACTCAATAATTGGAACTAAATGGATATTCAAGAACAAGATGGATGAAAATAGTGTGATCGTAAGGAATAAGGCTAGGCTAGTTGCTCAAGGCTATAGACAAGAGGAAGGCATAGACTATGATGAAACATATGCACCGGTAGCTAGATTAGAGGCAATAAGAATGTTACTTGCCTTTGCATGTTATAAAGATTTCAAGTTATATCAAATGGATGTAAAGAGTGCATTCTTGAATGGTTTCATTAATGAAGAAGTCTATGTAGAGCAACCTCCCGGATTTGAAAATCATGAATTTCCTGAACATGTTTTCAAATTATCTAAGGCACTTTATGGGTTAAAACAAGCTCCTAGAGCTTGGTATGAAAGGTTGTCAAAGTTCTTAATAGAAAAAGGGTTCTCAAGAGGAAAGGTAGACACCACATTATTCATAAAAAATAAAAATAAGGACTTACTAGTTGTACAAGTATATGTAGATGATATTATTTTTGGTTCAACTAATGAGTCTTTATGCCAAGAATTTGCTAAGATCATGCAAGGAGAATTTGAGATGAGCATGATGGGAGAACTCACATTCTTCTTGGGACTTCAAGTGAAGCAAACAAAGGATGGAACATTCATCAATCAAGCAAAGTACACCAAGGACTTGCTCAAGAGATTTGGGATGGACAATTGCAAACCTCAAGCCACTCCAATGGGCACCAACATCAAGCTTGACAAAGATGAAAGTGGTAAGTGTGTAGACACTAAACTCTATAGGTCTATGATTGGTTCTTTGCTTTATTTAACTGCTAGTAGACCAGATATATTGTTTAGTGTGTGCCTTTTGTGCTAGATTTCAATCATCTCCTAGGGAATCACATCTATTGGCAACTAAGAGAATCTTTAGATACCTCAAAGACACTCCCTCACTAGGACTTTGGTACCCCAAGGACTCTACTTTTGCCTTCATGCATTTTCAGATGCTGATTTTGGAGGCTGCAAAATAGATAGGAAAAGTACTTCAGGTACTTGCCAATTCTTAGGAAATAGGTTAATTTCTTGGTTCTCCAAGAAGCAAAACAGTGTAGCTCAGTCCACAACTGAAGCTGAGTATATAGCAGCTGGTAGTTGTAGTGCTCAAGTGTTGTGGATTAAACAACAAATGAGAGATTATGGTATTGACATGAAACAAGTGTCTATTAAATGTGATAATACCAGTGCCATTAATCTGTCTAAGAATCCCATACAACACCCCAGAACCAAGCACATAGAAATTAGACATCACTTTCTTAGAGACCATGTACAAAAAGGGGATATAATTTTAGAGTACATTGACACTCTACATCAAATAGCTGATATATTCACCAAACCCCTTGATAGAGACAGGTTTTGTATCCTTAGAGGTGAATTAGGACTCATGGATAAGCCTTAGGATTTTTTGTGTTTCAAAAATCTTGGTTTCAAATTGATTTTAAATGAGTTTTTGCAAAGATTTTCTGGCAATGAGGATGAGAGATCGATCTCCTTGCAATATAGATCGATCTCCATACCTCCAACAAGCCTAAATCATCAAGGTTAAGCTAAGCAGATCGATCTTCTAACCATAAGATCGATCTCCTTACGTCTCTGTTTAAAGGCAGATCGATCTGTCCACACGACAGATCGATCTCTTCAAGCTTCCGCATTCTACAGATCGATCTTTGCATTTGGCAGATCGATCTGCCTCAGCCTCTGTTTAACGACAGATCGATCTGTGTGTAACAGATCGATCTCCTTAAGCCTCTGTTTGGGACCAGATCGATCTGGCCTTACGACAGATCGATCTTTCTTGGCTTTCTGGAAATGACAGATCGATCTGTCGCCTCGACAGATCGATCTCCTGTGCCCTGGACTATAAATACCCTCGTAAAATTCCCAAATTTCAGAAACCCAATTTTCAAATTCCCAAATCTCCCTCGCATCTTTTCCTCCGATTCCTTCTCAGATCGATCTCTGTACGGTCCTCCTTGCGTCTCGGTGTCAAAATCCGGTATTGTAACCAACATTCCTTATTGATTTTCTCAAAATCTGTCTTCAATTTGTGTTCATTTTGATTCTAGGTCAAACCGAGGTACTGTTTCATTGCTTTTCTCTCTGTTGAATTTGTTTAGGCGAATTTAGAATCTAGAATCATGCCTAGGAAGTCAGTAGCAAACAAACCCCCTAGAACCACAGGAGAGGCAGGTTCCTCATCACAACCCATTCCTCCACCTCCTATCGCTTCCTTCAATCGGTGTTTTAAAACACCAGCAAAAAGAAAGCGGTATGAGGAATATTTTTCAACCATGCCAATCAAGCATTGGCGCACTATCGATTTTTCATTCCTCAATCACATAGACTTTCCATACATGTCAAAGTTTGAGGAATTTGGTTGGACAAACTTCTTGAAAATCAACACTCCTGTCCCTCCAAATCTCGTTCGCTCATTCTTTTCCAATGCCGAACTCGTTTATGACCCCGATGACACCTGCAAAATCCTTGCCTTCAAAACCTTCGTCATGGGTCAATCCATTATAATTGACTCTGAAGTTCTAGCCAAAGTGTTTGATATACGCGATGAAGGCTTAACAAATGAGGATGAGGAAGTCCCCTTTGCGTTTGAACTCCCCGAGGACAAGGCGAGTAACCTTCCAATGCACCTTCGGTTACTCCACCTCATAATCTCATGGAACCTCCGCCCTTTCAGTACTCGTCATTCTACCGTTAGGCGTCTAGATCGTTTTTGGCTCCATCACATTCACACCACAAGCCAAAAACCTAACCTCCCTCACTTTATTTACGAAGATTGGCTGAAGATTGTGCGTGGCCAAGCTACCACAATAGTTTTTCCACAACCAGTGGCTTATCTTCTCCACCGCCTTGGTATCAACTGTAGCGGCGAAACTGGCGAACTCCCATCTCCCAAAAGCGTGCTTAACATTGGGACCCTACATCATATGGGGTACTACAAAAATTTCTGAGGAGAGTGGACGAAAAAGCAAGAACAGCAACCTGCTGAGGCTGAGGAGGACCCCACTGATGAACCAGCACACCAACCTGCTGCATCAGCTGCAGAACCATCGGCTCCGCCCACTGCACCAACATCGTCTCCTGCTGAATTGGAGATGCTCATAACGATGGTGACGGACCTCAGTCAGCAGATTAATGACGGCTTTGCCACTCAGCGACGTATGATCGAGGACTTAACCCAACGAGTGGATAAGATTTAAGAGACTCAAGAGGCGATGTTCGATGAGCTCCAAGTAACACGCACGCATGTTGAGAATCTTTTGGATCGTGATCCTCCCTCACAATAGGCATTAGGTGCTTTGATTTAGTGTAGTTACAACATTATTAATCTACTTGATGTTCTCTGTGAAAAATTTGCTTGAATGAAATGTTGATTGACTTGTGTTAATGAAATGTCATTCTTGTGTTAATGCAAGATATTATTTTGAAATGATGAGTATTCCATTCTTGTCTTATTGATATGACAAAAAGGGCGAGAAGAAACATGAGCTGTTTGTGTTAAAGAATGATTTAATTGAGGGGGAGTTAAGATTTAACTGAGGGGGAGTTAAGATTTAACTGAGGGGGAGTTAAGTCATTAACAAAATCAAACGCTCACAAAAAGGGGAGTTTTGCAAAATCACTAAACATGTTTAAATTGATGAGTTTTGTCATATAAAAAAGGGGGAGATTGTTGAGTTAATGTATTTTGAAATGATAATTCAATAATGTTAAGATGATATACAAACATGTTTAGATGTTATTAGTACCAGAACTTAGAGTTCTGCTGATGAGAGATCGATCTGGGGTATGAGAGATCGATCTCCTGGGTTTTACTTGATGAGAGATCGATCTTATGATGGAAGAGATCGATCTGGCAAGCCTTAAATCGGTACAAAGGCACTTAGGAAGAATGAGATCGATCTGCAAGGGTTAAGAGATCGATCTGGCTAATGCTAGAGTTGTGAGATCGATCTGGTAAGGAAGAGATCGATCTCCTAAAAGTCAGAGAACTTATGAGATCGATCTGGCAAGGAAGAGATCGATCTCCTCAAAGTCAGAGAGCTAAAGAGATCGATCTGTAGTGTTGAGAGATCGATCTCCTCTCTACGTGAGTGCATGATAGATCGATCTGAAGATCGATCTTGCTTCAAACAGAGAGTTAAGGAGATCGATCTGCCTATTCGACAGATCGATCTGCCTCATTACTTTTAAACTAACAGATCGATCTGCTAACCTATGAGATCGATCTCCTTGTGTATTTGTGCTTCAATCTTACAGGATTTATAACTAAGAGATCGATCTGGCCAAGAAGGCAGATCGATCTGGCACTCTACTGGAGGCACCCAACGGCTAGTTTCTGCAAAAACACAACGGGAAGAATAGCATTTAATGCTCCGACTACCCATCCTTCAGTATTTAACCAAGCATTGAAGACAAAGAGAATAGAGACACTATTGCTGCATATTCCAAACATTCTCAAGCTTTAATTATTCATCCTTTGTGTCCTTATTGCTCATTCATTGAGAATCATTGTAAAAGCTTAAGTGCAAAATAGCTACACTTGTCCTACCACTTTAAAGCATTAAATTGTATTCAGTCTTATCTTAAAAGAGAAGAGGATTGTTCCTCAGTGAGAGTATATTGTAAGAGGCTGAATACTTTTTCTGTATTGCCAAAGGTAGTGAGGTTATTCCTTAACCTGTAAAAGGAAATTTGTAAGCTCTATTGAAAGAGAGAAAGAAAGCACTTGACAAGAAGGTCAAGGAGAGAGGACGTAGGCAAGAGTTTGACCGAACCTCTATAAGTGACTGTGTTTGTTTCTCTTTCCTTCTCTTTGCATTAAATTGTTATATTGCACTGTTTTATTCATTATCATTTGTGTTTAAATTGTGATTAATTTAAAATCTGCCATAATTGTTAGAAAACCGATTCACCCCCCCTCTCGGTAGAGCCAACACTGTCGACACGTCTCACTCAAAAAAAAATGTGGCATTTGAGTGGGATGAGAAATGTGAAAGTAGTTTTTGGGAGCTAAAGCATAGACTGACCACCACACCTATTCTCACCATGCCCACCAGCTCAAGAGGATACTAAGTGTATACAGATGCCTCAGGACAGAGATTGGGTTATGTGTTGATGTAAGACGGGAAGGTAGTAGCCTAGGAATCCAGACAGCTTAAGGACAATGGGAAGAACTACACGACCCATGATTTAGAGTTTTCAGCTGTGGTATTTGCATTGAAAATATGGTGCCACTACTTGTATGATGAGAAATTTTAGGTGTTTACTGATCATAAAAGCCTCATATATCTATTTTCACAGAAAGAGTTGAATATGAGGAAGAGACGGTGGATAGAGCTTGATGGTCAGCGAACATGAGCTGCTCAAGCAGTTTGCTCGCCTCAGTTTGGATATAGACCCTCTTGATGTTGACAGTGACTGTGTAATAGCTAGCCTGCGAGTGGAATAGGATTTGATTGATCTGATACGATAGGCTAAGCATGCAGATCTACTGTGTGAGGATCGTGCAAGTCTAATTCAGAGGGGTGATGTGGTCGATTTCTTAGTGAGTGATGATGGCCTACTGAGGTTTAGAGGCAGGATTTGTGTTCCCGATGACCCAAAGTTAAAAAAGTGATTTTGACAGAAGCTCATTCATCGAGATATACATTGCATCCGGGGAGTAACAAGATGTACCAAAACCTCCGCAATATGTATTGGTGGTCAAGGATGAAAAGAGATATCACAGAATTTGTGGTAAAGTGTCTTGTATGTCAGCAAGTGAAGGTAGAGCATTAGAAACCTACAGGATCGTTGTAGCCTCTACTTATACCAACTTGGATATGGGAGCACGTCACCAATTTGGGTTGTGGTAGATAGAGTGACGAAATCTAAGTATTTTGGCATAGTTGTATGTATGGGAGATAATGAGGCTACATGGTGTTCTAGTGAGCATTGTATCAGATAGGGATTCTCGCTTCACTTCCCACTTTTGGGAACATTTTCAAGAAGCTATAGGAACCCAGTTAAGTTTCAGTATAACTTTTCACCCTCAAACTGATGGTCAATCAGAGAGAACCATCCAAACGTTAGAGGATATGCTGAGAGTGAGTGTTATGGATTTTAATGGCTCCTGGGATGATCACCTACCATTAGCCGAATTTACATACAACAACAGTTATCCCTTGAGTATCGGGATGGCACCATATGAAGCGTTGTATGGTAGAAGGTGTCATTCCCCTGTTTATTGGGAAGAAGTAAGTGATAGAAAGAGTTTTTATCTTGATTTAGTAAAGCAAGCCTCTGAGGCTGTTCAACTGATATGTGAGAGATTGAGAACAGCTCAGAGCAGGCATAAAAGTTATGCTGACATGAGACAGAGGCCTCTAGAGTTCACAGTAGGTGACTCAATATTTTTGAAAGTTTCTCGCTCAAAAGGGATTATGAGGTTCGATAATAAGGGTAAGTTAAGCCCTTGGTATATCGGACCATTTGAGATATTGGAGTGAGTGAAAGATAAGGCCTACAGGCTAGTGTTGCCAACAGAGCTAGCAGCCATTCATAGTGCTTTCCACTTATCGATGCTTAAGAAGTACCATCCAAATCCGACTCGTGATTCAGTATGAGCTATTAGAGCTTAAGGATGATCTATCCTATGTAGAGAGATCGATCCGGATACTGGATAAGAAGGAGAAGGTGTTAAGGAATAAGAAAATTTCACTTGTTAAGGTTCTCTGGCAGCACCACAATTCAGAGAAAGCTACTTGGGAGGTAGAGAGCCTGAAACGGGAAAACTACCCCCGACTTTTTAAGGAATGACTTGGTTCTAATTTAGAGGACCAAATTTCTTGAAGGAGGGAAGAAATGTAAGACCCGTAAATTTTTATGTATTATTTATGATTCCGAGACATACAGGCAAGTTACATTTTATATGAATCATAAGAAATGGATATTTTTAAGTTCTAAGTGTGAATGAAATACAAAACGGGTGTTGAAGTAATTGAGTCTGACTTTAACTTTGAAAGTATCAGAAAATTACGACTGGAATGCTGCAGATACAGGGCAGATTGATCTTAGATGAAGGTGAGATCGATCTCATTGCCTTAAAATACATTGCCATGCATTTTGCAAGAGGGAGATCGATATCTCTTTCAAAGAAGATCGATCTCTTCCCATAAGACAGATCGATCTCTAGTTGCCTTTGGTTAACAAAGATCGATCTCTTCTTAAGGCCAGATAGATCTCTAAAGTCATCTGTCGGACTAAGATCGATCCCTTCCCATGAGTAAGGATCAATCTCATTCCTTTGAGCAGATCGATCTCATCTAAGGAGGCAGATCGATCCCCTAGCAAGTCCGATGCCTCAGGTATGCTGTGTGATCTTATGTTGAGTTGCTCGCACGTGGTGTTATGGACTTTGTTATGTGATGAGTAAAATCGTGCTGGAGCCGTCGTGTATTACTGAGTGATCTTGTACAAACCTGCTCACACATGATTTTAAGACAATGGAAATGGGTGATAAGGATCCACAGGAGCACGTTGTACCATGAGCGTTCGCCACGGAGTACGATGTGCCATGATATCTTAGTGATTTTTTGTGGGCTGAAGGGATGGTTGATTCGCTTCCATAAGCATGGGATTCTCGCACACTTGATCAGTAATGCCATGAATCCGGAGTATAGCCATAAGTCTTTTATCTGTGAGATATGTTATTTTGTCGCTACTGTGTGAGGTGACATATGTCCCCCCTACTGTGTGATATAGGGTGATATGATATCCCATACTATGTCTCATGTAAATTGATTTGCTAAGTAATTTTCTAAGTGCAAAGAGATTTATAAGTGTGTACTCTGTGAATTGAAAAAGAAGATGTGTGATTTTAAAGATTGAGTTGTGTGATTCTGTGTGTTTTGAGAAAGAAATGTGCATATACCCATCTAGCGAATTAATGATTTTGCAATTGATGGAAGCTATTTTCAAAGAATACATATGTTTTATAAGGAAAAATAAATATTTATATTTTAAGCATGTAGATAGTAGTTATCTACCAGCTTTCATATTTTCCTACGCAGTAGTGAGTTACTGTAGTTGTTCCTGCTACGATGTTTTCCAGTTCTCCAGCAATCCATATGTATACACTTCTGAGAGAAAAATTTTGTATCCTATAAATTAATCCACAATATAGTTATTTTTTGTACGAAATGGATGTATAAAATAGAAACTGATGTAAATGTTTTCGCATATATATAAAATAATAGTTTCTATTTCATTATATAAATTTTAAATTATGAATGGATGAGATGTGGATATGGATGTTGACTCACAGCCCAATTGTTAGTAGTAAGTTAAGTCATAGGAAGATGTTCGTGACAGTGGTCTCAACCCAATAAGGTGTAATGGGCCTCAGACCAAGCCATAATTAGGCCCATTAAGAATTGTTAAGGCCCAATAAGCGTAAACAGGCTCATTAAGTGTAATATACTATATTATATGTGAAATACAATAGGAGAAGTGTAGTTAACTTGATGAATGGTTATATGCAACTCCAGAGGTTATATTAGGAGCTGATCGGACTGCGAGATTTAGCTGTGCTGAGGAAATGAAATCACCTAACGTGTTCGAGGTAAGAGACTTTTGCGAGTAGTTAGAGATATCTGCGCATAGTTCTATCTTTTTTTACATTCACTTAAAAAGTCTGAGGGTCAGAGAAAGTAAATAATATTTATAGTGACCCGATATGGATAAATTACGAATTTACCCCTAGTAAGGGTAAAAAGTCAACTTTTAGGAAAAGTTCTAAAAAGCATGAAAATAATGTTTTTGAGTGTTTTTACTGCTGTTTAGCAGAAGAGTAGATAGATGGGCTAGTGTTTTCATGGTTAATGAGAAATAACACAATATATGGTGTTGATTTTAATGTTCTAAAATCATCCTTTTTAAAAGAGTCATCTATCAAGTTATGTGAAAACAAATCATACTGAAGCACTGCTCACACTTGAAGTTATGTGTTTTCTACATGAAAAATGTTGAAGTGATTAATTACACTTGATTCCCTATGACATACATGACATAGTATTGGAGCATTTGCTCGTACCTAATTTAATGAGTTTTGTGCATAGCATGGTCCTAGAGCGATAGCTCGTACTTGATTTGAAATATGAACTATGTATGACCTAGTGTTGTAGTGTTACTCTCACTAATGTTCGAGTTTTGATATGAGTGAAACCTAAATGATTTGAACGGGGTTATGACTATGAGTCACACTCAAGGCTCGCATTACAGTAATGTGATATACATGATTTGATGATAAAACCATGTCGATTTCCTCGTGTAGACTGAGTGTCACACTGTTGAGATGTTCACATGTGGATTTAGAGATGTGGTATTGATTATCCATTGAGATAGGGTCCACGAGTGCACGTTGTACCATGTATATGTCATGGAGTACGCTGTACAGTGTGTTATATGTGGAGTTGTGGAGTTGAGGCGTTGATAGCTGGTGGTTGTAAGGATTTGACCCACCTCCCGTTGTAGTAGTGATGCCTTGCACACCGAGATCTGTGTAGCCTGGGGTCCCCATATAGGATTTGGTCATAGTCCAAGATATTATTGCATATAACCACCGAGTCTCACATGATTATATCACTTGAATTTATGACTACGGATAGACCTGAGGGATGGGTCGAAATGCCATATTTTACATGATTTGATTTAAATGGCATGATATAATTTAAAGGCATTACGAATTTATATAAATGCAATGTTTTGCATGAAATGACTGTAATTGCAAAATCAACATGATTTCAATAGATTAGATTTAATATGTACCATTATATCAGTTTTCAATTCATGCTTTTAATATGAGTTAAGGAAATAGTATTTCAATGCATGGCATTATTTTCACTAGATAGTGTAGATGTCTACTTGTTTGCCTAATTTCTTTACTGAGATAGTGAGCTCACCCCTTTCATTTTCCACCTCTCTACATAGCATCCGCAGTAGGTTGAGTACGGTTGAGGGTTAGCATTCCTTTTGTCCGCTGCATTTCCCATAGAGTGAAAGGCATACACATCATGTATGATTTTGTATCTGAACATATAAACAGCACAGTGATGTAAACAATAAAATAATGGGGGATGTATTTGTATTAATATATACGTGAGCTTACTTATGGTAAAGAAGTAATTACAGTCAGTAGATAATTATACTAAAATGTATGTATGGCAATGAATGAATGATATGGTAAGTGGTGATACTAATACCGAATCACAACCCAACTGTTAGTAGTGGAGTTATGACAGAAAGAAAGGTAAGGTAAAAGCAAAAAAATTGTAGTGGTTTTTGGTAAAAGTCAGTTCTGACACCATCATAGTTCATCGTAGGTGAATCAATGTTTTTAAAGGTTTCTCCTTCCATGGGTATAACGAGACTCCAAAAGAGAGGTGATAATTCTATATTTTAGAATTGTTTATGCTTATTTCCAAATTAATTATTTAAATCTCCAATTTATTTTGTTAATTATCCCCTTTATTTAATTAAAATTCTCATGTTTGCAGGTAAATTAAATTCGGATGAATTTTGAATATTTCGATAGAAAATGGACCGGAATTGAGCTAAAATCGAGATTGGTGAGCCACGCAGACAACACGAATCATGCCACCTAGCACATCCAATTGGACAAGAAGATCGATGGCATGGAAATATCTTTTCAAGGAACCAATGGTGAGTAGACAAGTGAAAAAAAATGCCAACTCATCTAGGATGTGGAAATTACAATTTTACCCTTTTTGTGTATAAATAAGACATGGATGGAAATTGAAAAACTATGTAAAAATTTAGGAGTAGGAGTAGTGTAGTGTAATGTAAGTTAGGAGTAGTATACTGTTAGAATTAATCTTAGGATTTTTTTTCCTTGTTTCTTTTAGTTTAGTTTCCCGTTAGCTTCCATTTACTTTTATTGTTCAATCCATTTTTATGTTCTTCATTTTTTAGTCTTGGATAATTCTATTTTCATGGCAATCAATTTATCATTCCAAGCTTCTCGATTTTGTTAAATCAACTCTTTGTTTTTTTTTTCATGTTTTATTTTACACAGCCCATTTGTTCTAGTGTAGCTCTCGGATTGGTGTTTTTTTCTTAAAGATAATCTGTAGTTTTCCTAGCTCTCAGGTTGCTCATCTACTATCCATTTTCTACATTGTTCTTTTCGATTTGAATGTTTCACTTTCATGCATTAATAGGTTTTCATTTGGACACTTTTCTATCTATGTCTTTCGGGACCAGCTAGTGTGCAATGTGAACTGTTTTTTTTTTCATTCTCGGGTCTCTTCAAATGCTTCAACTCATATCCAGATTTGAAGAAAAGCTGATTGTTGTGACACTGAGAGTGTGTTTGGGTGGCAGTTGGACGACAACAAGGAAGCAGACCAGCAAACCAAAACTGCTCTGTTCTACTCCGCTCCTCACCGTTTTCTATTGTTCATCATCTTCAGGCTCTTATTTCTTAGATTAGACATTCTGTCCTCTTGGTCTCGCTGCTGTTTCTTCATCCGTGTACTGTCCTGAAGCAAAGTAGGGTGTAGGACATTACCAGGAGCGGAGAGATTGTAAGCAAAGCCAGGACAGCCTGAGCTAGGCAGGACTTCATTTGGAAAAAAATCGAGAGCAAGTCTGGCCAGAAGAAGGAAGCAGCTGGGAGAGGAATGAGCTCGGGCAGGTCCATGGTGCTGGTGCCAGCAACGTTAATGCAGAACACGCGGAAAGCAAGCGAGGATAGACCAAGAGCAGGATGTGTGCGGGCTGCTGTCAAACTGAAGAAGATAGAAGCACGTTACTGCTAGCGAGATTCGGGACCGAGGACATGTAAAGCATGTCTGGCAGGTAGCGGCATGGGCAAAAAATGAAGTTTGAAGTAGACTTGGATGAGCAATGCAGGAGCAGGACAGAACAGAGAATGGGGTCTGACACGGTAGGTTTCAGCTAAAGCAGGAGCTGGTGTAAAGGCAGATACGGAATGGAGCTGAGCACGGAAACTAAAAACTAGACTGGATGCAGCAGAGTTGGTGGATAGGAAGCTGGACATGCCTAGCCAGAAACCGAGGTGGAGTTGGTAGCAAACAACAAGACGCCTGGACAGACCGAAGCACCTGGAAATGAAAATATGCAAATTGAAGATATAAACAGTGAAAGGAGGGATTTGGACGATTTAAAAGTTGTTAAGGCTTTGTTTGGCTAGTTCATTTTAGTTAATCATTTTCATGCATTGTTAGTATAAGTTTAATTTCAATTTAATTTGCTAAGCTTAGTTTAGAGTCTTTAAATAAATTGCATGTTAGTATTCTTGCATAGTAGTATACTTAGTTTTAATTAGGATGATAGTTAATTAAGTGTTCATTTAGAATTAGATTAGTGGTAAATTTATTTCATTAAATCTTAAGTTAGTTTAATTTGCATTTTGGTTAAGTAGTCTTATTGCATTTTAGGTTTGTTAATTTTAGTTTAATTAATCTTGCTTTGTTATTTTCATAATTACATTTTATTTTAATTGCGTTAATTAATTTTAATTGTTTTAATTATTTTTTGTAGGTTTTTTATTTTAATTTCGTGGAGCACAGTAAGTAATTTTGCTCGGTTTTAATTTCTTTATTTTATAGTTTTTATTATATTATTACTTTTAGTATTTTTAATTCTAGCTATCTAGATCACCCACCTTAATTTTATAATTTGCTAGAATATAATTAAGGTAAGATTAACCGGTAGTAAATTAGGCTAGTCAACTTCTCCGTGGAACGATAACTCGGGACTCAAATCTCATTATTACTTGTACGACCTGTGCACTTTTTCGACATTACCTTCAGGGCGTGTCAAGTTTTTGGTGCCTTTGCCGGGGAAGTCTTAATTGGCCATTAGTTAATATCGGTGAAATTATGCTTAGGTGTAATTCTAGATTGTAAATATTTAGGTTGTAAATATTTAATCTAGATTAGTTAATTGAAAAATTAAAATAAAAAAATTGAAAAATTAAAAAAACAAATTTCTAAGGACCTTTCGATGATTGCGTGCGTAGAGCCAGAAGTTTTGATTGCTTTCCTCTAGATCCTGAAATTGAACGCACTCTTAGAAAAATTCAAAAGGATTATAGGAAATTAATAGCTCCGCTGCAATTCACCATGGCAGAAAATAGGAAAATTAGGACTGTTGGAGATTATGCAATGCAGACGATTGGAGGATATTATTCTGGCATTAGGCCACCGGCTGTCCCTGCAAACAACTTCAAAATTAAGCCCGCAATCCTCCAGATGATCCAGACCTCTTTACAGTTCAGTGGGCTTCCGCACGATGACCCACATGCTCACCTTGGGCAATTCTTGGACTTGTGCAACACAGTTAAACATAATGGATTATCTGATGATGCGCTTAGGCTTAAACCTATTCCCCTTCTCACTTAGGGATCGGGCGCGACACTGGTTAACCTCCCTACCTCCAGGATCCATTTCTACATAGGACGAGTTAGCCCATCAATTTCTATCTAAGTTTTTCCCTTCCTCTAAAATGGCCCAACTCTGTAGTAATATATCTTCCTTTGCCCAGTATGACTCTGAATCTCTTTATGAAGCGTGGGAACGATATAAGGAGCTTCTTAGGAAGTGCCCTCACCATGGTCTACCTTTGTGGCTGCAAGTCCAGACCTTCTACAACGGACTTACAAGCCAGAATAGGACCATTGTTGATGCTGCTGCAGGTGGAGCGCTAATGTGTAAAACAGAGGAGGAAGCTTTTACGAGCTTTTAGACAAGATGGCAGTTAATAACTATTTATGGTCCTCCGAGAGGCAATTGCCAAAGAAGTCGGTGGGTATTTATGAGCTTGACTGTCACGACCCAAATTACCTAAAAATCCCTACAAATTTTTCGCATTTTCATTTCCTCACCCGTCGTGAACAGTTACACTTCTAAACAGTTGGGCTATGATTCGGTGTTAGTAACCTCTCACCTATTTACCATTCCATTTTATTTAAACTGAATACATCCCAATATTACATCATATATAGTACTGTGCATCTATATGTTCAGATACAAAATTATACAAATGTGTATACCTGATATTGATAAGAAGCAGCGGATAACCAAATTGCGAAGCTATTGTCGCTCTCTTCCACTGAGTGTACCCTGTGGGGTGGAAAATGAAAGGGTGAGCGAAACGTGCTCAGTAAGGCAATAATGTAAGCAGGTAGATAACTATACTATCTACGTGCTGATAATGTCATGATGTAAAAATCGTTTACTTTCGGAGCATGAGGTAAGATTAAAACAATGCCACATGAATGTATATATCATATACAAGAAATCATGAAATCGACATATAAAGCACACATGGAAAATCATCATGTATGACATCTCATGCTCGTCACATTAAAACTCATTTGTTTAATCACAAACTCATCACTTTGAAACTTATTTGTTTCATTATAAATTCATCTCATTTAAAACTCATTTATTTCATCATAAACTCTCACTTTAAAACTCATTTGTTTCATTATAAAACAACTTCATCAAGGTCAAACCCATCTCTCGGGAATACCTTGATTCATCAAATCACATCTCTTTTAAAAACACAAATCGGGACTACCCCTCCATCGGGTTTGTCCTGGTCTATCCAGACCGTATGATATCATGTGAGGCATGTAGGTTACTGTATGAAAAATCGAGGACTATGGCCATACTTTGTCCCTGTGATCCCAGGCACACGGATCCCGGTGTGCGGGGTATCACAACTGCAACGGAAGGTGGGGTCAAGTCCTACCCGCCAGAATATCGAGTAACATGGTAGAGTCATCATGACTACACGGTACAGCGTACTCCGTGTGACATACACGGTACATCGTACTCCGTGGACCCATATCATAGTCTGGGGGTGCCTGCCGTAGGTCTTCTCCAGCCCAATACTATGTCGATAACCAACCCATGTCTCAAAGTATATGTGCGAGCATCTCAACTCTCTGTGACACACAGTCTATAGGAGGCTTCCGCACGACTATATGCATGTCAACTCGCATCTAGTGCGTTTATGTGAGCATCTTGCTGCCCGCCCCACACCAGGTCACAGGCTTACGGAGCTCCAGCACCACGCTATGCATATCATGATATCTAAAATCTCGTGCGAGCGAAGCTTCAGCACGGTTTTGTGCACACACAAATTTCTCGTACGAGCAATGCTCCAGTACGGCTTTTCATGAGAAATAATTCAGTAAACTTGAGTGCGAGAAAGACTCTAGCACTCTTTTAGTCACGTAAATACGATAGGTGGCTCACTTTTAATAAAACATCTTTTAAAATAGTAACCGGTACAAACCGGTACCCTTTCGTAAAATTCACGAAATCAACAGCCCACCTATGTGTATATTTGCTTAAATCAAAGCAATATAATCATATAAAACATTAAAATCATGAAATTCATGCAATTTCATAGCCTTACTACCCTTTTTGAAAATTTCCTAACAGGGGGCAAAATAGTCATTTTCCTTTATTTATTTAAGCCCCGGTTTTCGTAAAAATTATTACTTCATTTCTAGATGCTTTAATAAATTTCTAAACCCTGTAAATCCCCTCTCAAAATATGCATAATTATCTCTATGCACCTACAAAATTCTCTTACCTCGATTCTCGTCGAGTCTGACCTTTCCTTTTCCATTGTTGTCACGTCGCGCAGTCCGATCTGCTCCCAATCAAACCTCTGGAACTGCGTACTAATATTCCTCAGGTCAGATATTATACAACTTAATTGTATTTAATACCTTCTGGGCTTAATTTAAATCATTGGGCCCATTTATCCCTATTGGGCCCGATTGCACTTTAATGGGCCTTAATCGGCCTTAAGCCCGTTTTTCACTTATTTTTTTTACACTATCAAGGCCTATTGGGCTTATTCAGCTTACCGATAATTATCGGGCTTCGTTCCAAACTCATTGGATAGCCCGTATACCATTTACGGTAATTACGTTGTAAATCCGATTAATATTCCTTTTATACAGAATTAATCCATAAATTTCGTAAAATAATCGAAACTCTGTATTAAAGGATTCTAATTGTCGAAATTAAAATGTACTTACCCAATATAATGCGGGATACGAAAATCGGAGCTCAATCGGCTCTCGTTCGGGCTTTATCATCGAACTGTACAATTATTATATTTAATCTCGGGTTACTCTTCGATTAAATATAATTTAAATAAATTTCTCAGAAATCAATTCGGTCACTTTTGACCTCATATTGACTTACCTGAAGTCCGGTGTATCCCCAAAAATCCTTTCCCTTTTTCATTTTCCTCTTTTTCTCCTTTTTTCCTCTCTTTTTGGCTGAACCGGTTCAGTCCGGTTCAGACCGGTTCAGACCGCCGGTTCAGCTCGGTCCGGTTCGGTTCAGTTTTTGGCCGGTTCAGGTCGGTTTGACCGGTTCAATCCCCATTTGCTCATTTCGACGCCGTCCGGCCGGTTCTCGGTGCGATTTTGGTGCCGTTCGGCTCGGCTACACCTGGGCATTCAGAATCAGGCCTCGGTTGGGGTCGAAACGCGACCATTGTCGGCGAATTCCTCCTTCTCCCTCGCTGCCACCTCTCGATCCGACGGATTTCGACGATTTCGCCGGCCAACACCCGTCTCAAAAGAATCGGCTCCTCTTCCCGATCACACCTGTACCCGCCGTTCGTCCCCAGCTGCCGTGGATCGCCGGTACCGACTCCGTTTTCCCCGCGGTCTTCTCCTCCTCCGTTCGGCGATTTTCGGCCTCCTGACGGCGCGTCACCGGTGCCATTGGCTTCGCCGGTCTCTCCTCTTGCTGCTCGGCCCTTCGTCAGAGGCCGTCGGTCCCCGGTGGCCGTCGGTCGGACGAGCCACGCGCGGTCTCCCCTCTCCGTTTCCCTTTTCTTTCTCTCTCCCCGACGTTTTACAGATTTCTGATTTTTTTTTTTTACAATTATTATTTTATTTAACAATTTGTTTTATTATTATTTTAATCAATAAATTATATTAAAGAATCAAAATATCTACCAAAATTAATATTTTATTCAAAATAGATTTATTTAATTTAATTTAATTTATTTATTATATTTTTAATTCTTTTTCGGGTATAATTTCTCCGTATTTTCGGGATATTGTCCCGAGTGAAAATTTCGATTAATTTCCATAAATTCATATCTTGATCAATTTAATCCGAAATTTAATTATTTCTTCGTTATTGATCAAGATTCTCAAATCCATTGTTTTTAATAAAATTTTCTTATCGAATTTATCCCGACTTTCGATCTTTTGACCGTTTTGCCCTTCACGTGTTCGGGATTAATTTAACCCGACTTCCCTTCACAAATACTCACTCATTTCGTATTTTAAATCCTTATTTCCTATCCGAATCCCATTTCATATAATTTGGGACTATTTTCAATTCTTCATAAAATTTACGATTTAATTTCGGGTCTTACAAATCTCCCCCACTTAAGAAGTTTGGTCCTCCAAATTAGAACCAAGTCATATGAGTCCATATACAACTCCGGGTACATCGATCGTATCATACTCTTAGATTCTTATGTGACCTTCTCCGGAGTGTATTACTACCAAAGGACTCTAATTAGGGAGATTATCTTAAACCTCAATACTTTCTCTTTCCTATTTAATGCCCGAATCAACTTCTTCAATATACTCATATTTTCATTAAACTGAACTTTTGGAGTTCATACCCTATCACCTCTGCTAGATCTGGATAGTATTACCGAAGCATCAAAAGCTGAGACATTGTGGGTGCCTGTTAATTCAGGTGATAACACCAACCTACAGGTCTTATCTCCCACTTGTCCAATCTCTTAAAATATTCCATCCAGCGCAACTCAATTTACCTTCTTCCAAAAGTTCGCTATGTCCTTATTCTCTTAGGACAAGAAACATTTCAGTCATACTAATTCACCAAGGGTGAATTCCAATACTTGTCTATCTGCTCTGAGGTATTCTTAATCTCTCACTCTTAATTAAAACACCCTCAGAGACCTATTATCCGAGGTCAAAAGTAATTCTATCTGTCACCCACTTTTTCTTATCCAATTTGGGGAACAACCCCTACAGCCATACACTGCCTCTTATCTTGTTATCCCGATACTCAAGTGACAACTGTCGTTATGGACGGATTCGATTTGTAATAACTGATCATCCTAGGAGCATAAAAAATCAAAGGCACACGCTTTCATCGGATCCTCCAGAACTTGTACAGTCCATCTCTGACTGACCATCTGTTTGAGGACGGAAAGCTGTGCTAATACTCAGTCGGGTTCCCATAGCTTCCTGAAAAATATTCCCTGAAGTAAGAAGTGAAGCGGGAATCCCTATATAATACCATGCTCACTGGAACGCTACTTAATGTTCCACAATCTTTCTTACACATGAATCCTCATATACACTCTGAGTATTTGAGAATTTCATAACCAAAAGGTGGGTAGACTTAGTCAACTTAGCGACTATCATCCAAATAGCCTCGTAATTCACTTGGGTTCTCTGTAACCCATCATAAAATTCATGGAGACTTGCTCTCATTTTTCGTGCCGTGTCGATATAGGTAGGTGCTGCAATAACTCTGCAGACTTTTAATACTCTACCTTACTCTGCTGACACACTAGGCACTTTTCTACAATCTCTACCATGTCTCTTTTCACATCTGACCACCTATACCCTTTTCGAGATTTCGATATATTTATTTACTTCCGTATGGACTGTATATCCCGAGGAGTGAGCTTCTGACAATATCACTAACTCATTAACTGTGGTCCTAGGGAGCACTCATACTGTCTCTGAATCCTCAGTAACTCATCATCACCCACTGTGAACTCTATCACTGTACCCTTCTGAATCAGACCCAAACTATCGACATCCGGTCGATCATCACGCTAAGCCTGTCAAATTCGAGCACTCTCATCCGGTTCTAGTCTCAGGCTAGCTGTCACACAATCACTGTCATCATCAGAAGGGGTTACAGCAATACTGAGGCTCATAACTGCTCAGCAGCTCACGCTCCCTGACCATCATATGCAATACCATCCCAAGGCTCTTTCTACTCAAAGCATCAGCCTTTCCTGGGTGGTACAATTTTCACAATCAAAATTTCTCAGAAACTTTAGCCCACTATGTAATCTCATATTTGCCTCTTTCTGTGAAAATAGATACTCGGGCTTTATGATCAGTGCATATCCAAAATTTCTCACCCTGTATATAATAGTACCATATCCTTGGTACAAATACTGTTGCCAACTTTAAATCATGGGTCAGATAGTTTATTTCGTAATCGAGGAGTTGTCTGACTCCATACTTGACTATCTCCCCATTATACATCAATACACAGCTCCTTCATAATTTTGAGGTATCCATACTCACTGGGAACCTCTTGAGCTATTGGGTATGGTGAAATTAATCACGATGGTCAGTTCATACTTTATCACGCCAAATTCACGTCACAACAATAATCTTATTTATCATCTCATTCCAAGACCACGTTTTCTTAGTTAAACGTGTCAACCAGGTATATCCTTTTAGAACTCGCAGCAACCATCTGCAAAAGTCATTTCCCAATTGTTGCTTATAAATCGCCCTAGACTTTAACTACACCCAACATATCATCGATACTGGTGATTACAATTTCAATCCTTGACTTATTTACGCATAAGCGTATAAGATCCTTCAAAATCGCTTACGTTTTCAGGTACTAACCTGCGTCATTTCCTTTTCTTATCTTAACGGCTCTTATTAAATTTTTCTATGTTAGTCTTTATGATTGTCGAATTTTTTATATTCTTATCGTCTTAGTACTGGTATCCTAATGCTAAAGATATTTATTATGACGATCGATTTCACGTTATAGATTATATATATATATACTTTTAGACGCTTTCAAGTCTTCAGGCCGGGAGGTATTTTGAAATACCTTTATTAACCCTTAGACTTAACCACAGTTACTTTACATATATGTCCTTGTGGTCACAATTTATTTTCACGACTTATCGCTTAATCCTAATGACTTTATATCGTAAAGATGTTCTTACCTTGCATACGCCTCTTACTCCGATACATCTTGTATTCAGAATCTATCTTATCTTAAAGATTATCTCATTTCGTATATCAATCATAACAAAACTCCTGTCATTATTCATTCCGTGAGTACAATCCTTTACTCCTGTAATTTCAACCGTTGCACCCCTTTTTATCACTTGTCAACACTTACAGTATACTTCTCAGTGATGTTTTCACCACCTGTTTTCAACTTAAAATCTCTATATCCATATTCCGTTAATTAATCCTCCTCTATTGGGGTACTCATTTATCAGTATTGTGCCCAATGATGTAGGCATTCATGCCTTTTACTCACTTATATGCGAATGAAGGCAGTATAAATAAATATGTGGCACCAGGATCAATAAGCATATGTACTTCATTATTCATAACAAGTGTGGTATCTTACACCACATCCATGAAACATCAATAGTGTCCTGGTCCAAGACATCCTCTCGCCTTCGTCCAACAACCTACTTTCCTTTTTCTTTTCGGCTATGGCCTCCCTTTTTACGTTGCAGCTATTCCAACGAAGCTTTTCTCTGTCTCTTTACTTTTCTGTGGGGCGATCTCGCTCAACTCTGAGCAATCAAAATCAATGGTCCGTCTTACCACACTTAACGACCATTTTTCATCAATACAGTGATATAGACCCTCTTTCCGTGGTATCCACCACACATCCTACACTGCTCACAGTGCTTACACTGCTACACTGCTTGGTAGCAGGTCGAGGTTCTCCAATCACAATGCCCCTCAAGAGTGCCAAAATTGGATGCACTGGGGCTTTACCAATTATCTTACTCCATATCTCGTCAACTCCAATCTCTTACCAACTGGTCTCTTTCCTGCTCTGACATCTCTGTCATTCTCTATTCTCTTCTGTCTCTATTTCGACCCTTACTACCTTTCCCAATCTCAAAGGCGTGCAACACATGATATTATTCACGCAACTGTATTCTGCGCACTGCCTCGACATAGGTAGTATCTCACGGGCCAATCAGGCTCTTATCGATAATTTGAGCATTCCATGAACTTTTGGGTTTTTCGACTCTCACTGTCCACAATATCGAGTTCATACTTGCCCAGGGATGTAATCTGAGATTCATATTCATCAATCAACCAATGACTATGGGCAGTGTAAGAAACTTTATCAATAAATTCCTTTAAGTAGTGCCCAAAATATTCAGTCACCAGAATACATCCAATAAGATTTCTCATCTTAGCTATGGATGTTTAACACTTAAGATGGGTCGAGCGGGTTTCAATCAATGCTCCGCTGCGCCCTCTGATCTTATGTCTACTCAGAGCAATTTACTCCTCAAAATAATCTCCACACTCCGCTCCAACCTCACGAAGCGTGTCTCAATACTATCCGATCACTCTGTCGGACTCTGAGAGGTATGCTCAACATTAACCTCTATTTCAATCTCATCCCGATTCTCATGGGTCAACTCAGCACGACTTAGCAGACTCAGGTCTACCTCTACGACCTCTGCCTCGTGCACTATCTCATCTTGAGTCTCATATCATGACTCATTTGATTCTCAGACCGATCTCTACGGTCTCGAGCATGTGTACTCGCCACTCTACCATAGCGGCTATCAGTTATAAAAACTATATTTTTGCATTCGAAACAAAATTCTTAGCTGCAGTTCCATCTTGATATACACAATTGTATCTAAACAATGCACAGTACATGGGGATGTAAATTTACTTAACCACTAACACCAACTCATATCAGGCCAACTCTGCTCTGATACCATTTAATTTGTCACGACCCAAATTACCTAAAAATCCCTACAAATTTTTCGCATTTTCATTTCCTCACCCGTCGTGAACAGTTACACTTCTAAACAGTTGGGCTATGATTCGGTGTTAGTAACCTCTCACCTATTTACCATTCCATTTTATTTAAACTGAATACATCCCCAATATTACATCATATATAGTACTGTGCATCTATATGTTCAGATACAAAATTATACAAATGTGTATACCTGATATTGATAAGAAGCAGCGGATAACCGAATTGCGAAGCTATTGTCGCTCTCTTCTACTGAGTGTACCCTGTGGGGTGGAAAATGAAAGGGTGAGCGAAACGTGCTCAGTAAGGCAATAATGTAAGCAGGAAGATAACTATACTATCTACGTGTTGATAATGTCATGATGTAAAAATCGTTTACTTTCGGAGCATGAGGTAAGATTAAAACAATGCCACATGAATGTATATATCATATATAAGAAATCATGAAATCGACATATAAAGCACACATGGAAAATCATCATGTATGACATCTCATGCTCGTCACATTAAAACTCATTTGTTTAATCACAAACTCATCACTTTGAAACTTATTTGTTTCATTATAAATTCATCTCATTTAAAACTCATTTATTTCATCATAAACTCTCACTTTAAACTCATTTGTTTCATTATAAACAACTTCATCAAGGTCAAACCCATCTCTCGGGAATACCTTGATTCATCAAATCACATCTCTTTTAAAAACACAAATCGGGACTACCCCTCCATCGGGTTTGTCCTGGTCTATCCAGACCGTATGATATCATGTGAGGCATGTAGGTTACTGCATGAAAAATCGAGGACTATGGCCATACTTTGTCCCTGTGATCCCAGGCACACGGATCCCGGTGTGCGGGGTATCACAACTGCAACGGAAGGTGGGGTCAAGTCCTACCCTCCAGAATATCGAGTAACATCGTAGAGTCATCATGACTACACGGTACAGCGTACTCCGTGTGACATACACGGTACATCGTACTCCGTGGACCCATATCATAGTCTGGGGGTGCCTGCCGTAGGTCTTATCCAGCCCAATACTATGTCGATAACCAACCCATGTCTCAAAGTATATGTGCGAGCATCTCAACTCTCTGTGACACACAGTCTACAGGAGGCTTCCGCACGACTATATGCATGTCAACTCGCGTCTAGTGCGTTTATGTGAGCATCCTGCTGCCCGCCCCACACCAGGTCTCAGGCTTACGGAGCTCCAGCACCACGCTATGCATATCATGATATCTAAAATCTCGTGCGAGCGAAGCTTCAGCACGGTTTTGTGCACACACAAATTTCTCGTACGAGCAATGCTCCAGTACGGCTTTTCATGAGAAATAATTCAGTAAACTTGAGTGCGAGAAAGACTCTAGCACTCTTTTAGTCACGTAAATACGATAGGTGGCTCACTTTTAATAAAACATCTTTTAAAATAGTAACAGGTACAAACCGGTACCCTTTCGTAAAATTCACGAAATGAACAGCCCACCTATGTGTATATTTGCTTAAATCAAAGCAATATAATCATATAAAACATTAAAATCATGAAATTCATGCAATTTCATAGCCTTACTACCCTTTTTGAAATTTTCCTAACTAGGGGCAAAATAGTCATTTTCCTTTATTTATTTAAGCCCCGGTTTACGTAAAAATTATTACTTCATTTCTAGATGCTTTAAGAAATTTCTAAACCCTGTAAATCCCCTCTCAAAATACGCATAATTATCTCTATGCACCTACAAAATTCCCTTACCTCGATTCTCGTCGAGTCTGACCTTTCCTTTTCCACTGTTGTCACGTCGCGCAGTCCGATCTGCTCCCAATCAAACCTCCGGAACTGCGTAATAATATTCCTCAGGTCAGATATTGTACAACTTAATTGTATTTAATACTTTCTGGGCTTAATTTAAATCATTGGGCCCATTTATCCCTATTGGGCCCGATTGCACTTTAATGGGCCTTAATCGGCCTTAAGCCCGTTTTCCACTTAATTTTTTTACACTATCGAGGCCTATTGGGCTTATTCAGCTTACCGATAATTATCGGGCTTCGTTCCAAACTCATTGGATAGCCCGTATACCATTTACGGTAATTACGTTGTAAATCCGATTAATATTCCTTTTATACAGAATTAATCCATAAATTTTGTAAAATAATCGAAACTCTGTATTAAAGGATTCTAATTGTCGAAATTAAAATGTACTTACCCAATATAATGCGGGATACAAAAATCGGAGCTCAATCGGCTCTCGTTCGGGCTTTATCGTCGAACTGCACAATTATTATATTTAATCCCGGGTTACTCTTCGATTAAATATAATTTAAATAAATTTCTCAGAAATCAATTCGGTCACTTTTGACCTCATATTGACTTACCCGAAGTCCGGTGTATCCCCAAAAATCGTTTCCCTTTTTCCTTTTCCTCTTTTTCTCCTTTTTTCCTCTCTTTTTGGCTGAACCGGTTCCGGCCGGTTCGATCAGTTCAATCCCCATTTGCTCATTCCGATGCCGTCCAGTCGGTCCCCGATGCGATTTTGGTGTCGTTCGACTCGGCTACACCTGGGCATTCAGAATCGGGCCTCGGTTGGGGTCGAAACGCGACCATCGTCGGCAAATTCCTCCTTCTCCCTCTCGGTTGCCACCTCTCGATCCGACTGATTTTGACGATTTCGCTGGCCAACACCCGTCTCAAAAGAACCGGCTCCTCTTCCCGATCACACCGGTACCCGCCGTTCATCCCCAGCTGCCGTGGATCGCCGGTACTGACTCCGTTTTCCCCGCGGTCTTCTCCTCCTCCGTTCGGCGATTTCCTGCCTCCTGACGGGGCGTCACCGGTGCCATTGGCTTCGCCGGCCTCTCCTCTTGCTGCTCGGCCCTTCGTCGGAGGCCGTCGGTGCCCGGTGGCCGTCGGTCGGACGAGCCACGCGCGGTCTCCCCTCTCCGTTTCCCTTTTCTTTCTCTCTCCCCGACGTTTTACAGATTTCTGATTTTTTTTTTTACAATTATTATTTTATTTAACAATTTGTTTTATTATTATTTTAATCAATAAATTATATTAAAGAATCAAAATATCTACCAAAATTAATATTTTATTCAAAATAGATTTATTTAATTTAATTTAATTTATTTATTATATTTTTAATTCTTTTTCGGGTATAATTTCTCCGTATTTTCGGGATATTGTCCCGAGTGAAAATTTCGATTAATTTCCATAAATTCATATCTTGATCAATTTAATCCGAAATTTAATTATTTCTTCGTTATTGATCAAGATTCTCAAATCCATTATTTTTAATAAAATTTTCTTATCGAATTTATCCCGGTTTTCGATCTTTTGACCGTTTTGCCCTTCACGTGTTCGGGATTAATTTAACCCGACTTCCCTTCACAAATACTCACTCATTTCGTATTTTAAATCCTTATTTCCTATCCGAATCCCATTTCATATAATTTGGGACTATTTTCAATTCTTCATAAAATTTACGATTTAATTTCGGGTCTTACATTGACACACTGTCTATCTTGACCTCTCAAATCGCTAATCTTACGAAGAAGGTAGAGTCGCTCAGTACCCAGCATAATCCTTCTACCAGTCCTAATTCGATTTATTCTGTCCAAAGTCCTTTCCTTTCATGCGATCTGTGTAATGGTACCCATTCTGTAAATAGGTGTCTGCTCAACTTAGAATCGATTCAGTATGTTGCTCCACTTCAGAAGCAATAGAACAACCATTTTTCAAACACCTATAATCCAGGGTGGAGGAACCATCCTAACTTCTCTTGGAGCCAAAACCAAGGGCAAACTTCTAGCTTTAGACCTATAGAACCCCTTAGTTTTTGAGCTCCACCGGTTCAGGTACCACCACAATCGTAATTTCCATATCACCTGCCTCATCAACCATCCTCACCATAATTTCAGCATCATCCATCTCACTTCCATCAATCACCACCACTACCACTTACTCAGCAACAACTTTACAATGCACCAGCAGCTGAGAAGAAGCCCTCGCTTGAGGAAATGTTCACGATTATCCTACAAAATCAAGCTACTTTAATTAAGAACTTAGAAGTTCAGGTTGGACAGATAGCAAATGCTCTTAGCCAACGTCCTCAAAGGACCCTTCCTAGTAACACTAAAGCTAATCCTATTAGGCAAAGGGAGGGTAAAGAACTTGTAAAATCCATCATCCTTAGGAGCGGCAAAGAGCTAGCGGAGCCACAAGTTAAGTCCAATCATGTTGAGCACATAGTTAAAGAATCCTTATGTTCTAACGAAGTAGCTCAGAAAGAGCAGGAACATCAAGATCAATCTGTAAAAGAATCCAAGCTAGGTACTTCTTCATCTATACCTTCTTCTTCTTCATTGCCTTTCTCTTCCTTTGATTTTACACAAGTTCGCACTACATTGCCGCTAGTTAGACCACCAGTACCTTTTCCTTAGAGATTCCAAGATCAAAACCTGGAATGACAATTTGCTAAATTTCTTGAGGTTTTTAAGAAACTTCACATCAACATTCCTTTCGCATATGCTTTAAAGCAAATGCCAAGTTATGTGAAGTTTCTAAAGGATATCCTCTCGAGGAAGAGAAGACTGGAAGACAATGAGACGGTGGCCTTAACTGAGGAATGTAGTGCCATTATCCAAAGAAGATTACCCCCAAGCTCAAGGATCCCAGGAGTTTTACTATACCCTGCACCATTAGAAATTTATTCTTTTGTAAAGCCCTGTGTGATTTAGGAGCTAGTATAAATTTAATGCCATTGTCCATCTATCAAAAGTTAGAAATAAGGGATGCCAAGCTGTCACGACCCAAATTACCTAAAAATCCCTACAAATTTTTCGCTTTTCATTTCCTTACCCGTCGTGAACAATTACACTCCTAAACAGTTGGGCTATGATTCGGTGTTAGTAACCTCTCACCTATTTACCATTCCATTTTCATATTCACATTCACATGTCAATTTATCTAAACAAAATACATCCCCAATATTAAATCCATATACAGTACTGTGCATCTATATGTTCAGATACAAAAATTATATAAATGTGTATACCTGATCTTGCTAAGAAAGCAGCGGATAACCGAGATGCGAAACTATTGTCGCTCTCTTCTGCTGAATATACCCTGTGGGGTGGAAAATGAAAGGGTGAGCGAAACGTGCTCAGTAAGGCAATAATGTAAGCAGGTAGATAACTATACTATCTACGTGCTGATAATGTCATGATGTAAAAATCGTTTACTTTCGGAGCATGAGGTAAGATTAAAACAATGCCACATGAATGTATATATCATATACAAGAAATCATGAAATCGACATCTAAAGCACACATGGAAAATCATCATATATGACATCTCATGCTCGTCACATCAAAACTCATTTGTTTAATCACAAACTCATCACTTTGAAACTTATTTGTTTCATCATAAATTCATCTCATTTAAAACTTATTTCTTTCATTATAAAACAACTTCATCAAGGTCAAACCCATCTCTCGAGAATACCTTGATTCATCAAATCAAATCTCTTTTAAAAACACAAATCGGGACTACCCCTCCATCGGGTTTATCCTGGTCTATCCAGACCGTATGATATCATGTGAGGCATGTAGGTTACTGTATGAAAAATCGAGGACTATGGCCATACTTTGTCCCTGTGATCCCAGGCACACGGATCCCGGTGTGCGAGGTATCACAACTGCAACGGGAGGTGGGGTCAAGTCCTACCCGCCAGAATATCGAGCAACATCGTAAAGTCATCATGACTGCACGGTACAGCGTACTCCGTGTGACATACACGGTACATCGTACTCTGTGGACCCATATCATAGTCTGGGGGTGCCTGTCGTAGGTCTTATCCAGCCCAACACTATGTCGATAACCAACCCATGTCTCAAAGTATATGTGCGAGCATCTCAACTCTCTGTGACACACAGTCTACAGGAGGCTTCCGCACGACTATATGCATGTCAACTCGCGTCTAGTGCGTTTATGTGAGCATCCTGCTGCCCGCCCCACACCAGGTCACAGGCTTACGGAGCTCCAGCACCACGCTATGCATATCATGATATCTAAAATCTCGTGCGAGCGAAGCTTCAGCACGGTTTTGTGCACACACAAATTTCTCGTACGAGCAATGCTCCAGTACGGCTTTTCATGAGAATAAATCAGTAAACTTGAGTGCGAGTAAGACTCTAGCACTCTTTTAGTCATGTAAATACGATAGGTGGCTCACTTTTAATAAAACATCTTTTAAAATAGTAACCGGTACAAACCGGTACCCTTTTGTAAAATTCACGAAATGAACAGCCCACCTATGTGTATATTTGCTTAAATCAAAGCAATATATTCATATAAAGCATTAAAAATATGAAATCATGCAATTTACCTGCCTTACTGCCCTTTTTGTAAATTTTACTCCTAGGGGCAAAATCGTCTTTTTCCTTTATTTATCTAAGCCCCAATTTTCGTAAAAATTATTATTTCATTTACTAGATACTTAGATAAATTCTAAGCCCTGTAAATACCCTCAAATTATGTATAGGCATCTCTATGCACTTACAAAATTCCTTTACCTCGATTCTTGTCGAGTCTGACCTTTCCACTGATGTCACGTCGCGCAGTCCGATCTACTCTCAATTCAGTGCCCGGAACTGCGTATCAATATTCCTCAGGTCAGATATTATACAATTTAATTGTATTTCCTATTTTCTGGGCTTAATTTAAATCATTGGGCCCATTTATCCCTATTGGGCCCGATTGCACTTTAATGGGCCTTAATCGGCCTTAAGCCCGTTTTCCACTTAATTTTTTACACTATCGAGGCTTATTGGGCGTATTCAGCTTACCGATAATTATCGGGCTTCGTTCCAAACTCATTGGATAGCCCGTATACCATTTACGGTAATTACGTTGTAAATCCGATTAAATTCCTTTTATACAGAATTAATCCATAAATTTCGTAAAATAATCGAAACTCTGTATTAAAGGATTCTAATTATCGAAATTAAAATGTACTTACCCAATATAATGCGGGATACGAAAATCGGAGCTCAATCGGCTCTCGTTCGGGTTTTGTCGTACAACTGCACAATTATATATTTAATCCCGGGTTACTTTCAGATTAAATATAATTTAAATAAATTTTTCGAAAGTCAAATTGGTCACTTTTGACCTCTTACCGACTTACCCGAAGTCCGGTGTATCCCAAAAAATTCTTTCCCTTTTTCTTTTTCTCTTTTTCCCCATTTTTCCCTTCTTTCTTGGCTGAACCGGTTCAGTCCGGTTCAGACCGGTTCAGACCGCCGGTTCAGCTTGGTCCGATTCGGTTCAGTTTTGGCCGGTTCGACCGGTTCAATCCCCATTTGCTCATTTCAGCACCGTCCGACCGGTTCCCGGTGCGATTTCGATGCCGTTCGGCTCGGCTACAACTCGGCATTCAGAATCGGGCCTCGGCTGGGGTCGAAACACAGCCATCGTCGGCGAATCACCTCTTCTCCCTCGCGGCTGCCACCTCTCGATCCGACGGATTCCGACGGTTTCGCCGGCCAATACCGGTCTCAAAAGGACCGGCTCCTCCTCCCGATCACGTCGGTACCCGCCGTTCGTCCCCAGCTGCCGTGGATCACCGGTACCGACTCCGTTTTCCCCGCGATCTTCTCCTCCTCCGTTCGGCGATCTCCGGCCTCCTGACGGCGCGTCACCGGTGCCAATGGCTTCGTCGGCCTCTCCTCTTGCTGCTCGGCCCTTCGTCGGAGGCCGTCGGTGCCCGGTGGTGGGTCGTCGGTCGGCCACGCGCAGTCCCCCTCTCCGTTTTCCCTTTTCTTTCTCTCTCCCTGACTTTTACAGATTTCTTCTCTTTTTTTTTTTACAATTATTATTTTATTTAACAATTTGTTTTATTATTATTTTAATCAATAAATTATATTAAAGAATCAAAATATCTACCAAAATTAATATTTTATTCAAAATAGATTTATTTAATTTAATTTAATTTCTTTATTATATTTTTTTTAATCCTTTTTCGGGTATAATTTCTCTGTATTTTCGGGATATTGTCCTGGGTGACTTTTCGGTATTTCTAAAAATTCCAGATCTTGATCAATTTGACTCAAAATTATATAATTTCCTCATTATTGATTAAGATATTCTAAATCCTTATTTTAAATTAAATTTTCTTATCGAATTTATCCCGGCTTTCGGTCTTTTGACCGTTTTGCCCTTACACGTGTTCGGGATTTATTTAGCCCGACTTCCCTTCACGAATACTCACTCATTTCGCATTTTAAATTCTTACCTCCTATCCGAATCCCGTTCCTTTAAATTTGTGAACATTTTTCTACCTCATAAAATTTACGATTTAATTTCGGGTTTTACAAATCTCCCCCACTTAAGGAATTTGGTCCTCCAAATTAGAACCAAGTCATATGAGTCCAGATACAACTCCGGGTACATCGATCGTATCATACTCTTAAATTCTTATGTGACCTTCTCCGGAGTGTATTACTACCAAAGGACTTTAATTAGGGAGATCATCTTAAACCTCAATACTTTCTCTTTCCTATTTAATGTCCGAATCAACTTCTTTAATATACTTATACTTGCATTAAGCTGAACTGTTGGATCTCATATCCCATCATCTATGCTGGATCTGGATAGTATTTTTGAAGCATCAAAAGCTGAGACACATTGTGGGTGCCTGTTAATTCAGGTGA
Organism: Firmiana major; assembly: GCA_033439115.1. Classification (NCBI taxonomy): domain Eukaryota; kingdom Viridiplantae; phylum Streptophyta; class Magnoliopsida; order Malvales; family Malvaceae; genus Firmiana; species Firmiana major. The sequence goes on from CM065903.1 coordinate 41,061,371, forward strand.
TAACACCACCTACAGGTCTTATCTTCCACTTGTCCAATCTCTCAAAAGATTCAATCCAGCGAAACTCAATTTACCTTCTTCCAAAAGCTCGCTATGTCCTTATTCTCTTAGAACAATTAACTTTCAACCATACTAATTCACCAAGGGTGGATTCCAATACTTTTCTATCTGCTCCGAGGTGTTTTTAATCTCTCTTAACTAAACATCCTCAAAGACTTATTATCCAAAGTCGAAAATAATTCTATCTGTCACCCACTTTTTCTTATCCAATTTGGGGAACAACCCCTACAGTCATACACTGCCTCATATCTTGTTATCCCGATACTCAAGTGACAACTGTCACTATTGGCAAATTCGATTTGTAATAATTGATCATCCCATGAGCATAAAAATCAAGGGCATACGCTTTCATTGGATCCTCCAGAACCTGTACAGTCCTCTCTGACTGACCATCTGTCTGAGGATGGAAAGCTGTGCTAATACTCAGTCGGGTTCCCATAGCTTCCTGAAAATATTCCCTGAAATAGAAAGTGAAGCGGGAATCCCTATATGATACCATGCTCACTGGAACGCTACTTAATGTTTTCACAATCTTCCTTACACATAAGTCCTCATATACACTTTGAGTATCTGGGAATTTCATAACCAGAAGGTGGGTAGACTTAGTTACTCTATCGACTATCATCCAAATAGTCTCGTAATTCACCTGGGTCCTCTGTAACCCATCACGACATTCATGGAGACTTGCTCTCATATCCCTGCCGTGCCGATATAGGTAGAGGCTGCAATAACTCTGCAGACTTTTAATACTCTACCTTATTCTGCTGACATATTAGGCACTTTTCCACAATCTCTACCATATCTCTTTTCACATCTGACCACCAATACCCTTTTCAGAGATTTTATATATTCTTTACTTTTCATATGCACTGTATATCCCGAAGAGTGAGCTTCTGACAATATTACTATCTCATCAACTGTGGTCCTGGGGAGCACTCATACTGTCTCGAAATCCTCAGTAAACCATCAACACACTCCGTGAACTCTGTCACTGTACCCTTCTGAATCTGACCCCAGACTATCGACATCATGCCGATCATCACGCTAAGCCTGTCAAATCCGGGCACTCTCATCCGGTTCTAATCTCAGGCTTGCTGTCACACAATCACTGTCATCATCAGAAGGGATCACATCATTACTGAGGTCCACAACTGCTCTAGCAGCTCACGCTCCCTGACCATCATATGTAATACCATCTTGAGACTCTTTATACTCGAGGCTCTTTCTACTCGAGGCATCAGCCATTACATTAGCCTTTCCTGGGTTGTACAATTTTCACAAATCAAAATCTCTCAGAAGCTCTAACCCATTATGTATTCTCACATCCGCCTCTTTCTGTGAAAACAGATACTCGGGCTTTATGATCAGTGCATATCCACAATTTCTTACCTTGTACATAATAGTACCATATCCTCGATACAAACACTACCGTTGACAACTTTAAATCATGGGTAAGATAGTTTATTTCATGATCAAGGAGTTGTCTGACTCCATAATTGACTATTTTCCCATTATACATCAATACACAGCTCCTTCATTATTTTGAGGTATCCATACTCACTGAGAACCTCTTGAGCTGTTGGGTATGGTGAAATTAATCACGGTGGTCAGTTCACACTTCATTACACCGAAATTCATGTCATATCTATCATCTTATTTATCATCTCATTCAAAGACCACGTTTTCCATAGTTAAACATGCCAACCAAGTAGACCATACTGAGAACTCGCAACAACCCATTTGTAAAAGCCATTTTCAATTATTGCTTACAATTTGCCCTAGACTTTAACTACTCCCAGCATATCACTGATACTGCTGATTACAATTCGGTCCAATCCTTGACTTATTTACGCATAAGCGTATAAAATCCTTCAAAGTCGCTTACGTCTTCAGGTACTAACCTGCGTCATTTCCTTTTCTTATCTTAACCGCTCTTATTAAATTTTTACTATGTTAACCTTTATGATTTGTCGAATTTTAATATTTTTATCGTCTTAGTAAAGGTATCCTAATGCTAAAGGTAGTTATTACAACGATCGATTTCACGTTATAGGTTGTATATATATATATACTTTTAGACGCTGTCAAGTCTTCAGGCGGGGAGGTATTTTGAAATACCTTTATTAACCTTCAGACTTAACCACAACTACGTTATATCTCAGTCTCTGTGGTCACAATTTATATTCGCTACTAATTGTTTCAATCCTAATAACTTCATATCGTAAGGATGTTCTTACCTTGCATACACCTCTTACTCCAATACATCCTGTATTCAGAATCAAGCATATCATATCTTAAAGATTATCTCTTTCGTATATCAATTATGACAAAATTCTTTCATTATTCATTTCGTGAGTACCATCATTTGCTCCTTTAATTTTAACTGTTGCACCCCTTTTTTATCACTTGTCAACACTTACAGTATACTTTTCAGTGATTTTTTTTTCACCCTTGTTTTCAACTTAAAATCTCTATATCCCTATTCCGTTAATTAATCCTCCTCTATTGGGGTTCTCATTTATCAGTGTTGTGTCCAATGATGTAGGCATTCATGCCTTTTTTCTTACTTATATGCGAATGAAGGCAGTATGAATAAATGTGTGGCACCAGGATCAATGAATATATGTACTTCATTATTCATAACAAGTGTGGTATTTTACACCAAATCCATGAAACATCAATAGTGTCCTGGTCCAAGACATCCTCTCGCCTTCGTCCAACAACCTACTTTCCTTTTTCTCTTTTCTGCTATTGCCTCCCTTTTCATTGCAGCTATACCAATGAAGTTTTTCTCTGTCTCTTTACTTTTCTGTGGGGCAGTCTTGCCCAACTCTGAGCAATCAAAACAAATGGTCCGTCTTACCACACTTAACGGCCATTTTCATCAATACCGTGTAGGTATAAACACTCCTTCCGTGGTATTCACCACACATCTCACACTGCTTACAGTGTTTACACTACTATTCTGCTTCGTAGCAAGTCGGGGTCCTCTAATCACAATACCCCTCAAGAGTGCCAAAATTGGATGCACTGGGGCCTTACCAATTATCTTTTTCCCATTTTAACATCTTTGTCAATTCTCGATTCTCTTTTCTGTCTCTATTTCAGCCCTCACTACCTTTCCCAATCTCAGAGGCGTGCAATTCATGTTCTTATCTACCCAACTGTAAATCTGCGCACTGCCTCGATATAGGTAATATCTCACGGGCCAATCGGACTCAAATTGAAAAGTTGAGCCATTTCATGAACTTTTAGACATCTCGACTGTCACCTGTTCATAGTGTCGAGGTAATATCTGTCCAGGAATATAACCAAGTTTCATACTCATAAATCATACTCATCAATAAATCAAATCCTCTGGGTCAGAGTACGGACTTTTATCCATAATTTCCTTTAAATCATATCCAGGATATCCTATCACCGGAATACATCCAAAATATTTCTCATCTTAGCTCTGGATGTTTAACACTTAAGATGGGTCGAACGGGTTTCCACCAATGTTCCGCTGCGCCCTCGTATCTCATTCATAATCTGAGCAATTAGCTCCTCAAAATAATCTTCACACTCCGTTTCAATCTCGCGAAGCGTGTCTCAATACTATCCGATCACTCTGTCGGACTCTGAGAGGCATGCTCAACATTAGCCTCCATTTCAATTTCATCCCGATTCTCATGGGTCAACTCAGCACGACTTAGTAGACTCAGGTCTACCTCTACGACCTCTGCCTCGTGCACTATCTCATCTTGAGTCTCACATCATGACTCATTTGATTCTCAGACCGATCTCTACGGTCTCGAGCATGTGTACTCGCCACTCTACCATAGCGACTATCAGTTATAAAAACTATATTCTTGCATTCGAAACAAAATTCTTAGCTGCAATTCCATCTTGATATACACAATTGTATCTAAACAATGCACAGTACATGGGGATGTAAATTTACTTAACCACTAACACCGACTCATATCAGGCCAACTCTGCTCTGATACCATTTAATTTGTCACGACCCAAATTACCTAAAAATCCCTACAAATTTTTCGCTTTTCATTTCCTTACCCATCGTGAACAATTACACTCCTAAACAGTTGGGCTATGATTCGGTATTAGTAATCTCTCACCTATTTACCATTCCATTTTCATATTCACATTCACATGTCAATTTATTTAAACAAAATACATCCCCAATATTAAATCCATATACAGTACTGTGCATCTATATGTTCAGATACAAAAATTATATAAATGTGTATACCTGATCTTGCTAAGAAGCAGCGGATAACCGAGATGCGAAACTATTGTCGCTCTCTTCTGCTGAATATACCCTGTGGGGTGGAAAATGAAAGGGTGAGCGAAACGTGCTCAGTAAGGCAATAATGTAAGCAGGTAGATAACTATACTATCTACGTGCTGATAATGTCATGATGTAAAAATCGTTTACTTTCGGAGCATGAGGTAAGATTAAAACAATGCCACATGAATGTATATATCATATACAAGAAATCATGAAATCGACATATAAAGCACACATGGAAAATCATCATGTATGACATCTCATGCTCGTCACATCAAAACTCATTTGTTTAATCACAAACTCATCACTTTGAAACTTATTTGTTTCATCATAAATTCATCTCATTTAAAACTCATTTCTTTCATTATAAAACAACTTCATCAAGGTCAAACCCATCTCTCGGGAATACCTTGATTCATCAAATCAAATCTCTTTTAAAAACATAAATCGGGACTACCCCTCCATCGGGTTTGTCCTGGTCTATCCAGACCGTATGATATCATGTGAGGCATGTAGGTTACTGTATGAAAAATCGAGGACTATGGCCATACTTTGTCCCTGTGATCCCAGGCACACGGATCCCGGTGTGCGGGGTATCACAACTGCAACGGGAGGTGGGGTCAAGTCCTACCCGCCAGAATATCGAGCAACATCGTAGAGTCATCATGACTGCACCGTACAGCGTACTCCATGTGACATACACGGTACATCGTACTCCGTGGACCCATATCATAGTCTGGGGGTGCCTGCCGTAGGTCTTATCCAGCCCAATACTATGTCGATAACCAACCATGTCTCAAAGTATATGTACGAGCATCTCAACTCTCTGTGACACACAGTCTACAGGAGGCTTCCGCACGACTATATGCATGTCAACTCGCGTCTAGTGCGTTTATGTGAGCATCCTGCTGCCCGCCACACACCAGGTCACAGGCTTACGGAGCTCCAGCACCACGCTATGCATATCATGATATCTAAAATCTCGTACGAGCGAAGCTTCAGCACGGTTTTATGCACACACAAATTTCTCGTACGAGCAATGCTCCAGTACGACTTTTCATGAGAATAAATCAGTAAACTTGAGTGCGAGTAAGACTCTAGCACTCTTTTAGTCATGTAAATACGATAGGTGGCTCACTTTTAATAAAACATCTTTTAAAATAGTAACCGGTACAAACCGGTACCCTTTCGTAAAATTCACGAAATGAACAGCCCACCTATGTGTATATTTGCTTAAATCAAAGCAATATATTCATATAAAGCATTAAAAATATGAAATCATGCAATTTACCTGCCTTAGTACCCTTTTTGTAAATTTTACTCCTAGGGGTAAAATCATCTTTTTCCTTTATTTATCTAAGCCCCGGTTTTCGTAAAAATTATTATTTCGTTTACTAGATACTTAGATAAATTCTAAGCCCTGTAAATACCCTCAAAATATGTATAGGCATCTCTATGCACTTACAAAATTCCCTTACCTCGATTCTCGTCGAGTCTGACCTTTCCACTGATGTCACGTCGCGCAGTCCGATCTACTCTCAATCCAGTGCCCGGAACTGCATATCAATATTCCTGAGGTAAGATATTATACAATTTAATTGTATTTCCTATTTTTTGGGCTTAATTTAAATCATTGGGCCCATTTATCCCTATTGGGCCCGATTGCACTTTAATGGGCCTTAATCGGCCTTAAGCCCGTTTTCCACTTAATTTTTTACACTATCGAGGCCTATTGGGCGTATTCAGCTTACCGATAATTATCGGGCTTCGTTCCAAACTCATTGGATAGCCCGTATACCATTTACGGTAATTACGTTGTAAATCCGATTAATATTCCTTTTATACAGAATTAATCCATAAATTTCGTAAAATAATCGAAACTCTGTATTAAAGGATTCTAATTGTCGAAATTAAAATGTACTTAGCCAATATAATGCGGGATACGAAAATCGGAGCTCAATCGGCTCTCGTTTGGGCTTTGTCGTACAACTGCACAATTATATATTTAATCCTAGGTTACTTTCAGATTAAATATAATTTAAATAAATTTTTCGAAAGTCAAATTGGTCACTTTTGACCTCTTACCGACTTACCCGAAGTCCGGTGTATCCCCAAAAATTCTTTCCCTTTTTCTTTTTCCCCCTTTTTCCCTTCTTTCTTGGCTGAACCGGTTCAGTCCGGTTCAGACCGGTTCAGACCGCTGGTTCAGCTCGGTCCGGTTCGGTTCAGTTTTGGTCAGTTCAGGCCGGTTCGATCGGTTCAATCCCCATTTGCTCATTCCGACACCGTCCGACCGGTTCCCAGTGCGATTTCGGTGCCGTTCGACTCGGCTACACCTGGGCATTCAGAATCGGGCCTCGGCTGGGGTCGAAACGCAGCCATCGCCGGTGAATCACCTCTTCTCCCTCGTGGCTGCCACTTCTCGATCCGGCGGATTTCGATGGTTTCGTCGGCCAATACGGGTCTCAAAAGGACCGGCTCCTCCTCCCGATCACTTCGGTACCCGCCGTTCGTCCCCAGCTGCCGTGGATCGCCGGTACCGACTCCGTTTTCCCCGCGGTCTTCTCCTCCTCCGTTCGGCGATCTCCGGCCTCCTGACGGCGCGTCACCGGTGCCAATGGCTTCGCCGGCCTCTCCTCTTGCTGCTCGGCCCTTCGTCGGAGGCCGTCGGTGCCCGGTGGTGGGTCGTCGGTCGGCCACGCGCAGTCCCCCTCTCCGTTTTCCCTTTTCTTTCTCTCTCCCCGACTTTTACAGATTTCTTCTCTTTTTTTTTTACAATTATTATTTTATTTAGCAATTTGTTTTATTATTATTTTTATCAATAAATTATATTAAAGAATCAAAATATCTACCAAAATTAATATTTTATTCAAAATAGATTTATTTAATTTAATTTAATTTCTTTATTATATTTTTTTAATCCTTTTTCGGGTATAATTTCTCTGTATTTTCGGGATATTGTCCTGGGTGACTTTTCGGTATTTCTAAAAATTCCAGATCTTGATCAATTTGACTCAAAATTATATAATTTCCTCATTATTGATCAAGATATTCTAAATCCTTATTTTAAATTAAATTTTCTTATCGAATTTATCCCGGCTTTCGGTCTTTTGACCGTTTTGCCCTTACACGTGTTCGGGATTTATTTAGCCCGACTTCCTTTCACGAATACTCACTCATTTCGCATTTTAAATTCTTACCTCCTATCTGAATCCCGTTCCTTTAAATTTGTGAACATTTTTCTACCTCATAAAATTTACGATTTAATTTCGGGTCTTACACAAGCCCACCACAGTGACCCTCCAGTTAGCTTATCGATCAATTAAATATCCTAAGGGGGTCATTAAGGATGTCTTAGTAAAGGTGGACAAGTTTATTTTCCCTGCAGATTTTATTGTTTTGGATATGGAGGAAGACAGGAAAGTCCCCATTATACTAGGCAGACCTTTCCTAGCGACTCATAGAACCTTAATTGATGTACAAAAGAGGGAGTTAACTATAAGAGTCCTAGATCAGGAAGTGAAGTTTAATATTTTCAAACCTTTGAAGCTCCCTGATAACTCTCAAGAATGTTTTAAGATGGAGATTGAGGAGAATATAAGGCTTAAGCATATAATATCTGAGAGAATGAGGGAAGTAGATAGAGCTCAGGAGGATTTAACTGTTAACATTTTGTCACCACTCTGGATGACCCTCATACTCTTTGCCTTGCTGTTGAGTGTTGTCTTCTTCAGTTGCATTTGAAGTGGCTGTGTTTTTTCTTTTCACTTTGTATATAGTTCGTTTCTCTTTTTCTTTTTGGTTGTTTCTTTCTTTGTTTATTTTACAGGTTTATTTTCTAGTTTTATGCTTTCAATCAAGCTTCAATTGTTCATCATCATTAGAAAAGGGGAGTACTTTGAGGACACTGTGCACTTTAAGTTTGGGGGAAGGGATATCACTTGAGCTATTTTGGAAAAAATTGGAAAAATTTTCAAATTTTTTTTCGAAAATCTAAGAAAGAATTTTCAAACTTTTTTCGATATTATGAGCTTAAATTGTTTGATTTTGGGATGATTTAGTGCTTAGCATGTAGTTTTTCCATATTTCAATGATATGACCACATGATTTAGTCTGACTTTGATTGACTAAGAAGCATGATTATAGGAAAAGCATGAAGTTGAATTCTTGAATTTTTCTTAATTCTGATTATGATTGCCTCATCTTATGCACATGTCATGTCATGAATCTGTATATTTATTTAGAGAAAGCTTATGTGTACATAGGATTGCACTTGTTCAGTTGATTTTGTGCATCATATTCTAGAATTTGTTTGATCTAATCTCGAGGTGAAAAATTAGATCACACTTAATTTGGGAGATGATTTAGGCCATCTTTAGATCATTTGAGCCTTTATAGCTATCCTTGTACAATTCTACCCCTACTCATCCGTTTGGGCCAAATAAACTTTTCTCTGTAAATACACATGCTTATTTTTGTTTCCTTAGCTTAAATAATTTTTTCCTAGCCCTTACCCCAAAAGCATAAAAAGTCATTGGGATATATTATGAGCTATATGGGTATTAAGTGATAGTGAAGGAGTATGTATCAAAAAAATAATTGAAAAAGAAAAAGAAAAAGAAAAAGAAAAATAAAAGGAAAAAAAAGAAAGAAGAAAATACAAAAATAGAATAAAAGTTTAGTGAAATAAATAAGTTTGGGGGAAATGATTTGAGCTCTTACATTAAGATCCAGGAAGTAATGCATGTTAAGGGGTAATTAAACCTAAATCGACTTTATCATACCTTAGCCCCAACCTTACATTACAAGCTTAATGAAGTCCTATTGATCTTTGGTTAAGTGTGACTACATTAGTGGAGAGATAAGTGAAAAGCAAACTTATGGGAATGATCACATGTCATTGACTTTGCATTCACTATGTTTGCATAATCTGATCCGGATAATGTACTGAGAAGTGACTTATACATTTTTCACACACTCACGAGGAGTCCAATTTGAGTTAGGACTTATGATTGAATAATTATAAGTGCTGGACTTGTAATTGTGCGTCTTTGATTTCATAGTCTGTACTTTTTCTTTGAGGATGGTATTGGAGAAATTATTGTGTTCTGTACATGTCATTCCTATAATCATTTTGTTTTGCTTGAGGACAAGCAAAAGCTCATGTTTGTGGGTGTGATATTCTATATTTTTAGAATTGTTTGTCCTTAATTTCCTAATTAATTATTTAAATCTCCAATTTATTTTGTTAATTATCCCCTTTATTTGATTAAAATTCTCAAGTTTGCAGATAAATTAAATCCAGAAGAATTTTGAATATTTCGGTAGAAAATGGACCAGAATTGAGCTAAAATCGAGATTGAGTCATGCGGACAACATGAGTCATGCCACCTAGTACATCTAATTGGACAAGAAGACCAATGACATGGAAATATCTTTTCAAGGAGCCAATGGTGTGAAGACAAGTGGCCAAAAAATGCCAACTCATCTAGGATGTGGAAATTACAATTTTACCCATTTTTGTGTATAAATAAGACATGGATGGAAATTGAAAAACTATGTAAAGATTTAGGAGTAGGAGTAGTGTAATGTAATGTAAGTTAGGAGTAGTATAGTGTTAGAATTAATCTTAGGATTTACTTTTCCTTGTTTCTTTTAGTTTAGTTTCCCGTTAGCTTCCATTTACTTTTATTGTTCAATCCATTTTTATGTTCTTCATTTTTTAGTCTTGGATAATTCTATTTTCATGGAAATCAATTTATCATTCCAAGCTTCTCGGTTTTGTTAAATCAACTCTTTGTTTTTTTTTCAATTTTTATTTTACACAGCCCATTTGTTTTAGTGTAGCTCTCGGCTTGGTTTTTTTTCGTAAAGATAATCTGTAGTTTTCCTAGCTCTCGGGTTGCTCATCTACTATCCATTTTCTGCATTGTTCTTTTCGGTTTGAATGTTTCACTTTCATGCATTAATAGCTTTTCATTTGGAGACTTTCCTATCTATGTCTTTCGGGACCAGCTAGTGTGCAAAGTGAACTATTTTTTTTCATTCTCTGGTCTCTTCAAATGCTTCAACTCATTTCTAGATTTGAAGAGAAGCTGATTGCTATGACACTGAGAGTGTGTTCGAGTGGCAGTTGGACGGCAATGAGGAAGCAGACCAGCAAACTAAAACTGCACTGTTCTACTATGCTCATCACCATTTTCTACTGTTCATCTTCTTCAGGCTCTTATTTCTTAGATTTGACATTCTGTCCTCTTGGTCTCGCTGTTGTTTCTTCATCCGTGTACTGTCTAGAAGCAAAGGAGGGTGTAGGACATTACCAGGAGCCGACAGATCGTAAGCAAAGCCAGGACAGCCTGAGCTAGGTAGGACTTCATTTGGAAAAAAATCGAGAGCAAGTCTGGCCAAAAGAAGGAAGCAGCTAGGAAAGGAATGAGCTCGGGCAGGTCGATGGTGCTGGTGCCAGCAATGTTAATGTTGAACAAGCGAAAAGCAAGCGAGGACAGACCGAGAGCAGGATGTGTGCAGGCTGCTGTCAAACTAAAGAAGATAGGAGCATGTTACTGCTAGAGGGAATCGAGATCGAGGACGTGTAAAGCATGTCTGGGCTGGTAGCGGCATAGGTAGAAAATGAAGCTTGAAGCAGACTTGCACGAGCAATGCTGGAGTAGGATAGACCGAGAATAGGGTCTGGACACGGCAGGTTTCAGCTGAAGCAGGAGCTGGCGTAAAGGCAGATTGTTTCTCTCGGTTGCGTGAAGGCAGATACGGAATGGAGCTGAGCACAGAAACTAAAAACCAGACTGGATGCAGTAGAGTTGGTGGATAGCAAGCTGGACACGCCTAGCCAGAAATCGAGGCAGAGTTGGTAGCAAATAGCAGCACGCCTGGACAGACTGAAGCACTTGGAAATGAAAATATGCAAATTGAAGATATGAACAGTGAATAGAGGTATTTGGACGATTTAAAAGTTGTTAAGGCTTTGTTTGGCTAGTTCATTTTAGTTAATTAAGTCATTTTCATGCATTGGTAGTATAAGTTTAATTTCAATTTAATTTGTTAAGCTTAGTTTAGAGTCTTTAATTAAATTGCATGTTAGTATTCTTGCATAGTAGTATAAAACTTAGTTTTAATTAGGATGATAGTTAATTAAGTGTTCATTTAGAATTAGATTAGGGGTAAATTTATTTCATTAAATCTTAAGTTAGTTTAATTTGCATTTTGGTTAAGTAGTCTTATTGCATTTTAGGTTTGTTAATTTTAGTTTAATTAATCTTGCTTTGTTATTTTCATAATTGAATTTTATTTTAATTCCGTTGATTAGTTTCAACTGTTTTAATTATTTTTGTAGGTTTTTTATTTTTATTGCTTGGAGCACTATAAGTAATTTTGCTCGGTTTTAATTTCTTTATTTTATAGTTTTTATTATTTTATTGCTTTTAGTATTTTTAATTCTAGCTATGTAGATCACCAACCTTAATTTTATAATTTGCTAGAATATAATTAGGGTAAGATTAACCGGTAGTTAATTAGGCTAGTAAACTTCTCTGTGGGACGGTAACTCGGGACTCAAATCTCATTATTACTTGTACGACCCGTGCACTTGCGGACATTACCTTCAGGGTGTGTCAAGAGGTAAATTGAATCCTTGCTACGTTGGACCCTTTCAGATTTTGGATCGAGTGGAAGAGAAGGCATATAGACTAACATTGCCACCAGAGCTAACGGGCATTCATAACGTCTTCCACATTTCGATGCTTCAAAAATACCATTCGGATCTAACACATGTGATTAGATATGAGCCATTAGAGCTCAATGAGAGCATGTCATATGTAAAAGAAGCTGATTCGGGTATTAGACAGGAAGGAGAAAGTGTTGAGGTCGAAGACGATTCCTCTCGTTAAGGTCCTTTGGCAGTACCACACTCCGGAAGAAGCTACATGAGAGTTAGAGAGTATGATGCGTGAGAATTACCTGTAGTTGTTCACTGACTGACTTGGTTTTAATTTGGAGAACCAAATTCTTTAAGTGAGGGAGATTATGTAAGACCTAAAACTTGTACAGTATTCCTTCTAATTCACATGCTATAAACTTTGCAATATGTAGTTTGAATCACAAGTAGAGTATGTATTGACATAGAAGTACAAATTAAGTAAAGAATGTTTATGAATGCATGTAAAGGGCAAATAAGGGCCAAAATGACCACATGCTAAACCGAAGGGATTGAAATCATTCTGATTGAAGATAAGAACTTAAAATATCAAAATATAGAGGGTTCATGAAGGAAAGTGGATTTGGTTTGGTCCTGAATACATTAAAGTAGAGGAAAAGCCAAAAAGAGGCTAAACGAGCTCGAAATGGATTGTTCGATGTGATTTTTGCTATTTCACATCCTGAAAATGACCAAAATGTAAAGATGAGAATGTTAATCACGAGAATTGAGCCTTTTTTATTTTTGAGAAAAAGTCTAACGTGGTCAATGGTCAAGAAAAGTCAAAGTTAGTTGGAAATGTGGACTTTGACCATAAAGAACTAACCGTTGTTAAAATTTAACCCAACCAAGGTTAAAAAGTGAGGAAGAATTATTTTTAGTTAAAACACTCGATCTTCAACTCCTTATGCATGGAAAATTAATTTAATCGGAATTTGTATTTAATTAAATGGGTAGAAATCAATGGGTCAACTAAAGAAAATTTTAAAGCCCATTAAGGTGGATTAAGCATGGGCCGAATTTTGTAAGCCTAACGGGCTGAATTGTTGGGTCATTTGATGGGCCCAATATTAAGCAAATTGAAGGCCCAAATTGTGGTAAAAATTTAAGCCCAAAAGAAAAGCCCAAACCGAAGCCCAAAATGCAAAGCTCAAAACTAGGCCCATTAGTTAAATGTCTAAGCCCAAAACTTAAGCCTAAAATTACCAAGCCCAAAACCAATGCCAAGCCCAAATGGTGGGCTGAAAATTAGGTTTAAAAAGGATGAATTTTGCTAAGGAAAAATAACCCAAGCCAAGCCTTCTTCTTCCTTGCAAGTCTCGGCCAAGAACAAACACCATGGAAACCTAACTTCCAAGCTTTCTCACACTAGAAATTGCTAACCTAAAGGCATATTTGGAACAAGTGATCTCTATGAAAGTTGTTCCCAAATGAGAGAGGATTAACATATCTTGGAATTAGCCATCAAGGAGCCATATTGAACAACCTGAAATCCTTAGAAGTTTCAGCCAAGAAGAGAAGTATAAGCTAGGTGAGTTTTCAAGCTTCTAACTTTTAGTATGTTAATTTAGGGATTATTCTAAGTTGATTGGTATAATTTTTATAAATCAAAACACACAAAATCACCATGAACAAGTGATGGCCGAAAATGGGTATATGAGTTTTGATGAATACCCATGTTATTTAAATGTATATATGGACTAATTAAGATGCATGGATGATGATGGCATGGTTAGTTTTAATCAATTTGTTCAATTGGTTGGTGAAATAAGGTTGGCATGTAAGGTGTTTGATAAAATACCTTAATGAACAAAAAATAAAGGCTTAAGGCATGCATAGTAAGTGTTTGATAAAATGCCTAAGAGAATGGCTAGCAAAATGGCATGACGGTGGGATGGTTGGCGTGACTCTCGGCCATAGTGGTGTGCATGGCTCTCGTCACAATAAGAGTTAATGGGCCCCATACAAAGCCCAATAAGTGTTAGTGGGCCCAATAAGCCTAATAGGCCCAGATGAAATGAATAGTAAAGTGAAATGGGCTTAAGACTGAGTAAGGCCCATTAAGATACAATTGGGCCTAATAAGAGTAAACAGGCTCAAAGCTTTAAACTAAGCCCAGTGAAAGTGAAATACAGTCGAATATATTGTAATTAACCTGATAAATGGTTATATACAGCTCCAGAGATTATATTAGAAGCAAAACAGACTGAGTGTTTTTACAACGTTAGAAAAGGAAAAACATTACACGCGATTCGAGGTAACAGAATTTTACGAGTAGTTAGAGATACCTGCGTGTATTTTCGAAGGTATTTACATTCACTTGAAATGTATGAGGGTTAGAGAAAGAGAATAAAATTTATAGAGACCAGATATAGGTAAATTACGATTTTACCCCTATTAAGGGTAAAATTATAAAAATTAAGAGAAGTCATATAAAGCATGGAAAACATGTTTTTGAGTGTTTTTAATGTTGTTTAGTAGAAGCATGGATAGATTGGCTAGTTTTTTCATGATTTACACAAAATAACACAATTATGGTGCTGATTTTGATTATTTGAAATACTCCATTTGAAATATGCCATCTATCGAGTTGTGTGAAAACAAATCGTGCTACAGCACTGCTCGCACTGGATTTTATATGATTTCTTCATAAATTAGTGCTGGAGTGTTACTCGCACTAGATTTTACATGATATGCATGGCATTGTACTTGTGTACAACCCAGATTTTTTGTTTAGCTTATTCTTTATGATTCCTATATGTAAAAACATTATATTATATTAATTGAATCATACGAAGAGTATTTACTCGAATGAAACTGTAAGTTAATTGATTAAACACACATAAGCTATACAAAGGCCAAATAAGGACTATTAGAGCCACAGGCTAAACCGAGTGGATCTAAATCATTCTGATAGAAGATAAGAACTTATAATGTGAAAATATAGAGAGCTCATGAAGGAAAGTCGGTTTGATTTGGTCCCGAACACCTTTAAGTATAGGAAACTTCAAAAACGGCTAAACGAGTCTGGAATGCTCTGTTTTAGGTGTTTTAGACATATTCGCCCCCCCGAAAATGGCTAAAATGTAAAGACGAGAGTGTAAACCATATGATACGACACTTTTAAATTTTTGAAAAAAAGTGTCAAATGTGGTCAATGGTCAAGAAAAGTCAATGGTAGTAAGAAAAGTGGACTTTGACCATAGTTGACTAACCATTGTAAAAAATTAACCTACGTATGATAAAAAAATTGGGGAAGAAATATTTTTTGTTAAAATACTAGATATTCATCTGTCGAAGTATGGAAAATTTATTTAATCGAAATCCAGATTAAATTAAATAGGTAAAACGCAATGAGCCAAAGTTGGAAAGTGTAAAGCCCATTAAGGTATACCAAGTGTGAGCTGAATTTCTTAGGCCCATTAGGCCGAGTTGTTGGGATAATTTATGGTCCCAATATTAAGTCAATTTAAGGCCCAATTGGTAGAAAACTTTTCAGCCTGAAAGCCCAAATTAAAAGCCCAAACTGAAAAGCCCAAATCGAAAAGCCCATTAGCCAAATTCAAGCTCATTAATAAATCAACTAAAAGCCCAATTGGTAAACTATGGCCCAAACCATTTCAAGCCCAATTTAATGGCTGAATTTGTGACTTAATGACTAAGTCTATTAGCTTAAAAATCAGCCAACACCAAGTTATCTTCATCCTTTCATTCTCGGCAACAAGAGGAAACACAGCTAAATCTAGTTTCAAGCTTTATCTCACTATAAATCACTAAGTTAGAGACATATTTGGAACTTGCAATCTTCATGGAAGTTGTTCCAAATTGAGAGAGGATTAACATATCTTTGAATTGGCTATCAAGGAGCCGTATTGAGATAGGCAAATTTCTTCAAAGTCTCAGCTATAAAGGGAAACACCAAGCTAGGTATAATTTCAAGCTTCCAATCTCATATATGTTTATCAATGGATTAATTCAAGTTGACTGGTGTATGTTTTATGGATTAAAACACACAAAAACACCATGAACAAGTGATGGCCAAAAATGAGTATTTATGAATTGATGAATACTAACTTGAGTTTAAGACATGTATAGGTTGGTATGGATGTAAGCATGATTATGGCATAGTTAATTTAAATCAATTTGATCAATTGGTTAGTGAATTGGAAATGGAACACAAGGTGTTTGATAAAATGCCTAAGTAAACATAAACTAAGGCTAAGGCATGCACACAAAGTGTTTGATGAAATGCCTAAGTGAAAGGTTAGCCAAATACCATGGGTAGCGTGGTGCTCGGCATGATGGCTCTCAGCCACATGCCATGGTCAAGAGGCCAATGGGCCTTACCGATGTGGTCTCAGCCTAATAGGTGATTATGGGCTTCGGACCAAGCTCAAGAAGAGTTGGTAGGCCCTACAAGCCCAATAGGCCCAACTAAAATGAATAGTAAAGTGAAATGGGCTTAAGACAGTGTTAGGCCCATTAAGATTTATTAAGGCCTAATAAGAGTAAATTGGCCCATTAAGTGAAATACATATGAGAAAGTATAATTAACCAAATAAATGGTTATATGCAGCTCTAAAGATTATAGTGGGAGCGAATCGAACTGCGAGATCGCGCAACTCTGATAAAGTGAAATTTCTTTAAGTGATTCCAGGTAAGGGATTTTTGTGGGTAGTTAGAGTTATCTGAACGCCATTTCGTCTTCTTTTACATTCACTTAAAAAGTTTAAGGGTTAGAGAAAGTGAATAAAAATTATAGAGACCTAGGAAGGGTAAATTACGATTTTACCCCTACATAAGGGTAAAAAGTCAACATTTAGGAAATGTCTTAAAAAGCATGAAAAACATGTTTTTAATTGTTTTTATTGTTGTTTAGTATATGCATAGATAGATTGGCTGATATTTTCATGTTAAATGTGCAAAACAGCACAATATACTTTCGATTTAATTTAATTGATCGAGACTTTCTTAAATAAGCCTTCTATTGAGTTGTGTGACTAACAAATTGTACTAGAGCACTACTCGCACTTGATTTTACATGTATTCTGCATAACAAAGTACTAGAGTGTTGCTCGTACTTGATTTCATATGATTTATGCATGATAGAGTACTGAAGCACTGCTCGTACTCAGTTTTACATGATTGTACATGAGATAGTCATGGAGCATTGCTAGCATTAGATCTTTATGAATTATGCATGAGGTCATGCTGGTCTTTACTCACATGTACTAGTTTTAAAAGAGATAGCATAAAATAGCCGTGTTGGAGCATTATGCAGACTATGTTGCATCGTTTTATATGCTTGCACGTGCATTTTGAGATTTGCCAGAGGGCTATCGAAATTGTTATTGGGTTTATGGAGTACTTTGTACCGTGTACAGCACACGTAGTATGTTGTACCACGTGTAAATGTTGTTGTGGAGTCGTGGAGTGGTAAAGTTGTTAGCTGACGGTTGAGGATTTGACCCATCGCCTGTTACAGCAGTGATTCCCCGCACACCGGGATCCGTCTAGCCTGGGATCACTGAAAAATGGATATGATCATAATCCTCGAAACCAAAAACAAGTAGTCGTCAATCTCACCTGATATTTCTTCTTTGAATTTTCACAAAATTTTATGAAATTGGGTAGACCCGAGGGATGGGTTGACTGTAAGACATATATGCCATGTCCCTTATTCCTTACGATTCCTATGTGTACGAATATTTTATTATGTTAGTTGAATCATTAGAACAGTATTTAATTGAATGAAAGTGTAAGTAAAATGATTTAACACTTATAAGCTACATAAAAGCCAAATAAGGGCTATAAGAGCCACAGCTACACGGGGTGGATCTGAATCAGTCTGACTGAAGAGAAGAACTTAAAGTGAGAGAAAATATAGAGAGTTCATGAAGGAAAGTCGATTTGATTTAGTCCCGAGCACATTGAAGTAGAGTAAAAGCCAAAAAGGGGCTAAACGAGTTCGAAATGGTACATTTGAGGTATTTTAGACATATTCGCCTCCTAAAAACAGCCAAAACATAAATATGAGAGTGTGAACCATGGAATATGACACTTTTGGAAATTTGAAAGAAAGTTAATCGTGGTCAATGGTCAAGAAAAGTCAATCGTAGTTAAGAAAAGTGAACTTTGACCATATTTGACTAACCATGGTTAAAATTTAACCTAAGTATGGTTAAAGAGTAGGGAAGAAATATTTTGGGTTGAAACACAAGATAATTATCCCCTGAAGTAAGGAAAATTAATTTAATCAAATTTCAAATTAAATTAAACGGGTAAAACGCAATGGGCCAAAGTTAGAAATTTTAAAGCCCATTAAAGTGTAACAAGTGTGGGCTGAATTTCTTAGGCCCATTATGTCGAATTGTTAGGCCTACTTGTGGGCCCAATATTGAGATAATCGAAGACCCAATTGATAGGAAAAAATTCAGCCCAAAAGCCCTTGAGGAAGGTTTAAACCGAGAAGCCCAAAATTAAAGCCCATTAGTTTAAATTAAAACCCATTAGTAAATGGTTACAAAATCCAATTTGGTAACCATAACCGAAACCCATTTCAAGTCAAAAAAGATTGTTGAATTTCATGACTTAATAATTAAGTCTTTAGGTTATAAAATCTGCCAACTTATTGTCTTCTTCATCCCATCATTCTCGGCAAACAAGGAAACACCATTACCAAACCATTTTCAAGCTTTCTCTCACTAGAAATCACTAGGTTAGAGACGTATTTAGAACTTGCAATCCTAATGGAAGTTATTCCAGATTGAGATGGGATTAACATACTTTGGAATTGGCTATGAAGGAGCCATATTGAGGGAGACAAATTTGGAGGAAGTCTCAGCCACAAGGGGAATTGTAAGCTAGGTATAATTTTAAGCTTCCAAATTCATCTATGTTAATCTATGAATTATTCTAAGTTGATTAGTATATGTTTTATGCATTGAAACACATGAAATCACCATGAATTAAGGTTGGTCGTAAATGGGTAATTGTAAATTGATGAATACCCATATGATTTTAAGGCATGAATAAGTTGGTATACACGTGTTTAGGATTATGGCATAATTAGTTTTAATCAATTTAATCAATTAGTGGATAAATTGAAGTTGGCAATCAAGCTGTTTGATAAAATGCCTAAATGAACTAAGTTAAGGTTTAAGAACATTGCCAACCAAATGTATGATAAAATGCCTAAGTGAGAAACTAGCCAAATGGCCATGAAGTGGCGTGGTGCTCGGCATGGGTGGTATGATGGCTCTCGACCACATTCCATGGCCGAGAGGTCAAATGGGCCAAGCCTAATCGTTTTCGACCCAATGAGAGGTTATGGGACTCAGACAAGCCCAATAAGAGTTGGTAGGCCCTACAAGCCCAATAAGTCGACTGAAATAAATATTAGTGAAAATGGGCTTAAGACGGTGTTAGGCCCAATAAGTGTAAACAGGCCTATTAAGTGAAATAGACTATATTAAATGTGAAATACAAAAGAAAAAGTGTAATTAACCTGATGAATATGCAGCTCCAGACTTTATATTAGGAGCTGATCAGACTACGTGATTGCGCATCACCGAGGAAGTGAAATCACTTGATGTGATTCGAGGTAAGGGACTTTTACAAATAATTAGTGCGTAGTTTCATCTGTTCTTACATTCACTAAAAAAGTTTGAGGGTCAAAGAAAGTGAATAATATTAATACCGACCTGATATGGGTAAATTACAATTTTACCCCTAGTTAGGCAAAAAGTCAACTTTTAGGAAAAGTTGTAAAAAGCATGGAAACCACATTTTAAAGTGTTTTTACTGTTGTTCAGCCGAAGAGTAGACATATAGGCTATTATTTTCATGGTTGATGAAAATAGCACAATTTATAGTGCTGATTTTTATGTTTTGAAAATCATCCCTTTCAAAGAGCCATCTATCGAATTATATGAGAACAAATCATGTTGGAGCATAGCTCGCACTTGATTTCATATGTTTTCCACATAAATTAATGCTGGAGTATGATTCGCACTAGATTTTCATGACATGCATAAAAGAATGCTAGAGCATTCCTCGTACTAAGTTTTATATGAAATATGCATGATAGAGTGATGGAGTATTTCTCGCACTCAATTTTACATGGTTTACACATGACATAGTATGGGAGTGATTGCTCATACTTGATTTGATGAGTTTTGTGCATAACATGGTACTGGAGCAATTACTCGTACTTGATTTGAAACATGAACTATGCATGACCTAGTGCTGGAGGGTTACTTGCACTAGTGTTTGATATTTTGAGATGCATAAACAACGTTTGAGCGGGGTGTTGACTGTGAGTCACACTCAAGATGTGTACTGTAGTTTTACTGTGATGTATAAGACATGTTCAAAATCGTGATGATTTCCTCATGTAGACTGAGTTTCACACTATTGAGATGTTCGTACGTGGATTTAGAGACGTGGCATTGATTATTCATTGGGATAAGATCCCCGGGTGTACATTGTACTGTGTATGTGTCACAGATTACACTGTACCATGTGTTGTTGCGTTGTTATGATGTGTGGAGTTGAGGAGTCGATAGCTGGTGGTTGTGAGGATTTGACCTACCTCTGATTGCAGCAGTGATACCCCATACACTAGGTACCATGTAGCTTGGGATCACCATTATAGGATATGGCCATAGTCTAGGGTATTATTGCGTATAGTGTCAGACCCGTATTTTATGTAGTCTATTCCTTATGATTCCTATGTGTATGAGCACTCTATTATTATAGTTGAATCATAAGAAGAGTATTTACTAGATTTAAAGAGTATGTGAAATCATTTATCACGCAAAAGCTACATAAAAGCCTAATGTGAGCTTATGAAGGAAAGTCAGTTTGATTTAGTTCCGAACATAAAGAACGAGAGTAAAAGCTAAAAATGGCAAAATGGACCTTTTTAGCGAGTTAAAGTATTTAAGGTGTTTCGGGTGTATTTACCTACTGAAAATGGCTAAAACATAAAGACGAGAGTGTAAAAAATAAGATATGACACTTTCAAAAGTTTGAGAAAAAGTCAACTCGATCAAGGATTAAGGAAAAAGTCAACTATAGTTAAGAAAAGTGGACTTTTACCATAGTTGACTAACCATGGTTAGGAATTAACCTAAGTATGGAGAAAAAAATTAGGGAAAATATTCTTAGTCAAAATATAAGATAATCATCCTCGGAAGTAAGGAAAATTTATTCGGAAGGATTCCATATTTAATTTAATGGTTAAAAACATAATGAGCCTAAAGTGAAGATTTTAAAGCCCATTAAGGTATACTAAACGTAGATCAAAATTCTTAGGTCCCTTAGACGGAATTGTTGGACCGATTGATAGGCCAAATATTGAGACAATAAAAGGCCCAAGGCATAGTAAAAATTTCAGCCCGAAAGCCCATTAAGAAAGCCCAATCCGAGAGTCCCAATTGTAAAGCCCATTAGGATTAAATATCTAACCATAGTTAAAGTCAACTATGACTCATTAGATGACTCATTAGGTGACTCATAACTAAACCTTAGGAAGTCAATTTTAATGGCTGAAAGGTAAGGCTTAATGGCTAAGTAAATGGCTTATAAAATCAGCCACACCATTGTCATCTTCACCATACCATTCTCGGCTAGAAGAAAGAAACCATTGAAATACATTATCCAAGCTTTCTCTCACTAGAAATCACTAGGAATTATGCATATTTGGAACTTGCATTCTTAATGAAAGTTGTTTCAAATTGAGAGGAGAGTGACATATGTTGGAATTGGCTATCAAGAAGCCATAGTGTACAAACCGTGAGACTCCAAAGTTTCGGCCAAGTGTGAACACAAATACTAGGTATATTTTCAAGCTTTCAAATTCATATATGTTAATGTATGAATGATTTTAAGTATATTTGTATATTTTTTAAGCATTGAAACATATGAAATCACTATGATCATGGTTAGGCTGAGAGTGAGTAGTGAAATATTGATGAATGCCCATATGATATTAAGGCATAAATGAGTTAATGTACATGTGTTAATGATTATGGTATAGTTAGAATTAATCAATTTGATTAATTAATACATGTATTAAGTTGGTAATCAACGTGTTTGATAAAATGCCTAAATGAACTATGTGGTGCTTAAGAACATTGCCAACCAAGTGTTTGTGAAAATGCCTAAGTGAATTAGCTAAGAAAATAGACATGGACAACATGCCATGGTGTGATCGACGACATGGGATGCTCTCAGTCATAGCATGTGGCCGAGAGGTCCAATGGGCCAAGCCTAATTATTTTAGGCCTAATGAGATGTAATGGGTCTAGGATAAGCCCGATAAGAGTTGGTAGGCCCCACGAGCCTAATAGGCCCAATGAAAATGAATAGTAAGGCCTTTTAAGGTTTATTAAAGCCTATTAAGGGAAACAGACTGTATTTAATGTGAAATATAGTAGGAAAAGTATAATTAACCTGATAAATGTTATATGTAGCTCTAGAGATTATTGGAGGAGCAAATCGGACTACTGGATCGAGCAGTGTTGAGAAAGTTAAATTTCTCGAGTGATTGCAGGTAAAAGACTTTTGTGAGTAGTTAGAGATACCTTCACATATTTTCATCTGCTTTTACATTCACTTAAAAACTCTGAGGGTCAGAGAAAGTGAATAATAATTATTGTGACTCGATAGTGGCAAATTATAATTTTACCCTTAGTTAGGAAAAAAAAGTCAACTTTTGTGAAAAGTTGTAAAAAGCATGAAAACCACCATTTTGAGTGTTTTACTGCTGTTTAGCAAAAGAATAAATAGATGGGCTATTGATTTTAAGGTTGATGTGAATTAAGCACACTTTATAGTGCTGATTTTGATGTTTTGAAAAATAACCCTTTTTAAAGAGCCGTTTATCGTATTATGTGAGAATAAATCGTGCTAGAGCACAGCTCACACTTGATTTCATATATTTTCCACATATATTAGTTCTGGATTGTGATTCGCACTAGATTTCCATGACATGCATGATAGAGTGCTGGAGTTATTTGTCGTACTCAGTTTTATATGACATATGCATAAGAGAGTGCTGGAGCGATTAGCTCGTACACAAATTTTTCATGAGATGCATGACAGAGTGCTAGAGCATTGCTTGTACTCGATTCTTCATGATTTATACATGACATAGTACTTGAGTTATTTCTCGTACTTGATTTGATGAGTTTTGTGCATAGCATGGTACTGGAGCTATTGCTTGTGAGATCTGAGGATTTCAGACGTATTTTAATTATGTAATATGAACTTGAAGTATAATTTATTGAGCTAAGTGAATTGGGGAATGATAATTGGAGATTTATATGTTAAGTGTTTAAAATAAGTATGAAGTTATGAGGACAGATCAATCTGGGAGAAGGAGAGATTGATCTGGTGAGTTAAAAATGACAAGGAAGGAGGAACTTAAGGAGCAGATCGATCTCCAATGGAAGAGGATCGATCTCCTTATGATTCTGTTTGAGAGAAGATCGATCTCATGAGGAAGAGATCGATCTCCAAATGTTTCTGTTTGGGAGAAGATCGATCTCCTCATGGAGCAGATCGATCTCATAAAGCCATAAAGAGATCGATCTCACCCCTCAACAGATCGATCTCCTAGGCATAAATTGCCCCAAATCGTCCCCAAATTCAAATGTAGATCGATCTCATCAAGAGCCAGATCGATCTCCTACCCTCAGTCTATATAAGGAATCCTTGCTTTCTCCTGCAATTTCACTTTCTCTCTCTTCTAACCCCCATTTTCACCGAACCCTAGCTTTCTCACTCATCAAAAGCACCCATTTCCATCCAAATCAGAAGTTGTGGCATGAAGGAAAGTTGTTCCTCACCCAAGAGAGAACAACATACTTGGAAATCGAAAGATGGATCAAATCGAGGCAAGAGATAAGCTCTCCACAAGTTTTGGGTAATTTTTAAACTTTGATCCTTATATTTGAGATGATTTTGGTGAAGATAGTTGTTGCATTGTGTTGAAATAGCTGAAAAATGATTAGGGATTGATGAAATTACAATGTAGTTGGAGTGATGATGATATTTGGTAACTTTGGTAAATTTAAGAATTTTGAGCTATAAATGGAGATTTAGACAATGTGGTGTATTAGCATAGATATTGTGGCATAGGAAATATAGAATGTTGAGGTGTTGTGAGCGAGATTGTGGTTTGTGATGGAGTTATGAGAATTGAGAAATTTGAGGTGTTGTGAGCAATTATGCTCGATTTTGAGAACTGAGGTTGATGTGATAATGAGTATTGATGTTTTAACATTATTTGGACAGCTCGGGAGTTCCAAAGTGGAATGCGAGGCTAGTCCGTGATACGGGGGAAACGATTGCACTATACGAGGTGCAAAGAGGTAAGGGAAAACTAAACCATTTGTGTATGTGTTTTGATGAATTGTTGTAGCATGAACCATGATTTGAGAATACAAGCATGTTTGGTGTTGTGTTGTGATATAATTGCACACGGTTTTTATAGCCGGTTGGAGCCCATTATTTTATGAGTTTATAAGCTAAGTGTGAAATTGCTTTATAAACCTTTGAGTTGCGTGAAAAGTAAATTGGGCTCTACGTTAAGGCGGTATTGAGATTTGAGAAAATGTGTGCGTGTTTTGCCGGTTGGAACTCGATTTTAACATGCTTTGTGTTGAGTACACAAATGTTTTAAATGAGTTTTATGAGAGAAAACCATTATGAGTTCTATGTGAAGGCACAATGTTTTATAAGATAATGGCTAATGCCTTGTTCTGGTAACATGTAAGTCCGATTATTCCTCCGCTTTGATATTCCTCTGTTTTGGTAACGAGAGATGCCTCCGTTTTGGTAACGTGAGATGACCCCCGTTCTGGTAACGCTGAGTGGCCTTGCTTTGGTAGCATGTAAGACCAAGAGAGTGGGCTGCCTGGGAATCGACCCAGGGACCACGTGATAGTGTGCATGAGGCGAGGCATTGCTCTGGTAGCATGTAAGGCCGGGCCTTGTTCTGGTAACATATAAGTCCAATATACCATGCATACGACCATATTGTCGACGTTCCCTCTATACGAGGATGCCTGGGATGCGCACCCGGAGGAGATTACACATTTGATGTGCCATGACGAGTTTTAATTGAGTTTTATTGCCTAGTCTCGTTTTACACATGAGTTGTGTCTTGTGACCTTGTCACGTGCTATTTACTGAGGTGATGTTTATCTTGTATTTTAAGAACAGCCATTATTGTATATATTTACACATGCTTGTGAGTGCTCGATATTGAGCCTTTTTACCTTCATGTTTTCACATGATTTATGAGTTATGAGATGATGATGTTTTGAGAATCTTTCATGCTATGATTTCAAATGAGCTTCATAAACAAATACATATTTGTGATGTGTGATATGGTTTATATAACCGAGTTCCCTTACCCCCCTTACTAAGCGATTTGGAAGCTCACCCTGTTTTCTCTTTCCCCCCAGATCGCTTCAAGTGAAGTGAGTTCCCTGGACGTACGGGTTAGAGGCTAGTGGAGGACTTGAGCTCCAGGCCGTATTTTGTGTACTGAGGTAGATATTTACTATTCATGTACCCAGACTAGAGTTATATTTATAGACACTTATTGTACAGTGATGTACGGGATGTATTAGGATTAATTAACTTGGAGTTGAGTAATGTATATAATACAATATATACTATATTATGATGAGATCCTGAGGCATGATACTTATGATGATGTATGACACTGCACAGGAATGCACCCTTAATTGTGAATTAATGAGTAAAAAGTTTTAAATTAGCCCTATTTTTCGCGCTTCCGGGGCGTCACATTGCTCGTAGTTGATTTGAAACATGAACTATGCATGACCTAGTTGTTGGAGGTTTACTCGCACTAGAGTTTGAGTTTGTGATGTGAAACAGTGTTTGAGCTGAGTGTCGACTGTGAGTCACGCTCAAAGGCACGCACTGTAATTTATGTGATATATAATACATGTTGAAAACCATGCTTGATTTTCTCGTGTAAACTGAGTGTCACAATATGAGAGGTTCGTATGTGGATTTAGAGACGTGGTATTTTATTCCATGGTTTGAGGGCTAAGACCCATGGCAGGCACCCTGATTGTGACGTAGGGTCCACGGAGTATGTTGTACCGTGCCAGTGGCATGGAGTACACTATACCGTGTGGTGTTGTGGAGCTGAGGAGGATATAGCTGGTGGTTGTGATGGACTGACCCCCCTCCCGTTGCAGCAGTGATGTCCCACACACCAAGATTTGTGTTGCCTGGGATCACCATTATAGGATTTGGCCATAGTCCAGGATATTATTGCATTTCACCACAGAGTCTCACATGAAATATCATCTGATTGACTGATTTATTTACGGATAGACCTGAGGGATAGCTCAGAATCCGGTTGTTGTGATGTGAATGATTTAAATGCCATATTTACTATGATTTAAATATACATGGCATGATTTTTATAAAAGGCATTGTGATATTATAAAGATGCATTATTTTTCACTACATGCCTGCATTTGAGAAAGTAAGCATAATTTCTGTAGATGGGATTTAATCTGTACAAGTATATATATATATTTAAAGACATACTTTTAAAGTGAGTTAAGGAAATGATGTTTTCGAGGCATAGCATTATTTTGAGTAGATAGTGTAGATGTGTACTTGCTTGCCTGATTTTCTTACTGAGCGCGTTGTATGCTCACCCCCTTTCTTTTACATCTCTCTACAGAGCATCAGCAGTAGAGTGAGAGCATTTGAGGGATAGTATTCATGTTGTCCGCTGCTATTTCCTATCAATCGACAGGTATACATATTTTGTACGATTATGTATCTAAACATAGAAACAGCATAGTGATGTATATGATATATATTATGGGGAATGTATTTGTATTAGATTTTATATGATCTAACATGTATTATAAAAGAAGTTATAGTCAGTGACAGTATATTGACGTGTATGTATGATAATGGATGATATAGTATGCGAGGAAGCTAACATCGAATCACAGCCCAACCATTGAAGAGAGGAAAGGTAAGCTAAAAACGCGAAAAATTTGTAGTGGTTTTTAGTTAAGTCATGGAGGGTCGTGACATATAGCTATTGAGTCTCACATGATATATCACATGATTTTATGATACGGGTAGACTTGAGGGATGGATCGAAACCCAATTGTTGTTTTGTGAATGATTGAAATGCCATATTTACTATGATTTGAATATAAATGACATGATTTATCTAATGACATTATGAAATTATAAAGATGCATTGTTTTGCATGAAATGCCTATATTTGAGAACTCAGCATGATTTTGTACATGGGATTTAATCCGTACAGTTATATATATTTTAAATTCATGCTTTAATAGTGAGTTAAGGGAATAATATTTTCAAGGCAAGGCCTTATTTTGAGTAGATAGTGTGGATGTCTACTTGGTTGCCTAATTTCCTTACTGAGCTAGTGAGATCATCACTTTCATTTTCCACCTCTCTACAGAGCATCCACAGTAGAGTGAGTACGGATTAGGGTTAGTATTCTTTTGCCCGCTCCCATTTCCCATCGAGTGAAAGATATACACAAATCACGTATGGTTTTGTATCTGAACATATAACAGCATAATGATGTAAAGGATGTAAATTATGATGGATGTATTTATATTAGATTTTATGTGAGCTCATTTATGATATACAAGTATTTACAGTCAATCGATAAGTTTATTACCATGTATGCAATGGTGTGGAATGAATGGTACAATAAGTAAAGTTGATGATGCTAATACCGAATCACAGCCCAACTATTGATAAGGAGAAAGGCAAGTAAAAAGCGAAAAACTGGTAGTGGTTTTTGGTGAAGTCATGGTCGTGACATTGAGCCTCGACTTGTGACTGTGTTTTATAAAGGGTAAACCCAAAGGATGGGTGAAGCATCGATCTCCATGTTTTTACATGATGAAATGCCATCTTTACTTTGATTTAATTGATATGGTGTAATATAATGCGATTTACATTAATTACATGAGAATTGAGTATTTTGCATGATTTGCTAAATTTATTAGCAAACATGTTTTCAGTATACACATATGAGTGTGTGGATATATATACTTGCATAAATGCTTAAAAGAAATATAGATGCTTTAGATGTGAAATAAAAAGGAATATTTTCAAGGCACAACATTATATTCATATAGATAGTGTGGTTATCTACTTACTTGCCTGATTTCCTTACTGAGCTAGTGAGCTCACCCCTTTTTTATTTCCCCTTCTCTACAGAGTATCTGCAGTAGATAGAGTATGGTTAAGGACTAGCGTTCCTTTTTGTCAACTGCATTCCCATCGTGTAAAAAGGTATACATACAAACGTACGATTTTGTATCTGAACAATAAAACAGCACAATTATGTAAACATATGTAATATTGGGGATGTATTGTTTTTGTATATTATGATTGTAAATTCACTTATGATACAAGAGTTAATTATAATCAATAGATGGTTATTATTGACATGTGTACATCGAAATGAATGAATGATATGGTAAGTGAAGGTGAGGATACTAATGCTGAATCACAGCCCAACTATTAGTAGTGGAATTATAACAGAAAGAAAGGTAAGGTAAAAGCAAAAAATTTGTAGTGATTTTGGTAAAAGTCAATCGTGACATGCAAGACATCAAATTTCTTATGCAGAATGTCTCATCTGTGTATGTATATTGGAATTTAAAAATTTGGAGTTGTTTTGTTTTAGGAATGTACAGAGTGAGAATACACTAGATTTTAGCTTTTCTAGTTAAGTTGGATTGGGAGTCCGAATTAATAACGTTGAGCTTTAAGCCAAAGCTAGCCAAATTTTAGAATAGCATTATTAATAAGTTCTGAATTAACATAATTAGAACAAACTAATATAATATTAATATACTTAAAATAATAGAACAAAGGAACATAAAAATTTAGGTGAAGAGTTAAATCCAATTAACATAGTGTCAACACATTTTAAATGCATAATGATTGTGCATGAATGTGTTCATGAACTCCATTTATTAAGTAGTAAATAGATTTATGTGACCAAATTAGGATAGATTAAGTTAATCCACCCTTAGTTATTGTGTTAAACGTACATGAATGTAGAATTAATCCAAATTCATGCAAGTAATATAGGTTAGTGTACCGAAATTTAATAGAAACCTAGTATTCATTTCGGCAAGATAAGATTAATCAAGGGTAATTTAAATAGGACGATTAAAGTTTAGAGAAATTTGATTAAGCTAAACAAGTGATAAAATAAATTTAATAAGGAAACATAACATAACAAAAATTATATGATTAGTGACAACATTTATTAAGTACATAAATAGATATAAATCTGAATACATACATATTATAAATATAAATCTGAATATACATATAAATATATATGTATACATCATAAAACTTTACTAAGTATATTTTTATTTGTTTCTTCTTCATTCACTTTTTTCTTTCCTCAGAACTAGCATTTTCTTTTCCTATATTCCCCTCACGCCACCCTCATACTAGAACAGAAAATCCAGCAAACATCCCCTTTGTTCACGCCTCCAACAACAAGAAATAACCTTCTAGTAATCTGCAAGCACATCCTCCACCCAAACAAAAAACAAAATTTACCTTTTCATCTTGCAAACTCACATTTTCCCCTTCCTCAAATCTGTTCGAAAAACAGCAAACAAAACCTACAAAATCCACATGCATGTTAAGAATATGAGAAATTCTAGGATAGATTATGTAAGACCCGATTTTATCGTAAGAGAAAAAAGGGAATGAATAGAAATTTTTGAGTGCATTCAAAAATGCAAAAGGATTGAAATGGTATTCCCGAACACATGAAAGGTAAAACGATCAAAAGATCGAACCCTGATATAATTTCGATAAGAAAATTTAATTAAAAATATGAAATTGAGAAATCTTGATCAATAAAGAAGAAATAATTAAATTTTGGGTTAAATAGATCAAGATATGAATTTATTTAATATTTTCAAAATTGTCGCCTTGAAAAACGATACCGAAAATAATCGAAAATTATACCGAAAAGTTAAAATCGGACTGATAAATTTATTTACGGATTAAATGAATTTAATATAATTTTTTTAGATATTTTGGCAAAAATAATAATATTTAATTGATTAAAATAATAATAAAAATAAATAAAAATAAAAATAAAATAATTAAAAAATGAAATTTTTCGCAGAATCGCGAACTGGAGAAAACTGATGAAGTAGGAAGCTGAGCTTCCCTCTGCCTCACTGACGACCATCGGGAGGAGAAGCTGAGCAAGGCAACCGAGCCATCCACCGGCACCAGCGGCCCGAAGAAGCGGCGAACGGCTGTCGGCAGAAGGAAAGAGAGAGAAGCCGAGAGAGGAAAGGGAGGAACCGGTGATTAACGTCGATTCGGGCCCGGCCACCACCACCTAAAGGTAGCCCACGCCAAGGCCGACCGATCAGCAGCGCCGAAAACGGAGAGAAAGAGAGAGGTCACCGATGGCGGAAAGGAGAAGATGTCGGATCGGCCACTTTTCGGCTACCTCGGACCACACCGACCCCAGATTCGAGCTGCGGACGACACCGTGGAGCTGCTAGTGATGAAAACCGGTGGAGAATAGACCGACAAGGCACTGAACCGATCGAAACGGACTGAATCGATGGTCTGAACTGGGTTGAACCGGACTGAACCAATTCAGCCAAAAAGAAAAGGAAAAAAGGAAGAAAATGAGAAGAAGAAAATGAGAAAAAATTAGGGAAAATTTCAGTGATGCAATTGAGCTACGGATGAGTCTGTAAGATGTCGAATTGACCAATTTAAATTTTGAAATATTTAATTTGATTAATATTCGACTGGAAATTTACCCGAAAAATTATGTAAGTTGTGTAGCTCGACAATTGACATAAAACGAGAGCTCGAGACAGCCTTGATTTTCATACTATCATGGAATCACGGGTAAGTAACCCTTATTTACGATAATTTTACATCGTTATACGTGATTGATATTTATCGCATAAATTATGGATTTAAATTCTGCATTTAATGAATTAAATTCTAGAAAATTGGATAAATTGTCGTAAATACTAAATTAAGCTATTCGAGAGTTTAGAACGAGGCTCAATAATTAATGATGGGCCCAGTGAGCCCAATAGGCCTCGATAATGTAAATAATAAGTGGGAAAACGGGTTTAAGGCCGATTAAGGCCCATTATGGTACAATCAGGCCCAATATGGGTAAACAGGCCCAATGATTTAAATTAAACCCAGAAAATATGAAATATAATTAATTGTATTGTATTTGACCTGATGTATATTTATATGCAGTTTCGGAGATTTGATTGAGAGCAAATCCGACTGCATGACGAGACATTAGTGGAAAAGGTCAGACTGTACAGAAAATGAGGTAAGGGAATTGTGTGAGTAGATAGAGGTAGCTACGCGTATTTTAATAGCTTTTCTGTACATTGAATATGTATGACTACCCTGATTATGTGTAAAGGTCCTAAAAATGGTTTAAAGATTTTAAGGATTCGAATAGGTAAAAGTCTATTTTACCCCTATTGAGGGAAGTTCACCTAAGGATGGTGAAAGCATGACATGCATGAAATGCATGATTTAAGGAATTTTTCGATTAATGAATTTTCTTAGTTTTTTAAGCAAAGTAAATCGGTAGATTGGCCAATAATTGCATAAGTTTCACAAAATAACACTACGTAAGTGTTATTGGTATTTAAATGAAATTCTTTGGAAAATAGCCAACTATCAAGTTTATATGGAAACAGATAGTGCTGGCGCACAGCTCGCACTATATCTGCGTTTGTGAGTGTGCATAAAATGTGCTTGAGCAGTTGCTTGCACCGACTTGCGTGACATCATATGCATGAAATGTGCTAGAGCGATTGCTCGCATTGATTTTTATTATTGAGAAATGCATGAGAGTTGCTGGAGCCTAGCTCGCACCCTGTTTTGACTATTTTGATGGTTTTGACTATTTTGATGTGATATACATAAAATGGTGCTGAAGCGATCACTCGCACTAGTTTTTATGATTTGACATGCATAAGTGATGCTAGAGCTTGGCTCGCATCCTGTTTTGATATGATATTGCATAAAAGTCATGCTAAAGTGTAATTCGCATGAGATTTGATGTATTTATGCATAAAGTCGTACTGGAGCGTTGCTCGTACGAAGTTTTGATTTACTTGAGCATTCACTCGTGCTGGAGCATTGCTCGCACAAAGTTTTATATAGTTTTATAACTCATTTTAAAGCCGTACTGGAGTTTTTCTCATACGAGGTTTTCACTGAGTTTTCATACATATCCGTACTAGAGCATTGCTCGTACGTGGATTCTACTTGAATTTATAATTATTTTAAGTTGTGCTGGAGCGCTGCTCGTATGCAGATTTCATTGATTTCTATGAAATCGTGCTAGAGCTTCGCTCGTACGAGATTTTTTGATATCATGAATATGCATTGAGCTGTGTTAGAGATTTGCTTGCACAGGGATTTATATGACATGCATATAGCCATGTTGGAGCCTCCTGTAGACTGTGTGTCACAGTGAGATGATATGCTCACACGTGCATACTGAGACAAAGATGATATGGGTGGATAAGACCAATTGCAGGCACCCCTAATTGAGCTTGGGTTCACGGAGTATGTTGTACCGTGTATGTCAGGCGGAGTATGTTGTATCGTGGGGATTGTTGGAGTGGAGTGGCATTAGCCATGAGGCAGAAAGCCTTACCTTGGCAATCCTGATGTTATACTGTTTTGGTGGGTAGGACCGACCCGCCTCCCGTTTTAGGTGTCATACCCCGCACACTAGGTACTGTGTTGCTAGGGATCACGAGGTTATGGCCATAGTCCTATGTTGTTACTGATAGTCACCTACTTGTCTCACATGATATAAGTTGTGGTCTGATAGATGAGTGTAGACCCAAGGGAGGGGTCAGGCCCTCGATTTTACGATTTTATGATTTTATGATATGTGACCCTGAAAGAAGGGTGGTTTTATAACCGAAGCTTTATAATGAATTTTAATGACTTGTTTTATGAATTTGAGATGTACTTATGAGATGATTAACCCTGAAGGGTTATTTTATACAGCGTTTTTAATAAAATCATTTGAATGCAGTAGTATGATGATGTTTTCCATGCTTTCATTTCAAATTCATGATTTGTCTTACATAACATGAAAGAATGCATGATCTTGATTTACTTCATGCTTATTATTATTTAGTGATGTCACATAAAATGCCTTTGATGCATGAATTACATGATTTCTATATGCACAAATAGTTTTGATAAACTATGTTATGGATATATGCATGATTTTGTGCTTGAGATTTTAATGAAAAGAAATGGATTTAAGGGCATGGCATTATGAGCATGTAGATAGTGGAGCTATCTACTTACTTGCATAATTGCCTTACTGAGCGTGTGGTTTGCTCACCCTCTTATTTTCTCATCTTTTCAGAGCACTCATAGTAGTTAGTAAGCGATTGAGAACTTGCATCTTGGCATCCACTGCTTCCCATCGAGAGATAGGTATACACATTTGTATAGTTTTGTATCTAAATATGTAATGCACAGTACTGTAAACGGATATGATGTCGAGGATGTAGAGTTATAAATACCATCGTCTATGTATTTAATTAAAGTAAAAGGAAAGTAAACTCTGATATGTGAATGTGATTATGGAAATGGAATGGTAAATATGTGAGAGGTGACTAACACTGAATCATAGCCCAACTATTTGTCGGATGGTCACGATGAGAGAAAGGTAAGAATTAAATAATAAATGAAAAAGTGAAAAATTTACTCTGAATTTTAGGTAATTTGGGTCATGACAGTTAATGGTATCGGAGCTTAAGTTGGCCTGATATAAGTCGGTATTAGTGGTTAAGGAAGTTTACATCCCGATGTACTATGCATTGTTTAGATACAATTGTGTATATCGAGATGGAAGTGCAGCTAAGAATTTGGTTTTGAATGCAAGAATAGACTTATTAACTGATAGCCGCTATGATAGAGGGGAGAGTACACGAGCTCAAGGACGTAGAGGTAGGTCTAAGAGTCATACTGAGTCGCCACATGAGACTCAAGATGAGATTGACGTAGAGGCTGGTTTGAGTATGCCCCACAGAGTCCGATAGAGAGATCGAACACTATTGAGATACGCTTCACGAGGTTGGAGCGGAGTGTGGAGAATATTTTGCGAGCTAATTGCTCAGAGTATACATGGGATTTGAGGGCAAGTCGAAACATTGGTGGAAGTCCGCTCGACCCATATTAAGAATTAGACATCCAGAATGGACATGGAAAGTAATTCTAGATGTATTCCACTAAAAGAATTTCCCAGATATTGTTTAAAGAAAATTACAGATAATATTATTTACTCTGACCCAGAGGAACTAGTTGATTAGCGAGTATGCAACTCAGTTATATTCTTGGGCAGATATGACTCCGACATTATGAACAGTGAGAGTCGGGATGTCTGAAAGTTAATTGAAGGGCTCAGATTGTCAATTAGAGTCCGATTGGCTTCGTTAGATATCACTACCTATGCCGAGGCAGTGTGTACACTACAATTGTGTGAATAAGGTCATGTGTTGCATGCCTCTGAGATTGGAAAAGGTAGTAAGGGTTGAAATGTCGAAATAGAGACAGAAAGAGAATAATGATGATAGAGATGTCAGAACGGGAAAAAGGTATAGAGATTGTAAGTTGAAAATAGGGGTGAAAACATCACTGAAAAGTATACTATAAGTTTTAACACGTAATGATAGAGTTGTTATAAGTGATATATGAAAGGAGATAAGCTTTGAGATAAGATAGATCTTGAATACAAGATATATTGGGATAAGAGGCGTACGCAATGTAAGAATATCTTTAATATGTAAAGTAATTTGGATTAAGCGATATGTAGTGAATATGGATTGCGACCAAGTATAAGGGGTGGATATATCTACACCCAGTCCATGTGGTCAAGTTTGAGGGTTAATAAAGGTATTTCAAAATATCTCCCCGCCTGAAGACTTGACAACATCGATAAGCGCACACACACATAACTTATAAATTGAAAGCGACAGTGGTAATATATATACATTTAAAATTTAGGTACCTTTACTGGTACGATAAAGAAATATAAAATTTAATTAATCATGAAGGTCTAAAAAAAAATTAACATTTTATAAAAGCTGTTAATATAAGAAAAATGAAATGAAGTGGGTTAGTATCTTGAACGGAAGCAATTTCGAAATGACATTATACGTTTATGCGTACGTAGGTCAAGAATATGGGTGATTGAAATATTTATTGGAACTCAACTACGATGAGGTTGCCCCTAGTTAGGCAAAAAGTCAACTTTTTAGGAAAAGTTGTAAAAAGCATGGAAACCTCGTTTTTAAGTGTTTTTACTGCTATTTAGCAGAAGAGTAGACAAACGGGCTAATGTTTTCATGGTTGATGAGAAATAGCACAATTTATAGTGTTATTTTTTATGTTTTGAAAATCATCCCTTTCAAATAGCCATCTATCAAATTATGTGAGAACAAATCGTGTTGGAGGACAGCTTGCACTTGATTTCATATGTTCTCCTCATAAATCAGTGCTGGAGTATGATTCGTACTAGATTTCTATGACATGCATGATAGAGTGCTAGAGCATTGCTCGTACTCAGTTTTATATAAATATATGCATGATAGAGTGTTGGAGCATTTCTCGTAGTCAGTTTTACATGGTTTACACATGACATAGTACTGGAGCGATTGCTTGTACTTGATTTGATGGGTTTTGTGCATAGCATGGTACTGGAGCAATTGCTCGTACTTGATTTGAAACTTGAACTATACATGACCTAGTGCTGGAGGGTTACTGGCACTAGTGTTCGATATTTTGAGATGCATAAACAGTGTTTGAGCGAGGTGTTGACTGTGAGTCATACTCAAGGCGCGCAATGTAGTTTTACTGTGATATATAAGACATGTTTAAAACTATGATAATTTCCTCATGTAGACTGAGTGTCACACTGTTGAGATATTTACACGTGGATTTAGAGACGTGGCATTGATTATCCTTTGAGATAAGGTCAACAGGTGTACGTTGTATCTTATGTTGTTGTGATGTGTGAAGTTGAGCAGTTGATAGCTGGCAGTTGTGAGGATTTGACCCCCCTCCCGCTGCTGTAGTGATGCCCCGCACACTAGGTATCGTGTAGCCTGGATCACCATTATAGGATACAGCCATAGTCCAGGATATTATGGCATATAGCCACCGAGTCTCACATGATATATCACAAGATTTTATGATACGGGTATCCCTGAGGGATGGGTCGAAACCTGATTTTTATTGAATTGCCATATTTACTATGATTTGAATATAAATGGCATGATTTATCTAAAGGCATTACAAAATTATAAATATGCATTGTTTTGCATGAAAATGCATATATTTGAGAATTCAACATGATTTCTGTACATGGGATTTAATCTGTACAATTATATATATATATATTAAATTCATGCTTTTAAAGTGAGTTAAGGG
Source organism: Firmiana major (assembly GCA_033439115.1). Lineage (NCBI taxonomy): Eukaryota > Viridiplantae > Streptophyta > Magnoliopsida > Malvales > Malvaceae > Firmiana > Firmiana major. Next base: position 41,098,006 of record CM065903.1, read on the forward strand.
AATAATATTTTCAAGGCAAGGCATTATTTTCAGTAAATAGTATGGATGTCTATTTGATTGCTTTATTTCCTTACTGAGCTAGTGAGCTCATCCCTTTCATTTTTCACCTTTCAATAGAGCATCTACAGTAGAGCGAGTATGGTTGAGGGTTAGCATGTCCACTACCATTTCCCATCAAGTACAAGGTATACACAAATCACGTATGGTTTTGTATCTGAACATATAGCAACACAGTATGTAAACGATGTAAATTATGAGGGATGTATTTGTATTGGATTTTTTGTGTGCTCACTTATGATATACAAGTATTTACAGTCAGTAGATAATTTTATTGGCATGTATGCAATTGTGTGGAATGAATGGTATGGTAAGTAAAGTTGATGATGCTAATACCGAATCACAACCCAACTGTTGATAAGTAGAAAGCTAAGTAAAAAATGAAAAATTAGTAGTGGTTTTTGTTGAAGTCATGGTCATGATAGGCAGAGGGCTATCGAAACTATTATTGGGTTTATGGAGTACTTTGTACTGTGTACAGCACATGGAGTACATTATACCATGTGTACATGTTGTTGTAGAGTTATGGAGTGGTAGAGTTGTTAGCTAACGATTGAGGATTTGACCCACCTCCTGTTACCACAGTGATGCCTCTCATATCGGGATCCGTGTAGCCTTGGATCACCGAAAAAAGGATATGATCGTAATCCTCGAAACAAAAAACAAGTAGTCTCTAATCTCACCTGATATTTCTTGATTGAATTTTCACATGATTTTATGAAATTGGGTAGACTCGAGGGATGGGTTGAGCTTGGACATGTGACTGTGTTTTATAAAGGGTAAACCAGAGGGATGGGTGAAGCCTCGATTTTCATGTTTTTACATGATAAAATACCATCTTTACTTTGATTTAATTGAAATGGCATAATATAATGTGATTTACATTAACTACATGAGAATGCAGTATTTTGCCTGATTTGCTTATATTTATAAGCAAGCATGTTTTCAGTATACACATATGAGTGTGTCGATATATATACCTGCATAAATGCTTAAAAGAAAGATACATGCTTTAGATGTGAAATAGGAAGAAATATTTTTAAGGCATAACATTATATTCATATAGATAGTGCGGTTATCTACTTGCTTGCTTGATTTCCTTACTAAGCTAGTGAGCTCACCCCTTTTTATTTCCCCCCTCTCCATAGAGCATCCGTAGTAGATAGAGTACGGCTAAGGACTAGCGATCCTTTTTGTCAACTATATTCCAATCGTGCAAAAAGGTATACATACACACATACGATTTTATATTTGAACAATAAAACAACACAGTGATGTAAACATATGTAATATTGGGGATGTATTGTATTTGTATATTATGATAGTAAATTCACTTATGATACAAGAGTTAATTATAGTCAATAGATGGTTATTATTAACATGTGTGCATCAAAATGAATGAATGATATGGTAAGTGAAGGTGAGGATACTAATGCTGAATCACAGCCCAACTATTAGTGGTAGAATTATGACAGAAAGAAAGGTAAGGTAAAACCAAAAAATTTGTAGTGATTTTGGTAAAAGTTAGTCTTGCCAACTAGAGTTTGCTCGTACTCGATTTGAAATATGATTTATGCATGGCATAGTGCTGGAGTGTTACTCACACTTGATTTTTATGAAATATGCATAAATCAGGTTTGAGCGAGGTATCGACTGTGTGTCGTACTCAAAGTTCACACTGTATTTTGATGTGATATACATAAAATCGTGTTGGAGTGGTACTCACACGAGATTTGACATAACATGCGTAAGGTCGTGCTGGAAGCCACGTGTAGACTATGTGCCACACCGATGAGATGCTCGCACGTGCAATTTGAGACGTGACATTGACTATCAACTTGAGATAGGGTCCATGGAGTATGTTGTACCATGTATGTTACACAAAGTACACTGTATTATGGGTATTGGTGTTGAGGAGTATATTTGGAGTTGTGAAAATGTGAGCTGATAGGTAGGATTTGACCCAGTTCCCATTACAACAGTTATCCCCGTACACTAGGTATGGTGTAGCTTGAGATCACAGTATTGGATATGGCCATAGTCCTCGATATTATGATAGTAGTCGACCAATTTCACGTGATTATGTCACATAGTTTTATATGAACTAGGTTAGACCGTAGGGATGGGTCGAGCCCCGATAATGATTTTATGGTTTTACATAAATGAAAATGTTTATATATCAGGGTAGACTCGAGGGATGGGTTGAGACATGATAGATGTGTTTTTACATGATGAAATGCCATATTTTATATGATTGAAATGAAATGGCATGATTTGTTTTATAGGCATTATATGAAAATATATGAAATGCAAGGTTTTGCATAGAATGCCTGTATTTATGAATAAAGCATGATTTTAGTATATAGGAGTAAATATATACACACTGCATAAGTTTTACACTAACATTCATGCTTCAAATGTAAAACGAAAAGGAGTACTTTAATGCATGGCATTATGAATATGTAAAATAATGTAGTTATCTACTTACTTGCCTAATTGCCTTACTGAGCTAGTGAGCTCACCCTTTCATTTTCCCCTTCTCTACAGAGGATTTACCAAAAATAGTGAGCGGTTGAGGATTTGTATTCCGGTATCCGCTGCATTCCCATCAAGTGAAAGGTATATACATTCGTATAGTTTTGTATCTAAACATGAAACAACACAGTAATGTATACGAATGTAATATTGGGGATGTAAATGTATGTAAACGTATGTGAGCTCAGTTTTAAGATGAAAATATTTACAGTAGTCCTCGTACAAGGTTTACCGATATGATATCTATCACATTTACTACTCTGCTCAATAGTAGGCCTATGTCCTCCAATAATAATGCCTCTAGCTGGTGTTATGGCCGGATATACAGGAGATCTAACAGTCTTCTCCCGTATCTCCTCAATCTGTGGTTTCTTACCGAAGAGTCTCTTCCCTCCTCGATAACCAAAACCTTCATCTCTCACCGGCCTCTTCCTATCTCTATCTCTGCTTCAGCTAATCTTCTCAAACTCAAAGGCATTCCTCTCATAATCCTGCTCAAAGAATTGCGCCATCCGCACTGGCTCCTCATATGTAGAAATATCAAGTTGAACTAATCTATATCGTAACACCGGTCTTGGTCCATCTACAAATCTCCAGACCTTCTTGGTTTCACTGATCATAGTGTCGGGGTCATACCTTCCCAGGGACATAAATCTCATCTCATACTCATCCACTGAATGACTCCCCTGACTCAACCGTAAAAGTTTATCTGCAACTTTCACTGCACTGTATCTAGAATATACTACCTCCTAAAGGCATCCAGAAATATATCCCAACTGATCTCAGAATGTCAGGCTCTCAATATCATTTTGGTAGACTTCTGCCAAAGCTCTATCGCTTCCTCAACATGAACGCGACAAAAGCAACCATCTCCGAAGTCATACACTAAAAGAACCCGTACAACTTCTCTATCTCGCTCACCATTCCTCTGCCACTACTGGGTCCTTGACCCTACTAAATGATGGTGGTCCAAACTTCTAAAACTGTCGTAAGTGATCCAGCTAACAACCATACCCCAATCTCCTACTAATATGCTGCGGGTCAATAGGAGATGGCATATGCTGAACTGGTGGGGGTGTAGCAGTATCTGTAGGTTGTAGTGTCTGTACAGGCTGTGCAGGCGTATTTTGGAGAAAATGCCTTTTCAGTAGCAGTCCCCACATCCGGGCCTTACCTCTCATGCATAGTCTATGGAAACATCTCCATCATGGTCTCTAAGCTACGCTCTAGCCTCGTAAAATGTCACGCCCCGAAAATGCAGAAAATAGGGCTAATTTAAAACTTTTTACTCGTTAATTCACAAATAAAGAGTGCATTCCTGTGCAGTGTCATACATCATCTTAATTATCATGCCTCAGGATCTCATCATGATATAATAAATATTGTATTATACCCATTACTCGATTACAAGTCAATTAATCCTAATACATCCCATATAATGTCATACATCAAGTGTCTGCAAATACATTAATAGTCTGGGTACATGAAAAGATAATATACCTCAAAGTACAAATTATATAGCCTGGAGCTTGAATCCTCCACTAGCCACCACTCTGTACGTCGCAGGGAAGTCCTTATTCACTTGAAGAACTCTGGGGGAAAGAAAAATAGGGTGAGCTTCTAAATCGCTCAGTAAGGGGGGTAGGGGACTCATTTCATAAACCAAAATGCACATCACAAAGCATTTATTTGTATGTGAAACTCATTTGAAAACCATAGCATGAAAATATTCAAAACGACACTCTCATGTGTCAAGTCATGTGAAAACATGAAGTAAAAAGGCTCACTCTAGAGCAAAACAAAGCATGTGAAAATACGCGTTAAACGCTTTCTCAAATAACGTGGCATAGCCACTGATTTAAAATCACACGTGGCATAGCCACAATACACACGTGGCAAAGCCACTGAATTATTTTCTCACGTGGCATAGCCACTGAATAGGGTTTCTCAACGTGGCACTGCCACCAATGGGGTTTCTCAACGTGGCACAGCCACCAATGGGGTATACGTGGCACAGCCACCGATTGGGTATACGTGGCACAGCCACCAATGGGGTTTTCTCAACGTGGCACAGCCACCGATGGGGTATACGTGGCGCAGCCACCAATGGGTTTCTCAACGTGGCACAGCCACCAATGGGGTATACGTGGCACAGCCACCGATTGGGGTTTTCTCAACGTGGCACAGCCACCAATGGGGTATACGTGGCACAGCCACCGATTGGGTATACGTGGCACAGCCACCAAGTAGGTCATTCTCACGTTACCAGAACAGAGAAGAAATCGGGCCTACATGCTACCAGAGCAATGCCCGGTGTGTACTCACAACTACACACCTCAGTCTTATCACATAAGACGGGTTTGCCTTCACGTAGAACTCGTAATGGTTTCTCTCTCATAAAACTCATTTGAAAACCGTTTTGTACTCAACACAAAACGTAATAAAAATCGAGTTCTAACCGGCAAAGCACACGTACACATTTCTCAAATCTCAATATTGCCTTAACGTAGAGCCCAGTTATAAACTCATAAAACATTGGGCTCCAACCGGCTATAAAATCGTGTGCAGTTCAAATCTCAACACAAAATACTCAACATGCTTGTTTATAAATCGTAAATCATGCTAAAACAGTTTGCAATTCACATACACAAATGGTTTAGATTTCCCTTACCTCTTTGCACCTCGTATAGTGCAATCGTTTCCCCCGTATCACGGACTAGTCTCGCATTCCACTCTGGAACTCCCGAGCTGTCCAAACGATGTTAAAACATCAATACTCCACATCACATAAGCCTCAATTCTTAAAATCGAGCATAATTGCTCATAACACCTCAATTCTCTTGATTTCTCGTAACTCAACCCTAAACTACAACTCTATTCATGATATCCCAATGTTCGATATCTCTAATACCAATTATCTACACTAATTCTCCACATTGTCCAATTTTCCATTTATAGCTCACAATTTCCCAAATTCACCAAAATTCTCAATATGTATATCACTCCTACCACATTGAAATTTAATCAATCCCTAGTCATCTTTCAGCCATTTCAACGCAAATTCAACCACCAATAACATCAAAATCAACTCAAATATCAAGATCGAGGTTTAGAAATTACCCAAAGCTTGTGAGACGCACAACTCACGCCTCGATCCGATTCGTCCTTCGATTTCCAAGTATGTTGTTCTCCCTTTGATGAGGAACAACTTTCCTTCTTACCACAATAGCTGATTCGGCCGAAAATGAGGGATTTGGAGGAGTGAGAAACTAGGTTTTCGGAAAAATGGAGGTTTGGAAGAGAGAGAAAGTAAGATTTCAGGAGAAAACACGGGTCCCTTATATAGACTGGAGGTAGGAGATCGATCTGTCTCCTGGGGAGATCGATCTGCGTTTGAATTTTGGGGACGATCTGGGTAATTTTATGCCTAGGAGATCGATCTGTCGAGGGGTGAGATCGATCTCTTTATGGCTTTATGAGATCGATCTGTGCCTTGAGGAGATCGATCTTCTCCCAAACAGAAGCATTTGGAGATCGATCTCCTCCTCATGAGATCGATCTCCTCTCAAACAGATTCACTTGGAGATCGATCTCTTCCTCATGAGATCGATCCCTTCTCAAACAGATTCATAAGGAGATCGATCTCTTCCATTGGAGATCGATCTGCTCCTCAAATTTCCCCTTCCTCGTCATGTTTAATTCACCAGATCGATCTCTCCTTCTCCCAGATCGATCTGTCCTCATGGATCAAGCTTATTTTACATACTTAACACATAAATCTCCAATTATAATTCCCACAATTCACTTAGCTCAATAAATTACACTTCAATTTATTATTACATCATTAAATATGTCTGAAATTCTCAGATCTCACATCCTCCCCACCTTAAAAGAATTTGGTCCTCCAAATTCAACTCAACTAATCAAAATAGATGGGGGTATTTCTCCTTCATGAGACTCTCTAGTTCCCACGTTGCCTCTTCCCTTGAGTGATGCTTCCACAAAACTTTCACTAATGGGATGCTCTTGGTTCTCAGTACCTTCTCCTTTCTATCGAGAATCCGGACGGGTTCCTCAGTATAGCTCATGTCCTCCTGTATGTCCATCTCATCATACTCTATAACATGAGAAGGGTCCGGGTGGTACTTCCTCAACATAGACACATGAAAAACATTGTGTATTCCGGACATCTGTGGGGGTAATGCCAATCTGTAGGCTACCTCTCCCACTCTCTCAAGAATCTCAAATGGTCCTATGTATCGAGGACTCAGTTTCCCTTTCTTCCCAAATCGCATGATACCCTTGCTCGGTGATACTCTCAGAAATACTGCATCACCAACATCAAACTCGAGTGGCCGTCTACGCACATCCGCGTAGCTTTTCTGTCTACTCTGTGCAGCCCGTAACCTCTCACATATGAGTTTCACACTCTGTACGGCTTGCTCAACAAGCTCAGGAGCATTTATCTTTCTGTCACCGACTTCTTCCCAAGCTACAGGGGATCTACACCTCCTACCATATAGAGCCTCAAAAGGTGCCATTCCAATACTCGCATGATAGCTGTTATTGTACGCAAACTCTGCTAGGGGCAGGTGATCATCCCATGATCCCTTAAAATCCATCGTACACGCCCTCAACATATCCTCCAGGGTCTGAATAGTCCTCTCTGACTGACCATCTGTCTGAGGATGATAGGCGGTACTAAAACTCAATCGAGATCCCATGGACTCCTGAAACTGGGTCCAGAATCTGGAAGTAAATCGAGAATCTCTATCAGAAGTAATACTCACTGGAGCCCCATGTAATCTAGCTATCTCGCTGACATATAGCTCAGCTAAGGCATCCACAGTATCTGTGCTCTTGATGGCAAGGAAGTGGGCACTCTTGGTCAATCTATCCACAATGACCCATATCGCGTCACGACCTCTCCGGGTCCTCGGTAAACCCATAATAAAGTCCATAGTGACATGCTCCCATTTCCATGTAGGTACAGGTAAGGGCTGTAGTAGTCCTCCGGGCTTCCGATGCTCAGCTTTCACTTGCTGGCATACTAAACACCTGGCCACATACTCTGCCACATCTCGCTTCATACCACTCCACCAATACACCTTTCTCAAGTCTCGGTACATCTTAGTACTTCCTGGGTGCATGGTGTATCGCGAGCAGTGGGATTCTCTCAGTATCTGTCTCTTCAGGGTATCATCGTCCGGTACACAAATCTGTCCTCTGAACCTCAATAATCCATCCTCACTGATGGTGAGATCCGACTGCGAACTCTGCTCAATTTGGCTAACCATGTCTATCAATCTCTGATCACTGCGCTGCCCAGTTCTAATCTGATCCATGATCCTGGGCTCTATCCGCAGGCTAGCCAAAAATCCAGTCTCTACCTCTTCAACTCTGATCCGAAGTTCGGCGAACTGCTCTAACAAATCCCATTCCCTGATCATCATAGCAGATATCATACTCTTCCTGCTCAGGGCATCAGCAACCACATTCGCCTTACCCGGATGATAAAGAATCTCGCAGTCATAATCCTTAAGGAGTTCCATCCATCTCCTTTGTCTCATGTTTAACTCTTTCTGATCAAAGAGATATCTCAAACTCTTGTGATCAGTGAAGATCTGGAATCTTTCCCCATATAAGTAGTGTCGCCAGATCTTCAAAGCAAATACCACAGCGGCTAACTCCAAATCATGCTTGGGGTAATTCCGCTCATGGTCCTTCAACTGTCGCGATCCATATGCGACCACTCTTCCGTGCTGCATAAGCACACACCCCAATCCTTGATGAGATGCATCACTATACACCGAGAATCCTCCTGATCCCTCGGGAATTGTTAACACAGGTGCCGCTGTCAATCTCCTCTTTAACTCTTGAAAACTGAGCTCACATTGATCATTCCATATGAACGGAGTCTCCTTACGCGTGAGCTTAGTCAAAGGAGCGGCAATCCTCGAGAATCCTTCCACAAATCTCCTGTAATACCCTGCCAAACCAAGGAAGCTTCGTATCTCAGTCACTGTCCTCGGTCTCTCCCAATTAAGCACAGCTGCTATTTTACTCGGATCCACTGATACTCCTTCCTCTGAGACTACATGCCCAAGGAAAGCTATCCGGTTCAGCCAAAACTCACACTTACTAAGCTTTCCGTATAATTGCTTATCTCGGAGTATCTGAAGTACTAACCACAAATGCTGTGCATGCTCCTCATACGACCGAGAGTACACCAGGATATCATCGATAAAGACTATCATAAACTTATCCAGATAGTCTCTGAACACCTCGTTCATCAATCTCATAAATGCTGCAGGGGCGTTCGTCAATCCAAAGGACATCACCAGAAATTCGTAATGGCCATACCTTGTCCTAAAGGCCGTCTTTGGAATATCTTCCTCCTTGATCCTCAATTGGTGATAGCCCGATCTCAAATCAATCTTAGAAAAGACTGATGCCCCTCTTAGCTGATCAAGTAGATCGTCAATCCTGGGCAGTGGGTATTTATTCTTCACCGTGGCTTTATTCAACAGCCGGTAGTCTACACATAATCTGAGACTACCATCCTTCTTCTTAACAAATAGTACTGGTGCTCCCCACGGCGAAACACTGGGTCTAATAAACCCTTGATCCAATAACTCCTGTAGTTGTTTCTTCAATTCCTCAAGTTCCACTAATGCCATCCTGTAGGGAGGTTTAGAGATCGGCTGAGTATCCGGTACCAAATCAATGGTAAACTCCAGCTCTCTCTCTGGTGGTAAACCTGGCAATTCATCTGGGAAAACATCCAAAAATTCGCAAACCACAGGTATATCCTCAATCCTCGGATGTTCCCGCTCATCGTCTGAGATGAGTGTCTCATAACCTTCACATAAATAATCATATTTAATATTCTCCAAAATAATATTAAAATTCTCAAATTATTTACTAGAAATCCCCATATTTATTCCCTCAATATCTCAATTGTACACTGTAAGGTTTAGGTAGGGAGAAAGTTACAATCTTAGTGTAGCAGTCTAAACTCACTCGATTGGTTGCCAACCAATCCATCCCCAGAATTACATCAAACCCATGTATATTCAACATGATTAGATCTGCTAACATCACTCTATCTCCCACCTTTATTTCACATCCTCTACAGATTAACTCAGTTCTCTGAGATTCACGCATAGGGGTATTTACATGTAGTATATATTCTAGAGGTTCAAACTTCAAGTTTAATCTACATGCAAAATGCTCAGAAATAAACGAATGCGTGGATCCTGAATCAATCAACACATGAGCCTCATAATTACAGACAGAGAGTGTACCTCTTATAGTTTCTGCCGAAGCGTCTGCGGTCTCCTTATCCAGGGCAAACACACGTCCCTGTGCCACAGGTTTCTTCCCTTTCTCTGCCGCAGTGGCCCGTCTCCGGGGATCCACTCTCTGAGGCTGTTGTCTAGTGGGCTCCGGAGCATGTGGTATCTGAGGTTGGGGACAGTCCTTCACTCTGTGACCCATGTCACCACATCTGAAACATCCATGGATCGACCCAGTACAACTTCCCTCATGCGATCGGCCACAATCTCTACAAATCCTCATCTCCGACCTCTCCTTGATAATAGGATAGGCTCTGGGTCTCTCCAATCTGTCCCTCTGCACCTCAATCCTTCCTCTTCTGAAGGAACCTCTCCGAGCCTCTGACTGGAAAAGTGCTGGCCTCTTGCCCTTATCTCTATTCACCGCTCTGAGCTCATTCTGGGATTGTACCATCTCAATCCCTCTTTCAACCTCTTGTGCTCGTCTCAGAGCATCTCCAAACTCGGTAATACATAACCCCATCAGTCTATCTCTAATAACGGGCTTCAACCCATACACAAACTTCTCTGTGCGGAGCTCTTCACTCTTGAAGGTCTCTGGGTCATATCTCAATAGTGCAGTGAACTGGCTCTCATAGTCATCCACCGACATGTCACCCTGTACCAAACTAAAAAATTCGGCCTGTTTCCTTCTCTGAGCGGCTCATGGTACATATTGGGTTCTAAAAGCTGTCTGGAACTCTTCCCAACCAATCACATCCTGGTGGGATATCAAGATACCCTGGGTAGTACTCCACCAATCTCGAGCTCTCCCCTTCAGCATATAGGCACTCATACTGACTCTCTCAGCATCGGTGCATCCCAGTAAATCAAATATAACTCTCAACTCCGTCAACCACTCCTCAGCCTCTGTAGGATCCTTCTTTCCCTTAAATGCGGGTGGATTCATCTTCAGAAATTCCTTTAGTCGGACCTTACTTCTGTCCTCAGGCTGAGTGACGGGAGGCACTGGGGGTATGGGAGGTCCTGGTGGTGGTGTAGGGGTAGTATCCGAGGCATTAACTCCAAAGTGTTGTGTGAATAGCGCCGCCATCTGCTCAAAACCTTGCCTCACATCGGTCTCAATCCGATTAAATCGAGAGTTAGGACTCTCTGGTTGTGGGACAGGTGGTGGAGGGGACTCTGCCTGCCTCCTCGAACGACCTCGTCGTTTACTCATTCTCTATCTCAACTCGTCTCCTGCGCGTACATATCACAATCGATTGAAATCTCAATCCTCAATTTCAGTTCATGACCAGACTATTACAGACACTTGGGATGTATTCTATTTCACTTAACCGACACTGACAGTACTAGACACCCTAAGCTCTGATACCAAGAAAACTCTGTCACGCCCTGAAAATGCGGAAAATAGGGCTAATTTAAAACTTTTTACTCGTTAATGCACAAATAAAGAGTGCTTTCCTGTGCAGTGTCATACATCATCTTAATTATCATGCCTCAGGATCTCATCATGATATAATAAATATTGTATTATACCCATTACTCGATTACAAGTCAATTAATCCTAATACATCCCATATAATGTCATACATCAAGTGTCTGCAAATACATTAATAGTCTGGGTACATGAAAAGATAATATACCTCAAAGTACAAATTATATAGCCTGGAGCTTCAATCCTCCACTAGCCACCACTCCGTACGTCGCAGGGAAGTCCTTATTCACTTGAAGAACTCTGGGGGGAAAGAAAACAGGGTGAGCTTCTAAATCGCTCAGTAAGGGGGGTAGGGGACTCATTTCATAAACCAAAATGCACATCACAAAGCATTTATTTGTATGTGAAACTCATTTGAAAACCATAGCATGAAAATATTCAAAACGACACTCTCATGTGTCAAGTCATGTGAAAACATGAAGTAAAAAGGCTCACTCTAGAGCAAAACAAAGCATGTGAAAATACGCGTTAAACGCTTTCTCAAATAACGTGGCATAGCCACTGATTTAAAATCACACGTGGCATAGCCACAATACACACGTGGCAAAGCCACTAAATTATTTTCTCACGTGGCATAGCCAAAAAACATACGTGGCAAAGCCACTGAATTATTTTCTCACGTGGCATAGCCACTGAATAGGGTTTCTCAACGTGGCACTGCCACCAATGGGGTTTCTCAACGTGGCACAGCCACCAATGGGGTATACGTGGCACAGCCACCGATTGGGTATACGTGGCACAGCCACCAATGGAGTTTTCTCAACGTGGCACAGCCACCGATGGGGTATACGTGGCGCAGCCACCAATGGGTTTCTCAACGTGGCACAGCCACCAATGGGGTATACGTGGCACAGCCACCGATTGGGGTTTTCTCAACGTGGCACAGCCACCAATGGGGTATACGTGGCACAGCCACCGATTGGGTATACGTGGCACAGCCACCAAGTAGGTCATTCTCACGTTACCAGAACGGAGAAGAAATCGGGCCTACATGCTACCAGAGCAATGCCCGGTGTGTACTCACAACTACACACCTCAGTCTTATCACATAAGACGGGTTTGCCTTCACGTAGAACTCGTAATGGTTTCTCTCTCATAAAACTCATTTGAAAACCGTTTTGTACTCAACACAAAACGTAATAAAAATCGAGTTCTAACCGGCAAAGCACACGTACACATTTCTCAAATCTCAATATTGCCTTAACGTAGAGCCCAGTTATAAACTCATAAAACATTGGGCTCCAACCGGCTATAAAATCGTGTGCAGTTCAAATCTCAACACAAAATACTCAACATGCTTGTTTATAAATCGTAAATCATGCTAAAACAGTTTGCAATTCACATACACAAATGGTTTAGATTTCCCTTACCTCTTTGCACCTCGTATAGTGCAATCGTTTCCCCCGTATCACGGACTAGTCTCGCATTCCACTCTGGAACTCCCGAGCTGTCCAAACGATGTTAAAACATCAATACTCCACGTCACATAAGCCTCAATTCTTAAAATCGAGCATAATTGCTCATAACACCTCAATTCTCTTGATTTCTCGTAACTCAACCCTAAACTACAACTCTATTCACGATATCCCAATGTTCGATATCTCTAATACCAATTATCTACACTAATTCTCCACATTGTCCAATTTTCCATTTATAGCTCACAATTTCCCAAATTCACCAAAATTCTCAATATGTATATCACTCCTACCACATTGAAATTTAATCAATCCCTAGTCATCTTTCAGCCATTTCAACGCAAATTCAACCACCAATAACATCAAAATCAACTCAAATATCAAGATCGAGGTTTAGAAATTACCCAAAGCTTGTGAGACGCACAACTCACGCCTCGATCCGATTCGTCCTTCGATTTCCAAGTATGTTGTTCTCCCTTTGATGAGGAACAACTTTCCTTCTTACCACAATAGCTGATTCGGCCGAAAATGAGGGATTTGGAGGAGTGAGAAACTAGGTTTTCGGAAAAATGGAGGTTTGGAAGAGAGAGAAAGTAAGATTTCAGGAGAAAACACGGGTCCCTTATATAGACTGGAGGTAGGAGATCGATCTGTCTCCTGGGGAGATCGATCTGCGTTTGAATTTTGGGGACGATCTGGGCAATTTTATGCCTAGGAGATCGATCTGTCGAGGGGTGAGATCGATCTCTTTATGGCTTTATGAGATCGATCTGTGCCTTGAGGAGATCGATCTTCTCCTAAACAGAAGCATTTGGAGATCGATCTCCTCCTCATGAGATCGATCTCCTCTCAAACAGATTCACTTGGAGATCGATCTCTTCCTCATGAGATCGATCCCTTCTCAAACAGATTCATAAAGAGATCGATCTCTTCCATTGGAGATCGATCTGCTCCTCAAATTTCCCCTTCCTCGTCATGTTTAATTCACCAGATCGATCTCTCCTTCTCCCAGATCGATCTGTCCTCATGGATCAAGCTTATTTTACATACTTAACACATAAATCTCCAATTATAATTCCCACAATTCACTTAACTCAATAAATTACAGTTCAATTTATTATTACATCATTAAATATGTCTGAAATTCTCAGATCTCACATAAAACATGTCTCGATAATCTTTGGTACCTCAATGGGCTTTGCGTCATAGGTTCAGCTGAAGGCTCATCTTGGCCCTCAAGCCTACCTCTGGGGCCTTTAGCCCTACCTCTCGCCCCTCTACCACTGCTAGTATTAGCCATAATGGCTCAATTCCTACATTTACAACCACTACTTATACAAATCCCATATCAGAATACACATTTGTATTTAAACAGAATAGTAATATGAGGATGTAAACTTTCCTAGCCACTAACACCAACTTACATCAGACCAACTCTGTTCTGATACCATTATGTCACGACCGACTTTTACTAAAAATCACTATAAATTTTTTGCTTTTTCTTACCTTTCCATATGTAATAATTTAACCACCAATAGTTGGGCTATGATTCGGTATTAGTATCATCACCTTTACTTGCCATATCCTCCATTCAATACTATGCTTACATATCAATATAAACTATTTATTTGTCACACCCTGTGACCTAACCTCAAACGTAAATGCGTAATGTTAAGCGGAATCGTGCTATAAGATAACATAAATGTCTCTATTGATCGTTTTACTTATTGTTTTATGTCCAATGTAGGAATTCATGCCACTCTTTAACGAATGTAAGAATAATTGTGAACTATCATGCTTGGGGAAATCAGATTTCTGCCAATAATCTAACAGAATAATGGTATAATTTGGAAACTAAAGTCTCCTGCCAAATACGAGTTGTTCACCACACAACCACAATTAAATAAATACTATAGCATAGTATTGTCAAAACTCCATTCATTTAGCAACAGATAACCACAACTTATATACATTCCCAAACACATAGATCCCATAAGTCAGTTAATTTCTTGAAAACGAAAATGAGTAGCCTAAAAACAATCCATTACATTAATGGCTTTACAAAACATCATCCAACTGACACATCCCACAAAATACAATCGTGCATACATGATTTGAAATAACATGCATATATATATATCACCGTCGCATATACCTTGATAGACTAAAAACCTGCTCACTAGTGGAGTCAGCAAGAACGTGAAGCTCGCCCTGCGAATCTAATCTGAAAGGTGTTTGGAAAAGAGGGGTGAGCAACCACATGCTCAATAAGAAATTTACATAACCAAAGCTAAAAAAATACCATGCAAACACACCATGTAGTGGTAAATTATGATAATTATGTAAAAACGTCATGCACATTTCATTAAATAAAATATTTCTTATGCTTCAATTGAGACATGCTTGCATAGCTAAAAGTTATGCATTGTTGAGCAAATTTAAGTTCCAAGAGAAATACTTAGAAATTCTCGAAATCCGACATACTTATAAAAAATGTGCAATTCTGTCAAAATACATGCATAGGTAAAGCTTAAATAATTCAATACAACTGGATGAGAATGTGCCAATTTTCGCAACTCGTCATGGAACTAAATACTCAAACAATATCACCAATATCAATGGAAACACTTATGGCCATAGTGACTACCACCCTATCTTAACTGATCAAGTTCCGGACTAGGGTACTGAAGACGGGATCAGGGTCTAATAGTATTAGGTAGCAATATCATCCTAATACCACAAAGGCATCCCTGTGAAGCACTTGGTACCATAGGGTAATCACACAGAACCTGCTACCGGGTGCTAGAGATGGCTATCACAGGACATGACTGCCACAAAGGCATAAACAGGGTCTCCAACAATCTAAAAAATATCATCACGATGGGTATACTCAAATAAATCATAAATCATCCTAATTTCTCAATTTACCAGTATGGGAAAATAACCCATCAACTTAAAAACAACTTGTATTGTCATATCCACAATTACAAAAATATCAATTCAAGCTTTTCCAAAACATGGTTAAAATAGCCCTTGCAAACCAAATTTGAATGTCAAACAAGCTGAATAGAGTTATAAAAATCATGGTGTAATGCTCACACGCACGTGATATTAACATTTCAAAACATATTATATAAAACAATGAGCTCACATGTTGTGGCAAAGTTTTAGACCATGGCGATTTCAAAACGAACATGTTGTAGAAATCAGAAGTAAAGGTAAGGAAATTTCTATTCTAAACTATCCTAGCAAATTGACCAACCTATAACCTATCTTTCAAAAATGGATATAATCAATCCTAAGGCATTTCAATAACAACAGCCACATAAACCCCTTACCACACAACAACGACATGCACAACTTTACGTTTTTCACCTTAGACGTGCATATATGCGCCTAAGCTTCCTTGGCGCCTGATGAAGTAGTCGCTATGAATTAACATTCAAGGGCAAAGTGTCATTTAACATTCATACATGAACAAATAAAATTTTGGCACATTCAACACTCATATGATCAATTTCCAATATTACATCTTGTCCTTTCACTCGTGACCATAGTTGCCTAAATCAATTTTTCACTTCTTGAAATCATCATTATCGTTCTTTGAACATATCTCACAGCAAGTGTCACGACCCATTTTATCCCTTTTTAATCGAAAATCACTGTAAATTTTTCGTATTTCTCTTTCCCTTACCCGGTCGTGAATAACTCACAACTACACAGTTGGGCTGTGAGTCAATAATGAATATCACTCCACATTCATTATCAATTAACTCATAAGAAGTGTCATTCATTGAAAGTTGAGTTATACATGACACGTTTCTAACTTTTATAGCCCCCACATTACAATTCAAAATACATACTGTACTTTTACATGTTTAGATACAAAAAGAATTCTCTATGTATATACCTCTTTGCGATGGAGTTAACGCCCCAGTCCTTATAGGGCTACTGTGTACGCTCTGTAGAGGGGGAAATAGAGAGGGATGAGCAACCACACGCTCAGTAAGGCAATAATGCAAGCATGGTAGATAACTACTCTATCTACATGCTGACAGTGTTATGATAAAAAAATCATTTATAATCGAAGCATGAGGAAATAAAACGATGCCACATGTATATACACATATCATGTATTGAAAATCATGTAAATAGCCATAAAGCATGGAAATATCAACATATAAAATCATCTCATGCTCAACTCATTAAATCTCATCACAAAAAGGGAAATTCATTTAAGAAAAATCCTTTTCAAATCACATCACTGCTCGTTTCAAATATGTTTTCAATTTTCATCATATCTAATCATAAATCATGTTATCATTTCTTTAAATAAAAAATCCTACAAGGCTCGACCCCTCCCTCAAGTGTACCCTGGACAATCACATTTACACTTATGTATCGAAATCATGTGGTACTATGTAATATCAAAATCCATTGTCTCAAGTGCACATGGAGCTTTCCATATCAATGAAAGAGAGCCTCTGTGTAGAACAGAGCCTTGTCGCCCCCTCTGGCTTGAGGATGTTGTGCTTGAGGGTCTTACCCTAAACAGCCTCCCCATTGCACAGAGCCTCCCTACCCACTCTGGCTTGAGGATGTAGGGCTTGAGGATCTTATCGTAAGAGAGCCTCCCCACCGAACAGAGCTTCCCCGCCTACTCTGGCTTAAGGATGTATGGCTTGAGGATCTTACCAACGTCCACGGCATCATACTTACCACAGTGTGAAAACTTGTGCGAGTTAAGCACTAGAACGATTTATACATCATAACTAAGCCACCTAGTACAAGCAACACTATAGTACGATATTTATGCATAAAACATGAAAAAAACCATGTATGAGCATAACTCCAGCACGATTATATGCATAAGAAAACCACTCGAAATCCATGTATGAGCAGAAGCTCCAGTACGATTTATAAAACGTCATCACAAATCAAATTAAAGTGCGAGCTAAGCTTAACACTTTTCATAAAAATAAAGGCATCAAATCTAGCGCAAGCAAGGTTCCAACGTGATTTATATCACACAATACGATAGGGGGCTCATACACAATCAAAACAATCCCAAAACCGGGTTTAGCACCTCACAAGTGCTATTTCACGAAATCATTAAAACGCTAGCCAGCCTATCCATTAATTTGTTTAAAACAAAGCATTGTGTTATGTGAAAACAGTTCAAACACATGATTTATGCATTTATTAGCCTTACTATTCCTTTTATAATAATCGTTTCAAAACCAAATCTCATACATACTCGTAGCTATTCGCATACACCATCAATCATTTTCTCAAATAGTCATGCATTTCACAAATGCTCTATATCCATCCACAAAATACGAGCAGCTACCTCTATATACTTACAGAATTCCTTTACCTGGAATCGTGTCGCGTGATTCCACTTCCTTAGAGCTGCTTACTCGTGCGGTCTACATTGGCTCCAGTAAACTTTTCAAAAACTGCATAAAGTAGTATATCAGATCAATTTAATTCACTTAACAGCACTCTTGCATCTACTATAGTTGATTCGACCTATAGACATCATTAACGCTCATAAGGCCTCGGTTTATTGTTCGATTCATATATCGAGTCCAATGATTCTTTTAGGCCTATTGATTCCTACCATTTTCATAATTTCTCTAAACTTACAATGTGGCTTTATTTAATCATCTTAAATCATTCACATTACTTCAACAACAACTTAGTATAACTCATAATTCATCAACTCCTCCAAACCACATTTTCTCACACTAGACATAATCTAGGTTATAAGTGTTCCATTATTTTCTAGATGGTTTCTATCCTAAATATTCACACCAATCTACTCCAAAATCAATAAATAGACATGTACATTGGATGCAGTGTTAGAAACTTACCAAATCTAGTTTCTCCTATTGCTCCAATGAAAATGCCACTTGCTCCTTCAATCCAACAAATGAGGTTTTGATTTCAAACTATGTTGTTCTCCTCTGGGATTTTAACAACTTTATATCTAATAGCTTCCCTTCAATTCTTACTGGAAATGGGCTGATTTTAGAAAGATAAATCTAGGTTTTGGGTTAAAATGGAAGAAATGGGGGTTTGTTTCCATGATTTACAGATTTCACTGCTCCTATTTATAGAATTTGCTCAATACGATCGATCTATCAAAGCATGAGATCGATTTGGTCCTCTTAAATCCCTCATTTTTATGCCAATTTGAATGCATGAGATTGATCTGTCGAGGGCTTGAGATCGATCTGTCCTAGGCAGTAGCTTAAGGAGATCGATCTGCTTCCAGGGGAGATCGATCTGCTCGAACCCAAGAGCTAAGAAAATTAATCTTTTTGCATCAAAATTGATCTTCTCATTACATAATGTTTAGAGGATCATTTTGGCTCCATAGAAGATCGATCTGTCTTGTTCCATTGCTCAAATAAGAGCATTTTTGCCCTTCCAGATCGATCTCTCATCCTATATGATCGATCTGACCTTTATATTTCTAAATTTGTTCTGCACTTTTCTGCAGCAGCATATACCCAACTTCATACATTTTGCTACCATAGTCATATTCATATTCTTCCACCATTGAGACTTACAATTGACATCGATTCATATCTTATACATATTAAAACTTATGTGCATTCTTTGTATCATCTAAGGTATACA
This sequence comes from Firmiana major, assembly GCA_033439115.1. Classification (NCBI taxonomy): domain Eukaryota; kingdom Viridiplantae; phylum Streptophyta; class Magnoliopsida; order Malvales; family Malvaceae; genus Firmiana; species Firmiana major. Next base: position 41,117,457 of record CM065903.1, read on the forward strand.
ATTCATAGCCAAATGGAAGTACAATTACTTATGCAACTCATGCAACTTCGTTCCATTTGCTGCACTACTCATTTTGAGCTCTAATCACATTCATCACTCATAAAAGTGAATTTCTTCATATTCATATAAAATGAGACTTGTGTGTACATTACAAACTCATATTACAAGTATGTACATCGAATCAATGGACTTATATCACTTATGCTTCATATTACAAATACATAGCCATACTCATGATTTCATAAAGTTTACATCCAAAATATCGGTCTTACAACAAGCTCTTAAGTTTAAATTCTGAAATTTTTAAACAAACTAAGAGGTTCAGTTTATGCCCTCTACTTACCTATTTCAGTTTATAATGATATCGTTGAGCCAATTTACCTTGTTTCAGTCACGATCCATATTTCCTAAAAACCCCTTCAAATTTTTTACTTTTTCTTTTCCTTACCCGTCGTGAACAGTTTCACTAATAACAGTTGGGCTATGAGTCGGTGTTAGTCCCTTCTGTCCTATTACTTACCTTAACATCTATTTTTCATATTTCATTTACATATCAATTTATTTTAACAAAATACATCCCTAATATTACATCCGTGTACAGTACTGTCCCTCTATATGTTCAGATACAAAATTATACGAATGTGTATATCTGATCTTGATAGGAAGCAGCGGATAATTGAAATGCAAGACTATTGTCGCTCTCTTCTACTGAGTGTACCCTGTAGGGTGAAAAATGAAAGGGTGAGCGCAACTTGCTCAGTAAAGCAATAATACAAACAGGTAGATAACTACACTATCTACATGTTGGTAAAGGCATGGCATGTAAAACATTTATATCTCGAGCATGAGGCAATTAAAACCATGCCATGTATGAGTATTATCATATATCGTAAAACATGAATCGACATGTAAAACATGAAAAACATCTCATGTAAAACCTCTCATGCTCGGTACAGTAAAACTCTTCAAAAACAATCCCAGAGGGATTCAACACATCTTTAAAATCATTAACATCCTCATAAAAACCCATCAATTTCTCATTTAATACCACATTTCATGAAAATCGTCATAAATCGGGGCTCGACCCCTCCCTCCAGTCTACCCTAGTCTAACAAAACCAATCAAATATATATCATGTAAGACATGCAAGTTACTGTATGGAAATAATCGAGGACTATGTCCCTGTGATCCCAGGCTACACGGATCCCGGTGTGCGGGGTATCACAACTGCAACGGGAGGTGGGTCAAATCCTACCCGCCAGAATATCAAGTAACATGAATACAATAGTCATGACTACATGGTACAGCGTACTCCGTGTGACATACATGGTACAACGTACTCCATGAACCCAATATCACAGTCTGGGGACGCCTGCCATAGGTCTTATCCCACTCCAAACCATGCTGATAACCAACCCATGTCTCAATCTACACGTGCAAGCATATATTCTCACTGTGACACACAGTCTACAGGAGGCCCAACACGGTCATATGCATGTCATAAAATTCTTGTGTGAGTGAAGCTCCAGCACAGCTCCACGCATATTCATGATATCAAAAAAATCCTTGTGCGAGCGAAGCTCCAGAACGGTTTCATAAAAGTTAATGAAATCTGCGTACGAGCAGCGCTCCAGTACGACTTAACAATGATTATAAATCCAATTTAAATTCACGTACGAGCAATGCTCTAGTACAGATGCATAAAACTAAGTAAAATCCACGTACGATTTAAAACTCATAAAAACATGACAGGCTGCTCAATTTCACTAAAACAAATCAATAATCACAACTGACACCTAATTTGTGCCCTTTGATTTAAAAACATGAAATAAATAGACAGCCTATCCATAATTTGCTTAAATTAAAGCAATATAATCATAGGAATATCAAAAACATGAAAATCATGCAATTTCATAGCCTTACTACCCTTTTTGAAATTTTCCTAACTAGAGGCAAAATTGTAATTTTCACTTATACCACGATTTTCGTAAAAATTATTATTCTATTTCTAGATACCTTATGAGATTCTACGTAATGTAAATAACCCCAAAAATACGCACAAATATCTCTAAGTGCTTACAAAACTCCCTTACCTCGATTCTTTGTACAGTCTGACTTTTCCAATGCAGAGAATTTCGTTCAATTCGATTTGCTCCCAATTAAATCTTTGAAACTGCATATAAATATTTATCAGGTTAAATACAATACAATTATCCATATTTAACCTTTGTTGAGTTTAAATTTAAAATGTTGGGCCTATTTACTCTTATTGGCCTGATTACACCTTAATGGGTCTTACTCCGATTTTACGTCCATTTCCACTTACTATTCACATCATCGAGGCCTATGGGGCTCTCAATACTCATTGGGCTTCATTCCAAACTCTTTGGATAACCCGTATATCATTTACAACAATTAATTCGAAAATACGAATATAATTTATTAATTACAAAATTAAATCCGAAATTCGTAAAATAAATCTTTAATACGCGAATAATTGCATAAATTGTCGTAAATGAGCTTTACTTACTCGAGATTATGCGATGGTGCGTAAATCAGAGTTTGATCGTCTCACATATACGATTTATCATCGAACTGCACAATTTTATATTTAATTCCGGGTTAATTTTTGATCAAATATAATTTAAATAAATTTCCCAGAAATCAAATCGGTCACTTTTAACCTCGTATCGACTTACCAAAGTCCGGTGTATCCCCAAAAATCTTTCCCTTTTTCCTTTTGCCTTTTTCTTCATTTTCTCCCTTTTTCCTTTATTTCTTGGATGAATCAATTTGGTCCAGTTCAACCCGGTTCAGATCGGTTCGGTTCAATCTATTCAGTCCGGTTCGATCAGTTCAGGGCCTCGTCATCGATTCTCTATCAGTTTCCACTGCCAGCAGCTTCGCGGGATCGTCTGATGCATAGATTTGGGGTCGATTTCGTTCGAGGTGGCCAAAAAGTGGTCGGTCCGACCTCTTCTCCCTCGACGTCGATGGTGTCTTTTGTTTTTGCTGTTTTCATCACCGATGGTGGCAGATCGGCCCTCCTCCTGGTCGGTGGCTGATCGGACCTCCTCTTGGCCGGTGGCGAGTCCCTCTGTAAGACCTGATTTTATTTAAAACACGAAATGAAAAATGCAAAAGGATTGAAATGAAATTCTCGAACACGTGCAAGGGTAAAACGGTCAAAAGACCAAAACTCGATATAATTTCGATAAAAAAATTTAATTAAAAATATGGGATTAAGAAATCTTGATCAATAACAAAGAAATAATTAAATTTCGGATTAAATTGATCAAGATATGAATTTATTGGAATAAACTGAAATTTTCACTTCGAAAAAGAATCTAAAAATAATCAAAAAATATACTGAAAAGTCGAAATAAGACTGAGAAATTCATTTATTGAATAAATAAATAAAATATATATTTTTAGATATTTTAGATTTTAATTGAATATTTTAATCAAATAAAATAATAATAAAATTTAATTATAAAGTAAATGAAAAAAATGTGAAAAATAGAAACGAAATTTGGAAGAAACGCGAAAATGGTGACCCAAGGACCGATCACTCTATCCGATGACCATCGACGAGGCTGAGGGGCCTGCGAGGGTCGACGAAGATAGCCTGACCTCGGGCGAACCACCAAAGGCCTTGACGCGCCGTGGAGACCGCCGGAGAACACCGAAAACGGAGGGAGTTGTCGCAGGAGAGAAGCTTCGATCAGCGGCTATCGATGCTGATTCAAGCCACACCGAGAATCGATTTTGGAAGTCGAGGCGATGGGGTGCCAAACGGCACCGTAAACAGCCAGAGAATCGACCGGACGACATCGAAACGGTGAAATGATGCCTGAATCGATCGAACCAGTCGAACTGAATCGGACTGAACCGACGGTCTGAATGGGGTTGAACCGGACCGAACCGGTTCAACCAAAAAGAAAAAGAAAAGAAAGAGAAAAAGGGGAAAAAGAAAAGAGAAAAAATTGGAGAAAATTTCAGTGATGTAATCGAGCTACGGGTAAGTCGGTAAGCGGTTGAATTGACCGATTTAATTTTCAAAATATTTAATTTGATAAATAATCGACTAAAAATTTACCCAAAAAAATATTAAATTGTGTAGCTCGACAATTGACGTAGAACGAGAGTTCGAGACAGCTTCGATTTACGTACTATCATGGAATCTCGAGTAAGTAACCCTTATTTACGATAATATTGCATTGTTATGCGTGTTAGAATTTACCGCATAAATTATGGATTTAAATTCTGCATTAAATGAATTATATTTTCAAAATTTAGATAAATTGTCATAAGTAATTAATTGAAATATCTGAGAATTTAGAACGAGATCCAATAAATATTGATGGGCCCAATGAGCCCAATAGGCCTCGATAATGTAGGTACAATCGGGCCCAATATGGGTAAATGGGCCCAATGATTTAAATTAAACCCAAAAAATATAAAATATAATTAAATATATTGTATTTGACCTGATGTATATTTATATGCAGTTCCAGAGATTTGATTGAGAGCAAATCGGACTGCATGACAAGACATCAGTTGAAAGGTCAGACTGTACAGAAAAATGAGGTAAGGGAATTGTGTGAGTAGCTAGAGGTAGCTATGTGTATTTTAATAGCTTTTCTGTACACTAAATATGCATGTATACCCTGATTATGTATGAAGGTCCTAAAAAGGGTATAAAGATTTTAAAGACTCGGAATAGGTAAAAGTCTATTTTACCCCTATTGAGGGAAGTTCACCTAAGGATGGTGAAAGCATGACATGCATGATTTAAGGATCTTTTCAAAGTAAGGAATTTTATTGGTTTTAATCAAAGCAAATTGGTAGATTGGTCAGTAATTGTATAAATTTCACAAGATAACACTATGTAGGTGTTATTTATATTTAAATGAAATTTCTTTGGAAAACGGCCAATTATCAAGTTTAAATGGAAACAAATAGTGCTGGCATATAGCTCGCACTATATCTGCGTTTGTGAGTGTGCATAAAATGTGTTTGAGCGGTGGCTCGCACCGACTTGTGTGACATCATATGCATGAAATGTGCTAGAGCGATTGCTCGCACTGATTTTTATTCTTATGAAATGCATGAGAAGTGCTGGAGCCTAGCTCAGACTCTGTTTTGACATGATTTAATAGGTTTTGATTGTTTTGACGTGATATGGATAAAATGGTGCTGGAGCGATTGCTCGCACTAGTATTTATGATTTCACATGCATGAGAGATGCTGGAGCTTAACTGGCATCCAGTTTTGATATTAAATTGCATAAAGCCATACCAGAGCCTTGCTCGTACGTGATTTAATCAATTTAATTGCATAAAGCCGTGCTAGAGTGTAATTCGGGCGAGATTTGATTTATTTTTGCATAAAGCCCTGTTGGAGTGTAACTCACACTTGATTTGATTTATTGATGCATAACACCATGTTGGAGCTTGCTCGCACAAAGTTTTATATGGATTTATAACTCATTCATTTTTAAGTCGTACTAGAGTGCTGCTCGTACTCAGATTTTACTGATTTTTATAAAACTGTTCTAGATCTTCGCTCGTACGAGGTTTTCAGATATCATGAATATGCATGGAGTCGTGCTAGAGCTTCCCTCGCACAGGGATTTATATGACATGCATATAGCCCTGTTGGAGCCTCCTGTAGACTGTGTCACAGTGAGATGATATGCTCACACGTGCATACTAAGAAAAAGATGATATGGGTGGATAAGACCTATTTCAGGCACCCCCGACTGAGCTTGCGTTCACGGAGTACGTTGTGCCGTGTATGTCACACGGAGTACGCTGTACCGTGGGGATTGTTGGAGTGGAGTGGCATTAGCCACGAGGCAGCAAGCCTTGCCCTCGCAATCCTGATGTTATGCTGTTCTGGCCGGTAGGATCGACCCACCTCCCGTTTCAGGTGTGATACCCCGCACACTAGGTACCGTGTTGCCAGGGATCAAAGGTTATGGCCATAGTCCTCGTTGTTACTGATAGTCATCTACATGTCTCACATGATATAACTTGTGGTCTCGATAGACCAGGGTAGACCCGAGGGAGGGGTTAGGCCCCCGATTTTGTGATTTTCATTGTGATATGATTTTATAGTATGATGATAGATTTTCAAAGGATTTTATAAGATGTGACCCTGAAAGTAGGGTGATTATATAACCGAAGTTTTATAATTAATTTTAATGAATTGTTTTATGAGTTTGGAATTAAATTATGAGATGCTTAATCCTTTGGGTTATTTTATACTATTGTTGGAGTGGAGTGGCATTAGCCACGAGGCAGCAAGCCTTGCCCTTGCAATCCTGATGTTATGTTGTTCTGGCCGGTAGGATCGACCCACCTCCCGTTTCAGGTGTGATACCCCGCACACTAGGTACCGTGTTGCCAGGGATCAAAGGTTATGGCCATAGTCCTCGTTGTTACTGATAGTCATCTACATGTCTCACATGATATAACTTGTGGTCTCGATAGACCAGGGTAGACCCGAGGGAGGGGTTAGGCCCCCGATTTTGTGATTTTCATTGTGATATGATTTTATAGTATGATGATAGATTTTCAAAGGATTTTATAAGATGTGACCCTGAAAGTAGGGTGATTTTATAACCGAAGTTTTATAATTAATTTTAATGAATTGTTTTATGAGTTTGGAATTAAATTATGAGATGCTTAATCCTTTGGGTAATTTTATACTATTGTTGGAGTGGAGTGGCATTAGCCGCGAGGCAGCAAGCCTTGTCCTCGCAATCATGATGTTATGCTGTTCTGGCGTGTAGGACCGACCCACCTCCCGTTTTAGGTGTGATACCCCGTACACTAGGTACTGTGTTGCCAAGGATCACGAGGTTATGGCCATAGTCCTTGTTTTTACTGATAGTCATCTACATGTCTCACATGATATAACTTGTGGTCTCGATAGACCAGGGTAGACCCGAGGGAGGGGTCAGGCCCCCGATTTTGTGATTTTCACTGTGATATGATTTTATAATATGATGATAGATTTTCAGAGGATTTTATAAGATGTGACCCTGAAAGCAGGGTGATTTTATAACCGAAGTTTTATAATGAATTTTAATGAATTGTTTTATGAGTTTGGAATTGAATTATGAGATGCTTAACCCTTTGGGTTATTTTATACTATTGTTGGAGTGGAGTGGCATTAGCCACGAGGCAGCAAGCCTTGTCCTCGCAATCATGATGTTATACTGTTCTGGCGTGTAGGATCGACCCACCTCCGATTTTAGGTGTGATACCCCGCACACTAGGTACCGTGTTGCCAAGGATCACGAGGTTATGGCCATAGTCCTTGTTTTTACTGATAGTCATCTACATGTCTCACATGATATAACTTGTGGTCTCGATAGACCAGGGTAGACCCGAGGGAGGGGTCAGGCCCCCGATTTTGTGATTTTCACTGTGATATGATTTTATAATATGATGATAGATTTTCAGAGGATTTTATAAGATGTGACCCTAAATGTAGGGTGATTTTATAACAAAATTTTATAACGAATTATTTTATGAAATTAAGATTTATTTATGAGATAATTGACCCGGAAGGGGTTATTTTATTCTGCATTTTTATGAAATGATTTAAATGCAGTAGCATGATGAGTTTTTCATGCTTTAATGATAAATTCATGAAATGATTGTATCTCACGATTTGTTTTATATCGCATGAAATAATGCATGATTTTAATTTAATTCATGCTAAGTATGATTTACTGATGTCACATAAAATGCTATTGATGCAAAAGTAGTATGATTTATATAAGCACGAACAATTTTATAAACTAAGTCATGATGAAATAAATGATTTTGTGCTTAAGATTTTAATGAAAAGAAATAGATTTTAAGGGCATGGCATTATGAGCATGTAGATAGTGGAGCTATCTACTTACTTGCATAAATGCCTTACTGAGCGTGTGGTTTGCTTCATCCCCTTATTTTCTCATCTTTTCAGAGCACTCACAGTAATTAGTAAGCGGCTGAGGACTTGCATGCATTGGTATCCGCTGCTTCCCATCGAGAGACAGGTATACATATTTGTATAGTTTTGTATCTAAATATGTAATGCACAGTACTGTAAACGGATATGATGTAGGGGATGTAGAGTTATAAATACTATTGTTTATCTATTCAGTTAAAGTCAAAAGATAATAAACTCTGATATGTGAATGTGATTATGGAAATGGAATGGTAAATATGTCACGACCCTCAACTTACCAAAATACGTACAAATTTTTTGCATTTTCATGCGTCAATCTTTAATCATCCTTCCTCGATCGTGAACAACCACACTCATAACAGTTGGGCTGTGTGTCGACGTCTAACTCACTCCACCATACCAATTCAATTTGAAACATTATTTATGAGTAAACACTTGTATAAATGTATATATATCAGAGTTGTTACATGTGTTTACATTGTTTTACATCCCCAGTAGTTACATACAAAATGCTACTGTGCTATGTCTAGTTTAGATACAAAATAATCCAAGTGTGTAGACCTTTAGCGATGGGATACAGCGGATTACCAAAAGGGAAACGCCTCCAGTCACGCTCACTCTATACTCAAATCTCTGTAGAGAGGGGGTGAACAAACCACACACTCAGTAAGGCAATCATGCGAACAGGTAGATACTGCACTATCTACGTGATCGTGATGCCATGCTCAAAAGCATTTCATTCATTATTTATCTCAAAACATGAGTGTATGAGTGTGTTAATGGTATGTAAAGCATTCATGCTATTAAAATCAAGTGCACATTTCAACTCAAAGCATGGTATAAATCATCATGCATAATTCACAATAAAAGCATGGCATTACCCATCATGCATTTTCACAATAAAGCATGGCATTAAACATCATGCATCCGTGCACTTTAAAAACCATTAACAAATCAATTCATCACTGGTCAGGTCTCGGCCCATCCCTCAGACTTTCCTGACCCACAAATCATTTTCAAACATGGATTTATTCTCAAATAGCAGTAGACATGTGAGATAGGCAGTTCAACAATAGGTAATAACCTCAAGGTCTATGTATATAACCTGTGATACCGGCTACACGGATCAGGTGTGCTGGATATCACCACTATCTGCTTCCACATGGGAGGTGGGTCAAATCCTACCCACCGATCCATTGCAGATCTCGTCCAAGGACGACACATCACAACTCAACATGGTACAATGTACTCCATGCTACATGCACGGTACAACGTACTCCGTGGACCCAATCAACACATCATATCATGCCACATCTCAAACGCACGTGTGAGCCTATTTAATCGGTACGACCTCTTGTCTACCTGAAGCTCCTAACAAGGCTAATTAATCATGTCAAAACAATGCACGGGTGAGCCTATTTAATCGATGTGACACCCAGTCTACTCAAAGCTCCAAACACGGCAACATGCAAGGTGGGCATCCAGTGCGAGACAAACTCCAAGCACAATGCCAAAACAATTATGAAATCCATGTGAAAACTAGTGCCTCTTGCACTCATGTGTATAAAACACGTCAAATCTCGTGTGAGTCATACTCTAACACGCTTTCATACTCACGAAATCATGTAGGTGGCTCAAAACTTTGCAAAGTATGGTTAATAAAACCAAAACACACTCATTTCTTTTGCAAATCATTTCAATGTCAGCCAACCTACCAATCATTTGCTAAAAAGCAATAAAACATGATTTTCAAAGCAATATCTTTTGTTTTCATGCACATTTCTCAAACTCCCAACTTTTACCCTTCAATCACCCAACATCATTTCCTAATCTCATGCATTCTAGCAAAACATTTAAGAGCCCAAATTGTGCACAGATATCTCTAAGAGTCCACACAATTCCCTTACATCGATTTACTTGGTGTGACTCCTTTCCTTTTAGCTTCTCACGCTCTTGCTCAACTCGCCTCGGCGTATCCTCAGAAGCTGCGATTCATTCAATAAATCAATTGAGTTAATGTATTTAACCCATAATTGACCTCACCAGTCAATATTACTCATGCATTTTACCAATGCCTTATTCCACATTTTACCTCTTTTAGGTAAATCTCACAATTTATCCACTAACCACATCTGAAAATCATTCCACAACACTATTAATAACTTCTACATATCTCATTCATCATTAATCTCCATACAATTCCACTTTCTCACTCTAGACCATTTCTAGAGTATAATCTTTCCAATGCATTTTAGATAGTTTCTAACCATCCATACTCATGCCAAACAGCTCCAAAAATCAATTATATAAATAATGTACCATAGTTGGAGTGTTAGAATCTTACCCAATTTGATTTCTCTTCTTGTTCCAAATGGTAATGCCCTTAACTCCTTCAATACCAACAATGAGAAAATGCTTTCCAACTATGTTGTTCTTCTCTTTGATAGGAACAACTTTGCCTCTAATGGTCTCTCTTCAAACCTCACTGAAAATGGTTGATTTTAGAGAGAGAAAGTTAGGTTTTTGGGTTGAAAGTGGAAGGTTTGTGTTTTTCCCAAAATTTTCTGATTTTCAGCACTCCTTATATAGAAATAGCTTGAGGAGATCGATCTGGTCCCCTTAAATCCCTCTTTTTCATGGCATTTTACGCATGAGATCGATCTGTCGAAGCATGAGATCGATCTGCTCCTAAACAGAGAGCTAAGGAGATCGATCTGGGTGCTTGGGGATCGATCTTTTCACTACAGAATGCTTAGGAGATCGATCTGGCTCCATTGGAGATCGATCTGCTCTATTCCTTTGCCCAAATAAGAGCATTCTGGCTCTTCCAGATCGATCTCTCATCCCATGAGATCGATCTGCCCTTCACAATTTCCAGATTTTCTGCAGTTCTTCTGCAACAACACTTACCAAACATCCTTAATTTGCTACCATGATCCTTTTCTCATCCATTCATCTTTAAGACTTGAAAATGGCATCCATCCTCACTTCATACACATTAAAACTTGTGTAGAATCTTTGTATAACCAATGGTACTTAATATAAACAAAAATGAAAGTGCGCATCTTATGCAATTCTACTTCCATTTTACCAAACTACTCATAATCCATTCTACACACATTCTCCACATGTTTAAGTCCATTTCTTCACATTCATACTTAATGTAACTTGTATGTACAATTACCACTCTCATTACAAGTGTGTACATTACTTATGGACTTACATCACATATACTTCACTCATGAATTCATAGTACAACTCTATTTACATTTCTATGTACATATATACCATTATACATATACGGGGTCTCACATTCTCCCCCACTTAGAAAATTTGGTCCTCCAAATTAGAACTAATTATTCTGTAAACAACTCGGGATACTTCTCTCGCATCAAACTCTCCAATTCACATGTGGCTTCTTCCACAGCGTGATGTTGCCAAAGTATTTTCAGTAAGGGAATTGTCTTTGTCCTCAACGCTTTCTCTTTTCTGTCAAATACCTGAACTGGCTTCTCAACATATGTCATACCCTCGTTGAGCTCCAATGGCTCATACCTTATTACATGTGCCGGGTCCGGGTGATACTTCCTCAACATGGATACGTGGAAGACATTATGCACACTTGCCAACTCTGGTGGCAATGCCAATCTATAAGCCTTATCTCCCACCTTATCAAGTATCTCAAATGGCCCTATATATCGAGGGCTCAACTTTCCTTTCTTCCCAAATCCCATAATTCCCTTCGAAGGGGAAACTTTCAAAAACACTGACTCACCCACATCAAACTCTAGTAGTCTCCGTCTCTTGTCAGCATAACTCTTTTGCCTGCTCTGAGCTGTCCGTAACCTCTCACATATCAATTGGACGTCCTCAGAGGCTTGTCTAACCAAGTCAGGAGAAAAAATCTGTCTGTCACCAACCTCTTCCCATCCAATAGGGGAACGACATCTACGCCCATACAATGCCTCATATGGTGCCATCCCGATACTCGCATGAAAACTATTATTATATGCGAACTCTGCGAGTGGCAAATGGTCATCCCAGGAGCATCCAAAATCCAATGCACACGCTCTCAACATATCCTCCAGGGTCTGTATAATCCTCTCTGACTGACCATCTGTCTGAGGATGAAACGCGATGCTAAAATTCAACTGGGTCCCCATCGCTTCCTGAAAACGTTCCCAGAAGTGGGAAGTGAAACGGGCATCCCTATCAGAAACAACGCTCACTGGAATTCCATGTAGCCTCACTATCTCGTGCACATATAGGTTCGCTAACTGGCTCAGAGTATCGGTAGCTCTCATAGCTAGAACATGGGCTGATTTCGTCAACCGATCCATAATCACCCATATGGCATCATGACCTCTTCGGGTCCTTGGCAATCTCATCACAAAATCCATAGTGACATGCTCCCACTTCCATGTCGGTATCGGTAGAGGCTGCAATAACCCTGCAGGCTTCCGATGCTCTACCTTCACCTGCTGACAAACGAGACACTTAGCAACATACTCAGCAATGTGCTTTTTCATTCCAGACCACCAATAAATCTTTCGAAGGTTTTGATACATCTTAGTACCCCCTGGATGTATCGTATACTTCGATGAGTAAGCCTCTGTTAAGATCAACCTTCTGATCTCTACATCATCAGGAACACATATCCTGCCTCTGAACCTCAACAATCCATCCGAACTCAATTTAAAGTCCGTGTTTGTACCCCTCTGTATCTGCCCAACAATATCACTACACTGCTGATCAACTCGTTGAACCTATCGGATATGATCTACCAGTTCCAGTTCCAACTGCAGGCTAGCTATCATAAATCCATTATCAGCGTCAGGCGGGGTCATATCCAAACTGAGGTTCGTGAACTGTTCCAACAGCTCGTGTTCCCTGACCATCATAAATGACACCATCCCGAGATGCTTCCTCCTCAATGCATCAGCAACCACATTTGCTTTACCCAGGTGGTATAGGATTTCACAATCATAATCCTTTAATAGCTCGAGCCATCTCCTCTGTCTCATGTTCAACTCTTTGTGTGAGAACAGGTACTTAAGGCTCTTATGATCTGTATAAACTTGAAATCTCTCACCATAAAGGTAGTGGCGCCATATCTTCAGCGCAAACACTACCGCTGCCAACTCCAAATACACAGCCCAGTCCCAAATGTGAAGCATCCGCATACACCGAGAAACCTCCTGAGCTGGTAGGAATGGTGAGGATTGGAGCTATGGTTAACCTCCTTTTTAGCTCCTTAAAACTTTCTTCACACTTATCATCCCACACAGACTCCACATTCTTTCTTGTGAGGCGTGTCAAAGGAGCAGCTAACCTCTAAAATCCCTCTACGAACCTTCGGTAATACACAACTAAACCCAAGAAACTTCTGATCTCCGTCACTATCTGGGGTCTCTGCCACTGAACTACGGCCTCAATCTTAGATGGATCCACTGACACTCCATCTTTTGATACTATATGACCCAGAAAAGCGATATGTTCCAACCAAAAGTCGCACTTACTGAGTTTAGCATACAACTTCTTCTCTCGAAGGGTCTGTAGCACTATCCTTAGATGCCTTTCATGCTCCTCACTAGACCTTGAGTACACCAGTATATCATCAATAAACACGATCACAAATCAATCCAAATACTAGTAGAATACCTCATTCATCAACGACATAAAAGCTGCGGGAGCATTCGTCAACCCGAATGGCATAACCATAAACTCATAATGTCCATACCAGGTGCGAAAAGCTGTCTTGGGTACATCTCCATCTCGTATCTTCAACTGATGGTACCCTGATCTCAGATCTATCTTAGAAAAGACCTGCGCTCCCTTAAGCTGATCCAACAAATCATCAATGCGTGGGAGGGGATACTTATTCTTGATGGTGGCCTTATTCAACAACCGGTAATCTATACACAGTCGGAGGCTTCCATCCTTCTTCCTTACAAACAGAACCGGTGCTCCCCAAGGTGAGACGCTCGGCCTGATGAACCCCTTCTCCAACAACTCCTGTAACTGTTTCCTTAACTCCTCTAACTCAACTTGAGCCATTCTGTATGGTGGCTTGGACATCGGCTCTGTACCAGGTGCCAAGTCTATACCAAACTCCATCTCCCTATCTGGAGGTAACCCTGGTAACTCATCCGGAAAGACATCTGGAAATTCCCTAACCACTGGTATGTCTTCCAATTCCGGACGTGCCTTATCCGTCTCAATCACAAAAGCGATGAATCCTTCACATTATTCTTTCCACCATTAGTATCATAAATTCATCACATCACATGCATACATGAAATCAAATTTATGTTTCATACATCATGTATCAAGATTGTACTCATCACACTTATAATAATCATGTTCCTTAATTTCATTTCACAAAATTTACTACAAGATTCTCTATCTTTGGAAACATCAAAGTTTTTGCATGATAATCCATAACAACATGATTTGCAGCCAGCTAATCCATCCCTAGGATTACATCAAAATCATTCATATTTAATAAAATTAATTCGGCTGCCATCTCTTTACCTCCTATCCTCATCTTACAATCTATATATATGCTCAATCAACTGACTATCATTCATAGGGGTAGATATCAACAACATCTTATCAAGCAGCGTGGGTTTTACATGCTTTAACAATTAACATGCAAAGGATGGCAAAATAAAGGAATGCGTGGCACCAGGATCAAACAGTACATAAGCTTCTAAATCAAAGATTTGGATGGTACCTTTTACCACATCTGATGACTGATCTGCAGTATCCTGATCCAGTGCGTGCACTCGTCCTCTGCTTACACCCACTGCTTGCTTCCCCTTTTCCTCAGCTGTAGCCCTCCTTCTCGGAGCAACTGTACCAACTGGAGCTCTCTCTGGCTCCTTGCCCTTCTGTGGGGCTCTCTCTATCATCTCTGGGCAATCTCTGATTATGTGCCCTGGCTTCCCGCATCTGAAGCATACTACAAGAGATCCATAGCATGGTCGAGTACCATGGTACCTACCACACTTGCCACATTGTTCCGTAGTAGGCCGTGGTCCTCCAATCACGATTCCCTTAGCTGGAGCAATGGCCGGATACATGGGAGTATCAACTGACCTCTCTCGGATCTCATCAATTCTCGGCCTCTTTCTAGAGAATCTCTTGCTTCCTTTATAGCTGAAGCCTCTATCCATCATAGGTCTCTTCTTATCTTTGTCCCTCATCTTACCAACCTTTCCAAACTCTGAGACAATCCTATCAACATCTTGTTCACATAGTTGCGCCCTGCGCACTGCCTCCTCATAGGTCGGTATATCCAGAGGAACCAATCTAGACCTGATGGTCGGTCTCAATCCATCCACAAATTTCTGGATCTTCTCGACCTCATTACCCATCGTGTTGGGATCATATCTGCCCAGGGATATAAAAGCAGTCTCATACTCATCCATAGTCCTGCTCCCTTGGGTCAGTCCCAAAAATGCAATCTTTAGCTTCCGTTGTGCGGTATTCGGGACATACTGTCTTCGAAAGGCCTCTAGAAACACATCACAGCTGATCTCAGTTTGTCGGGCTCTCAAAATAGGCCTGGTGGACTTCCACCAATGTTCTGCTGATCCCTTCAGCATAAAAGCGGCAAATGCTACCATCTCGGTAGTGGTGCACTCAAAGAACCCATATAATTTCTCGATCTCATTGATCCAATCCTCAGTCGCTACTGGGTCCTTTATTCCACTGAAAGACAACGGTCCAAACTTTTAGAACTGCCGCAGTCTATCCAAATCACATCCATATCCCCAACCTCTACTACTTGGCATAGCAATCGGCGTAGGCACATCCTGTATGGGTGGGGTATCTGTCGTCTGTGGCCTCTGGGCTTCCCTTGCCCGTGCCTCAGGAGCTACCGCCTGCTCGGCAGCACCCTGTGTAGTGGGACTCTGTCTACCGCCAACTCCAGATAAAGATTGGGTGACCAACTCCATAATCAACTCAATGCTCCGCTCAATCCTCGCGAAGCGAGCCTCAGTACTCTTGGGTCTCTCCTCTGGACCCTGTGGAGCGTGCTCAACATCGGCCTCCACCTCAACATCCTCCTGAGCCTCGTGCATTTTCGGCTCAACACGACCCCCAGGCCTACCTCTACGGCCTCGAGCCTGTGCTCTCATCCCTCTACCGCGACTGGTATTAGGCATACTTACTCAATTCCCTACATTCACAACCAATTACATAGTCAACCCATCGACACACACAATTTGTATCTAAACAAGCACAGTAACTTGGGGATGAAATTTTTTTCAACTTATTAAGTATTTTAGACACGACATACGTCAAACCAACTCAAGCTCTGATACCAACTTCTGTCACGACCCTCAACTTACCAAAATACGTACAAATTTTTTGCATTTTCATACGTCAATCTTTAATCATCCTTCCTTGATCGTGAACAACCACACTCATAACAGTTGGGCTGTGTGTCGAAGTCTAACTCACTCCACCATACCAATTCAATTTGAAACATTATTTATGAGTAAACACTTGTATAAACGTATATATATCAGAGTTGTTACATGTGTTTACATTGTTTTACATCCCCAGTAGTTACATACAAAATGCTACTGTGCTATGTCTAGTTTAGATACAAAATAATCCAAGTGTGTATACCCTTAGCAATGGGATACAGCGGATTACCAAAAGGGAAACGCCTCCAGTCACGCTCACTCTATACTCAAATCTCTGTAGAGAGGGGGAAAATAAGGGGGTGAGCAAACCACACGCTCAGTAAGGCAATCATGCGAACAGGTAGATACTGCACTATCTACGTGATCATGATGTGATGCTCAAAAGCATTTCATTCATTATTTATCTCAAAACATGAGTGTATGATTGTGTTAATGGTATGTAAAGCATTCATGCTATTAAAATCAAGTGCACATTTCAACTCAAAGCATGGTATAAATCATCATGCATAATTCACAATAAAAGCATGGCATTACCCATCATGCATTTTCATAATAAAGCATGGCATCAAACATCATGCATCCGTGCACTTTAAAAACCATTAACAAATCAATTCATCACTGGTCAGGTCTCGGCCCATCCCTCGGACTTTCCTGACCCACAAATCACTTTCAAACATGGATTTATTCTCAAATAGCAGTAGACATGTGAGATAGGTAGTTCAACAATAGGTAATAACCTCAAGGCCTATGTACATAACTTGTGATACTGGTTACACGGATCAGGTATGCAGGATATCACCACTATCTGCTTCCACACAGGAGGTGGATCAAATCCTACCCGTCGGTCCATAGCAGATCTCGTTCGAAGACGACACATCACAACTCAACACGGTACAATGTACTCCATGCTACATGCACGGTACAACGTACTCCGTGGACCCAATCAACACATCATATCACGCCACATCTCAAACGCACTGTGAGCCTATTTAATCGATACGACCTCTTGTCTACCCGAAGCTCCTAACACGGCTAATTAATCATGTCAAAACAATGCACGTGTGAGCCTATTTAATCGATGTGACACCCAGTCTACTCGAAGCTCCAAACACGGCAACATGCAAGGTGGGCATCCAGTGCGAGACAAACTCCAAGCACAATGCCAAAACAATTATGAAATCCATGTGAAAACTAGTGCCTCTTGCACTCATGTGTATAAAGCACGTAAAATCTCGTGCAAGTCATACTTTAACATGCTTTCATACTCACGAAATCATGTAGGTGGCTCAAAACTTTACAAAGTATGGTTAATAAAACCAAAACACACTCATTTCTTTTGTAAATCATTTCAATGTCAGCCAACCTACCAATCATTTGCTAAAAAGCAATAAAACATTATTTTCAAAGCAATATGCTTTTGTTTTCATGCACATTTCTCAAACTCCTAACTTTTACCCTTCAATCACCCAACATCATTTCCTAATCTCATGCATTCTAGCAAAACATTTAAGGGCCCAAATTGCGCATAGATATCTCTAAGAGTCCACACCATTCCCTTACCTCGATTTACTTGGTGTGACTCCTTTCCTTTTAGCTTCTCAAGCTCTTGGCTCAACTCACCTTGACGTATCCTCGGAAGCTGCGATTCCTTCATTAAATCAATTGAGTTAATGTATTTAACCCATAATTGACCTCATTAGTCAATATTACTCACTTATGCATTTTACCAATGCCTTATTCCATATTTTACCTCTTTTAGGTAAATCTCACAATTTATCCACTAATCACATCTTAAAATTATTCCACAACACTATTAATAACTTCTACATATCTCATTCATCATTAATCTCCAAACAATTTCACTTTCTCACTCTAGACCATTTCTAGGTCATAATCTTTCCAATGCATTTTAGATAGTTTCTAACCATCCATACTCATGCCAAACAACTCCAAAATCAATTATATAAACAATGTACCATAGTTGGAGTGTTAGAATCTTACCCAATTTGATTTCTCTTCTTGCTCCAAATGGTAATGCCCTTAACTCCTTCAGTACCAACAATGGAAAAATGCTTTCCAACTATGTTGTTCTTCTCTTTGATAGGAACAACTTTGCCTCTAATGGTCTCTCTTTAAACCTCACTAAAAATGGCTAATTTTAGAGAGAGAAAGTTAGGTTTTTGGGTTGAAAGTGGAAGGTTTGTGTTTTTCCCAAAATTTTTTGATTTTCAGCACTCCTTATATAGAAATAGCTCGAGGAGATCGATCTGGTCCAAGAGGAGATCGATCTGGTCCCCTTAAATCCCTATTTTTCACAACATTTTAAGCATGAGATCGATCTATCGAAGCATGAGATTGATCTGCTCCCAAACAGAGAGCTAAGGAGATCGATCTGGGTGCTTGGGGATCGATCTTTTCACTACAGAATGCTTAGGAGATCGATCTGGCTCCATTGGAGATCAATATGCTCTATTCCTTTGCCCAAATAAGAGCATTCTGGCTCTTCCAGATCGATCTCTCATCCCATGAGATCGATCTGCCCTTCATAATTTTTAGATTTTCTACAGTTCTTCTGCAGCAACACTTACTAAACATCCTTAATTTGCTACCATGATCCTTTTCTCGTCCATTCATCTTTGAGACTTGAAAATGGCATCCATCCTCACTTCATACACATTAAAACTTGTGTAGAATCTTTGTATGACCAATGGTACTTTATATAAACAAAAATAGAAGTGCACATCTTATGCAATTCTACTTCCATTTTACCAAACTACTCATAATCCATTCTACACACATTCTCCACATGTTTAAGTCCATTTCTTCACATTCATACTTAATGTAACTTGTATGTACAATTACCACTCTCATTACAAGTGTGTACATTACTTATGGACTTACATCACATATACTTCACTCATGAATTCATAGTACAACTCTATTTACATTTCTATGTACATATATACCATTATACATATACGGGGTCTCACAAAATAGGTGAGAGGTGACTAACACCGAATTATAGCCCAACTGTTTGTAGGATGGTCACAATGAGAGAAAGGTAAGAATTATATAATAAATGAAAAAGTGAAAAATTTATAGTGATTTAGGTAATTTGGGTCGTGACAAGTTTAATGGTATTAGAGCTTGAGTTGGCCTCATATGAGTCGGTGTTAGTGGTTAAGGAAGTTTATATCCCCATGTACTGTGCATTGTTTAGATACAATTGTGTATATCGAGATGAAAGTGCAGCTAAGAAATTGATTTTTAAATGCAAGAATATAGACTCAATAACTGATAGCCGCTATGATAGAAGGGCGAGCACACGAGCTCGAGTCCGTAGAGGTAGGCCCGAGAGTCAACATGAGACTTAAGATGAGATTGAAGTGGAGCCTGATGTAGAGTATGCCCCACAGAGTCCGACAGAGAGATCAGACAGAGTCTGACAGAATATCCTAGACACTTTATTCCTGGGCAAATATGACCCCGACACTATGAACAATGAGAGTCGAAATGTCTGAAGGTTCATGGAAGGGCTCAGATTGTCAATTAGAGTCCAAATGGGCTGTTAAATATCACTACCTATGCCGAGGCAGTGCGCAGACTACAGTTGTATGAATAAGATCATGAGTTGCACGTCTCTGAGATTGGGAAAGGTAGTAAGGGCCGACATAGAGACAGAAGAGAATAGAGGATGACAAGGATGTCAGAACGGGAAAAATGTAGTTTGGTAAAAGCTTAGAGCTATTGAGTCACGGGGTCAGATGATTGGTAAGGCCCCAGAGTATCTAAATACAGTCTTTTTGAGGTGTATTATGATTGGAGGACCCCGACCTATTCCGTAGCAAGTGTAAATATTGTAGAATTTGTGGTAGTTACCATGGAAACAAGATGTTGGACGAGGGCGAGTGTATGCCTGGAATCAGGACACTATTGATGTTTCATCAGATGTGGTGGAAGATACCACACTGGTTATAAATAATGAATTAATTATTTTAACTGATCTTGGTGCCACGCATTTATGCATACCGCCTTCAGTTACTTATAAGCTAGTGAAAGATGTGAAGCATGTACCCTTAAGCAAGATGATGCTAGTTAGCTAATTATCACTAACTGAATATGGGTATAGGGATTATAAATTAAAAACGAGGGAAAAAAAGATACGTCAGCCGATTGTATTCAATGGAATATGAATAATTTTGAAGTAATAATTTAGACTAGATTGATTCGGCTGCAAACTATAATGTTTAGATTGCTATCCTAAGATAGTGATGTTTTCATCCAGAAAAAGTATACTATAAGTTTTAATAAGAAATGAAAGAGTTTGTTATAAGTGATATATGAAAGGAAATAAGCTTTGAGATGTGATAGATCCTAAATACGAGATATATTGGAATAAGAGTATGCAAGGTAAGAATATCTTTGATATGTAAAGTAATTTTGATTAAGCGTTATGTAGTGAATATAAATTGCGACCAAGGATAAGGGGTGGATATATCTACACCCTGTCTATGTGGTAAAGTCTGAGGTTAATAAAGGTATTTCAAAATATTTTCTCGCCTGAAGATTTGACAACGTCTAGAAGCACACACATAACCTATAAATTGAAATCGACAGTCGTAATATATACATTTAAAATTCGGGTACCTTTATTGGTAGAATTCGATTAATCATGAAGGTTTAAAAATTAAAATTTTATAAAAGCCATTAATATAAGAAAAAAGAAATGACGTGGGTTAGTATCTTGAATGGAAGCCATTTCGAAATGACATTATATATTTATGCGTACATAGGTCAAGGATATGGGTGATTAAAATATTTAGTGGAACTCAACTACGATGAAGTATTTAAAACTTACCTGGACCGATTGGTTGTCATCTTTAGCGATGATATTTTGATGTATTCAAAGTCTAGGGAAGAGTATGAGTAGCAACTGGAAAATGTCTTACAGACAAGTTGTTGAGAGTTTCTCGAAATAGGCTGCTAAGTTAACACATCTTGTTCAGAAAAGATAGTATGTCAGTAGGTTGATAAATATGAAAGTAGCTTTGGTGAGTTTTGGTATATTAAAGGAATAAACTGAGCACCGTAATTATTCTCACCATAACCAACAGCTCAAGAAGTTTTAGTGTGTATGGATACCACAAAATAAGGATTGGGCTATGTATTGATGTAAAATGGAAAGATAGTCATTTATGGATCCAGATAGTTCAAGGACCATGAGAAAAACTATCCGAACCATGCTTTAGAGTTGGCAGCTGTAGTGTTTACACTAAAAGTATGGTGCCACCACTTAAATGGTAAGAAATTTCGGGTATGCACTGATCGTAAAAGCCCCGAGTATCTGTTTTCATAGAAAGAGTAGAATATGAGATAACCAAGAGGGTTAGAGCTTCTAAGGATTATTATTGTGAACATTGTACCACCCAGGAAAGGCTAATGTAATGGTTGATGCCTTGAACAGAAAGAGCCTCGGGATGGTATTACATATGATGGTCAGGGAGCGTGAGCTGCTAGAGCAGTTATGAGCCTCAATAGTGATGTGATCCCTTCTGATGATGACGGTGATTTTGTGACAACTAGCCTGAGGTTAAAACCGGATTTGTGTGATCGAATTTGCCAGGCTTAGTGTGATGATCAGCATGGTGTCGATAGTGTGGGTCAAATTCAGAAGGGTATAGTGACAGAGTTCACAGTGAGTGATGATGACTTACAAAGGTTTAGAGACAATATAAGTGCTCCCCAGAACCATAGTTACTGAGATAGTGTTATTGTCGAAGCTCACTCTTCGGGATATACAGTGCATCTGAGAAGTAATAAATATATCAAAATCTCTGAAAAAGGGTATTGGTGGTCAGGTATGAAAAGAGACAATATAGAGATTGTGGAGAAGTGTCTCGTATGTCAGCAGAGTAAGGTAGAGTACGAGAAGTTAAAGGGTTATTGTGGCCTCTACCTCTATTGACACGGAAATGGGAACAAGTTACCATAAATTTCATGATGGGTTATAGAGGACCTGGGTGAATCACGATGCTATTTAGGTGATAGTCGATAGATTGATTAAGTCTACCCACCTTCTGGCTATGGAAATCCCCAGATACTCTGAGTGTGTAGGGGGATTTATGTGTAATGAAGATTGTGAAATAGTATGTAGCGTTCCAGTGAGCATGATATCATATAGGGATTCTCGCTTCACTTTGCACTTTTGGGAACGTTTTTCAGGAAGCTATGGGAACCCAACTGAGTGTTAGCACAGCTTCCCGTCCTCAGACAGATGGTCAATCAGAGAGGACTGTACAGGTTCTGGAGGATATGATGAGAGTGTGTGCCATTGATTTTATAAGCTCCTGGGATGATCAGTTGTTACTAATCGCATTCGCCAATAATGGCAGTTGTCACTTGATTATCAGGATGACTTTATATGAGGCATTGTATGGCCGTGGGGAGTTGTTTCCCTGACTTTGATAAGAAGAAGTAGGTGACAGATAGAGAATTACTTACGAATTGGTAAGACAAATCTCTTAGGATGTTCAGTTGATTGTGAGAGATTAAGAACACCTCAGAGCATACAGAAAAGCTATGCTGACAAGAGACAAAAACCTTTAGAATTCACCTAGGGTGAATCAGTATTGTGGCAGTTACATGCCCTTAGGACATAGCATAAGGACATAACGAGATTCAAAAAGAAGGCAAATTGAGTTTGTTAGACAGAAATTCTTTGAGAGATTGGATAAAGTAGGAGATAAGGCCTGTAGATTGGCATTACCACTTGAATAAACAGGCATCCACAATGTGTCCTATCTTATTATTCTTCGAAAATACTATCCGGACCCAGCATATGTGATGGAATATGAGCTCCAATAGCTTAGCTCAATGAAAGTATAACGCATATTGGAAAAATTGATTCGGGTATTAGATGGAAGGAGAAAGTGTTGAAGTTTAAGATGATCTCCCTAGTTAAGTATGATGATAGTATTACACTCCGAAAACAAAGTCACATGAGAATTAAAAAGTATGATGTGATAGACGTACCCGGAGTTGTTTATGGAGTCTTTTGACTTGGTTCTAATTTGGAGGATCAAATTTCTTAAGTGGGGGAGATTGTAAGACCCAATTTTATTTAAAACACGAGATGAAAAATGCAAAAGGATTGAAATGGAATTCTCGAACACGTGCAAGGGTAAAACGATCAAAAGATCAAAACCCGGTATAATTTCGATAAGAAAATTTAATTGAAAATATGAAATTGAGAAATCTTGATCAATAACGAAGAAATAATTAAATTTCGGATTAAATTGATCAAGATATGAATTTATTGGAATAAACCGAAATTTTCACTTCGAAAAATAATCTTGAAAATAATCAAAAAATATACTGAAAAGCCAAAATAAGACTGAGAAATTCATTTATTGAATAAATGAATAAATATAATTTTTTTAGATATTTTGGATTTTAATTGAATATTTTAATCAAATAAAATAATAATAAAATTTAATTATAAAGTAAATGAAAAAAACGCGAAAAACAGAAACGAAATCTGGAAGAAACGCGAAAATGGCGACCCGAGGACCGATCCCTCCATCCGACGACCACCAACGAGGCTGAGGGGCTGGCTAGGGTCGACGAAGATAGCCCGACCTCGGACGAACCACCAACGGCCGTGGCGCGCCGTGCAGACCGCCGGAGAATGCCGAAAACAGAGGGAGTTGCCGTGGGAGAGAAGCTTCGATCGGCGGCCATCAGTGTCGATTCAAGCCACACTGAGGCTCAATTTTGGAAGCCCAGTCGATGGCGCGTCGAATTGCACCGAAAACGGCCTGAGAACTGGTCAGACAGCGCTAGAACGGTGAAATGATGCCTAAATCGGTCGAACCAAACTGGACTGAACCGACGGTCTGAAATACGTTGAACCGGACCGAACCGGTTCAGCCAAAAAGAAAAGAAAAGAAAGAGAAAAAGGGGAAAAAGAAAAGAGAAAAAATTGAAAAAAATTCTAGTGATGTAATCGAGCTATGGGTAAGTCAGTAAGCGGTCAAATTGATCGATTTAATTTTCGAAATATTTAATTTGATAAATAATCGACTGAAAATTTACCTGAAAAAATATTAAATTGTGTAGCTTGACAATTGACGTAGAACGAGAGCTTAAGACAGTTTCGATTTGCGTACTAGCATAGAATCTCGGGTAAGTAACCCTTAATTACGATAATATTGCATCTTTATGCATGCTAGAATTTACCGCATAAATTACGGATTTAAATTCCGCGTTAAATGAATTATATTTTGGAAATTTAGATAAATTGTCATAAATAATTACTTGAGATATCCGAGAATTTATAACGAGGTCCAATAAATATTGATGGGCCCAATGAGCCCAATAGGCCTCGATAATGTGAATAGGAAGTGGAAAACGAGCTTAAGGCCGATTAAGACCCATTATGGTACAATCGGGCCCAATATGAGTAAACGGGCCCAATGATTTAAATTAAGCCCAGAAAATATAAAATACAATTAAATATATTGTATTTGACCTGATGTATATTTATACGCAGTTTCAGAGATTTGATTGAAAGCAAATCAGACTGCATGACAAGACATCAGTTGAAAGGTCAGACTGTACAGAAAAATGAGAGAAGGGAATTGTGTAAGTAGCTAGAGGTTGCTACGCGTATTTTAATAGCTTTTCTGTACACTGAATATGTATGTATAGCTTGATTATGTATAAAAGTCCTAAAAATGGTATAAAGATTTTAAGGACTCGGAATAGGTAAAAGTCTATTTTACCCCTATTGAGGGAAGTTCACCTAAGGATGGTGAAAGCATGACATGCATGAAATGCATGATTTAAGGACCTTTTTGAATTAAGGAATTTTATTGGTTTTAATCAAAGTTAATCGATAGAATGGCCAGTAATTGTATAAATTTCACAAGATAACACTACGTAGGTGTTATTTATATTTAAATGAAATTTCTTTGGAGAACGGCCAACAACCAAGTTTAAATGGAAACAAATAGTGCTGGCATATAGCTCGCACTATATCTGCGTTTGTGAGTGTGCATAAAATGTGCTTGAGCGGTTGCTCGCACTGATTTTTATTCTTGTGAAATGCATGAGAAGTGCTGAAGCCTAGCTCACACTCTGTTTTGACATGACTTGACAGGTTTTGACTGTTTTGACATGATAAGCATAAAATGGTGTTGGAGCGATTGCTCGTACTAGTTTTTATGATTTGACATGCATGAGAGATGTTGGAGCTTAACTCGCATCCAGGTTTGATATTAAATTGCATAAATCCATACCGGAGTCTTGCTCGTACGTGATTTAATAGATTTAATTGCATAAAGCAGTGCTGGAGTGTAACTCGCACGAGATTTGATTTATTTATGCATAAAGTCGTGCTGGAGTGTAACTTGCACGAGATTTGATTTATTGATGCATAACACCGTGCTGGAGCTTGCTCGCACAAAGTTGTATACGGATTTATAACTCGTTCATTTTTAAGTCGTACTGGAGTGCTACACGTATGCAGATTTCATTGATTTCTATGAAACCGTGCTAGAGCGTTGCTCGCATGAGGTTTTCAGATATCATGAATAAGCATGGAGCTCGCACAGGGATTTATATGACATGCATATAGCCATGTTGGAGCCTCCTGTAGACTGTGTGTCATAGTGAGATGATATGCTCACACGTGCATACTGAGACTGAGATGATATGGGTGGATAAGACATATTGCAGGCACCTCTGACTGAGTTTGGGTTCACGGAGTATGTTGTACCGTGTTTGTCACGCGGAGTACGCTGTACCATGGGGATTGTTGGAGTGGAGTGGCATTAGCCACGAGCCAACAAGACTTGAGCTCGCAATCCTAATGTTTTGCTGTTCTGGCGAGTAAGACCGACCCACCTACCATTTCAGGTTTGATACCCCGCACACTAGTTACCGTGTTGCCAAGGATCACGAAGTTATGCCATAGTCCTTCTTGTTACTGATAGTCATGTACATGTCTCACATGATATAACTTGTTGTCTCGATAGACCAGGGTAGACCTGAGGGAGGGGTCAGGCCCCCGATTTTTTGTGATTTTCACTGTGATATGATTTTATAAAATGATGATAGATTTTCACAGGATTTTTATAAGATGTGACCTGAAAAGCAGGGTGATTTTATAACAGAATTTTATAATGAATCGTTTTATCAAATTAAAATTTATTTATGAGATAATTGACCCAAAAATCGTTTTATGAATTGGCCAGGGGAGTTGGGACGTCGTGGTTCGCTGGAATCGACGCGTTTTCTCCCTCGATTTTCCATCACTCGATTCGTCGAAAATCGATGCCGTCAGTGAGCGTTACCGGTACCGTTAGCTTCACTAGACTTCACTCTATCTTCTCTGACCGTTAGCTAGGTCCGTCGGCCGCCAGTGGCTCATCGGGGGGTCTCGGGTCTCCTCTAGTTTCTGTCGATTTTTTCCAGTTTTCGGGTTCGTCCCAATTTTCAGATTTTCGCTTTTATTTTTTTATATTATTATTATTTATAATTTATTTTATTAATATTAAAATCATTAAAATACTCAAAAATTCCAAAATATGTAATAATTTATATGTTTTATTAATAATTAATTTATTTAATTTATTCTAATTTATTTATTATATTTTAACCATTTTTCGGTATATTTTGTTCGTATTTTCGGGATATTTTTCGAGGTGAAAATTCGGATTAATTCTAATAAATTCATATCTTTATTAATTTGACTCGAAATTTAATTATTTCTTCGTTATTGATCAAGATTTCTCAATTCCATATTTTTAATGAAATTTTCTTATCGAATTTACACTGACTTTCGATCTTTTGACCGTTTTACCCTTTAACGTGTTCGGAAATACCATTTCAATTCTTCATTTGATCTTTAAATGCATTCGGGAATTTCTATTCATTCCATTCGCATTTTTCATCCATGTATACATCATTTGAATCATACGACATTACGATAAAATTCGGGTCTTATATAATCTCCCCCACTTAAACAATTTGGTCTTCCAAATTAGAACCAAGTCAAATGGATCCATAAACAACTCTGGGTACGTCTTTCACATCATACTCTTAAATTCTCATGTGACTTTTTTCGGAGTGTAATATTACCAAATGACTTTGACTAGGGAGATGGTCTTAAACCTTAACACTTTCTCCTTCCGTTTAATGCCCAAATCGATATTTTTAACATACTTAATACTTTCATTGAGCTAAGCTGTTGGAGCTCATATCCGATCACATATGCTGGGTTCAGATAGTATTTTCGAAGCATCAAAAGATGGGACATATTGTGGATGCCTGTTAATTCAAGGGGTAACGCCAACCTACAGGCCTTATCTCCCACTTATCCAATCTCAAATGATTCAATCTAACGAAACTCAATTTGTCTTCTTTTCGAATCTTGTTATACCCTTAGGACAAGTAACTTCCAACAATACTGATTCACCCTCGGTGAATTCCAATGCTTTTCTGTCTCTTGTCAACATAGCTTTTCTATCTGCTCTGAGGTGTTCTTAATCTCGTACAAATCAACTGAACATCCTTAGAGACTTATTATACTAATTCGGGAGCAATTCTCTATTTGTCACCCACTTCTTCTTATCCAAGTCGGGGAACAACTCCCTAAAGCCATATCATGTCTCATAAAATGTTATCTCGATACTCAAGTGACAACTGTCATTATTAGTAAATTCGATTAGTAACAACTGATCATCCCAGGAGCTTATAAAATCAATGCACACACTCTCATCATATCCTCTAAAACCTGTACAGTCCCCTCTGACTGACCATCTGTCTAAGGACGAAAAGTTGTGCTATCATTCAATTGGGTTCCCATAGCTTCCTGAAAAATATTCCCAGAAGTGGGAAGTGAAGAGGGAATCCCTATATGATACAATGCTCACTGGAAAAATACATGGTGTTCCTCAATCTTCCTTACACATAAATTTTCCTACACACTCAGAGTATCTGAGGATTTCATAACCAGTTGGTGGGTAGACTTATTCAATCTATCGACTATCACCTAGATAGCCTCATGATTCATCCGGGTCCTCTGTAGCCCATCATGAAATTCATGGTAACTTGCTCCCATTTTTCATGTCGATATAGGTAGAGGCTGCAATAACCTTGCAAACTTCTATTGTTTTACCTTACTCTGCTAACATACGAGATACTTCTCCACAATCTCTATAATGTCTCTTTTCATATCTGACCACCAAAACCCTTTTCTGAGATTTTGATATATTTATTACTTCTCGGATGCACTGTGTATCCTGTAGAGTGAGATTCTGACAATAACACTATCTCATCAACCGTGGTCCTGTGGAGCACTTATATTATCTCTGAACCTCAGTAAGCCATCATCATACTCTGTGAACTCTATCATTGTACCCCTCTAAATCTGACCCACACTATCAACACCATGCCGATCATCACACTAAGCCTGTCAAATTCAGTCACTCAAATCCAGTTCTAATCTCAGGCTAGTTGTCACACAATCACTGTCATTATGAGAAGGGATCACATCACTACTGAGCCTCACCATAGCTCTTGCAGTTCATTCTCCTTGACGACCATCTGTGATACCATCCCGAGGCTCTTTCTGCTCAAGGCATCAACCATTACATTAGCCTTTCATGGGTGGTACAATTTTCACAATCATAATCCTTCAGAAGCTCTAACCTTCTATGTTACCTCATATTATTATCTTCCTGTGAAAACAGATACTCGGGGCTTTTATGATCAGTGCATACGTAAAATTTCTCACCGTATAAGTGGTGGTGCCATACCTTCAGTGTAAACACTACGGCTGCCAATCTCCAAATCTTGGGTCAAATAATTTCTTTCATGATCCTTGAGTTGTTTGGATCCATAATTGACTATCTTCCCATTTTGCATCAATACACAGCCCATTCATTATTTTAAGCTATCCATATACACTAAGAAACCTCTTGATCTGTTAGGTATGGTGAAAATAAATGCGGTGGTCAGTTCATGCTTCAATACATCAAAACTCTTGTCACGTCTATCATCCCATTCAAATACCACTTTTTTTCTTTGTTAAACGTGTCAACAAAGTAGTCCATTTCGAGAACTCTCAACAATCATCTGTAAAAACAATTTCGATTTGTTGCTTATAATTTTTCCCTGGACTTTAAATACACCTAAAAAATCATTAACAAGGATGATAACAAATCGGTCTAGGTAAAATTTAAAATACCTCATCGTAGTTGAGTTTCACTAAATATTTCAATCACCCATATCCTTGACCTATGTACGCATAAACGTATAATGTTATTTCAAAATCGCTTCCGTTTAAGCTACTAACTCGTGTTATTTCATTTTTCTTATATTAACAGCTTTTATAAAATTTTAATTTTTAAATCGTCATGATTAATTGAATTCTATATTTCTTTATCGTACCAGTAAAGGTACCCTAATTTTAAATGTATATATTACGACTGTCGATTTCAATTTATAGGTTATATGTACTTCTAGACGCTGTCAAGTCTTCAGGCGGGGAGGTATTTTGAAATATCTTTATTAACCCTCAAACTTGACCACATGGACTGGTTATGGATATATCCACCCCTTATCCTTGGTCGCAATTCATATCTACTACATATTGCTTAATCCAAATTATTTATCATATCAGAGATATTCGTACCTCGCATACGACTCTTCCAATATATCTTGTATTCAGGATCTATCACATCTCAAAGCTTATCTCCTTTAATTTCAATCGCTACACCCCTTTTATTACTTATCAAAACTTACAGTATATTTTTCAGGTGTAACCATATCACTATCTTAGAATAGAACTCTGAACAGCATAATTTGCAGCTGACCAATTAATTCTTAAATATCACTTCAAATTATTCATATTCCAATGAATAAAATCGGCTAACTTATACTTCTTCCCTCATTTTTGACTTATAATCTCTTCATAATTATTTCGTTAGTTAACCCTCCTTCATTGGGGTACTAACTATCAGCATATGCCTAAGGTTGTAGGCATTCGTGTCTTTCACCAACTTATATGCAAATGAAGGCGATATGAATAAATGCGTAGTACCAGGATCAATTAAAATAATTACTTCATTATTCATAACCAATGTGGTATCTTTCACCACATCATATGAAACATCAGTAGTGTCCTAGTCCAAGGCATACACTCGCCCTCATCCAACAACCTACTTTCCCCTTTCTCTCTGGCTGTGGCTTCCATTTTTTCGATGTAGAGATATTAACAGGGTTTTCTCTGTCTCTTTGCTCTTCTGTGTGGCAGTCTCACCCAACTCTGAGCAATCTTAAATAAATGGCCCGTCTTACCACACTTAACGCCTATTTTAGTCAATAAAGTGTAGGTGTAGGCCCTACTTCCGTGGTATCTACCACACATCCTACATTGCTTACACTGCTATGGAACAGGTCTGGGTCCTCTAATCACAATACCCCTCAAAAGTGCTAAAATTGGATACACTGGGGCCTTTCCAATCATCTTATCTCATGACTCATCAACTCTAATCTCTTACCAAACTACCTTTTTCCCGTTCTGACATCTCTGTCATTCTCTATTCTCTTTTGTCTCTATTTCGACCCTTACTACCTTTCCCAATCTCAGAGGCGTACAACACATGATCTTATTCACATAACTATAGTCTATGCACTGCCTCAACATAGCTATTGATATCCAACATGGCCAATCGAACTCAAATCGACAATTTGAACCCTTCCATGAACTTTTAGGCTTTTCGACTCTCACTGCCATAGTGTCGGGGTAATACCTGCCCAGAGATATAAACTGAGTTTCATGCTTGTCAGTCAACCAGTTCCTTTGGGTCAGAGTAAAAACTTTTATCTGTAATTTCCTTTAAGTAGTGTCTGGGATATTCTATCACCAGAATACATCCAAAATATTTCTCATGTCATCTCTGGATGTCTAACACTTAAGATGGGTCGAGCAGACTTCCACCAATGCTCTAACTTGCCCTCAAATCTCATGCATACTCTGAGCAATTAGCACCAAAATATTTTCCACACTTCGCTCCAATCTCACGAAAATTTTCCCAATACTGTCCGATCTCTTTGTCAGACTCTGTGGGGTATGCTCAACATTAGCCTCCATTTCAATCTCATCCTTGTTCTCATTGGTCAACACAGCACGACTAGCAGGCACAGGCTTACCTCTACGACCTCTGCCTCGTGCTCTACCTCCTCTACCGTGACTAATATTAGGCATAATGCCTATATTCCTGTATTCTCAACCATTTCTTAGTTAAAACCCATCTCGATATACACTATTGTATCTAACCAAGCACAGTAACACGAGGATGTAATTTCCTAATTATTGACACTGACACACATCAAACCAATTTCGCTCTGATACCACATTTTTTCACAACCTAAAACTACTAAAAATCAGAGTAAATTTTTTTTTTCATACTTACCTGTCCTCTGATCATGACCACACTCCACTAACAATTGGGTTGTGCGTCAATGCCAGTCCCACCATTCAAACACCATATAACTTAATTCCTTAGTACAGAAAAAGGTAAGCACATGCGTTTTTCATTTATTCTTTTCCATTCATTTACAAGTGTTTACATTATCTATACATCCCCAACAGTTACTTACAAACATGTTACTGTGCTATTCTTATTTAGATACAATATGTACAAGTGTATATACCTCAAAATGATGGGTAGCGGCGGATATCAGGAATGCAGTATTCAGTCGCCCTAAAGTCTACTGGAGGAAATATGTGTGAGAAAATGAAAGGGGTGAGCAGATCAAGCTCAGTAAGGCAATCTTACGACCAAGTAGGTAACCATACTACCTACATGAACATGGTGCCATGCATAAACCACCATTTCTCCACACATTGAAAACAACTGCTATAATTCATGATGTCATGTATGTCATGTAAAACAAGTTCACATCTGGATTTCAAAAGCATGGAAAACACTACATGAAAATCCATTTAAAACATTTCATTCTCATTATAATTTCACAACACAGTCAGGACTCAACCCCTCCCTCGGGTGTTCCTGACTCACGCAAAACCATGAAATCAAATGCTTTTCAAAGCAACAGTACCATGCGATATAATGAATATCATGTAAAACCAGTTTACATCATTCATGTGTTTAAATAGCATGTAAATAACATCATGCAAGTTTTCGTTTAAAACCCAGTTTCATTCTCATCAAAATCTTATCTCAGTCGGGATATAACCCCTCCCTCGGGTGATCCATACTCACACAAAAATCCACAAAACGAGTTTCTCAAAACATGAACATGCGAGACTAGGCAATATATGTATATATCTCGGGCAAATAACTAGGACGATGGCCATATGTCCTCGTGATCCCACTGGTAGATGGATCCTAGTGTGTGGGGTCTCACCACTACCAGGAATCGCCCCGAGAGGTGGGTCAGTCCATCCCGTCGATCCTGCCCGATCACTTGCATCCAAAGATGCCACTCGTAGCTGAAGATGCCACGTATCCGATGATGCCACATAATCAATCCCAGCACGGTATAATGTACTCCATGCTACTTGCTCGGTACAACGTACTCCGTGGACCCATATCTCATATCCATACTCATGCCTTGTCTCGAAACGCACGTGCGAGCTTATTTAATTATCGTGACACACAGTCTTCCTGACGCTCCAACCACGGCTCATCGCATGTTCTCATAAAACTAGTGCGAGCGATGCTCCAGTACTCTCATAAAATCAAGGAAAATCTCGTGCGAGCCAAGCTCCTGCACGCGTTTCATAAAATCTCATAAGATTAGTGCGGGTTAAGCTCCAACACTCTATCAAAATCATATAAAACTAGTGCGAGCTAAGCTCTAGCACTCTGCTACACAAATCATGTGAAAATTTGGTGCGAGCTAGGCTCCAGCACCCTGTCACGAAAATCATGTAAAAATCTGGTGTGAGTTAGACTCCAGCACTGTGTCATGAAAATCATATAAAAATTTGGTGCGAGTTAGACTCCAGCACCAATGCATGTAAAACTCTAGTGCGAGCTCTCGCTCCAGCACTA
This sequence comes from Firmiana major, assembly GCA_033439115.1. Classification (NCBI taxonomy): domain Eukaryota; kingdom Viridiplantae; phylum Streptophyta; class Magnoliopsida; order Malvales; family Malvaceae; genus Firmiana; species Firmiana major. Next base: position 41,150,959 of record CM065903.1, read on the forward strand.
ATGCATGTATCACACAAATCAAGAGTCGTGCGAGCTGAGCTCTAGCACATCACATTTTCATAAAATCATGTAGGCGACTATATTTCTCAAATCAATTTTAGGGAAAATCAACATTGTTGAAAATATGCAATGCTTTGCATTTTTTATTTAAAAGCTAGCCAGCCTACTCATGCATGAGTCAAAACACCTCAAGCGCAAGCAGGAACCTCTTGTTCTTGCTCGTCTCAACTTTTCCTAAATTTGAAAATTTTACTCTTCACAAGGGTATTTTGGTAATTTGCCCATCTGGGGCACTAAAATTTTTATATGAAAACTAGACCCTTCAGATAATTTAAGAGACTGTAAATGAAGTCAAAATTCCATAAAGCTACCTCTAGCAGTCCGTAAAATTCTCTTACTTGGAATCACGCGCAAGTTTCTCCTGTCTCGATGATACTAGGTCTCTCAATCCAAATTCGCTCCAACCAAGTCTACGGAGCTGCATATAACCACATATTTGGGTCAGTTCTAATATATTTATCAGTATTTCACTTATACTGATCGAATCTAAAACACTGGGTCCGTTTTATTTTATTGGGCTCGATTGCATCTTAATGGGCATCAACCCATTTCTAGCCCGTTTCCACTTATTAAATCCCTTCTTTGGGTTTACTGGGCTCATTTGGATTACCAGTAATCATCAGGCTTCGTTCCAAACTCACTGGATAGCCCGTATACTATTTACGATAATTACTTTAAAATTCTGAATAAAATTCCTTTTATGCATAATTAATCCGTAAAATCCGTAAAACAATCTTAACTCTGCAGACTCTTCTTCTAAACTCGATCTCTATCTCTACACTCATGACGCCTTCTATGATGTCTATCTGCCTCAGACTCTTCTTCTAAATCATACCCAACATTATCATCATACTCTTCATCGATAACAATCTTACTTTTCAGGCGGGAAGAATCACCTTGTTGGATCTTTCCAAACTGAGCTTTATGTCGGTCCAACTTATTATGAATGTCATTGTATTTCACGTCCATCCGTTAGAACTACAGTTGCATTGCATGGAGCATGAACTCAATTTTTTTAAAGTCTGACTTATCACCTTCAGAAGACATCTTTATCCTATAAGAAACGTTAGTGATAATAGAAAACAAAGAACCTTACAAGTGATAACCTAACGTGTTTACACTCAATTCACTCAAGATTGGGCGCTCACACTCGTGTTTCACTCAAGTAATTCGACTTTTCTCTACTAATGTTTCTCACACTCTCATGCCTTTTTCCCTTACTCTACCTCAACTCTATAGGTTCACAATCGTACTAAAGACTCAGTCAAAGATTCAACCTCAAAGGATCAACCAATTCACCAAGTATTTTTTCTTTTTTTTTAAAAGAAAAAAAAAACAAAGACTAATCTGATTTGCGGTTAGGGTGGTGAGGTAGAGTTTTAGTGTGGCTAAGAGACTGACATGTAATAAAATTTCAGAAGTCCAACTCAAACACAACAACTAAGTGTGGAGCCTAACTCAAACACAACAACTAAGTGTAGAGTCCGTCTCAAACACAACAACTAAGTGTAGAGTACAACTCAAACACAACAACTAAGTGTAGAGTCCATCTCAAGCACGACAACTAAGTGTATGATTTTTTTTTACTCTGACTTAGTGTTAGAGATGAAGGGGAAGATGTACAACCCGAAAATCGAAACCTTGCTCTGATGCCAAATTGATATGGGCGTACAACAGGTTGAATTAGGACGATTAAGGGAATGTGTGGATTGGGAATTGAAGCAGCTAAAACGTAAGCTGGGCAAAACCAATGCTGGTAGACTTTGAATGGAAAACAGATTAACAACCTAGACCTGAAGTCTAACGAGACTCGAACCAAAAGTATTGGATCTTGACCCTACAAATATAAAATTTGAGAACTTAAGGTATAACAATGGTGGTTGATGAAGAGGGAGGCGCCAAAAGGAAGAAGACCTTGATAAGCCTAGTTGAGACAAAACCCTAGAAAGAGGCACACTAAATTTTTTTGAAAATGAAATCTAATCTATTCTGTTTTATTCCAGAGCGTTTATAAGGTATTTATAATAATATCTAGTACTTAAGCCCTTAAACAAGTGGGTTGGAATTAACATCAAATAGAAAATAAGACTAAAACCTAAATTCACTCGTAATCCTAGTTACATAGGATAATTGGTCTAAAACGTAATAAGACTCAAATGTGGGCTATTTAAACACTTAACTCAACTTATTACTAAACCAAGACTCATGTCGTTTTGGTTTCCAAACAAATATAGATGGCTGGGGACTTCTTATGGAAGCTTCCTTTACAAATCATGAGGCCAAGGCTTATTGCATCTTCTTAGCTTCAGTTCGAGTAATTGGACCTCCCTGGATGACCTATGGATCCATGGCATCACAATGAGCAACACAAGCAAGTGGACCTCCATCACTATCTTAATGGATAATCAATGCCACATCTCTAAATCCACATGCAAACATCTCATCTGTGTGACACTCAGTCTACACGAGAAAATCAGCACGATTTTAACATGTCATGTATATCACGTCAAAGTTACAGTGCAAGCCTTGAGTGCGACTCACAATCGACACCCTGCTCAAATCACTGAGGTTATAGTGTGAGCCTTAAGTGTGACTCACAATCGTTACCCCACACAAATCGCTGTTTCATACATATCACAAATTGAACTCTAGTACGAGTAACACTTCAACACTAGGTCATGCATAGTTCACATTTCAAATCAGGTATGAGCAATGCTCCAGTACTAAGCCATGCATAAATCATGTAAACTGTGTACAAGTATCACTCCAGTACTCTATCATGCATAAATCACATTAAAATCAAGTACGAGAAATGCTCTAGTACTATGTTATACATCTCATGAAAATCTAGTGCGGATAATACTCCAGCATAAATTTATGTAGAAAACATATAAAATCCAGTGTGAGCAGTGCTCCAGCATGATTTGTTTTCACGTAACTTGATAGATGGCTCATTTAAATAGGGATATTTCAAATCCGTAAAATCAGCACCATAATTGGGACATTTTGTGTGTTTCATAAAAACATTGGCCAATCTATCTATTTTTCTGTTAAACAGCAGTAAAAACGTTCAAAAACATGATTTCCATGCTTTTTAGGATTTTTCTAAACTTTGACTTTCTTCACCCTAACTAAGTTAAAATCGTAATTTATCTATATCAAGTCTGTATAAATATTATTCACTTTCTCTGACCCTCAGACTTTTTAAGTGAATGTAAAAGCAGACAAGACTACACACATATATCTTTAACTACTCACAAAACTCCCTTACCTCGAATCATGTGGAATGCTCTTCCTTTTCCAATGCTATAAAATTACCTAGTCTGATCACTTCCAATATAATCTCTGGAGCCGCATATAACCATTCATCAAGTTAATTACAATATATTCAACTGTATTTAACTTTTACTGGGCTTAATTTAAAGCTTTAGGCTCGTTTACTCTTATTGGGCCTAATTGCGTCTTAATGGGCCTTACTCAGTCTTAAGCCTATTTGATTTTACTATTCATTTTATTTGGGCCTATTGGGCTTATTGGGCTTGGTCTAAGGCCCACCAATCCTTATTAGCTTGAAACTAATTTGGCTAGGCCTATTTGGCCTCTCGGCCATGGAATGTGCTCGAGAGCCATGCTTGTCGCCCATGGCCGAGATCGTCCATCATCACGTCACCTTGGCCACTTGCTAGCCAACTTCACTTAGGTATTTTATCGAACACCTTTTATGCATTTCTTAAGATTTTCTGATAGTTCATGTTGGCATTTTATTAAACACCTTACATGCCAACATCATACAACCATCCATATGAACAAATTAATTAAAACTAACCATGTCATAATCTTGTATACCTGCTTACCAACCCATCCATACCTTAAAATCATAGGCTTACCCATCAAAACACAAATACCAACTTTTGACAATCTCTTGTTCATGTTGATTTTGTGTGTTTTGATCCATATAACATACACTAATCAACTCCATATAATCCCAGAGTAACATATGTAAAGTTGTAAGATTGAAAACTCACCTAGCTTATAGTTCTCACTTAAGTCGAAACTTTGGAGAATTTTGGGTTGCTCAATATGGCTCATTTATGGCTAATTCCAAGATATGTTATTTCTCTCTCAATATAGAAGAACTTTCATGAAGATAACTTGTTCAAAATATGTCTCTAGGTAGGTGATTTCTAGAGAGAGAAAGCTTAAGAGTTTATGTTTCCATGGTGGTTTCACTCTTACTTAATGAAGAAGAAAATCCTTACTTAGCCAATTTTGATTTTGCTTCCTAAATATCAGCCATAATATTTTTTAAAAAATAGCCCATAGGTTGTGCTTATCAATTGGTGTCACGACCCTCTTCCCGTGACTTACCTTACTACTAACAGTTGGGCTGTGAGTCAACATCCATATCCAAATCTCATCCATTTTATAATTTAAGTTCATTTAATGAAATAGAAACTGTAATTTTACATATATATATATATATATATATATATATATATATATATATATATATATATATATATATATATATATACGGAAGCGTTTACACCAGTTTCTATTCTATACATCCCTTTTGTACAAAATCTAGCTTTATTGTGCACTATTTTATAGGATACAAAATTTTCTCATAAGTGTATACCTTTGTACTACTGGAGAATTGGAGAACACGATACTAGGAACAATTGCAGTAAACTCACTATTGCGTAGAATCTGTGGAGGAGGAAATAAGGGGGTGAGCTAACACGCTCAGTAAAGGAAATATGAAAGCAAATAGATAACTACACTATCTGCAATGCTTAAAATACGTACATTTATTTTCCTTATAAAACATATGCATTCTTTTAAAACATCTTCCATCCATGTGAAACCATTAATCCGCTAGGTGGGTATATGCATATTCTTTTCAAATCACAAAGCAACTTACTCATTTCAAAATCACACAGAATCACATAACATACTCTCAAAAAATGCTTTACACTTAGCAAATCATTAAACATGAGACATAGCATAGGATATCATATCACCCAGTATCACACAGTAGGGGACATATGTCACATCACTCAGTAGTGACAAAATGTCATATCGTACAGAAAGGACATATGGCCATAGTCTAGATTCTAAGTAATCACTGATCAGGTGTGCGGGAATCCCATGCCTGGGGAGGCAGATCAACAATACCTTCAGCTCACTAAGATTCAATAAGATATCACAGCACATCGTACTCCATGCCTAATGATCACGGTACAATGTGCTCCCGTGAATCCTCTATCACCCATTTCCATTGTCTCAAAATCACGTACGAGCAGGTCTGTACAAGATCACTCAGCAATACACGACGGCTCTAGCACGGTTTTACCCATCACACAACAAAACTCTTGAAACCTCATGCGAGCAACTCAACATGAGATCACATAGCAATACTTGAGGCCTCTAGCATGGTTTTACTCATCACAAAAGAAAATCATAGAACCTCGTGTGAGTAACTCAACTTAATATCACATAGCAATACCTGAGGCCTCTACCACGATTTTTCTTATCACACAGTAGAGCTCCTAAAATCTTGTGCGAGCAACTAAGCATAAGATTACATAGCAATACCTGAGGCGTCTAGCACGTTTTTGTTTAAAATCACTTTAAGTCAAAGGAGTTACATGACAACATAGTCAGAGTAAGATCACTTACCTGTACTCGAAGGCTCCAACATGATTTCCAAAATCCAGTACGAGCTCTTTAGTGTGTCACATAGTTTACACTCAGCTCTAGCACCGTTTGCTTTCTCAAAAATCCTTTTTAAAATGATATTCGAGCAAGGCTGGTAAATCTACTGTTACCACATTAGCTCTAACACAACTTCACACAGAAATTTGATAGATAGCTCCACTTAGGTGGAAACGATATCCTTAACCGAGTTCACTTCGATAAATCACAAAGTATGAGTGAGAGGGTGATTTCCCTTTAATCACTCGTTACGCATTTTTTTCTTATTAAAACATGTAGTTTTATGGTAATCATTGAATCGGGAGCCAGTCTATTATTACTCTTTCTCAAAAACACTTACAAAACATCTTTTCACAACAAAGACATTGAAGGCATGCAATTCATGCGTATAAGCTTCGTCTTATAGCTTGATTTTCACGTAGATATTCAAATATCTATATACTCTATAGTAGTCATTTGCACACAGAAGGTAAGAAATATACGTATAGTTATCTCTAATAGCTCGCATAAATCCCTTACCTCGAATCATGCTCGAATCACTTTCCTTTGATTTCCACTACTCGTGATCTGGTCTAATCGGCTCCAATTATATATCCAAGAGCTGCAATAGTTTACAATTCACATTAGTATAATTTCATATACTTATTTCTTACTCGCATGCTAGTCAATTCATTGCATTAGGCCATTCACACCCATTTTGTCACGCCCCGAATATGCGGAAAATAGGGCTAATTTAAAACTTTTTACTCGTTAATTCACAATTAAAGGTGCATTCCTGTGCAGTGTCATACATCATCATAATTATCATGCCTCAGGATCTCATCAATAGGATTTATATATCATACCAAATACATTAATCCATCTCAAGTTAATTAATCCTAATACATCCCGTATAATGTTATACATCAAGTGTCTGCAATTACAATAATAGTTTGGGTACATGAAAAGATAAAATATACCTCAAGATACAATATATATGGCCTGGAGCTCGAATCCTCCACTAGCCACTACTCCGTACGTCGCAGGGAGATCCTTTTTCACTTGAAGAACTCTCGGGGGAAAGGAAAACAGGGTGAGCTTCTAAATCGCTTAGTAAAGGGGGTACGGAACGCATTTCATAAACCAAAATACACATCACAAAAGGTTTATTTGTATGAGAAACTCATTTGAAAACCATAGCATGAAAGTACTCAAAACGATATTCTCATATCTCAAATCATGTGAAAACATGAAGTAAAAAGGCTCACTCTAGAGCAATAACAAAGCATGTGAAAACAATACGATAAACGCTTTCTCAATTTCGAGATAAAATCATCGAAATAGTAATGCACGTGGCACAGCCACTAAACACACGTGGCAAAGCCACTGATTTAAAATCACTCGTGGCATAGCCACAAAACACACGTGGCAAAGCCACTGATTTAATTTCTCGCGTGGCATAGCCACAGAATAGGGTTTCTCAACGTGGCACAGCCACCAATGGGGTATAACGTGGCACAGCCACCAATGGGGTTTCTCAACGTGGCATAGCCACCAATGGGGTATAACGTGGCACAGCCACCAATGGGGTTTCTCAACGTGGCACAGCCACCAATGGGGTTTCTCAACGTGGCAACGGCCACTAAGTATACGTGGCACAGCCACTGAATGGGTTATTCTCACGTTACCAGAACGGAGAAGAAATCGGGCTTACATGCAACCAGAGCAATGCCCGGTGTGTACTCACAACTACACACCTAAGTATTATCACATAAGACTGGTTTGCCTTCACGTAGAACTCATAATGGTTTTTCTCTCATAAAACTCATTTGAAAATCGTTTTGTACTCAACACAAAACGTAATAAAATCGAGTTCCAACCGGCAAAGCACACGCACACATTTCTCAAATCTCAATATTGCCTTAACGTAGAGCCCAGTTACAAACTCATAAAAACATTGGGCTCCAACCGGCTTTACAAATTGTGTGCAATTAAATCTCAACACAAAACCCAACATGCTTGTTTTATAAACCACAATTCATGCTAAAATAGTTTACAATTCACATACACAAATGGTTTAGATTTCCCTTACCTCTTTGCACCTCGTATAGTGCAATCGTTTCCCCCGTATCACGGACTAGCCTCGCATTCCACTCTGAAACTCCCGAGCTGTCCAAACGATGTTAAAACATCAATACTCAATTATCTCATCAATCTCAATTCTCAAAATCGAGCATAATTGCTCATAACTCCTCAAATCTCTTTGTTCTCGTAACTCAACCCTAAACTACAACCTCATTCACAATAGCTCAACGTCCTATATTTCTCATGTTAAATCATCTACGCTAATTCACCACATTGTCTATATTTCCATTTATAGCATAAATTCTCAAAATTACCAAATATCTACATTACTCCAACTACATTGCAATTTCATCAATTCCCTAATCCTTTCTCAACTATTTCAACGCAATGACAACCACCAATAACATCAAAATCATCTCAAATATCAAGATTGAGGTTTAGAAATTACCCAAAGCTTGTGGAGAGCTTACTCTTGCCTCGATTCGATCCGTCTTTCGATTTCCAAGTATGTTGTTCTCCTTTTGATGAGGAACAACTTTCCTTCTTGCCACAACAGCTGATTCGGCCGGAAATGGGTGATTTGGATGAGTGAAAAAGTTAGGTTTTCGGTGTAAATGGGTTTGGAGGAGAGAGAAAGTGAGTTTGCAGGAGAAAAACACGGGTCCCTTATATAGACTGGAGGTAGGAGATCGATCTGCCTCTTGATGAGATCGATCTGCGTTTGAATTTTGGGGACGATCTGGGCAATTTTATGCCTAGGAGATCGATCTGTCGAGGGGTGAGATCGATCTCTTTATGGCTTTATGAGATCGATCTGCTCCTAAGGAGATCGATCTTCTCCCAAAAAGAATCATTTGGAGATCGAGCTCTTCCTCATGAGATCGATCCTTTCTCAAACAGAATCATTTGGAGATCGATCTCTTCCATCGGAGATCGATCTGCTCCTCAAATTCCTCCTTCCTCGTCATTTTTAACTCACCAGATCGATCTCTCCTTCTCCCAGATCGATCTGTCCTCATACTTCATGCTTATTTTACACACTTAACATATAAATCTCCAATTATAATTCCCACAATTTACTTAGCTCAATAAATTTACACTTCAAATTATTATTACATCATTAAAATATGTCTGAAATTCTCAGATCTCACACATTTGGCCTCGTTACCTCTTATCGGACCTTACTCTCTCTTAAGTCCATTTAGATTTAAGCAATTCATTCTTGGAATATCTATTAGACTCATCAAGTTTACTGATTCATATTGAGCCGGCCTTTAAGTCACAATGCCTTGAGTTTACCACTTTCCTTCACTAAGGCAATTTATCAAGCACCTCATATACCTACTTTTCATTCATCATCTAATTCCAACATATGGATTTCACAAAACTATCTTAGAATCATGTATACATGCTTAATAACATCAATCCATGCTTAAATCATCATTAAATCCATGCTTAAACAACTTTCTCTCACTTTCTCACATTAAGCCCATTTTAGGTAATGGATGATTAAACATGCTCAAAGATGTTTAAACCAACAATGCATACACCAATCAACTCATACAATTGTCTAGATTAACATACTTGAAGTTGGTGTATCGAAACCTTACCTAGGTTGACTTTTCTCCTTTTTACCAAATTTGGGGAAAAATCCATTTGCTACTTCAATCTAGAATTTCAGCTTCTAGTTTTTGACTATATTGTTCTTCTCATCACAAGGAATAGCTTTGCTGAAATAAATCCCTTCAAATCTGATTGGAAGGTGATGATTTTTAGAGTGAGAAAGCTAGGTTACTTTGTTATAGTGGAGTATCAGCTGTTTTGTGGAAAGAAGACTCAACTGTAGGGTTTTTATAGAATTGGCCTCAAGAGATCGATCTCCAAGGGTGAGAGATCAATCTCCCCTTGCTTGAACTCCTTTAGAATTTGATGTGCAGGTTGTGGGATCGATCTTCTAATGGGATAGGATCGATATGCTAATGGGATGGGATTGATCCTTTCTAGGCAAAAGACTTTAGAGATCGATCTAGCTTTGAAAAGATATTGATCTTTACTAGGCAGAAACAAGTAGATATCGATCTGCCTTATGGGAAAAGATCGATCTTATCGAGGCAGAAGCAACTTGAGATCGATCTTTGCTAACCAGAATCCATCCAAGATCGATTTGCTCCGATTGAGGGATCCATCTCTGTCAGACCCAGATTTTATGTAGCTTGTACCTTATGATTCCTATGTGTATGAACACTATGCTATTATAGTTGAATCATAAGAAGAGTATTTACTAGACTTAATGTGTTAGTGAAATGATTTAACACGCAAAAGCTACATAAAAAGCCTAATGTGAACTATAAGAGTCACAGGCTAAACTGAGTGGATCTAAATCATTCTGACTAAAAATAAGAACTTAAAATGCGAAAGCATAGAGAGCTCATGAAGGAAAGTTAGCTTGATTTAGTCTCGAACATAGAAAACGAGAGTAAAAGCTAAAAAGGGTAAAATAGACCTTTTTGGCGAGTTAAGGTATCTAAGGTGTTTCGGGTATAATTATCCATCGAGAACGGTTGAAACATAAAAACGAGAGTGTAAGACATAAGATATGGCACTTTCAAAATTTTGAGAAAAAGCCAACTTGGTCAATGGTTAAGGAAAAAGTCAACTATAGTTAAGAAAGTGGACTTTTACCATAGTTGACTAATCATGGTTAAAAATTAACCTAAGTATTGAGAAAAAAATTGGGGAAAAATATTCTTGGCTAGAATACAAGATAATCATCCTCGAAAGTAAGGAAAATTTATTCGGAAGGATTTCGGATTAAATTTAATGGTTAAAAACGTAATGGGCCTAAGGTGAAAATTTTAAAGCCCATTAAGGTATACTAAACGTATATCGAAATTCTTAGGTCCCTTAGACCGAATTGTTAGACCAATTGATTGGCCAAATATTGAGACAATTAAAGGCCCGAGGTATAGTAAATATTTCAGCCCAAAAGCCCATTAAGAAAGCCCAAACCGAGAAGCCCAAATGGAAAGCCCATGAGATAAATATCGAACCATAATTAAAGCTAACCATGACTCATAAGGTGACTCATTAGGTGACTCATGGCTAAGGCTTAGAAAGTCAAGCTTAATGGCTAAGTAAGTGGCTTATAAAATCAGCCACACCATTGTCATCTTCATCACGCCAAATTCGGCTAGAAGAAGAAACCATTGAAACAAATTATCCAAGCTTTTTCTCACTAGAAATCACTAGGAATTAGGCATATTGGAACTTGCATTCTTTATGAAAGTTGTTCCTGTGAGACCCCGTATATGTATAAGGGTATATATGTACATAGAAGTGTAAATAGAGTTGTACTATGAATTCATGAGTGAAGTATATGTGATGTAAGTTCATAAGTAATGTACACACTTGTAATGAGAGTGGTAATCGTACATACAAGTTCATTATGTATGAATGTGTAGAAATGGACTTAAACATGTGGAGAATGTGTGTAGAATGGATTATGAATAGTTTGGTAAAATGGAAGTAGTATTGCATAAGTTGTGCACTTCCATTTTTGTTTATATTAAGTACCATTGGTCATACAAAGATTCTACACAAGTTTTAATGTGTATGAAGTAAGGATGGATGCCATTTTCAAGACTCAAAGATGAATGAATGAGGAAAGGATCATGGTAGCAAATTAAGGATGTTTGATAAGTGTTGCTGCAGAAGAACTGCAGAAAATCTAAAAATTGTGAAGGGCAGATCGATCTCATAGGATGAGAGATCGATCTGGAAGAGCCAGAATGCTCTTATTTAGGCAAAAGAATAGAGCAGATCGATCTCTAATATAGCCAGATAGATCTCCTAAGCATTCTGTAGTGAAAAGATCGATCCCCAAGCACCCAGATCGATCTCCTTAGCTCTCTGTTTGGTAGCAGATCGATCTCATGCCTCGACAGATCAATCTCATGCTTCGACAGATCGATCTCAGGCTTAAAAATGCCATGAAAAAAAGGGATTTTAAGGGACCAGATCGATCTCCTCTTGGACCAGATCGATCTCCTCAAGCTATTTCTATATAAGGAGTGCTGGAAATCAAAAAATTTCGGGAAAAACACAAACCTTCCACTTTCAACCCAAAAACCTAACATTCTCTCTCAAAAATCAGCCATTTTCAGTGAGGTTTGAAGAGAGACCATTAGAGACAAAGTTGTTCCTATCAAAGAGAAGAACAACATAGTTGGAAAGCATCTTTCCATTGTTGGTATTGAAGGAGTTAAGGGCATTGCCATTGGAGCAAGAAGAGAAATCAAATTTGGTAAGATTCTAACACTCCAACTATGGTACATTGTTTATTTAATTGATTTTGGAGTTGTTTGGCATGAGTATGGATGGTTAGAAACTATCTAAATACATTGGAATGATTATGACCTAGAAATGGTCTAGAGTGAGAAAGTGGAATGTATGGAGATTAATGATGAATGAGATATGTAGAAGTTATAAATAGTGTTGTGGTATAATTTTAAGATGTGGTTAGTGGATAAATTGTGAGATTTACCTAAAAGAGGTAAAATGTGGGTTAAGGCATTTGTAAAATGCATAAGTGAATAATATTGACTAGTGAAGTCAATTATGGGCTAAATGCATTAACTCAATCGATTTAATGAATGAATCGCAGCTTCCGAGGATACATCGAGGCAAGTTGAGCCAAGAGCGTGAGAAGCTAAAAGGAAAGGAGTCACACCAAGTAAATCCAGGTAAGGGAATTGTGTGGACTCTTAGAGATATCTGTGCGCAATTTGGGCGCTTAAATGTTTTGCTAGAATGCATGAGATTAGGAAACGATATTGGGTGATTGAAGGGTAAAAGTTGGGAGTTTGAGAAATGTGCATGAAAACAAAAGCATATTGCTTTGAAAATCATGTTTTATTGTTTTTTAGCAAATGATTGGTAGGTTGGCTAACATTGAAATGATTTGCAAAAGAAATGAGTGTGTTTTGGTTTTGTTAACCATACTTTGCAAAGTTTTGAGCCACCTACATGATTTCGTGAGTATGAAAGCGTGCTAGAGTATGACTAGCATGAGATTTGACGTGTTTTATACACATGAGTGCAAGAGGCACTAGTTTTCACATGGATTTCATAATTGTTTTGGCATTGTGCTCGAGTTTGTCTCGCACTAGATGCCCACCTTGCATGTTGCCGTGTTTAGAGCTTCGAGTAGACTGGGTGTCACATCGATTAAATAGGCTCACACGTGCATTGTTTTGACATGATTAATTAGCCGTGTTGGGAGCTTCGGATAGATAAGAGGTCGCACCGATTAAATAGGCTCACACGTGCGTTTGAGATGTGGCATGATATGATGTGTTGATTGGGTCCACGGAGTACGTTGTACCGTGCATGTAGCATGGATTACATGTACCGTGTTGAGTTGTGATGGTCGTCTTTGGACGTGATCTGCTCTGGACCGGCGGGTAGGATTTGACCCACCTCCCGTGTGGAAGCAGATAGTGGTGATATCCCGCACACCTGATCCGTGTAGCCGGTATCACAGGTTATGTACATAGGCCTTGAGGTTATTACCTGTTGTTGAACTGCCTATCTCACATGTCTATTGCTATTTGAGAATAAATCCATGCTTGAAAATGATTTGTGGGTCAGGAAAGCCCGAGGGATGGGCCGAGACTTGACCAATGTTGAAATTGATTGTTAATGGTTTTTAAAGTGCACGGATGCATGATGTTTAATGCCATGCTTCATTGTGAATTATGCATGATGATTTATACCATGCTTTGAGTTGAAATGTGCACTTGATTTTAATAGCATGAATGCTTTACATACCATTAACACAATCATACACTCATGTTTTGAGATAAATAATGAATGAAATGCTTTTGAGCATGGCATCACGATCACGTAGATAGTGCAGTATCTACCTGTTCGCATGATTGCCTTACTGAGCGTGTGGTTTGCTCACCCCCCTTATTTTCCCCCTCTCTACAGAGTGTTGAGTATAGATTGAGCGTGACTGGAGGCGTTTCCCTTTTGGTAATCCGCTGCATCCCATCGCTAAAGGTATACACACTTGGATTATTTTGTATCTAAACTAGACATAGCACAGTAGCATTTTGTATGTAACTACTGGGGATGTAAAACAATGTAAACACATGTAACAACTCTGATATATATACATTTATACAAGTGTTTACTCATAAATAATGTTTCAAATTGAATTGGTATGGTGGAGTGAGTTAGACATCGACACACAGCCCAACTGTTATGAGTGTGGTTGTTCACGATCGAGGAAGGATGATTAAAGATTGACGCATGAAAATGCGAAAAATTTGTACGTATTTTGGTAAGTTGAGGGTCGTGATAGTTCCAAATTGAAAGGAGAGTGACATATGTTGGAATTGGCTATCAAGGAGCCATAGAGTGCAATCCGAGAGCCTCCAAAGTATTCGGCAAAGGGTGAACACAACAATTGGTATATTTTCTAGTTTTCAATTTCATATATGTTAATGTATGAATGATTTTAAGTATATTGATATATGTTTTAAGAATTGAAACATATTAAATCACTATGATGTTAGTTAGGCCATGAGTGAGTAGTGAGATAATGATTTATGTCCATATGATTTTAAGGCATAAATGGATTAATGTACATGTGTTAATGATTCTGGTGTAATTAGAATTAATCAATTTGATTAATTAATACATGTAATTAGTTGGCAATCAAGGTGTTTGATAAAATGCCTAAATGAACTATATGATGTTTAAGAAAGTTGCCAACCAAGTGTTTGTGAAAATGCCTAAGTGAATTGGCTAGACAAATAGGCATGGATGGCATGCCATGGTATAACCGATGGCATGGATAGCTCTCGGCCATGGCATGTGGCCGAGAGGCCCAATGGGCCAAGCCCAAATATTTTAGGCCCAATATGATGTAATGGGTCTAGGACAAGCCCAATAAGAGTTTGTGGGCCCCACAAGCCCAATAAGAGTTTGTGGGCCCCACAAGCCCAATAGGCCTAACGAAAATGAATAGTAAAATGAAAATGGGCTTAAGGCATAGTTAGGCCCATTAAGGACTACTAAAGCCCATTAAGGAAAATAGACTGTATTTAATATAAAATACAGTAGGAAAAGTATAATGAACCTGATAAATGGTTATATGCAGCTCCAGAGATTATTAGAGGAGTAAATCGGACTGCAGGTAAGGGACTTTTGTGAGTAGTTAGAGATACTGCACGTATTTTCGTCTGCTTTTACATTCACTTAAAAACTCTGAGGGTCAGAGAAAGTGAATAATAATTATTGCGACCCTATAGTGGCAAATTATGATTTTGCCCCTAGTTAGTCAAAAAGTCAACTTTAGTGAAAAGTTGTAAAAAGCATGGAAGCCACTATTTTGAGAGTTTAACTGCTGTTTAGCAGGAGAATAAATAGATGGGCTAATATTTTAAGGTTTATGTGAATTAAGCACACTTTATAGTACTCATTTTGATATTTTGTAAACTATCCCTTTTTAAAGAGCCATCTATCATATTATGTAAGAATGAATCGTGCTGGAGCACAGCTCGCACTGGATTTCATATATTATCCACATACATTAGTGCTGGGTTTCGATTCACACTAGATTTTCATGACATGCATGATAGAGTACTGGAGTTATTACTCGTACTCAGTTTTATATGATATATCCATGAGAGAATGCTAGAGCGATTAACTCGTACTTGAGTTTTTCATGAGATGCATGACAGAGTGCTGGAGCGTTGCTCGTACTCGATTCTTCATGATTTATACATGACATAGTACTAGAGTGATTGCTCGTACTTGATTTGATGATATTGTGCATAGCATGGTACTGGAGCTATTGCTCGTACTTGATTTAATACATGAACTATGCATTGACCTAGTTGCTGGAGGTTTGCTCACACTAGAGTTGAGTTTATGATGTGAAACAGTGTTTGAGCGGAGTGTCGACTGTGAGTCGCACTCAAAGGCACGTACTGAATGTGATATATAATACATGTTACAAACCCATGCCTGAATCCTTGTGTGACTGAGTGTCACATTATGTGAGAGGATATCCGCATGAGGGTATTAGAGATGTGGTATGATATTCCATGGTTTGAGGGCTAAGACCTATGGCAGGCACCCCGACTGTGATGTAGGGTCCACGGGAGTACGTTGTACTGTGCGAGTGGCATGGAGTACCTTGTCATACCATGCACTTAGCATTGAGTACACTGTACCGTGTGTTGTTGCGGAGTTGAGGAGGATATAGCTGACGGTTGTGATGGATGATCGAAGCCCTTAGGGTAATCTTTCCGCAAGTTCACTGGTCTTCTAAGTAAAAGAGAGATTTGAGCCCCGAAATTATCGTCCCACAGAGAAGTTGTTAGCCTAATTAACTACCGGTTACTTTTACCCTAAGTATATCCTAGCAAATTATGAAGTCTTGATAGGTGGTCTACAAGGTTAATTAAAAATAATACTGGAAAGCAATAAAATAATAAATAATAAAGACAATAGAACTGAGTTAAAATTACTTACAAAACTCCAAGCAATAAAATCAAGAACCTACAAAAGAAAATTAAAACAATTAAAATGAATTAACGCAACTAAAATAAAATGCAAATATAAACAATAAGCAATAAATCTAATTAAACTAAAATTAAACAAGCTAAGATGAAATATGCATGTAAATTAATCTAATTAATAACAACTTGCAATTTAAACTAACCTAAGATCTAATAAAATCCTAGAAAATTAATCATGAATTTAAATGTCTAAACTAATGGATTAAAATTTACTCCTAAATATATCTAAATGCTAATACTAACTAATGCATGAACATATTTTTGGAATTTTTATCTAAGACTAAAAATGCATAAAATGAATTATCTAAATTAATATTAAGTAAATTCCTAATGCTAGATTAAAAATTATTTAATAACCAACTTAGATCTAAATTAAACTAATTAAACAAATTAACTATATCTACTTGCATATTAACATTCTTCTAACTAAGCTAACTTAAAATTAATCTAACAACTATGCATGAAAAATGAATTAATCATTAATAAGACCAAGCCAAACGTGGCCTTATCAACAAAATAGCAAGTGGTGGTCCCGAAATGTCCTGTCCATTTTCTTCTCCAGTGTGCTGCTCTGCCTCCAGGCGTACTGCGTACGGGTTGCTGGTACTGTCCTGTCCTACTGCGTTGTCATCCGCTGCTCTGCTTCCTTCAGGCTCCAGACACTGCTGCTCATTCCTCGGACTGCTCTGTCCTCTACCCAGGTACAGTCTGCTGTACACGCTCCTTCTTCGGCCTGCAACACTTACACCCGATTCAGTGTACTGCACACTGTGCACATTCTCCTTACCAGGTGCACACGGTCCCAGCTACTGGCGTTGTATGTTCACTGCCAATTCTCGTTCATCATGTTGCTTTAGTCGCTGCTACTGCACCTGCATTCATCGTGACCAGCAACAAGCTCTGCTACGACAAGCTCTGTGATTGCAATTAGCAATACTTTGTAACATAAAACCCGAAAACAGCTTACTGCTGAACATGCACTATCATCCTCTTTACCTATTCTTGACACCGAGACTTCCTAAAACTTTTGCAAACAATGCAACCAATACACTGAGATGAGCAATAACAAAATAAAAAAGAAACAGAGCTAAACAGAGAAAGAACTATGCTAACGGACTGCACACTATTGCTAAGCTATACACACAGTAGCTCTAAAACACCATCTTCACCTTCTTCCAGCAATCAAATGAAATGAACAAAGTTAACTAAAAATTAATTGCATAACCGATTAAGACTATCTTAAAAACTGACAGTAACTAAACTTATATAAACATCAAAGAATGCAAACAAAAACCATCCTCATGCTACAGCAAATGGAAGAACATCATATAACTGAACTGATCATGCAAAAAGGGTGCAATTATCTTAATGCTGACTGAACCTTGCAAAATCAAAAGCTGAAAACGAAAATATTAAACATCCACAAAACAGAAAAGAAATGAAGCTAATGTATCCTCGGGTTGCTTCCGTTACTGCTGCCATCATGGTTCCACCGAGCCATTGATGTAGAAACAATGTTTATCATTCAATCCACATCAAGGCATCAGAACATCTATGACAGAAATCACAAAGTTTTATCACCCGAATGTACCCCTTAAATTCTAACCGAGAGCTTCATTTGATGGGTTAACAAAATAAAGAAACGAAAGCATAAATGGTGCATTTGGGAGGGAAACCGACGCTTGAAAAGTAACAGATTAATGAGTAAGGAAAACAAATCAAAACAAGGGAAGAAACCGAGAAGATGGAAAAGAAAATCAAACGAGAGCATGTAAATTAAAAGAAATCGAAAGCATAAAACAAATGATTGAAATTCTATTGCAAATGAATTTAACAACTTGTAATGAAGAACATGAAAAGTTAAAACAATTTTGTAAAAGAAAAACTATGCGGAAATCTAAAGAAAACTTTAAAAACTATTCTATCCTAGCCTCTACCTTATCCTAGGCTACTCTACTTGATTTTTCAATAGCCATCATGTTCTATTTATACACTAACATAGGGGTACAATGGTAAATTTTCATCCTAGATGAGTTGGCATTATTTGGCCACTTGTCTTCAATTGATTTGCTGCAGATAGATATTTTCACGTCACTTGTCGGTTTGTCCAGTTGGCTTTGCGATGTGGCCCAACGTGTGCCTTCCAGAATATTCACTCGGTGTCTATTGATTTTCTCGTTTCAGAGCAAATAAAATATTGACACCTGGCATCACGCGTGTCTAGACGACTGGTGACTCGGTCTGCAAATCTGAAGTGGTCCAATCTCCTTTAACCCGTTTTCAGCCCAATTTCGTCTGAAACGACTGAGTTTCATCAGGATTTAATTTATCTGCACAGTAAGGAATTTTAATTAAATAAAGGAGATTATTAATGAAATAATATGGGGATTAAGTAAATAATTAGGAATTTAAGCACTGATAAATCTACTAAAAATAGAATTATCAATGGACTGACCCCCCCTCCCGTTGCAGCAGTGATGCCTCGCACACTGAGTACTCTGTTGCTTGGGATCACATGTCAAATATGATCATAGTCTAGGATACTATTTACATTTCACCACAGAGTTTCACATGATATATCACTTGATTGACTGATTTAAATTGCGGACAGACTTGAGGGATGGGTTGGACTCCGATTTTGTGATGTGAATGATTTAAATGCCATATTTATTGTGATTTAAATATACATGGCATGATTTATTTAATGGCATGTTTATATAAAGATGCATTGTTTTGCACTACATGCCTACATTTGAGAAAAAAAACATGATTTCTGTACATGGGATTTAATCTGTACAAGTATACATATATATATTTAAAGACATGCTTTTAAAGTGAGTTAAGGAAATAATGTTTTCAAGGTATAGCATTATTTTGAGTAGATAGTGTAGATATCTACTTGCTTGCCTGATTTCCTTACTGAGCGCGTTGTATGCTCACCCCCTTTCTTTACATCTCTATACAGAGCATCAGCAGTAGAGCGAGAGCTATTGAGGGATAGTATTCCTGAGTCGACTGCTAGTTCCTATCGACCGCCAGGTATACAGATTTTGTACGATTATGTATCTAAACATAGAAACAGCACAGTGATGTATACGATCTTTATTATGGGGAATGTATTCGTATTAGATTTTATATAATCTTACATGTATTATAAAAGAAGTTAAAGTCAGAGTATATTGACATGTATGTATGATAATGGATAATGTGGTAAGTGAGGATTCTGACATCGAATCACAGCCCAACCATTGAAGAGAGGAAAGGTAAGTTAAAAATGTAAAAAATTTGTAGTGTTTGTGGTTAAAGTCATGGATTGAGAACGGTCCTGACAATCTCCCTTTTGCAGAATGCTTTGGCACTGCATTTTGAGGCAATGAGATCGATCTCCATTAGCTCTGCAGCATTCCAACTCTAATTTTCCAAGATTTTCAAAGCTAACTTTGCATTCCCTTGCTTCACTACTCATTTTGAATTTCACTCGCACATAGAACATAAAAATATATATTTCTTATGATTAACTTGTTATGTAACTTGTCTGTACATCACGGAATCATAAATAATACAGAGAAATTTATGGGCCTTACATTCCTCCCCTCCTTCAAGAAATTTTGTCCTCAAAATTAGAATCAAGTCATTCATCTAAAAGTCGGGGGTACTTTTCCCATATCAGGCTTTCTAACTCTCATGTAGCTTCCTCTAAAGTGTGGTGCTGCCAAAGAACCTTAACAAGCAGAATCGTCTTGTTCCGTAACACCTTTTTCTTCTTATCCAATATCTGGATCGGTCTCTCTACATACGATAAGTCATCCTTGAGCTCCAATGGCTCATACCGAATCACATGAGTCAAATTTAGATGGTACTTCCGAAGCATCGATATGTGGAAGACATTATGAATGCCTACTAGCTCCGGTGGCAACGCTAACTTGTAGGCCTTATCTCTCACTCCCTCCAATATCTCAAATGGCTCGATATATCGAGGGCTCAACTTACCCTTCTTACCAAACCTCATAATCCCTTTCGAATGAGAAACTCTGAAGAACACTCAGTCACCTACAGTGAACTCTAGTGGCCTCCATCTCATGTCAACATAAGTTTTTTGCCTGCTCCAAGCTGTTTTTAATCTCTCACATATTAACTGAACAACCTTAGAGGCTTGTTTTACTAAATCAGGAGCAAACGTTTTTCTATCACCCACTTCTTCCCAACCAACAGAGGAACGATACCTTCTACCATAAGTGCTTCATACGATGCCATTCTGATACTGAATTGATAACTGTTATTGTAAGCAAATTCGGCTAATGGTAGGTGATCATCCTAAGAGCCTCTAAAATCCATAACACTCGCTCTCAACATATCCTCTAACGTCTAAATGGTTCTTTCTGACTGACCATTGATTTGAGGATGGAAAGCGGTACTGAAACTTAACTGGGTTCCTATAACTTCTTGAACATGGTCCCAAAAGTTGGAAGTGAACTGGGAATCCCTATCCAATACGATGCTCACTGGAACACCATGTAGCCTCACAATCTCTTGTACGTACAACTCTGCCAAAGTACTCAGAGTATTTATGGATTTGATGGCTAGAAGGTGGACGAATTTTGTCAATATGTCTATCACTACCCAGATAACATCATGGTTCCTCTTAGTCCTCGGCAATCTCATGATGAAATCCATAATGACATGCTCCCATTTTCAAGTCGATATATGTAGAGGTTGCAATAATCCTACAGGCTTCTGATGCTCTACCTTCACTTGCTGACATACTAGACATTTCGCCACAAACTCTGCGATATCTATTTTCATCCCTGACCACCAATACACTTTCCAGAGGTTCTGATACATCTTGTTACTCCCTAGATGTAATGTATATCTCGATGAATGAGCTTCTATCAAAATCACTTTCTTTAACTCTAGGTTATCGGGAATGCAAATCCTGCCTCTAAACTTAGTAGGTCATCATCACTCACTAAGAAATTGGCCACATTAAGCCTCTGAATCAGACTTGCACAATCATCACACAACGGATCGACATGCTGAGCTTGTCATATCCTATCAATCAAATTTTTTCCACTCGTAGGCTTGCTATCACACAGTCACTGTCAACATCAAGATGGTCCATATCCAGACTAAGGTGAGCAAATTGCTTAAGCAGCTCATGTTCTCTAACCATCATGTACAATACCACTCTGAGGCCCTTTCTACTAAGGGCATTAACAACAACATTAACCTTTCCCAAATGGTATAATATCTCGTAATCATAATCCTTCAGAAGCTCTATCCACCGTCTCTACCTCATATTCAACTCTTTCTGTGAAAATAGATATTTGATGCTCTTATGATCTACAAACACCTGAAATTTCTCACCGTACAAGTAGTAGCACTAAATCTTTAATGCAAATACCATGGCTGCCAACTCTAAATCATGGCTCGGGTAGTTCATCTTACAATCTTTAAGTTGTTTGGATCCATAGGCGACTACCTTCCCATCCTACATCAAAGCACAGCCCAGTCCTTATCTCGAGGCATCTGTATAAGCTGAAAAGCCTCCTAAGTTGGTGAGAATTGGTGCGGTGGTCAGTCTACACTTCAACTCACAAAAACTACTTTCTCATTTATCATCCCCCTCAAATACCACATTCTTTCGAGTGAGACGTGTCAATGGAGCAGCTAGCTTAGAGAATCCCTCGACTATCAAACCAAAAAAACAACGGATCTCTATAACTGTCTTGGGTCTTTCCCTATGTACCACAGCCTCTATCTTGGATAGATCCATTGATTCCCCATCTCTTGAGACTACATGACCCAAAAATGATATCTCACTTAGCTAGAAATCACATTTATTGAGTTTAGCATACAACTCCTTATCTCGGAGGGTCTGTAACTGTCAGACCTGGATTTTTGTAGCTTATTTCCTTATGATTTCTATGTGTATGAACACTGTGTAATTATGGTTGAATCATAAGAAGAGTATTTATTAGACTTAAAGTGTTATTGAAATGAATTAACACGCTAAAGCTACATAAAATGCCTAATGTGAGCAATGAGTATCACAGGCTAAACCGAGTCATTCTAAATCATTCTGACTGAAAATAAGAACTTAAAATAAGAGAGCGTAGAGAGCTCATGAAGGAAAGTCAGCTTGATTTAGACCCGAACATACAAAACGAGAATAAAAGCTAAAAAGGGTAAAATGGACCTTTTCGGTGAGAAAAGGAGCTTCGGGTGAAATTATCCACCGAGAGCGGTTGGAATATAAAGAAGAGAGTGTAAGACATGATATAAAACACTTTCAAAAATTTAAGAAAAAGTCAACTTAGTCAATGGTTAAGGAAAAAGTCAACTATAGTTAAAAAAGTGGACTTTTACCATAGTTCGCTAATCAAGGTTAGAAATTAACCTAAGTGTGGAGAAAAATTTGGGGAAAAATATTCTTGGCCAGAATACAAGATAATCATCCTCGGAAGTAAGGAAAATTTATTCGGAAGGATTCCGGAATAAATTTAATGGTTAAAAACGTAATGGGCCTAAGGTGAAAATTTTAAAGCCCATTAAGGTATACTACATGTATATCGAAAATGTTAGGTCCTTTAGACGGAATTGTTGGACCAATTGATCGGGCCAAATTTTGAGACAACAAAAGGCCCGAGATATAGTAAAAATTTCAGCCCGAAAGCCCATTAGGAAAGCCCAAACCGAGAAGCCCAATTGGAAAAGCCCATGAGATAAATATCTAACTATAGTTAAAGTTAACTATGACTCATAAGGTGACTCATAAGGTGACTCATGGTTCAGATTTGGAAAGTCAAGCATAGTGGCTGAAAAGTAAGGCTTAATGGCTAAGTAAGTGGCTTATAAATGCAGCCACACCATTGTCTTCTTCATCACACATTTTCGGCTAGAGAAGAACACCATTGAAACATAACCATTCAAGCTTTCTCTCACTAGAAATCACTAGGAATTAGTCATATTTGGAACTTGCATTCTTCATGGAAGTTGTTCCAAATTGAAAGGAGATTAACATATGTTGGAATTGGCTATCAAGGAGCCATAGAGTGCAAACCGAGAGCCTCCAAAGATTCGACCAAAAGGAGAACACTACAATTGGTATATTTTCTAATTTCCAATTTCATATATGTTAATGTATGAATGATTTCAAGTATGTTGATATATGTTTTAAGCATTGAAACATATTAAATCACCATTAAGAAGGTTAGGCCGAGAGTGATCAATGGGATATTGAAATATGTCAATCTGATTTTAAGACATAAATGGATTAGTACACATGTATTAATGTTAATGGTATAATTAGAATTAATCAAATTGATTAAATAATACATGTAAATTGTTGGCAACCAAGGTGTTTGATAAAATGCCTAAATGAACAATAGGATGATTGGTAATATTGCCTACCAAGTGTATGTGAAAATGCCTAAGTGAAAATGGCTAGAAAATAGGCATGTATGGCATGCCATGGTGGAAACCGAGAATGGCTAAGCTCTCGGCCAAGGCATGTGGCCGAGAGGCCCAATGGGCCAAGCCCAATATTTTTAGGCCCAATAGGGTGTAATGGGCCTAAGACAAGCCCAATAAGAGTTGGTGGGCCCCACAAGCCCAATAGGCCCAACAAAAGTGAATAGTAAAATGAAAATGGACTTAAGGCCTAGTTAGGCCCATTAAGAATTTTTAAGGCCCATTAAGGGAAATTAAACTGTATTAATGTGTAATACAGTAGGAAAATGATAATTAACCTGAGGAATGGTTATTTACAGCTCCGGAGTTTACATCGAGAGCTGATCGGACTGCGGGAATTAGCAGCACCGAGGAAGTGAGGTCACTTGACGTGATCCGAGGTAAGGGACTTTTGCGAGTAGTTAGAGATACCTGCACGTATTTTCAACTGCTTCTGCATTCACTTAAAAACTCTGAGGGTCAGAGAAAGTGAATAATAATTATTGCGACCCGATAGTGGCAAATTACGATTTTGCCCCTAGTTAGTCAAAAAGTTAACTTTTGTGAGAAGTTGCAAAAAGCATGAAAAATACTATTGTGAGTGTTTAATTGCTATTAGCATGAAAATAAATAGATGGGCTAATGATTTTAAGGTTGATATGACTTAAGCACACTTTTAGTGCTGATTTTGATGTTTTATAAACAATCCCTTTTAAATAGCCATCTATCATATTATGTGAGAATGAATCGTGCTAGAGCACAGCTCGCACTAGGATTCATATGTTTTCCACATAACATTAGTGCTGGATTTTGATATGCACTAGATTTTCATGACATGCATGATAGAGTACTGGAGTTTTACTCGTACTCAGCTTTAAATGATATATGCATGACAGAGTGCTGGAACGATTGGCTCGTACTCGATTCTTCATGGTTTATACATGACATAGTACTGGGAGCTATTGCTCGTACTTGATTTTGATATTGTGCATAGCATAGTACTGGGAGATATTGCTCGTACTTGATTTAATACATAAACTATGCATTGACATCGTGCTAGAGCTTAGCTCGCACAAGTTTTCACACTGTGGTACGTAGGATACCGTGGAGGATGGTAAGATCCTCAAGCCTAACATCCTTAAGCCAGAGAGGGCGGGGAGGCTCTGTTCGGTAGGGAGGCTCTCTTACGTAAGATCCTTAAGCCCAACATCCTTAAGCCAGAGAGGGCGGGGAGGCTCTGTTCGGTAGGGAGGCTCTCTTACGGTAAGATCCTTAAGCCCAACATCCTTAAGCCAGAATGGTGGGGAGGCTCTGTTTGGTGGGGAGGCTCTCTTACATAATCCAGGATACTATTTACATGTACCACAGAGTCTTACATGATATATCACATTGGTTGATTTACTGATTTAAACTGCGGACAGACCTGAGGGATGGGTCGGACTTCGATTTATGTTGTGAATCATTTGATGCCATATTTATATGTTATTTAAATATACATGGCATGATTTACGTAAAGGCATGATTTATATATAAATGCATTGTGTTGCACTACATGCCTACTTTTGAGAAATAAAGCATGATTTCTGTACATGTGATTTATTCTGTACAAGTACATATATATTATATTTCAAGACATGCTTTTAAAGTGAGTTAAGGAAATAATGTTTTCAAGGCATAGCACTATTTTGAGTAGATAGTGTGGATATCTACTTGCTTGCCTGATTTCCTTACTGAGCGCGTTATGCTCACCCCCTTTTCTTTACATCTCTCTACTGAGCGTTAGTAGATCGAGAGTTATCGTGGGAGAGTGTCCCAGAGTCCACTGCTAGTTCCTATCGATTCATCAGGTATACTTATTATGTACAGTTGTGTATCTAAACATAGAAACAGCACAGTGATATATACGTTATATATTATGGGGAATGTAATCGTATTAGATTTTATAAAATCTTACATGTATAATAAAAGCAACTACAGTCAGAATTAATATATTGACATGTATATATGAGAATGGATATTATGGTAAGTGAAGACTCTGACATCGAATCACAGCTCAACCAGTGAAGAGAGGAAAGGTAAGTTAAAAATGCGAAAAATTTATTGTGGTTTTTGGTTAAAGTCAAGGATTGAAACTGGGGTCCTGACAGGATGGTATCAGAGCAGAGGTTGGTCTGATGTGAGTCGGTGTTAGAAAATAGGAAAGTGTACATCCCCATAGTACTGTGCTGTGTTTAGATATAACTGTGTATACCGGATAGGAGATGGACTAATTCATTATTATAAATGCAGGGACTTTGCCTATATGGCAAATACGCGTAGTGGTAGAGGTATGAGAGGTAGGGCTCGAGGCCGGGGAGAGAGACCCGAGGGACGAGCCGCTGCCAGGCCATTACCTACGCATGAGACTGCAGGTGCTACTGAGGCACCCGATTGTGCTGAGACGCGCTTCACGAGATTAGAGCGTGGTCTCGAGACTATTATTGAGATACTGGCATAGACGATGCCAGGTAGGCAGAGACAGGAGGCAGGAGCTGCTACTGGAGAGGCAGTTGCCCCTGATACACCTACGCAGACAGCTGATGCACAGAGGACAGTAGATACTCCTACACCCCCACCGGTTTTGGGTGGCAGTGGATTAGGATATGGATGTGACTTGCATCGGTTGAGGGAGTTCCAGAAGTTTAGACCCCCATCATTTAGTGGGGTCAAGAACCCCGTAGCTGCCGAGGAGTGGTTAGCAGAGCTAGAGAAGCTCTATGGATACTTTGAGTGTACGACCTCGGAGATGGTCGCGTTTGCTGCGTTCCTACTGAAGGGAGCTGCAGAGCATTGGTGGAAGTCCACCCGACCTATATTGAGATCCCGACACACAGATATCACTCGGGATATATTTCGGGAGGCCTTTAGGAGGTAGTTTATTCTTGACACCGCACAGCGGAAGTTACATGCAGAGTTTCTGAGACTCAACCAGAGGAGTTTATCGGTGGACGAGTATGAGACTCGATTCCTATCCCTAGGAAGATACGACCCGGATACTATGTACAGTGAGACCAGGAAGGTCCACAGGTTTATCGACGGGTTGAGACCAGTGCTACGGTCCAAGTTGGTTCCGCTGGACATAGTGACCTATGAAGAGGCAGTGCGCAGGGCGTAACTATGTGAGCAGGACTACGAGAGGAATGCTTTCGAGTTTGGGAAGTTTAGCCGTAGCTAAGACTTGCAGAAGAAGAGGCCGGCTAGAGATTTTAGTTATCGAGGGGGGAAGAAACCCTTCGGTAAGAGATCACGAATAGAGGGGACACGAGATAGATATGCTAGATCTCCTGCTTATCCGACTGCAGCCCCAGCGAAGGGCATTATGATAGGAGGACCGAGACTTGCTGCAGATCAGTACAGAAGATGCGGCAGATTTCATGGTGATAGGTCGTGTTCACAGGGTGCTATAGTATGTTTCCGATGTGGGAAACAGGGGCATTTGGTTAGAGATTGCCCATTGCTGTATGCGACTGCACCACAGAGGGACAGGGAGTTTGATAGAGCTCCAGCTGGTACGTCTGCTCAGAGAGGTAGAGCGACGACAGAGGAGAAGGGGAAACAAGTGATGGGTCAAGGGCGAGTACATGCTTTGGACCAGGGGACAGCTGATGCTTCATCGGATGTGATTCGAGGTAACATCCTGATTTATGATATTGAAGCATATGTTCTAATTGATCCTGGTGCCACGCATTCTTTTGTATCGCCTTCATTTGCATGTAAATTAGAGAGACATGTAGAGCGTACACAATTATGTATGATGATGTTAATCAGTACGCCTATGGATAGTAGTCAAGTTGTAGAATATGTATATAATGACTGCAAGTTGAGAGTAGGGGATAAGGAGATGACAGCCAATCTAATATTACTAAGCATGAGTGACTTTGATATAATATTAGGAATGGATTGGCTATCTGCAAACCATGCTGTTTTAGACTGCTATGCTAAGATAGTTATGTTTCCTAACCCTACTAGATATGTTGTAAAGTTTAATAAAGATAAATGAAAAGAGTAGATATGATTATTATATGACTTCTGATTTAGAAAACCTTCAACATATCAAGGTTTCATTGCGTACGTGGTAGATATGGATAAGGCACATCCGGAGTTGGCAGATATCACTGTGGTCAGTGAGTACCCAGATGTTTTCCCGGATGAATTGCCAGGGTTACCACCAGACAGAGAGATGGAGTTCTGTATAGATTTGGTACCTGGTACGGAGCCTATTTCGAGACCACCATATCGCATGGCCTTAGTTGAGCTGGAGGAGCTCAAGAGACAGTTACAGGAGCTGTTGGATAGGGGCTTTGTACGACCGAGTATTTCACCTTGGGGAGCACCGGTTTTGTTTGTGAGGAAGAAGGATGGGAGCCTCCGATTGTGTATAGACTATCGATTGTTGAATAAGGCCACCATCAAGAATAGGTACCCCCTTCCATGTATTGACGACTTGCTAGATCAGCTACAGGGAGCACAGGTCTTTTTCAAGATTGACCTAAGGTCTGGGTATCATCAGCTGAAGGTTCGGAGTGGAGATGTACCCAAGACAGCATTTCGTACCCGATATGGCCACTACGAGTTCTTGGTCATGCCATTCGGATTGACGAATGCTCCAGCTACTTTCATGGCTTTGATGAACGATGTGTTCAAGCCATACTTGGACCAGTTTGTTATCGTCTTCATCGATGACATATTGGTGTATTCGAGATCCAAGGAGGAACATGAGGAGCACCTCAGGATCGTGTTACAGACGTTACGGGAGCATGAGTTATATGCTAAGCTCAGCAAGTGTGACTTTTGGTTGTCACAGATCTCGTTTTTGGGACATGTTATATCGAGAGATGGTGTATCAGTTGATCCATCTAAGATAGAGGCTGTAGTTCAGTGGGAACAGCCAAAGACAGTCATCGAGATCAAGAGTTTTCTGGGTTTAGCTGGATACTATCGGAGATTCGTTGAGGGATTTTCGAAGTTGGCTGCTCCGTTGACACGTCTTACTCGAAAGAGTGCACCGTTCATATGGAACGAGGATTGTGAGAAGAGCTTTGAGGAGTTGAAGCGTCGATTGACCACCGCTCCGATTCTCACTATCCCTACCAGCTCAGGAGGATTTGCAGTATATACCGATGCTTCGCATCAGGGACTGGGCTGCGTATTGATGCAGGACGGGAAGGTAGTTGCTTACGGATCCAGACAGCTGAAGGATCATGAGAAGAACTATCCGACCCATGATTTGGAACTAGCAGCGATAGTGTTTGCGTTGAAGGTATGGCGCCACTACTTGTATGGAGAGAAGTTCCAGATATTTACCGACCACAAGAGCCTTAAGTATCTGTTCTCGCAGAAGGAGCTGAACATGAGACAGAGAAGATGGCTAGAGCTTCTGAAGGACTACGACTGCGAGATACTTTATCATCCGGGTAAGGCTAATGTTGTAGCCGATGCCTTGAGCAGGAAGAGCCTGGGGATGGTATTGTAATGATGGTTAGGGAACATGATTTGCTAGAGCAGTTTGCCAGCCTCAGTTTGGGAGTCGTGCCTTTTGACATGGATATAGGCTATGTGATAGCTAGTCTACGCTTGGAGCCGGACCTGTTGGACAGGATCAGAGTGGCTCAGCAGACTGATCCATTTTGTATGGATGTGAGTAGTCAGATGCAGAAGGGCACCGTGACTGATTTTGAGTTGAGTTCTGATGGACTACTGAGGTTCAGAGGCAGATTGTGTGTTCCCGAGGATTCAGGACTCAGGAGATTGATATTGGCGGAAGCTCATTCGTCGAGGTATACTTTACATCCGGGGAGTAACAAGATGTATCAGAACCTCCGAAAGGTATACTGGTGGTCGGGCATGAAGAGAGATGTGGCAGACTTTGTGGCAAAGTGTCTTGTATGTCAGCAGGTGAAGGTAGAGCATCAGAAACCTGCAGGATTGTTGCAGCCTCTACCTATACCGACATGGAAATGGGAGCACATCACCATGGATTTCGTGATGGGTTTACCGAGGACCCGCAGGAATCACGATGCTATATGGGTGATCGTTGATAGACTGACGAAGTCAGCCCACTTCCTAGCTATGAGAGCTACCGATACTCTGAGTTCATTAGCAGAACTGTACGTACGCGAGGTAGTGAGGTTACACGGTGTACCAGTGAGCATAGTCTCTGATAGGGATTCCCGCTTCACATCCCAGTTTTGGGGACATTTTCAGGAAGCCATGGGAACCCAGTTGAGTTTGAGCACCGCTTTCCATCCTCAGACAGATGGTCAGTCAGAGAGGACTATACAGACTCTGGAGGACATGTTGAGAGCATGTGTGCTAGACTATCGAGGCTCCTGGGATGACCACCTACCACTAGCCGAGTTCGCCTACAATAACAGTTATCATTCGAGTATCGGGATGGCACCGTATGAGGCTTTGTATGGCCGTAGATGTCGTTCCCCTATTGGATGGGAAGTGGGTGACCGTAAGATTTTTGCTCCTGACTTGGTTACGCAAGCATCTGAGGACGTCCGCTTGATAGTAGAGAGACTGAGGACAGCTCAGAGCAGATAGAAGAGTTACGCTGACAGGAGAGGTAGGCCACTAGAGTTTGCAGTTGGTGAATCCGTGTTTTTGAGAGTTTCTCCTTCCAAGGGCATAGCGAGATTTGGAAGAGAGGGAAACTAAATCCTCGTTATATTGGACCCTTTGAGATACTTGATCGAGTGGGAGATAAGGCATATAGGTTGGCATTGCCACCGGACTTATCAGGTGTCCACAACGTCTTCCACTTATCGATGCTTCGGAAGTATCACCCGGATCCGTCACATGTGATTAGTTACGAGCCTTTGGAGCTCCGAGAGGACTTGTCATATGTAGAGAGATCGATTCGGATATTGGATAGGAAGGAGAAGGTATTGAGATCGAAGACCATCGGATTAGTGAAGATTCTCTGGCAGCATCATACTTCAGAGGAAGCTACTTGGGAGCTAGAGAGTCTGATGCGAGAGAAGTACCCTCACCGATTTGAGGACTGACTTGGTTCTAATTTGAAGGACCAAATTTTCTGAGTGGGGGAGGATTGTCAGACCCAAATTTTTGTAGCTTATTTCCTTATGATTTCTATGTGTATGAACACTATGTAATTATGGTTGAATCATAAGAAGAGTATTTATTAGACTTAAAGTGTTATTGAAATGAATTAACACGCTAAAGCTACATAAAATGCCTAATGTGAGCAATGAGTATCACAGGCTAAACCGAGTCATTCTAAATCATTCTGACTGAAAATAAGAACTTAAAATAAGAGAGCGTAGAGAGCTCATGAAGGAAAGTCAGCTTGATTTAGACCCGAACATACAAAACGAGAATAAAAGCTAAAAAGGGTAAAATGGACCTTTTCGATGAGAAAAGGAGTTTCGGGTGAAATTATCCACCGAGAGCGGTTGGAATATAAAGAAGAGAGTGTAAGACATGATATAAAACACTTTCGAAAATTTAAGAAAAAGTCAACTTAGTCAATGGTTAAGGAAAAAGTCAACTATAGTTAAAAAAGTGGACTTTTACCATAGTGGACTAATCAAGGTTAGAAATTAACCTAAGTGTGGAGAAAAATTTGGGGAAAAATATTCTTGGCCAGAATACAAGATAATCATCCCCGGAAGTAAGGAAAATTTATTCGGAAGGATTTCGGAATAAATTTAATGGTTAAAAACGTAATGGGCCTAAGGTGAAAATTTTAAAGCCCATTAAGGTATACTAAATGTATATCGAAAATGTTAGGTCCTTTAGACGGAATTGTTGGACCAATTGATCGGCCAAATTTTGAGACAACAAAAGGCCCGAGATATAGTAAAAATTTCAGCCCGAAAGCCCATTAGGAAAGACCAAACCGAGAAGCCCAATTGGAAAAGCCCATGAGATAAATATCTAACTATAGTTAAAGTTAACTATGACTCATAAGGTGACTCATAAGGTGACTCATGGTTCAGATTTGGAAAGTCAAGCATAGTGGCTGAAAAGTAAGGCTTAATGGCTAAGTAAGTGGCTTATAAATGCAGCCACACCATTGTCTTCTTCATCACAAATTTCCGGCTAGAGAAGAACACCATTGAAACATAACCATTCAAGCTTTCTCTTACTAGAAATCACTAGGAATTAGTCATATTTGGAACTTGCATTCTTCATGGAAGTTGTTCCAAATTGAAAGGAGATTAACATATGTTGGAATTGGCTATCAAGGAGCCATAGAGTGCAAACCGAGAGCCTCCAAAGATTCGGCCAAAAGGAGAACACTACAATTGGTATATTTTCTAATTTCCAATTTCATATATGTTAATGTATGAATGATTTCAAGTATGTTGATATATGTTTTAAGCATTGAAACATATTAAATCACCATTAAGAAGGTTAGGCCGAGAGTGATCAATGGGATATTGAAATATGTCAATTTGATTTTAAGACATAAATGGATTAGTACACATGTATTAATGTTAATGGTATAATTAGAATTAATCAAATTGATTAAATAATACACGTAAATTGTTGGCAACCAAGGTGTTTGATAAAATGCCTAAATGAACAATAGGATGATTGGTAATATTGCCTACCAAGTGTATGTGAAAATGCCTAAGTGGAAATGGCTAGAAAATAGGCATGTATGGCATGCCATGGTGGAAACCGAGAATGGCTAAGCTCTCGGCCAAGGCATGTGGCCGAGAGGCCCAATGGGCCAAGCCCAATATTTTTAGGCCCAATAGGGTGTAATGGGCCTAAGACAAGCCCAATAAGAGTTGGTGGGCCCCACAAGCCTAATAGGCCCAACAAAAGTGAATAGTAAAATGAAAATGGACTTAAGGCCTAGTTAGGCCCATTAAGAATTTTTAAGGCCCATTAAGAATTTTTAAGGCCCATTAAGGGAAATTAAACTGTATTAATGTGTAATACAGTAGGAAAATGATAATTAACCTGAGGAATGGTTATTTACAGCTCCGGAGTTTACATCGAGAGCTGATCGGACTGCGGGAATTAGCAGCACCGAGGAAGTGAGGTCACTTGACGTGATCCGAGGTAAGGGACTTTTGCGAGTAGTTAGAGATACCTGCATGTATTTTCAACTGCTTCTGCATTCACTTAAAAACTCTGAGGGTCAGAGAAAGTGAATAATAATTATTGCGACCCGATAGTGGCAAATTACGATTTTACCCCTAGTTAGTCAAAAAGTCAAATTTTGTGAGAAGTTGCAAAAAGCATGGAAAATACTATTGTGAGTGTTTAATTGCTATTAGCATGAAAATAAATAGATGGGCTAATGATTTTAAGGTTGATATGACTTAAGCACACTTTTAGTGCTGATTTTGATGTTTTATAAACAATCCCTTTTAAATAGCCATCTATCATATTATGTGAGAATGAATCGTGCTAGAGCACAGCTCGCACTAGGATTCATATGTTTTCCACATAACATTAGTGCTGGATTTTGATATACACTAGATTTTCATGACATGCATGATAAAGTACTGGAGTTTTACTCGTACTCAGCTTTAAATGATATATGCATGACAGAGTGCTGGAACGATTGGCTCGTACTCGATTCTTCATGGTTTATACATGACATAGTACTGGGAGCTATTGCTCGTACTTGATTTTGATATTGTGCATAGCATAGTACTGGGAGCTATTGCTCGTACTTGATTTAATACATAAACTATGCATTGACATCGTGCTAGAGCTTAGCTCGCACAAGTTTTCACACTGTGGTACGTAGGATACCGTGGAGGATGGTAAGATCCTCAAGCCTAACATCCTTAAGCCAGAGAGGGCGGGGAGGCTCTGTTCGGTAGGGAGGCTCTCTTACGTAAGATCCTTAAGCCCAACATCCGAAAGCCAGAGAGGGCGGGGAGGCTCTGTTTGGTAGGGAGGCTCTCTTACCGTAAGATCCTTAAGCCCAACATCCTTAAGCCAGAATGGTGGGGAGGCTCTGTTTGGTGGGGAGGCTCTCTTACATAATCCAGGATACTATTTACATGTACCACAGAGTCTTACATGATATATCACATTGGTTGATTTACTGATTTAAACTGCGGACAGACCTGAGGGATGGGTCGGACTCCGATTTGTGTTGTGAATCATTTGATGCCATATTTATATGTTATTTAAATATACATGGCATGATTTACATAAAGGCATGATTTATATATAAATGCATTGTGTTGCACTACATGCCTACTTTTGAGACATAAAGCATGATTTCTGTACATGGGATTTATTCTGTACAAGTACATATATATTATATTTCAAGACATGCTTTTAAAGTGAGTTAAGGAAATAATGTTTTCAAGGCATAGCACTATTTTGAGTAGATAGTGTGGATATCTACTTGCTTGCCTGATTTCCTTACTGAGCGCGTTATGCTCACCCCCTTTTCTTTACATCTCTCTACAGAGCGTTAGTAGATCGAGAGTTATCGTGGGAGAGTGTCCCAGAGTCCACTGCTAGTTCCTATCGATTCATCAGGTATACTTATTATGTACAGTTGTGTATCTAAACATAGAAACAGCACAGTGATATATACGTTATATATTATGGGGAATATAATCGTATTAGATTTTATAAAATCTTACATGTATAATAAAAGCAACTACAGTCAGAATTAATATATTGACATGTATATATGAGAATGGATATTATGGTAAGTGAAGACTCTGACATCGAATCACAGCCCAACCAGTGAAGAGAAGAAAGGTAAGTTAAAAATGCGAAAAATTTATTGTGATTTTTGGTTAAAGTCAAGGATTGAAACTGGGGTCCTGACAGTAACATTGTTTCAAGTGTGGCTCATGTCTTTCCCTGGACTTCGAGTATACCAATATGTCATCTATAAAGACAATCACAAAGTTGTCCAAGTATGGCTTAAATACATCATTCATTAAAGCCATAAATGCTACAGGAGCATTCGTCAACCCAAATGGCATAACTAGAAACTCATAATGGCCACAACAACTTTGAAACGCTATCTTGGACACATCTCCACTTCGAATCCTCAATTGATGATACCCAGACCTCAAATCAATCTTTGAAAAGATCTTTGCTCCCTACAACTGATCCAATAAATCATCAATCTGTGGAAGGAGATACTTATTCTTAATGGTAGTCTTGTTCAACAATCGATAATCTATACACAGTCGAAGACTCCTATCTTTCTTCCCCACAAATAGAACCGATACTCCCCAAGGTGACACACTCGGTTTGATAAATCCATTGTCCGACACTCTAGTAATTACCACCTTAGCTCCTCCAATTCCACTAGAGCCATTCTATACGGTGGTTTAGATATTGGTTTTGTACCAGACACTAAATTAATATAGAACTCTATCTCTCTATCTGGTGGCAACCCTGGTAATTCATCCAGAAAGACATCAGGGAACTCTTTAACCACTGGGATAATCAACCACATATGCATAAAACCATCAACATATTACAATTACATTTGTTAGCGAAATCGTTCATTCTTAGAAATAATTTACTACTTCTTGCATTATTTTTCAAATCTATAACATACTTGTCAAGGGTGGTAAACATTATTGTCTTAGCATAACAATCTAAAACAGCATGGTTTGCAGTCAACAAATCTATTCCTAGTCGTTCATGTGTAATAGAATAAGATTAGCCAACATATCCTTTTCCCATACTTTTAACTTACAATCCTTACATAAATACTCAGTCACTACATTATCACTCATTAGAGTGCTTATAAGCAACACCTTACCTAAACGTAAAGGTTTCACATGTTTAATCAATTTACATGCAAATGAAGGTGATATAAATGAATGTGTGGCACCAGTATCAATTAATGCTAATGCTTCAAATTTAAAGACTAGGATAGTACCTTTAATCACATCCGTAGAAGCTTTTACAGATGCCTGGTCTAATGCAAACACTCGCACTTAGCCAATAGCTTGCTTCCCCTTCTCTTCAGTCGTGGCCTTCCTCTTAGGAGTAGGTGTCTCCACTGTGGCCTTCTCTTGCTCTTTGCCTTTCTGTGGGGCTGTAATAAACAACTCTGGGCATAAATCATGGTACTTCGTACTCCATGTGAGTCCACACGATACATCGTACTCCGTGAACCCTAATATCACAAATTAGCAAGATTAGGAGTGCTCGAAGTATTTAGGTCTTATCATCCTATCTCCAGCTGTATCAATATTAGGTTTCAAAAAATTCACATGCGAGCATATCAAATCGGTGTGACACACAGTCTACACGAGGCTCCAATACGGCCTTATCAAATCACGTGTGAGGATCAGTGTAAGATTACATAGCCTACACGACGTCTCCAAACATGATTTTATGCACATCACATAATGAAAATCTACTGTGAGCAAAACAAAGCTTCAGCACTAGGTCATGTGAAAATCATATTTGTCACAACCTCCTTTATCTAAATTACTACAAATGTTTCGTTTTTTCCTTACCTTTCCCTTCATGACAATTTTAATATATGTTGGGTTGTGATTTGGTATTAGTCACATCTTCTTTACTTACCTTATCATCCATTTCTAATTAAATTAATAATCCATGAGGTTCATATCAGTTAACTGTGATGTATATATGTTGAAACTGTATTTACATATATTAACCTCTATTGACATTCCCCAAAATTACATCGCATGTATTACTATGTCGTTACATGTTTAGATACAAAATCATATGAATGTGCATACCTTTCGATTGATGGAAAACAACAGACTATAGGAATGTAAGCCCTCAGTTGTGCTCTAGATACTGCGAATGCTCTGTAGAGAGGAGGAAAATGAAAAGGTGAGCTCACTGGCTTATTAAGGCAATCATGCAAGCAAATAGATAAAAACACTATCTACATGTTTATAATACCATGCCTTAAAGTATTCTTTCTCGTTTCACATCTGAAGCATGAATCTTTTTGGTATAAAACTTATGCAATGCATATATATTCACTCGTATATATCGAAATCATGCTTTACTCATAAACACAAGTAAT
This sequence comes from Firmiana major, assembly GCA_033439115.1. Taxonomy (NCBI): domain Eukaryota; kingdom Viridiplantae; phylum Streptophyta; class Magnoliopsida; order Malvales; family Malvaceae; genus Firmiana; species Firmiana major. The sequence goes on from CM065903.1 coordinate 41,187,877, forward strand.
TCATGCAAAACATTGCATTTTCATTTAAAGCTTATAAAACATATCATGTCATTTCATTTCAGTCATAAAAAATGTCATTTCATGATATGCGTGTATAAGAGGATGGTTTAGGACGATCAAGGGAACGTGTGGATTGGGAATTGAAGCAGCTAAAATGCAAACTGGGCGGAAACAATGATGGTAGACTTTGAATGGAAAACAAAATAACAGCCTAGACCCGAAGTCTAAAGAGACTTGAACCAAAGGTATTGGTGTAAGACCCGATATTTTCGAGTGCATTTAAAAATGCAAAAGGACTTAAATGGTATTCTCGAATACGTGCAAGGGCAAAATGGTCAAAAGACCAAAATTCGATATTTATCGGGACAAGAAAATTTAATTAAAAATATGAGAATGAGAAATCTTGATCAATGATGAAGAAATAATTAAATTTCGGGTTAAATTGATCAAGATATGAATTTCTTGGGATAAATCGGGATTTTCGCATCGAAAAATAATCCCGAAAATAATCGAAAAATATACCGGAAAGGTAAAATCGGACTGAGAAAATTATTTACAGATTAGATGAATAAAATATATTTTTTAAAAGATATTTGTGTATTTTAATATTATTTTATTGATTAAAATAATATTAAAAATAAATTATAAATAAATAAAAATAAATAAATTAAAAAAAAAATAAAAAAAAAAAAAAAACAAAAAAAAAAAAAACGCGAATTGGAATCGCGAGAAACAGAAACAGAGAAGAAGAAAAACGCGAAAGGCGAGCCGAGGAAGAGAAGACGACGGACGAGCCTCACCGGCGGCCAAGGGCCCCAGGCGAGGGTCGGCGAAGGTCGGGCGACCTCAGGCGAGCCCACAGGCGGCAGCGACGCGCGGCGAAGTGGCCGAAAAAACGTCGGAAAACGGAGGGGATGCCGCGGGGAAGAAACGTCGATCGGCGGCCATCGACGCCGATTCGAGACAAACCGAGGCCAGATTTGAGAAGCCCAGGCCGTGGCGCGTCGATTGGTGGCGGAATCACGCCGGGAACCGGCCGGACGGCGCCGGCACGACCAATTGTTCCCTGAACCGGCCGAACCGGACTGAACCGGCCAAGTTGAACCGAACCGGACCCGAGCTGAACCGGCGGTCCGAACCGGGTTGAACCGGACCGGACCGGTTCAGCCAAAAAAGAGAGGGAAAAAAGGAAGAAAAAGGGAAAAAGAAAAAGAGAAAAAATTGGGGAAAATTTCAGTGATGCAATCGAGCTTCGGGTAAGTCGGTAAGCGGTCAAATTGACCGATTTAATTTTCTGAATATTTAATTTAATTAATTCCGACTGGAAATTTACCCGGAAAAATATATTTAATTGTGTAGCTCGACAATTGGCATCCACTGAGAGCTCGAGACAGCCTCGATTTGTATACGATCAGGGAATAACGGGTAAGTGACCCTTATTTACGACAATTTTATATCGTTATGCGTGATTGATATTTAACGCATAAATTACGGATTTAATTTCCGCATAAATGAATTAAATTCTGGAAAATTAGATAAATTGTCGTAAATATTAAATTGAGATATCAGAGAATTTAGAACGAGGCTAAATAAATTACTGATGGGCCCAGTGAGCCCAATAGGCCTCGATAAAGTGTGGTAAACAGGCTTAAGGCCGATTAAGGCCCATTATGGTGCATCGGGCCCAATATGGGTAAACGGGCCCAATGATTTAAATAAAGCCTAGAAAATTGTGAAATACAATAAATTGTATTGTATTTGACCTGATGAATGTGTATCCGCAGTGCCAGAGATTTGATTTGGATTTGGAGCAAATCGGACTGCGTGACGAGACATCGATGTAAAGGTCAGACTGTACAGAAAATGAGGTAAGGGAATTGTGTGAGTAGCTAGAGGTAGCTACGCATATTTTAATAGATTTTGTATACACTGATTATGTATGTATACACGATTATTGTAAAATGATCCTAAAAGTGGTTTAAATAATTTTAAGGATCGAAATAGGTGAAATGTCTATTTTACCCCTATTGAGGGAAGTTCACCTAAGGATGGTGAAAGCATTGACATGCATGGAATGCATGATTTAAGGATTTTTATGATTAAGGAATTTTCTTGATTTTAATCAAAGTAAAACGATAGATTGGCCAGTAAATGCATGAATTTCACAAAATAACACTACGTAGGTGTTATTAATATTTAAATGAAATTTCTTTGGAAAAGAGGCCAACTATCAAGTTTATATGGAAACAGATAGTGCCGACACGTAGTTCGCACTATATCTGCGTTTGTGAATGTGCATAAATGTGCTTGAGCAATTGCTCGCACCGACTTGTGACATCATATGCATGAAATGTGCTAGAGCATGGTGCTCGCACTGATTTTTAATATTGTGAAATGAGAGCTGCTGGAGCCTAGCTCGCACTCTGTTTTGACATGTTTTGACATGTTTTGATTTGTTTTGACGTGGTATGCATAAAATAGTGCTGGAGCGATTACTCGCACTACTTTTAATGATTTGACATGCATGAGAGATGCTGGAGCTTAGCTCGCATCCTGTTTTGATTTAATTATGCATAAAAGCCGTGCTGGAGTGAAACTCGCACGAGATTTGATTTAGTTATGCATAAAGCCGTGCTGGAGTATAACTCGCACGAGATTTGATTTACTTGAGCATTCATTTGTGCTGGAGCGTTGCTCGCACAAAGTTTTATATGGTTTTCATAATTCATTTGAATGCCGTACTGGAGTTTTTCTCGTACGAGGTTTTCACTGAATTTATATACATATCCGTACTAGAGCGTTGCTCGTACGTGGAATTTACAAGAAATTATAATCAGTTTAAGTCGTACTGGAGCGCTGCTCGTACGCAGATTTCACTGATTTTTATGAAACCGTGCTAGAGCTTCGCTCGCACGAGATTTTCAGATATCATGAATATGCATGGAGCCGTGCTTGAGCTTCGCTCGCACAGGGATTTATATTACATGCATATAGCCGTGTTGGAGCCTCCTGTAGACTGTGTGTCACAGTGAGATGATATGCTCACACGTGCATTCTGAGACAGAGATGATATGGGTGGATAAGACCTATTACAGGCACCCCTGACTGAGCTTGGGTTCACGGAGTACTTTGTACCGTGTATGTCACGCGGAGTACGCTGTACCGTGGGGATTGTTGGAGTGGAGTGGCATTAGCCACGAGGCAGCAAGCCTTGCCCTCGCAATCCTGGTGTTATGCTGTTCTGGCGGGTAGGACGACCCACCTCCCGTTTCAGGTGTGATACCCCGCACACTAGGTACCGTGTTGCCAGGGATCACTAGGATATGGCCATAGTCCTCGATGTTACTGATAATTACCTTATTGTCTCACATGATATAACTTGTGGTCTGTTAGACCAGGGTAGACCCGAAGGAGGGGTCAGGCCCCCGATTTGATGAATTTATGATTTCATATGATTTTATGATATGTGACCCTAAAAGAAGGGTGGTTTTATAACCGGAGTTTTATAATGAATTTTATTGAATTGTTTTATGAGATGGACCCGGAAGGGTTAGTTTTAACTGCAGTTTTAATGTTTTGATTTAAATGCAGTAGCATGTGAAGTTTTCCATGCTTTCATTTGAAATCCATGTTTTGTCTTACATGGCATAAAAGACTGCATGATCTTGATTAAATTCATGCTTAATATGATTTAATGATGTCACATAAAATGTTTTGAATGCATGAGTTACATGATTTATATATGCACAAATAGTTTTGGATAAACTATGGCATTGAATATGCATGACTTTGTGCGTGTAATTTTAAATGAAAAGAAATGGATTTAAGGGCATGGCATTATGAGCATGTAGATAGTGGAGCTATCTACTTACTTGCATAATTGCCTTACTGAGCGTGTGGTTTGCTCACCCCCCCTTATTTTCCCATCTTTTCAGAGCACTTGTAATAATTATTGAGCGGCTGAGGACTTGCATGCTTAATATCCGCTGCTTGCTGCTTCCCATCGAGAGACAGGTATACACATTTGTATGGTTTTGTATCTAAATATGTAATGCACAGTACTGTAAACGGATATGATGTCGGGGATATTGAGTCATGTAAATATCATTGGGTATGTGTTTATTTAAAGTCAAAAGGATAGTAGACTCTGATATATGATTATGGGAATGAAATGTTAAATAGTGTGAGGTGACTAACACCGAATCATAGCCCAACTGTGTTGTAGGATGGTCACGACGAGAGAAAGGTAAGAATTAAATAATAAATGAAAAAGCGAAAAATTTACTCTGATTTTTAGGTAATTCGGGTCGTGACAGGTTTAATGGTATCAGAGCTGAGTTGGCCTGATATGAGTCGGTGTTAGTGGTTAAGAAGTTTACATCCCCATGTACTGTGCATTGCTTAGATACAATTGTGTATATCGAGATGGAAGTGCAGCTAAGAATTTGGTTTTAAATGCAAGAATAGACTCATTGACTGATAGCCGCTATGGTTGAGAGGCGAGTACACGAGCTCAAGGCCGTTGAGGTAGGCCCATGAGTTGTACTGAGTCGCCACATGAGACTTGAGATGAGATTGACGTGGAGGCTGGTTGATCATGCCCCCCAGAGTCCAACAGAGAGATCGGACAGAGTCTGACAAAGAGATCGGATAGAGTCTGACAGAGAGATCAGACAGTATTGAGATACGCTTCGCGAGGTTGGAGCGGAGTGTGGAGAATATTTTGCGAGCTAATTGCTCAGGGTATGTATGAGGGCGAGTCGGAACATTGATGAAAGTTCGCTCGACCCATTTGAAGATTTCGACATCCAGAATGGACATGAAAAATAATTTCAGATGTATTCCGGTGACAGAATATCCCGGACAGTGTTTAAAAGAAAATTACAAATAACATTATTTACTCTGACCCAGAGGAACATGTTGATTGACGAGTATAATACTCAGTTTATATTCCTGGGCAGATGTGACTCGGACACGATGAACAGTGAGAGTCGAGATGTTTGAAAGTTCATGGAAGGACTCAGATTAACAATTAGAGTCCGATTAGCCCGTTAGATCGCTACCTACGACGAGGCAGTGCGCAGACTACCGTGTGTGAATAAGATCATGAGTTGTATGCCTCTGAGATTGAGAAAGGTAGTAAGGGGCTGAAATAGAGACAAAAAGAGAATAAAGAAATGACAGAGATGTCAGAATGAAAAAAAAAGGTAGTTTGGTAAAAGCTTAGAGCTGATAAATCACGGGGTAAGTTGATTGATAAACCCCAGTATATCTAATTTTAATAATTATGAGGGGTATTATGATTTGAGGACCCCGACTTGCTACGTAACAGTATAACAGTGTAGCAATGTGAACAGTGTAAGATGTGTGGTAATTACCACATAAATAAGATGTTGGACGAGGGCGAGTGTATGCCTTGGACCAGGACACTACTGATGTTTCATAGGATGTGGTGGAAGATACCACACTGGTTAAAAAAAAATGAAATAATTATTTTAATTGATCCTGGTGCCACGCATTTATTCATACCGCCTTCAGTTGCTTATAAGTTAGTGAAAAAATGTGAAGCCTATACCTTTAAGCATGAAGAGGATGATAGTTAGTTGATTTTCACTAACTGAATATGGGTATAGAGATTGTAAGTTGAAAATAGGGGTGAAAATATCACTGAAAAGTGTATTGTAACTAGACAAGTAAGGAAAGAGTATGCCATAAGTGATATATAAAAGGAGATATATTGGAATAAGAGACGTATGCAAGGTAAGGATATCCTTGATATGCAAAGTAAATTGGATTAAGCGGTATGTAGTCAAGTCTGAGGGATAATAAAGGTATTTTAAAATATCTCCCTGCCTGAAGATTTGACAGCGTCTGGAAGCGCACGCATAATCTATAGATTGAATTCGACGGTCATAAAATATACATTAAAATTTGGGTACCTTTGCTGGTACGATAAAGAGATATAGAAATTCATTAATCATGAAAGTTTAAAAATTAAAATTTTATAAAAGCCGTCAATATAAGAGGAAAGAAATGACGTGAGCTAGTATCTTGAACGAAAGCTATTTCGAAATGACATTGTACGTTTATGCGTACATAGGTCAAGTATATGAAAAATTGAAATATTGAGTGGAACTCAACTACGTTAAGGTATTTAAACCTTACCTGGACCGATAGGTTGTCATCTACAGCGATGATATTATGATGTATTCGAAGTCCAGGGATGAGTATGAGTAGCAACGGGAAACTGTCTTACAGACGAGGTGTTGAGAGTTTCTTGAAATGGGCTGCTCAGTTGAGATGTCTCGTTTGGGAAAAGATTTCATACGAGTAGTATGATAAGTATGAAAATAGCTTCGATGAGTTTTGGTATATTGGAGTAATGAACTGACCACCGTAAGTATTCTCACCATGACTAACAGCTCAAGAGGTTTCATTGTGAATGGATACCAAAATAAGGATTGGGCTGTGTATTGATGTAAAATGGGAAGATAGTCGTTTATGGATCCAAATAATTCAAGGACCATAAGAGAAACTATCCGACCCATGATTTAGAGTTGGCAGCCGTAGCGTTTACACTAAAAGTATGGCGCCACCACTTATACGGTGAAACATTTCGGGTATGCACTGATCGTAAAAGCCCTGAGTATCTGTTTTCACAGAAAGAGTAGAATATGAGATAACCAAGAGGGTTAGAGCTTCTAAGGATTATGATTGTGAATATTGTACCACCCAAGAAAGGCTAATGTAAAGGCTGATGCTTTAAACAGAAAGAGCCTCGGGATGGTATTACATATGATGGTCAGGGAGCGTGAGCTGCTAGAGCAGTTGTGAACCTCAGTAGTGATGTGATTCCTTCTGATGATGACGGTGATTTTGTGACAGCTAGCCTGAGGTTAGAACCGGATTTGTGTGACCGGATTTGCCAGGCTTAGCGTGATGATCGGCATGGTGTCGATAGTGTGGGTCAGATTCAGAAGGGTATAGTGACAGAGTTCACAGTGAGTGATGATGACTCACAGAGGTTCAGAGACAGTATAAGTGCTCCTCAGGACCATAGTTGATAAGAAAGTGCTATTGTCAGAAGCTCACTCTTCGGGATATACAGTGCAACCGAGAAGTAATAAATATATCAGAATCTCTGAAAAGGGTATTGGTGGTCAGATATGAAAAGAGATATTGTAGAGAATTGCGGAAAAGTGTCTCGTATGTCAGCAGAGTAAGGTAGAGTAAAAGAAGTTGCAGGGTTATTGCAGCCTCTACCTATATTGACACGAAAATGGGAACAAGTTACCATGGATTTCGTGATGGGTTACAGAGGACCCGAATGAATCTCGAGGCTATCTGGGTGATAGTCGATAGATTGATTAAGTTTACCCACCTTCTGGTTATGAAATCCCGAGATACTCTGAGTGCGTAGGCGGATTTATGTGTATGGAAAATTGTGATACATGAGGTAGCGTTCCAGTGAGCATGGTATCAGATAGGGATTCCCGCTTCAGTTCCCACTTGGGGAAATGTTTTTCAGGAAGCTATGGGACCCTGATTATGTGTTAGCACAGCTTCCACCCTCAGACAGATAGTCAGTCAGAGAGGATTGTACAGGTTCTGGAGGATGTGATGAGAGCGTGTGCAATTGATTTTATGAGCTCCTGGGATGATCAGTTGCTACTTATCAAATTCGCCAGTGATGACAGTTGTCACTCGAGTATCGGGATAACAAGTTATATGAGGCTTAGTATGGCCGTAGGGAGTTGATCCCTGACTTAGAGAAGAAGTGGGTGACAGATAGAGAATTGTTCCCTAATTTGTAAGATTAACCTCTGAGCATGTTCAGTTGATTTATGAGAAATTAAGAGCACCTCAGAGCAGACAGAAAAAAGCTATGCTGACAAGAGACAGGAAATCATTGGAATTCACCGAGGGTGAATCATTATAGTTGACAGTTATTTGTCATAAAGACGTAACGAGATTCGGATAGAGAGATATTGGACAAGTGGAAGTAAGACCTGTAGGTTGGCATTACCACTTGAATAAACAGGCATCCACTATGTGTCCTATCTTATGATGCTTCAGAAATATATCCGGACCCAGTATATGTGCAGATATGAGCTTCAACGGGTTAGCTCAATGAAAGTATAACGTATGATTGGAGAACTGATTCGGGTATTAGACGAAAGGAAAAAGTGTTGAGGTTTGAGATGATCTCCCTAGTTAAGTATGATGATAGTATTACACTCCGGAGAAAGTCACTTGAGGATGACTGTATATGATATGATAGATGTAACCGGAGTTATTTCTGGACTCATATTACTTGGTTCTAATTTGGAGGACCAAATTTTTTTAAGTGGGGGAGATTGTAAGACCCGATATTTTCGAGTGCATTTAAAAATGCAAAAGGACTTAAATGGTATTCTCGAATACGTGCAAGGGCAAAATGGTCAAAAGACCAAAATTCGATATTTATCGGGACAAGAAAATTTAATTAAAAATATGAGAATGAGAAATCTTGATCAATGATGAAGAAATAATTAAATTTCGGGTTAAATTGATCAAGATATGAATTTCTTGGGATAAATCGGGATTTTCGCATCGAAAAATAATCCCGAAAATAATCGAAAAATATACCGGAAAGGTAAAATCGGACTGAGAAAATTATTTACAGATTAGATGAATAAAATATATTTTTTAAAAGATATTTGTGTATTTTAATATTATTTTATTGATTAAAATAATATTAAAAATAAATTATAAATAAATAAAAATAAATAAAATAAAAAAAAAAAAAACAAAAAAAAACAAAAAAAAAAAACGCGAATTGGAATCGCGAGAAACAGAAACAGAGAAGAAGAAAAACGCGAAAGGCGAGCCGAGGAAGAGAAGACGACGGACGAGCCTCACCGGCGGCCAAGGGCCCCAGGCGAGGGTCGGCGAAGGTCGGGCGACCTCAGGCGAGCCCACAGGCGGCAGCGACGCGCGGCGAAGTGGCCGAAAAAACGTCGGAAAACGGAGGGGATGCCGCGGGGAAGAAACGTCGATCGGCGGCCATCGACGCCGATTCGAGACAAACCGAGGCCAGATTTGAGAAGCCCAGGCCGTGGCGCGTCGATTGGTGGCGGAATCACGCCGGGAACCGGCCGGACGGCGCCGGCACGACCAATTGTTCCCTGAACCGGCCGAACCGGACTGAACCGGCCAAGTTGAACCGAACCGGACCCGAGCGGAACCGGCGGTCCGAACCGGGTTGAACCGGACCGGACCGGTTCAGCCAAAAAAGAGAGGGAAAAAAGGAAGAAAAAGGGAAAAAGAAAAAGAGAAAAAATTGGGGAAAATTCCAGTGATGCAATCGAGCTTCGGGTAAGTCGGTAAGCGGTCAAATTGACCGATTTAATTTTTTGAATATTTAATTTAATTAATTCCGACTGGAAATTTACCCGGAAAAATATATTTAATTGTGTAGCTCGACAATTGGCATCCACTGAGAGCTCGAGACAGCCTCGATTTGTATACGATCAGGGAATAACGGGTAAGTGACCCTTATTTACGACAATTTTATATCGTTATGCGTGATTGATATTTAACGCATAAATTACGGATTTAATTTCCGCATAAATGAATTAAATTCTGGAAAATTAGATAAATTGTCGTAAATATTAAATTGAGATATCAGAGAATTTAGAACGAGGCTAAATAAATTACTGATGGGCCCAGTGAGCCCAATAGGCCTCGATAAAGTGTGGTAAACAGGCTTAAGGCCGATTAAGGCCCATTATGGTGCATCGGGCCCAATATGGGTAAACGGGCCCAATGATTTAAATAAAGCCTAGAAAATTGTGAAATACAATAAATTGTATTGTATTTGACCTGATGAATGTGTATCCGCAGTGCCAGAGATTTGATTTGGATTTGGAGCAAATCGGACTGCGTGACGAGACATCGATGTAAAGGTCAGACTGTACAGAAAATGAGGTAAGGGAATTGTGTGAGTAGCTAGAGGTAGCTACGCATATTTTAATAGATTTTGTATACACTGATTATGTATGTATACACGATTATTGTAAAATGATCCTAAAAGTGGTTTAAATAATTTTAAGGATCGAAATAGGTGAAATGTCTATTTTACCCCTATTGAGGGAAGTTCACCTAAGGATGGTGAAAGCATTGACATGCATGGAATGCATGATTTAAGGATTTTTATGATTAAGGAATTTTCTTGATTTTAATCAAAGTAAAACGATAGATTGGCCAGTAAATGCATGAATTTCACAAAATAACACTACGTAGGTGTTATTAATATTTAAATGAAATTTCTTTGGAAAAGAGGCCAACTATCAAGTTTATATGGAAACAGATAGTGCCGACACGTAGTTCGCACTATATCTGCGTTTGTGAATGTGCATAAATGTGCTTGAGCAATTGCTCGCACCGACTTGTGACATCATATGCATGAAATGTGCTAGAGCATGGTGCTCGCACTGATTTTTAATATTGTGAAATGAGAGCTGCTGGAGCCTAGCTCGCACTCTGTTTTGACATGTTTTGACATGTTTTGATTTGTTTTGACGTGGTATGCATAAAATAGTGCTGGAGCGATTACTCGCACTACTTTTAATGATTTGACATGCATGAGAGATGCTGGAGCTTAGCTCGCATCCTGTTTTGATTTAATTATGCATAAAAGCCGTGCTGGAGTGAAACTCGCACGAGATTTGATTTAGTTATGCATAAAGCCGTGCTGGAGTATAACTCGCACGAGATTTGATTTACTTGAGCATTCATTTGTGCTGGAGCGTTGCTCGCACAAAGTTTTATATGGTTTTCATAATTCATTTGAATGCCGTACTGGAGTTTTTCTCGTACGAGGTTTTCACTGAATTTATATACATATCCGTACTAGAGCGTTGCTCGTACGTGGAATTTACAAGAAATTATAATCAGTTTAAGTCGTACTGGAGCGCTGCTCGTACGCAGATTTCACTGATTTTTATGAAACCGTGCTAGAGCTTCGCTCGCACGAGATTTTCAGATATCATGAATATGCATGGAGCCGTGCTTGAGCTTCGCTCGCACAGGGATTTATATTACATGCATATAGCCGTGTTGGAGCCTCCTGTAGACTGTGTGTCACAGTGAGATGATATGCTCACACGTGCATTCTGAGACAGAGATGATATGGGTGGATAAGACCTATTACAGGCACCCCTGACTGAGCTTGGGTTCACGGAGTACTTTGTACCGTGTATGTCACGCGGAGTACGCTGTACCGTGGGGATTGTTGGAGTGGAGTGGCATTAGCCACGAGGCAGCAAGCCTTGCCCTCGCAATCCTGGTGTTATGCTGTTCTGGCGGGTAGGACGACCCACCTCCCGTTTCAGGTGTGATACCCCGCACACTAGGTACCGTGTTGCCAGGGATCACTAGGATATGGCCATAGTCCTCGATGTTACTGATAATTACCTTATTGTCTCACATGATATAACTTGTGGTCTGTTAGACCAGGGTAGACCCGAAGGAGGGGTCAGGCCCCCGATTTGATGAATTTATGATTTCATATGATTTTATGATATGTGACCCTAAAAGAAGGGTGGTTTTATAACCGGAGTTTTATAATGAATTTTATTGAATTGTTTTATGAGATGGACCCGGAAGGGTTAGTTTTAACTGCAGTTTTAATGTTTTGATTTAAATGCAGTAGCATGTGAAGTTTTCCATGCTTTCATTTGAAATCCATGTTTTGTCTTACATGGCATAAAAGACTGCATGATCTTGATTAAATTCATGCTTAATATGATTTAATGATGTCACATAAAATGTTTTGAATGCATGAGTTACATGATTTATATATGCACAAATAGTTTTGGATAAACTATGGCATTGAATATGCATGACTTTGTGCGTGTAATTTTAAATGAAAAGAAATGGATTTAAGGGCATGGCATTATGAGCATGTAGATAGTGGAGCTATCTACTTACTTGCATAATTGCCTTACTGAGCGTGTGGTTTGCTCACCCCCCCTTATTTTCCCATCTTTTCAGAGCACTTGTAATAATTATTGAGCGGCTGAGGACTTGCATGCTTAATATCCGCTGCTTGCTGCTTCCCATCGAGAGACAGGTATACACATTTGTATGGTTTTGTATCTAAATATGTAATGCACAGTACTGTAAACGGATATGATGTCGGGGATATTGAGTCATGTAAATATCATTGGGTATGTGTTTATTTAAAGTCAAAAGGATAGTAGACTCTGATATATGATTATGGGAATGAAATGTTAAATAGTGTGAGGTGACTAACACCGAATCATAGCCCAACTGTGTTGTAGGATGGTCACGACGAGAGAAAGGTAAGAATTAAATAATAAATGAAAAAGCGAAAAATTTACTCTGATTTTTAGGTAATTCGGGTCGTGACAATTGGACCTCGACCCTACGAATATAAAATTTGAGAACCTAAGGTATAACAATGGTGGTTAGTGAAGAGGGAGGCGCCATAAGGAAGAAGACCTTGATAAGCCTAGTTGAGAGGGAACCCTAGAAAGAGGCACACTCAAATTTCTAAAAATTTATTCTTATTTGTTATGTTTTATTCAAGAGTGTTTACAAGGTATTTATAATAATATCTAGCACTTAAACCCTTAAACAAGTGGGCTGGAATTAACACCAAACAGAAAATATGACTAAAACCTAAATTCATGCCTAAGCCTAGTTACTTAGGATAATTGGTCTAAAATGTAATAAGACTCAAATGTGGGCTATTTAAACACTTACCCAACTTATTACTAAATCAAGACTCATGTCGTTTGGGCTTTCAAGCAAATATAAATGGCTGGCGACTTTTAATGGAAGCTTCCTTAGCAAACCAATGAAGTCAGTGCTTGTTGCATCTTTCTAGCTCGAGCTCGGGTAATTGGACCTCTTTGGATGACCCATGGATCCTTGGCATCACGATCATCATGAGCATCACGAGTAAGTGGACCTCCATAATTCTCGCTCTCCTCTAAAGGATTTATCCTCAAATCGCATGTACCTTCATTAAAAGAAAAGGGAGAAAGATCAGAAACATTAAAAGTAGCATATACACCATAATTACCAGGAAGATCCAATCGATAGGCATTATCGTTGATCTTCTCAATGACTTGGAATAGTCTATCTCCTCGAGGATGCAACTTAGTTCGTCGCTGAGTAGGGAACCTCTCCTTTCTCATATGTACCCAAACCCAATCACCAGGTTCAAAGACTACTTTCTTACGGTGCTTATTAGCTTGGTGGTATACTACTCAGTCTTCCTTTCAATAGCTTGACGCACTTTCACATGGAGTTGCTTCACAAACTTAGCCTTCTATTCTCTATCCAAGTTACTCTACTTGGTGCTAGGTAATGGCAACAAATCTAAAGGAGTAAGAGGATTGAAGCCATAAAGAACTTCGAATGGAGAGTAACTCGTAGTGGAGTGGACACTGGAGTTATATGCAAACTCAACATGTGGCAAGCATTCTTCCCATTTTTTTTCAAATTCTTCTGTATGACAGACCTTAATAATGTAGATAGGGTTCGGTTGACCACCTCAGTCTGTCCATCAGTTTGGGGGTGACAAGTGGTGGAGAATAACAATTTAGTTCCCAATTTTCCCCATAACGTCTTCCAAAATTAACTGAGGAACTTGACATCATGATCGCAGATAATAGTCCTCGGCACACCATGTAGACATACTATCTCTTTAAAAAAATGGTCAGCAACGTTGCTCGCATCATCCATCTTGTGGCAAGTAATAAAATGAGCCATCTTGGAGAACCTGTCAACCACAACAAAAATAGAATCTCTACCACGTTTTGTTCTAGGCAAGCCCAAAACAAAATCCATAGAGATATCAATCCACATAGTAGTAGGAATGGGTAAAAGAGTATATAAGCCATGATTATGAACTCTAGATTTAGCTTGCCTACATGGAATGCATATATCACATAACTTCTCTACATCTCTCCTCATGTTAGGCTAAAAGAAGTGCTTATGCGAAATATTTAGAGTTTTGGCATGGTGTTGGAGCATCGCTCGCATTAGATGCCCACCTTATTTGTTGTTGTGCTTGCAGCTTCGGGTAGACTGGGTGTCACACTGATTAAATAAGCTCGCACGTGCATTTGTGATATTTTGACATGTTGATAGTCATGTTAGGAGCTTCGGGTAGATAAGAAGTCGTACCGATTAAATAGGCTCACACATGCGTTTTGAGATGTGGCGTGATATGATGTGTTGATATGGGTCAACGGAGTACGTTGCAACGTGCATGTAGCATGGAGTACGTTGTATCGTGTTGAGATTGTGGTATGTCATCTTCGGATGAGATCTGCTATGGATCGATGCGTTGGACTTGACCCACCTCCCGTGTGGAAGCAGATAGTGGTGATAACCTACACACTTGATCCTTGCAGCCGGTATCACAAGATATGGCCATAGTCCTAGAGGATATTTCCCTTATTGTATTTCCTATCTGACATGTCTATTGCTTTATGAATAAATCCATGTTTAAAATGATTTGTGGGTCAGGACAGTCCGAGGGAGGGGCTGAGTCTTGACAAGTGTTGGATTGTTTTGAGATGATGGTTTGTTAATGGTTTTAAAGTACACCTACGCATGATGTGTTTTCCATGCCTTATTAGTGAAATATGCATGATGGATATTCTATGTTTTGAATTGAATTGTGCATTGAATTTTAATAGCATGAATGCTTTACATACCATTAACACAAGCATGAACTCATATTTTGAGAAAATGATGAAATGTATGCTTTGAGCATGGCATCACGATCATGTAGATAGTGCAGTATCTACTTGTTCGCATGGTTGCCTTACTGAGTGTGTGGTTTGCTCACCCCCCTTATTTTTCCCCTCTCTACAAAGCTTTGAGTATAGATTGAGCATGAATGGAGGCATTCCCTGTTGGTATCCGCTGCATCCATCGCATAAGGTATATACACTGATGAGATTTTTTTTGTATCCAAACTTCCTATAGCACAATAGCATTTTATATGTAACTATTGGGGATGTAAAGCAATGTAAACACATGTAAACAAAAACTCTGATTTATTTATTCAAGTGTTTACTTATAAATAATATGCAATTTAAATTGGTATGGTGGAATGAGATAGACATTAACACACAGCCAAATTGTTGAGGAGAGTAGCTGTTCACGATCGAAGAAGGATGAATAATAAAGAACACATGAAAATGCAAAAAAATTGTACGTATTTTGGTAAGTTGAGGGTCGTGACACACATACTCGACTAGCTGACTATTATTCATAAACGTACTAATCAACATCATTCTACTTAATGATATACTCTCCACATATTTCGATAACTTGCATGCAAATGAAGGCGATATAAATGAATACGTGGCACCAAGATGAAACAAAACATATGCTTCAAGATAAAAAATTAGGATGGTACCTTTAATCACATCCGGTGAAGCATCAGTTGTGCCTTCATCCAAAGCATGTACTCGCCCTCGAGCAATCACCTGCTTCCCTATCTCCCCAATTGTGGCTCTCCACCTCGGAGCGGAGGTATCAACTGGAGCTCCCTCTGACCCTTTACCCTTCTATGGGGTAGTCTCAATCCACTCTGGGCAAGTCCTCACGATATGCCCTAGCTTCTGACATTTGAAGCACACTTTGATAGTCATTAGACAAGGCCAGTTGCCATGATACCGTCCCATCTACTACATTGCTCGGTAGTAGGCCTCTATCCTCCAATAATAATGCCTCTAGCTGGAGCTATGGCCGGATATACAGGAGTTCTTATAGTCTTCTCTTGTATCTCTTCGATTCGAGGTCTTTTATTGAAGAGTCTCCTCCCTCCTCAATAATCAAACCATCTATCGCTCGTTAGCCTCTTCCTATCTCTATCTCTGCTCCTGCTAACCTTCCCGAACTTGGAGGCATTCCTTTTATAGACCTGCTAATAGAGTTGCACCTTGCGCACTGCCTCTTCAGACGAAGGAATATCCAAAGGAACCAATCTAGACCGTATCACCGATCTTAGCCCATCAACGAACCTCCAGACCTTCTTGGTCTCACTGATCATAGTATCGAGGTCGTACCTTCCTAAGGATATAAAATTCATCTCATACTCGTCCACTGATATATTCCCCTGGATCAACCCTAAAAATTCCATCTACAACTTTCACGTCACTGTATCTGGAACATATTGCCCCTTGAAGGCATCCAGAAAGATCTTCTAAGTAATCTTAGAATGTCGGGCTCTCAATATCAATTTCGTTAACTTTCACCACTGCTCTGCCTCTCCCTAAAGCATGAGCGTGATAAAAGCGACCATCTCAGAAGTCGTCCACTGAAAGAATCCATACAACTTCTCTATCTAACTCACTCAATCCTCCGTAACTACTAGATCTTTTACCCTATTGAATGACAACGGTTTAAACTTTTAAAACTACCATAATCTATCCAACTCACTTCCATATCCCAGTCCACTACTGCCCTGTCGTGGAGTAACGGGAGAAGGCATATCCTGAATTGGTGGAGGTATAGGAGTATCTGTAGGCTATGGCATCTGTGCAGGCGGTGTAGGCGTGTCAAGAATAGTTGCATGTCCAGAACTAATAGACTGTGCCGCTGGGGCCTATCTAACCTCAAGCCCATGTACAGACTGAGCGAATAACTCCATTATAGTCTCAATACTACACTCTATCAAGGCAACACGTACGTCAATACTTTCTGGTCCTTGAGTGGGACCCTGTAGAGCATGATCAGATGAAGACTCATCTCAGCCCTCAAGCTTACCTCTAAGGCTTATAGCCCAACCTCTCGCTCCTGTACCACGGCTGGTATTAGCCATAATGGCTCGATTCCTGCATTCACAACTATTACTTAGTCAATTCCCATATTGAAATGCACAATTGTATCTAAACACAACACAGTAATATGGGGATGTAAACTATCCTAACCACTAACATCGACTCACATAAGACTAACTCCGCTTTGATACCATTCTGTCACGACCGCTTTTACCTAAACTTCAAATTTTTCTCTTTTTCTTACCTTTCCTTCTGGGATAATTTCAAAAAATCTGTTGGGCTATGATTCAATATTAGTATCATCTCCTTTACTTACCATATAATCCATTTTATACAATACATACTTGTCAATATAAACTATCTATTGACTGTAAATACTTTTATGTCATAAGTGATTTCTAGTATATTTATATACAAATGCATTCCCAACATTACACTCATTTACATCACTGTGCTGTTATATCTTCCGATACAAAATTGTATGAATGTGTATACCTTTTGCTCAATGGGAATGCAGCGGATAACAAGAACGCAAGTCCTCACCATATCTAGCTACTGTGAATGCTCTATAGAGAGAGGAAAATGAAAGGGGTGAGCTCACTAGCTTAATTAGGCAATTATGTAAGCAAGTAGATAATCAAGCTATCTACATGAACATAATGCCTTGCTGTAAACCATTGTACTTCTATTTGCATTTGAAGCCTGAAGCTTTTTATGTAAAACTTATACAATTCATATATACATTCACTCGTATGTATTGCAATCATGCTTTATTTATGTCACGACTCATTTTTCGTGACTAACTACACTACTACTAGTTGGCCTGTGAGTTAATATCTATTACCTCATTCTCATCCATTCCATTATTTTGTATCAGAGTTGTGTAAAATAATATAGAAATTTTGCTATTATTTAAAACAAAGTTGTTTACATCAGTTTCTGTTATATACATCCCCAAAATACAAAAGATAACGTCACTGTGTATTACTAAACAGATACAAAATTTGCATGTGTATACCTCTGTACTGCTGGAGGACTAGAGAACACAGTAGTAGGAATAAGCATAGTGGATACACTCTAAGGCATAGAGTCTGTAGAGGAGGAAATAAGGTGGTGAGCTAGCACACTCAGTAAGAAAAATATGAAAGTAGGTAGATAACTACACTATCTACAATGCTTAAAATGCGTATATATCTTCCTTATAAAAGGATATGCATTTATTTCAAAATAGCATCCATCTATACAAAATCATTAATTCGCTAGATCACTATATGCATCATCATTTCAAATCACACAGCACACACTTCGAAAACCATTTTCACATAGTAAAACAAAACACGTGAGATTGGGCTGGGATGTAATATCAAGTTTCAAGGGACATATAGCCATAGACATTGGATTCTAGGCAATCACGGATCAGGTGTATGCGAATCCCATACTTAGGGAGGCGGATCAACCATCCTGTCAGCTCACTAAGATCACTAAGATATCACGGTACATCGTATTCCGTGGTTTACTGTAAGACCCGTATTTTCAGTTGTAACCTTATGAATTCATAATTATATACATACATGCTATGTGAAACATAAATGATGTAAAGTCCATAAAGTTGATGTACACACTTGTAATATTAGTTTGCGATGTACACACAAGTTTCATTATGTATGAATATGAAGAAATGGACTTTTGTATGTGATGAATGTAAGTTGAAAGGAAAATGGGTACGTGGTAAAATGGGATGAAGTAGCATGAGTTCTATACTTCCATTTAGGTTTGTATTATATACCTTTGGTTATACAATGAATGCACACAAGTTTTAATGTGCATAAAGTATGAATGGATGTCATTTTCAAGCCTTAAAGGTGGTTGGATGAGAAAATGACTATGGAAGCAGTATTAAAGATGTTTTGTGTGAGCTACTGCAGAAAACTATAGCAAAATTTAGAAAATATGAATGCCAGATCGATCTCATTGAAGGAAAGATCGATCTAGAAGAGCAAAAAATGCTCTTGTTTGAGCAATGGAACAGGGTAGATCGATCTCCAATGGGACCAAATCGATTTCCTTAGCTCTCAACCAAGAGCAGATCGATCTCATCCTTATGCCAGATCCATTTGTTTAGCTCTCTTCCTAGAGAAGATCGATCTCATCACTTAGGGTAGATCGATCTCATGATATCCAATGCACTCAAAAGTAAGGCAGCAAAGAAGGAGAGATTGATCCTCTCACCATTCAGATTGATCTCTTAGTGAAATTTCTATATAATGAATGAGATTTTAGGCTAAAAGACACAATGACCTAAAACCTCTTAATTTTGCGTAAGTGTTCAAACCCTTTTCCAAGACAAACCACCTTTTCTAGCCAAAATTACGAGACGTTTCATGTTACGAAGTTGTTCATTAGCCAGAGAAGAGCAACATAGTTGGAAACAAGACTTCGATACGATAGATCGAAGGTGTTGATCGATATTAAGAGATTTTGGACCAAGTGGCAAGAAAAGTAACCTAGGTAAGCTTTCAGGCTACCAAATTCTAGTATGTTAAACCAGTTACTGCAATGAACCTATTGATTTATGGGAAGATAGCTAGAAGTGACTATAACATGAAAAGTCACTCAGGACCTATGTTAGGTCAAAGAGAAAATAAGAGAATAAAATGGTGTTTTAATGATTTGAGATTATAGAAATGATGAATGATACATTTGATGTATATCTGCAGCATCCAGAGAGATAAACGGAGCTGTAGACGTGAATGGTGATGTAAGACTCGTATTTCATGTGTAGTATTATGGATTCATAAGTATGGTTATGTACTTGTAATATGTAGTATAATTGATGTAAAGTTCATAAAATTAATGTACACGCTTGTAGCAAGAGTTTGTGATGTACATACAAGTTTCATTGTGTATGAATATGAAGAAATGAACCTTTATAAGTGATGAATGTGATTGGAACTCAAAATGAGTAGTGTGGTAAAATGGAATGAAGTTATACTTTCATCTAGTTTGTATGGGATACCTTTAGCTATACAATGAATGCACGCAAGTTTCAATGTGTATATGGTATGCGTGGATCCCATTTTTAAGTCTTAAAGGTGGTTGGATGAGAAAATGATCATGGCAGCAAATCAAGAATAATTGGTATGAGTTACTGCAGAAAACTGCAGTAAAAATTTGGAAATGTGAAAGGCAGATTGATCTTATAAGATGAGAGATCAATCTGGAAGAGCCGAAATGCACTTATTCGAGCAATGAAAGAAGGCAGATCGATCTCTAATGGGGCCAGATCGATCTCCTAAACATTCTGTAATGAAGAGATCGATCCTTAATGCATACAGATCGATTTCCTTAGCTCTCAGGTTGGAGCAGATCGATCTCAAGCCTCGACAGATCGATCTCATGCCTTCAAATATCGTGAAAATGAGGGATTTAAGGGGACAAGATCGATCTCTTCCCTAAGTATATCATTCTCATCAAGCTATTTTTATAAAAGGAGCAGTTGAAATCTGCAAATCACAAAATTTAACCTTTCCTTTCCATTTTTCCACCCAAAACCTAGATTTATCTTTCTAAAATCAACCCATTTCCAGTAAGAATTGAAGATAAGCTATTTGATATAAAGTTGTTCAAATCTAATAGGAGAACAACATAGTTTGAAATCAAAACCTCATATTTTGGATTGAAGGAGCAAGGGGAATTTTCATTGGAACAAGAGGAGAAACTAGATTTGGTAAGTTTCTAACACTCCAGCCCTTGTACATTTGTCTATTTATTGATTTTGGAGTAGATTGGTGTGAACATTTATAATAGAAACCATCTAGAAAATAATGGAACACTTATAACCTAGATTATGTCTAGTGTGAGAAAATATAATTTGCAGGAGTTAATGAATTATGAGTTATACTAAGTTGTTGTTGAAGTAATGTGAATGATTTAAGATGATTAAATCAAGCCATATTGTAGGTTTAGAAAAATTATGAAAATGGGTATGTAAGATGTTTAATAAGAGGCTATAGTGAAGAAATTGATGAAATAGGAACACTATGAGCTTAATATCAATTTGAAATTGATTAAGTATGAATCAATATACCTAAAAGAGTCATTGGACTCGAGATATGAATAAAACAATAAACTGAGGCCTTAATGGAGACTATAGGTCGAATCAACTATAGTAAACGCAAGAGTTCTATTATGTGAATTAAATTGATGCGATATACGACCTTGTGCAGTTTTGAAGAGTTCACGAGAGCCAAAGCGGGCCGCACGAGTAAGCAGCTATAAGGAAGTGGAATCACGCGACATAATTTCAGGTAAGGGAATTCTGTAAGTAATAGAGGTAGCTTCTCATATTTTGTGGATGGATATAGGGTGTTGATGAAATGCATGATTATTTGAGAAAATGATTGATGATGTATGCGTATAGCTACGAGTATGTATACGATTTGGGTTGTTAACGATTCATGAAAAGGGGATAGTAAGGCTAATAAATTCATAAACCATGTGTTTAAAATGTTCTCACATAACACAATGCTTGGTTTTGAACAAATTAATGGATAGGCTGGCTAGTGTTTGAATGGTTTCATGAAATCGCACTTGTGAGGTGCTAAAATTGATTTTGGGATTGTTTTGAATATGTATGAGTCGTCTATCGCATTTGTGTGATATGAATCGCGTTGGAGCCTCGCTCGCGCTAGATTTTTATGCTTCTCTTGTATGAATAGTGCTGGAGCTTAGCTCTCACCTTGATTTGATTTGTGATGATGTTTTATAAACCGTACTGGAGCTATGCTCGTACGTGGTTTTTCTCATGTTTTATGTATAAATGTCGTACTAGAGCGTTACTCGTACCAGGTGGTTTAGTTATGATGCATGAGTCGTGCTAGAGCTTTGCTCGTACCAGATTTCTTACTGTGGTACATATGATGCTATGGAAGTTGGTAAGATCCTCAAACCCTACATCCTCAAGCCAGAGAGGGTAAGTAGGCTCTGTTCAGTAGGGATGCTCTCTTACGGTAAGATCCTCAAGCCCTACATCCTTAAGCCAGAGAGGGCGGGGAGGCTCGTTCGTAGGGAGGCTTTCTTAGGGTAAGACCCTCAAGCACAACATCCTCAAGCTAGAGGAGGCAGGGAGGCTCTGTTCTATAGGGAGGCTCTCTTACATGGGTTCAAAAAGCTCTTGGTATGGGGTAGATAAGACCTACGGCTGGCACCCCCAACTACGATATGGGTCTACGGAGTATAATGTACTGTGTCTATCACATAGAGTACGATGTACCGCATGGTGATTATGTGATGAGAAAGTCTAGCAAATAACTAACCCACATTCATATCAACATGATGCTCCGCACACCTGGATGCGTGTGGTCTGGGATGATTTATGACGTAGTTGGCCAACATAGTCTATTAACAAATAGTGACCTGTCTCATGTATTACTTCATAATACAACATGACTTTTATACATATGTGTGAATATGAATCATCTAGGGTAGACTCGAGAGAGGGGTCGAGCTTTGTAAGATTTATGTTTTGATGAAATGATGATTTGATTTGTGATGAGATGTAATGTGATTTGAGAAGGATGTTTCTTAGATGAATTTCCCTTTGGTGCTAACTTTTAGTAAGATTGAGCATGAGATGATTTTACATGTTGATAGTTCCATGTTTATGCACATTTACATGATTTTCGATCTATGATAATGTATATACATGTGGCATAGTTTTATTTCCTCATGCTCCTACTATAAATGATTTATGCATAACATTATCAGCATGTAGATAGAATTATTATCTGCCATGCTTGCATTATTGGCTTACTAAGCGTGTGGTTGCTCATCCCTCTCTATTTTCCCCCTCTACAGAGCGTACATAGCAGCCCAATGAGGTCTGAGGCTTTTTATTTTCGACATCTGCTGCTTCCATCGCCAAAGGTATACACACAAGGATTCTTTTTGCATCTAAACATGTAAAGGCACAGTAGTCAATTTGTATTGTATTATAGGGGATGTAGAAGTTAGAAAGCGTGTCATGTATAACTTAATCTTTAATGAATCACACTTCTTTTGATCCATTTGAGAATTAATGTTGAGCGATGTTTATCGTTGACTCACAACCTAACTGTGTAGTGGTGAGTTATTTCACGACCAGGTAAGGAAAGGCAAATGCGAAAAATTTATAGTGATTTTCGGTAATAAAGAGTAAAAATGGTTGTGAGAGAGATTGGTATCAGAGTCGTGTTGGCCTGATGTGAGTCAATAATAAAACGTAGGAAAAGTACATCCCCATATTAATGTTCTTTTGTTTAGATATAATTGTGTATACTATGATGGATTAAGTCTAATAATGATTTTAATTCAGGAAGTTAGGCATTATGCCAGTTACGCGCCAAGGTAAGGGGCGGGAGCACGTGCTAGAGGCCGTAGAGGTTAACACGCTCTGAAAGTAATGTTCGCAAGTGCACGGGTCATATAAGTAATAATGGGATTTGAGTCCCGGATTATCTTCCCATAGAGAAGTTGATCAACCTAATTAACTACCGGTTAATCTTACCCTAAGTATATTCTAGCAAATTATGAAGTTCTGATGGGTGGTCTACATGGCTAAAATTAAAGTACTGAAAATAATAAAACTATAAAATAATGAAAATAAAACCGAGCTAAAAGTACTTACAGTACTCCAAGCAATAAAAAAGTACCTGCAAAAGATAACGCAATTAAAATAAAAAGCAAAAATGGAAATAAGGAAATAAAATTAATTAAACTAAAACTTAAACAAACATAAAATAAAAATGCATGTAATTAAACTAATAAAAATTGCAAATTACTTAAACTAAAATCTAATGAAAATAAAGACTAAATTAAAAATGCTTGAAAAACATTTAATCTAAATTAATTCTAAATGCAATTCTTAAAATACTAAACTAAAATTAAATCCTAAAACATAAAACATCAAATTAACTATCAACTAAAACTTAAAACTAAAGATTAAATTAATACATAAAATATTAAATTTAGCCTACAATTATCAACTAACACTACACTAAACTAACAACTAATGAAACAATCAAAATAATAAAAATGCCATAAAAATTAAACTAAGTAAAAAAGGAAGTGGCCAGAAGTGGCCAAACGTGGCCTTAACCAAATTGCAAAACCACCAAAGTGGTCCCGAAAGGCTGGTATTGTTTATCATCTTTCCAATTTTTGGTTTGTCTAGGCATGCTCGGTTTATCTTCTGCTACTGGTGTCCTGCACTGCTTCAGGTGTTGTCTGCTGCTCATCCTCGTCCTGCCCAACTAGTACCTGCCACACTCATCAGCTTTATTCTCTTCTTGCAACCGAGAGCAACCACCAGCGTTGTTCCTGACAGTGGAACCAGCAGCAGATCTGCCCCAACCGTGCACTGTACAAAGCTCTTCTTAATGCAGCAAACTATAGCTAGCATTTTGTATCGTGAGTAGATCAGTACGGATTTGCAGCATCAGCAAGCACCATTTTGTACTAACGTTCTCTACTTTCCCCCTGCATTGTCTCACTACAAATGCCTCCGGACCAACTACCTATATTCTCAGCATCACACGCGTTGCTCAGTTCAACTTGTGCTCTGCCCTCCGCCACTTCACTTACAACAGCACAAGGATAGCAACCAACAACAATCGTGTCCAGAAAACACTGCCAAACAGATTGCCAGCTGCTGCTTCCACTGCCGGTAACAATCAGCTATCAAAGGAAATCCACTACTGAACTAGAACAGCGTAGAGAAAGATTAATCGTAAAAATTAACAGTAAACCAAACCAGAAAATATAGAGACAAAAATAAAAGAAGCACTATATTTCATTGAATCTAAACTAGAAGAAAGCTTGTGTTTGATGTAGACTTAAACATATTAAAATGAAAATAAACTGGAAATCTCCTGTCAGACCCGGATTTTTGTAGCTTATTTCCTTATGATTTCTATGTGTATGAACACTATGTAATTATGGTTGAATCATAAGAAGAGTATTTATTAGACTTAAAGTGTTATTGAAATGAATTAACACGCTAAAGCTACATAAAATGCCTAATGTGAGCAATGAGTATCATAGGCTAAACCGAGTCATTCTAAATCATTCTGACTGAAAATAAGAACTTAAAATAAGAGAGCGTAGAGAGCTCATGAAGGAAAGTCAGCTTGATTTAGACCCGAACATATAAAACGAGAATAAAAGCTAAAAAGGGTAAAATGGACCTTTTCGATGAGAAAAGGAGTTTCGGGTGAAATTATCCACCGAGAGCGGTTGGGATATAAAGACGAGAGTGTAAGACATAATAAATGACACTTTCAAAAATTTAAGAAAAAGTCAACTTAGTCAATGGTTAAGGAAAAAGTCAACTATAGTTAAGAAAGTGGACTTTTACCATAGTTGATTAATCAAGGTTAGAAATTAACCTAAGTGTGGAGAAAAATTTGGTGAAAAATATTCTTGGCCAGAATACAAGATAATCATCCCCGGAAGTAAGGAAAATTTATTCGAAAGGATTTCGGAATAAATTTAATGGTTAAAAACGTAATGGGCCTAAGGTGAAAATTTTAAAGCCCATTAAGGTATACTAAATGTATATCGAAAATGTTAGGTCATTTAGACGGAATTGTTGGACCAATTGATCGGCCAAATTTTGAGACAACAAAAGGCCCGAGGTATAGTAAAAATTTCAGCCCGAAAGCCCATTAGGAAAGCCCAAACCGAGAAGCCCAATTGGGAAAGCCCATGAGATAAATATCTAACTATAGTTAAAGTTAACTATGACTCATAAGGTGACTCATAAGGTGACTCATGGTTTAGATTTGGAAAGTCAAGCATAGTGGCTGAAAAGTAAGACTTAATGGCTAAGTAAGTGGCTTATAAATGCAGCCACACCTTGGTCATCTTCATCACACATTTTCGGCTAGAGAAGAACACCATTGAAACATAACCATTCAAGCTTTCTCTCACTAGAAATCACTAGGAATTAGTCATATTTGGAACTTGCATTCTTCATGGAAGTTGTTCCAAATTGAAAGGAGATTAACATATGTTGGAATTGGCTATCAAGGAGCCATAGAGTGTAAACCGAGAGCCTCCAAAGTTTCGGCCAAAGGGTGAACACAACAATTGGTATATTTTCTAATTTCCAAATTCATATATGTTAATGTATGAATGATTTCAAGTATGTTGATATATGTTTTAAGCATTGAAACATATTAAATCACCATTTAGAGGGTTAGGCCGAGAGTGATCAATGGGATATTGAAATATGTCAATTTGATTTTTAGACATAAATGGATTAGTACACATGTATTAATGTTAATGGTATAATTAGAATTAATCAAATTGATTAATTAATACATGTAAATTGTTGGCAACCAAGGTGTTTGATAAAATGCCTAAATGAACTATAGGATGATTGGTAATGTTGCCTACCAAGTGTTTGTGAAAATGCCTAAGTGGAAATGGCTAGAAAATAGGCATGTATGGCATGCCATGGTGGAAACCGAGAATGGCTAAGCTTTCGGCCAAGGCATGTGGCCGAGAGGCCCAATGGGCCAAGCCCAATATTTTTATGCCCAATAGGGTGTAATGGGCCTAAGACAAGCCCAATAAGAGTTGGTGGGCCCCACAAGCCCAATAGGCCCAACAAAAGTGAATAGTAAAATGAAAATGGACTTAAGGCCTAGTTAGACCCATTGAGGATTTTTAAGGCCCATTAAGGGAAATTAAACTGTATTAATGTGTAATACAGTAGAAAAATTATAATTAACCTGATGAATGGTTATTTACAGCTCCGGAGTTTACATCGAGAGCTGATCGGACTGCGGGAATTAGCAGTACCGAGGAAGTGAGGTCACTTGACGTGATCCGAGGTAATGGACTTTTACGAGTAGTTAGAGATACCTGCACGTATTTTCAACTACTTCTGCATTCACTTAAAAACTCTGAGGGTCAGAGAAAGTGAATAATAATTATTGCAACCCGATAGTGGCAAATTACGATTTTGCCCCTAGTTAGTCAAAAAGTCAACTTTTGTGAGAAGGTGCAAAAAGCATGGAAAATACTATTGTGAGTGTTTAAATGCTATTAGCATGAAAATAAATAGATGGGCTAATGATTTTAAGGTTAATATGACTTAAGCACACTTTTAGTGCTGATTTTGATGTTTTATAAACAATCCCTTTTAAAATAGCCATCTATCATATTATGTGAGAATGAATCGTGCTAGAGCATAGCTCGCACTGGGATTCATATGTTTCCACATAATATTAGTGCTGGATTTGATACGCACTAGATTTTCATAACATGCATGATAGAGTACTGGAGTTTTACTCGTACTCAGCTTTAAATGATATATGCATGACAGAGTGCTAGAGCGATTGGCTCGTACTCGATTCTTCATGGTTTATACATGACATAGTACTGGGAGCTATTGCTCGTACTTGATTTTGATATTGTGCATAGCATAGTATTGGGAGCTATTGCTCGTACTTGATTTAATACATAAACTATGCATTGACCTAGTTGCTAGAGGTGCTCGCACTAGAGTCGAGTTTTATGATTTGAAACAGTGTTTGAGCGGAGTAACGACTGTGAGTCGCACTCAAAATGCACACTGTATGTGATATGTAATACATGTTGAAACCCATGCCTGAGACCTTGCATGACTGTGTGTCATAGCTAGAGAGGATATCCGCATGAGGTTGGTATAGACGTGGTATGATATTTCCACAGGCACGAGGGATAAGACCTCTGTTAGGCACCCTGACTGTGATGTTGATATGTTCCACGGGTGTGAGAGCTAAGTCCTATGGTAGGCACTCTAGCCGTGAGAACGGGTCCACGGGTGTATTTTGTACCGTGTCTGAGTGGCACGAGGTGTACGCTGTACCGTGTGTTGTTATGGAGTTGAGGAGGATATAGCTGGCGGTTGTGATGGACTGACCCCTCTCCCGTTATAGCGGTGATGCCGCGCACACCTAGTACTGTGTTGCTTGGGATCACATCGGATATGATCATAATCCAGGATACTATTTACATGTACCACAAAGTCTTACATGATATATCACCTTGGTTGATTTACTGATTTAAACTACGGACAGACCTGAGGGATGGGTCGGACTCCGATTTGTGTTGTGAATCATTTGATGCCATATTTATATGTTATTTAAATATACATGGCATAATTTACATAAAGGCATGATTTATATATAAATGCATTATGTTGCACTACATGCCTATTTTTGAGAAATAAAGCATGATTTCTGTACGTGGGATTTATTCTGTACAAGTACATATATATATATATATATATATTTCAAGACATGCTTTTAAAGTGAGTAAGGAAATAAATGTTTTCAAGGTATAGCACTATTTTGAGTAGATAGTGTGGATATCTACTTGCTTGCCTGATTTCCTTACTGAGCGCGTTATGCTCACCCCCTTTTCTTTACATCTCTCTACAGAGCGTCAGTAGAGCGAGAGTTATCGTGGGAGAGTGTCCCAGAGTCCACTGCTAGTTCCTATCGATTCATCAGGTATAATTATTATGTACAGTTGTGCATCTAAACATAGAAACAGCACAGTGATGTATACGTTATATATTTTGGGGAATGTATTTATATTAGATTTTATATAATCTTACATGTATAATAAAAGCAGCTACAGTCAGAATTAATATATTGACATGTATGTATGAGAATGGATATTGTGGTAAGTGAAGACTCTGACATCGAATCACAGCCCAACCAGTGAGGAGAGGAAAGGTAAGTTAAAAATGCGAAAAATTTATTGTGGTTTTTGGTTAAAGTCAAGGATTGAAACTGGGGTCCTGACAGGATGGTATCAAAGCAGAGGTTGGTCTGATGTGAGTCGGTGTTAGAAAATAGGAAAGTGTACATCCCTATAGTACTGTGCTGTGTTTAGGTATAACTGTGTATACCGGATAGGAAATGGACTGATTCATTATTATGAATGCAGGAACTTTGCCTATATGGCAAATACGCGCAGTGGTAGAGGTATGAGAGATAGGGCTCGAGGCCGGGGAGAGAGACCCGAGGGACAAGCCGCTGCCGGACCATTACCTACGCATGAGACTGCAGGTGCTACTAAGGCACCCGATTGTGCTGAGATGCGCTTCACGAGATTAGAGCGTGGTCTCGAGACTATTATAGAGATACTGGCACAGACGATGCCAGGTAGGCAGAGACAGGAGGCAGGAGCTGCTACAGGAGAGGCAGTTGCCCCTGATACACCTACGCAGACAGCTGATGCACAGAGGACAGTAGATACTCCTACACCCCCACCGGTTTCAGGTGGTAGTGGATTAGGATATGGATGTGACTTGCATCGGTTGAGGGAGTTCTAGAAGTTTAGACCTCCATCATTTAGTGGGGTCAAGAACCCCGTAGCTGCGGAGGAGTGGTTGGTAGAGCTAGAGAAGCTCTATGGATACTTCGAGTGTACGACCTCGGAGATGGTCGCGTTTGCTGCGTTCCTACTGAAGGGAGCCGCAGAGCATTGGTGGAAGTCCACCAGACCTATATTGAGATCCCGACATACGGATATCACTTGGGATATATTTCGGGAGGCCTTTAGAAGGCAGTTTATTCCTGACACGCACAGCGGAAGTTACATGCAGAGTTTTTGAGACTCAACCAGGGGAGTTTATCGGTGGACGAGTATGAGACTCGATTCCTATCCCTAGGGAGATACGACCCGGATACTATGTATAGTGAGACCAGGAAGGTCCACAGATTTATCGACGGGTTGAGACCAGTGCTACGGTCCAAGTTGGTTCCGCTGGACATAGTGACCTATGAGGAGGCAGTGCGCAGGGCGCAACTATGTGAGCAGGACTACGAGAGGAATGCTTCCGAGTTTGGGAAGTTTAGCCGTAGCCAAGACTTGCAGAAGAAGAGGCCGGCTAGAGATTTTAGTTATCGAGGGGGGAAGAAACCATTCGGTAAGAGATCACGAATAGAGGGGACACGAGATAGATATGCTAGATCTCCTGCTTATCCGACTGCAGCCCCAGCGAAGGGCATTATGATAGGAGGACCGAGACCTGCTGCAGATCAGTGCAGAAGATGCGACAGTTTCATGGAGATAGGCCGTGTTCACAGGGTACTATAGTATGTTTTCGATGTGGGAAACAGGGGCATTTGGTTAGAGATTGCCCATTGCCGTATGCGACTGCACCACAGAGGGACAGGGAGTTTGATAGAGCTCCAGCTGGTACGTCTGCTCAGAGAGGTAGAGCGACGGCAGAGGAGAAGGGGAAACAAGTGATGGGTCAAGGGCGAGTACATGCTTTCGACCAGGGGACAGCTGATGCTTCATCGGATGTGATTCGAGGTAACATCCTGATTTATGATATTGAAGCATATGTTTTAATTGATCCTGGTGCCACGCATTCTTTTGTATCGCCTTCATTTGCATGTAAATTAGAGAGATATGTAGAGCGTACACAATTATGTATGATGATGTTAATCAGTACGCCTATGGATAGTAGTCAAGTTTTAGAATATGTATATAATGACTGCAAGTTGAGAGTAGGGGATAAGGAGATGACAGCCAATCTAATATTACTAAGTATGAGTGACTTTGATATAATATTAGGAATGGATTGGCTATCTGCAAACCATGCTGTTTTAGACTGCTATGCTAAGACAGTTATGTTTCCTAACCCTACTAGATATGTTGTAAAAATTTAATAAAGATAAATGAAAAGAGTAAATATGATTATTATATGACTTCTGATTTAGAAAACCTTCAACATATCAAGGTTTCATTGCGTACGTGGTAGATATGGATAAGGCACATCCGAAATTGGCAGATATCACTATGGTCAGTGAGTACCCAGATGTTTTCCCGGATGAATTGCCAGGGTTACCACCAGACAGAGAGATGGAGTTCTGTATAGATTTGGTGCCTGGTACGGAGCCTATTTCGAGACCACCATATCGCATGGCCTTAGTTGAGCTGGAGGAGCTTAAGAGACAGTTACAGGAGCTATTGGATAGAGGCTTTGTACGACCGAGTGTTTCACCTTGGGGAGCACCGGTTTTGTTTGTGAGCAAGAAGGATGGGAGCCTCCGATTGTGTATAGACTACCGATTGTTGAATAAGGCCACCATCAAGAATAGGTACACCCTTCCACGTATTGACGACTTGCTAGATCAGCTACAGGGAGCACAGGTCTTTTCCAAGATTGACCTAAGGTCTGGGTATCATCAGCTGAAGGTTCGGAGTGGAGATGTATCCAAGACAGCATTTCGTACCCGAGATGGCCATTATGAGTTCTTGGTCATGCCATTCGGATTGACGAATGCTCCAGCTGCTTTCATGGCTTTGATGAACGATGTGTTCAAGCCATACTTGGACCAGTTTGTTATCGTCTTCATCGATGACATATTGGTGTATTCGAGATCCAAGGAGGAGCATGAGGAGCTCCTAAGGATCATGTTGCAGACGTTACGAAAGCATGAGTTATATGCTAAGCTCAGCAAGTGTGACTTTTGGTTGTCACAGATCTCGTTTTTGGGACATGTCGTATCGAGAGATGGTGTATCAGTTGATCCATCCAAGATAGAGGCTATAGTTCAGTGGGAACAGCCAAAGACAGTCATCGAGATCAGGAGTTTTCTGGGTTTAGCTGGATACTATCGGAGATTCATTGAGGGATTTTCGAAGTTGGCTGCTCCGTTGACACGTCTTACTCGAAAGAGTGCACCGTTCATATGGAACGAGGATTGTGAGAAGAGCTTTGAGGAGTTGAAGCATCGATTAACCACCGCTCCGATTCTCACTATCCCTACCAGCTCAGGAGGATTTGCAGTATATACCGATGCTTCGCATCAGGGACTGGGCTACGTATTGATGCAAGACAGGAAGGTAGTTGCTTACGGATCCAAACAACTGAAGGATCATGAGAAGAACTATCCGACCCATGATTTGGAACTAGCAGCGGTAGTGTTTGCGTTGAAAGTATGGCGCCACTACTTGTATGGAGAGAAGTTCCAAATATTTACCGACCACAAGAGCCTCAAGTATCTGTTCTCGCAGAAGGAGCTGAACATGAGACAGAGAAGATGGCTAGAGCTTCTGAAGGACTATGATTGTGAGATACTTTATCATCCGGGTAAGGCTAACGTTGTAGCCGATGCCTTGAGCAGGAAGAGCCTGGGGATGGTATCGTATATGATGGTTAGGGAGCATGATTTGCTAGAGCAGTTTGCCAGCCTCAGTTTGGGAGTCGTGCCTTCTGACATGGATATAGGCTATGTGATAGCTAGTCTATGCTTGGAGCCGGACCTATTGGACAGGATCAGAGTGGCTCAGCAGACTGATCCATTTTGTATGGATGTGAGTAGTCAGATGCAGAAGGGCACCGTGACTGATTTTGAGTTGAGTTCTGATGGACTACTGAGGTTCAGAGGCAGATTGTGTGTTCCCAAGGATTCAGGACTCAGGAGATTGATATTGGCGGAAGCTCATTCGTCGAGGTATACTTTACATCCGGGGAGTAACAAGATGTATCAGAACCTCCGAAAGGTATACTGGTGGTCGGGTATGATGAGAGATGTAGCAGACTTCGTGGCAAAGTGTCTCGTATGTCAGCAGGTGAAGGTAGAGCATCAGAAACCTGCAGGGTTATTGCAGCCTCTACCTATACCGACATGGAAATGGGAGCATATCACCATGGATTTCGTGATGGGTTTACCGAGGACCCGCAGGAATCACGATGCTATATGGGTGATCGTTGATAGATTGACGAAGTCAGCCCACTTCCTAGCTATGAGAGCTACCGATACTCTGAGTTCATTAGCAGAACTGTACGTACGCGAGGTAGTGAGGTTACACGGTGTACCAGTGAGCATAGTCTCTGATAGGGATTCCCGCTTCACATCCCACTTTTGGGGACATTTTCAGGAAGCCATGGGAACCCAGTTGAGTTTGAGCACCGCTTTCCATCCTCAGACAGATGGCCAGTCAGAGAGGACTATACAGACTCTGGAGGACATGTTGAGAGCATGTGTGCTAGACTATCGAGGCTCCTGGGATGACCACCTACCACTAGCCGAGTTCGCCTACAACAACAGTTATCATTCGAGTATCGGGATGGCACCGTATGAGGCTTTGTATGGCCGTAGATGTCGTTCCCCTATTGGATGGGAAGAAGTGGGTGACCGTCAGATTTTTGCTCCTGACTTGGTTACACAAGCATCTGAGGACGTCCGATTGATAGTAGAGAGACTGAGGACAGCTCAGAGCAGACAGAAGAGTTACGCTGACAGGAGACGTAGGCCACTAGAGTTTGCAGTTGGTGAATCCGTGTTTTTGAGAGTTTCTCCTTCCAAGGGCATAGCGAGATTTGGGAAGAGAGGGAAACTAAATCCTCGCTATATTGGACCCTTTGAGATACTTCATCGAGTGGGAGATAAGGCATATAGGTTGGCATTGCCACCGGACTTATCAGGTGTCCACAACGTCTTCCACATATCGATGCTTCGGAAGTATTACCCGGATCCGTCACATGTGATTAGTTACGAGCCTTTGGAGCTCCGAGAGGACTTGTCATATGTAGAGAGACCGATTCGGATATTGGATAGGAAGGAGAAGGTATTGAGATCGAAGACCATCGGATTAGTGAAGATTCTCTAGCAGCATCATACTTCAGAGGAAGCTACTTGGGAGCTAGAGAGTCTGATGCGAGAGAAGTACCCTCACCTATTTGAGGACTGACTTGGTTCTAATTTGGAGCACCAAATTTTCTGAGTGGGGGAGGATTGTCAGACCCAGATTTTTGTAGCTTATTTCCTTATGATTTCTATGTGTATGAACACTGTGTAATTATGGTTGAATCATAAGAAGAGTATTTATTAGACTTAAAGTGTTAATGAAATGAATTAACACGCTAAAGCTACATAAAATGCCTAATGTGAGCAATGAGTATCACAGGCTAAACCGAGTCATTCTAAATCATTCTGACTGAAAATAAGAACTTAAAATAAGAGAGCGTAGAGAGCTCATGAAGGAAAGTCAGGTTGATTTAGACCCGAACATACAAAACGAGAATAAAAGCTAAAAAGGGTAAAATGGACCTTTTCGGTGAGAAAAGGAGTTTCGGGTGAAATTATCCACCGAGAGCGGTTGGGATATAAAGACGAGAGTGTAAGACATAATATATGACACTTTCGAAAATTTAAGAAAAAGTCAACTTAATCAATGGTTAAGGAAAAAGTCAACTATAGTTAAGAAAGTGGACTTTTACCATAGTTGATTAATCAAGGTTAGAAATTAACCTAAGTGTGGAGAAAAATTTGGGGAAAAATATTCTTGGCCAGAATACAAGATAATCATCCCCGAAAGTAAGGAAAATTTATTCGGAAGGAGGAAAATTTATTCGGAAGGATTTCGGAATAAATTTAATGGTTAAAAACGTAATGGGCCTAAGGTGAAAATTTTAAAGCCCATTAAGGTATACTAAATGTATATCGAAAATGTTAGGTCCTTTAGACGGAATTGTTGGACCAATTGATCGGCCAAATTTTGAGACAACAAAAGGCCCGAGGTATAGTAAAAATTTCAGCCCGAAAGCCCATTAGGAAAGCCCAAACCGAGAAGCCCAATTGGAAAAGCCCATGAGATAAATATCTAACTATAGTTAAAGTTAACTATGACTCATAAGGTGACTCATAAGGTGACTCATGGTTCAGATTTGGAAAGTCAAGCATAGTGGCTGAAAAGTAAGACTTAATGGCTAAGTAAGTGGCTTATAAATGCAGCCACACCTTGGTCATCTTCATCACACATTTCCGGCTAGAGAAGAACACCATTGAAACATAACCATTCAAGCTTTCTCTCACTAGAAATCACTAGGAATTAGTCATATTTGGAACTTGCATTCTTCATGGAAGTTGTTCCAAATTGAAAGGAGATTAACATATGTTGGAATTGGCTATCAAGGAGCCATAGAGTGCAAACCGAGAGCCTCCAAAGTTTCGGCCAAAGGGTGAACACAACAATTGGTATATTTTCTAATTTCCAAATTCATATATGTTAATGTATGAATTATTTCAAGTATGTTGATATATGTTTTAAGCATTGAAACATATTAAATCACCATTTAGAGGGTTAGGCCTAGAGTGATCAATGGGATATTGAAATATGTCAATTTGATTTTTAGACATAAATGGATTAGTACACATGTATTAATGTTAATGGTATAATTAGAATTAATCAAATTGATTAATTAATACATGTAAATTGTTGGCAACCAAGGTGTTTGATAAAATGCCTAAATGAACTATAGGATGATTGGTAATGTTGCCTACCAAGTGTTTGTGAAAATGCCTAAGTGGAAATGGCTAGAAAATAGGCATGTATGGCATGCCATGGTGGA
Organism: Firmiana major; assembly: GCA_033439115.1. NCBI lineage: Eukaryota > Viridiplantae > Streptophyta > Magnoliopsida > Malvales > Malvaceae > Firmiana > Firmiana major. The sequence goes on from CM065903.1 coordinate 41,223,100, forward strand.
AACCGAGAATGGCTAAGCTTTCGGCCAAGGCATGTGGCCGAGAGGCCCAATGGGCCAAGCCCAATATTTTTATGCCCAATAGGGTGTAATGGGCCTAAGACAAGCCCAATAAGAGTTGGTGAGCCCCACAAGCCCAATAGGCCCAACAAAAGTGAATAGTAAAATGAAAATGGACTTAAGGCCTAGTTAGACCCATTGAGGATTTTTAAGGCCCATTAAGGGAAATTAAACTGTATTAATGTGTAATACAGTAGGAAAATTATAATTAACCTGATGAATGGTTATTTACAGCTCCGGAGTTTACATCGAGAGCTGATCGGACTGCGGGAATTAGCAGTACCGAGGAAGTGAGGTCACTTGACGTGATCCGAGGTAATGGACTTTTACGAGTAGTTAGAGATACATGCACGTATTTTCAACTACTTCTGCATTCACTTAAAAACTATGAGGGTCAGAGAAAGTGAATAATTATTATTGCAACCCGATAGTGGCAAATTACGATTTTGCCCCTAGTTAGTCAAAAAGTCAACTTTTGTGAGAAGTTGCAAAAAGCATGGAAAATACTATTGTGAGTGTTTAAATGCTATTAGCATGAAAATAAATAGATGGGCTAATGATTTTAAGGTTAATATGACTTAAGCACACTTTTAGTGCTGATTTTGATGTTTTATAAACAATCCCTTTTAAAATAGCCATCTATCATATTATGTGAGAATGAATCGTGCTAGAGCATAGCTCGCACTGGAATTCATATGTTTTCCACATAATATTAGTGCTGGATTTGATACGCACTAGATTTTCATAACATGCATGATAGAGTACTGGAGTTTTACTCGTACTCAGCTTTAAATGATATATGCATGACAGAGTGCTAGAGCGATTGGCTCGTACTCGATTCTTCATGGTTTATACATGACATAGTACTGAGAGCTATTGCTCGTACTTGATTTTGATATTGTACATAGCATAGTACTGGGAGCTATTGCTCGTACTTGATTTAATACATAAACTATGCATTGACCTAGTTGCTAGAGAGTGCTCGCACTAGAGTCGAGTTTTATGATGTGAAACAGTGTTTGAGCGGAGTAACGACTGTGAGTCGCACTCAAAACGCACACTGTATGTGATATGTAATACATGTTGAAACCCATGCCTGAGACCTTGCGTGACTGTGTGTCATAGCTAGAGAGGATATCCGCATGAGGTTGGTATAGACGTGGTATGATATTTCCACAGGCGCGAGGGCTAAGACCTCTGTTAGGCACCCTGACTGTGATGTTGATATGTTCCACGGGTGTGAGAGCTAAGTCCTATGGTAGGCACTCTGGCCGTGAGAACGGGTCCACGGGTGTACTTTGTACCGTGTCTGAGTGGCACGAGGTGTACGCTGTACCATGTGTTGTTATGGAGTTGAGGAGGATATAGCTGGCGGTTGTGATGGACTGACCCCCCTCCCGTTATAGCGGTGATGCCCCGCACACCTAGTACTGTGTTGCTTGGGATCACATCGGATATGATCATAATCCAGGATACTATTTACATGTACCACAAAGTCTTACATGATATATCACCTTGGTCGATTTACTGATTTAAACTACGGACAGACCTGAGGGATGGGTCGGACTCCGATTTGTGTTGTGAATCATTTGATGCCTTATTTATATGTTATTTAAATATACATGGCATAATTTACATAAAGGCATGATTTATATATAAATGCATTGTGTTGCACTACATGCCTATTTTTGAGAAATAAAGCATGATTTCTGTACATGGGATTTATTCTGTACAAGTACATATATATATATATATTTCAAGACATGCTTTTAAAGTGAGTAAGGAAATAAATGTTTTCAAGGTATAGCACTATTTTGAGTAGATAGTGTGGATATCTACTTGCTTGCCTGATTTCCTTACTGAGCGCGTTATGCTCACCCCCTTTTCTTTACATCTCTCTACAGAGCATCAGTAGAGTGAGAGTTATCGTGGGAGAGTGTCCCAGAGTCCACTGCTAGTTCCTATCGATTCATCAGGTATAATTATTATGTACAGTTGTGCATCTAAACATAGAAACAGCACAGTGATGTATACGTTATATATTATGGGGAATGTATTTATATTAGATTTTATATAATCTTACATGTATAATAAAAGCAGCTACAGTCAGAATTAATATATTGACATGTATGTATGAGAATGGATATTGTGGTAAGTGAAGACTCTGACATCGAATCACAGCCCAACCAGTGAAGAGAGGAAAGGTAAGTTAAAAATGCGAAAAATTTATTGTGGTTTTTGGTTAAAGTCAAGGATTGAAACTGGGGTCCTGACAGGATGGTATCAGAGCAGAGGTTGGTCTGATGTGAGTCGGTGTTAGAAAATAAGAAAGTATACATCCCCATAGTACTGTGCTGTGTTTAGATATAACTGTGTATACCGGATAGGAAATGGACTGATTCGTTATTATGAATGCAGGAACTTTGCCTATATGGCAAATACGCGTAGTGGTAGAGGTATGAGAGGTAGGGCTCGAGGCAAGGGAGAGAGACCCGAGGGACGAGCCGCTGCCGGACCATTACCTACGCATGAGACTGCAGGTGCTACTGAGGCACCCGATTGTGCTGAGACGCGCTTCACGAGATTAGAGCGTGGTCTCGAGACTATTATAGAGATACTGGCACAGACGATGCCAGGTAGGCAGAGACAGGAGGCAGGAGCTGCTACAGGAGAGGCAGTTGCCCCTGATACACCTACGCAGACAGCTGATGCACAGAGGACAGTAGATACTCCTACACCCCCACCGGTTTCAGGTGGTAGTGGATTAGGATATGGATGTGACTTGCATCGGTTGAGGGAGTTCTAGAAGTTCAGACCTCCATCATTTAGTGGGGTCAAGAACCCCGTAGCTGCGGAGGAGTGGTTGGTAGAGCTAGAGAAGCTCTATGGATACTTCGAGTGTACGACCTCGGAGATGGTCGCGTTTGTTGCGTTCCTACTGAAGGGAGCCGCAGAGCATTGGTGGAAGTCCACCAGACCTATATTGAGATCCCGACACACGGATATCACTTGGGATATATTTCGGGAGGCCTTTAGAAGGCAGTTTATTCCTGACACGCACAGCGGATGTTACATGCAGAGTTTTTGAGACTCAACCAGGGGAGTTTATCGGTGGACGAGTATGAGACTTGATTCCTATCCCTAGGGAGATACGACCCGGATACTATGTATAGTGAGACCAGGAAGGTCCACAGATTTATCGACGGGTTGAGACCAGTGCTACGGTCCAAGTTGGTTCCGCTGGACATAGTGACCTATGAGGAGGCAGTGCGCAGGGCGCAACTATGTGAGCAGGACTACGAGAGGAATGCTTTCGAGTTTGGGAAGTTTAGCCGTAGCCAAGACTTGCAGAAGAAGAGGCCGGCTAGAGATTTTAGTTATCGAGGGGGGAAGAAACCCTTCGGTAAGAGATCACGAATAGAGGGGACACGAGATAGATATGCTAGATCTCCTGCTTATCCGACTGCAGCCCCAGCGAAGGGCATTATGATAGGAGGACCGAGACCTGCTGCAGAACAGTGCAGAAGATGCGGCAGATTTCATGGAGATAGGCCGTGTTCACAGGGTGCTATAGTATGTTTTTGATGTGGGAAACAGGGGCATTTGGTTAGAGATTGCCCATTGCCGTATGCGACTGTACCACAGAGGGACAGGGAGTTTGATAGAGCTCCAGCTGGTACGTCTGCTCAGAGAGGTAGAGCGACGGCAAAGGAGAAGGGGAAACAAGTGATGGGTCAAGGGCGAGTACATGCTTTGGACCAGGGGACAGCTGATGCTTCATCGGATGTGATTCGAGGTAACATCCTGATTTATGATATTGAAGCATATGTTTTAATTGATCCTGGTGCCACGCATTCTTTTGTATCGCCTTCATTTGCATGTAAATTAGAGAGATATGTAGAGCGTACACAATTATGTATGATGATGTTAATCAGTACGCCTATGGATAGTAGTCAAGTTGTAGAATATGTATATAATGACTGCAAGTTGAGAGTAGGGGATAAGGAGATGACAGCCAATCTAATATTACTAAGTATGAGTGACTTTGATATAATATTAGGAATGGATTGGCTATCTGCAAACCATGCTGTTTTAGACTGCTATGCTAAGACAGTTATGTTTCCTAACCCTACTAGATATGTTGTAAAAATTTAATAAAGATAAATTTAAAGAGTAAATATGATTATTATATGACTTCTGATTTAGAAAACCTTCAACATATCAAGGTTTCATTGCGTACGTGGTAGATATGGATAAGGCACATCCGAAATTGGCAGATATCACTGTGGTCAGTGAGTACCCAGATGTTTTCCCGGATGAATTGCCAGGGTTACCACCAGACAGAGAGATGGAGTTCTGTATAGATTTGGTGCCTGGTACGGAGCCTATTTCGAGACCACCATATCGCATGGCCTTAGTTGAGCTGGAGGAGCTCAAGAGACAGTTACAGGAGCTATTGGATAGGGGCTTTGTACGACCGAGTGTTTCACCTTGGGGAGCACCGGTTTTGTTTGTGAGGAAGAAGGATGGGAGCCTCCGATTGTGTATAGACTACCGATTGTTGAATAAGGCCACCATCAAGAATAGGTACACCCTTCCACGTATTGACGACTTGCTAGATCAGCTACAGGGAGCACAGGTCTTATCCAAGATTGACCTAAGGTCTGGGTATCATCAGCTGAAGGTTCGGAGTGGAGATGTACCCAAGACAGCATTTCGTACCCGAGATGGCCATTATGAGTTCTTGGTCATGCCATTCGGATTGACGAATGCTCCAGCTGCTTTCATGGCTTTGATGAACGATGTGTTCAAGCCATACTTGGACCAGTTTGTTATCATCTTCATCGATGACATATTGGTGTATTCGAGATCCAAGAAGGAGCATGAGGAGCACCTTAGGATCGTGTTGCAGACGTTACGGAAGCATGAGTTATATGCTAAGCTCAGCAAATGTGACTTTTGGTTGTCAGAGATCTCGTTTTTGGGACATGTCGTATCGAGAGATGGTGTATCAGTTGATCCATTCAAGATAGAGGCTATAGTTCAGTGGGAACAGCCAAAGACAGTCACCGAGATCAGGAGTTTTCTGGGTTTAGTTGGATACTATCGGAGATTCGTTGAGGGATTTTCGAAGTTGGCTGCTCCGTTGACACGTCTTACTCGAAAGAGTCCACCGTTCATACGGAACGAGGATTGTGAGAAGAGCTTTGAGGAGTTGAAGCGTCGATTGACCACCGCTCCGATTCTCACTATCCCTACCAGCTCAGGAGGATTTGCAGTATATACCGATGCTTCGCATCAGGGACTGGGCTGCGTATTGATGCAGGACGAGAAGGTAGTTGCTTACGGATCCAGACAACTGAAGGATCATGAGAAGAACTATCCGACCCATGATTTGGAACTAGCAGCGGTAGTGTTTGCGTTGAAGGTATGGCGCCACTACTTGTATGGAGAGAAGTTCCAGATATTTACCGACCACAAGAGCCTCAAGTATCTGTTCTCGCAGAAGGAGCTGAACATGAGATAGAGAAGATGGCTAGAGCTTCTGAAGGACTACGATTGTGAGATACTTTATCATTCGGGTAAGGCTAACGTTGTAGCCGATGCCTTGAGCAGGAAAAGCCTGGGGATGGTATCGTATATGATGGTTAGGGAGCATGATTTGCTAGAGCAGTTTGCCAGCCTCAGTTTGGGAGTCGTGCCTTCTGACATGGATATAGGCTATGTGATAGCTAGTCTACGCTTGGAGCCGGACCTGTTGGACAGGATCAGAGTGGCTCAGCAGACTAATCCATTTTGTATGGATGTGAGTAGTCAGATGCAGAAGGGCACCGTGACTGATTTTGAGTTGAGTTCTGATGGACTACTGAGGTTCAGAGACAGATTGTGTGTTCCTGAGGATTCAGGACTCAGGAGATTGATATTGGCGGAAGCTCATTCGTCGAGGTATACTTTACATCCGGGGAGTAACAAGATGTATCAGAACCTCCGAAAGGTATACTGGTGGTCCGGTATGAAGAGAGATGTAGCAGACTTCGTGGCAAAGTGTCTCGTATGTCAGCAGGTGAAGGTAGAGCATCAGAAACCTGCAGGGTTATTGCAGCCTCTACCTATACCGACATGGAAATGGGAGCATATCACCATGGATTTCGTGATGGGTTTACCGAGGACCCGCAGGAATCACGATGCTATATGGGTGATCGTTGATAGACTGACGAAGTCAGCCCACTTCCTAGCTACGAGAGCTACCGATACTCTGAGTTCATTAGCAGAACTGTACGTACGCGAGGTAGTGAGGTTACACGGTGTACCAGTGAGCATAGTCTCTGATAGGGATTCCCGCTTCACATCCCACTTTTGGGGACATTTTCAGGAAGCCATGGGAACCCAGTTGAGTTTGAGCACCGCTTTCCATCCTCAGACAGATGGTCAGTCAGAGAGGACTATACAGACTCTAGAGGACATGTTGAGAGCATGTGTGCTAGACTATCGAGGCTCTTGGGATGACCACCTACCACTAGCCGAGTTCGCCTACAACAACAGTTATCATTCGAGTATCGGGATGGCACCGTATGAGGCTTTGTATGGCCGTAGATGTCGTTCCCCTATTGGATGGGAAGAAGTGGGTGACCGTCAGATTTTTGCTCCTGACTTGGTTACACAAGCATCTGAGGACGTCCGATTGATAGTAGAGAGACTGAGGACAGCTCAGAGCAGACAGAAGAGTTACGCTGACAGGAGACGTAGGCCACTAGAGTTTACAGTTGGTGAATCCGTGTTTTTGAGAGTTTCTCCTTCCAAGGGCATAGCGAGATTTGGGAAGAGAGGGAAACTAAATCCTCGCTATATTGGACCCTTTGAGATACTTAATCGAGTGGGAGATAAGGCATATAGGTTGGCATTGCCACCGGACTTATCAGGTGTCCACAACGTCTTCCACATATCGATGCTTCGGAAGTATTACCCGGATCCGTCACATGTGATTAGTTACAAGCCTTTGGAGCTCCGAGAGGACTTGTCATATGTAGAGAGACCGATTCGGATATTGGATAGGAAGGAGAAGGTATTGAGATCGAAGACCATCGGATTAGTGAAGATTCTCTAGCAGCATCATACTTCAGAGGAAGCTACTTGGGAGCTAGAGAGTCTGATGCGAGAGAAGTACCCTCGCCTATTTGAGGACTGACTTGGTTCTAATTTGGAGCACCAAATTTTCTGAGTGGGGGAGGATTGTCAGACCCAGATTTTTGTAGCTTATTTCCTTATGATTTCTATGTGTATGAACACTATGTAATTATGGTTGAATCATAAGAAGAGTATTTATTAGACTTAAAGTGTTAATGAAATGAATTAACACGCTAAAGCTACATAAAATGCCTAATGTGAGCAATGAGTATCACAGGCTAAACCGAGTCATTCTAAATCATTCTGACTGAAAATAAGAACTTAAAATAAGAGAGCGTAGAGAGCTCATGAAGGAAAGTCAGGTTGATTTAGACCCGAACATACAAAACGAGAATAAAAGCTAAAAAGGGTAAAATGGACCTTTTCGGTGAGAAAAGGAGTTTCGGGTGAAATTATCCACCGAGAGCGGTTGGGATATAAAGACGAGAGTGTAAGACATAATATATGACACTTTCGAAAATTTAAGAAAAAGTCAACTTAGTCAATGGTTAAGGAAAAAGTCAACTATAGTTAAGAAAGTGGACTTTTACCATAGTTGATTAATCAAGGTTAGAAATTAACCTAAGTGTGGAGAAAAATTTGGGGAAAAATTTTCTTGGCCAGAATACAAGATAATCATCCCCGAAAGTAAGGAAAATTTATTCGAAAGGATTTCGGAATAAATTTAATGGTTAAAAACGTAATGGGCCTAAGGTGAAAATTTTAAAGCCCATTAAGGTATACTAAATGTATATCGAAAATGTTAGGTCCTTTAGACGGAATTGTTGGACCAATTGATCGGCCAAATTTTGAGACAACAAAAGGCCCGAGGTATAGTAAAAATTTCAGCCCGAAAGCCCATTAGGAAAGCCCAAACCGAGAAGCCCAATTGGAAAAGCCCATGAGATAAATATCTAACTATAGTTAAAGTTAACTATGACTCATAAGGTGACTCATAAGGTGACTCATGGTTCAGATTTGGAAAGTCAAGCATAGTGGCTGAAAAGTAAGACTTAATGGCTAAGTAAGTGGCTTATAAATGCAGCCACACCTTGGTCATCTTCATCACACATTTCCGGCTAGAGAAGAACACCATTGAAACATAACCATTCAAGCTTTCTCTCACTAGAAATCACTAGGAATTAGTCATATTTGAAACTTGCATTCTGCATGGAAGTTGTTCCAAATTGAAAGGAGATTAACATATGTTGGAATTGGCTATCAAGGAGCCATAGAGTGCAAACTAAGAGCCTCCAAAGTTTCGGCCAAATGGTGAACACAACAATTGGTATATTTTCTAATTTCCAAATTCATATATGTTAATGTATGAATGATTTCAAGTATGTTGATATATGTTTTAAGCATTGAAACATATTAAATCACCATTTAGAGGGTTAGGCCGAGAGTGATCAATGGGATATTGAAATATGTCAATTTGATTTTTAGACATAAATGGATTAGTACACATGTATTAATGTTAATGGTATAATTAGAATTAATCAAATTGATTAATTAATACATGTAAATTGTTGGCAACCAAGGTGTTTGATAAAATGCCTAAATGAACTATAGGATGATTGGTAATGTTGCCTACTAAGTGTTTGAGAAAATGCCTAAGTGGAATGGCTAGAAAATAGGCATGTATGGCATGCCATGGTGGAAACCGAGAATGGCTAAGCTTTCGGCCAAGGCATGTGGCCGAGAGGCCCAATGGGCCAAACCCAATATTTTTAGGCCCAATAGGGTGTAATGGGCCTAAGACAAGCCCAATAAGAGTTGGTGGGCCCCACAAGCCCAATAGGCCTAACAAAAGTGAATAGTAAAATGAAAATGGACTTAAGGCCTAGTTAGACCCATTAAGGATTTTTAAGGCCCATTAAGGGAAATTAAACTGTATTAATGTGTAATACAGTAGGAAAATTATAATTAACCTGAGGAATGGTTATTTATAGCTCCGGAGTTTACATCGAGAGCTGATCGGACTGCGGGAATTAGCAGCACCGAGGAAGTGAGGTCACTTGACGTGATCCGAGGTAAGGGACTTTTGCGAGTAGTTAGAAATACCTGCACGTATTTTCAACTGCTTCTGCATTCACTTAAAAACTCTGAGGGTCAGAGAAAGTGAATAATAATTATTGCAACCCGATAGTGGTAAATTACGATTTTGCCCCTAATTAGTCAAAAAGTCAACTTTTGTGAGAAGTTGCAAAAAGCATGGAAAATACTATTGTGAGTGTTTAAATGCTATTAGCATGAAGATAAATAGAGGGGCTAATGATTTTAAGGTTAATATGACTTAAGCACACTTTTAGTGCTGATTTTGATGTTTTATAAACAATCCCTTTTAAAATAGCCATCTATCATATTATGTGAGAATGAATCGTGCTAGAGCATAGCTCGCACTGGGATTCATATGTTTTCCACATAATATTAGTGCTGGATTTGATACGCACTAGATTTTCATAACATGCAAGATAGAGTACTGGAGTTTTACTCGTACTCAGCTTTAAATGATATATGCATGACAGAGTGCTAGAGCGATTGGCTCGTACTCGATTCTTCATGGTTTATACATGACATAGTACTGGGAGCTATTGCTCGTACTTGATTTTGATATTGTGCATAGCATAGTACTGGGAGCTATTGCTCGTACTTGATTTAATACATAAACTATGCATTGACCTAGTTGCTAGAGAGTGCTCGCACTAGAGTCGAGTTTTATGATGTGAAACAGTGTTTGAGCGGAGTAACGACTGTGAGTCGCACTCAAAACGCACACTGTATGTGATATGTAATACATGTTGAAACCCATGCCTGAGACCTTACGTGACTGCATGTCATAGCTAGAGAGGATATCCGCATGAGGTTGGTATAGTCGTGGTATGATATTTCCACAGGAGCGAGGGCTAAGACCTCTGTTAGGCACCCTGACTGTGATGTTGATATGTTCCACGGGTGTGAGAGCTAAGTCCTATGGTAGGCACTCTGGCCGTGAGAACGGGTCCACGGGTGTACTTTGTACCGTGTCTGAGTGGCACGAGGTGTACGCTGTACCGTGTGTTGTTATGGAGTTGAGGAGGATATAGCTGGCGGTTGTGATGGACTGACCCCCCTCCCGTTACAGCGGTGATGCCCCGCACACCTAGTACTGTGTTGCTTGGGATCACATCGGATATGATCATAATCCAGGATACTATTTACATGTACCACAAAGTCTTACATGATATATCACCTTGGTTGATTTACTGATTTAAACTATGGACAGACCTGAGGGATGGGTCGGACTCCGATTTGTGTTGTGAATCATTTGATGCCATATTTATATGTTATTTAAATATACATGGCATAATTTACATAAAGGCATGATTTATATATAAATGCATTGTGTTGCACTACATGCCTATTTTTGAGAAATAAAGCATGATTTCTGTACATGGGATTTATTCTGTACAAGTACATATATATATATTTCAAGACATGCTTTTAAAGTGAGTAAGGAAATAAATGTTTTCAAGGTATAGCACTATTTTGAGTAGATAGTGTGGATATCTACTTGCTTGCCTGATTTCCTTACTGAGCGCGTTATGCTCACCCCCTTTTCTTTACATCTCTCTACAGAGCGTCAGTAGAGCGAGAGTTATCGTGGGAGAGTGTCCCAGAGTCCACTGCTAGTTCCTATCGATTCATCAGGTATACTTATTATGTACAGTTGTGTATCTAAACATAGAAACAGCACAGTGATGTATACGTTATATATTATGGGGAATGTATTTATATTAGATTTTATATAATCTTACATGTATAATAAAAGCAGCTACAGTCAGAATTAATATATTGACATGTATGTATGAGAATGGATATTGTGGTAAGTGAAGACTCTGACATCGAATCACAGCCCAACCAGTGAAGAGAGGAAAGGTAAGTTAAAAATACGAAAAATTTATTGTGGTTTTTGGTTAAAGTCAAGGATTGAAACTGGGGTCCTGATATCTCCAAATACTCTAACAGAACAAGAGCAAAATAAAGAAAATAGGGAACTTCGTTGCTGCTATCATCAAGTCAGTTCCTGCTCTTCTCCCATACAACAGCCATACATGCCAACCAGCAACTATAAACTGAAAATACTAGTGTAAACCGAGGCAGCAATGAGTAGAATAATGCATAGTAAGAAGAAACTCTAACATGAACAGTAGCTGAAATTATAAACAGAGCAGAACAGAGGTGGGTAACTGATGCTTTAAGACAATATCAACAACGTTATAGGTCAGAAGAAATGCAGCTAATAAAAAGTTAAAGCAGCAAAAGAAAACAAAATTGGCAAACTGAAATGAAACCGAAAGCTAGGGCCATGGTTATCTGTTTTCTCTTCCTCTCAACAGCAATATATAACCAGCTCACGCTTCATCTCTCACACAATAGTAGCCTGAAGAACCCCATCCAATGCACTGCTTAGTTCATTCCAGAATCAGCCATTGAGCAACCTTAGGCAAAATGATCGAACCTACCAGAAGGTAAATGCAAGATCAACTAGGTATAAAATAAATTTATAGGAAAATGAAAGTGAAACAATGGAACGAGTGGAATATTAAGAAAACTATCTTAAAGTAAACAGTGAAACCGAGATTAGAAGAAAGGTTGAATGAAAGTTGTTTCAATAAAATAACCTTAAATATGCTATGAATAGTATCTAAAAGTGAAAACAACAAGTTTAATGGCTGCCAATAAAACTAACGGGAAATGCTTCAAGAAAACTAAGGAAAATAAAATCTCATAAAAAATAAAACTATTCTAAAAAACTACCCTAAGAATTACTTCTACTCCTAATTTACTTCTACACTACTCCTAACCTAGACTACACTACTTACCCTACTCCTACTTTCTACTTCATACTTCATTTTTCAATTGCCATCACATTCTATTTATATACAAACATAGGGGTACAATGGTAAATTTTCATCCTAGATGAGTTGGCATTGTTTTGCCACTTGTCTTCATTTGATTTGCTACAGAGTAGATATTTTCACGTCATCAGTCTTTTTATCCAATTAGCTGTACGATGTGGCCTGACGTGTGTCTTCCAGAGGGTTGGCACGGTGTCCTTCGATCTTATAGTTTCAGAGCAAATAAAATACGGACACCTAGCATCACGCGTGTCCAGACGACTGATGACTCAGTCTGTAAATTGGAAGTGGTCCAGTCTCCTTTAGCTCGTTTTCAGCTCAATTTCGTCAGAAACGACTGAGTTTCATCCGAATTTAATTTATCTGCACATTAAAGAATTTTAATTAAATAAATGGAATTATTAATAAAATAATATGGAGATTTAATAAATAATTAGGAATTTAAGAATAAATAATTCTATAAAAAATAGAATTATCAGAGGTATGCCTAAGAACCGTACGGAGCCACAGACTTACCAGGCTCCATAGAACCCGATTGAGAGATCAGGGGATACAGAGGCTCACTTCGCTAGGATAGAGCGGAGTATAGAGAGCCTAGTTGAGATAGTCACGTAGGCTTTGGGTGCCGGTGATAGACGAGGCCCTGCAGCGCAGCCTACTACTATTGGACAGGCAGCTGCAGAGGTGGAGAGACCTTAAACTATAGAGACTGCTACTGTTACACCACCTCCAGCCCATGATACAACCTCTCCTATCGCTCCATAGCAGAGCGGTAGTGATTTGGATTATGACTGTGAGTTGAGTAGATTGCGAGAGTTCCAAAGGTTGAAACCTCCACTGTTCAGAGGGGTGAAGAACCCGATTATTACGGAGGATTGGGTGTACAAGATGGAGAAGTTATACAGAATATTCAGATATACATCAGCTGAGAAGGTAGCCTTTATCGTGTTTATGTTGAAAGGTGAGGCAGAGCACTGATGGAGATCCACCGAAGTTATTTTGGGGGCCAGATACTCCGAGATCACCTGGGAGATATTCTTGGAGGCCTTTAGGAGGCAGTACATCCTAGGCACTGCACAGAGGAAATTACGGATGGAATGTTTGAATTTGGTTCAGGGGAACCATACTGTGGAAGAATACGAGTCAAAATTCATGTCTTTGGGGAGATATGACCTGGATACGATGGGTACTGAGACCTGAAAGATTCAGAAGTTCGTTGATGGTTTGAGATTGGCCATCCGAACTAAGCTACCTCCTTTTGACATTCAGACTTATGAGGAGGCAGTACACAAGTCTCAGTTATGCGAGTAAGACTTTGAAAAGAATTCCTTCGAGCTTGAGACGATCAATATCAGAAGAGATAGAGACCAGAAGAGATCCGGGATGGATAGAGTGGCCAGAAGAGGAGGGCATAGATACTTTGGGAAGAGCCCTAAGATCGATGAGATGCAGGACGAAGCTGCTAGACCTCCCGTATACCCGACTTTGACTGCATCGAGAGATATGGCTATTGGAGGACCACAGCCTACTACTTAGAGGTACAAGAGATGTGATAAATTTCATGGGACTAGGCCTTGTTCGACGACCTTTGTGGTGTGTTATAGATATGAGAAACCAGGACATATTTCAAAGTATTATCCCAAAAGGATGGAGATTACCCCACAGAAGGGCAAGGAGCCAGGGAGGGCTCCAGTTGAGACAGGTGCCTCGAGGAGGAGGGCCACAGAAGAAAAGGGGAAGCAAGTAGCAGGTGTGAGCAGAGGAAGAGTACATGGACTGGATCAGGACACCGCAGATGCTTCGACGGATGTGATTAAAGGTACCATCCTAATCTTTGATTTAGAAGCATTGGTATTATTTGATCCTGGTACCACACATTCTTTCATATCACCTTCCTTTGCCCATAAATTATTAAAGTATGTGAAACCTACATTGTTGGATAAAATGTTGATGATTTCCACACCCATGAATGATAGTCAACTGACTGAACATGTATGTAAGGGTTGTAAATTGAAGATAGAGGGAAAAGTAATGATAGCTTATTTAGTTTTATTGAATATGAATGATTTTGATGTAATACTGGGAATGGATTGGTTGGCTGCCAATCATGTTGTTATGGATTGTCATGCCAAGACATAAATGTTTTCAGGATTAGACAATCTTATTGTAAACTTTGATGAAAAGAAATGAAAGAATATAACCATGATAAATGAAAAGAGTATGATTTTGTTTAATCTGTTTGAGAGATGAATTTATTTATTTATGATGAATATTGATGTGACGGTTTATGTTACTAATGGTAGAAAGAATGATGTTAAGTGTTCATTGCCTACGTGGTCGAAATAGATAAGGCACACGTAGAATTAAGGGACATACCCATAATTACGGATTACCCATATATCTTTCTTGACGAATTACCAAGACTACCACCTGAAAGGGAAATGGAATTTTGCATAGAGTTAGTGCCTGGTACAGAGCAGATATCAAGACCACCATATAGAATGACATCGATTGAGCTGGAAGAGCTAAAGAAAGAGCTATAACAGTTACTAGAGAAGGGGTTTACTAGGCCGACTGTCTCACCTTAGGGAGCACTGGTTCTGTTTGTAAGGAAGAAGGATGGAAACCTTTGACTATGTATAGATTAACGGTTGTTAAATAAAGCCACCATTAAAAACAAGTACCCCTTTCTAAGAATCGATGATTTGTTGGATCTGCTCCGAGAAGCCCAAGTATTTTCAAAGACAGATTTACGGTCAGGGTAACATTAGTTGAGGATCCAGAGTAGAGATGTACCCAAGACAGTATTTCGTACTCGTTATAACCAATATGAGTTTTTGGTTATGTCATTCGGATTGACGAATGCCCTCACAGCATTTATGGCTCTGATGAATGATGTATTCAAGCCATACCTAGACAAGTTTGTGATTGTGTTTATTGATGACATTTTGGTTTATTCTAAGTCTAGGGAGCATCATGAGGAGCACTTGAGGATAGTTCTGCAGACCTTCCGAGAGAAGGGACTATATGCCAAACTCAATAAATGTAACTTTTGGTTAAAATCGATCTCATTTCTTGGCCATGTTGTATCGAGGGATGGGGTATCAATGGGTCCATCCAAGATAGAGGCAGTTGTACAGTCGGAACAGCCCAAGACAGTTACTGAGATCAGAAGTTTTTTGGGATTGGTAGGGTATTATCAAAGATTTATTGAGGGTTTCTCCAGACTAGTTTCTCCGTTAACATGCCTCACGCATAAGGATGTTAAGTTTGTATGGGATGAGGTATGTGAGAGGAGTTTTAAGGAGTTTAAGTGTCGATTGACTACTACTCCAGTTCTCACCATCCCTACCAGCTCAAGAGGATTCTTAGTGTATACAGATGCATCAAACCAGGGACTGGGTTGTGTGCTTATGCAGGATAGGAAGGTAGTTGCCTATGGATTTAGACAGTTGAAAGATCACGAGAGGAACTACCCGACGCATGATTTGGAGTTGGTGGTCATGGTGTTTGCACTGAAAATATTGTGCCACTACCTTTATGGTGAGAAATTTCAGGTTTTCATAGATCATAAGAGCCTTAAGTACATATTCTTGCAGAAAGAGTTAAATATGAGACAAATGAGATAGCTCGAACTCCTTAAGGATTATGATTGTGAAATCATGTACCACCCGGGTAAGGCAAATGTGGTTGTCGATGCTTTGAATAGAAAGAACATCGGGTTGGTGTCTTACATGATGGTACATGAACATGAGTTGTTGGAATAATTTTTGAACCTCAGTTTACTCCTCCTGGATCAGAGAGATTGGACATCATGGCTAGTATGAGATTAGAGCTAGAGTTGATTGGCCGTATTCGGTAGGCTCAGCAGAGCGATCGACAGTGTATTGATTGGTTGAGTCAGATACATGCAGGTGTTGGTATTGATTTTGAGCTGATTACAAATGGCTTGATGAGGTTCAGAGGGAGAGTATGTGTTCTCGAGGATCCTGAGATCAAGAAACTGATTTTATCAGAGGGTCACTCATCAAAGTACATGATACATTTGAGGAGTACCAAGATGTATCAAAGCCTTCAGAAGGTTTATTGGTTGTCTAGAATGAAAAGAGACATTGTTGAATATGTCGCTAAGTGTCTCGTTTGTCAGCAGGTGAAGGTAAAGCATCAGAAGCCTGTAGGGTTATTGCAGCCTCTATCGATACCGATATGGAAGTGGGAGCATATCACCATGAATTTTGTGATGGGATTACTGAGGACCCATAGAGGTCATGCTGTAATATGGGTTATTGTGGATCGATTGACTAAGTCAGCCCATTTCTTAGCTGTGAGAGCTACCGATACTATGACTCAGTTGGGGAACCTGTATGTATGAGAGATAGTACGGCTACATGGGGTATCGGTGAGCGTTGTTTCTGATAGGTATGCCCGCTTCACTTCCCATTTTTAGGAACATTTTCAGCAAACAATGGGGACCCATTTGAGTTTTAGCACCACTTTTCATTCTCAGACAGATGGGCAGTCAGAGAGGAATATACATACCGCAGAGATATGTTCAGAGTGTGTGTGCTGGATTTTGGAGGCTCTTAGGACGATCACCTATAGTTACCCGAGTTCGACTATAATAACAGTTATCATACGAGTATCAGGATGGTAGCCTATGAGGCACTGTATGGATGCAGATGTCGATCCCCAATTGGATTGGAAGAGGTTAGTGACAGATAAATTTTTACACCGGACTTAGTGTAGTAGGAATCTGAGGACGTCCCATTGATATGTGAGAGATTACAGATAGCTCAGAGCCGACAAAAGAGTTATGTTGACAAGAGACAAAGACTACTAGAGTTTGATGTGGGTGAGTCGATGTTTCTGAGAGTTTCGCCTTTGAAATGTATTATGAGATTTGGTAAGAAGAGCAAGTTGAGCCTTAGGTACATTGGACCCTTCGAGATTTGGAGAGAGTGGGAGATAAGGCATATAGGTTAGCATTGCCACCGGATTTGGTAAATGTTCATAATGTCTTCCACGTCTTTCTGCTTCGAAAGTATCACCCAGACTAGGCACATGTGATAAGATATGAGCCATTAGAGCTCAATGATAATATGACTTATGTTAAGAAGTTGGTTTGGATAAGATAATTCCCTTGGTGAAAGTTCTTTTGGCAACATCACACGATGGAAGAGGCCACATGGGAATTGGAGAATTTGATACGAGAGAAATACCCCTAACATTTTTTAGGAGTAACTTGGCTCTAATTTGGAGGACCAAATTCCTTGAAGGAAGGGAGGATTGTAAGACTCATATTTCATCTTTAGCATTATGGATTTATAAGTATGGTAATGTACTTGTAATGTGAAGTATAATTGATGTAATGTTCATAAAATTAATGTACACGCTTGTAGTAAGAGTTTGTGATGTACATACAAGTTTCATTCTGCTTGAATATGAAGAAATTAACCTTTATAAGTGATGAATGTGATTGGAACTCAAAATGAGTAGTGTGGTAAAATGGACTGAAGTTATACTTCCATTTAGTTTAGTATGGGATACCTTTGACTGTACAATGAATGCACGCAAGTTTTAATATGTATAAGGTATTGGTGGATGCCATTTTCAAGTCTTAAAGGTGGATGGATGAGAAAATGATCATGGAAGTAAATCAAGAATAATTGGTATGAGTTACTACAGAAAACTGTAGCAAAAATCTGGAAATATAAATGCCAGATCGATCTCATAAGATGAGAGATCGATCTGGAAGAGCCAAAATGCTATTATTCGAGTAATGGAACAAGGCAGATTGATCTCCAATGGGGCCAGATCGATCTCCTAAACATTTTGTAATGAAGAGATCGATCCTTAATGCATACAGATCGATTTCCTTAGCTCTCGGGTTAGAGCAGATCGATCTCATGCCTTAAAATGTCGTTTAAATGAGGGATTTGCGGGGACAAGATCGATCTCTTCCCTAAACAGATCGATCTTATCAAGCTATTTCTATAAAGGAACAGTTCAAATTTGTAAATCATGAAATTTAACCTTTCCTTTCTTTTTTTCCACCAAAAACCTAGATTTATCTCTCTAAAATCAGCTCATTTCCAGTAAAAATTGAAGGGAAGCTATTAGATATAAAGTTGTTCAAATCCAAGAGGAGAACAACATAGTTTGAAATCAAAACCTCATTTTTTGGATTGAAGGAGCAAGGGGCATTCTCATTGGAGCAAGAGGAGAAACTAGATTTGGTAAGTTTCTAGCACTGCAGCCCAAGTACATTTGTCTATTTATTGATTTCAGCATAGATTAGTGTGAATATTTATGATAGAAACCATCTAGAAAACAATGGAACACTTTAACCTAGATTATGTCTAGAATGAGAAAATGTGGTTTGGAGGAATTGATAAATTATGAGTTATACTAAGATGCTATTGAAGTAATGTGAATGATTTAAGATGATTAAATGAAGCCACATTATAGGTTTAGAGAAATTATGAAAATGGGTGTGTAAGATGTTTGATAAGAGGCCATAGTGAATAAATTGATGAAATAGGAACACTATAAGCTTAATATCGATTTGATATCAATTGAGTATCAATCAATATGCCTAAAAGAGTCATTGGACTCGAGATATGAATAGAATAATAAATCGAGGCCTTATGGGCATTAATGGAGACTATAGGTCGAATCAACTATAGTACACACAAGAGTGCTATTATGTGAATTAAATTGATGCGATATACGGCCTTGTGTAGCTCCGAAGAGTTCTTGGGAGCCAAAACGGATCGCACGGGTAAGCAGTTCTAAGGAAGTGGAATCACACGACACAATTCCAGGTAAGGGAATTCTGTCAATAAATAGATGTAGCTGAACATATTTTTTTGGATGGAAATAGGGCGTTTATGAAATACATGATTATTTGAGAAAATGATTGATGATGTATGCGTATAGCTACGAGTATGTATACGATTTGGGTTGTTAACAATTCTTGAAAAGGGGATAGTAAGGCTAATAAATGCATAAACCATGTGTTTAAAATGTTCTCACATAACATAATGCTTGGTTTTGAACAAATTAATGGATAGGCTGGCTAGTGTTTGAATGGTTTCATGAAATAGCACTTGTGAGGTGCTAAAATCGGTTTTGGGATTGTTTTGATTATGTATGAAATGCCTATCGCATTTGTGCGGTATGAATCGCGCTGGAGCCTTGCTCGCGCTAAATTTTTATGCTTCGCTTGTATGAATAGTACCAGATCTTAGCTCGCACCTTAATTTGATTTGTGATGATGTTTTATAAATCATACTCAAGCTATGCTCGTACATGGTTTTTCTCATGTTTTATGTATAAATATCGTACTAGAGTGTTTCTCGTACCAGGTGGTTTAGTTATGATGCATGAGTTATGCTAGACCTTTGCTTGCACCAGTTTTCACACTGTGGTACGTATGATGTTGTGGAAGTTGGTAAGATCTTCAAGCCCTACATCCTCAAGCCAAAGAAAGTGGGGAGGCTCTGTTCGGTGGGGAGGCTCTCTTACGGTAAGATCATCAAGCCCTACATCCTCAAGCCAGAGAGGGCAAGGAGGCTCTGTTCGGTAGGGAGGCTTTCTTAGGGTGAAACCCTCAAGCACAACATCCTTATGCCAAAGGAGGCGGGGAGGCTCAGTTCTGAAGGGAGGTTCTCTTACATGGGTATAGAAAGCTCTTGGTATGGGGTAGATAAGACCTACAGCTGGCACCCCTAACCACGATATGGGTCTGCGGAGTACGATGTACCGTGTATATCACATGGAGTATAATATACCGCGTGGTGATTATGTTATGTGAAAGTTTGGCGAAGAACTAACCTATCTTCATATCAGCATGATGCCACACACACCTCAATGCCTGTGGTCTAGGATAATTTATGATGTAGTTGGCCAACATAGTCTATTGAGAAATAGTGACCTGTCTCATGTATTACTACATAATACTACATGACTTTTATACATGAGTATGAATGTGATTCATCCAAGGTAGACCCGAGAGAAGGGTCGAGCCTTGTAAGATTTGTGTTGTGATGAAATGATGATTTGATTTATGATGAGATGTAATGTGAATTGAGAAGGACGTTTCTTAAATGAATTTCCCTTTGGTGCTAAGTCTTAATGAGATTGAGCATGAGATGATTTTACATGTTGATATTTCCATGTTTTATGCCCATTTACGTGATTTTCGATACATGGTATATGTATATACATGTGGCCTAGTTTTATTTCCTCTTGCTCTTATTATAAATGATTTATGCATAACATTATGATCATGTAGATAGAGTTGTTATCTACCATGCTTGCATTATTGCCTTACTGAGTGTGTGGTTGCTCATCCCTCTCTATTTTTCCCTCTACAGAGCGTACATAGTAGCCCAGTGAGGACTGAGGCATTTTATTTTTGACATTCGCTGATTCAATCGCCAAAGGTATATACACATGGATTCTCTTTGTATCTAAACATGTAAAGGCACAGTAGTCAATTTGTATTGTATTGTGAGGGATGCAGAAGTTAGAAAATGTGTCATGTATAACTTAATCTTTAATGAATAACACTTCTTTTGATCCATTTGAGAATGAATGTTGAGCGATGTTTATTATTGACTCACAGCCCAACTGTGTAGTAGTGAGTTATTTCACGACCGGGTAAGGAAAGGCAAATGCAAAACATTTATAGTGATATTTGGTTATAAAGAGTAAAAACGGTCATAACAAGTGACGTGTGAAGCAGTGTGAGACAAAAAGATACCCTACAAGATCAAGGTAAGGGACTTATGTGAGTTATAGAGATAGCTATACGTATGTTTTCTTACCTGCAGAATGCACATGTATGCGATAAATGCGTAAATATTGATATGGCTAGATAGAAAACTAGGTATGAGAATAAGTCGATAGTATGAGATTTGCATGACTTCTATGATTGTTATGAAAAAGGGGTTTTCTAAATGTTTTGAGAAAGAATAACAATAGACAGGCTCCCAGTTTAACTATTGTGCGAAATGGTTTTAAGGAGTGATTGAAGGGAGAATTGATCTCTCACTCATGACTATACACAGAGCTCTTTCTATTTCTTTTCTGTGTGAAATGGTGCTAGAGCATGAGAGGTAACGGTAGATTGACCAGCCTCACTCACACATTATTTTCAAAGAGATCTGAAGGAAATAAAAAAGTGCATGATACCTCGACGATACTGTGTGTTCCACTCGAGAGCTCACACGTGATTTGAGACAATGAAAATGAGTGAGAAGGATCCATGGGAGCACGATGTATCGTGAGCGTTAGCCATGGGGTATAATGTGCTGTGACTATTTGTGTGATATATGTGAGCTAAAGGGATGGTTGATCCGCCTCCCTAAGCTTAGGGTTCCCGCACACCTAATCAATGTAGCTTGGAATCCGACTCTGGCCATAAGTCTTTATGTATCCAAGTGATACGATATTTTCACTACTGTGTGAGGTGGCAGATATCCTCCTTTGCTGTGTGTCTGGGGATGGGATGACCAATGATTATGTCTCAACATGTATTGATGTACAAAGTAAAAAGCATTTTCTATATATGAGTCGTGTGAATAGATTTTGTTATGTGAAACTATGTGCTACTCTTTGAAAAGTGATTCTAAGTGTAAATTGTGTGAAGTTAAACCCCAGTGGTTTTAGATGATGAACTGTGTGAATGTGTATACCCATCTAGAGAATTAATGATTTCACATTGATGGAAGTTGTTTTAACGAACATGCATATTGTTTTACAAGGGAAATGAATATATATATATATGTATTTTAGTATATAAATAGTGTAGTTATCTACCTGTTTGCACATTTTCCTTACAGAGTGTATTATACTTACCCCCTTATTTCCTCCTCCACAGATACTACGCAGTAGTGAGTACTACAGTTGTCCCTGCTAAGGTGTTCTCTAGTTCTCCAGCAATATGGAGAGGTATACACTTGTGATGAAAAGAAAATTTTGTATCCTGTAAATTAATGCATAGTATAGTGATATTTTATACTAAAGGGATGTATAGTTAATAGAAACTGATGTAAACGCTTCCGCATATTTATAAAAGTCCAGTTTCTATTTTATTTCAATTCAATGAATGTATATGGGATGGGGATTGGATGTTGACTCATAACCCAACTATAAGTGGTAAGTGGTAAAGAGGGTATCTGTGTGAGTGTGCATGACAGAGTGGTATCAGAGCTGAGTTGCTCTGATGTGACTCATATTCACAGTTAGGAAATTATACATCTCTAAAGTAATGTGCATTAATTGGATACAAATGTGTATACGAATGCTGGAAAATATAATTGAGACACTTATTCTGAGTATGCATGATGTCTGATAGACGACGTACTCGTAGAGGAGAGAGTTCACACTCTTAAGAGCATAGAAATGAGCCCGAGAGGCATAGTGGGTCTAGTTCTCGTAGAGATCTACCAGAGCTTAGTGAGGCCGTTGAGGCCCGTATAGCTCAGTTATAGTGCAGTGTAGATAGGCTATGGCCAAATTAGAGGGTAGATAGGAGAACCCTATTGGTCATGCTGCTGCACCTAAAAGAGATGAGACAGCCTGCAACGAGACCTCAGGCTGCAGAAGCAGAGATACCTGCACCTCCCCCAGTTCAGGACATTCCCCCACCAGTTCAGGATCCTGTAGTTCCACAACAGGTTGGTGGAGAGTGAATCTATGATTGTGACCTGTGTAGACTGAGAGAGTTTCGAAAGTTTTGACCACCTTCGTTTAATGGGGTCAAGAACTCAGTGTCAGCTGAGCATTGGATACGTAGTTTGGAGAAGTTCTATCGATTTTTCCATTGCTTTGACATAGAGAAGGTCACCTTTGCGGCTTTTGTGTTAGAGGAGGAACCCGAGCATTGGTGGATGGCTACACAGATGATGTTAAGTGCACGGCACTCGATTGTGACTTGGGACATATTCTTGGATGCCTTCAGGAGGCAATACATTCTAGGTACTACTCAGAGGAAGATGGAGTTAGAATTCATGACATTGACTCAGGGGAACTAGGCAGTGGATGAGTATGAGTCTAGATTCACATCCCTAGGTAGATATGATACAGTCACCATGAGCCTTGAGGACAGAAAGGTTTAGAAATTCCTTGAGGGACTGAGACCTTCCATTAGAGCTCGACTAGCTCCATTAGACATTACCACCTATGACGAGGTAGTACGTAGAGCTCAGCTGTGTGAGCAAGATTATGAGTTGCACGCCTCGAAATTAGGCAAGAGTGGTAAGAGCAGAGATAGAGACCGAAAGAGCTCGGTTGATGATAGAGGGTTTCAAAAGGGCCGAAGGTTATTCGGTAAGGGGCTTAAAATTGATGAGATGCAAGAGGGGCCTGTGAAACCTCCAGTGTATCCAACTTATTCTCCAGCATCGAGAGGCATGGGCATTGCTATTAATGGACCCAAACCTACCACCGACTAATGTTGGATGTGTGGTAGATATCATGGGGTAGACAATGCCCTATGACGATATTATGTTATAGATGCCGTAAAGCAGGGCACATAGCTTGTGAATGCCCAGAGTTGGTTGATACAGCCCTACAGAATGGCTAAGAGCCATAGAAGGCTACGGTTGAGACACCTACACCTAAGAGGAAAGCCATAGCTGAAGAGAAAGGAAAACAAGCTGTTGGTCGTGGGCGAGTGTTTGCTTTGGACTAGGCTTCTGCAGAGACTTCTAAGGATGTGATTAAAGGTACCTTCCTAGTCTTTAATTTTGAAGCATTAGCATTGATAGATCATGGTGCCACGCATTCAATCATATCGCCAACTTTTACATATAAATTAATTGAACATGTAATACCTGTACCTCTAGGTAGAACTTTACTTATAAGCACTCCACTTAGAGAGAATGTAATGACAGAGTATGTTTGCAATGGTTGTAAGTTGAAAGTAGGGGAAAAGGACATGTCAGCTGATCTTATCCTACTAAATATGAAAGATTTTGATGTAATCCTAGGAATGGATTGGTTAGTTGCATACCAAGCCGTCTTAGACTGTTATGCTAAGATAATAATGTTTCCTACCCCTGAAAAATATATTGTAAGTTTTGGAAAGTAATGAAAGAAGTAGTAAATTATGTTCAAAGGGCAGATGATTTTACTAATCAAATGTGATTGTCATATGTTGAAGGTTTTATAGCCTATGTGGTTGATTTAGATAAGGTGTATCTGGAATTAGCTGACATCCCAGTGGTGAAAGAATTCACTAATGTCTTTCCAAAAGAATTACCAAGGTTGCCACCAGATAGGGAGATGGCATTCTATATTTATTTGGTGCCTGGAACTAAACCGATATCCAAGCCACCATATAGAATGGCCCCAATGGAATTGGAAGAGCTAAAGAAGCAAATGTAAGAGTTGTTAGACAAGGGGTTCATCAGACCGAGTGTATCACCTTGGGGAGTACCGGTTTTGTTTGTAAGGAAGAAAGATGGGAGTCTCCGACTGTGTATAGATTATCAATTGTGGAACAAGGCTACAATCAAGAATAAATATCCCCTTCAATGGATTGATAATCTATTAGATTAATTGTAGGGAGCACAGATCTTTTCGAAGATTGATCTGAGGTCTGGGTATTATCAGTTGAGGATTTGGAGCGGCGATGTACCCAAGACAGCGTTTAGGACCCGTTATGGTCATTATGAGTTTTTGGTTATGCCATTTGGGTTGACAAATGCTGCTGTAACGTTTATGGCTTTAATGAATGATGTATTTAAGCCATATCTAGATAGATTCGTGATTGTCTTTTTAGATGACATATTAGTGTACTCGAAATCCATGGAAGAGCATGAGCAGCATTTGAGAACAGTGTTACAGACCCTCCGAGATCAAGAGTTGTATGCTAAACTCAACAAGTGTGATTTTTGGCTGAGTGAGATATCGTTTTGGGTCATGCAGTCTCGAGAGATGGTGTATCAGTGGATTCGTCCAAGATAGAGGCTATGATAGAGTGGGATAGACCCAAGACGGTTACAGAGATCCGAAGTTTCCTGGGTTTAGCAGGTTATTATCGATGATTTGTCGAGGGGTTCTCTAAGCTGGCTGCTTCGTTAACTCGTCTCACTCGGAATAATGTGGCATTCGAGTGGGATGATAAATATGGGAAAAGTTTCTACGAGCTAAAGAACAGACTGACCACCGCACCTATTCGTACCATACCCACCACTTCAAGAGGTTACTCAATGTATACAAATGCCTCGAGATAGGGACTGGGTTATGTGTTGATGCAAGATGGAAAGGTAGTAGCATATGGATCCAGACAGCTTAAGGACCATGAGAGGAACTACACAACCCAAGTTTTAGAGTTGGTAACTGTGGTATTTGCATTGAAAATATGGCGCCACTACTTATACTGTGAGAAATTCCAGGTGTATACAGATCATAAGAGCTTCAAATATCTGTTTTCACAGAAAGAGTTGAATATGAGGCAAAGACGATGGATAGAGCTTCTAAAAGATTATGAGTACGAGATATTGTACCTTTCAGGAAAGGCCAATGTTGTGGCTGATGCCTGGGTAGAAAGAGCCTCAGAATGGTATCGCATATGATGGTCAGGGAATATGAGCTGCTCGAGCAGTTTGCTCACCTCATGTTGGATATACACCCTCTTGATATTGACAAAGACTGTATGATAGCTAGCCTACGAGTAGAATTAAATTTGACTGACTGGATACACCAGGCTCATCATACCTATCTACTGTGTGAGGATTGTGCGAGTCAGAGTTGGAGGGGTGATGTGGTTGACTTATTTGTGAGAGATGATGGCCTACTGAGGTTTAGAGGCAGGATTTGCATTCCCGATGACAAAGAGTTAAAGAGATTGATTTTGACAGAAGCTCATTCATCAAGATACATGTTGCATCGGGGAGGTAAAAAGATGTACCAAAATCTCTGAAAAGTGTATTGATGGTCAGGGATGAAGCGAGATATCGTAGAGTTTGTGACAAGATGTCTTTTATGTCAGCAAGTGAAGGTAGAGCATAAAAAAACTGCAGGGTTATTGCAGCCTCCAACAGTATCGACTTGGAAATGGGAGCATGTCACCATGGATTTCATCATAGGATTACCGAGGACTAAGAGGAACCATGATGATATCTGGGTTATGGTTGAAAGACTGACAAAATCTGCCCACTTTCTAGCCATGAAAGCTACAGATACCTTGAGTCATTTAGTAGAGTTGTATGTACGGGAGATAGTGAGGCTACATGGTGTTCCAATGAGCATCATATCGGATAGGGATTCCCATTTCACTTCTCATTTTAGGAACAATTCTAATAAGCTATAGGGACCCGATTGAGTTTCAGTACTGCTTTCCATCCTCAAACTGATGGTCAATCGGAGAGAACCATCCAAACATTAGAGGACATGCTGAGAGCAAGTGTTATGGATTTTTAAGGCTCTTGGGATGATCACCTACCGTTAGTCAAATTTGCATAGAACAATAGTTATCACTCAAGTATCAGGATGGCACCGTACAAAGCCTTGTACGATAGAAGGTGTCGATCCCCAATTGGTTGGGAAGAAGTGGGTGAGAGGAAAATATTTGCTCCTTATTTGGTACAGCAAGCCTCTGAGGTTGTTCAGTTGATATGTGAGAGAATGAGAATAGCTCAGAGCAGACAAAAAAAAACTATGCTAACATAAGATGCAGGCCACTAGAGTTCATTGCGGGTGACTCTTTTTTCTTGAAAGTCTCTCCCTTGAAAGGGATTATGAGGTTCAGTAGGAAGGGAAAGTTAAACCCTCAATATATCGGACCATTTGAGATACTGAAGCGAGAGGGAGATAAGGCTTACAGAATTGCGCTGCCACCAGAGTTGGCAAGCATTCATAACGTCTTCCACGTATCGATGCTCCGAAAGTACTATCTAGATCCAAGTCATGTGATTCGGTATGAGACATTAGAGCTCAAAGATGATTTGACATATGTAGAGAGATCGATCCAGATATGGGATAGGAAAGAGAAAGTGTTACGAAATAAGACGATTTTACTTGTTAAGGTTCTCTCCAGCATCATAACTCAGAGGAAGCCACTTGGGAGTTAGAGAACCTAATAGGGAGAAGTACCCCTAACTTTTTGAAGAGTAACTTGGTTCTAATTTGGAGGACCAAATTCTTTTAAGGAAGTGGGGAATGTAAAACCCATATTTTTAGTTGTAACCTTATGAATTCATAAGTATATACACGTACATGCTATGTGAAGCATAAATGATGTAAAGTCCATAAAGTTAATGTACACACTTGTAATATGAGTTTGTGATATACACACAAGTATTATTATGCATGAATATGAAGAAATGGACTTTTGTATGTGATGAATGTAAGTGGAATGGAAAATGGGTAGTGTGCTAAAATGGGATGAAGTAGCATGAGTTCTATACTTCCATTTAGGTTTGCATTGTATACCTTTGGTTATACAATGAATGCACAAAAGTTTTAAAGTGCATAAAGTATGAATGTATGCCATTTTCAAGCTTTAAAGGTGGTTGGATGAGAAAATGACTAGGGCAGCAAAATTAAAGATGTTTTGCGTGCGTTATTGCAAAAAACTACAGCAAAATATGGAAAATATGAATGCCAGAACTATCTCATTGAAGGAAAGATCGATCTAGAAGAGCGAAAAATGCTCTTGTTTATGCAATGGAACAGGGTAGATCGATCTCCAATGGGACCAAATCAGTTTCCTTAGCTCTCGGCCAATAGCAGATCGATCTCATCCTTGTGCCCGATCGATCTATTTAGCTCTCTGCCTGGAGAAGATCGATCTCATCACTTAGGGCAGATCTATCTCGTGAAATCCAATACACTAAAAGGTAAGGCGACAAAGAAGGAGAGATCGATCCTCTCACCATGCAGATCGATCTCCTAGTGAAATTTCTATATAAGGAACGAGATTTTAGGCTGAAAGACACAGTGACCTAAAACCTCTCAATTTTGCTTAAGTGTTCAAACCCTTTTCCTAGACAAACCACCCTTTCTAGCCAGAATTAAGAGACGTTTCCTTCTACGAAGTTGTTTGTTAGCCAGAGAAGAGTAACATAGTTAGAAACGAGACCTCGATATGATAGATCGAAGGTGTTGATTGATATTAAGAGATTTTAGACGAAGTGGCAAGAAAAGCAAACTAGGTAAGCTTTCAGGCTACCAAATTCTAGTATGTTAAACTAGCTACTGCTATGAACCTATTGATATATGGGAATATAGCTAGAAGTGACTATAACATGAAAAGTCACTAAGGACCTATGTTAGGTTAAAGAGGAAATAAGAGAATAAAATGGTGTTTTGATGATTCAAGATTATAAAAATGATGAATGATACGTTTGATGTGTATCTGCAGCGTCCGGAGAGATAGACGGAGCTGTAGACGTGAATGGTGACATGTGAAGCAGTGTGAGACAAAGAGATACACGAAGATCAAGGTGAGAGACTTATGTGAGCTACAAAGATAGCTATAAGTATGTTTTCTTGCCTGCTGAATGCACATGTATGTAATAAATACATAAATATTGACATGGCTAGATAGAAAACTACGTATGAGAATAAGTCGATAGTATGAATTTGCATGACTTCTATGACTGTTATGAAAAGGGATTTTGTAAATTTTTTGAGAAAGAATAACAATAGACGGGCTCCCTGTTTAACTATTGTATGAAATGGTTTTAAGGAGTGATTGAAGGGAGAATTGATATCTCACTCATGACTATACACGGAGCTCTTTCTATTTCTTTTCTGTGTGAAATGGTGCTAGAGCATGAGAGGCAAGAATAGATTGACCACCCTCGCTCGCACATTATTTTCAAAGGGATCTTAAGAAAACAAAAGAGTACGTGATGCCTCGATGATACTGTGTGTGGCATTCAAGAGCTCGCACGTGATTTGAGACAACGAAAATGAGTGATAAGGATCAACGGGAGCACGATGTACTATGAGCGTTAGCCATGGGGTATGATGTGTTGTGACTATCTGTGTGATATCTGTATGAGCTGAAGGGATGGTTGATCCGCCTCCCCAAGCGTAGGGTTCCCGCACACCTGACCAGTGTAGCCTGGAATCCGACTATGGCCATAAGTCTTTATGTATCTGAGTGATACGATATTTTCACTACTGTGTGGGGTGAAAGATATCCTCCTTTGCTGTGTGTCTGGGGATGGGATGACCCATGATTATGTCTCAACATGTATTGATGTATAAAGTAAAAAACATTTTCTATATATGAGTCGTGTGAATAGATTTTCTTATGTGAAACTATGTGTTACTGTGTGAAAAGTGATTTCAAGTGTAAACTATGTGAAGTTAAACCCCAGTGGTTTTAGATGATGAACTGTGTGAATATGGATATACCCATCTAGCGAATTAATGAATTCGCATTGATGGAAGTTGTTTTAACGAACATGCATATTGCTTTATAAGGGAAATGAGTATATATGTATTTTAGCATATAGATAGTGTAGTTATATACCTGCTTCCACGTTTTCCTTACTGAGCGTGTTATGCTCACCCCCTTATTTCCTCCTCCATAGATACTACGCAGTAGTGAGTACTACAGTCGTCCCTGCTAAGGTGTTCTCCAGTTCTCCAGCAGTATAGAGAGTTATACACTTGTGATGAAAAGAAAATTTTGTATCTTGTAAATTAATGCACAGTCTAGTGATGTTTTATACGAAAGGGATGTATAGTTAATAGAAACTGATGTAAATGCTTCTGCATATTTATAAAAGTCCAGTCTCTATTCTGTTTCAATTAAATGAATGTATATGGGATGGGGATTGCATGTTGACTCACAGCCCAACTGTAAGTGGTAAGTGCTAAGGTAAAGGTCACGGACGGGTAAAGAGGGTATCTATGTGAGTATCCATGTCATTTACCTCACGGTACAGCGTACTCCGTGGATCTTTATATATTGTGATATATAACTGAGGAGGCCGAGTAATCTCGAGGTCTATCCTCTCAGTATCACTATCATCCTTTACCATTTCTCAAAATCGTGTGCGAGCAAGTCAGTGTCAGAACACCTAGTAATACACAACGGCTCTAACACGGTTCTATTTGAAATCATAGTAAGTTTATGAATTCACCAGCGAGTAGATCAGAGTAAGAACACTTAGCAGTACCTGATGACTCCAGCATGAATTCAAAACCCAATGCTAGCTCTTTAGTGTATCACTCAGCTTACACATAGCTCTAGTAGTGCTTTCATTCTCAATTTCAGTTTAAAACTAAGTGCGAGCAATTCGGGTAACCTATAGTACCACGTTGGCTCCAACACATTTTGACACAGAAAATTGATAGATTGCTCACTTCTGGTGAAAACGGTACTCAAAACTGAGTTTCACATGAAAAACGGTGCAAAACGGAGAAAGATGGGTAACTTCCCGTATGGTCACCTATCATGGAATTAATGCAAACAACAAAATGTTGAGCCAGTCTATCATTATACACTTACAAAATAACTTTTAATGATAAAAACACTGAAAGCGTGCACTTTATGCATTTATGCTTTTTCGATAAATTTACATTATAATTTCATCTGTAAATTGGGTCATTTTAGAAATTTCCTCTAATTCGATTTTCATGTAAATATGTCAATTTCTATATAATCTACAGTATTTATTTGCATATAAGAGGTAATAAATATATGTATAGCTATCTCTAATAGCTTGTATAAATCCCTTACCTGGAATCCCGTTGAACACACTTTTCATTTTTTCTACTTTTTGCATATCGGTCTATCCTGCTCCATATATATCTCTGGGAGATGCAAATAATCATCAATCACATCACTCAACTTTATTAACATGTGTTCCATTTTCGTATGGTTAATTTAAAGTATTGGGCCCAAATACTCTTATTGGGCCTTATTACTCTTTAATGAGCCTAACTCTATCTTATGCCCATTTAGACTTTACTATTCATTCTATCAAAGACCGTTTGGGCTTCTCAAGCCCATTAACCTTATTGGGCTAGCCTTAAGGCCCGTCAACATAATTCGACCTATTGCACCATGTGCTTGGCCCATGAACCATTACGACCATGTATGGTGTGCCGAACACCATAACGTCTAGCCATGCCGGTTGGTCATCACTGTGGCTTGCCATGCTTCCTAGCTCACTTTGGCATTTTGATAAACACTTGTTGCACTTCCTTTACACTTTTCACTTTGTTCATTAAGGCATTTCATCAAACAACTTATATGCTTAAGTCATAAACGCATCCAATCTTACAAATTGGTTTCAGTTAATCACACCATCATCATGTACTCATCATAACCAACACATGCATGCCATTAAACATCATGTATGTTCATTATAAATCAAAAACCCATTTTCGGCCAATCTAGGTTTACCACTCTAGGTGATGTTTTGTCATGAAATTCATGCACTAATCAACTCCATATAATTCATAGATCAACATAAATTAGATTGGTGGATTGAAAACATTCCTAGCTTATTGTTCTAGCTTTGGCCAAAACTTATGGAGGAACTTAACTTCTCCAATTCCACTTCTTAGGTGCTGGTTTTTGTGTATGTTACTCCTCTCACAATATGGAACAACTTTGATGCAAAACACTTGTTCCAAATATGCTTGTAGAGTGATGAAATTTAGAGAGAGAAATCTTTATGGCTTTTGTTTCCATGGTAACCAAACTTTACTTAATGAAGAAGGAAATCTTTACTTAGCCAATTCTAATTTTTCTTCTTTATTTCCAGCCAATAAATATCTTAAAAATCAGCCCATGGGTTGGGCTTACATTTGCTTTGGGCTTGGTTAAGTTTTGGGCTTGGACTTGGGGTTGAACTATTCATATTGGGCTTGTGTGAAATCATTAATTCGCTAGATCGCTATATGCATCATCATTTCAAATCACACAACACACACTTTGAAAACCATTTTCACATTGTAATATCAAGTTTCAAGGGACATATGCCCAAAGTTATTGGATTCTAGGCAATCACAGATCAGGTGTGCAGGAATCCCATGCTTAGTGAGGCAGATCAACCATCCCGTCAGCTCACTAAGATCACTAAGATATCACAGTACATCATACTCTGTGGCTTACCTCATGGTACAGCGTACTCCATGGATCCTTATATATTGTGACATATAGATAAGGAGGCCGAGTAATCTCGAGGTCTATCCTCTTACTATCATCTTTAATCTTTTACCATTTCTCAAAATCGTGTGTGAGCAAGTCAGTGTAAGAACACCTATCAATACACAACAGCTCCAGCGCGGTTCTATTTGAAATCATAGTAAGTTTAGGAATTCACCAGCGAGTAGATCAGAGTAAGAACACTTAGCAGTACCTGACGACTCCATCATGAATTCAAAACCCAGTGCGAGCTCTTTAGTGTATCACTCAACTTACACATAGCTCTAGCACCGCTTTCATTCTCAATTTCAGTTTAAAACTAAGTTCGAGCGATTCGGGTAACCTATAGTACCACATTGGCTGGAACACATTTTCACACAAAAAATCGATAGATCACTCACTTCTGGTGAAAACGATACTTAAAACTGAGATTCACACAAAAAACTGTGCAAAACGGAGCAAGAGGGGTAACTTTCCATATGGTCACCCATCCATGGAATTTCTCCCTCTCAAGCACGCTTAACTTTGGAAAACGTAAAATTTAATGTAGACAGTAAAATCTTGAGTCGGTCTATCGTTATACACGTACAAAATAACTTTGCTCGATGAAGACACTGAAAGCATGCACTTTATGCATTTATGCTTTTTCGATAAATTTACAGTACAATTTCATCTGTAAATTGGGTCATTTTAGGAATTTCCTATAATTTGGTTTTCATGTAGATATTTCAATATCTATATACTCTATAGTATTTATTTGCATGCATGAGGTAAGAAATGTAAGACTCAGATTTTGATGTAGCTTATAGCTTATGATTCATATAAGTATGAACTTTTATTATGTTGGTTGAATCATAAGAAGAGTATTTACTACAATGAAATTGTAAGTAAAGCAATTAAACACATATAAGCTACATAAAGGCCAATGAAGGGCTATAAGAGCCACATGCTAAACTGAGAGGATTTGAATCATTCTGACTGAATAGAAGAATGTAAAATGAGAAAGTATTGAGAGCTCATGAAGGAAAGTCGGTTTGATTTGGTCCCGAACGCATTGAAATAAAGGAAACACCAAAAGAAGGCTAAACCAATCTGAAATGGTTCGTTTAAGGTGTAATTGATATATTCGCCTCTCGAAAATGGCCAAAACATAAAGATGAGAGTGTGAACCATGGAAAGTGACACTTTTAGATTTTTGACAAATGTCAAACGTGGTCAATGGTTAAGAAAAGTGGACTTTGACCATAGTTGACTAACCATGGTTAGAATTTAACCTAAGTATGGTTTAAAATTATGGAAGAAATATTATTTGTTAAAATATATGATAATCATTCCCTGAAGTAAGAAAAATTTATTTGGATGAATTTCGGATTTAATTTAAAGAGTAAAACGCAATGGGCCCAAGTTGGAATTTTAAAGCCCATTAAGGTATAAACAAGTGTGGGCCGAATTTGGAAAGCCTAATGGGTTGAATTGTTGGGTCATTTGGTGGGCCCAATATGAAAACAATTAAAGGCCCAATTGGTAGAAAAATTTTCAGCTCAAAAGCCCAAAAGAAAAGCCCAAACCGAATGCCCATTAGTATAAATTAAAACCAATTAATAAAAGGTAGCAAAATCCAATTTGGTAACCATCACCTAAACTTTTTAAAAGTAAATTAAGGTGGCTGAAATTAGTGACTTAATGGCTAAGTCTTTAGGCTATAAATATCAGCCAACACATAATCATCTCCATCCTTTCATTTTCAACAAAGTGAAGAAAACCATAACCAAATAGTTTTCAAGTTTTCTCTCACTAGAAATCACTATGTTAGAGACATATTTGGAACAAGTGATCTGCATGAAAGTTGTTCCATATTGAGAGAGGAATAACATATATAGGAATCAACCATCAAGGAGCCATATTGAGCAACCTGAAAATCAAGGAAGTTTTGGCCAAAGTGGGAAGTATAAGCTAGGTGAGTTTTCAAGCTTCCAACTTCATATATGTTGATCTATGAGTTATATGGAGTTGATTGGTTTATGTTTGTCAGACCCAGATCTTTGTAGCTTGTACCTTATGATTCCTATGTGTATGAATACTATGTAATTATAGTTGAATCATAAGAAGAGTATTTACTAGACTTAAAGTGTTATTGAAATGAATTAACACGCAAAAGCTACATAAAATGCCTAATGTGAGCGATGGGTATCACAGGCTAAACCGAGTTATTCTAAATCATTCTGAATGAAAATAAGAACTTAAAATAAGAGAGCGTAGAGAACTCATGAAGAAAAGTCAGCTTGATTTAGTCCCGAACATATAAAACGAGAGTAAAAGCTAAAAAGGGTAAAATGGACCTTTTTGGCGAGAAAAGGAGTTTCGGGTGAAATTATCCACCGGGAGTGGTTGGAATATAAAGACGAGAGTGTAAGACATAAGATATGACACTCTCGAAATTTTGAGAAAAAGTCAACATGGTCAATGGTTAAGGAAAAAGTCAACTATAGTTAAGAAAGTGGACTTTTACCATAGTTGACTAATCATGGTTAAAAATTAACCTAAGTGTGGAGGAAAATTTGGGGAAAACTATTCTTGGCCAGAATACAAGATAATCATCCTCGAAAGTAAGGAAAATTTATTCGGAAGGATTTCGGATTAAATTTAATGGTTAAAAACGTAATGGGCCTAAGGTGAAAATTTTAAAGCCCATTAAGGTATACTAAACGTATATCGAAATTCTTAGGTCCTTTAGACCGAATTGTTGGACCAATTGATCGGCGAAATTTTGAGACAATAAAAGGCCCGAAGTATAGGAAACATTTCAGCCCAAAAGCCCATTAGGAAAGCCCAAACTGAGAAGCCCAAATGAAAAAGCCCATGAGATAAATATCTAACCATAGTTAAAGTTAACTATGACTCATAAGGTGACTCATAAGGTTACTCATGGCTAAGGTTTGGAAAGTCAAGTTAAATGGCTGAAAAGTAAAGCTTAATGGCTAAGTATATGGCTTATAAATTCAGCCACACCATTGTCATCTTCATCACACCAAATCCGGCCAGAAGAAAAACCATTGAAACATATTTTCCAAGCTTTCTCTCACTAGAAATCACTAGGAATTGGCATATTTGGAACTTGCATCCTTCATGGAAGTTGTTCCAAATTGAAAGGAGATTGACATATGTTGGAATTGGCTATCAAGGAGCCATAGATAGCAAACCGAGAGCCTCCAGAGTTTCAGCCAAAGGGTGAACACAATAATTGGTATATTTTCTAATTTCCAATTTCATATATGTTAACGTATGAATGATTTCAAGTATGTTGATATATGTTTTAAGCATTGAAACATATTAAATCACCATGAAATGGGTTAGGCCGAGAGTGATTAATGGGATATTGAATTATGTCAATATGATTTTAAGACATAAATGGATTAGTATACATGTATTAATGTTAATGGTGTAAATAGAATTAATCAATTTGATTAATTAATAATGTAAGTTTTTGGCAATCAAGGTGTTTGATAAATTGCCTAAATGAACTATGTGATGATTGGTAATGTTGCCTACCAAGTGTATGTGAAAATGCCTAAGTGAAAATGGCTAAATAATAGGCATGGATGGCATGCCATGGTGAAACCGAGGCATGAGTAGCTCTCGGCCATGGCATGTGGCCGAGAGGCCCAATGGGCCAAGCCCAATCATTTTAGGCCCAATAAGGTGTAATGGGCCTAGGACAAGCCCAATAAGAGTTGGTGGGCCCCACAAGCCCAATAGGCCTAACGAAAGTGAATAGTAAAATGTAAATGGACTTAAGGCCTAGTTAAGCCCATTAAGGATTATTATGGCCCATTAAGGGATAATAGACTGTATTAATGTGTAATACAGTAGGAAAATTATAATTAACATGAGGAATGGTTATTTACAGCTCCGGAGTTTACATTGAGAGCTGATCGGACTGCGGGATTTAGCAGCACCGAGGAAGTGAGGTCACGTGACGTGATCCGAGGTAAGGGACTTTTGCGAGTAGTTAGAGATACCTGCACGTATTTTCGTCTGCTTTTACATTCACTTAAAAACTTTGAGGGTCAGAGAAAGTGAATAGTAATTATTGCGACCCGATAGTGGCAAATTACGATTTTGCCCCTAGTTAGTCAAAAAGTGAACTTTTGTGAAAAGTTACGAAAAGCATGGAAACTATTATTGTGAGTGTTTAATTGCTGTTTAGCATGAAAATAAATAGATGGGCTAAAGATTTTAAGGTTGATGTGACTTAAGCACACTTTATAGTGTTGATTTTAATGTTTTGTAAACAATCCCTTTTTAAAGAGCCATCTATCATATTATGTGAGAATGAATCGTGCTAGAGCATAGCTCGCACTGGATTTCATATGTTTTCCACATACATTAGTGCTGGATTTTTATACGCACTAGATTTCCATGACATGCATGATAGAGTACTGGAGCTTTACTCGTACTCAGTTTTAAGGATATATGCATGACACAGAGTGCTGGAGCGATTAGCACATACTGAAGTTTTACATGAGATACATGACAGAGTACTGGAGCGTTGCTCGTACTCGATTCTTCATGGTTTATACATGACATAGTACTGGAGCTATTGCTCATACTTGATTTAATACATGAACTATGCATTGACCTAGTTGCTGGAGGTTGCTCGCACTAGAGTTGAGTTTGTGATGTGAAACAGTGTTCGAGCGCAGTGTCAACTATGTGTCGCACTCGAGGGCGCACACTGTATGTGATATTATATACATGGTACCTATTCATGCCGCATTCTTGTGTCACATTATAAGAGGATGGCCAGCATGAGGGTATTTATGAATGTCGTATGATATTTCCACAGGTGCGAGGGCTAAGACCTATAGTAGGCACCCTGACTGTGATGTTGATATTCCATGGGTGCGAGAGCTAAGACCTATGGTAGGCACTCTGGCCGTGAGGATGGGTCCACGGGTGTACTTTGTACTGTGTCTGAGTGGCGTGAGGTGTACGCTGTACCGTGTGTTGTTGTGGAGTTGAGGAGGATATAGCTGACAGTTGTGATGGACTGACCCCCCTCCCGTTGCAGCAGTGATGCCCCGCACACCGAGTACTGTGTTGCTTGGGATCACATTTCGGATATGATCATAATCCAGGATACTATTTACATTCAACCACAGAGTCTTACATGATATATCACATTGATTGAATGATTTAAACTGCGGACAGACCTGAGGGATGGGTCAGACTCCGATTTTGTGTTGTGAATCATTTGATGCCATATTTATTGTGATTTAAATATACATGGCATGATTTACATAAAGGCATGATTTATATACGATGCATTGTTTTGCACTACATGCCTACATTTGAGAAAGAAAGAAAGCATGATTTTCTGTACATGGGATTTATTCTGTACAAGTATATATATTATATTTCAAGACATGCTTTTAAAGCGAGTAAAGGAAATAATGTTTTCAAGGCATATCGTTATTTTGAGTAGATAGTGTTGATATCTACTTGCTTGCCTGATTTCCTTACTGAGTGCGTTGTATGCTCACCACCCTTTCTTTACATCTCTCTACAGAGCGTCAGTAGAGCGAGAGCTATCTAGGGACAGTATCCCAGAGTCCACTGCTAGTTCTTATCGATCGCCAGGTATAACTATTATGTACAGTTGTGTATCTAAACATAGAAACAGCACAGTGATGTATACGATATATATTATGGGGAATGTATTTGTATTAGATTTTATAAAATCTTACATGTATAATAAAAGCAGTTACAGTCAGTAATAATATATTGACATGTATGTATGATATTGGATGATGTGGTAAGCGAAGACTCTGACATCGAATCACAGCCCAACCATTGAAGAGCGGAAAGGTAAGTTAAGAATGTGAAAAATTTATAGTGATTTTTGGATAAAGTCATGGATTGAGAAAGGGTCCTGACAGAATGGTATCAGAGTTGGTCTGATGTGAGTCGATGTTAGAAAATAGGAAAGTGTACATCCCCATAGTACTGTGCTGTGTTTAGATATAACTGTGTATACCGGATAGGAGATGGACTAATTCATTATTATGAATGCAGGAACTTTGCCTATATGGCAAATACGTGTAGTGGCAGAGGTATGAGAGGTAGGGCTCGAGGCCGGGAAGATAGACCCGAGGGACGAGCCGCTGCCGGACCATTATCTACGCATGAGACTCCAAGTGCTACTGAGGCACCCGAGTGTGCAGAGATGCACTTCACGAGATTAGAGCGTGGTCTTGAGACTATTATCAAGATACTGGCACAGACAATGCCAGGTAGGTAGGGACAGGAGGCAGGAGCTGCGACAGGAGAGGCAGTTGCCCCTGATACACCTACGCAGACAGCTGATGCACAGAGGACTGTAGATACTCCTACACCCCCACCAGTTTCAAGTGGTAGTGGATTAGGATATGGATGTGATCTGCATCGGTTGAGAGAATTTCAGAAGTTTAGACCTCCATCCTTTAGTGGGGTCAAGGACCCAGTGGCTGCTGAGGACTGGTTAGCAGAACTGGAGAAGCTTTATGGATTCTTCGAGTGTACAACCTCGGAGATGGTCGCATTTGCTTCGTTCCTACTGAAGGGAGCTGCAGAGCATTGGTGGAAGTCCACCCGACCTATATTGAGATCCCGACACGCAGATGTCAGTTGGGATATATTTTGGGAGGCCTTCAGGAGGCAGTTTATTCCTGACACTTCACAGCGAAAACTTCGGGCAGAGTTTTTGGGACTACACCAGGGGAGTTTATTTGTGGACGAGTATGAGACTCGATTCCTATCCCTAGGAAGATATGACCCGGATACCATGTACAGTGAGACCAGGAAGGTCCACAGGTTTATTGACGGGTTGAGGCCAGTGCTACGGTCTAAGTTGGTCCCATTAGACATAGTGACCTATGAGGAAGCAGTGTGCAGGGCGGAATTATGTGAGCAGGATTATGAGAGGAATGCTTCCGAGTTTGGAAAGTTTAGCCATAGCCGAGATATATAGAAGAAGAGGCCGGCTAGAGATTTCAGTTATCGAGGAGGGAAGAGACTCTTCGGTAAGAGATCACGGGTAGAGGAGGCACGAGAGAGATATGCTAGACCTCCTGCTTATCCGACTGTAGCCCCAGCAAAGGGTATTGTCATGGGAGGACAGAGACCTGCTGCAGATCAATGTAGAAGATGCGGTAGATCACATGGAGATAGACCGTGTTCACAGGGTGCTATGGTATGTTTTCGATGTGGGAAACAGGGGCACATGGCTAGAGAGTACCCAGCGCCATTTGTGACTGCACCACAGAGGGGCAAGGAGTTTGATAGAACCCCAGCTGGTACGTCTGCTCAGAGAGGTAGAGCGACGGCAGAGGAGAAGGGGAAACAAGTGATGGGTCAATGGCGAGTACATGCTTTGGACCAGGGAACAACTGATGCTTCATCGAATGTGATTCGAGGTAACATCC
Source organism: Firmiana major (assembly GCA_033439115.1). Classification (NCBI taxonomy): domain Eukaryota; kingdom Viridiplantae; phylum Streptophyta; class Magnoliopsida; order Malvales; family Malvaceae; genus Firmiana; species Firmiana major. The sequence continues at coordinate 41,262,816 of CM065903.1, forward strand.
AGATTTATGATATTAAAGCATATGTTTTAATTGATCCTGGTGCTACGCATTCTTTTGTATCGCCTTCATTTGCATGTAAATTAGCAAGATATGTAGAGCGTACACATTTATGTATGATGATGTTGATTAGTACGCTTATGAATAGTAGTCAAGTGGTAGAATATGTATTTAATGACTGCAAGTTGAGAGTAGGGGATAAGGAAATGACAGCCAATCTAATATTACTAAGTATGAGTGACTTTGATATAATATTAGGAATGAATTGGCTATCTGCAAACCATGCTGTTTTAGATTGTTATGCTAAGATAGTTATGTTTCCTCACCCTACTAGATATGTTGTAAAGTTTAATAAGAATAAATGAAAGGAGCAGTTATGATTATTACATGGTTACTGATTTAGAAAACCTTCAACATATCAAGGTTTCATTGCGTACATGGTAGATATGGATAAGGCACATCCGGAGTTGTCAGATATTACTGTGGTCAGTGAGTACCCAGATGTTTTCCCGGATGAATTGCCAGGGTTACCACCAGACAGAGAGATGGAGTTCTGCATAGATCTGGTACCTGGTACGGAGCCTATTTCAAGACCACCATATCGCATGGCCTTAGTTGAGCTGGAGGAGCTCAAGAGACAGTTACAGGAGCTGTTGGATAGGGGTTTTGTTCGACCGAGTGTTTCACCTTGGGGAGCACCGATTCTGTTTGTGCGGAAGAAGGATGGGAGCCTCCGATTGTGTATAGACTACCGATTGTTGAATAATGCCACCATAAAAAATAGATACCCCCTTTCACGCTTTGACGACTTGTTAGATCAGCTTCAGGGAGCACAGGTCTTTTCCAAGATTGACCTGAGGTCTGGGTATCATCAGCTGAAGGTTCGGGGTGGAGATGTACCCAAGACAGCATTTCGTACCCGATATGGCCACTATGAGTTCTTGGTCATGCCATTCGGATTGACGAATGCTCCAGCTGCTTTCATGGCTTTGATGAACAATGTGTTCAAGCCATATTTGGACCAGTTTGTTATCGTCTTCATCGATGACATATTGGTGTATTCGAGATCCAAGGAGGAACATGAGGAGCACCTCAGGATCGTGTTGCAGATGCTACGGGAGCATGAGTTATATGCTAAGCTCAGTAAGTGTGACTTTTGATTGTCACAGATCTCGTTTTTTGGGACATATTGTATCGAGAGATGGTGTATCAGTTGATCCATCTAAGATAGAGGCTGTGGTTCAGTAGGAACAGCCAAGGACAGTCACCGAGATCAGGAGTTTTCTAAGTTTAGCTGGATACTATCGAAGATTCGTTGAGGGATTTTCGAAGTTGGCTGCTCCATTGACACGTCTTACTCGAAAGAGTGCACCATTCATATGGAACGAGGATTGTGAGAAGAGTTTTGAGGAGTTGAAGCGTCGATTGACCACCGTTCCGATTCTCACTATCCCTACCAGCTCAGGAGGATTTGCAGTGTATACCGATGCTTCGCATCAGGGACTGGGCTGCGTATTGATGCAGAATGGGAGGGTAGTTGCTTATAGATCCAGACAGTTGAAGGATCATGAGAAGAACTATCCGACCCATGATTTGGAGCTAGTTGCAGTAGTGTTTGCGTTAAAGGTATGGAGCCGCTACTTATACGGCGAGAAGTTCCAGATATTTACCGACCACAAGAGCCTCAAGTACCTGTTCTCACAGAAGGAGCTGAACATGAGACAGAGAAGATGGCTAGAGCTTCTGAAGGACTACGATTATGAGATACTTTATCATCCGGGTAAGGCTAACGTTGTAGCCGATGCCTTGAGCAAGAAGAGCCTGGGGATGGTATCATACATGATGGTTAGGGAACATGATTTGCTAGAGCAGTTTGCTAGCCTCAGTTTGGGAGTCGTGCCTTCTGACATGGATACAGGCTATGTGATAGCTAGTCTACGCTTGGAGCCGGATCTGTTGGACAGGATCAGGGTGGCTCAACAGACTGATCCATTTTGTATGGATATGAGTAGTCAGATGCAGAAGGGCACCGTAACTGATTTTGAGTTGAGTTCTGATGGACTACTGAGGTTCAGAGGCAGATTGTGTGTTCCCGAGGATCCAGGCTCAGGAGATTGATATTGGCGGAAGCTCATTCGTCGAGGTATACGTTACATCCGGGGAGTAACAAGATGTATCAGAACCTTCAGAAGGTATACTGGTGGTCGGGTATGAAGAGAGATGTAGCAGACTTCGTGGCAAAGTGTCTCATATGTCAGCAGGTGAAGGTAGAGCATCAGAAACCTGCAGGATTATTGCAGCCTCTACCTATACCGACATGGAAATGGGAGCATATCACCATGGATTTTGTGATGGGTTTACCGAGAACTCGCAGGAATCACGATGCTATATGGGTGATCGTTGATAGACTGACGAAGTCAGCCCACTTCCTAGCTACGAGAGCTACCGATACTCTAAGTTCATTAGCAGAACTGTATGTACGCGAGGTAGTGAGGTTACATGGTGTACCAGTGAGCATAGTCTCTGATAGGGATTCCCGCTTCACATCCCACGTTTTGGGACATTTTCAGGAAGCTATGGGAACCCAGTTGAGTTTGAGCACCGCTTTCCATCGTCAGACAGATGGTCAGTCAGAGAGGACCATACAGACTCTGGAGGACATGTTGAGAGCATGTGTGCTAGATTATCGAGGCTCTTGGGATGACCACCTGCCACTAGCCGAGTTCGCCTACAACAACAGTTATCATTCGAGTATCGGGATGGCACCGTATGAGGCTTTGTATGGCCGTAGATGTCGTTCCCCTATTGGATGGGAAGAAGTGGGTGACCGTAAGATTTTCGCTCCTGACATGGTTACGCAAGCATCTAAGGACGTTCGCTTGATTGTAGCGAGATTGAGGACAACTCAGAGCAGACAGAAAAGTTATGCTGACAGGAGACGTAGGCCACTAGAATTTGCAGTTGGTGAATCCGTGTTTTTGCGAGTTTCTCCTTCCAAGGGCATAGCAAGATTTGGAAAGAGAGGGAAACTAAATCCTCTCTACATTGGACCCTTTGAGATACTTGATCGAGTGGGAGATAAGACGTATAGGTTGGCATTGCCACCGGACATATCAGGTGTCCACAACGTCCTCCACATATCGATGCTTCGGAAGTATCACCCGGATCCGGCACATGTGATTAGTTACGAGCCTTTGGAGCTCCGAGAGGACATGTCATATGTTGAGAGACCGATTCGGATATTGGATAGGAAGGAGAAGGTATTGAGATCGAAGACCATCGGGTTAGTGAAGATTCTCTGGCAGCATCATACTTCAGAGGAAGCTACTTGGGAGCTAGAGAGTTTGATGCGAGAGAAGTACCCTCACCTATTTGAGGATTGACTTGGTTCTAATTTGGAGGACCAAATTTTCTGAGTGGGGGAGGATTGTCAGACCCAGATCTTTGTAGCTTGTACCTTATGATTCCTATGTGTATGAATACTATGTAATTATAGTTGAATCATAAGAAGAGTATTTACTAGACTTAAAGTGTTATTGAAATGAATTAACACGCAAAAGCTACATAAAATGCCTAATGTGAGCGATGGGTATCACAGGCTAAACCGAGTTATGCTAAATCATTCTGACTGAAAATAAGAACTTAAAATAAGAGAGCGTAGAGAACTCATGAAGGAAAGTCAGCTTGATTTAGTCCCGAACATATAAAACGAGAGTAAAAGCTAAAAAGGGTAAAATGGACCTTTTTGGCGAGAAAAGGAGTTTCGGGTGAAATTATCCATCGGGAGCGGTTAGAATATAAAGATGAGAGTGTAAGACATAAGATATGACACTCTCGAAATTTTGAGAAAAAGTCAACATGATCAATGGTTAAGGAAAAGGTCAACTATAGTTAAGAAAGTGGACTTTTACCATAGTTGACTAATCATGGTTAAAAATTAACCTAAGTGTGGAGGAAAATTTGGGGAAAAATATTATTGGCCAGAATACAAGATAATCATCCCCGAAAGTAAGGAAAATTTAGTCGGAAGGATTCCGGATTAAATTTAATGGTTAAAAACGTAATGGGCCTAAGGTGAAAATTTTAAAGATCATTAAGGTATACTAAACGTATATCGAAACTCTTAGGTCCTTTAGACCAAATTGTTGGACCAATTGATCTGCCAAATTTTGAGACAATAAAAGGCCCGAGGTATAGTAAAAATTTCAGCCTGAAAGCCCATTAGGAAAGCCCAAACCGAGAAGCCCAAATGAAAAAGGCTATGAGATAAATATCTAACCATAGTTAAAGTTAACTATGACTCATAAGGTGACTTATAAGGTGACTCATGGCTAAGGTTTGGAAAGTCAAGTTAAATGGCTGAAAAGTAAAGCTTAATGGCTAAGTATATGGCTTATAAATTCAGCCACACCATTGTCATCTTCATCACACCAAATCCGGCTAGAAGAAGAAACCATTGAAACATATTTTCCAAGCTTTCTCTCACTAGAAATCACTAGGAATTAGGCATATTTGGAACTTGCATCCTTCATGGAAGTTGTTCCAAATTGAAAGGAGATTGACATATGTTGGAATTGGCTATCAAGGAGCCATAGAGAGCAAACCGAGAGCCTCCAAAGTTTCGGCCAAAGGGTGAACACAACAATTGGTATATTTTCTAATTTCCAATTTCATATATGTTAATGTATGAATGATTTCAAGTATGTTGATATATGTTTTAAGCATTGAAACATATTAAATCACCATGAAATGGGTTAGGCCGAGAGTGATTAATGGGATATTGAATTATGTCAATATGATTTTAAGACATAAATGGATTAGTATACATGTATTAATGTTAATGGTGTAATTAGAATTAATCAATTTGATTAATTAATATATGTAAGTTGTTGGCAATCAAGGTGTTTGATAAAATGCCTAAATGAACTATGTGATGATTGGTAATGTTGCCTACCAAGTGTATGTGAAAATGCCTAAATAATAGGCATGGATGGCATGCCATGGTGAAACCGAGGTATGAGTAGCTCTCGGCCATGCCATGTGGCCGAGAGGCCCAATGGGCCAAGCCCAATTATTTAAGGCCCAATAAGGTGTAATGGGCCTAGGACAAGCCCAATAAGAGTTGGTGGGCCCCACAAGCCCAATAGGTCTAACGAAAGTGAATAGTAAAATGAAAATGGACTTAAGGCCTAGTTAAGCCCATTAAGGATTATTAAGGCCCATTAAGGGATAATAGACTGTATTAATGTGTAATACAGTAGGAAAATTATAATTAACCTGAGGAATGGTTATTTACAGCTCCGGAGTTTACATTGAGAGCTGATCGGACTGCGGGATTTAGCAGCATTGAGGAAGTGAGGTCACGTGACGTGATCCGAGGTAAGGGACTTTTGCGAGTAGTTAGAGATACCTGCACGTATTTTCGTTTGCTTTTACATTCACTCAAAAACTCTGAGGGTCAGAGAAAGTGAATAATAATTGTTGTGACCCGATAGTGGTAAATTACGATTTTGTCCCTAGTTAGTCAAAAAGTCAACTTTTGTGAAAAGTTGCGAAAAGCATGGAAACTATTATTGCGAGTGTTTAATTGCTGTCTAGCATGAAAATAAATAGATGGGCTAAAGATTTTAAGGTTGATGTGACTTAAGCACACTTTATAGTGTTGATTTTAATGTTTTGTAAACAATCCCTTTTTAAAGAGCCATCTATCATATTATGTGAGAATGAATCGTGCTAGAGCATAGCTCGCACTGGATTTCATATGTTTTCCACATACATTAGTGCTAGATTTTTATAAGCACTAGATTTTCATGACATGCATGATAGAGTACTAGACTTTTACTCGTACACAGTTTTAATGATATATGCATGACACAGAGTGTTAGAGCGATTAGCTCGTACTTGAGTTTTACATGAGATATATGACAGAGTACTGGAGCGTTGCTCGTACTCGATTCTTCATGGTTTATACATGACATAGTACTAGAGCTATTGCTCGTACTTGATTTGATATTGTGCATAGCATAGTACTGGAGCTATTGCTCGTACTTGATTTAATACATGAACTATGCATTGACCTAGTTGCTAGAGGTTGCTCGCACTAGAGTTGAGTTTGTGATGTGAAATAGTGTTCGAGCGCAGTGTCGACTGTGTGTCGCACTCGAGGGCGCACACTGTATGTGATATTATATACATGGTACCTATTCATGCCACATTCTTGTGTGACTGAGTGTCACATTTTGAGAGGATGGCTAACATGAGGGTATTTGTGAATGTAGTATGATATTTCCATAGGCGCGAGGGCTAAGACCTATAGTAGGCACCCTGACTGTGATGTTGATATTCCATGGGTGCGAGTGCTAAGACCTATGGTAGGCACTCTGGCCGTGAGGACGGGTCCACGGGTGTACTTTGTACCGTGTTTGAGTGGCGCGAGGTGTACGCTGTACCGTGTGTTGTTGTGGAGTTGAGGAGGATATAGCTGACGGTTGTGATGGACAGACCCCCCTCCCATTGCAGCAGTGATGCCCCGCACACCGAGTACTGTGTTGCTTGGGATCACATTTCGGATATGATTATAATCCAGGATACTATTTGCATTTAACCACATAGTCTTACATGATATATCACATTGATTGAATGATTTAAACTGCGGACAGACCTGAGGGATGGGTCGGACTCCGATTTTGTGTTGTGAATCATTTGATGCCATATTTATTGTGATTTAAATATACATGGCATGATTTACATAAAGGCATGATTTATATACGATGCATTGTTTTGCACTACATGCCTACATTTGAGAAAGAAAGAAAGCATGATTTTTTGTACATGGGATTTATTCTGTACAAGTATATATATTATATTTCAAGACATGCTTTTAAAGCGAGTAAAGGAAATAATGTTTTCAAGGCATAGCATTATTTTGAGTAGATAGTGTTGACATCTACTTGCTTGCTTGATTTCCTTACTGAGCGCGTTGTATGCTCACCCCCTTTCTTTACATCTCTCTACAGAGCGTCAGTAGAGCGAGAGCTATCGAGGGACAGTATCCCAAAGTCCACTGCTAGTTCCTATCGGTCGCCAGGTATACCTATTATGTACAGTTGTGTATCCAAACATAGAAACAGCACAGTGATCTATACGATATATATTATGGGGAATGTATTTGTATTAGATTTTATAAAATCATACATGTATAATAAAAGCAGTTACAGTCAGTAATAATATATTGACATGTATGTATGATTTTGGATGATGTGGTAAGCGAAGACTCTGACATCGGATCACAGCCCAACCATTGAAGAGCGGAAAGGTAAGTTAAGAATACGAAAAATTTATAGTGATTTTTGGATAAAGTCATGGATTGAGAAAGGGTCCTCACAATGTTTTATGGATTGAAACACAAGAAAAGATTATGAACATGTGATGGCCAAAAGTTGGTATATAAGTTTTGATGAATACCCATGTGATTTTAATACATGTATAGGTTGAGATGCATGCATACATGATTATGGCATGGTTAGTTTTAATCAATTTGTTCCTATTGATGGTTGTATGATGTTGGCATATAAGGTGTTTGATATAATGTCAATATGAACTATAGGAAATGCTTAAGTCATGCCAACCAAGTGTTTGATAAAATGCCTAAATGAGTGGCTAGGCATGTTGGTGTTGCATGACTAGCAACATTATGGCTCTTGGCCACATGCCATGGTCGAGAGGCCAAATGGGCCAGGCCGACTTGGTTTCGACCCAATAAGGTTCCATTGGCCTTGGACAAGCCCATAAGAGCAAATAGGCCCATTAAGTGAAATGTACTATATTAAATATGTAATACCATAAGAAAAGTGTAATTAACCAAATAAATGATTATATGCAGCCTCGAAGTTTATATTGGGAGCTAATCGGACTGTGAGATTTAGCAGCACTGAGGAATTGAGGTCACAAGACATGATCTGAGGTAAGGGACTTTTTCGAGCAGTTAGAGATACATGCACGTATTTTCATCTGCATTTACATCACTTTAAAACTCTGAAGGTTAGAGAAAGTGAATTATATTTATAATGACCCGATAATGGCAAATTATGATTTTGCCCTTAGTTAGGAAAAAAGTCAACTTTTAGGAAAAGTCATAAAAAGCATGAAAATCATAATTGTCAATGTTTTTAATGTTGTTTAGCAAAAAGTAGATAGATGGGCTAATGTTTTCATGGTAGATGAGAAATAGCACAATTTATAGTGCTAATTTTTATGTTTTAAAAATCATCCCTTTCAAAAAGCCATCTATCGAATTATGAAAAAAAAAAATAGTGTTGGAGCACAACTCACACTTGATTTTATATGTTTTTCACACGAATTAGTGCTGGAGTATGACTCGCACTAGATTTACATGACATGCTTGATAGAGTAATGACTCGCACTAGATTTACATGACATGCATGATAGAGTACTAGAGCGTTGCTCGTAATTAGTTTTATATGTTTTATGCATGATAGAGTGTTGGAGCTATTGCTCGTACTCAGTTTTAATATGTTTTGTGCATAGTATGGTACTGGAGCGATTGCTCGTACTTGTTCTGAAACGTGAACTATGCATGACCAAGTGCTGGAGGTCACTCGCACTAGAGTTCGAGTTTGTGATATGTGAAACAATGTTTGACCGGAGTTGTCGCACTCAAGGCGCACACTGCTGGTATGTATAAACAATGTTTGAGCATGTTACGCGCACTGTAGTTTTACTGTGATATATAAGACATGTTGAAAATCGTGATGATCTCTTCATGTAGACTGAGTGTCACATTGTTGAGATGTTCACACGTGGATTTAGAGATGTGGCATTGATTTTCCATCGTATGAGGGCTAAGACCTATGGCAGGTACCCCAATTGTGAGATAGGGTCCATGAGTGTACGTTGTACCGTGCATGTGGCACGGAGTATGCTGTACTATGTGTAGTATGTGGTGTTGTGGAGTTGAGGAGTTGATAGATAGCGGTTGTGATGGACAAACCCCCCCTCTCGTTGCAGTAGTGATTTCCCTATACATTAGGATCCGTGTAGCCTAGGATCACCATTTTAGGATATGGCTATAGTCCAAGATATTATTGCATATAGCCACCGAGTCTCACATGATATATGACATGATTTTATATGATTTTATGATATGGATAGACCTGAGGGATGGGTCAGAACCCAGATTGATGTGTTACAATTTTTGAAATGCCGTATTTACTATGATTTGAATATAAATGGCATGATTTATCTAAAGGCATTATGAAATTATAAAGATGTATTGTTTTACACAAAATGCCTACTTTTGAGAACTAGGCATGATTTTCTACATGAGATTTAATCTATAAAACTATATATATATATATTTAAATTCATGCTTTTGTAGTGAGTTAAGGAAATAATATTTTCAAGGCAGGGCATTATTTTTAGTAGATAATATGGATATCTACTTGATTACCTGATTTCCTTATTGAGTTGTGAGCTCACCTTTTTTTCCCCTCTCTACAGAGCATCCGCAGTAGATAGAGTATGGCTGAGGACTAGCATTCCTTGTGTCTGCTACATTCCTATCGAGCGAAAGGTATACACACACACGTACGATCTTATCTCTGAACTTGTAACAACACAGTGATGTAAACATATGCAATATGGAGGATGTATTTGTATTTAATATATGTGAGCTCACTTATAACACAAAAGTATTGACAGTCAATATATAGTATATATTGACATGTATGTATGTGTCAGGACCCCATTCTCAATCCATGACTTTATCCAAAAATCACTATAAATTTTTCGCATTTTTAACTTACCTTTCCTCTCTTCAATGGTTGGGCTGTGATTCGATGTCAGAGTCTTCACTTACCACATCATCCATTCTTATACATACATGTCAATATATTAATTCTGATTGTAGCTGCCGGTATTATACATGTAAGACTATATAAAATCTCATATAAATACATTCCCCATAATATATAACGTATACATCACTATGATGTTTCTATGTTTAGATAAACAACTGTACATAATATATATACCTGGCGATCGATAGGAATTAGCAGTGGACTCTGGGACACTATCCCTCGATAGCTCTCGCTCTACTGACACTCTGTAGAGAGATGCAAAGAAAGGGGGGTGAGCATACAACGCGCTCAGTAAGGAAATCAGGTAAGCAAGTAGATATCAACACTATCTACTCAAAATAATGCTATGCCTTGAAAACATTATTTCCGTTACTCACTTTAAAAAGCATGTCTTGAAATATAATATATATACTTGTACAGAATAAATCCCATGTACAGAAAATCATGCTTTCTTTCTCAAATGTAGGCATGTAGTGCAAAACAATGCATCGTATATAAATCATGCCTTTATGTAAATCATGCCATGTATATTTAAATCACGATAAATATGGCATCAAATGATTCACAACACAAAATCGGAGTCCGACCCATCCCTCAGGTCTGTCCGCAGTTTAAATCAGTCAATCAATGTGATATATCAGGTAAGACTCTGTGGTTAAATGCAAATAGTATCCTGGATTATGATCATATCCGAAAAGTGATCCCAAGCAACACAGATCTCGGTGTGCGAGGCATCACTGCTGCAACGGGAGGATGGTCAGTCCACTACAGCCGTCAGCTATGCGTAACACACGGTACAGCGTACACCTCGTGCCCCGGGCACGGTATAAAGTACACCCGTGGACCCTCACAGCCAGGGTGCCTCCCATAGGACTTAGCCCTCGAAACTATGGAAATATTTATACCACGTCTATATCAACCTCATGCGGATATCCTCTCTAGCTATGACACACAGTCACACAAGGACTCAGGCATGGGTTTTAACATGAATTACATATCACATACAGTGTGCGTCTTGAGTGCGACTCACAGTCGTCACTCCGCTCAAACACTGTTTCATGTCACAAACTCAACTCTAGTGCGAGCAACCTCCAACAACTAGGTCTATGCATAGTTTATGTATTAAATCAAGTACGAGCAATAGCTCCCAGTACTATGCTATGCACAATATCAAAATCAAATATGAGCAATAGCTCCCAGTACTATATCATGTATAAACCATGAAGAATCGAGTACGAGCAACGCTCTAGCACTCTGTCATGCATATATCATTCAAAGCTGAGTACGAGTAAGAACTCCAGTACTCTATCATGCATGTCATGAAAATCTAGTGCGTATCAAAATCCAGCACTAATATTATGTGGAAAACATATGAATCCCAGTGCGAGCTATGCTCTAGCACGATTCATTCTCACAAAATATGATAGATGGCTATTTAAAAAGGGATTGTTTACAAAATAGTAAAATCAGCACTAAAAGTGTGCTTAAGTCATATCAACCTTAAAATCATTAGCCCATCTATTTATTTTCATGCTAATAGCAATTAAACACTCACAATAGTATTTTCCATGCTTCTTGCAACTTCTCACAAAAGTTGACTTTTTGACTAACTAGGGGTAAAATCATAATTTACCACTATCGGGTCGCAATAATTATTATTCACTTTCTCTGACCCTCAGAGTTTTTAAGTGAATGCAGAAGCAGTTGAAAATACGTGCAGGTATCTCTAACTACTTGCAAAAGTCCCTTACCTCGGATCACGTCATGTGACCTCACTTCCTCGGTGCTGCTAAATCCTGCAGTCCGATCAACTCTCAATGTAAACTCCGGAGCTGTAAATAACCATTCCTCAGGTTAATCATAATTTTCCTACTGTATTACACATTAATACCGTCTATTTTCCCTTAATGGGCCTTAATAATCCTTAATGGGCCTTAATCCGTATTAAGCTCGTTTTCCACTTATTATTTCCCTTCATCAGGGTCTATCGACTCATTGGGCCTATCAATACCCATTGGGCTTTATTCCAAGCTCTTTGGATAGCCCGTATATCATTACAACATTTAATTCAAAATTCTGAATATAATTTAATAAATCCGAAATTTAATCCGAAATGCGTAAATTAAATCTTAAATATGCATAAATCACATAAATTATCGTAAATGAACTTAACTTACTCGAGAATATGCGATGGTATGCAAATCGAAGTTCGATCGGGCTTCTGTTCGGAATTTATCGTCGAACTGCACAATTTATTATATTTAACTCCGGGTTAATTTTCGATTAAATATAATTTAAATAAATTCATCGAAAATTAAATCGATCACTTTTGACCTCGTATTGACTTACCCGAAGTCCGGTGAAATCCCAAAAATTTCCCTTTTCCTTTTTCTTTCTTTTTTTCCTCTTTTGCCCTTTTCTCCTTGGCTGAATCGGTCCGATCCGGTTCAGCACAGAACCTTCTCCCCTGAACCGCCGACCGGTTTAGGCATCCTTTGGCCATGCTAGTGTATCCCGACCGGTTCCCGATGCATCACCACCGCAATTCGGTGCGCCTCAGCCTGGGCAACACTCGGCTGGGCTCGATCCGGACCAAACCGCCGGTGGCCGCCGAATCTCTTCTTTTCCTCCGCGGATTCTCCTTTTCGATTCACCGGCGTCCGACGTCGGTGGAGGTTGTGATCGGTGCCGATGGATGCGCACGGTGCCGAGCTTCCTTTTCCGACTGCTTGCCTGCCCGTGGGGTGGCCGGTGCTCATCATCCGGTGGTCTTCTCCCTCGGGTCGGCTTGCTTCCGTTTCCTCTGTTCTCTCTCCCCGATTTCTCTTCAGATTTCCTTTTTTTCTTTTATTTATAATATATTTTTATTATTATTTTATTATAAAATAATAATAAAAATCCCATAAATATCCCAAAAATATCTAAACATATCTCCAAAAATCATATTAAATTCATTTAATCTGTAAATGAATTTATCAGTCCGATTTTACCTTTTCGGTATATTTTTCCACTATTTTTGGGCTCATTTTTCGAGTCGAAAATTTTGATAAATTCTAATAAATTTATATCTTGATCAATTGGGCTCGAAATTAAATATTTTCCTCGATTTTGATCAAGATTCCTCAATTTCATATTTTTAATGAAATTCTCTTATCGAAATTATACCGAATGTCAGTCATTTGACCGTTTTACCCCTGCACTCATTCGGGAATTAACTTAACCCTTATCTCGTTGTTATGTAGCTTACATGCATTTTTAAATTTCTCAAATTGTTGATTGCATGTTAGTAAATACTCTTCTTATGATTCAACTATGTAATAAAGAGTTCATACACATAGGAATCATAGGTACAAGCTACAAAAATCTCGGGTCTGATAGTATGAGAAGATAAGGTGAATGAGGTGACTAATGTCGAATCATAGCCCAACTTTGGTGGTTGGTTATGACAAAAAGAAAGGTAAGGTAAAAGCGAAAAATTAGTAGTGGTTTTTGGTAGAAGTCAAGGTCATGAAAGAATGGTATCAGAGCGAAGTTGGTCTAATGTGAGTCAGTATTAGTAATTAGGATAATATACCTCCCCATATTACTGTGTTGTGTTCAGTTACAAGTGTGTGTACTAAGATAGGAATTGCATAATTAATGGTTGTGAATGCAGGAATCGAGCCATTATGGCTAATACCAACCGTTGTAGAGGGGTTAGAGGTAGGGTTAGAGGCCCTAGAGATAGGCCCGAGAGGCAATATGAGTCTTCGTCTAACCGTGAGACTTTAGGTCCCACTGAGGTACCATAGATGATTGAGGCACATTTTATAAGCTTAGAGTGTAGCTTAGAGACCATGATGGAGCTGTTCACAAGGGCTAAGTATGGTAGGCATGGAATAGATGCAGGGACTGCTACTGGACAAGCAGTTGCTCCAGATATGCCTGCACAGATGCCACAGCCTACGGATACCCCTACACCTCCACCAGTTCAGGTTACACCGTCTCATTTTAACCCACAATAAGTTAGTAATGGACTGGGGTATGGTTGTGAGCTTGATAGGTTTTGGCAGTTTTAGAAGTTTGGACCGCCACCGTTTAGTAGGGTCAAGGACCCAGTGATTGCGAAGGATTGGATTGGAGAGATCGAGAAGATGTACGAATTCTTTCAATGTACGACTTCAGAGATGGTTGCTTTTGTCACCTTCATGCTGAAGGGACCGACAGAGCATTGGTGGAAGTCCATCATAGTCATATTGAGAGTCCGACATACAGATATCAGTTGGGAGATATTTTTGGATGCCTTTAGGAGGCAGTTTGTTCCAGATACGGCACAACAAATACTACGAGTTGAGTTTTTAGGGTTGAGCTAAGGGAGTTTGACTATGGATGAGTATGAGACACGATTTATATCCCTGGGAAGGTATGACCCTGACATTATGGTTACTAATACGAGAAAGGTCCAGAGATTTATAGACGAACTAAAACTGGTATACGATTCAGATTGGTACCACCTGATATCTCTACATATGAAGAGGCAGTGCGCAGGGTGCAACTTTGTGAGCAGGGCTATGAGAGGAATGTCTTTGAGTTTGGAAAGGTTAGTCAGAACTGAAATAGAGAGAGGAAGGTACCTGTTAGAGATAGAGGTTCCAGTTATCGAGGAGTGAGGAGACTCTTCGGTAAGAGACCATGGATATAAGAGGTGTAAGAGAGACGTGCTAGACCTCCTACTTATCCCATCATAGCTCTGGTGAAGGGAGTCATGACTGGTGGACAGAGGCCTATTAGTGAACAGTGCAGTAGATGTGGCCGATATCATGGCAATAGACTATGTTTGATAACTTCTATTATGTGTTTTCGATGTAGGAAAGCAGGGCACATTACTAGAGCTTGCCCAGAGATGATTGAGCTTGCCCCATAGAAGGGCAAGGAGCCAGAGAGAGCTCCAGATGATATGTCTGCTCCAAGAAAAAGAGCAACGGTTGAAGAGTAGGGGAAAAAGATATGACAACTAATTTAATTTTGCTAAGTGTGAGCGATTTTGATGTAATCCTAGGAATGGATTGGTTAGCTACAAACCATGCATTTTAGGTTGTTATGCTAAGACGATTATGTTTCCTACCCCTGCGAAGTATATTGTAAAGTTTATTGAAAAGAAATGAAAGAAGTAGTTGCAGTATTTAGTAAAATGATTTACTATACTGACTAAGAAATCAATATGTTGAAGGTTTCATTGCGTATGTGGTTGATATGGATAAGACACATCGAAGTTGGTAAATATTCATGTGGTTAGGGAGTTCCCAAATGTTTTTCCCGATGAACTGCCAAGGTTACCACCAGATGAGAGATGAGTTCTGTATAGAATTGGTGTATGGTATTAAGCTTATTTTGAAACCACTGTATCATATGACCTTAATTAAGTTGGAGGAGTTCAAGGGAGAGTTGCAGGAGCTCTTCGATAGGGGTTTATCAACCAAAGTATTTGGCCTTAGGGAGCACCGGTCTTATTTGTGAAGAAGAAGGATGGAAGCCTTCGATTATGTATAGATTACAGATTGTTGAATAAGGCTACCGTCAAGAATAGGTATCCCCTTCCACTAATTGATTATTTGTAGGATCAGCTTCGGGGAGTGCAAGTCTTTTCTAAGATTGATCTAAGGTCTGGGTACTATCAGCTGAGAGTTCGGAGAGGAGATGTACCCAAGACAGCGTTTCAGACCCGATATGGCCATTATGAGTTCTTGGTTATGCCATTCAGATTGATGAATACTCATGTAGCTTTTATGGCTTTGATGAACGATGTGTTCAAGCCAAACAAGGATCAGTTTGTTATCATTATTATCGATAACATCTTGGTGTATTCGAAGTCTTAAGAGAAGCATGAGCAGCACCTAAGGATTGTACTATGGACTTTTCGAGAGAAGGAGTTTTATGCTAAACTCAATAAGTGTGACTTCTAGTTATAGCAGATCTCATTTTTGGGACTCGTTGTGTCAAAGGATGGAATGTCAGTAGACCCATCCAGAAACAGAGGTTGTCGTTCAGTGGAAACAGCTGAGGATAACCACCGAGATCAGGAGTTTTTTAGGTTTAGCTGGTTACTATCGAATATTCATAGAGGGATTTTCAAAGTTAGTTGCTTCGTTGACCCGTCTCACTAAGAAGAATTTTGCATTCGCGTGGGACGATCTTGACGAGATACTTTATCATCATGGTAAGGCTAATGTTGTAGTTGATGTGTTAAGTAGGAAGAGCCTTGGGATGGTATCGTAAATGAAGGTCAGCAAAAACGAGTTGCTAAAACAGTTTGCTAGCCTTAGTTTGGGTGTGGTGTCTTTTGATACGAATATTAACTGTGTGATAGCTAGCTTGAGGTTGGAACTTGATCTGTTGGATAGGATCAAACAGGCTCTGCATAGTGATCCGTATTGCATTGATATGATTAGTAAGATATAGAAAGGCACAGTGATTTGTAAGACCCATATTTTCATATCTAACCATTACGATTTCCTAAGTATACATTTGTTCATGTAATGTAAATCATAAGTGATGTAAGGTTCATAAATCTGATATATACACTTGTTATATGGATTCGTGATGTACACGCAAGTTTCATTTAATATGAATAATAAGAAATAGACCCTTTGAAGTGCTAAATGTGTATTGAATGCAAAATGAGTAGTGAGGTAAATTGAAATGAAGTTAACATTGAGAATTTGGGATGAAATTGGCTAAGTATGGCTGCAGAGCAAGGGGAGATCGATCTTAGAAGCAAGCATATCAATCTCATTGTGCTTAAATACCTAACCAGAGCCTTCTGTAAATAGGAGATCAATCCGCAGTCAAAGCCAGATCGATCCCCTATGAAGAACAGATCGATTCATCTTCAAGCAGACCAATCTCCTTAAGCCTTGGCCTGAAGCAAATCAATCTCATTTCCCTGCCAGATCTATCTATGAAGCATTCTGCCTAGGAGAGATAGATTTCATTCTCTCAACAGATCGATCTCTTAAGCTTAAAAACTGAAAGCAGGAAGGCTAAAAGCAGCAGCAGATCGATCTCTTAATAATGGAGATCAATCTCATCAAGGCATTTTCTATAAAACAGGGCTGCTGAAGTGCAATTCATGGGAGAAACATCAAAACCTTTTTCGTTTTGAAACTAAGTGACCTCGTTTTTACTCTCTAGACTATCAACACTTTTAATTTAGATTGGAGAAAAGTTCATTACATCAAAGTTGTTCATAGAGTGGAAAAGAACAACATAGTTGAAAACAAGAGGTAGAATTATGGAATCAAAGGAGAAAATGATTTTTCCATCAAAGTTGTAAAAAATGAGAAAAACTGAGATTGGTAAGATTTGAATGCATCAATCTCATATATGTTGATCTATATACTTGTATGAGTTTATTAATATATAGATTTATGATTGAAACATCTTAGTTCATGCTTAACCTTCCAAGACCTATAAATGGTTTAATGTGTCCAAGTAAGGAAAAGACTAGTAGACAAGGATTAAATGATGAACTAAGTATGTATTGATGTTATTGAGCATGTATGTATGCTTGTATAGTGATTTGATGAAGTTCATGTACTAGAAACAAAAATGGTTGAAAGTGAGTATATGAGGTATTCGATGAAATGCCAAAATGAAATGAAATAATGAACTTGAGGTATTGTAAGCTTAATACAAGATGAATAAGAATCAATAGACTTGAGGAGTCTGATGGATTCTTGAAAATGAGTTATATACTCGAAAGGGTTCATAAAAGGATAATGTCCAATAATAGTGTGACGAGGCCAAATGAGATATAAATGGCCCAATGCATTGATTTGAATATCATGCAAGTGAAATGAAGTATATGACAATATACTGATGTGTATAATACACAATTTCAGCTCCAAATGATATAATTGGAGTCGATAGGATGGATCACGAGAAGTGAAAATCGAAGGAAAATAATTTAATTGTGATTCGAGGTAAGGGACTTATGCGAGCTATAGAGGCAGCTATACATATGTCTTCTTACCTAGTGTGTACGAATGTATGCGATAAATACATAGATATTGATATATCTAAGTAGAAAAACACATATGAGAATAAGTCTATAGTATGAGTTATATGACTTCTATGATTGTTGTGAAAAGAGGTTTTACAAATGTTTAGAGAAAGAATTATAATAGACGGGCTCCCGATTTAACAAACTACATGAAATGTTTCTCAAGAGTGATTGAAAGGAGATTTACCCTCTCACTCATGACTATACAAGGAACCTATTTTATTTCTTTTCTGTGTGAAATTGTACTAGAGCCTAGTGGCAATGACAGATTGATCAGCCCTGCTTGCACATTATTTTAAAAGGATTTTTGAGTAAAGTAAAAAGGGTGCTCGACGACTCAGGTGATGCTGTGTGTGTCCACTCAAGATGCTCGCTCTAGATTTTTGGAATCATGCTAGAGCCTTCGAGTATTATTGTGTGTTTTGCTCTGACTATGCTCGCATGTAATTTCCTATTAATACCGTGCTCGATGCCTCAATTATGCTCTGTATCCTACGCTGAGTTGCTCGCACGTGGTTTTTATAATTGTGCTGTGCGTTGAGTAAAACCGTGTTAGAGCCCTCATGTTTTGCTGTGTGTCTTGCATTGACTTGCTCAGACATGGTTTATGAATGTGATATAATGAGTACAAAATCGTGATTGAGCCGTTGTGTACTACTATGTGTCTTGCACTGACCTGCTCGTACGCGATTTTGAGACGAGGAAAATGGGTAAAAAGGATCCATGGGAGCACGATGTACCGTGAGCGTTAGCCATGGGGTACGATGTGCCATGATTTGAGTATGAGCTGAAGGTATGGTTGATCCGCCTCCCCAAGCGTAGGTTTTCGGCACACCTGATTAGTGTTGCCTGGAATCCAACTATGGCCATAAGTCTTTCTTATATATGTGTGATACGACACTGTCACTACTATGTAAGGTGGCATATGTCTCCCCTGCTGTGTGTCTGGGGATATGATAACCTATGATTATGTCTCATGTATATTAAATTGCTATGTGCAAAGTGATTTCTAAACATGTACTCAATGTTTTTAAACATGAGCTTTGTGAATTGAAATATGTTGTGTGATTCTATGTGAATATGCATATACCCATCTAGCAAATTAACGGTTTCGCATTTATGGTAGCTATTCTCAAGAGAATGCATATGTTTTATAAGGAAAATGAATATATATGTATTTTAGCATGTAGATAGAGTTGTTATCTACCTGCTTTTATATTTTCCTTACTAAGCGTGTTAGCTCAGCCCCTTATTTCTCCTCCACAGATTCTACGCAGAAGTGAGTATACTGCAGTCATCCCTGCTATCGTGTTTCTACGGTCATCCAACAGTATAGAGAGGTATACACTTGAGATGAAAAATTTTATATCCTGTAAATTAATACACAGTAAAGTTTGTATTTTGTATTTTAGGGGATGTATATAATAGGAACTGATGTAAACGCTTTTGCAACTATATATAAAAGTCCAGTTTCTAATCTACTTTATTTAAATGAATTTATTAAACTATAAATGGATGCGATATGTGTTGGATATTGATTGACAACCCAACTGTAAGTGGCAAGGTAAAGGTCACTGACTGTTATAGAGGGTCGTGACAGAATTAATGGTATCAAAGCTGAGTTGGTCTGATGTGAGTTAGTATCCATAGTTAGGAAATTATACATCCCCAAAGTATTGTGCATTATTAGGATACAATTGTGTATACCCAGCTGGGAAATTTGACTGAGACACTTATTTTGAGTATGCAAGATGCTTGATAGATGACGTACTCGTAGAGGAGAGAGTTCATGCTCTCAAGGGCGTAGAGATGAGCCCAAGAGACGCAATGGGTCTAGTTCTAGTAGAGATCCACCCGATCTTAGTGAGGTTATTGAGGAATACATAAAACAATTACAGCACAGTGTGGTCATGGTTGTGGAGATGTTTACGCAGGCTATGGCAAGATTTGAGGGTAGACAGGAGAATCCGACTGGTCAGGCTGCTGCACCTGAGAGACAAGAGCCAGCACAGCTTGTATCGAGACCTCGAGACGTAAAGGCAGAGATATCTGTACCCCCTCCAGTTCAGTACATTCCCCCACCAGTTGAGGATTATGTAGCTCCACGACAGGTTTGTGGTGAAGGAGTGTACAATTGTGATCTGGGCAAATTAGAGAGTTTCGAAAGTTTGGACCACCTTCATTTAATAGGGTGACGAACCCAGTGTCCGCCGAGCATTGGATACGTAGTATGGAGAAGCTTTACCAATTTTTCCATTGCTCCGATATAGAGAAGGTCACCTTTACGGGTTTTGTATTCGAGGGTGAGGTCGAGCATTGGTGGATGGCCACACAGACGTTGTTGAGTACACGGCACCCGATTGTGACATGGGATATTTTCTTGGATGCCTTCACGAGGCAATACATTCTAGCTATTGCCTAGAGAAAGATGCAACTGAAATTTATGACATTGACTTTGGGGAATCAGACAGTGGATGAGTATGAGTCTGGATTCACATCCCTGGGTAGATATGATACAGTCACTATGAGCCATGAGGACAAAAAGGTTCAAAAATTCGTTGAGGGACTAAGACCTTTCATCAGATCTCGATTAGCTCCACTGGACATTACCACCTATGATGAGGCAGCATGTAGAGCTCAGCTATGTGAGCAAGATTATGAGCTTCACGCCTCAGAATTTAGCAGGAATAATAAAGGCAAAGCTAGAGACCGAAAGAGGTCAGTTGATGACAAAGGGTTTTGAAAGGGTCGAAGGTTATTCGGTAAGGGGCCTAAGATTGAGGAAATACAAGAGAGGCATGCGAAGCCTCCAATTCATCCAGTATCAAGAGGCATAGTTATTAGTGGACCTAGACCTACCACAGAGCAGTACAGGTTATGTGGTAGATATCATGGAAGGAGACCATGCCCGTTGTCGATGAGATCTTGTTACAGGTGTGGTAAACTAGGGCACATAGCACATGAATGCCTAGAGTTGATCGATACAGCCCCACATAAGGGCAAGGAGCCAGAGAAAGCTACAGTTGAGACACCTACACCTAAGAGGAAGGTCACAGCTAAAGAGAAAGGGAAACAAGCTGTTGGTCGAGGGCAAGTGTTTACATTGGACCAGGCTTCTGCAGAGACTTCCTCGGATGTGATAAAAGGTACCATCCTTGTCTTTGATTTTGAGGCATTAGCATTGATTGATCCTGGTGCCACGCATTCATTCATATCACCTTCATTTGTATGTAACCTATGTGAACATGTGAAACCTGTACCCTTAAGTAGAATCTTACTTATAAGCACTCCAGTGAGAGACAATGTAATGACAGAGTACGTATGTAAGAGCTGTAAGCTAAAAGTAGGGGAAAGGAACATGTTGGCCGATCTCATTCTATTAGCTATGAAGGATTTCAATGTAACACTATCAATAGATTGGTTGGCTACAAACCACGCTATTTTAGACTATTATGTTAAGACAGTAATGTTTTCTATCACTGAAAAGTACATTGTAAGACTTGTAAAGTAATGAAAGAAGTAGTAGATTATTTCTAAGGATGGATGATTTTGCTAACGAATGTGATGATAATGTGTTGAAGGTTTTATCGCCTATGTGGTTGACTTGGATAAGGTGTACCTGGATATAGTTGACATCCCAGTGGTTGGAGAATTTCTCGATATTTTTTCGGAAGAATTAACAGGGTTGCCACAAGATAGAGAAATGGAATTCTATATTGATTTGGTGCCTAGAACTTAACTGATATCCAAGCCAACGCATAGAATGGCTCCAGTGGAATTGGAGGACCTAAAGAAGCAGTTGCAAGAGTTGTTGGACAAGGGGTTCATCAGACCGAGTGTATCACCTTGGAGAGCACCGGTTCTGTTTGTAAAGAAGAAAGATGTGAGTCTTTGACTGTGTATAGATTATCGGTTGTTGAATAAGTCTACCATTAAGAATAAGTATCAACTACCATGAATAGACGATCTATTGGATCTATTGCAGGAAGCACAAGTCTTTTCGAAGATTGATTTGAGGTCTGGTTATCATTAATTGAGGATTCGGAGTAGAGATGTACACAAAACAGCGTTTCAGACCCGTTATGGCCATTATGAGTTTTTGGTTATGCCATTTGGGTTGAAGAATACTCCTGCAGGGTTTATGGCTCTAATAAATGATGTATTCAAGCCATACCTGGACAGATTTATGATTGTATTTAGAGATGACATATTACTGTACTTGAAGTCCAGTGAAGAGCATGAGTAGCAATTGAGAACAGTATTGCTGACCCTCCGAGATCGAGAGTTGTATGCTAAACTCAACAAATGTGATTTCTGGCTAAGTGAGATATCGTTTTTAGGTCATTTAGTCTCGAGAGACAGTGTATCAATGGATTCGTCCAAGATAGAGGCTGTGATACAGTGGGAAAGACCAAAGACGGTTACAAAAATTTACAGTTTCCTACGTTTAGCAAGTTATTATCGACGATTTGTCAAGGGTTCTCTAAGTTGGCTGCTCCATTGACACGTCTAACCCGAAAGAATGTGAAATTCGAGTGGGATGATAAATGTGAGAGTAGTTTTTGTGAGCTAATGCACAGACTGACCACCGCGCCTTTTCTCACCATACCCACCAGCTCAGGAGGTTATACAATTTATACAGATACCTCAGGACAAGGACTAGACTGTATGTTGATGCAAGACAGGAATGTAGTAGCCTACAGATCCAGACAACTTATGGAGCACGAGAGGAACTACCCGACCCATGATTTAGAGTTGGATGCCGTGGTATTTGCATTGAAAATATGGCGCCACTACTTGTACAATGAGAAATTCTAGGTGTATATAGATCATAAGAGCCTTAGATATCTATTTTCACAGAAAGAGTTGAATATGAGGCAAAGACGATAGATGGAGCTTCTAAAGGATTATGAGTGCGAGATTTTATACCGTCTAGGAAAGGCTAATGTTGTGGCAGATGCCCTAAGTCGAAACAGCCTCAGAATGGTATCGGACATGATGGTCAGGGAATATGAGCTGCTCGAGCAGTTTTCTCACCTCAAGTTAGATATAGACCCTCTTAATATTGACAGAGACTGTGTGATATCTAGCCTACGAGTGGAATCAAATTTGATTGACCGGATACGCCAGGCTCAACATGCCGATCTACTGTGTGAGGATCGTGCAAGTCAAATTTAGTAGGGTGATATTGTAAGACCCGAATTTATTTAAAAACACAAAATGAATGAGTATTCGTGAAGGGAAGTCGGGTTAAATTAATCCCAAACACGTGCAAGGGTAAAACGGTCAAAAGACTGAAAGCCAAAAAAAATTCGATAAAAACTTTAATTAAAAATAACGGGATTGAGAAATCTTGATCACTAACGAAGAAATAATTAAATTTCAGGTTAAATTGATCAAGATATGAATTTTTTAGAATTAATCAAAATTAATCGGGATTTTCACTTCAGAAATTAAACCTAAAAATAATCAAAAAAATATACCGAGAAAATTATTTATTCATTAAATAAATTAAATAATAATTTATCTTAGATATTTTGGCAAAATAATAATATAATATTGAATATAATAATAATAAACTAATTTATAAATAATAATAAATAAAAATAATAATAATTGTAAAAAAAAATAGAGAAGAACTGAAAATCGGGGACAGAGAAAGAAGTGAGAAACAAAAAAAATGAAGCCAAATCGAGGAGACCACCGGCGAGCCGTCCGGCGACCAACGGCCAGGCGAAGGGCCGAAAAAGGAAGAGGAGAGGCCGACGACCTCCCAGGTACCGACGACGCTCCCCACCGACGTCGAGAATGTCAGATCGAGGGAGAGAAGTCGAGAGAGGAAAGGGGAGATTCACTGCGATCGGCGCCGATCTGGTTGACCCCACCCCCAGCCGAACGTTCCCCAGGCCCAGACAAGCTGATTGGTGGCGGCCACGACCGGCGAAACTGCCAGCATACGGCGAAAATGGCGGAAAGAGGAAATGGGTGCCGACGGTGGAGAGAACAATCGAACCGGCCACTTTTCGACGGCCTTAGACGAAACGAGGCCAGATTCAAGAATCGGACGACCTCGCGGAGCTGCTAGCAAGGCGATGAACCGGTGAACTGGATTGAACCAGCTGAACCGGTCTAAATTGGGTTGAACCGGACTGAACCGGTTCAGCCAAGAAAGAAGGGAAAAAAGGAGAAAAAGAGAAAAAGGAAAAAGGGGAAGAGTTTTCGGGGATACATCGGACTTCGGGTAAGTCGATACAAGGTCAAAAGTGATCGATTTAAATTCTGGAAAATTTATTTGAATTATATTTAATCGAAAAGTAACCCGGGATTAAATATATAATTGTGCAGTTGTACGACAAGCCCGAATAAGATCCGATTGAGCTCCAGTTGTTGTACCCTGCATCACATTAGGTAAATATATTTTAATTCCGACAATTAGAGTCCTTTAATACAGAGTTTTGATTTTTTTACGGATTTTACGGATAAATTCTGTGTAAAAAGGAATATTAATCGGAATTACAACGTAATTACCGTAAATAATATACGGGCTATCCAATGAGTTTGGAACGAAGCCCGATGATTATTGATAAGCTGAATGAGCCCAGTAAACCCGAAGAAGGGATTTAAATAATATAAATGGGCTGAAAACGGGCTTGAGGCCCATTAAAGTGTAATTGCGCCCAATAGAGTAAAACGGGCCCAGTACATTAGATTCGATCAGTAAATGCGATATACTGATAAAAATAAGTGAATTAACCCAAAATATGTGGTTATATGCAGTTTCGTAGACTTGGTTGACGCGCAGTTGGACTGAGAGATCAGATATTATCGAGACGGGATAAGTTTACGCGTGAATCGAGGTAAGGGAATTTTATAGGTGTATAGAGATTTCTATATGTATTTATTGAGGGGATTTACAGGGTTTAGAATTCCTTAAAGTATCTAGTAATGAAATAATAATTTTTACCGGCCTTAGAAAACCCGGGCTTAGGTAAATAAAGAAAAAGATGGTTTTTACCCCTGAAAGTAAAATTTACAAAAAGGGTAGTGAGACAGATAAATTGCATGATTATCCTATTTTAATGTTTTATATAAATGTATTGCTTTGATTTAAGCAAATATGCACATAGGTTGGCTGTTGATTTTGTGAATTATACAAAAGGGTACCGGTTTGGACCGGTTACGATTTTAAAAAGATGTTTTATCAAGATTGAGCCACCTATCGTATTTACATGAATAAAAAGAGTGCTAGAGTCTTTCTCGCACTCAAGTTTACTGATTTATTACTCATGAAAATCCGTACTGGAGCATTGCTTGTACGAGGAATTTGTGTGTGCACAAAATCGTGCTGGAGCTTCGCTCGCACGAGATTTTAGATATCATGATATGCATAGCGTGGTGATGGAGCTTCGCTCGCACTAGACGTGAGTTGACATGCATATAGTCGTGCGGAAGCCTCCTGTAGACTGTGTGTCACAGAGAGTTGAGATGCTCGCACGTATACTTTGAGACATGGGTTGGTTATCGACATAGTATTGGGGTGGATAAGAATTACGGCAGGCACCCCCAGACTATGATATGGGTCCACAGAGTATGATGTGCCGTGTATGTCACACGGAGTACGTTGTACCGTGCAGTAATGATGACTCGATGATGTTACTTGATATTTTGGCCGGTAGGACTTGACCCCACCTCCCGTTGCAGTTGTGATACCCCGCACACCGGGATCCGTGTAGCTTGCGATCACAGGGACAAAGTATGGCCATAGTCCTTGATTTTTCATACAGTAACCTACATGCCTCACATGATATCATACGGTCTGAATAGACCAAGACGAACCCGAGGGAGGGGTAATGTCCCGATTTATGTTTTTAAAAGAGATGTTATTTAATGAATCAAGGTATTCCTGAGAGATGGGTTTAGCCTTGATGTGGTTGTTTTATGATAAAACAAATTAGTTTTAACGTGATGAGTTTATGATGAAACAAATAAGTTTTAAATGTGACGAGCATGAGATGTCATACATGATGATTTTTTCATGTTTGATTTATATGTCGACTTCATTATTTCTCTTATATGATATATACATACATGCAGCATCGTTTTAGTCATACCTCATGCTCCAAATGTAAACGATTTTGTATCATGACATTACCATCACGTAGATAGTATAGTTATCTACCTGCTTACATTATTGCCTTACTGAGCTGTTTATGCTCACCCTTTCATTTTTCACCCCACAGGGTATATTCAGTAGAAGAGAACGACAGTAATCATATCCGCTGCTTCTTATCAAGACCAGGTATACACATTTGTATAATTTTTGTATCTGAACATATAGAGGCACAGTACTGTACATGGATGTAATATTGGGGCAGTATTTATTTAAAATAAATTGATATGTAAATGAAATAGGAAAATGGAATAGAAAATAGGTGAGAGGTGACTAACACCGAATCATAGCCCAATTGTTTAGTAGTGTAACTGCTCACAACGAGTAAGGAAATGAAAAAGCGAAAAAGAAAAATTTACTCTGATTTTTAGGTAATTTTGGTCATGACAAGAAAAGATGGTATCAGAGCAGAGTTGGCCTGATATGAGTCAGTGTTAGTGATTAAGTAAATTTACATCACCATGTACTGTGCATTGTTTAGATATAATTGTGTATATCAAGGTAGAACTGCAGCAAAAAATTTAGTTTCGAATGCAAGAATATAGTTTTTATAACTGATAGCCGCTATAGTAGAGGAACGAGTACACATGCTCGAGGCCGTAGAGATCGGCCTGAGAGTCAAATGAGTCGTCACATGAGACTCGAGATGAGAGTGAGGTGGAGGCTGATGTTGAGCATACTCCACAGGGTACTATAAAGAGACCAAACAGTATTGAGACACGCTCCAAGAGGATGGAGTGGAGTGTAGAAAATAATTCAGAGTTGTTTACTCAGTCTATGCATGTAGTTGAGGATAGGCAGGGTAAAGCCTAAACAGATGCCTCAGATTATAGGGAATTTCACACCCCTCCGGTATATAGTGAAGTAAAGAAGCCAATAGTTACTGAGGACTGGGTGTATGAGATAGCGAAGTGCTATGGATTCTTTCGGTGTATGTCGACCGAGAAGGTGACTTTTAAATACATTTATGTTAGAGGGTGAGATGGAACATTGGTGGAAGTCTGCTCAACCCATCTGAAGAGTTAGACGACCAAAGTCGACATGAGAAATATTTCTGGATGTATTCCGTGACAGAATATTTTAGACACTACTTAATGGAAATTACAATTAAAATTTCTTTCACTGACCCAGAGACACTAATTGATTGATAAGTATGAAACTCAATTTATATCTCTGGACAGGTGTGAACCTGATACTATGGGCAGTGAGAGTCGAAAAGCCTAAAAGTTCATGGAAGGGCTCAAATTGTCGATTAGAGTTTGATTGGCTCACTACTTATATCGAGGCAATGCGCAAAATACAATTGTGTGAATAATATCATGTGTTGCACGCCTCTGAGATTGGGAAAGGTAGTAAGGCCGAAATAGAGACAGAAGAGAGTAGAGAATGACAGAGATGTCAGAGCGGGAAAGAGACCAGTTGGTAAGACATTAGAGCTGATGAGTTACGGGGTAAGATGATTGGTAAGGACCCAGTATATCCAATTCAACACTTATGAGGGATATTGTGATTGGAGGACCCCGACCTACTACGAAGCAGTGTAGGATGTGTGGTAGATACCATGGAAGTAAAGGCCTACACCTACACCTTATTAACTAAAATAAGAGTTAAGTGTGGTAAGACGAACCACTTAATTAATGATTTCTCAGAGTTGGGTGAGACTGCCTTACAGAAGAGCAAAGAGATAGAGAAAACCCTATTGGTATCTCTGCACTGAAAAGGGAGGCCACAATCGAAGAGAAAGGGAAAATAGGTTATTGGATGAGGGAAAGTATATGCCTTGGACCAGGACACTATTGATATTTCATATGATGTGGTGAAAGATACCACACTAGTTATGAATAGTGAAGTAATTATTTAATTGATCCTGGTGCCACGTATTTAGTCATACCGTCTTTAGTTTCTTATAAGTTAGTAAAAGACATGAATGCCTACACCTATGGCACAATGCTGATAGTTAGTACCCCAACGAATGAGGGTTAACTAAAGAATAATTATTAAGAAATTATAAGTTAAAAACGGGGGAAGAAGTATAAGTCAGCCGATTTTATTTAATGGACTATGAATAATTTAAAGTAATATTTGAGAATAAAGTAGTCTGCTGCATATTATGATGTTCAGAGTTCTATTCTAAGATAGTGCTGTTTTACCCCTGGAAAGTATACGGTAAGTTTTGACAAGTAAATAAAAAGGGTGCAGCGATTGAAATTAAAGGAGAAAATGATTGTACTCACAGAATGAGTAATGACAGAGTTTTGTTATAAGTGATATACGAAAAGAGATAGACTGGAATAAGAGGTGTATGCAAGGTAAGAATATATGTGATACGTGAAGTAAATTGGGATTAAAGCAATTAGTAACGAATACGAATTGAGACCACATGGATTGATATGTAAAGTTATTGTGGTTAAGTCTGAGGGTTAATAAAGATATTTCAAAATACCTCCCCGCCTGAAGACTTGACAGCGTCTAAAAGTATACACAACCTATAAATTGAAATCGATAGTCGTAATATATACATTTAAAATTAGGATACCTTTACTGGTACGATAAGGAATATAGAATTCGATTAATCAAGAAGGTTTAAAAATTTTAAATTTTTTTAAAAGTCGTTAATATAAGAAAAGGAAATGACGCGAGTTAGTAGCTTCAACGGAAGCGATTTCGAAAAGAAAATTATACGTTTATGCGTATATAGGTCAAGGATATGGGTAATTGAAATATTCAATGGAACTCAACTACGATCAGGTATTTAAACTTTACCTGGATCGATTTGTTATCATCCATATTGATGATATTTTGGGTGTATTTAAAGTCCATGGAAAATCATAAGCAACAATTAGAAATTGTTTTTACTGATGATTTGTTGAAAGTTCTCAACATGGTCTACTTTATTGACACGTTTAACTTAGAAAACGTTGTATTTAAATGGGATGATAGACGTGACAGGAGTTTTGGTGTACTGAAGTAATAAACTGACCACCGTATTTATTCTCACCATACCCAACAGATTAAGAGGTTTCTCATGAGTCTATGGATACCTCAAAATAATGAATGAGCTGTGTATTGATGTAAAAGGAGAAGATAATCGATTATGAATCCAGATAACTCAAGGATTAGGAAAGGACTATCCGGCCCTTAATATGAAGTTGACAGCAATAGTGATTGTACTGAGTATGCCGCACCACTATTTACACGATCAGAAATTTTACGTATGCACTGATCATAAAAGCCTCAAGTATCTGTTTTCACAGAAAGGGTCGGATACGAGAACAAAGAGGGTTAGAGCTTCTGAGAGATTATGATTGTGGAAATTGTACCACCCAGGAAAGGCTACTGTAATGGCTAATGTCTTGAGCAGAAAGAGCCTCGAGATGGTATTACATATGATGGTCAGGGAGCGTGAGCTGCTAGAGCAGTTGAAAGCCTCAGTAGTGATGTGATTCCAACTGATGATGATAGTGATTGTCTAACAGCTAGCCTGAGATTAGAACCGGATTTGAGTGACCGGATTTGACAGGCTTAGTGTGATGATCAACACGGTGTCGATAGTGTGGGTCAGATTCAGATGGGTATAGTGATAAAGTTAATAGAGAGAGATGATGGCTTACTGAGGTTCAGAGACAACATAAGTGCTCCCCAAGACCGCAGTGATGAGATAAAGTTATTGTCAGAAGCTCACTCTTCGGGATATACAGTGCATCCGAGAAGTAATAAATATATCAAAATATTAGAAAAGGGTATTGGTGGTCAGATATGAAAAGAGACATGGTAGATATTGTGGAAAAATGTCTCGTATGTCAGCAGAGTAAGGTAGAGCAAAAGAAGTTGCAGGGTTATTACAGTTTCTACCTATATTGACACGAAAATGGGAACAAATTACCATGAATTTCGTGATGGGTTACAGAGGACCGGATGAATCATAAGGCTATCTGGTGATAGTCGATAGATTGACTAAGTCTACCTACCTTCTGGTTTGGAAATCCCCAGATACTCTGAGTGTGTAGGCGAATTTATGTGTATGCAAAAGTGTGGAACACCAAGTATCTTTCCAGTGAGCATTGTATCATATAGGGATTCCCGCTTCACTTCCCACTTTTGGGAATATTTTTCAGGAAGCTATTGGGAATCTAACTGAGTGTTAGCACAGCTTTCTATCCTCAGACAAATGGTCAGTCAGAGAGGACTGTACAGGTTCTGGAGGATATGATGAGAGTGTGTGCTTGATATGATAAGCTCCTAGGATGATCAGTTGTTACTAATCGAATTCGCCAATAAAGACAGTTGTCACTTGAGTATCGAGATAACTTCATAAGGGTTGTTTTCCTCGATTTGGATGAGAAGAAGTGGGTGACAGATAGAAAATTATTCCCGAATTGGTAAGCCAAACCTCTGAGGATGTTCAATTAATTGTGAAGATTAAGAGTACCTCAGAGCAGACAGAAAGGCGATGCTGACAAGAGACAGAAACCATTGGAATTCACCGAGGATGAATTACTATTGTAGGAAGTTATTGGTCCTAAGGACATAACGAGTTTCGGAAAGAAAGCAAATTGAATTTTATTATATTGAATCCTTTGAGAGATTGGACAAAGTGGGAGATAAGACCTGTAGGTTGGCGTTACTACCTAAATAAACAGGCATCCACAATGTGTCCTATCTTATTATGCTTTCGAAAATACTATCTGAATCTAGCATATGTGATTGGATATGAGCTTCAACAACTCGGCTTAATGAAAGTTTAACGTATGATTGGAAAATCAATTTGGGTATTAGGAGGAAGGAGAAAGTATTGAGGTTTATGATGATCTCCCTAATTAAAGTCCTTTGGTAGTAGTACACTCCGGAAAAGTCACATGGGAATTAAAGAGTATGATATGTGTGTAATATCCGGAATGATTTACAGACTAACTTGGTTCTAATTTGGAAGACAAATTTCTTAAGTGGGGGAGATTTTGTAAGACCTGAATTTATTTAAAAACAAAAAATGAATGAGTATTCGCGAAGGGAAGTCGGGTTAAATTAATCTCGAACACGTGCAAGGGTAAAACGGTCAAAAGATCGAAAGCCGGAGTAAATTCGATAAGAAAATTTAATTAAAAATAACGGGATTGAGAAATCTTGATCAATAACGAAGAAATAATTAAATTTCGGGTTAAATTGATCAAGATATGAATTTTTGAGAATAATCAAAATTAATCGAGGTTTTCACTTCAAAAAATAAACCCGAAAATAATCGAAAAATATATCGAAAAGTCAAAATAATATCGAGAAAATTATTTATTCATTAAATAAATTAAATAATAATTTATCTTAGATATTTTGGCAAAATAATAATATAATATTGCATATAATAATAATAATAAACTAATTTATAAATAATAATAAATAAAAATAATAATAATTGTAAAAAATAAAAGAGAGAAGAACTAAAAATCGGGGAGAGAGAAAGAAGTGGGAAACAAAAAAATGAAGCCAAACCGAGGAGACCACCAGCGAGCCGTCCGGTGACCAACGGCCAGGCGAAGGGCCGAAAAAGGAAGAGGAGAGGCCGGCGACCTCCCTGGTACCAACGACGCGCCCCACCGACGTCGGAGAACGCCGGATCGAGGGAGAGAGTCGAGAGAGGAAAGGGGAGAATCACGGCGACCGGCGCCGATCTGGCCTACCCTACCCCTAGCCGAACATTCCCCAGTCGCAGACGAGCTGATTGGTGGTGGCCACGACCGGCGAAACTGCCGACAAACGCCGAAAATGGTGGAAAGAGGAAATGGGTGCCGACGGTGGAGAGAACAGTTAGACCGACCACTTTTCGGCGGCCTTGGATGAAACCGAGGCTAGATTCGAGAATTGAACGACCTTGCGGAGCTGCTGGTGGTGGAAGCCGACCGAGAACCGACCGACAAGGTGATTAACCGGCCGAACCGAATTGAACCGGCTGGGCCGGACCAATCTGAACCGGGTTGAACCGGACTGAACCGGTTAAGCCAAGAAAGAATGGAAAAAAGGAGAAAAAGAGAAAAAGGAAAAAAGGGGAAGAATTTTTAGGGATACACTGGACTTCGGCTAAGTCGATACGAGGTCAAAAGTGACCGATTTGAATTCTGAGAAATTTATTTAAATTATATTTAATCGAAAAGTAACCCGGGATTAAATATATAATTGTGCAGTTGTACGACAATCCCGAATAAGAGCCAATTGAGCTCCAATTCTAGTACCCCGCATCACATTGGGTAAGTATATTTTAATTTCGACAATTAGAGTCCTTTAATACAGAGTTTTGATTTTTTTACGGAATTTACGGATAAATTCTATATAAAAAGGAAATTAATCGGAATTGCAACGTAATTACCGTAAATAATATATGGGCTATCCAATGAGTTTGGAACGAAGCCCGATGATTATTGATAAGCTAAATGAGCCAAGCAAACCCGAAGAAGGGATTTAAATAAAATAAACGGGCTGAAAACGGGATCGAGGCCCATTAAAGTGCAATTGAGCCCAATAGAGTAAAACGAGCCCAGTACATTAGATTCGATCAGTAAATGCGATATATTGATAAAAATAAGTGAATTAACCCAAAATATGTGGTTATATGCAATTTCGTTGACTTAGTTGACGCGTAGTTGGACTGAGGATCGGATATTATCGAGACGGGATAAGTTTACACGTGAATCGAGGTAAGAGAATTTTATAGGTGTATAGAGATTTCTATATGTATTTATTGAGGGGATTTACAAGGTTTAGAATTTCTTAAAGTATCTAGTAACGAAATAATAATTTTTGCGAAAATCGGGGCTTAGGTAAATAAAGAAAAAGACGATTTTTGCCCATGAGAGTAAGATTTACAAAAAAGGGTAGTAAGGCAGATAAATTGCATGATTATCCTGTTTTAATGTTTTATATAAATGTATTGCTTTGATTCAAGCAAATATGCACATAGGTTGGCTATTGATTTCGTGAATTATACGAAAGGGTACCGGTTTGGACCGGTTACGATTTTAAAAAGATGTTTTATCAAGATTGAGTCACCTATCGTATTTACATGAATAAAAAGAGTGCTAGAGTCTTTCTCGCACTCAAGTTTACTGATTTATTACTCATGAAAATCCGTACTGGAGCATTGCTCGTACGAGGAATTTGTGTGTGCACAAAACCATGCTGGAGCTTCGCTCGCGCGAGATTTTAGATATCATGATATGCATAGCGTGGTGCTAGAGCTTCGTTCGCACTAGACGTGAGTTGACATGCATATAGTCGTGCGGAAGTCTCCTGTAGACTGTGTGTCACAGAGAGTTGAGTGCTCGCACGTATATTTTGAGAGATGGGTTGGTTATCGACATAGTATTGGGGTGGATAAGACCTACGGCAGGCACCCCCAGACTATGATATGGGTCCACGGAGTACGATGTACTGTGTATGTCACACGGAGTACGCTGTACCGTGCAGTCATGATGACTCGATGATGTTACTTGATATTCTGGTGGGTAGGACTTGACCCCATCTCCCGTTGCAGTTGTGATACCCCACACACCGGGATCCGTGTAGCCTGGGATCACAGGGACAAAGTATAGCCATAATCCTCGATTTTTCATATAGTAACCTACATGCCTCACATGATATCATACGGTCTGAATAGACCAGGACCAACCCCAGGGAGGGGTAATATCCCGATTTATGTTTTTAAAAGAGATGTGATTTAATGAATTAAGATATTCTCGAGAGATGGGTTTAGCCTTGATGTGGTTGTTTTATGATAAAACAAATTAGTTTTAACATGATGAGTTTATGATGAAACAAATAAGTTTTAAATGTGACGAGCATGAGATGTCATACATGATGATTTTTTCATGTTTGATTTATATGTCGACTTCATGATTTCTCTTATATGATATATACATACATGCGGCATCGTTTTAGTCATACCTCATGCTCCAAATGTAAATGATTTTATATCATGACATTATCAGCACGTAGATAGTATAGTTATCTACCTGCTTACATTATTGCCTTACTGAGCTGTTTATACTCACCCTTTCATTTTCCACCTCATAGGGTATATTCAGTAGAAGAGAATGACAGTAGTCATATCCGCTGCTTCTTATCAAGACCAGGTATATACATTTGTATAATTTTTGTATCTGAACATATAGAGGCACAGTATTGTACATGGATGTAATATTGGGGATGTATTTATTTAAAATAAATTGATATGTAAATGAAATAGGAAAATGGAATGGGAAATAGGTGAGAGGTGACTAACACCGAATCATAGCCCAACTGTTTAGTGGTGTAACTGTTCATGACGAGTAAGGAAATGAAAAAGCGAAAAAGAAAAATTTACTCTGATTTTTAGGTAATTTGGGTCGTGACAGATATGGTCGATTTTTTAGTGAGTGATGATGTCCTACTGAAGTTTAGAGGCAGGATTTGTGTTCCCAATAACCCATAGTTAAAAAGTTTGATTTTGACAGAAGCTCATTCATTGAGATACACATTGCATCCGGGAGGTAATAAGCTGTACCAAAATCTTTGGAAAGTATATTGGTTGTTAGGGATGAAAAAAGATATTGTAGAGTTTATAGGAAGATGTCTGATATGTCAGGAAGTGAATGTTGAGCATCAAAAGCCTACAGGGTTATTGTAGCCTCTACCAGTACAAACGTGGAAATGGGAGCATGTCACCATGTATATTATCATGGGATTACCGAGGACTAAGAGGAACCTTGATGCTATCTGGGTAGTGGTTGACAGATTGATAAAATCCACCCACTTTCTAGCTATGAAATCTACATATACTTTAAGTAGTTTGGTAGAGTTGTATGTAGGGGAGACAGTGAGGCTACATGGTGTTCCAATGAGCATTGTATTGGATACGGATTCCCGTTTCGCTTCTCGCTTTTGGGAACGATTTCAAGAAGCTATGGGAACCCGATTGAGTTTCAGTACTGCTTTCCATCCTCAAACCGATGGTCAGTTAGACAGAACCATCCAAACGTTTGAGGACATATTGAAGGCTAGTGTTATGGATTTTAAGGGCTCCTGAGATGATCACCTACCGTTAGCCTAATTTGCATACAACAATAGTTATCACTCGATTATCGAGATGGCACCATATGAAGCCTTGTATGGTAGGAGGTTTCGTTCCCTAATTGGTTGGGAAGAAGTGGGTGAAAGGAAAATTTTTGCTCCTAATTTGGTATAGCAAGCCTCTGAGGTCATTCAGTTGATATGTCAGAGATTGAGAATAGCTCAGAGCAGGCAAAAAAGTTACGCTGACATGAGACGGAGGCCAGTAGAGTTCACCGTGGGTGACTCAGTATTTTTGAAAGTCTCTCCCTCGAGAGGGATTATGAGGTTCGACAAGAAGGTTAAGTTGAGCTATTGGTATATCAAACCGTTTGAGATACTAGAGCATGTAGGAGATAAGGCCTATAGGCTAGCATTACCACTAAAGCTAGTAGGCATTCATAATGTCTTCCATGTATCGATGCTTCGAAAGGATCATCTAGATCCAACCCATCTGATTCGATATGAGCCATTGGAGCTCAAGAATGATTTGTCATATGTAGAGAAATCAATCCGAATACTAGATAGGAAGGAAAAGGTGCTACGAAATAAGATAATTCTTCTTATTAAAGTTCTCTGGCAGCACCGTACTTCAGAGGAAGCTACTTGGGAATTGAAGAATTCTATATGGGAAAAGTACCCTCGACTTTTTGAGGAGTAACTTGGTTCTAATTTAGAGGACCAAATTTTTTAAAGGAGGGGAGGAATGTAAGACCCGTATTTTCATATGTAACCCTTATGATTTCCTAAGTATACATTTGTTAATGTAATGTAAATCATAAGTGATGTAAGGTCTGTTAATTCGATGTACACACTTGTTATATGGATTCGTGATGTACATGCAAGTTTCATTAAGTTTTAATAATAAGAAATAGACCCTTTGAAGTGCTAAATGTGTATTGAATGCAAAATGAGTAGTGAGGCAAATTGAAATGAAGTTAACATTGAGAATTTGGGATGAAATTGTCAAAGTTTTGCTGCAGAGCAAGGGGAGATTGATCTTAAAAGTAAGCAGATCGATCTCATTGTACTCAAAATGCCTAACCAGAGCCTTCTGTAAAGAGGAGATCGATCCTTAGTATGAGAACTGTGAATTTTGTATACCCCATTTATGATAATTATAATTTGGTGTATGTAATTATGACATGTTAATGTACACGCAAGTTTTAAATATGATGAAGTATAAGAAGATGGGGTTTTTAAGTCTGGAATGTGTATGGATTGAAATATGGACTATGGGGTAGATTATGGGAAGTTATACTTTGAGTTTTCTAAAATCTAGTGCAGCAGCACTGCAATCTGTGAAGGACAGATCGATGTTCAAGGATGAGAGATCAATCTCATGGCTTCAGAATGCAGAAAATATGCAATAATTGATAGGCAGATCGATCTCATAGGCAAGCAGATCGATCTCATGAAGCATTTTGTAAACAACAGATTGATCACCTCAAAGAGAAGATCGATCTCATGAAGCGTTCTGTAAATAGAAGATCGATCTCATAATTGGAACAGATCGATCTCATGAAGCAATTAAGAGATCGATCTCACCCCATGACAAATCGATCTCTTTGGCATAAAATTACCCTAAAACATTCCTAAATTCAAATGCAGATCGATCTCTGTAATTACCAGATCGATCTCCTACCCTTCGCCTATATAAAGACCCTGTGTTTTCCTGCATTTCATCTTTTCACTATCTAACCTCCATTTTAGCTGAGCCCTAGCTTTCTCTCTTCTCTAAAATCGCCCATTTCTATCCGAATCAAAGGTTGTAGCAAGACAGAAAGTTGTTCCTCATCCAAAGGAGAATAACATACTTGGAAATCGTAGGACAAATTGAATCGAGGTGTGAATAGAGCACTCCATGAATTTTAAGTAAATTTCTAAACTTCGATCTTAGTTTTTTAAGTGATTTTGCTGAGTATGGTTGTAGGCATTGTGATGAAATAGCTAGGAAATGGTTAGGGATTTATAAAACTATGATTTTGTTGGAGTAAAGATAACATTATGCAATTGGGGTAATTTTGGGATTTATGACTATAAGTTTGGAATTGAGGCAATGAGGTGAATTGGGCATGGAGGTTGTACATGAAAAATATTGGATTTGAAATAATGTGAGATGTGATGGAATTGTAAGAATTGAGTTGTTTGAGTATTTAATGAGAATATGAGAAAATATGTGCCCGATGATGCAGTTGAGATAGCTTGTTGATGTTTTAACATCAATTGGATAGCCAGGAGTTCTAGAGAGGAATGCGAGGCCAGTCCGTGATACGGGGGAACGATTACACTATACGAGGTGCAACGAGGTAAGGGAAAACTCAAACCCATTTGTGTATGTGTTTTGTGATGATGTTGTAGCATGAAAAGTGATTTGAGAAAACAAGCATGTTTCTATGAGTTATTACACACGATTTTATAGCCGGTTGGGGCCCAATTGTTTTGAGGTGTAAACTAAATGTGAAATTATTTTTCAACCATTTTGAGTTTAAAAAGTGAAAAGTGATTTGGGTTCTACGTTAAGGCTTACTGAGATTTGAGAAATATGCGTGTGGTTGTTTTCGATTTGAGCTCGATTTTTATATGTTTTGGGTTGAGTACAAAGCAGTTTTGAGATGAGTTTTATAAGAAAACAATTATGAATGCTACGTGAAGGAAAAATGATTTTATTTGATAATGGCTATTATTAAGACTTTGGCGTGTCATGTTGAATAAACATCATGCATTGCTTTGGTAGCATGTAAGGCTAATATTTTTCCCCGCTTTGGTAGTGCTGGGAGGCATTGCTTTGGTAGCATGTAAGGCTGATATTTTCCCCCACTTTGGTAGTATTGGGAGGCATTGCTTTGGTAGCATGTAAGATCGATATTTTTCCTCGCTTTGGTAGCATTGGAGGCATTGATTTGGTAGCATGTAAGACTGACATTTTTCCCTACTTTGGTAGCATTGGGAGGCCTTGCTTTGGTAGCACTTTGGTAGCATGTAAGGTTGAGCCTTGTTTTGTAATGCGTAAGTCCAATATACCATGTACACAACCATATAGTTGACGTTCCCTCTTTTGAGGATGCTTGAGATGCGCACCCAGAGGAGATTATTTTGATGTGCCATGATGAGTTTTATATAAGTTTTCTTGCCTAGTCTCCTTTTTATACACATGAGATTGTGTTTTGTGGCTACGCCACGTGCATTATTAATGCGGTGATTTTCATCACTTTTTATAAGAACAGCCATTATCACATCCTATTTTATACATGCTTGTCCCACAAGCTTGTAACTACTTATATTTCTGGTTGAGCCATTTATTATCATGTTTCTACATGAGTTGAGGGAAATGAGTTGACATAATGTTTTATTTCTTCATGCCACATTTTCCATTGAGTTTATTGGGTTTAACATGTAAAACAAAATGATTGTAATGTGCAAATCATTTTCTTATTAATAAATCCCTTACCCCCTTACTGAGCGATTTAGAAGCTCACCCTGTTTTATCTCTCCCCAGATATCTTTAAGTGAATAGAGTTTCCCTATGACGTACCGAGTAGTGGCTAGTGGAGGACTTGAGCTCCAGGCCATATATTGTACTTGAGGTATATTTTAATATTTCATGCACCCAAACTTAAGTTGTATTTACAGACACTTAATGTACAATAAGGTATGTGATATATTAGGATTAATTAACCTTGAATTGAGTAATGTATATGGTATGATGTATAATTATGAGATGATGAGATCCTAAGGCGAAAGTTATAAATTATGTATGATGATGCATGACATTGTACAGGAATGCACCCTTAATTGTGAATGGATGTGAAATAAAAGTTTCAATTTGCCCTGTTTTTTACGCTTTCGGGGCGTCACAGAGTTTTATTGGTATCAGAGCTTAGGGTGTTTAGTACTGTCAATGTCAATCAAGTGAAATAGAATACATCCCAAGTGTTTGTATAAGTCTGGTCATGAACAGAAATTGAGGATTGAGATTTCAATCAAGTTGAATATGTACTAGTAAACGTATTGAGAGCGCAAGAAACGTTTTGAGATTGAGAATGAGTAGACGACGAGGTCGTTCGAGGAGGCACGCAGAGCCACCTCCATCACCTGCCTCACAACCAAAGAGTCTTAACTCTCTATTTAATCGGATTGAGAATGATGTACGGCAAGGTTTTGAGCAAATGACAGTGCTATTTGCGTAACATTTTGGAGTTAATGCTTCGGGTACTACTCCTACACCACCACAAGGACCTCTCGTGGCCCCAGTACAGATGGACTCAGTGCATCCCGTTACTTAGCCTAATGATAGTAGTATGATCCGACTGAAGGACTTTTTAAAAATAAAACCGCCCGCATTCAGCGAGAAAAAGATCCTACAGAGGCTGAGGAGTGGTTGACTGAGTTGAGAGTCATATTTGACTATTTGGGATGCACTGATGCTGAGAGGGTCAGTATGGGTGCCTATATGTTGAAAGGGAGAGCTCGAGATTGGTGGGGTACTACCTAGGGTATTTTGATGTCTAGCCAAGATGTGATTAGTTGGGAAGAATTTCAGGCATCCTTTAAAGCCCAATTTATACCACGAGCTGCTCAGAGAAGGAAACAAGCAGAGTTTTTGAATCTGGTATAGGGTGATATGTCTGTGGATGATTATGAGAGCTGATTTACCTCTCTATTGTTGTATGATCCAGAGACCTTCAAAAGTGAAGCGCTCCGCACTGTGAGATTTGTGTATGGATTAAAGCCCATCATTAGAGATCGATTGATAGGGCTATGTATTACTGAGTTTAGAGATGCTCTGAGACGAGCACAAGGATTGAGAGGGGAATCAAAATTGTGCAATCTCAGAATGAGTTCGGTGCTATGACTAGGGATAAGGGTAA
Organism: Firmiana major; assembly: GCA_033439115.1. Taxonomy (NCBI): domain Eukaryota; kingdom Viridiplantae; phylum Streptophyta; class Magnoliopsida; order Malvales; family Malvaceae; genus Firmiana; species Firmiana major. The sequence continues at coordinate 41,302,842 of CM065903.1, forward strand.
CAGGCCAGCGATTTCCCAAACAGATGTTAGGAGATGTTCTTTCAGAAGAGGAAGGATTGAGGTACAGGAGGGCAAACTTGAGAGACCCAGAGCTTATCCCATCATCAGAGAGACCCCTCGAGATGTCAGCTTGAGATAAGGGTTTGTTGAGACTTTGGTCGACCCCATGATGGAAGTTCTACTGGGTTGATCCATGGATGTTTCAGATGTGGAGACATAGGTCACAGACTAAAAGACTGCCCTCAACCTCAGAGACAACATGCTCTGGAGCCTATAAGACAACAGCCCCAGAGAGTAAATCCCCCGAGACGGGCCACTGCTATAGAGAAAGGAAAGAAGCTTGTTACAATGGGATGTGTGTTTGCTCTAGACAAGGAAACGACAGACACTTCAGCAAAAACTATAAGAGGTATACTCTTTGTCTGTAATCATAAGGCTCATGTGTTGATTGATTCAAGGTCCACGCATTCGTTTATTTCTTGGTATTTTGGATGTAGATTAAATTTGAAGTTTAAACCTTCAGAGTATATACTACATGTAAATACCCCTATGCGTGAATCCAAGAGAACTGATTTGATCTGTAGAAGATGTGAAATAAACGTGGAAGATAGAGTAATGTTAGTAGATCTAATAATATTAAATATACATGGGTTTGATGTAATTTTGGGAATGGATTGGCTTGCAACCAATCGAGTGAGTTTAGACTGCTACACTAAGATTGTAACTTTCTCCCTACCTAAACCTTACAGTGTACGTTTGAAATATTGAGTAAATAAATGTGTGGAATTTTAGTAAGCAAATTGAAATCTTGTTGTTGCTTTTCAGAATACTAAATTTTAGTATTCATGTAAAGGTTATGAAACACTCATCTCAAATGACAATCGGGAACATCTGAGGATTGACGATATACCTGTGGTATGTTAATTTTCGGATGTCTTCCGCGATGAGTTGCCAGGTTTACCACCAGAGAGAGCTGGAGTTTACCATTAATTTGGTGCCAGATACTCTGCCTATCTCTAGACCTCCATATAGGATGGCCTTAGTGGAATTTAAGGAATTGAAGAAACAACTACAAGAGTTATTGAATCAATAGTTTATTAGACTTAGTGTCTCACCGTGGGGAGTACCAGTGTTATTCGTGAGGAAGAAGGATAGTAGTCTTAGATTATGTATAGACTACCCACTGTTGAATAAAGCCACAGTGAAGGATAAGTACCCATTACCCAAGATTGACGACCTGCTTGATCAACTGAGAGTGGTATCAGTCTTCTCTAAGATTGATTTAAGATTGGGCTATCACCAACTGAGGATTAAGGAAGAAGATATTCCGAAGACGGCCTTCAGGACAAGGTATGGTCATTATGAATTTCTAGTGATGCCCTGCGGATTGACGAATGCCCCTGCAGCCATTGTGAGTTTAACGAACGAGGTGTTCAGAGACTATCTAGATAAGTTTTTGATAGTCATTATTGATGATATCTTGGTGTACTCTTGATCTTTTGAGGAGCACGCAGAACACTTATGGTTAGTACTACAGATACTCCGAGATAAGCAATTATACGAAAAGCTTAGTAAGTGTAAGTTTTAGCTGGATCAGATAGCTTTCCTTGGTCACATAATTTTAGAGGAAGAAGTATCAATTGATCCAATTAAAGTAGAGGCTATGCTTAATTGGAAAAGACTAAAGACAGTTACAGAGGTACGAAGTTTCCTTGGTTTGGTAGGGTATTGCAGAAGGTTTGTGGAGGGATTTTCTAGGATTACCGCTCCTTTGACTAAGCTCACACACAAGGAGACTCTGTTCATATGGACTGATCAATGTGTGCTCAATTTTTAAGAATTAAAGAGGAGATTGATAGCGGCACCTGTATTGACTATCTTTGAGGGATCAGAAGGATTTTCAGTGTGCAATGATACTTCTCATCAAGGATTGGGGTGTGTGCTCATGCATGATTAGAGAGTGGCCACCTACGGATCGCGACAATTGAAAGATCATGAGTGAAATTACCCTACGCAGGATTTGGAGTTAGCTATTGTGGTGTTTGCCTTAAAGATATGGCGGCACTACTTATATGGGGAAAGATTTCAGATCTTCAATGATCATAAGAGTTTGAGGCATCTGATTGTTAGAAAGAGCTAAATATGAGACAAAGGAGATGGATGGAACTCCATAAGGATTATGACTGCGAGATTCTATACCATCCGGGAAAAGTGAATGTAGTTGCTGATGCCCTGAGCAGGAAGAGTATGATATTTGCTATGATGATTAGGGAATGGGATTTACTGGAGCAGTTCACTTAACTCTGGATCAAAGTTAAAGAGGTAGAGACTGGATTTTTGGCTAGCCTGAGAATAGAGCCCAGGATCATGGATCAGATTAGAATTGGGCAGCGTGATGATAAGAGGTTGATTGATATGGTTAGCCAAGCTGAACAAATTTCACAATCGGATCTCACAGGCAGTGAGGATGGATTGTTGAGATTCAGAGGATGAATTTGTGTACTGAATGACGATACCATGAAGAGACAAATGCTGAGAGAATCCCACTGTTCGTGATGCACCATGCACCTAGGAAGTACTAAGATGTATCGAGATTTGAAAAAGGTGCACTGGTGGAGTGGCATGAAGCGAGATGTGGCAGATTATGTGGCCGGATGTTTAGTGTTCCAGCAAGTGAAAGCTGAGCATCGAAAGCCCGGTGGATTATTTCAGCCTTTACTTATGCCTACATTGAAATGGGAGCATGTCACCATGGACTTTATTATGGGTTTGTCGAGGACCCGAAGGGGTCGTGATGCGACATGGGTCATAATGGATAGACTGTCGAAAAGTGCCCACTTCCTTGCCATCAAGAGCACATATACTATGGATGCCTTAGCTGAGTTATATTTCAACGAGATAACTAGATTACATGAGGCTCCAGTAAGTATTACTTCTATCAGAGATTCTCGATTTACCTCCAGATTTTGCAACTAATTTCAGGAGTCCATGGGATCTCGATTGAGTTTTAGTATCGCCTATCATCCTCAGACAGATGGTCAATCAGAGAGGACTATTCAGACCATGAAGGATATGTTGAGGGCATGTTCGATGGATTTTAAGGGATCATAGGATGATCACCTACCCCTAGTAGAGTTTACGTATAATAATAGCTATCATGCGAGTATAGGAATGGCACCTTTTGAGGCTTTATATGGTACGTGTAGATCCCCTATAGCGTGGGAAGAAGTGGGTGACAAAAAGATAAATGCTCCCGAACTTGTTGAACAGGCTGTACAGAGTGTGAAACTCATATGTGAGAGATTACGGCCTGCACATAGTAGACAGAAAAGCTACGTGGATGTGCGTAGACGGCCACTCAAGTTTGATGTTGGTGATGTAGTATTCCTAAAGATATCACCGAGTAAGGGTATCATGCGATTTGGAAAGAAAGAAAAATTAAGTCCTCGATACATAGGACCATTCAAGATTCTTGAGAGAGTGGGAGAAGTAGCCTACAGGTTGGCATTACACCTATAGATGTCCAGAATACACAACGTCTTTCATGTATCTATGTTGAGGAAGTACCACCCGGACCTTTCTCATGTCATAGCGTATGAAGATATGGACATAGAAGAGGACATGAGCTATATTGAGGCACCCGTCTGGATTCTCAATAGAAAATAAAAGGTACTTAGAACCAAAAACATGTTATTAGTGAAAGTTTTGTGGAAACATCACTCAATGGAAGAAGCAACTTGGGAATTGGAAAGCCTCATAAAAGAGAAGTACCCCTACCTATTTCACGAATTGAGCTGAATTTGGATGACCAAATTCCTTAAAGGTGGGGAGGATGCGAGAACTGTGAATTTTGTATACCCCATTTATGAGAATTATAATTTGGTGTATGTAATTATGACATGTTAATGTACACGCAAGTTTTAAATATGATGAAGTATAAGGAGATGAGGTTTTTAAATCTGGAATGTGTATGGATTGAAATATGGACTATGGGGTAGATTATGGGAAGTTATACTTTGAGTTTACTGCAATCTAGTGCAGTAGTAGTGCAATCTGTGAAGGCCAGATCGATCTTCAAGGATGAGAGATCGATCTTATGGCTCAAGAATGCAGAAAATATGCAAGAACTGATAGGCAGATCAATCTCATAGGTAAGCAGATCGATCTCATGAAGCATTCTGTAAAACAGCAGATCTTCTATCGATCTCCTCAAGGAGTAGATCGATCTCATGAAACGTTCTGTAAATAGAAGATCGATCTCATAATTGGAACAAATCGATCTCATGAAGCAATTAAGAGATCGATCTCACCCCATGATAGATTGATCTCCTAGGCATAAAATTGCCCTAAAACATTCCCAAATTCAAATGCAAATCGATCTCAGTAAGGACCAAATCGATTTCCTACCCTTTGCCTATATAAAGACCCCTGTGTTTTCCTGCATTTCATCTTTTCTCTCTCTAGCCTCCATTTTAGCCTAGACTTAGCTTTCTCTCTGCTCTAAAATCACCCATTTTCGTCAGAATTAAAGGTTGTAGCAAGAAGGAAAGTTGTTCCTCATCCAAAGGAGAACAACATACTTGGAAATTGTTGAACGAATCGAATCGAGTGAATAGAGCACTCCATGAGTTTTGGGTAAATTTCTAAGCTTTGATCTTGGATTTTTAAGTGATTTTGTTGAGTATGGCTGTAGGCATTATGATGAAATAGATAGGAAATGGTTAGGGATTGATGAAACTATGATTTTGTTGGAGTGAAGATAACATTATGCAATTGTGGTAATTTTCATATTTATGACTATAAGTTTGGAATTAAGACAATGATGTGAATTGGGCATAGAGATTGTACATGAAAAATGTAGGATTTGAAATAATGTGAGTTGTGATGGAATTGTGAGAATTGAATTGTTTGAATATTTAACGAGAATATGAGAAAATATGTGCTCGATGATGCGATTGAGATATCTTATTGATGTTTTAACATCGTTTGGACAGCCAAGAGTTCTAGAGAGGATTGCAAGGCTAGTCCTTGATACGGGGGAACGATTACACTATACGAGGTGTAACGAGGTAAGGGAAAACACAAACCCATTTGTGTATGTGTTTTGTGATGATGTTGTAGCATGAAAAGTGATTTAAGGAAACAAGCATGTTTCAATGAGTTATTGCACACGATTTTATAGCCGGTTGGGGCTCAGTTGTTTTGAGTTGTAAACTAAATATGCAATTGTTTTAAATCGTTTTGAGTTCAAAAAGTGAAAAGTGATTTGAGCTCTACGTTAAGGTGTACTGAGATTTGAGAAATGTGTGCGTGGTTTTACCGGTTTGTGCTCAGTTTCTATATGTTTTGGGTTGAGTACAAAACAGTTTTGAGATGAGTTTTATGAGAACATCATTATGAGCGCTACATGAAGGCAAAACGGTTTTATTATATAATGGCTATTATTGAGACTTAGGCGTGTCATGTTGAATACACATCAGGCAATACTTTAATAGCAGGCAAGGCCTATATTTTTCCCCGCTTTGGTAGCTGGGAGGCATTGCTTTGGTAGCATGTAAGGCCGTTATTTTTCTCTCCTTTGGTAGCATGTAAGACCGATATTTTTCCTCGCTTTGGTAGCATTGGGAGGTCTGGCTTTGGTAGCATGTAAGTCTGGGCCTTGCTTTGGTAGCATGTAAGATCGATAGTCTACATAAGGAGAGGCATTGCTTTAGTAGCATGTAAGCTTAATACCATTTTGGTAACGCGTAAGTCTAATATACCACGTACACAACCATATAGTCGATGTTCCCTCTTTTGAGGATGCCTGGGATGCGCACCCAGCGGAGATTATTTTGATGTGCCATGACGAGTTTTATATGAGTTTTCTTGCCTAGTCTCATTTTTATACACATGAGATTGTGCTTTGTGGCTGTGCCACGTGCATTATTAATGCTGTGATTTTCATCCCGTTTTATGAGAAAAGCCATTATCGCATCATATTTTATGCATGCTTGTCCCACATACTTGTAACTACTTGTAATTATGGTTGAGCCATTTATTATCATGTTTCTGCATGAGTTGAGGAAATGAGTTGAGATAATATTTTATTTATTCATGCTACATTTTCCACTGAGTTTATTGGGTTTAACATTTAAAAAAATGATTGTACTGTGCAAATCATTTTCTTATTAATAAATACCTTACCCCCTTATTGAGCGATTTAGAAGCTCACCCGATTTTATCTCGCCCCAAATTGCTTTAAGTGAAGAGAGTTTCCCTACGACGTACAGAGTAGTGGCTAGTGGAGGACTTGAGCTCCAGGCCATATATTGTACTTGAGGTATATTTTAATATTTCATGTACCCAGACTTAAGTTGTATTTACAGACACTTAATGTACAATGAGGTATGGGATGTATTAGGATTAATTAACCTTGAATTGAGTAATATATATATGGTATGATATATAATTATGAGATGATGAGCTCCTGAGGCGAAAGTTATAAATTATCTATGACGATGCATGACACTGTAGAGAAATGCACCCTTAATTGTGAATGGATGTGAAATAAAAGTTTAGATTTGCCCTGTCTTTCGCGCTTTCGGGGTGTAACACTCAGTCTAAGCCAAATCGATCACCTATGAGTAACACTCAGTAAGATTTCAATGCATCAATCTCATCAATCTCATATATGTTGATCTATATACTTGTACGAGTTGATTAGTATATAGATTTATGGTTGAAACATCTTAGTTTATGCTTAACCTTCCAAGACCTATAAATGGTTTTTTATGTGTCCAAGTGAGGAATGGACTAGTAGACAAGGATTAAATGATGAACTAAGTATGTATTGACGTTATTGAGCACATATGTATGCTTGTATGATGATTTGATGAAGTTCATGTACTAGAAACAAAAATGGTTGAAAGTGAGTATATGAGGTATTCGATGAAATGCCAAATGAAATGAAATAATGAACTTGAGGTATTGTAAGCTTAATACTGGTTGAATAAGAATCAATAGACTCGAGGAGTCTGATGGATTCTTAAAAATGAGTTATATACTCGAAAGGGGCTCATAAAAGGATAAAGTCCAATAATAGTGTGACGAGACCAAATGAGATATAAATGGCCCAATGCATTGATTTGAATATCATACAAGTGAAATGAAGTATATGACAATATACTAATGTGTATAATACAGAATTTCAGCTCCAAATGATACAATTAGAGTCGGTAGGATGGATCACGAGAAGTGGAAATCGAAGGAAAATGATTCAAGCGTGATTCTAGGTAAGGGACTTATGCGAGCTATAGAAATAGCTATACATTTGTTTTCTTGCCTAATGTGTGTGAATGTATGCGATAAATACATAGATATTGATTTATCTAAGTAGAAAACCACGTATGAGAATAAGTCTATAGTATGAGTTGCATGACTTCTATGATTGTTTTGAAAAGAGGTTTTACAAATGTTTTGAGAAAGAATAATAATAGACGAACTCCCAGTTTAACCAATTGCATGAAATGTTTCTAAAGAGCGATTGAAGGGAGATTTACCCTCTAACACATGACTATACATGGAGGCTCTCCTATTTCTTTTATGTGTGAAATTGTGCTACAGCCTATTGCCAATGACAGATTCACCAGCCCTACTCGCACATTATTTTAAAAGGATTTCTAACTAAAGTAAAAAGGGAGCTCGACGCCTCGGGTGATGTTGTGTGTTCCACTCGAGATGCTCGCACTAGATTTTGGAAATCATGCTAGAGCCTTCTAGTATTGCTGTGTGTCTTGCTCTGACTATGCTTACATGTAATTTCCTAGTAATACCGTGCTCGATGCCTAAGGTATGATGTGTGTCTTACGCTGAGTTGCTCGTATGAGGTTTTTATGATTGTACTATGCATTGAGTAAAACTGTGTTCGAGCCGTCATGTATTGCTGTGTGTCTTACATTGACCTGCTCACACGTGGCTTATGAATGTGATATAATGAGTACAAAACCATGCTTGAGTCATCGTGTACTACTGTGTTTCTTGCACTCACCTGCTCACACACGATTATAAGACAACGAAAATGTGTAATAAGGATCCATGGGAGCACGATGTACCGTGAGCATTAGCCATAGGGTACGATGTGCCGTGATTTGAGTATGAGCTGAAGGGAGTTGTTGAATCCGCCTCCCCAAGCATAGGGTTCTCACACACCTGATCAGTGTTTTCTGGAATCCGACTATGGCCATAAGTTTTTCTTATGTCTGTGTGATACGACATTGTCACTACTGTGTGAGGTGGCATATGTCTCCCATTCTATGTCTCTGGGGATATGATAACCCATAATTATGTCTCATGTATATTAAATTGCTGTGTACAAAGTGATTTTCCAAACATGTACTCAATGTTTTTAAGATGAGCTTTGTGAATTGAAATATGTTGTGTGATTCTGTGTGAATATGCATATACCCATCTAGCAAATTAACGGTTTCACATTGATGGATGCTACTTTAAAGAGAATGCATATGTTTTATAAGGAAAACAAATATATATGTATTTTAGCATGTAGATAGTGTTGTTATCTACCTGCTTTTATATTTTCCTTACTAAGCGTGTTAGCTCACCCCTTATTTCTCCCCCACAGATTCTACGTAGTAGTGAGTATACTGCAGTCATCCCTGCTATCGTGTTTCTACGGTCATCCAGTAGTATATAGAGGTATACACTTGAGATGAAAAATTTTGTATCCTGTAAAATAATTTTGTATCCTATAAATTAATGCACAGTGTATTTTGTATTTTGTAAGTTTGTATTTTGTATTTTGGGGGATGTATATAATAGAAACTAATGTAAATGCTTCCGCAACTATAAATAAAAGTCCAGTGTCTATTCTAGTTATTTAAATGAATTTATTAACTATAAATGGATGCGATATGTGTTGGATATTGACTCACAGCCCAACTGTAAGTGGTAAGGTAAAGATCACGAACTGGTATAGAGGGTCGTGATAGAATTAAGGTATCAGAGCTGAGTTGGTCTGATGTGACTCAGTATCCGTAGTTAGTAATTTCTACATCCCCAAAGTATTGTGCATTATTAGGATATAATTATGTATACCAAGCTGGGAAATGTGACTAAGACAGTTATTTTGAGTATACAGGATGTCTGATAGACGACGTACTCTTAGGAGAGAGTTCGTACCCTCAAGGGCGTAGAGATGAGCCAGAGAGACGCAGTAGGTCTAGTTCTAGTAGAGATGCACCCTATCTTATTGAGGCCGCTGAGGAGCGCATAGCGCAATTACAGCGCAATGTAGTCACGGTTATGGAGATGTTTACACAGGCTATGGCCAAATTTTAGGGTAGATAGGAGAACCACGCTGGTCAAGTTGCTGCACTTGACAGGCAAGAGCCAGCACAGCCTGCACCGAGACCTCTCGACGTAGAGGTAGAGATATCTGTACCCCCACCAAATCTGGACATTCCCCCACTAGTTGAGGATCTTGTAGCTCCATAACAGGTTGGTGGTCAAAGAGTGTACGATTGTGATTTTGGTAGATTGAGAGAGTTTCGACAGTTCGAACCAGCTTCATTTAATGGGGTGAAGAACCTAGTGTCCGCTGAGCATTGCATATGTAGTATGGAGAAGCTCTTTCGATTTTTCTATTGCTTTGACATAGAGAAGGTCACCTTTGCGTTTTTGTATTCGAGGATGAGGTCGAGCATTGGTGGATGGCCACCAGCCGATGTTGAGTGCACAACACCCGGTTGTGGCATGGCATATTTTCTTGGATGCCTTCAGGAGGTAATACATTCCAGTTATTGCTCAGAGAAAGATGCAATTGGAATTTATGACATTAACTCTGGGAAACCGGACAGTGGATAAGTATGAGTCTAGATTCACATCCCTGGGAAAATATGATACAGTCACTATGAGCCTTGAGTACAAAAAGGGTCAGAAATTCCTTGAAGGAGTGAGACCTTCCATCAGAGCTCGATTAGCTCCACTGGGCATTACCACTTATGATGAGGCAGTACGCAGAGCTCAGCTATGTGAGCAAGATTATGAGCTGCACACTTCATAATTGAGCAGGGGTAGTAAAGGCAGAGATAGAGACTGGAAGAGGTTAGTTGATGTTAGAGGGTTTCGAAAGGGTCGAAGGTTATTCGATAAGGGGCCTAAGATTGAGGAAATACGGGAGAGGCATACGAAGCCTCTAGTTCATCCAACATCAAGAGGCATAGTTATTGGTGGACCTAGACCTACCACAGAGCAGTACAGGTTATGTGGTAGATATCATGGAGGTAGACCATGCCCGTTATCGATGAGATCTTAATACAGGTGTGGTAAATCAGGGCATAAAGCTCGTAAATGCCTAGAGTTGATCGATACAGCCCCACAGAAGGGCAAATAGCCAGAGAAGGCTACAGTTGAGGTACCTACACCTAAGAGGAAGGCCACAGCTGAAGAGAAAGGGAAAAAAGCTATTGGTCGAGGGCGAGTGTTTGCATTGGACCAGGCTTCTACAGAGACTTCCTCGGATATGATAAAAGGTACCATCCTTGTTTTTGATTTTGAGACATTTACATTGATAGATCCTGGTGCCACGTATTCATTCATATCGCCTTCATTTTCATGTAAACCGTGTAAACATGTGAAACCTGTACCCTTAGGTAGAATCTTACTTCTAAGCACTCCAGTGAGAGACAATGTAACGGAGTATGTATGTAAGAGCTATAAGCTAAAAGTAGGGGAAAAGAACATGTCAGTTGATTTCATTTTATTTACTATAAAGGATTTCAATGTAATACTAGGAATGGATTGGTTGGCTGCAAACCATGCTATTTTAGATTGTTATGCTAAGACAGTAATATTTTCCATCCCTGAAAAGTACATTGTAAGACTTGCAAAGTAATGAAAGAAGTAGTAGATTATTTCTAAGGATGGATGATTTTGCTAACGAATGTGATGATAATGTGCTGAAGGTTTTATCGCCTATGTGGTTGACATGGATAAAGTGTACCAGATATAGTTGACGTCCCAGTGGTTAGAGAATTTTTCGATGTTTTTCGGGAAGAATTACTAGGGTTGCCACAAGACAGAGAAATGGAATTCTGTATTGATTTGGTTCCTAGAACTGATCCGATATCCAAGCCACTATATAGAATGGCTCCAATGGAATTGGAGGAGCTAAAGAAGCAATTGCAAGAGTTTTCAGACAAGGGGTTCATCAGACCGAGTGTATCACCTTGGGGAGCACCAGTTCTGTTTGTAAAGAACAAAGATGGGAGTCTCTGACCTTGTATAGATTATCGGTTGTTAAATAAGGCTGCCATCAAGAATAAGTATCCCCTTCCACGAATAGACGATCTATTGGATCAATTGTAGGGAGAACAAGTCTTTTCGAAGATTGATCTGAGGTCTGGGTATCATCAGTTGAGGATTCAGAGAGGATATGTACCCAAGACAATGTTTCAGACCCATTATGGCCATTATGAGTTTTTAGTTATGCCATTTGGGTTGACGAATGCTCCTGCAGCATTTGTGGCCTAATGAAGGATGTATTTAAGCCATACCTAGACAGATTCATGATTGTCTTTATAGATGACATATTGGTGTGCTCGAAGTCCAGGGAAGAGCATGAGCAGCATTTGAGAATAGTATTATTGACAATCTAAGATCAGGAGTTGTATCCTAAACTCAACAAGTGTGATTTCTAGCTAAGTGAGATATCGTTTTTGGGTCATGTAGTTTCGAGAGATGGCGTATCAGTGGATCCATTCAAGATAGAGGCGTGATACAGTGGGAAAGACTCAAGACAGTTACAGAAATTTGTAGTTTCTTAGGTTGAACAGGTTATTACCGACGATTTGTCGAGGGATTCTCTAAGCTGGCTACACCATTGACACGTTTAACCCGAAAGAATGTGAAATTCGAGTGGGATGATAAATATGAGAGTAGTTTCTGTGAGCTAAAGCATAGACTGACCATTGTACCTATTCTTACCATACCTACCAGCTCAGGAGGTTATATAGTGTATACAGATGCCTCAGGACATGGACTGGGCTGTGTGTTGATGCAAGACAGGAAGGTAAGAGCCTATGGATCCAGACAACTTAAGGACCATGAAAGGAACTACCCGACCCATTATTAGAGTTGGCAACCGTGGTATTTGCATTGAAAATATGGCGCCACTACTTTTACGGTGAGAAATTCTAGGTATATATAGATGAAACGAGCCTCACATATCTGTTTTCACAAAAAAAGATGAATATGAGGCAGCAACGATGGATTGAGCTTCTAAAGGATTATGAGTGTGAGATTTTATACCTTCTAGGAAAGGCTAATGTTGTAACTGATACCCTGAGCAGAAAGAGCTTCGAAATGGTATCGTACATGTTGGTCAGGGAATATGAGCTGCTCGAGCAGTTTACTCACCTCAGTTTGGATATAGACCCTCTTGAGAATAATAGAAATTGTGTGATAGCTAGACTACAAGTGGAACCGAATTTAATTGATCGGATATGCTAGGCTCAGCATGATGATCTACTATGTGAGGATCATGCAAGCCAGATTCATAGGGGTGATATGGCCATTTTCTTAGTGAGTGATGATGGCCTACTGAGGTTTAGAGGTAGGATTTGCGTTCCCAATGACCCAGAGTTAAAAAGTTTGATTTTGACAGAAGCTCATTCATTGAGATACACATTGCATCCGGAGGTGATAAGATGTACCAGAATCTTCGAAAAGTATATTGATGGTCAGGGATGAAAAAAGATATCACAGAGTTTATGATAAGATGTCTGATATGTCAGCAAGTGAAGGTAGAGCATCGAAAGCCTGCATGGTTATTACAGCCTCTACCAGTACTAATGTGGAAATGGGAGCATGTCACCATGGATTTCATCATGGGATTGTCGAGGACTAAGAGGAACCATGATGCTATCTGGGTAGTGGTTGACAGATTGACGAAATCCGCCTATTTTCTAGCTATGAAATCTATAGATATTTGAGTAGTTTGGCAAAGTTATGTGTATGGGAGATATTGAAGCTACATGGTGTTCCAATGAGCATTCTATCGGATAGGGATTCCCGCTTCACTTCTCACTTTAGGAATGATTCCAAGAAGCTATGGGAACCCGATTGAGTTTCAGTACTGATTTCCATCCTCAAACCGATGGTCAATCGGAGAGAACCATCCAAACGTTGGAGGACATGTTGAGAGCTAGTGTTATGGATTTTAAAGGCTCCTGGGATGATCACCTACTGTTGACCTAATTTTCATACAACAATAGTTATCACTCGAGTATCGGGATGACACCATATGAAGCCTTGTCTGGTAGGAGGTGTCGTCCCCCAATTGGTTGGAAAGAAGTGTGTAAAAGGAAAATTTTTGCTCATAATTTGGTACAGCAAGACTTTGAGGTTGTTCAGTTGATATGTGAGAGATTGAGAACATCTCAGAGTAGGCAAAAAAGTTACGTTGACATGAGACAGAGGCCACTAGAGTTCACGTGGGTGACTTAGTGTTATTGAAAGTCTCTCCCTCGAAAGGGATTATGAGGTTCGGTAAGAAGGGTAAGTTGAGCCCTTAGTATATCGGATCGTTTGAGATACTGGAGTGTGTGGAAGATAAGCCCTATAGGCTAACGTTGCCACCAGAGCTAGCATGCATTCATAATGTCTTCCATGTATCGATGCTTCAGAAGTATCATCCAGATCCAACCCATGTGATTCGGTATAAGCCATTGGAGCTCAAGAATGATTTGTCATATGTAGAAAAATCGATCCGGATACTGGATAGGAAGGAAAAGGTGCTACAAAACAAGACAATATTGCTTATAAAAGTTCTCTAGTAGCACCATACTTCAAAGGAAGCTACTTGGGAATTGGAGAGTTCTATATGAGAAAAGTACCCCTGACTTTTTGAGGAGTAACCTGGTTCTAATTTGGAGGACCAAATTTCTTAAAGGATGGGAGGAATGTAAGACTCGTATTTTCATATGTAACCCTTATGATTTCCTAAGTATACATTTGTTAATGTAATGTAAATCATAAGTGATGTAAGGTCCGTAAATCCGATGTAAACACTTGTTATCTGGATTCGTGATGAACATACAAGTTTTATTAAGTATGAATAATAAGAAATAGACCCTTTAAAGTGCTAAATGTGTATTGAATGCAAAATGAGTAGTGAGGCAAATTGAAAAGAAGTTAACATTGAGAATTTGGGATGAAATTAGCTAAGTATAGCTGCAGAGCAAGGGGAGACCGATCTTAGAAGCAAGAAAATCCATCTCATTGTGTTCAAAATGCCTAACCAGAGCCTTCTGTAAAAAGGAGATCGATCCTCAGTCCAAGCCAGATCGATCCCCTATTAAGAACAGATCGATCCATCTTCATGCGGACCGATCTTTTTAAGCTTCGGCCTAAAGCAGATCGATCTCATTTCCCTGCCAGATCGATCTATGAAGCATTCTGCCTAGGAGAGATTGATCTCATGCTCTCGACAAATTGATCTCCTAAGCTTGAAACCTAAATGCAGGAAGGCTAAAAGTAGCAGCAGATCGATCACTCACTAATGGAGATCAATCTCATCAAGGCATTTTCTATAAAACAGGGCTGCTAAACTGAAATTCACGGGAGAAACATCAAAACCTTTCCATTTTGAAACTAAGTGACCTAGTTTTTACTCTCTAGACTATCAACACTTTTCATTGAGGTTGGAGAAAAGTTTATTACATTAAAGTTGTTCGTAGAGAGGAGAAGAACAACATAGTTGAAAACAAAAGGTAGAATTGTGGAATCAAAGGAGAAAAAGAGGTTTTGATCAAAGTTGTGAAAAAGCAGAAAAGCTGAGATTAGTAAATTTCAATGCATCAATCTCATATATGTTGATCTATATACTTGTATGAGTTGATTAGTATATAGATTTATGGTTGAAACATCTTACTTCGTGCTTAACCTTCAAAGACCTATAAATGGTTTAATGTGTCCAAGTGAGGAAAGGACTAGTAGACAAGGATTAAATGATGGCTAAGTATGTATTGATGCTATTGAGCATGTATGTATGCTTGTATAATGATTTTATGAAGTTCATATACTAGAAACAAAAAATGGTTGAAAGTGAGTATATGAGATATTCGATGAAATGCCAAAATAAAATGAAATAATGAACTTAAGGTATTGTAAGCTTAATACCGGTTG
This sequence comes from Firmiana major, assembly GCA_033439115.1. Lineage (NCBI taxonomy): Eukaryota > Viridiplantae > Streptophyta > Magnoliopsida > Malvales > Malvaceae > Firmiana > Firmiana major. Next base: position 41,318,025 of record CM065903.1, read on the forward strand.
AATAAGAATCAATAGACTCGAGGAGTCTGATAGATTCTTGAAAATGAGTTATATACTCGAAATGGGCTCAAAAGAGGATAAAGTCCAATAATACTGTGATGAGGCCAAATGATATATAAATGGTCCAATGCACTGATTTGAAAATCATGCAAGTGAAATAAAGTATATGACAATATGCTTATGTGTATAATACACAATTTCAGCTCCAGAGGATACAATTGGAGTTGATAGGACGGATCATGAGAAGTGAAAATCGAAGGAAAATGATTCAGGCATGATTCGAGGTGAAGGACTTTCACGAGCTATAGAGATAGCTATACGCATGTTTTCTTACCTACTGTGTTCGAATGTATGCGATAAATACATAGATATTGATATATTTATGTAGAAATGACGTCTGAGAATAAGTCCATAGTATGAGTTGCATGACTTCTATGATTGTTATGAAAAGAGGTTTTGTAAATGTTTTGTGAAAGAATGGTAATAGACGGGCTCTCGGTTTAACCAATTGCATGAAATGTTTCTAAAGAGTGATTTAATGTAGATTTACCCTCTCACTCATGACTATACATGGTGCCCCTTCTATTTCTTTTCTATGCGAAATTATGCTAAAGCCTAGTTTCAACGGCAAATTGACTAGCCCTGCTCTCATATTTTTTTAAAAGGATTTTTGAGTAAAGTAAAAAGGGTGCTCAATACCTCGATGGATGCTGTGTGTTCCACTCGAGATCCTCGCACTAGCTTTTAGGAATCATGCTAGAGCCTTGGAGTATTGTTGTGTGTCTTGCTCTGACTATGCTCGCATGTAATTTCCTACTAATACCGCGCTCGATGCCTCAGGTATTGTGTGTGTCTTACGCTGAGCTGCTCGCACGAGGTTTTAATGATTATACTGTGCGTTGAGTAAAATCGTGTTAGAGCCATCATGTATTGTTGTGTGTCTTGTGTTGACCTGCTCACACGTGGTTTATGAATGTGATTTAAGGAGTACAAAATTATGCTTGAGCCATCGTGTACTACTGTGTGTCTTGCACTAACCTGCTCAGACACTATTTTGAGACAACGGGAATGGGTAATAAGGATCCACGGGAGCATGATGTAACATGAGCATTAGCCATGAGGTACAATGTGCCATGATTTTAGTATGATCTAAAGGGATGGTTGATCCGCCTCCCCAAGCGTAGGGTTCTCGTAAACCTGATCAGTGTTACCTGGAATCAGACTATAGCCATAACTCTTTCTTATATCTATTTGATACGACATTGTCACTACTGTGTGAGGTGGCATATGTCTCCCCTACTGTGTGTCTGGGGATATGATAACCCATGATTATGTCTCATGTATATTAAATTGTTGTGTGCAAATTGATTTCTAAACATGTACTCAATGTTTTTAAAGATGAGCTTTATGAATTGAAATATGCTATGTGATTTTGTGTGAATATGCATATACCCATCTAGCGAATTAACGGTTTCGCATTGATGGAAGCTATTTTAAAGAGATTGCATATGTTTTATAAGGAAAATGAATATATATGTATTTTAGCATGTAGATAGTATAGTTATCTACCTACTTTCATATTTTCCTTGCTGAGCGTGTTAGCTCACCCCCTTATTTCTCCTCCACAGATTCTACGCAGTAGTGAGTATACTACTCCTATCCTAGCTATCGTGTTTCTACAGTCATCCAGCAATATAGAGAGGTATACACTTAAGATGAAGAATTTTGTATCCTGTAAATTAATGCATAGTAAAGTTTGTATTTTGTATTTTGGGGATGTATATAATAGAAACTGATATAAATTCTTCTGCAGCTATATATAGAAGTCCAGTTTCTATTCTACTTTATTTAAATAGATTTATTAAACTATAAATGGATACGATATGTGTTGGATATTGATTCACAGCTAAACTGTAAGTGGTAAGGTAAAGTTCACGGACTGGTAAAGAGGGTCGTGACATGATTGATTTTAAGTTGAGTTCTGATAGACTACTGAGGTCCAGAGGTAAGATGTGTGTTCTTGATGCTCTAGAGCTCAGGAGACTTATTTTGTTTGAAGCTCATTCTTCGAGGTACATGTTATATCCGAGGAGTTGTAAGATGCATAAGAATCTTTAGAAAGTGTATTATGGTCAGGAATGAGGAAGGATGTAGCATATTTTATGGTGAGATGTCTCGTATGTCAGTAGATAAAGGTAAAGCTTTAGAAGCCTGCAGGGTTATTGTGGCCTCTACCTATACCGATATGGAAATCGATGCATACCACAATGGATTTCATGATGGGTTTATCGAGGACTCGTAGGAATCATGATGCGATATGGGTGATCGCGGATAGACTAATTAAGGCAGCCCACTTCTTAACTATGAGAGCTACCGATACTCTGAGTTCATTAGTAGAGCGGTATGTACACGAGGTAGTGAGTTTACATGGTGTTCCAGTGAGCATTGTTTTGGATAGGGATTCCCGCATCACTTCCCACTTTTGGGAACATTTTTTGGAAGCCAAGGGAACCCAATTGAATTTCAGCACCGCATTCGATCCTTAGATAGATAGTCAGTCAAAGAGGACTGTACAGACTCTAGTGGATGTGTTGAGAGCATGTGCACTACAGTTTAGAGGCTCTTGGGATGACTATTTGCCACTAGCCGAATTCGCCTACAAAAATAGTTATCATTTGAGTATCGGGATGGCACCGTACGAGGCTTTGTATGGCCGTAGATTTTGTTCCCCTTTTAGTTGGGAAGAAGTGGGTGAATGTGAGATCTGAGAATTTTAGATATATTTGAATGATGTAATATGAACTTGAAGTGTAATTTATTGAGCTAAGTGAATTGGGGAATGATAATTGGAGATTTATATGTTAAGTGTTTAAAATAAGTGTGAAGTTATGAGGACAGATCGATCTGGGAGAAGGAGAGATCGATCTGGTGAGTTAAAAATGACTAGGAAGGAGGAATTTAAGGAGCAGATCGATCTCCAATGGAAGAGGATCGATCTCCTTATGATTCTGTATGAGAGAAGATCGATCTCATGAGGAAGAGATCGATCTCCAAATGATTCTGTTTGGGAGAAGATCGATCTCCTCAAGGAGCAGATCGATCTCATAAAGCCATAAAGAGATCGATCTCACCCCTCGACAGATCGATCTCCTAGGCATAAATTGCCCCAAATTGTCCCGAAAATTCAAATGCAGATCGATCTCATCAAGAGCCAGATCGATCTCCAACCCTCAACCTATATAAGGAACCCCTATTTTTCTCCTACAATCTCACTTTCTCTCTCTTCCAACCCCCATTTTTACTGAAACCTAGCTTTCTCACTCATCCAAAACACCCATTTTCGGTCAAATCAGAAGTTGTGGCAAGAAGGAAAGTTGTTCCTCATCAAAGGGAGAACAACATACTTGGAAATCGAATGACGAATCGAATCGAGGCGTGGGTTGTGCGTCTCACCAGCTTTGGGTAATTTCTAAACCTCGATCTTGATATTTGAGATGGTTTTGATGATAATGGTGGTTGTCATTATGTTGAAATAGCTGAGAAATGATTAGGGATTGATGAAATTGCAATGTGGTTGGAGTGATAATGATATTTGGCAATTTAGGAATTTTGAGCTATAAATGGAGATTTAGACAATGTGGTGAATTAGCATAGATAATTGACATGAGAAATGTAGCACGTTGAGATGTTGTGAATGAGAGTGTAGTTTGGGGTAGAGTTACGAGAATCAAGAGATTTGAGGTGTTATGAGCAATCATGCTCGATTTTGAGAATTGAGGTTGATGAGATAATTGAGTATTGATGTTTTAACATCGTTTGGACAGCTCGGGAGTTCCAGAGTGGAATGCGAGGCTAGTCCGTGATACGGGGGAAACGATTGCACTATACGAGGTGCAAAGAGGTAAGGGAAATCTAAACCATTTGTGTATGTGATTTGTAAACTATTATAGCATGATTTGTGGTTTATAAAACTAGCATGTTGAGTGTTGTGTTGAGTTATAATTGCACACGGTTTTTATAGCCGGTTGGAGCCTATTGTTTTATGCGTTTATAAGCTGAGTGTGAAATTGCTTTATAAACCATCGAATTTGTGTGAGTAATGAATTGGGCTCTACGTTAAGGCAATATTGAGATTTGAGAAATGTGTGCGTGCTTTGCCGGTTGGAACTCGATTTTATTATGTTTTGTGTTGAGTACAAAATGGTTTTCAAATGAGTTTTATGAGAGAAAAACCACTATGAGTTCTACGTGAAGGCAAACTAGTCTTATGTGATTAAGACTTAGGTGTGTAATTCGAGTACACACCGGGCATTGCTCTGGTAGCATGTAAGCCCTATTTCTTCTCCGTTCTGGTAACGTGAGAATAACCATTTCTGTGTCTATGCCACGTATACTTGGTGGCCGTTGCCACTTGAGAAACCCCATTTGGTGGCCGTTGCCACGTGAGAAACCCTATTGGTGGCCATTGCCATGTGATACCCCATTTGGTGGCCGTTGCCACGTGAGAAACCCTATTGGTGGCTGTTGCCACGTGAGAACCCCTAATTAGTGGCCGTTGCCACGTGAAACCCTATCCAATGGCTATGCCACGTGTGAAATTAAATCAGTGGCTATGCCACGTGTGTTTAGTGGCTATGCCACGTGTGAATTTAACTCAGTGGTTATGCCACGTGTGTTTAGTGGCTATGCCACGTGTGAATTTAAATCAGTGGCTATGCCATATGTGTTTAGTGGCTGTGCCACGTGCATTATTATTACAGTGATTTTATCACGTTAATTGAGAAAGCGTTTATCGCATTATTTTCACATGCTTTGTTATTGCTCTAGACTGAGCCTTTTTACTTCATGTTTTCACATGATTTGAGACATGAGAATGTCGTTTTGAGTACTTTCATGCTATGGTTTTCAAATGAGATTAATGAGCTTCACATACAAATAAATATTTTGAGATGTGCATTTTGGTTTATGAAATGAGTCCCTTACCCCCCTTACTGAGCGATTTAGAAGCTCACCCTGTTTTCTTTCCCCCCAGAGTTCTTCAAGTGAAAAAGGATCTCCCTGCGACGTATGGAGTAGTAGCTAGTGGAGGACTTGAGCTCCAGGCCATATATTGTATTTTGAGGTATCTTTTATCTTTTCATGTACCCAGACAATTAATGTAATTGCAGACACTTGATGTATAACATTATATGGGATGTATTAGGATTAATTAACTTGAGATGGATTAATGTATTTGAGATGATATATAATTTCTAGTGATGAGAACCTGAGGTACGATAAATATGATAATGTATGACACTGCACAGGAATGCACTCTTAATTGAGAATTAATGAGTAAAAAGTTTTAAATTAGCCCCATTTTCCGCGTTTTCGGGGCGTGACAGTGAATGAAAGATATTTGCTCCTGATTTAGTAACGGAAGCCTCTGACAATGTTCGGTTGATATGCAATAGATTACGAACCACTCAGAGCAGACAGAAAAGTTATGCTGACAAAAGACGGAGGCCACTGGAGTTACAGTTCGCAAGTCAATTTTTCTGAAGGTTTGTCCTTCCAATGATATAGTGAGATTCGAGAAGAGAGATAAACTTATCCTCGCTACATTAGACACTTTGAGATACTTGATTGAGTGGGAGATAAGGCCTATAGGCTGGCATTGCCACCAGACTTCTCAGGTGTTCATAATGACTTCCACATTTCGATGCTTTGGAAGTATCACCTGGATCTGAGCCATGTGATTAGATATGAGCCATTGGAGCTTCAAGAGGATATACCATATGTTGAGAGATCGATTCAGATATTAGATAGGAAGGAGAAGGTATTATGATCAAAGATGATTGTTTTGGTTAAGGTTCTCTAGTAGCACCACACTTTGGAAGAGGCTACTTGAGAGTTAGAGAGCCTGATGCATGATAAGTACCCCCAGTTATTTGAGGTATGACTTAGTTTTAATTTAGAGGACCAAATTTCTTAAGTTGGGGAGGGTTGTAAAACCCGTATTTTGATGTAGCTTATCCCTTATGATTCATATAAGTACGAACATTTATTATATTGGTTGGATCATAGGAAGAGTATTTACTACAACGAAATTGTAAGTAAAGCGATTAAACACATATAAGCTACATAAAGGAAAATTAAGAGCTATAATAGCCACAAGCTAAACTGAGAGGCTCTGAATCATTCTGACTGAAGAGAAGAACTTAAAATAAGGAAATATAGAGAGCTAGTGAAGGAAAGTCGATTTGATTTGGTCTAAATCACATTAAAATAGAGGAAATGCCAAAAAGGGCTAAACGAGTTCGAAATGGTCCATTTGAGGTGTAATTGATATATTCGCCTCTTGAAAATGGCCAAAACATAAAGATGAGATTGTGAACCATGGAAAGTCACACTTTTGGATTTTGAGAAAAAAGTCAAACATGGTAAATGGTTAAGAAAAGTGGACTTTGACCATAGTTGAATAACCATGGTTAGAATTTAACCTAAGTATTGTTAAAAATTAGGGAAGAAATATTTTTGATTAAAATACAAGATAATCATCCCTCGAAGTAACAAAAATTTATTTGGATGAATTCTGGATTTAATTTAATGACTAAAACGCAATGGGCCCAAGTTTGAATTTTAAGGCCCATTAAGGTATAAACAAGTGTGGGCCGAATTCGAAAAACCCAATGGGTCAAATTGTTGGGCCATTTGGTGGGCCCGATATGAAAAAATTGAAGGCCCAATTGGTAGAGAAATTTTCAACCCAAAATCCTAAAAGAAAAGCCCAAATCGAAAGCCTATTAGTATAAGTAAAAGCTCATTAATAAAAGGTAGCAAAATCCAATTTGGTAACCATCACCTAAACTTTTTAAAAGTCAATTAAGGTGGCTGAAATTGGTGACTTAATGGCTAAGTCTTTAGGCTATAAATATCAGCCAACACATAATCATCTTCATCCTTTCATTTTTGGCAAAGTGAAGAAAACCATAACTATATAGTTTTCAAGTTTTCTCTCATTAGAAATCACTAAGTTAGAGACATATTTGGAACAAGTGATCTTCATGAAAGTTGTTCCATATTAAGAGAGGAATAACATATCTTGGAATCAGCTATCAAGGAGCAATATTGAGTAACTAAAAAATCAAGGATGTTTCAGCCAAAGTGGGTAATATAAGCTAGGTGAGCTTTCAAGCTTCCAAATTCATATATGTTGATATATGAGTTATATGGAGTTGATTGGTATATGTTTTATGGATTGAAACATATGAAAACACTATGAACATGTGACATCTGAAAGTTGGTATATGAGTTTTGATGAATACCCATGTGATTTTAAGACATGTATAGGTTAAGATGCATGTATACAAGATTATAGCATGATTAGTTTTAATCAATTTGTTCATATGGATGGTTGTATGATTTTGACATATAAGGTGTTTGATAAAATGCCAACATGAACTATAGGAAAGGCTTAAGTCATGCCAACCAAGTGTTTGATAAAATGCCTAAGTTAATGGCTAGGGAAGTTGGTGTTGCATGATCGGCGGCATGATGGCTCTCGGCCACATGCCATGGCCGAGAGGCCAAATGGGCCAAGCCGACTTAGTTTCGGCCCAATAAGGTGTCACGGGCCTTGGACAAGCCCAATAAGAGTAAAGAGGCCCATTAAGTGAAATAGACTGTATTAAATGTGTAATACAGTAGGAAAAGTGCAATTAGCTTAATAAATGGTTATATGCAACCTCAGAGTTTATATTGGGAGCTGATCAGACTACGAGATTTAGTAGGACCAAGGAAGTGAGGTCACATGACGTCTTTCGAGGTAAGGGACTTTTGCGAGTAGTTAGAGATACATGCATGTATTTTCATCTGCATTTACATTCACTTAAAAACTCTAAAGGTAAGAGAACGTGAATAATATTTATAGAGACCCAATAATGGCAAATTATGATTTTACCCCTAGTTATGAAATAGGTCAACCTTTAGGAAAAGTCTTAAAAATCATGAAAATCATAATTTTGAGTATTTTCACTACTGTTTAGCAGAATAGTAGATAGATGGGCCAATTTTTTCATGGTTGATGAGAAATAGAACAATTTATAGCGCTAATTTTTATGTTTTGAAAATCATCCCTTTCATAGAGCCATCTATCGAATTATGTAAAACTAAATAGTGTTGGAGCACAACTCGCACTTGATTTTATATGTTTTCCACATGAATTAGTGTTGGAGTATGACTCACACTAGATTTACATGACATGCATGATAGACTACTAGAGTGTTGCTCATACTCAGTTTTATATGTTTCATGCATGATAGAGTGCTGGAGCTATTGGTCGTACTCAGTTTTAATATGTTTTGTGCATAGCATGGTAATGGAGCGATTGCTCATACTTGTTTTGAAACATGAACTATGCATGACCTAGTGGTAGAGGTTACTCGCACTAAACTTTGAGTTTGTGATGTGTGAAACAATGTTTGAGTGGAGTGTCGACTATGAGTCGCACTTAAGGCTCGCATTCCTGATATGTATAAACATTATTTGTGCAGGGAGTTGATTGTGAGTCACACTAAAGGCACGCACTGTAATTTTAATGTGTTATATATGACATGTTGAAAATCGCGATGATTTCCTCGTGTAGACTGAGTGTCACACTGTTGAGATGTTTGCACGTGGATTTAGAGACGTGGCATTGATTTTCCATGGTATGAGGGCTAAGTCATATGGTAGCCACCCCAACCGTGAGATAGGGTCCACAAGTGTATGTTGTACCATGCTTGTGGGAAGGAGTATGTTGTACCGTGTGTAGTATGTGTTGTTGTGGAGTTGAGGAGTTTATAGCTGGGGTTGCGATGGACTGTCCCCCCTCCTGTTGCAGCAGTGATTTCCCTGAACACTAGGATCGGTGTAGCCTGCATCAGACCTGCGTTTTCAATTTATGTATGTAGCTTGTTCCTTATGATTCCTATCTGTATGAACACTTTATTTTCATAGTTGAATCATAAGAAGAGTATTTACTATTATGCAATTGACAATTAAAGAATAAAAATGCATTTAAGCTACATCAAAGCCAAATAATGGCCGAGATGGCCATAGACCGAGCTAAAAAGGGATCGAAATCAAGTTGACTGAAAATAAGAAGTTAAAATAAGAAAATATAGTGGGTTTATGAAGGAAAGTCGAGTTAAATTGGTTTCGAACAAGTGCAGGGGTAAAACGATCAAAAGACCAAATTTTGGTATAAATTCGATAAGAAAATTCTATTAAAAATATGGATTTAAGAAATCTTGATCAATAACAAGGCAAATATTTAATTTCAAGTCCAATTGATCAAGATATGAATTTATTAGAATTAATCGAATTGTTCACCTTGGAAAACTATCCTGAAAATATTGAAAAAATATATCGGGAAGACGAAATAAGTTCAAAAAAATAATTTATCGATTAAATGAATTAAATATGATTTTTTGAGATATTTTGGGATTTTTTATGATATTTTAATGATTAAAATAACATAAAAATCAATTATAAATAATAAAAGAAAAAAGAAATGAAATCTAAAAAACGCGAGAGAGAGAAAAGGAAATTGAAGAGGAAACCAAAGGCGTGACCAACAAGGACCGATCCCAGCACCGACGAGCACCCGGTGACCCAACGGCCAGGCACAGGGCCGAAAAAGGAAGAGGACCATCGTACGACCCTCCTGCCACCAGCGACGCTCCCCACCGATGCCGAAATCTGACGGATCGAGGGAGAGAAGCCGCGGAGAGGAGAAGCAAATTTGACGGCCACCAGCGTGATTTGGCCCCGATAGAAGCCAGCCGAACGTTCCCCGGGAAGAGACGCGCTGAACGGCAGCAGCGGCACACTGGGAACTGGTCGGACGACGTCGAAATGGTAAAAAGTGACTAAACCGATCGACGGTTCAGTGAGAAAGCTACTGTGCTGAACCGAACCGGACCGGTTCAGCGAAGGAGGAAAGAGGGAAAGAAGAAAAGGAAAAAAAGAGAAAAAGGAATAAGGGGAAGATTTTTGGGGATACACCGAACTTCGTGTAAGTCGATAAGAGGTCAAAAGTGACCGATTTGATTTTTGAGAAATTTATTTAAATTATATTTGATCGAAAATTAACCCAAAATTTAATATAAAAATTGTGCAGTTCCACGATAAATTCTGAACGTGAGCCAATCAAACTTCGATTTGCGCACCATCGCATAATTTCGGGTAAGTAGAGCTCATTTACGATAATAGTATGATTATTGCACAATTTGAATTTAGTTTATGGATTTCGGATTAATTTCTGCATAAAATAAATTATATTTGGATTTTTGAATTAACTATCGTAAATGATATATGGGCTATCCAAAGAGTTCGGAACAAAGCCCAATGGGTATTGATAGGCCCAATGAGCCAATAGACCCTGATGAAGGGATATTAATAAGTGGAAAACGAGCTTAAAATAGAGTTAGACCCAATTAAAGTGTTTAAGGCCCAATAAGAGTAAACGACCCCATTTAAGTGAAATAGACTGTATTAAATTTGTAATAAAGTAGGAAAAGTATAATTAACCCAGTGAATGGTTAAATACAGCACCAGAGTTAAATTGAGAGTGACTGGACTACGAGATTTGAGCAGCACAGAGGAAGAGAGGTCACATGACGTGATCCGAGGTAAGGGACTTTTCCAAGTAGTTACAGATATCTATACGTATTTTCGTCTACTTTTACATTCACTGAAATTGTTTGAGGGTTAGAGAGAATAAATAATATCTATAAGGACCCAATATGGGTAAATTACGATTTTACCCCTAGTTAGGTAAAAAGTAAACTTTTAGAAAAAGTTGTAAAAAGCATGGAATCAATGTTTTTGAGTGTTTTTACTGCTGTGTAGTAGAAGAGTACGTAGATGAGCTAATGTTTTAAGGTTAATGTAGAATAAGTACACTTTATAGTGTTGATTTTCATGTTTTGAAACATCCCTATTTTTAAAGAGCCATCTACCGAACTATGAGAAAACAATCGTGCTGGAGCACAGCTTGCACTTGATTTCAAATGTTTTTCACATACATTAGTGCTAGAGTGAGACTCGCACTACATTTATTCGACATGCATGGTAGAGTACTGGAGCATTGCTCGTACTCTGTTTTATGTGATTTGTGCATGATAGAGTGTTGGAACGATTAGCTCGTACTCGAGTTTTACATGAGATGCATAACAGAGTGTTGGAGCGTTGCTCGTACTCGATTCTTCATGATTTATACATGACATAGTACTTGACCGATTTGCTTGTATTTGATTTCAATGAGAACTATGCATGACCTAGTGCTGGAGGTTTACTAGAGTTTGATGTTTTGACATGCATATACAGTGTTTAGAGGTGGAACGTTGACTGTGAGTCACACTCAAGACACGCATTGTAGTTTTCACGTGATACATAGACATGTTAGAAAAATCGTGATGATTTCCTCCGTGTAGACTGAGTGTCACACTGTTGAGATATTTGCACGTTGATTTAGAGATGTGGCATTTATTCCATAGTATGAGGGCTAAGACCTATGGCAGGCACCCCAACTATGACGTATTTCCATGGTGTGAGGATTAAGACCTATGGCAGGCATCTCGACCACGAGGCAGGGTCCACGAGTGTACGTTGTACCGTGCATGTGGCATGGAGTACATTGTATCGTGTGTTGTTGTGGAGTTGTAGAGGAGAGTTGTTGATAACAGGCGATTGTGATGGACTAACCACCCTCTCGTTACAGCAGTGATAACCCACACCGAGTACTGTGTTGCCTGGGATTTCACATGTTAGGATATGGCTATAGTCCGAAGATATTGCATTTAGCCACTGAGTCTCGCATGATATATCACATGTATTTATGATATGGGTAGACTTGAGGGAGGGGTCAAAACCCGGTGGTTGTTGTGTTGTGTTGTGAAATGCCATATTTACTGTGTTTTGAATATAAATGGTATATTTTATATAAAGGCATTCCGAAATGATAAATATGCACTGTTTTGCATGAATGCATATGATTTATAACTCAGCATGTGTTTAGTACATGGGATTTTAAATCTGTACTATTATTATATATATTTTTGAAACATGCTTTTGAATTGAGAGAAGGAAACGAAAAGCAATATTTTCAGTAGGTAGTATGGATGTCTACTTGCTTGCCTGATTTCCTTACTGAGCCAGATAGCTCAACCCTTTCATTTTCCCCTCTCTCGATAGATCATCATCAGTAGATTGAGTCGGCTGAGCTATAGCATTCCTTTTGACCGCTGCTATTCCCTATCTAGCAAAAGGTACACATGATGCTTACTCTTTTGTATCTGAACAATGTATAACACAGTGATGTACACGTGTTAATATTGGGGATGTAATTATATTAAAGTATATGAAGTTACTTAGAAGAAAAGTGTACGTACAGTCAATAAATTTTAAAATGACATGCATGTATGATACAAAAAAGAATGGTAAGGAATGTATGGATGAGGAGACTAATGCCTAATCACAGCCTAACTGTTGAGGAAAGAAAGGTAAGTAAAAAGTGAAAAATTTATTGTGGTTTTTGGTAAGTCACGTGTGAAAGGAGGGCGTGATAGCCTGGGATCACCATTTTAGGATATGGCCATATTCCAGGATATTATTGCATATAGCCTAAGGGATGATATATCACATGATTTTATTTGATTTTATGATACGAGTGGACCTAAGGGATGGGTCGAAAATTGGATTGATGTGTTGTGATTTTTGAAATGCCATATTTACTGTGATTTAAATATAAATGACATGATTTATCTAAAGGCATTATGAAATTATAAAGATGCATTGTTTTGCACGAAATGCCTACTTTTGAGAACTCAGCATGATTTTGTACATTAGATTTAATTTGTACAACTATATATATATATTTAAATTCATGCTTTTGTAGTTGAGTTAAGGAAATAATATTTTCAAGGTAGAGCATTATTTTCAGTAGATAGTGTGGATATTTACTTGCTTACCTGATTTCCTTACTGAGGTGTGAGCTTACCCTTTTTCCCCCTCTACAAAGCATCCGCAGTAGATAGAGTACGGCTGAGGACTAGTATTCCTTGTGTCTGCTACATTCTCATCGAACGGAAGATATACACACATGTACGATCTTATCTCTGAACATGTAATAGCACAGTGATGTAAATGTATGTAATATGGGGGATGTATTTGTATTTAATATATGTGAGCTCACTTATGACACAAAAGTATTGATAGTCAATATATAGTTTATATTGACATGTATGTATGATAAGATAAGGTAAATGAGGTGACTAATGTCGAATCATAGCCCAACTGTTGGTGGTTGAGTTATGACAGAAAGAAAGGTAAGGTAAAAGCAAAAAATTAATAGTGCTTTTTGGTAGAAGTCACAGTCGTAAAAAGACATATATGTATACACTAATTGCTCGCATAAATCGCTTACCTCGAATTTCGTGGAAATCAAGTTTCTTTGTTTTCCACTTCTCACGATTTAGTCTACTTTAGCTCCAAGTATATCTTTGAAAGCTGCAATTGTCCATCAATTACATCAGTCAACATTGATATCTTATTTTCTGACTTTATTACAGTCATTTTACAGTATTGGGCCTATTTACACTCTCATGGGCCTTACCATGTTTTAAGTCCACTTTCACATCACAATCCATCTCGATAAAACGTTTTGGGCCCATTAGGCCAATAAACATTCATTGGCCTATTATTGGGGCCTACTTGGCATCATTGGGCCGAAGATACAAGGCCTTAGCCCATGGGAGCCCTCAGTCATGGCATGGGTGCCGAGCACTCCTAGTTACCTATGGCCAAGGGACACCACTATTCACGCCACCATGTTTGGTTTCCACCTAAGCATTTCATTAAACATGTGGTCTTCATGCCTTATGGCTTAGTTTATCTTTAAGGCATTTTCACAAACACAAGGCATACCAACCTTATAATCTCATCCAAATCAACAAATTGAATAAAACTAACCACGCCATCATCATACCCACATGCCAATCTATCCATTCATGTCATAAAATCATGTGTATGTGCACGGAAAATAAAAATACCCATTTTCGGCCATGGTGTTTTCATAAGGTTAATGGTTGTTTTGATCATCAATTAATACACCAATCAAGTCTAAATAATTCATAGATAAAAATACTCGAAGTTAGAAGCTTGAAAACTCACCTAACTTAGTGTTCCCACTTTGGCTAAAATTTGTGGGAGGTTTCGAGTCCTCCAAATCAGCTTCCTAGGTTTTGATTTTTGAGTATGTCTATCCTCTCTCAATATGGAACAATTTTCTTTTAGGTCACTTGTTCCAATTATGTCTCTAAAGTGGTGTTTTCTGGAGTGAGAAAACTTAAAAACTATGGTTTTAAAGGAGTTTCTCTCTCTACCTGAGAATGAAGAAGATGATAGCCAAATTTTATATTTTTTTTTCTAACTTAATTTCCATTCACTTAGTCTTATTTTCAGCCCTTGAAATTGTGCTAACTATTGGATTTGGGCTTGGTATCAAAATGGGCTTGAATTTGGGCTTGTCCATGAACTAATGGGCTTTAAGCCTTTATCATAATGGGCTCTCAGGTTGGGCTTTGTTCTTTGGCTTATTTGGCTGGACTTTCATGGTTATTTGTGCCTTCAATTACCTTAAATTTTGGCCCATGAAATCGGCCCAAGCTCTCGACCCAATAGGCATTCACGTGCGGCCCACATATTTTAGGCTAAATGGGCTTTATCCTCTAACCTCTTGGCCCAATAGCATTTTCTCCTTATTTTTCATCCCATTTCATTATGGCCCGCTTATATTTTATATATTTAATTAAGTATTTTGCTAAATTTCCATGTAAGATAGTCCACTTTTATTTTTCTCATGTCTTAACCATGATTTAGTTAAGATTTAACCATGGTTAGTTAAACAGTCAAAGTCAATACTTTCCATTTGACTTTTGTTGACTTTATTGACTTTTGTAGAAAAACTTAAATTAGGTGTTTCTTATGGTTAAGACACCCATCTCTGCGTTTTGGCCATTTTCAGGAGGCGAAAAAGCTAAAAACAGGTCAAACAATTCATTTGAGCTCATTTAGGCCCTTTTGACATTTCCTCTTCTTCCATCTTATTAGGGCCAAACTAAACTGACTTTCTTTCTTGAACCCACTATCATTTCATGTTTTTAAGTTCTTATCTTCAATCAAAATGGTTGGAATCCCATCGGATTAGTTTGAGCTCACCATAGCTCATATATTTACCATTTGGTGCTTTCTTATAAGCACTTTGTATTTTACTTGCACTTAAAACATATAATGCACATCGCTTATGATTCATATAACATATATCAAGGGTTTACAACTTAGAATCATAAAGATTACATGAAAATTACGGGTCTCACATTCCTCTCCTCCTTCACGAAATTTGGTCCTCCAAATTTGAACCAAGTCAATCCTCGAAGAGTCGAGGGTACTTCTCCGGCATCAGACTCTCTAAGTCCCACGTAACATCCTTTGAAGTGTGGTATTGCTAGAGAACCTTAACAAGTCGAATAGTCTTGGTTCGTAATACCTTCTCCTTCCTATCCAGTATTCGGATTGGCTTCTCTACATACGGCATATCCTCCTTAAGCTCTAACGGCTCATACCGAATCATATGTGTCGGATCTGGATGGTACTTCCAAAGCATCGATATGTGGAAGATGTTATGAACGCCTGCTAGCTCAGGTGGTAATGCTAGCCTATAGGCCTTATCTGCCACTCGCTCCAGTATCTAAAATGGCCCGATATACCGAGGGCTCAACTTACCCTTCTTATCGAACCTCATTATCCCTTTAGAGGGAGAAACTTTCAAGAACACCGACTCACCCGTAGTGAAATCCAACGGCCTCTGTCTCATGTCAGCATAATTCTTCTGCCTGCTCTAAGCTATTCTAAACACCCTCAGAGGCATGCTTCACTAAGTCGGGAGCAAATATCTTTTGATCACCCACTTCTTCCCATCCAACCGAAGAATGACACCTTTAACCATACACCATTTCATACGATGTCATTTCGATACTTGAGTGGTAACTGTTATTATGTACAAATTCGAATAATGGAAAGTGATCATCCCAAGAGCCTCTAAAATCCATAACACACACTCTCAAGATATCCTCCAATGTCTGGATGGTCATTTCTGACTGACCATCGGTATGAAGATGGAAAGCTATACTGAAACTCCATTGAGTTCCCACAGCTTCCTGAAAATGTTCCCAAAAGTGGGAAGTGAAGCGGGAATCCCTATGTGATACGATGCTCACTAGAATACCATATAGCCTCACAATCTCCCATACGTACAACACTGCCAAAGCACTCAGAGTATCTGTAGATTTCATGGCAAAAAATTGAGCAAATTTCATCAATCTATCGACCACTACCCAAATAGCATCATGGTTCCTCCTAGTCCTCGGTAATCCCATGATGAAATCCATGGTGACATGCTCTCATTTCCAAGTTGGTATAGGTATAGGCTGCAATACCTTGTGATAATTCTATTTTTAATAGAATTATTTGTGCTTAATTTCCTAATTAATTATTTAAATCCCCAATTTATTTTATTAATTATCCCCTTTATTTGATTAAAGTTCTTTAATGTACGAGTAAATTAAATCTAGATGAAACTTTGTCGTTTCAATCAAAAATGGACTGAAAATGGGCTAAAGGAAACTGGACCACTTCCAATTTGCAGACCGAGTCACCAATCGTCTGGACACATGGGATTCTGTCACAATTACTTTCTTTAACTCTGGTTCATCAGGAACGCAAATCCTACTTCTAAACCTCACTAGACCATCATCACTCACTAAGAGATCGATCACACTACCTCTCTGAATCTGGCTAACTCGATCATCAAACAGCTGATCGACATGCTAAGCCTATCGTATTCGGTCAATCAAATCTAGCTCCACTCATAAGCTAGCTATCATACAGTCAGTGTCAGTATCTAGGGGGTCTATATCTAAACTGAGGTGAGCAAACTGCTCTCACAACTTATTTTCCCTAACCATCATGTACGATACCACTCTGAGTTTCTTCCAGCTCAAGGTATCAAGCATAACATTAACCTTTCTTGAATTGTACAATATCTCACAATCATAGTCTTTTAGAAGCTCTATCCACCTTCTATGCCTCATATTCAGCTCTTTCTATGAAAGCAGATATTTGAGGCTCTTATGATCTGTAAACACTTGAAATTTCTCACCGTACAAATAGTGGTGTCATATCTTAAATGCAAATACCACGGTAGCTAACACTAAATCATGGGTTGGGTAGTTCTTTTCATGGTCCTTAAGTTGTCTAGATCCATAAGTGACTACCTTCCCTTTCTGCATCAACACTAACCCAGTCCTTATTTCGAGGCATTCATATACACTTAGAAACCTCTTGAACATGTGGGATAGTGAGAATAGGTGCGATGGTCAGTCTATGCTTCAACTCGCAGAAACTACTTTCACACTTGTCATCCCACTCAAATGCCACATTCTTCCGAGTGAGACATGTCAATGGAGCAGCTAATTTAGAAAATCCCTCCATAAATTGTCGATAATAACCTACCAAACCCAAAAAATTACGGACCTCTATAACCGTCTTGGGTCATCCCATCGTACCATAGCTTCTATCTTGGACAGATCCACTGATACCCCATCCCTTGAGACTACATGACCTAAAAATGATATCTCACTCATCTAAAAATCACACTGATTGAGTTTAGCATACAACTCCTTATCCTAAAGGGTAACATTATTCTCAAGTGCTACTCATACTCTTCCCTGGACTCCGAGTATGCTAATATGTCATCTATAAAGACAATCACGAATTTGTCCAGGTATGGCTTAAACACATCATTCATTAAAGCCATAAACGTTGCATGAGTATTCATAAATCCAAATGGCATAACCAAGAACTCATAATGGCTATAACAGGTATGAAACGTTTTCTTTGGCACATCTCCACTCCGAATGCTCAACTGATGATACCCAGACCTCAGATCATCTTTGAAAAGATCTGTACGCCTTGCAACTGATCCAACAGATCATCGATATGCGAAAGTGAGTTCTTATTCTTGATGATAGCCTTATTCAACAATCGGTAGTCTATGCACAGTTGGATGCTCTCATCCTTCTTCTTCACAAACAAAATTGGTACTCCCCAAGGTGAAATAATCGATCTGATAAACCCCTTATCCAACAACTCCTGTAATTGCTTCTTTAGCTCCTCCAATTCCACTTGATCCATTCTATACGGTGGTTTGGATATTGGCTCAGTACCAGACACCAAACCAGTAGAAAACTCCATCTCTCTGTCTAGTGGCAACCCTAGTAATTCAACCGAAAAGACATCAGGGAATTCTCTAACCATTGGGATGTCAACTAATATCGAGTGTGTCCTATCCATATCAACCACGTATATGATAAAACCTTTGACACGTTGATAATCCATTCATTAGTAAAGTCATTCATTCTTTAAACAACTTAACATACTCTTCTATTTCTTTTCAAATCTTACAAGATATTTTTCAGTGGTGGAAAACATTATTGTCTTAGCATAACAATCTAAAGCAACGTGGTTAGCAGCTAACCAATCCATTCCTAATATTACATTAAAATCCTTCATACTTAATTGGATAAGATCGGTAGACATATCTTTTTCCCTCACTTCTAACTTATAATCTTTGCATACATAATCGGTTACTAAGTTGTCCCTTACTGGTGTGCTTATAAGCAACACCCTGCCTAATGATACAGGTTTCACATAACCAAGCAATTTATGTGCAAATGAAGGCGATATAAATGAATGTATGGCACCAATATCAATTAATGCTAATGCTTCAAAATAAAATACTAGGATGGTACCTTTAATCACATCCGTGGAAGCTTCTGCAGATGCCTAGTCCACTACAAACACTCGCCCTAGACCAACAACTTACTTCCCCTTCTCCTTTGCTATTGTGAGATCCCGTATATGTATATTTGTAATATGTACATAGAAATGTAAATGGAGTTATACTATGATTTCATAAGTGAAGTATATGTGATGTAAGTCCATAAGTTTAATGTACACACTTACAATAAGAGTTGTGATTGTACATACAAGTTACATTATGTATGAATGTGAAGAAATGGACTTAAACATGTGAAGAATGTGAGTGGGATAGAATATGAGTGGTATGGTAAGATGGAAGGAGAATTACATAAGTTGTGCACTTCCATTTGGTTTATATTAAGTACCTTTGGATATACAAAGATTCTACACAAGTTTAACAAGTATGAAGTATGCATGGATGCCATTCTCAAGTCTTAAAGGTAATTGAATGAGAAAATGACTATGGCAGCAAATTAAGGATATTTTGGTATAAGTTTTCTGCAGAAAATGTAGTAAGATCTAGAGATATGAATGCCAGATCGATCTCATAGGATGAGAGATCGATCTTGAAGAGCCAAAATGCTCTTATTTTGAGCTATGGAACAAGACAGATTGATCTCCAAGGGAGCCAGATCGATGTCCTAGCACATTTGGTAAAATACAGATCGATCCTTAATGGAACAGATCGATCTCCTTAGCTATCAGGTTAGAAGCAGATCGATCTCCCCTAAGACCAAATCAATCTCCTTAACCTTTTGTTTGAAGCATATCGATCTTCCTTACTCGACAGATCGATCTCCTACTCCAAAATGTCATGAAAAATAAGGATTTTAATCGGACCAGATCGATCTCTACCCATTACAGATCGATCTCATCAAGTTGAATCTATAAATAGGAGTAGTTGAAATCTGCAAATCACGAAAATAACCATTCTTACTAAATTCCAAAACCCAAAACCTAGATTTTACTCTCTAAATCTGACCATTCTCAAGAAGATTTGAAGAAAGGCTATTAGACACAAAGTTGTTCTCATCGAAGAGAAGAACAACTTAGCTTAGAGGCATTTTTCTTATTTGATGGATAGGAGGAACAAGGTGCATTTCTATTTAGAGCAAAGAGGAAATCCAAAGAGGTGAGTTTCTAATGAAATACTCAAGTACATTGTTAAGCTATTGATGTTCGGGGTTGATTAGAGTGCTTAGTATTGTTAGAAACTATCTAAAAATGCATTGGAATAACTATGACCTAAAAATGGTCTAGAGTGAGAAAGTGGAATGTATTGAGGTTAATGAGGAATGGGATATCTTAAGGTGATAATGGTGTTATAACTATGATTTAAAATGTTGTTAGTGAATAAATGGTGAGGTTTACCGAAAGGGGAACAATGTGGATTAAGGCATTCATAAATGCATAATGAATTATATTGACTAGTAAAGTCAAAATGCGAGTTAAGAGTGTTAACTGAAGTGTTTGATGAATGAATCGTAGCTCCCGAGGATACACCGGAGCAAGATGAGCCAAGAGTGTAAGAGAGTAAGGGAAGGAGAGTCGCACTCAAGCAAATCGATGTAAGAGAATTATGTGGAGTCTTAGAGATATCTGTGTGCAATTTTAGCGCTTAAATGCTTTGCTAGAATGCATGTAATGCTAGGAAATGAAATTGGGTGATTGAAGGGCAAAAGTTGGGCTTTTGAGAAATTTACATGAAAATAAAAGCATAATGCTTTGGAAAATCATGTTTTACTGCTTTTTAGTAAGTGATTGGTAGGTTGGCTAACATTTGAAAATGAATTTCAAAAGAAATGAGTTGTTTTGGTTTGTTAACCATACTTTGCAAAGAATTGAGCCACATACATGGTTTTCGTGAGAATGAAAGCGTGCTAAAGTATGACTCGCACGTGATTTAATGTGTTTTATATGCATGAGTGTTGGAGCTTAGCTTGTACTAGTTTTTACATGGATTATTATATTGGTTTTGGCATGGTGCTAAAGTATAGCTCGCATTAGATGCCCACCTTGCTTGTTATCGTGCTTGGAGCTTCGGGTCGACTGGGTGTCACACCGATTAAATAGGCTCGTACTGCATTATTTTGACATGTTGATAGCCGTGTTAGGAGCTACGGGTAGACAAAAGGTCATACCGATTAAATACACTCAAACATGTGTTTGAAATGTGGTGTGATATGATGTGTTGATTGGGTCCACAGAGTACGTTGTATCGTGCAGGTAGCATGGAGTACGATGTACCGTGTTGAGATTGTGATATGCCATTTTCGTACAAGATCTGCTATGGATTGACGGGTAGGATTTGACCCACCTCTCGTGTGGAAGCAGATAGTGGTGATATCCCGCATACCTGATCCATGTAGCCGGTATCACAGGTTATGGCCAGAGACCTAGAGGTTATTTCCCTTACTGAATTTCCTATCTCACATGTCTATTGCTTTGAGAATAAATCCATGTTTGAAATGTTTTGTGGGTCAGGATAGTCCAAGAAAGGAACTGAGACCTGACAAGTGTTGAATTGTTTTGAGATATCGATTGTTAATGGTTTTCAAAGTGCACAGATGCATGATGTTTAATGCCATGCTTTACTTGTGAAATATGCATGATGATTAATGCCATGCCTTACTTATGAAATATGCATGATGGTTAATGCCATGCTTTGAATGGGATTTTATGCACTAAATTTTAATAGCATGAATTGCTTTACATACCATTAACACAATCATACACTCATGTTATGAGATTAAATGATGAACTAAATGCTTTTGAGCATGGCATCATGATCACGTAGATAGTGCAGTATCCACTTGTTCGCATGATTGCCTTACTAAGCTTGTGGTTTGCTCACCCCCTTTATTTTCCCCCTCTCTACAGAGATTTGAGTATAGAGTGAGCATGACTGAAGGCTTTCCCTTTTTTGGTATCCGCTACATCCCATCACTAAAGGTACACACAATTAAATTATTTTGTATCTAAACTAGACATAGCACAGTAGCATTTTGTATGTAAACATTGGGGATGTAAAGCAATGTAAACACTTGTAAACAGTAACTCTAATGTATTCATGAAAGTGTTTACTTTTGAAATTAAATTGTTATAGATGGATGAGGTAGACATTGTCACACAGCCTAACTGTTGAGAGTGTGGTTGTTCACGATCGAGGGAGGATGATTAATAAATGATGTATGAAAATGCAAAACAATTGTACGTATTTTGGTAAGTTAAGGGTCGTGATAGCTATGGCCATCCTCCTAGGAGCAAATGTATCAATTGTGGCTCTCTCTGGCTTTTTACCCTTCAAAGGGGCTATCTCAACCATTTCGGGGCAATCACGTATCATATGTGAGACCTTGTACATGTATATTTGTAACGTGTGTAATCGGATCAATTAATGTGAATGGACTTGTAATGTAAAGCATAAGTGGTGTAAGTCTATGGATTCAATGTACATATGTGTAATATGATTTGTAATGTACACACGAGTTCCATTTTATATGAATATGAAGAAATGAGTTCTTGCAAGTGATAAATGTGATTAGAATTGAAAATGAATAGTGTTGTAAATGGAAGAAAGTTGTATGAATATAAATGATTCCATTTGGTTTTATATAGTATACCTTGGGATATACAATGAATGCACACAAGTTTCAATTTGCATAAGGTATGAACGGATGCCATTTTCAAGTTATAAAGGATGATGGATGAGAAAATGGCTATGGTAGCAAATTAAGGGTGTTTTGGTGTGAGTTGCAGCAGAAGAACTGCAGGAAATCTGGAAAACATGAAGGCCAGATCGATCTCATAGGCTGAGAGATCGATCTGGAAGAGCCAAAATACTCCTTTTTGGGCAATGGAATAGAGCAGATCGATCTCCAATGGGGCCAGATCGATCTCCTAAGCATTCTGTAATGAAAAGATTGATCCTCAAGCATACAGATTGATCTCCTTAGCTCTCTGTTTGGGAGCAGATCGATCTCATGCTTCGACATATCGATCTCATGCTTAAAATACCGTGAAAAATAGGGATTTAAGGGGACCAAATCAATCTCCTCTTGGTGCAGATTGATCTCCTCAAGCTATTTCTATAAAAGGAGTGCTGAAAATAAAAAAAGTTCGAGAAAAACATCAACCTTTCACTTGTAACTGAAAAACCTAACTTTCTCTCTCAAAAATTAGCCATTTCCAGCAAGAATTGAGGGGAGGCCATTAGAAGTAAAGTTGTTCTTCTTGAGGAAGAGAACAACATAGTTGGAACCTAAAATCTCATTATTGGGATTGAAGGAGCTAAAGGCATTGACATTTGGAGCAAGAAGAAAAATCAGATTTGGTATGATTCTAATACTCAAATCCAAGTACATTGTTTATTTAGGTGATTTTGGAGTTGAGTTTGATGTGTATTGATGGATAAATTATCTAGGGATGTGGTGGAATTGGTGTGACCTAGAAAACCTAGAAAGGGTATAATGTGAGAAGATATGGGTTGAATGAGTTTATGATTTATGGGCATGCTAAGTTGTTATTGGTGTAGTATGGATGATATGAGATAGTTAAATGTAATTGCATTGTGAGTTTATAGGATTTATGGGAATGAGTATGTAAATGCTTGATAAATGCCATAGTGAAGAAGTCAATGAAATATGAACACTATAGACTTAGTATCGATTTAATATCGATTTGGAATGAGTTGATAGGCCTAAAAGGAATCCATAGACAAGAGAAATGAAACAAGGCCTTAAGAACGTTAATAGAAACTATAGGTCAAATCGACTATAGTGAATGCACGGTGTCCTATTATATGGATAAAAAATAATGTGAAATATGATTATGCACTGTTTTGAAGAGTTCAGTGGAGACGGATCAAACCATACGAGTAAGCAGCTTAAGGAAGTGGAATCACGCATCGCGATTCTAGGTATAGGAATTTTGTGAGTATATAGAGATAGCTACTTGTACTTTGAACTTGTGGGTGAATATTGGGTGTTTTATGAAATGCATGGTTGTTCAAGTAAATGATTGATGGTATTCGTGAATGATGATAAGTATATGCATGATTCTGGTTTTGAAGTGGATTCTATGAAATGGGATAGCAAGGCTAATAATTGCATAAATCTAATGTTTTGATGCTCTTACAAAATGTAATTGCTTGGTTTTAAGAAAGCTTGTAGATGGGTCGGCTAGTGTTTTATTGATGTTGTGGAAAAAGCATTTGTGAAGTGCTAAACCCGGTTACCGGGATTGTTTGATTGTGTATGAGCCACCTATCGTATTTGTATGACATAAATTGCGCTAGAGCCTCGCTCGCGCTGGATTTCAGTGTTTTCACTTGTGTGAAACGTGCTGGTGCTTAGCTCACACTTTGATTTGAAATGTGACAATATTTTATAAACTGTATTGGACCTTTTGCTCGTACGTGGTTTTTGATGGTTTTCTTATGCATATAACCGTACTGGAGCGATGCTCGTACGTGGTTTCTTCATATTTTTATGCATAAATGCCGTACTAGAGTGTTGCTCGTATGAAGTGATTTATTATGATGCATGAAATTGTGCTAGAGCATAGCTTGCGCTGGTTTTCACACTGTGGTATGTATGAGGCTGTGGTGAGAGATACAGATTTGTGTTCAGGGAACCCAACAGGCCTAACAAACCTCTTGAGTGGGGTAAGGGTAAGGGTAAGGGGCTAGGACCTGACATAATCTATTCAGGGAACCCAACAGGCCTAACAGACCTCTTGAGTGGGGTAAGGGTGAGGGGCTAGGACTTGAATCAGGGAACTCAATAGGGGCGAGTAAGGCTATGAGGGGCTAGGACCTGGTATTGAGAGTACTCCCACGTGCACTTGAGACTATAGAGGTTACACTCGATATGGGGTAGATAAGACCTACGACAGGCACCCCCAACCTTGTTATGGGTCTGCGGAGTACGATGTACCGTGTATATCACATGGAGTACGATGTACCGCATGTTGGTTACTTGATTTGAGAAAGTTTGGCGGAGAACTAACCCACCTTCGTACCAGCATGATACCCCGCATACTGGGATCCGTTTGGCCTGGGATGATTTGTGACGATTGGCCAACATAATGAGATGAGTTATAGTGACATGTCTCCTTACTTGATTTACTTACTACCACATGATTTTAATCTCTAAGTGTGATTGTGATTGTTCAAGGTAGACCCGAAGGAGGGGTCGAGCCTCGTGGAATTGATTTGTGAAATGAAAATGAGGTTGTGATTGTGAATTGAGGTGATGGGATTGTATGTGTGTCAGGACCCTCTTCTCAATCCATGACTTTATCCAAAAATCACTATAAATTTTTCGCATTTTTAACTTACCTTTCCTCTCTTCAATGGTTGGGCTGTGATTCGATGTCAGAGTCCTCACTTACCACATCATCCATTACATACATACATGTCAATATATTATTACTGACTGTAACTGCTTTTATTATACATGTAAGATTATAAAATCTAATACAAATACATTCCCCATGATATATAACGTATACATCACTGTGTTGTTTCTAAGTTTAGATACACAACTGTACATAAAGGTATACCTGGCGATCGATAGGAACTAGTAGTGGACTCTGGGACACTATCCCTCGATAGCTCTCGCTCTACTGACGCTCTGTAGAGAGATGTAAAGAAAGGGGGGTGAGCATACAACGCGCTCAGTAAGGAAATCAGGCAAGCAAGTAGATATCAACACTATCTACTCAAAATAATGTTATGCCTTGAAAATATTATTTCCTTTACTCGCTTTAAAAGCATGTCTTGAAATATAATATATATACTTGTACAGAATAAATCCCATGTACAGAAAATCATGCTTTCTTTCTCAAATGTAGGCATGTAGTGCAAAACAATGCATCGTATATAAATCATGCCTTTATGTAAATCATGCCATGTATATTTAAATGACAATAAATATGGCATCAAATGATTCACAACACAAAATCGGAGTCCGACCCATCCCTCAGGTCTGTCCGCAGTTTAAATCAGTTAATCAATGTGATATATCATGTAAGACTCTGTGGTTAAAGGTAAATAGTATCTTGGATTATGATCATATCCGAAATGGATCCCAAGCAACACAGATCTCAGTGTGCGGGGCATCACTGCTGCAACGGGAGGATGGTCAGTCCACTACAGTCGTCAGCTATGCGTAACACACGGTACAGCGTACACCTCATGCCACTCAGACACGGTACAAAGTACACCTGTGGACCCTCACAGCCAGGGTGCCTCCCATAGGACTTAGCCCTCGTAATTATGGAAATATTTATACCACATTCACAAAAACCCTCATGCTGGCCATCCTCTCAAAATGTGACACTCAATCACACAAGAATGCGGCATGAATAGGTACCATGTATATAATATCACATACAGTGTGCGTCCTCGAGTGCGACACACAGTCGACACTGCGCTCCAACACTGTTTCACATCACAAACTCAACTCTAGTGTGAGCAATCTCCAGCAACTAGGTCAATGCATAGTTCATGTATTAAATCAAGTACGAGCAATAGCTCCCAGTACTATGCTATGCATATATCAAATCAAGTACGAGCAATAGCTCCAGCACTATGTCATGTATAAACCATGAAGAATCGAGTACGAGCAACGCTCCAATACTCTGTCATGTATCTCATGTAAAACTCGAGTACGAGCTAATCGCTCCAGCACTCTGTCTCATGCATATATCATATAAAACTGAGTACGAGTAAAACTCCAGTACTCTATCATGCATGTCATGGAAAGCTAGTGCGTATAAAAATCCAGCACTAATGTATGTGGAAAACATATGAATCCCAGTGTGAACTATGCTCTAGCACGATTCATTCTCACATAATATGATGGATGGCTCTTTAAAAGGGATTGTTTATAAAACATCAAAATCAGCACTATAAAGTGTGCTTAAGTCACATCAACCTTAAAATCATTAGCCAGTCTATTTATTTTCATGCTAGACAGCAATTAAACAATCACAATAATAGTTTCCATGCTTTTTGCAACTTTTCACAAAAGTTGACTTTTTGACTAACTAGGGGCAAAATCGTAATTTGCCACTATCGGGTCGCAATAATTATTATTCACTTTCTCTGACCCTCAGAGTTTTTAAGTGAATGTAAAAGCAGATGAAAATATGCGCAGGTATCTCTAACTACTCGCAAAAGTCCCTTACCTCGGATCACGTCACGTGACCTCACTTCCTCGGTGCTGCTAAATCTCGCAGTCCGATCAGCTCTCAATGTAAACTCCGGAGCTGTAAATAACCATTCCTCAGGTTAATCATAATTTTCCTACTGTATTACACATTAATACAGTCTATTTTCCCTTAATGGGCCTTAATAATCCTTAATGGGCCTTAATCCGTATTAAGCTCGTTTTTCACTTATTATTTCCTTCATCAGGGTCTATCGACTCATTGGGCCTATCAATACCCATTAGGCTTTATTCTAAGCTCTTTGGATAACCCGTATATCATTTACGACATTTAATTCAAAATTCCAATTATTAATTCACTAAATTCGAAATTTAATCCGAAATGCGTAAATTAAATCTTAAATACGCATAAATCACATAAATTATCGTAAATGAACTTTACTTACCCGAGAATATGCGATGGTACGCAAATCAAAGTTCGATCGGGCTTCCGTTCGAAATTTATCGTCGAATTGCACAATTAATTATATTTAACTCCGGGTCAATTTCCGATTAAATATAATTTAAATAAATTTATCGAAAATCAAATCGGTCACTTTTGACCTCGTATCGACTTACCCGAAGTCCGGTGAAATCCCAAAAATTTTTCTTTTCCTTTTTCTTTCTTTTTCCCCTTTTCTCCTTGGCTGAACCGGTCTGGTCCGGTTCAGCGCAGAACCTTCTCCCCTGAACAGCCGACCGGTTCAGGCATCCTTTGGTCGTACCGGCGTATTTCGGCCGGTTCCCGACTCATCACCGCCGCCGTTCGGCGCGCCTAAGCCTGGGCAACACTCGACTGGGCTCGATCGGGACCAAGCATCGTCGATGGCCGCCAGATTTCTTCTTTTCCTCCGCGGCTTCTCCTCTTCGATTCGTCGATGTCCGGCGTCGATGGATGGCGTGATCGGTGCCGATGGGTGTGCACGGTCCTCCTCTTCCTTTTCCGACCTCTGTCCTGCCCGTGGGGTGGCCGGTGGTGGTCGTCCAATGATTTCTCCCTCGGTTTACTTCCGTTTCCTCTATTCTCTCTCCCCGATTTTCAATCCGTTTCTCTTTTTTTTTTATAATATATTTTTATTATTATTTTATTATAAAATAATAATAAAAATCCCATAAATATCCCATAAATATCTAAAAATATCTCCAAAAATCATATTAAATTTATTTAATCCGTAAATGAATTTATCAGTCCGATTTTACCTTTTCGGTATATTTTTTTACTATTTTTGGGCTCATTTTTCGAGGTAAAAATTTTGATAAATTCTAATAAATTTATATCTTGATCAATTGGGCTCGAAATTAAATATTTTCCTTGATTTTGATCAAGATTCCTCAATTTCAT
This sequence comes from Firmiana major, assembly GCA_033439115.1. Lineage (NCBI taxonomy): Eukaryota > Viridiplantae > Streptophyta > Magnoliopsida > Malvales > Malvaceae > Firmiana > Firmiana major. The sequence continues at coordinate 41,346,483 of CM065903.1, forward strand.
ATTTTTAATGAAATTGTCTTATCGAAATTATACTGAATTTCAGTCATTTGACTGTTTTACCCCTGCACTTGTTCGGGAATTAACTTAACCCTTATCTCGCTGTTATGTAGCTTACATGCATTTTTAATTTCTCAAATAGTCAATTGCATGATAGTAAATAATCTTCTTATGATTCAACTATAATTACATAGTGTTCATACACATAGGAATCATAAGGAATAAGCTACAAAAATCAGGGTCTGACAATCCTCCCCCACTCAGAAAATTTGGTCCTCCAAATTAGAACCAAGTCACTCATCAAATAGGTGAGGGTACTTCTCTCGCATCAGACTCTCTAGCTCCCAAGTAGCTTCCTCTGAAGTATGATGCTGCCAGAGAATCTTCACTAACCCGATGGTCTTCGATCTCAATACCTTCTCCTTCCTATCCAATATCTGAATCGGTCTCTCAACATATGACATGTCCTCTCGGAGCTCCAAAGGCTCGTAACTAATCACATGTGTCGGATCCGGGTGATACTTCCGAAGCATCGATATGTGGAAGACATTGTGGACACCTGATAAGTCCGGTGGCAATGCCAACCTATACGCCTTATCTCCCACTCGATCAAGTATCTCAAAGGGTCCAATATAGCGAGGATTTAGTTTCCCTCTCTTCCCAAATCTCGCTATACCCTTGGAAGGAGAAACTCTCAAAAACACGGATTCACCAACTGCAAACTCTAGTGGCCTACGTCTCCTGTCAGCGTAACTCTTCTGTCTGCTCTGAGCTGTCCTCAGTCTCTCTACTATCAAGCGGACGTCCTCAGATGCTTGCGTAACCATGTCAGGAGTGAAAATCTTACGATCACCCACTTCTTCCCATCCAATAGGGGAACGACATCTACGGCCATACAAAGCCTCATACGGTGCCATCCTGATACTCGAATGATAACTGTTGTTGTAGGCGAACTCGGCTAGTGGCAGGTGGTCATCCCAAGAGCCTCGATAATCTAGCACACACGCTCTCAACATGTCTTCCAGAGTCTGTATAGTCCTCTCTGTCTGAGGATGGAAAGCGGTGCTCAAACTCAACTGGGTTCCCATAGCTTCCTGAAAATGTCCCCAAAAGTGGGATGTGAAGCGGGAATCCCTATCAGAGACTATGCTCACTGGTACACCATGTAACCTCACTACCTCGCGTACATACAGTTCTGCTAATGAACTCAGAGTATCGGTAGCTCTCATAGCTAGGAAGTGGGCTGACTTCATCAGTCTGTCGACGATCACCCATATAGCATCGTGATTCCTGCGGGTCCTCGGTAAACCCATCACGAAATTCATGGTGATATGCTCCCATTTCCATGTCGGTATAGGTAGAGGCTGCAATAACCCTGCAAGTTGCTGATGCTCTACCTTCACCTGCTGATATATGAGACACTTTGCCACGAAGTCTGCTACATCTTTCTTCATACCCGACCACCAGTATACCTTCCGGAGGTTCTGATACATCTTGTTACTCCCCGGATGTAACGTATACCTCGACGAATAAGCTTCCGCCAATATCAATCTCCTGAGTCCTGGATCCTCGAGAACACATAATCTACCTCTGAACCTCAGTAGTCCATCAGAACTCAACTTAAAATCAGTCACGGTGCCCTTCTTCATCTGACTACTCACATCCATACAAAATGGATCAGTCTGCTGAGCTACTCTGATCCTGTCCAACCGATCCGACTCCAAGTGTAGACTAGCTATCACATAGCCTGTATCCATGTCAGAAGGCACGACTCCCAAACTGAGGCTAGCAAACTGCTCTAGCAAATCATGTTCCCTAACCATCATGTACGATACCATCCCCAGGCTCTTCCTGCTCAAGGCATCGGCTACAACGTTAGCCTTACCCGGATGATAAAGTATCTCACAATCGTAGTCCTTCAGAAGCTCTAGCCATCTTCTCTGTCTCATGTTCAGCTCCTTCTGTGAGAACAGATACTTGAGGCTCTTGTGGTCGGTAAATATTTGGAACTTCTCGCTATACAAGTAGTGGCGCCATACCTTCAACGCAAACACTACTGCTGCTGGCTCCAAATCATGGGTCGGATAGTTCTTCTCATGATCCTTCCGCTGTCTGGATCCATAGCAACTACCTTCCCATCTTGCATCAATACGTAGCCCAGTCCCTGATGCGAAGCATCCGTATACACTGTAAATCCTCCTGAGCTGGTAGGGATAGTGAGAATCGGAGCGGTGGTCAATTGACGCTTCAACTCCTCAAAACTCTTCTCACAATCCTCGTTCCGTACGAACGGTGTACTCTTACGAGTAAGACATGTCAACGGAGCAGCCAACTTTAAAAATCCCTCACGAATCTTCGATAGTATCCCGCTAAACCCAGGAAACTCCTGATCTCGGTGACTGTCCTCGGCTGTTCCTACTGAACTACAGCCTCTATCTTAGATGGATCAACTGATACACCATCTCTCGATACAACATGTCCCAAAAATGAGATCTGTGACAACCAAAAGTCACACTTACTGAGCTTAGCATATAACTCATACTCCCGTAGCATCTGCAACACGATCCTGAGGTGCTCCTCATATTCCTCATTGGATATCGAATACACTAATATGTCATCGATAAAGACGATAACAAACTGGTCCAAATATGTCTTGAACACATCGTTCATCAAAGCCATGAAAGCAGCTAGAGCATTCATCAATCTGAATGGCATGACTAAGAACTCATAATGGCCATATCGGGTACGAAATGCTGTCTTGGGTACATCTCCACTCCGAACCTTCAGCAGATGGTACCCAGACCTCAGGTCAATCTTAGAAAAGACCTGTGCTACCTGAAGCTGATCTAACAAGTCGTCAATGCGTGGAAGGGGGTATCTATTCTTGATGGTGGCCTTATTCAACAATTGGTAGTCTATACACAATCGGAGGCTCCCATCCTTCTTCCTCACAAATAAAACCGGTGCTCCCCAAGGTGAAACACTCGATCGAACAAAACCAATATCCAACAGCTCCTGTAACTGTCTCTTGAGCTCCTCCAGCTCAACTAAGGCCATGCGATATGGTGGTCTTGAAATAGGCTCCGTACCAGGTACCAGATCTATACAGAACTCCATCTCTTTGTCTGGTGGTAACCTTGGCAATTCATCTGGGAAAACGTCTGGGTACTCACTGACCACAGTAATATCTAACAACTCTGGATGTGCCTTATCCATATCTACCACGTATTCAATGAAACCTTGATATGTCAAAGGTTTTCTAAATCAGTAATCACGTAATAAACATATCTAGTAGGGTTAGGAAACATAACTGTCTTAGCATAACAATCTAAAACAGCATGGTTTGCAGATAGCCAATCTATTCCTAATATTATATCAAAGTCACTCATACTTAGTGATATTAGATTGCCTATCATCTCCTTATCCCCTACTCTCATCTTGCAGTCATTATATACATATTCTACAACTTGACTACTATTTATAGGCGTACTAATCAACATCATCATACATAAATGTGTACGCTCTACATGTCTTGCTAATTTACATGCAAATGATGGCGATACAAAAGAATGCGTGGCACCAGGATTAATTAAAACATATGCTTCAATATCATAAATCAGGATGTTACCTCGAATCACATCCGATGAAGCATCAGCTGTTCCCTAGTCCAAAGCATGTACTCGCCCTTGACCTATCACTTGTTTCCCCTTCTCCTCTGCCTTCGCTCTACCTCTCTGAGCAGACGTACCAGCTGGGGTTCTATCAAACTCTCTGCCCATCTGTGGTGCAGTCACAAATGGCGCTAGGCACTCTCTAGCCATGTGCCCCTATTTCCTACATCGAAAACATACCATAGCACCCTGTGAACACGGTCTATCTCCATGTGATCTACCGCATCTTCTGCACTGATCTGCAGCAGGTCTCTGTCCTCCTTTGACAATGCCCTTTGCTGGGGCTACAGTCGCATAAGCAGAAGGTCTAGCATATCTCTCTCGTGCCTCCTCTACCCGTGATCTCTTACCGAAGAGTCTCTTCCCTCCTCGATAACTGACATCTCTAGCCGACCTCTTCTTCTGTATATCTCGGCTATGGCTAAACTTCCCAAACTTGAAAGCATTCCTCTCATAATCCTGCTCACATATTTACGCCCTACGCACTGCTTCCTCATAGGTCACTATGTCTAATGGGACCAACTTAGACCGTAGCACCGATCTCAACCCTTCAAGAAACCTGTGGACCTTTCTGGTCTCACTGTACATGGTATCCAGGTCATATCTTCCTAGGGATAGGAATCGAGTCTCATACTCGTCCACAAATAAACTCCCCTGGTGTAGTCCCAAAAACTCTGCCTGAAGTTTTCGCTGTGCGGTGTCGGGAACAAACTGCCTCCTGAAGGCCTCCCGAAATATATCCCAACTGATATTTGCGTGTCATGATCTCAATATAGGTCGGGTGGACTTCCACCAATGCTCTGCAGCTCCCTTCAGTAGGAACGCAGCAAACGCGACCATCTTTGAGGTCATACACTCGAAGAATCCATAAAGCTTCTCCAGTTCTGCTAACCACTCCTCAGCAGCCACTAGGTCCTTGACCCCACTAAAGGATGGGGGTCTAAACTTCTGAAATTCTCGCAACCGATACAGATCACATCCATATCCTAATCCACTACCACCCGAAACCAGTGGGGGTGTAGAAGTATCTACAGTCCTCTGTGCATCAGTTGTCTGCGTAGGTCTATCAGGGGCAACTGCCTCTCCTGTCGCAGCTCCTGCCTCCTGTCTCTGCCTACCTGGCATCGTCTGTGCTAGTATCTCAATAATAGTCTCGAGACCACGCTCTAATCTCGTGAAGCGCGTCTCGGCACACTCGGGTGCCTCAGTAGCACCTGGAGTCTCATGCGTAGGTAATAGTCCGGCAACAGCTCGTCTCTCGGGTCTATCTCCCTGGCCTCGAGCCCTACCTCTCATACCTCTACCACTATGCGTATTTGCCATTTAGGCAAAGTTCCTGCATTCATAATAATGAATTAGTCCATTTCCTATCCGGTATACACAGTTATATCTAAACGCAGCACAGTATTATGGGGATGTACACTTTCCTATTTTCTGACATCGACTCACATCAGACCAACCTCTGCTCTAATACCATTCTGTCAGGACCCTCTTCTCAATCCATGACTTTATCCAAAAATCACTATAAATTTTTTGCATTTTTAACTTACCTTTCCTCTCTTCAATGGTTGGGCTGTGATTCGATGTCAGAGTCCTCACTTACCACATCATCCATTTCATACATACATGTCAATATATTATTACTGACTGTAACTGCTTTTATTATACATGTAAGATTATAAAATCTAATACAAATACATTCCCCATGATATATAACGTATACATCACTGTGCTGTTTCTAAGTTTAGATACACAACTGTACATAAAGGTATACCTGGCGATCGATAGGAACTAGTAGTGGACTCTGGGACACTATCCCTCGATAGCTCTCGCTCTACTGATGCTCTGTAGAGAGATGTAAAGAAAGGGGGTGAGCATACAACGCGCTTAGTAAGGAAATCAGGCAAGCAAGTAGATATCAACACTATCTACTCAAAATAATGCTATGCCTTGAAAATATTATTTCCTTTACTCGCTTTAAAAGCATGTCTTGAAATATAATATATATACTTGTACAGAATAAATCCCATGTACAAAAAATCATGCTTTCTTTCTCAAATGTAGGCATGTAGTACAAAACAATGCATCGTATATAAATCATGCCTTTATGTAAATCATGCCATGTATATTTAAATCACAATAAATATGGCATCAAATGATTCACAACATAAAATCGGAGTCCGACCCATCCCTCAGGTCTGTCCGCAGTTTAAATCAGTCAATCAATGTGATATATCATGTAAGACACTGTGGTTAAAGGTAAATAGTATCTTGGATTATGATCATATCCGAAATGTGATCCCAAGCAACACAGATCTCGGTGTGCGGGGCATCACTGTTGCAACGGGAGGATGGTTAGTCCACTACAGCCGTCAGCTATGCGTAACACACGGTACAGCGTACACCTCGTGCCACTCAGACACGGTACAAAGTACATCCGTGGACCCTCACAGCCAGGGTGCCTCCCATAGGACTTAGCCCTCGTAACTATGGAAATATTTATACCACATTCACAAATACCCTCATGCTGGCCATCCTCTCAAAATGTGACACTCAGTCACACAAGAATGCGGTATGAATAGGTACCATGTATATAATATCACATACAGTGTGCGTCCTCGAGTGCGACACACAGTCGACACTGCGCTCGAACACTGTTTCACATCACAAACTCAACTCTAGTGCGAGCAATCTCCAGCAACTAGGTCAATGCATAGTTCATGTATTAAATCAAGTACGAGCAATAGCTCCCAGTACTATGCTATGCATATATCAAATCAAGTACGAGCAATAGCTCCAGTACTATGTCATGTATAAACCAGGAAGAATCGAGTACGAGCAACGCTCCAGTACTCTGTCATGTATCTCATGCAAAACTCGAGTACGAGCTAATCGCTCCAGCACTCTGTGTCATGCATATATCATATAAAACTGAGTACGAGTAAAACTCCAGTACTCTATCATGCCTGTCATGGAAAGCTAGTGCGTATAAAAATCCAGCACTAATGTATGTGGAAAACATATGAATCCCAGTGCGAGCTGTGCTCTAGCACGATTCATTCTCACATAGTATGATAGATGGCTCTTTAAAAGGGATTGTTTATAAAACATCAAAATCAGCACTATAAAGTGTGCTTAAGTCACATCAACCTTAAAATCATTAGCCCATCTATTTATTTTCATGCTAAACAGCAATTAAACAATCACAATAATAGTTTCCATGCTTTTTGTAACTTTTCACAAAAGTTGACCTTTTGACTAACTAGGGGTGAAATCGTAATTTACCACTATCGAGTCGCAATAATTATTATTCACTTTCTCTGACCCTCAGAGTTTTTAAGTGAATGTAAAAGCAGATGAAAATACACGCAGGTATCTCTAACTACTCGCAAAAGTCCCTTACCTTGGATCACGTCACGTGACCTCACTTCCTCGGTGCTGCTAAATCTCGCAGTCCGATCAGCTCTCAATGTAAACTTCAGAGCTGTAAATAACCATTCCTCAGGTTAATCATAATTTTCCTACTGTATTACACATTAATACAGTCTATTTTCCCTTAATGGGCCTTAATAATCCTTAATGGGCCTTAATCCGTATTAAGCCCGTTTTTCACTTATTATTTCCCTTCATCAGGGTCTATCGACTCATTGGGCCTATCAATACCCATTGGGCTTTATTCTAAGCTCTTTGGATATCCCGTATATTATTTACGACATTTAATTCGAAATTAAAATTATAATACACTAAATCCAAAAATTAATCCGAAATGTGTAAATTAAATCTTAAATACGCATAAATCACGTAAATTATCGTAAATGAACTTTACTTACCCGAGAATATGCGATGGTACGTAAATCGAAGTTCGATCGGGCTTCCGTTCGAAAATCAATTCTGATTAAATATAATTTAAATAAATTTATCGAAAATCAAATCGATCACTTTTGACCTCGTATCGACTTACCCGATGTTCGATGAAATCCGAAAAATTTTCCTTTTCCTTTTTCTTTCTTTTTCCTCTTTTTCCCCTTTTCTCCTTGGCTGAACCGGTCCGGTCCGGTTCAGCGCAGAACCTTCTCCCCTGAACAGCCGACCGGTTCAGGCATCCTTTGGTTGTGCCGGCATATTTCGACCGGTTCCCGTCACATCACCACCGCCGTTCGGCGTGCCTAAGCCTGGGCAACACTCGGCTGGGCTCGATCGGGACCAAGCACTGCCGATGGCTGCCAGATTTCTTCTTTTTCTCCGCGGCTTCTACTCTTCGATTCGTCAACGTTCGGCATCGGTGGATGGCGTGACCGGTGCCAATGGGTGCGCACGGTCCTCCTCTTCATTTTCAGACCTATGTCTTGTCGGTGGTGGTCGTTCGGTGATTTCTCCCTCGGTTTGCTTCCGTTTCCTCTATTTTCTCTCCCCGATTTTCAATCCGTTTCTCTTTTTTTTTATAATATATTTTTATAATTATTTTATTATAAAATAATAATAAAAATCCCATAAATATCCCAAAAATATCTAAAAATATCTCCAAAAATCATATTAAATTCATTTAATCCGTAAATAAATTTATCAGTCCGATTTTAGCTTTTTGGTATATTTTTTTACTATTTTTGGGCTCATTTTTCGAGGTAAAAATTCTGATAAATTCTAATAAATTTATATCTTGATCAATTGGGCTCGAAATTAAATTTTTTCCTCGATTTTGATCAAGATTCCTCAATTTCATATTTTTAATGAAATTGTCTTATCGAAATTATACTGAATTTCAGTCATTTGACCGTTTTACCCCTGCACTTGTTCGGGAATTAACTTAACCCTTATCTCGCTGTTATGTAGCTTACATGCATTTTTAATTTCTCAAATAGTCAATTGAATGATAGTAAATACTCTTCTTATGATTCAACTATAATTACATAGTGTTAATACACATAGGAATCATAAGGAATAAGCTACAAAAATCAGGGTCTGACAATGTGTTTGAGAAAGAGTTTTATGATGTGGGTTTAAAATGGAGGTTTCTTAATAAATTGCCTTTTTATGAATTTAAATGAGATTAAGCATGATATGATTTATACATGACGTTTTTACCATGTTTTATACGCCAATGTACATGATTTTGATACATGATATAAATGTATACTCATATGGCATAGTCTTACTTCTTTATGCTCCTACTACAAACGATTTATGCATAACATTATCAACATGTAGAGAGAGTAGTTATCTACCATGCTTGCATTATTGCCTTACTATGCGTGTGGTTGCTCATCCCTCTCTATTTTTCCCCTCCTACAGAGCGTGCATAGTAGCCCAATGAGGACTGAGGCGTGGTAATTTGGACATCCGCTGCATCCCCATCACACAGAGGTATATACACAGTGATTCTTTTTGTATCTAAACAATGTAAAAGCACAATATTCTTTTGAGTTGTAATTATGGGGGATGTAGATGTTAGTAAAACATGTTTTTGTATACGTACACGATTAAATGCAAATGTATGATATCGTTTTATTTAACTGAGAATGAATGAGATGTGATGTTTATTATTAACTCACAGCCCAACAGTGTGGTGGTAAGTTTGTTCACGATCGAGTAAGGTAACAGTAAAACGTGAAAAATTTATAGTGATTTTCGGTTAAATGGAATGAAAATGGGTCATGACAGAGATTGGTACAGAGCTGTGTTGGCTTGATATGAGTCAATAATAAAACGTAGGAAAGTACATCCCCATATTACTGTGGTTTTGTTTAGATATAACTGTGTATATCGTGATGGATTGAGCTTAATAAATTATTTTAATACAAGAAGTTAGGCACTATGCCAGTTACACGCACAGGTAGAGGGGCATGGGCACATGCTAGAGGCCATAGAGGTAGGCCTGAGAACCGTGCGGAGCCACAGACTGAGCAGGCTCCACAAAACCCTGCTGAGAGAGCAGAAGATACAGAGGCACGCTTTGCTAGGATAGAATGGAGTATTGAGAATTTGGTGGAGATAGTCACGTAAGCATTGGGTGCCGGTAATAGACGAGGTCCCGTGGCACAGCCTACTACTAAACAGGCAGCTGCAGAGGCAGAGAGACCTCAGACTGTTGAGACAGCTATAGTTACACCATCTCCAGCCCAGGATATAACTTCTCCTATCACTCCACAGCAAAGCGGTAGTGATTTGGGTTATGACTACGATTTGAGTAGATTGAGAGAGTTCCAAGCATTGAAACCCCAGTGTTCAGAGGGGTGAAGGACCCAGTGGTTACGGAGGATTTGGTGTATGAGATGGAGAAACTATATAGGTTTTTTCAATGCACTTCAGCTGAGAAGGTTGTCTTTGCCGTGTTTATGTTGAAAGGTGAGGCAGAGCACTGGTGGAGGTCCACCGAGGCTATTTTGAGGGCCAGACACTCTGAGATCTCATGGAAGATATTTATAGAGGCCTTCAGGAGACAATATATTCCAGCCACCGCATAGAGAAAGCTGTAGATGGAATTTATGAATCTAGTTCAAGGGAACCGTATTGTGGATGAGTATGAGTCCGTTTATGTCCTTGGGGAGATATGACCCGGACACGATGGGTAGTGAGACCCGAAAGATTCAGAAGTTCATGGATAGATTGAGATTGGCCATCTGGACTAAGCTAGCTCCCTTCGACATCTTGACCTATGAGGAGGCTGTACATAAGGCTCAGTTATATGACCAAGATTTTGAGCGGAATACCTCCGAGCTTGGGAGAATCAGTGTTAGAAAAGATAGAGACCGGAAGAGATTCGAGATGGATAGAGGGCCCAGGAGAGGTGGCCAAAGATATTTTGATAAGAGGCCCAAGATTGATGAGGTCTAGGAGAGAGCTACTAGACCTCCCATGTACCCGGCTTTGACTACCCCGAGAGGTATGACTATTGGAGGACCACGACCTACCAGTGTAGGAGATGTGGGAGATACCATGGGACTAGGCCATGTCAGATACCCCTTGTCTCATGTTATAGATGTGGGAGGTCGGGACATATATCGAGGTTTGCAATGAGATGATTGAGACTGCCCCACAGAAGGGCAAGGAGCATGAGGGAGCTCCTGTTGAGACAGCAACCCCAAAGAGGAGGGCTCAGCCGAGGAAAAAGGGAAAGAGGTTGTGGGTGTGAGTAAAGGAAGGGTGCACGCACTGGACCAGGACATTGCAGACGCATCGATGGATGTGATTAAAGGTACCATCCGAATCTTTAATTTAGAAGCATTGGTATTATTTGATCCTGGTGCCACGCATTCATATCACCTTCCTTTGCACATAAATTATTGAAGCATGTGAAACCAACATTGTTGGATAAAATGTTGATGATTTCCACACCCATGAATGATAGTCAATTGACTGAGCATGTATGTAGAGATTGTAAGTTAAAGATAGAGGGGAAGGAAATGATAGCCAATCTGATGTTATTGAATATGAATGATTTTGATGTAATTTTGGGAATGGATTGGTTGGCTACCAACCGTGTTGTGATGGATTGTCTTGCCAAAACATTGATGTTTTCAGGATTAGACAATCTTATTGTAAACTTTGATGAAAAGAAATTATATGAAAATAGTATGTTTGTTTTAAATAAAGGAGTATGATTTTAAATGCATATTGCTTGAGAGATAAATTTATTGTTTATGATAAATGTTGAATGTGGAGTGATGGTTTATGTTACTAATGATGGAGAGGATAATGTGAAGGGTTCATTGCATACGTGGTTGATATAGATAAGGCACACCCAGAATTGAGGGACATAACCGTAATTGCGGATTACCATGATGTCTTTTTGGATGAATTACCAGGACTAACACCTGAAAGGGAAATGGAATTTTGCATAGAGTTAGTGCCTGGTACTGAGCCGATATCTAAACTACCGTATCGAATGGCTCTGATTGAGTTACAAGAGCTGAAGAAACAACTACAAGAGTTACTGGAGAAGGGGTTATAAGACCGAGTGCCTCACCTTGGGGAGCTCTGGTTCTATTTGTAAGGAAGAAGGATGGAAGCCTCCGACTGTGTATAGATTACATGTTGTTGAATAAGGCCACCATTAAGAACAAGTACCCCCTTCCAAGGATCGACGATTTGTTGGATCAGCTCCAGGGAGCCGAAGTGTTTTCTAAGATAGACCTGCACTCAGGGTACCATCAGTTGAGGATCAGGAGTAGAGATATACCCCAAGACAACATTTTGTACCCGTTATGGCCACTACGAGTTTTTTGTGATGCCATTCGGATTGACGAATGCTCCTACAGCATTTATGGCATTAATGAATGATATATTCAAGCCATACCTGGACAACTTTGTAATTGTGTTCATTGATGACATATTAGTTTATTCCAAGTCCAGGGAGGATCATGAGGATCATGATCTGCAGACCCTCTGAGAGAAAGGGTTGTATGCCAAACTCAGCAAGTGTAACTTTTGGTTAGAGCAGATCTCATTTATGGGCCATGTTGTGTCGAAGGATGGGGTATCGATGGATCCATCCAAGATAGAGGCAATTGTATAGTGGGAACAGCCCAAGACAGTTACTGAGATCAGAAGTTTCTGGGATTGGCAGGATATTACTGGAGATTTGTAGAAGGTTTCTCCAGACTAGCTGCTCCATTGACACGCCTCACACGTAAGGATGTTAAGTTTATGTGGGATGAGGCATGTGAGAAGAGTTTAAGGAGCTTAAGCGTCAATTGACCACTACTCTAGTTCTCACCATTCCTACCAGCTCAGGAGGATTCTCAATGTATACGGATGCATCACACCAAAGACTAGGCTGTGTGCTTATGCAGGATGGAAAGGTAGTTGCCTATGGATCTAGACATTTGAAAGATCACGAGGGGAACTACCCGACACATGATTTGGAGTTAGTGGTCGTGGTATTTGCTTTGAAAATATGGCGCCACTATCTCTATAGTGAAAAATTTTAGGTGTTCACAATTCATAAGAGCCTTAAGTACCTGTTCTCATAGAAAGAGCTGAATATGAGACAGAGGAGATGGCTCGAACTCCTAAAAGACTATGATTGTAAAATCATGTACCACCCGGGTAAGGTAAATGTAGTTACCGATGCTTTGAGCAGAAAGAACCTTGGGTTGGTGTCTTATATGATGGTATGGGAACATGAATTGTTGGAACAATTTACGGACTTCAGTTTGGATGTAACCCCACTTGGATCTGGGTGACTTGAGATCATGGCTAGTTTAAGACTGGAGCCAGAATTGATTGGCCATATTCGACAAGCCCAGCAAAGTGATCGACGGTGCATTAATTGGCTAAAGCAGGTACAGACAGGTGTGGGTAGTGATTTTGAGCTTAGTACAGATGACTTATTGAGGTTCAGAGGCAGAGTATGCGTTACCAAGGATCCTGAGACCAGGAAAATGATTTTATCAGAGGCTCACTCATCGAAGTATACGATACATCCGGGAAGTACCAAGATGTATCAAAACATTCGAAAAGTGTATTAGTGGTCTGGAATGAAAAGAGACATTGCTGAATATGTCGCTAAGTGTCTCATTTGTCAGCAAGTGAAGGTAGAGCATCAGAAGCCTGTAAGATTATTGCAGCCTCTACCGATACCGACATGGAAGTGGGAGCACGTCACCATGGATTTTATGATGGGGTTACCGAGGACCCGCAGAGGTCATGATGCCACATGGGTTATTGTGGACCGATTGACTAAGTTCGCCCATTTCTTGGCTTTGAAAGCTACCGATACATTGAGTCAGTTGGCGAACCTGTATATTCGAGAGATAGTACGGCTACATGGTCTACCAATGAGCGTTGTTTCTGCTAGGGATGCCTGCTTCACTTCCCATTTGTGGGAACATTTTCAGGAAGTACTATGGACCCAACTGAGTTTTAGCACCGCTTTTCATCCTCAGACAAACGGGCAGTCAGAGAGGACTATACAGACCCTCAACGATATGTTGAAAGCGTGTGTGCTGGATTTTAGAGGCTCTTGGGATGACCACCTGCAGTTAGCCGAGTTCGCCTATAATAATAGCTATCATGCGAGTATCGGGATGGCACGCTATGAGGCATTGTATGGACATAGATGCTGTTCCCCTATTAGATGGGAAGAGGTTGGTGACAGACAGATCTTTTCTCTGAACTTAGTTCAGCAGGCATCTGAGGATGTCCAATTGATATGTGAGAGATTACGGACAGCTCAGAGCCAGCAAAAGAGTTATGCTGACAAGAGACGGAGACCACTAGAGTTTGATGAGGGTGAGTCGATATTTCTGAGAGTTTCACCATCGAAGGGTATTATGAGATTCGGTAAGAAGGGCAAGCTGAGCCCTACATATATAAGACCCTTCGAGATTTTAGAGAGAGTGGGAGATAGCCGTATAGGTTGGCATTGCCACCGGACTTGGCAAATGTCCACAACGTCTTCCTCGTCTCTATGCTTCGGAAGTATCACCCGGACCCGGCACACGTGATAAGATATAAGCCGTTGGAGCTCAATGAGAGTATGACATATGTTGAGAAGCCAGTTCGGATGTTGGACAAAAAAGAGAAAGTGTTGCGGAATAAGACAATTCCCATGGTGAAAGTTCTTTGGCAACATCACACAGTGGAAGAGGCCACATGGGAATTGGAGAACTTGATACGGGAGAAGTACCCCCAACTTTTTGAAGAGTGACTTGGTTCTAATTTGGAGGACCAAATTCCTTGAAGGAGGGGAGAATGTGAGACCTCGTACATGTATATTTGTAACGTGTGTAATCGGATCAATTAATGTGAATGGACTTGTAATGTAAAGCATAAGTGGTGTAAGTCCATGGATTCAATGTACATATGTGTAATATGATTTGTAATGTACACACGAGTTCCATTTTATATGAATATGAGGAAATGAGTTCTTACAAGAGATAAATGTGATTAGAACTCAAAATGAATAGTGTGGTAAATGGAAGAAAGTTGTATGAATATAAATGCTTCCATTTGGTTTTATATAGTATACCTTGGGATATACAATGAATGCACACAAGTTTCAATGTGCATCAGGTATGAATAGATGACATTTTCAAGTTATAAAGGAGGATGGATGAGAAAATGGCTATGGTAGCAAATTAAGGGTGTTTTGGTGTGAATTGCAGCAGAAGAATTGCAGGAAATCTGGAAAACATGAAGGCCAGATCGATCTCATAGGATGAGAGATCGATTTGGAAGAGCTAGAATGCTCTTATTTGGGCAATGGAATAGAGCAGATCGATCTCCAATGGGGCCAGATCGATCTCCTAAGCATTCTGTAATGAAAAGATCGATCCTCAAGCATACAGATCAATCTCCTTAGCTTTCTGTTTGGGAGCAGATCGATCTCATGCTTCGACAGATCGATCTCGTGCTTAAAATGCCATGAAAAAGAGGGATTTAAGGGGACCAGATCGATCTCCTCTTGGTGCAGATCCATCTCCTCAAGCTATTTCTATAAAAGGAGTGCTGAAAATAAAAAAATTTCGAGAAAAACATCAACCTTCCACTTCTAACCCAAAAACCTAACTTTCTCTCTCCAAAATCAGCCATTTCTAGCAAGAATTGAGGGGAGGCCATTAGAAGTAAAGTTGTTCTTCTTGAGGAAGAGAACAACATAGTTGGAACCCAAAATCTCATTGTTGATATTGAATGAGCTAAGGGCATTGACATTTGGAATAAGAAGAAAAATCATATTTGGTAAGATTCTAATGCTCAAATCCAAGTACATTGTTTATTTAGGTGATTTTGGAGTTGAGTTGGATGTGTATTAATGGATAAATTATCTAGGGATGTGGTGGAATTGGTGTGACCTAGAAAACCTAGAAAGGGTATAATGTGAGAAGATATGGGAGGAATGAGTTTATGATTTATGGGCATGCTAAGTTGTTATTAGCGTAGTATGGATGATATGAGATAATTAAATGTAATTACATTGTGAGTTTAGAGGATTTATGGGAATGAGTATGTAAATGCTTGATAAATACCATAGTGAAGAAGTCAATGAAATATGAACACTATGGACTTAGTATCGATTTAATATCGATTTGGAATGAGTTGATAGGCCTAAAAGGAATCCATAGATAAGAGAAATGAAACAAGGCCTTAAGAGCGTTAATAGAAACTATAGGTCGAATCGACTATAGTGAACGCAAAGTGTCCTGTTATATGGATCGAACATAATGTGAAATATGATTATGCGCAGTTTCGAAGAGTCCGATGGAGACGAATCGAACCGTATGAGTAAGCAGCTTAAGGAAGTGGAATCACGCATCACGATTCCCGGTAAAGGAATTTTATGAGTATATAGAGATAGCTACTCGTACTTTGAACTTGTGGGTGAATATTGGGTGTTTTATGAAATGCATGGTTGTTCAAGTAAATGATTTATAGTATTCATGAATGTTGATAAGTATATGCCTGATTTTGGTTTTGAAGTGGATTCTATGAAATGGGATAGTAAGGCTAATAATTGCATAAATCTAATGTTTTGATGTTCTTAAAGTGTCTCAGGAGTTGCTGCCTGACCAGTAGGGTTCGCCTGCTCGACTGTGCCCTGTCTACACTCAATCCTGGCCATCTCCTATGTAAACAACTCCATGATAGTGTCTACAATCCGCTCTAACCGGGTTATATGTGCCTCTATGGCATCGCTATAGCTTGGGAGGGCTCTACCAGAACTAGACCAACCATGCCTCTCGGGCTCATCTCTACGCCCCTGAGAGTGCGAACTCTCTCCTCTACTACTGCAACGTCTGTCAAACTTCCTGCATACACAACAATAAGTTTCGCAGTCTAAATCTAGCTCGGTATACACAATTGTATCTAAATAATGCATAGTATTTTAGGGATGTATACTTCCTAACTACTAACATCGACTCACTACAAACCAACTTCGCTCTGATACCACTTCTGTCATGATCCATTTTTTGCAACTAACTACTCTACTACTATTTGGGTTGTAAGTTAATATCACTTACCTCATTCTCATCTATTCCATCATTTTTTATTAGATTTGTGTAAAATAATATAGAAACTGTGCTCTTATTTAAAAGAAAGTCGTTTACATCAGTTTCTGTTATATACATCCCTTAAATACAAAAGATAATGTCACTGTGCATTACCAAACAGATACAAAATTCACAAGTGTATACCTTTGAACTGCTGGAGGACTAGAGAACATGGTAGCAAGAATAAAAGCAGTAGACACACTCTAAGGCGTAGAATTTGTAAAGGAGGAAATAAGGGGGTGAGCTAGCACGCTCTGTAAGGAAAATATGAAAGCAGGTAGATAACTACACTATCTAAAATGCTTAAAATACATATATATCTTCCTCATAAAATGATATTCATTTATTTCAAAATAGCATCAATTTATACGAAATCATTAATTCGCTAGATCGCTATATGCATCATCATTTCAAATCACACAGTACACACTTCGAAAACCATTTTAACATAGTAAAACAATACACCTGAGATTAGGCTGGGATGTAATATCAAGTTTCAAGGGAGATATGGCCATAGTCATTCGATTCCAGGCAATTGCAGATTAGGTGTGCAAGAATCCCATGCTTAGGGAGGCAGATCAACCATTCCGTCAGCTTACTAAGATAACTAAGATATCACGGTACATCGTACTTTGTGGTTTACCTCACGGCACAACGTACTCCATGGATCCTTATATATTGTGATATATAGCTGAGTAGACCACGTAATCTCGAGGTTTATCCTCTTAGTATCACTATCATCCTTTACCATATCTCAAAATCGTGTGCGAGCAAGTGAGTGCAAGAACACCTAGCAAAATACAATGGCTCCAACACAGTTCTATTTGAAAGCATAATAAGTGTAGGAATTCACTAGCGAGCAGGTCAGAGTAAGAACACTTAGTAGTACCTGACGATTCCAACATGAATTCAAAATCGAGAGTGAGATCTTTAGTGTATCACTCAGCTTACACACAGCTCTAGCACCGCTTTCATTCTCAATTTAATTTTAAAACTAAGTGCGAGCAGTTCGGGTAACCTAGAGTACCACGTTGGCTCTAACACATTTTCACATAGAAAATCAATAGATGGCTCACTTTTGATGAAAACAGTACTCAAAACCAAGTTCAGCATAAAAAACGGTGTAAAACATAGCAAGAGGGGTAGCTTCCCGTATGGTCACTCATCCATGGAATTTCTCCCACTCAAGCACGCTTAACTTTGGAAAACGTATAATTTAATGTAGACAGTAAAATATTGAGCCAACTATCATTATACATGTAAGACCCCGTATATGTATAAGGGTAATGTGTGTAATTGGATCAAATAATATGAATGGACTTGTAATGTAAAGTATGATTGATGTAAGTCCATGGATTCAATGTATGTATGTGTAATACAAATTATAACGTACATACAAGTTTCATTGAGTATGAATACGAAGAAATGAGTTCTAGCAAGTGATGGTTGTGATTGAGACTCAAGATGAGTAGTGTGGTAAAATGGAATGGAATTATGCTTCCATTTGGTTTTATGTAGCATACCTTTGAACATACAATGAATGCACACAAGTTTCGATGTGCATAAGGTATGAATGGATGCCATTTTCAAGTTATAAAGGTGGATGGATGAGAAAATGGCCATGGCAATAGATTAAGGAGGTGTTGGTATGAGTTGCAGCAATGAAACTGCAGGAAATCTAGAAAACATGAGGTCCAGATCGATCTCATAGGATGAGAGATCGATCTGGAAGAGCCAGAATGCTCTTATTTGGGCGAAAGAATAGAGCAGATCGATCTCCAATGGAGCCAGATCGATCTGCCAAGCATTCTGTAGTGAAAAGATCGATCCTCAAGCACCCAGATCGATCTCCTTAGCTCTCTGGTTGGGACCAGATCGATCTCATGCTTCGACAGATCGATCTCATGCTTCAACAGATCGATCTCATTGCTTCGACAGATCGATCTCAGGCTTAAAAATGCCATGAAAAATAGGGATTTTAAGGGACCAGATCGATCTCCTCTTGGACCAGATCGATCTCCTCAAGCTATTTCTATATAAGGAGAGCTGAAAATCTGGAAATCTCGAAAAAAACATATTAACCTGCCATTTTCAACCCAAAAACCTAACTTTTCCTCTCTAAAATCAGCCATTTTCAGTGAGATTTGGAGAGAGATCATTAGAGGCAAAGTTGTTCCTATCAAAGAGAAGAACAACATAGTGAGAGGGCATCTTCCCATCTTTGGAATTGAAGGAGTTAAGGGCATTACCATTTGGAGCAAGAAGAGAAATCATATTGGTAAGATTCTAACACTCCAATCCAAATGCATTAGCTATTTAATTGATTTTGGAGTTGAATTATATGAGTATTGATGGATAAACTACCTAGAAATGTAGTGGAATTGGTGTGACCTAGAAATCTAAAATGGGTATAATGTGAGGATATGTGGGATTGAATGAGCCTATGATTTATGGCATGCTAAAGTTGTTATTGGGGTAATATTTATGATTTTAAATGGTTAAATGAGATTACATTGTGAGTTTGGAGGAATTGTGGAAATGGGTATGTATATGATTGAAAAATGCCATAGTGAGGGGATTCATGGAATATGAACACTATGAGCTTAATGTCGATTTAATATCGATTTTGAATAAGTTAATAGGCCTAAGAAGATCCATAGACTCGAGTTATGGATAAAGTAATGAAACGAGGCCAAATAAGCTTTAATAGAGGCTATAGATTAAATTGACTATAGCAAGCACAAGGGTTGCATTATATGGATCGAATATAATGCGGGATACGATTTTGTGCAGTCCCGAAGAGGTCGTTGAAGACGAACCGAACCGTACGAGTAAGCAGCTTAAGGAAGTGGAATCACGCATCGCGATTCCAGGTAAGGGAATTTTGTGAGTATATAGAGGTAGCTGCTCGTACTTTAAACTTGTGGGTGAATATCGGGTGTTTTTATGAAATGCATGATTGCTCAAATAAATGTTGATGGTATTCGTGAATGATGATGAGTATATGCGTGGTTTTGGATTAGAAGTGGATTTTATGAAATGGGATAGTAAGGCTAATAATTGCATAAATCTAATGTTTTGATGCTTTTCAAAACGAATTTGCTTGGTTTTAAGCAAGCTTGTAGATAGGTCGGCTAGTATTGTATTGTTGTTGTGGAAAAGCATTTGTGAGTGCTGAACCCGAATTGTCGGGATTGATAAATTGTATATGAGCCGCCTATCACATTTGTATGACATAAATCGCGCTAGAGCTTCGCTCGCGCTGGATTTCTATGTTTTCACTTGTGTGAAACGTGCTTGAGCTTAGCTCTCGCTTTGAATTTAAATTGTGATGATGTTTATAAACCATACTGGAGCTTACGCTCGTACGTGGATTTGAGTGGTTTTTCTTATGCATATAACTGTACTGGAGCTATGCTCGTACATGGTTTCTTCATATTTTATGCATAAATGTCGTACCAGAGCGTTGCTCGTACGAAGTGATTGGTTTGATGCATGAATTCGCGCTAGAGCGTAGCTCGCGCTGGTTTTCACACTGTGGTATGTATGAGGCAGTGGTGAGAGATGCGGATTAACTCAGGGAACCCAACAGGCCTGACAGACCTCTTAGGTGGGGTGAGGGTGAGGGGCTAGGACCTAACATAATCCATCCAGGGAACCCAACAGGCCTGACAGACCTCTTAGGTGGGGTGAGGGTGAGGGGCTAGGACCTGGATCAGGGAACCCAACAGGGGCGAGCAAGGCCATGAGGGGCTAGGACCTGGTATTGAGGTTACTCCCACGCGCTCTTAAGACTATAAAGGTTACACTTGGTATGGGGTAGATAAGACCTATGGCAGGCACCCCCAACCATGTTATTGGGTCCGCGGAGTACGATGTACCGTGTATATCACATGGAGTATGATGTACCGCGTGGTGGTTACTTGATTTGAGAAAGTCTGGCGGAGAACTAACCCATCTTCGTGCCAGCATGATACCCCGCACACCGAAATCCGTGTGGTCTGGGATGATATGTGACGATTGGCCAACGTAGTCACTTGAGATATAGTAACCTGTCTCCTTGCTTGATTTACTTACTACCACATGATTTTAAATCTCTAAGTGTGAATTGTGATTGTTTAAGGTAGACCCGAAGGAGGGGTCGAGCCTCGTGGATTTGATTTGTGAAACGAAAATGATGTTGTGATTGTGAGTAGATGTGATGTGATTGTATGTGATGAGAAAGAGTTTTTTTTTTTTTGACATGGGTTTAAAAAGGAGGTTTCTTAATGAATTGCCCTTTTTATGAATTTAATTGAGATCGAGCATGAGATGATTTATACATGATGTTTTACCATGTTTATATGCCAATTTTACATGACTTTGATACATGATATATATGTATACTCATATGGCATAGTTTTATTCCTCATGCTCCTATCATAAATGATTTATGCATAACACTATCAGCATGTAGATAGAGTAGTTATCTACCATGCTTGCATTATTGCCTTACTGAGCGTGTGGTTGCTCATCCCACTCTATTTTCCCCCTACAGAGCGTGCATAGTAGCCCAGTCAGGACTGAGGCGTGGTATTTTGGACTCCACTGCATCTCCATTGCTTAAAGGTATATACACAGTGATTCTTTTTGTATCTAAACAATGTAAAAGCACAGTATTCTTTTGAGTTGTACTTATGGGGTATGTAGATGTCAGTAAAACATGTATTCGTATAAGTACACAATTAAATGCACATGTATGACATCGTTTTAATTAATTGAGAATGAATGAGATGTGGTGTTTATTATTGACTCATAGCCCAACAGTGTGTGGTGAGTTAGTTCACAACCGGGTAAGGTAACAGTAAAACGCGAAAAATTTTCAGTGATTTTCGTTTAAAGAGAATGGAATTGGGTCGTGACAATACACTTACAAAACAACTTTTCTCAATGAAGACACTGAAAGCATGCACTTTATGCATTTATGTTTTTTCGATAAATTTACAGTATAATTTCATCTGTAAATTGGGTTATTTTAGGAATTTCCTATAATTTGGTTTTTATGTAGATATTTCAATATCTATATACTCTATACTATTTATTTGCATACAGGAGGTAAGAAATATATGTATAGCTATCTCTAATAGCTTGTATAAATCTCTTACCTCGAATGTCGTGAAAGTCACGTTTCTTTGTTTTTCACTCTCGCAATTCGGTCTATTTGGCTCCAAATATATCTTCGGGAGTTGCAATTGTCAATCAATTACATCAGTCAACATTGATATCTTATTTTTTTTTTACTTTATTACAATCATTTTATGGTATTGGGCCCATTTACACTTTAATGGGACTTACCCCATTTTAAGTCCACTTTCACATCACTATTAATCTCGATAAAACTCTTTGGGCCCATTAGGCCCATTAACACTCATTGGCCTATTGGTGGGGCCCACTTGGAATCATTGGACCGAAGACAGCCTTAGCCTATGGGAGCTCTCGACCATAGCATAGGTGTCGACCACTCCTACCCACCTATGGCCAAGGCACACAACCATTCACGCCAACATGCTTGGTTTTCACCTAAGCATTTCATCAAACATGTGGTCTTCATGCCTTATGCCTTAATTAGTTTTTCTTTAAGACATTTTCACAAACACATGGCATACTAACCATATAATCTCATCTAAATCAATAAATTGAATAAAACTAACCACGCCATCATGATACCCACATGCCAATCTATCCATTCATGTTATAAAATCATGTGTATGTGCATGGAAAACAAAATATCCATTTTCAGCCATAGTGTTTTCATGTGGTTCATGGCTGTTTTGATCATCAATTTATACACCAATCAACTCCAAATAATTCATAAATAAACATACTTGAAGTTGGAAGCTTGAAAACTCACCTAACTTGGTGTTCCCACTTTGGTCAAAACTTGTGGTTGATTTTGGGTCCTCCAAATCAGCTTCCTAGGTTCTGATTTTTGCGTATGTTTATCCTCTCCCAATATGGAATAACTTTCGTTAAGGTCACTTGTTCCAATTATGTCTCTAAAGTGGTGTTTTCTAGAGTGAGAAAGCTTGAAACTATTACTTTAATGGAATTTCTCTCTCTACTTGAGAATTAAGAAAATGATAGGAAAATTTGTTATTTTTTTTCTAACTTAATTTCCATTCACTTAGTCTTATTTTTAGCCCTTGAAATTGGGATAGCCATTGGAATCGGGCTTGCAATCAAAATGGGCTTGAATTTGGGCTTGTCCATTAACTAATGGGCTTTAAGCCGTTATCATAATGGGTGCTCAGTTTGGGCTTTGTTCTTGGGTTTATTAGGCTGGATTTTCATGGTGATTTGGGCCTTTAATTACCTTAAATTTTGGTCCATAAAATTGGCCCAAGCTCTCAGCCCAATGGGCTTTCACGTGAGGCCCACATAGTTTAGGCTTAATGGGCTTTATCCTTTAACCTCTTTCCCAATAGCATTTTCTCCCTATTTTTCAGCCTATTTCATTATGGCCCACTTATATTTTATATATTTAATTAACTATTTGGCTGAATTTCCATGTAAAATTGTCCACTTTTATTTTTCTCATGTCTTGACCATGATTTGGTTAAAATTTAACCATGGTTAGTTAAATAGTCAAAGTCAATATTTTCCATTTAACTTTTGTTGACTTTATTGAATTTTATAGAAAAAGTTAAATTAGGTGTTTTTCATTATTAAGACACCTATCTCTGCGTTTTGGCCATTTTCGGGAGGCGAAAATGCTAAGAATCGCTTAAATGATTCATTTGAGCTCATTTAGGCCCTTTTTGAACTTTCCACTACTTCCATCTTATCAGGGCCAAACCAAACTGACTTTCTTTCTTGAACCCATTATTTTTTCATGTTGTAAGTTCTTATCTTCAGTCAGACTGGTCGAAATCCCATCGGTTTAGTTAGAGCTGACCATAGCTCATATTTTACCATTTGGTGCTTTTATAAGCACTTCGCATTTTACTTGCACGTAAAACATAGAATGCACATCTCTTATCATTCATATAACATATATCAAGGGTTAACAAATTAGAATCATAAGGATTACATGAAAATTACGAGCCTTACAATTTATAAACAAAGGTAATTCATGCAAAACATTGCATTCTCATATGAAGCTTATAAAACATATCATGCCATTTCATTTCAATCATAAAATTATGGGATTTCATCATGTAAAAACATGTAAATCGGGGTTCAACCCATCCCTTGGGTTTACCCTTATTCATAAATATATGCGTTCATATAAAACCACAAAACATGTATCGAGGTTTGACCCATCCCTCGGGTCTACCCTTGTTCTCATGAAATCATGTGGTAAATTAAGTGAGATTGATGACTATTGGTATAATTTTGAGGACTATGATCATATCCCAATTCGGTGATCCCAGGCTACACAGATCCTAGTGTACGGGGCATCATTACAACAATGGTAGGTGGGTCAAATCCTCCCTACCAGCTAACAACTCTACAACTCCACAACGCCACAACACAAATACTCATAGTACAACATACTTCGTGTTTCGTTCATGGTACAAAGTACTCTATGGACCCTATTTCAGTTCGATAGTCAAATGCCATATCTCAAAAATGCACGTGCAAGTATCTCATACATGTGACACACAGTCTAACAAGGCCTCCAGCACAGCTGTTTCATGTCATCTCTTCCAAAGCTAGTACATGCAAGTAAACTCCAGCACGGCCTCATGCACAAATCATATAAAATCTAGTGCGAGCATTGCTATAGCTCTATATCATGTATATTGATGTAAAATCAAGTTGGAGCAATGCTCTAACACTATGCCATGTACAATTCATGTAAAACTAAGTACGAGTATCACTCCAATACTCTATCATGCATAAATCACATTAAAATCAAGTACGACCAACTCTCCAATATTATGTTATGCTGCGAGTAACACTCCATCACTAATTTATGTAGAAAACATATAAAAATCAATATGAGCAGTGCTCCAACACGATTTGTTTTCACACACTCGATAGATGGCTCATTTCACAGAGATTAACCCTATTAAATCAATTCGGCACTATATTGTGCTGTTTTCACATAAATTATGAAACCATACGTCAATCTATCAATGCATATGCTAAATAGCAGTAAAAGCACTCAAAAACATGTTTTCCATGCTTTTTATGACTTTTCTTAACTTCTGACTTTTTACCCTTAATAAGGGTAAAATCGTAATTTTCCCATGTTGGGTCTCTATAAATTTTATTCAGTTTCTCTACCCCTTAGAATTTTTAAGTGAATGTAAAAGCTGGCAAAAATACGCACAGATATCTCTAACTACTCGTAAAATTCTCTTACCTGAAATCGCATCGAGTAATTTCACTTTCTCAGAGCTGCTCGATCGTGCAGTCCGATTCTCTCCTAATGTAATCTCTGAAGCTATATATAATCATTTATTAGGTTAATTACACTTTTTCAACTGTATTCTATGTTTAATATAGTCTATTTCACTTAATGGGACCGTTTACTCTTATTGGGCCTAATTGCATCCTAATAGGCCTAACACTGTCTTAAGCCCATTTCACTTTACTATTCATTTCATTTGGGCCTATTGGGCTTGTGGGGTCCACTAACTCTTATTAGGCTTGGTCCGAGGCCCATTAACTCTTATTGGGCTTAAAGCAAGTCGGCTTGGCCCATTTGGCCTCTCGGCCATGGAATGTGGCCGAGAGCCATGCATATCGCACATGGCTGAGCACTATGCTACACCACGCCAACCTTGGCCTTCTGCCTAGCCATTCACTTAGGCATTTCATCAAACACTACCTATGCATGCCTAAAGCCTTTATTTTATGTTCACTTAGGTATTTTATCAAACACCTTATATGCCACCTTCAATTCATCAACCAATTGATCAAATTGATTAAAACTAACTATGCCATATTCATGTACACATGCATACCAACCTATACATGTCTTAAAATGGTACGTTAATCCTCTCTCAATTTGGAACAACTTTCATGCAGATCACTTGTTCCAAATATGTCTCTAGGTTTGTGATTTCTAGTAAGATAAAGCTTGAACACTAATGTTTTAATGTCTTTTCTTCTTGTTGCCGAGAGCTTATGGAGAAGAAGACTAAGTTTGGCTAGTTTTTTAACTTAATTAATTAACCCACTAAATGTTCATTTTCAGCCCACAAATTGGGCTTGGTAATGGTATTGGGCTTTGGCAATTTGGGCTTATATTTTGGGCCTAAACTATTAACTAATGGGCTAAACTTTTGGGCTTTCCAATTAGGCTTTCTGTTTGGACTTTTAGGCCCAAAATTTTTCTACCAATTGGGCCTTCAATTGAGCTAATATTGGGCCCACCAAATGGCCCAACTATTCAGCCCAATGGGCCTATAAAATTCAGTCCACTACGGATCCAGCTTAATGGGCTTTAAGGTTTCCACCAACTGGCCCATCGATTTCTACCCATTTAATTTAATCCGGATTTCAATTAAATTCATTTTCCTTAAGGAATTGAAGATCGAGAGTTTTAGCTAAAACTATTTCTTCCCCACTTTTTAACCTTGGTTGGGTTAAATTTTAACCATGGTTAGTTAACTATGGTCAAAGCCTATATTTTTTAACTAATCTTGACTTTCTTGACCATTAACCATGTTTGACTTTTTCTTAAAAATTCAAAAGTGTCAATACTCATAGTTAACACACTCATCTCTGCATTTTGGTTATTTTCGGGAAGTGGCATAGCTAAAAACATCTTGAACGGTTCATTTCAAGTTCGTTTAGCCCTTTTTTTGGCCTTTCCTCTACTTCAATGTGCTCAGGACCAAATAAAACCGACTTTCCTTCATGAACCCTCTATATTTTCACATTATAAGTCCTTATCTTCAATCAAACAGATTTCAATCCATTCAGTTTTGCTTGTGGCTCTTATAGCCCTTATTTGGCCTTTACTTGACTTATATGAAATTTACTTACTTCATTCACAGTTTCATTCTAATAAGTACTCTCCTTATGATTCAACTTACATAATAAAAATGTTTACACATAGGAATCATAAAGGAATATAGTACAAAATATGGGTCTTACAACTTGGTCAAAACTTTTAAGGGTTTCGCCTTTCAATATGGCTCCTTGATGACTAATTCTAAGATATGTTAATTCTCTCTCAACTTGGAACAACTTTCATGCAGATCACTTATTCTAAATATGCCTTTAAGATAGAGATTTCTAGTGTGAGAAAGCTTGAAAGTTAGGTTTCCATGGTGTTTCTTTATTGCCAAGAGCTTAAGGGGGAAGAAGGCTTGGCTTTGGCTTTTACTTAGGAAATTAATCCATTTAATCTACATTTTCATCCCACCATTTGGGCTTGGTCATGGTTTTGGGCTTTGGCAATTTGTGCTTAAGTTTTAGGCCTAAACTTTTAACTAATGGGCCTAGTTTTGGGCTTTCCAATTGGGCTCTCTGTTTGGGCTTTTCTTTTAGGCTTTTAGGTTGGATTTTTCCCTGGTAATTGGGCTTATAATTTTCCTCATTTTAGGCCCATCAAATGGCCCAACAATTCAGCCGATTGGGCTTGCCAATTCGACCCATGCTTATTGTACCTTAATAGGCTTTTAAATTTCCATAAGTTGGCCCATCGATTTCTACCCATTTAATTTGATCCAGATTTCGATTAAATTAATTTTCCATACTTAAGGAATTGAACATCGAGTATTTTAGCTAAAAATATTTTTTTCCCACTTTTTAACCTTGGTTCGGTTAAATTTTAATCATGGTTAGTTTTTTTAAGGTCAAAGTTAACATTTCTTAACTAATCTTAACTTTTCTTGACCATTGACTACGTTTGGCTTTTTCTAAAAAATCCAAAAGTGTAAATTCTCATGGTTAACAAGCTCATCTCTACATTTTGGTCATTTCCAGGAAGTGAAAATAGCTAAAAACACCTTAAACGGACCGTTTAGAGCTCGTTTAGCTCGTTTTTTACTTTTCCTCTACTTCGACATATTCGTGATCAAACCGAACCAACTTTCCTTCTTGCACTCTCTATATTTTTATGTTTTAAGTTCTTCACTTCAGTTAGAAGGATTTGAATCCCTTCGGTTTAGCTTGTGGCCATCTTTTCCCTTACTTGCCCTTTACATGGCTTATATGCATTTAGTCTTTTCACTTGTATTTTCATTTCAGTAAATGCTCTTCTTATGATTCAATTGACATAATCAAATGTTTACACATAGGAATCATAAGGAACATAGTAAAAATATGGGTCTTACAATATCAAATCTAGTGCGAGCAAGCTCTAGCACTATTTGTTTCCACAAAATCGGATATATGGTGCAATTCTGATAAAAGTGGTGCTCATGATTAAATCAAATACAGAAAACAACACCTACTTGAGTGAGAGAAAAACATTTTCGTCAAATCACTCGTCACATATATTCAATTCTGAGAAACATGCAATTTAATGCAGATAATCGAGAGCCATTTTATCACTACTTATTCACAAAAAAAAATGCTTATTCATGCAAAAACACATCATTTCATGCCATTTTGGTTTCTCTAAATTTCTTTTGTAACTAAAGGTATTTTAGTAATTTGCCTAATTTTAGTGTAATTTTGAAAATTCCTAATCTGGTCTCCTTAGAGAATTTAAAGACTATGAAATGGTGACGAAAATTCGAACAACTATCTCTAAGAGCTTACGAAATCCCTTGCCTCAAAATGAGTCGATTGCAAATTTTATTCTCAATCTCTCTGGATCACATTGTCTTTGTTGCTCCGTTTTACGACATTGGGAGTCGCAATTTATTACCAATCATATCAATTAAGTCTGATACTGTATGTCCTATATTCTTTATAGTTTAATTGACATATTGGGCTTGATTTCCTTTACTCGGCTTTATCAACCTTTATTAGGCCCATTATTGGCTTAAGCCCATTTCTACTTCACTATTCATTCTATCAAGGGCCATTGGCTTTTTTAAGCCCATTAACATTTATTGGGCATTGTGGAGGTCACTAGCCTTATTGGCCTGAATGCACATGGGCTTAGCCCATGGTACCTCTCAGCCATGGCACTGTGGCCGAGCATTACCACACCACACCATGGCCGATTGGCCACCATCACGATGCCATCTTGCTTGATGTTCTCCTTGGCATTTTGTCAAACACCTATCATGCATGGCTTATGTTCTTAACTTGGTTCTTTATGGCATTTCAACAAATACCTTAAGTACCCATGCATGAAACTATCCAATTTCTGCAAATTGATTCCACCAAACTACATAATCATCATCCATACATCATTATCAACATCTATGTATAATCAATTCATCACCATCTTAGCTTAAACCCATTTCTCTTTCTAAACCAATTTTCGACCACAAGGGATTCATAGAGTTCTAGGTTGTTTTGATCCACAATATATATACCAATCAACTCCAAATAATAATTAGATAAACATATTAGAAGTTGGAAGATTGAAAACATACCTAGCTTAATCTTTCCATCTTGGCCGAAACTGAAGGGACTGAAGAACCTCTTCAATTCAACTTATTGGATAATGGCTTTAAACTATGTTATTCACCACATCAAATCTATTTGTATAGTGATGAATTTCTAGAGAGAGAAAGCTTGCACAAGTTAAGCTCATTGGTGTTGTCAGGTTGGAAGAGAAAACAAGGGGGAAAGGCTGAATTTTTTGATTTCTTACTTAGAAAACACTTAAGTTATTTCTTAAAAATCAACCCATGAAATGGGCTTTACATTGGATTAGGTTTATCCATTTTAGGCTTTAGTTTGGGCTTGGACATTTACTAATATCCTTTCGGTTTGGGCCTTAGAAATTCAAAAATTGGATACACTCATTTGGGCCTACTTTATGTCTTATTTTTTGACCAAATACATGGCCCAAAGTTTGGCCTATTAACCTTACACACTAGGCCCATTAGTTTTTAAGACCTAATGGGCTTTAGCCATTTAATTTCTTATCGCAATATCTCTCTTCAATTTCAACCGACTCAATTTATTCCAAAATTGATTTTACTTACTTTCCATATATAATAGGCTGAAAATTAAGTGTTCTAACCAAAAATAACTTTTCCCACACATTAACTACGGTTGGGTTAACTTTTAACCATGGTTAGTTCTTTATAGTCGAAGTCAACATTTCCAAGCTAACTTTGACTTCCCTTGACCATTGACCACGTTTGACTTTTTGATCAAAATCTAAAAGTGTAGTTTCTCATGGTTAACACTCTCGTCTATACGTTTTAGCCGTTTTCGGGAGGTGAAAACACTAAAAACACCTCGAACGGTCCATTTCGAGTTCGTTAAGCCCCTTTTTGGCCATTTCATTATTTCCACATTACCGGGATCAAACCAAAACAACTTCCCTTCATGGACTCTCTATATTTCCATGTTTTAAGTTTTTATCTTCAGTCAGAATGGTCAAAAAGCCCTCAGTTTAGTCTGAGCTTACCATAGCTCACATTTCACGTTTTGGTGTTTTTATAAGCACTTCACTTGTTATTCACATTCAAATGCTAAAATACACTCTCTTATGATTCTCATAGCATATACTAAACATTTACAACATGATATCAAAAGGTGTACAATGCCAAAGTACAGGTCTTACAAGTATGTCAGCAGATTAAGGTAGAGCATCAAAAGCCTGCAAGATTGTTGCAGCATCTACCTATACCGACATGAAAATGGGAGCATGTCACCATAGACTTCGTGATGGGTTTACTGAGAACTCGTAAGAATCATGATGCCATTTGGATAATTGTGGATAGATTGACTAAGTCCGTTCACTTCTTGGCTATGAAAGCCACTGATACTCTGAGTACATTGGCGGATCAATATGTGCATGAGATAGTGAGGCTACATGGTGTTCCACTGAGCATTGTTTCTGATAGGGATTCCCGTTTCACTTCCCACTTTTGGTAACATTTTCAGGAAGCCATGGGAACCCAGCTAAGTTTTAGTATAGCTTTCCATCCTCAGACAGATGGTCAGTTAGAGAGGACCAAACAGACATTGGAAGATATGTTGAGATCGTGTGTACTAGATTTTAAAGGCTTCAAGGATGATTACTTGCCACTAGCCGAATTCACCTATAACAGTTATCACTCAAGTATTGGGATGACACCATATGAGACCTTTTATGGCCGTAGATGTCATTCCCCTATTAGATAGGAAGAAGTGGATGATCGAAAGATATTTGCTCTTGATTTGGTCATTCAAGCTCTTGATTTGCTCTTGATCGAAAGATATTTCCCCAGTGGATATGTGAGAGATTGAGAATAGCTCAAAGCAGGCAGAAGAGTTATGCTGACAAGAGACGAAGGCAATTGGAATTCACAATTAGTGAATCAGTGTTTCTGAAGGTTTCTCCTTCCAAGGGTATAGCGAGATTCAGGAAGAGAGGTAAACTAAGTCCTCGTTATGTTGGACCCTTTGAGATCTTGGATTGAGTGGGAGATAAGGCCTATAGGCTAGCATTCCCACCGGAGCTAGCAGGTGTTCATAATGTCTTCCACATTTTCGATGCTTCGAAAGTATCATCCGGATCCTGACACGTGATTTAGTATGAGCCATTGGAGTTTAATGAGGATATGTCATATGTAGAGAAGCCGATTCGGATACTTGATGGGGAATATAAGGTATTACGATCTAAGATAATCGCTCTAGTTAAGGTTTTCTGACAGCACCACACTTTGGAGGAAGCTACGTGGGAATTAAAGAGCCTGATGCGAGAGAAGGATCCCCAGCTATTTGAGGATTGATTTGATTCTAATTTGGAGGACCAAATTTCTTAAGGTAGGGAGGAATGTAAGACCCGTAACTTTGTATTGCATTCCATATAGTTCACGTGTTGTAGACATTGAATTATGTTAATGGAATAATAACAAGAGTGTTTATTAAAGTATAAGTGCAAATGAAGTAAAAAATACACATGACGCATATAAAGGCTAAACATGAGCCCTAGTAACCGTAGACTAAACCAAAGGGATGCCAACCATTCTGACTGAACATAAGAACTTAAATCATCACAATAAGGACAGTTCGAGAAGGGAAGTTAGTTTAGTTTGATCCCAATAGTGTTGAAGTAGTGAAAATGCCAAAAAGGCCTAAATGCGCCTAAAATGGACCGTTTGAGGTGTTTTTAACACATTCACCTACTAAGGATATCCAAAACGTGGATATGGGCTAACCAAGCATTGAAATGCCTAAACTTGGAATAGTTGACTTTAGTTAAATGTGGTCAATGGAAAAAAGTCAACAAAAGTCAGATTTGGAATGTTGACTTTGGCTATAAAACTAACCATGGTTAAAACTTAACCAAACCATGGTCAATGAAAGAGAAAAATTATTTTGGGCTACCAATACTTAGAAATTCAGCCAACCATAAGGAAATGGACTTAAAATGCTATTGGGTTAAATAAAAGTGGGCTGAAATTGAAGAAAAACAATTGGGCCATGTGGTTAAATGGTTAAAGCCCATTAAGCTAAAAACTAGTGGGCCAAGTGTATAGGCTTGTTGGGTTGAATCTTTAGGCCAATTGAATGGGTTGAAATCAAGATTAATTGATGGCCCAAATGACATTAAAAATGTAGCCCAATAAGATGTATAGGAAAGCATAAACCGAAAGCCCAGTAATTAAAAAGACTATAGCCCAATTCCATTAAAGTTAAGCCCAAAACTATTCCAAGCCCAAACCAATTGACAAGCCCAATCCATCGGCTATTTTTTAAGGATATAATGGCTAAAATCCAACTATGGCCATAAGTCTTCTTATATCTGTATGGTACGACATTGTCACCACTGTGTGAGGTGACATATGTCCCCCTACTATGTGTCTGGGAATATGATAACCCATGATTTATGTCTTAATATATATTGAATTGCTAAATGTAAAGAAGTTTCTAAGTTTGAGTAGTGTGAATTGAAATATGCTGTACGATTCTGTATTAATATGCATATACCCATCCAGCGAATTAACAGTTTCGCATTGATGGAAGTTGTTTTAAAAAGAATGCATATGTTTATAAGGAAAATGAATAGATCTGTATTTTAAGCACGTAGATAGTGTAGTTATCTACCTACTTTCATATTTTCCTTTCTTAGTGTGTTAGCTCACCCCCTTATTTCTCCTCCACAGATTTACGCTATAGTGAGTATACTACAGTCGTCCCTGCTATTGTATTGCTTCGGTCATCCAACATTATAGAGAGGTATACATTTATGATGAAAATTTTGTATCCTGTAAATTAATGCATAGTAAAGTTTGAATTTTTGTATTTTAGGGGATGTATATAACAGAAACTGATGTAAATGCTTCCGCACATATATATATAAGTTTCAGTTTCTATTCTACTTCATTTGTATAACTTTATTTAACTAAAATGGATGAGATATGAATTGGATGTTGACTCACAGCCCAACTATAAGTGGTAAGGTAAAGGTCACGGACAGGGAGTGAGGGTCGTGACATACATAAAGTTGGGATGTGAGTAAACATCCAATCAATATCTCATCCATTTATAATTTAATAAATTCGTTTAAATGAAATAAAATAGAAACTGGACATTTATATATATGTGTGGAAGAGTTTACATCAGTTTCTATTATATACATCCCCCAAAATAAAAAAGATAAACTTTACTGTGCATTAGTTTACAGGATACAAAAATTTTCATCTCAAGTGTATACCTCTATACTGTTGGATGACTGAAGTAACACGATAGCAGGAACAACTACAGTGTACTCACTACTGCGTAGAATCTGTGCAGGAGAAATAAGAGGGTGATCTAACACGCTCAGTAAGGAAAATATGAAAGCAAGTAGATAACTACACTATCTACAAGATAAAAATATATACATTCATTTTCCTTATAAAACATATACATTCTTTAAAATAACTTCCATCGATGTGAAATCATTAATTTGTGGGATGGGTATATGCATATTCACACAACATACTCTTTTCACACTACTTATCTTTAAAATCATACAATACACATTTCGAAATCACTTTGCACTTAGTAAATCAATATACATGAGACATAATTATGGGTTATCATATCCCCAGACACACAGTAAGGGAAACATATGTCAGCACACACAATAGTGACATTGTCATAACACTCAGATAAATATAAGACTTTTGGCCATAGTCAGATTCTAGGCAAGCATTGATCAGGTGTACGGTAATCCCATGCTTAGGGAGCAGGATTAACCATCCCTTCAGCTCATACAGAAATCACAGCACATCGTACTCCATGGCTAATGCTCATGGTACATCGTGCTCCCGTAGATCCTTATCACTCATTTCCATTATTTCAAAATCTCGTGCGAGCAGGTATGTGCAAGACACACAATAGTACACGATGGCTCTAGCACAGTTTTACTTAACACATAGCATAGTCATAAAAACCTCATGCAAAGCAACTTAGCGTAAGAGCACACAGCATACCTGAGGCATCTAGCACAGTTTTCATAGGAAATTACATGCGAGCATAGTCAGAGTAAGACACACAGTAATACTCAAAGGCTCTAGCACGATTCCAAAAAACCTAGTGCGAGCTCTTGGGTGGAACACACAGCATCACCCAAGGCTTCAAGCACCCTTTTTATCTTTTCTCAAAAATCCTTTTAAAATAATGTGCCAGTAAGGCTGGTAAATCTACCATTGCCACTTAGGCTCTAACAAAATTTGACACAGAAAAGAAATTGAAAGCTCCATTCACTGAGTATGAGTGAGAGGGAAATCTCTTTTCAATCACTCATTAAAAGCTTTTCACGTAAATTACTAATCAAAGAGCCCGTCTATTATTACTCTTTCTCAAAATGTTTGCAAAAACTTCTTTTCACAACAATAACATGGAAGTCATGCAACTCATGCTTATAGGTTCTTTTCACAACAAGACATTGAAGTCATGCAATGCATGCATATACACTTCTTCTCATACGTAGTTTTCACATAGCTACTTCAGTAGCTATATACTCTATAGTATTCATTCGCACACAGCATGTAAGAAAACATTCGTATAACTATCTTTGTATAAATCCCTTACCTCTAATTGTGCTCGAATCACTTTCTTCGATTTCCACTGCTTATCGACTCCAATTATATCTTCAGGAGCTATCTCAATTTTTTTCTCCTCTTTGGTAAATTTGGGGGAAAACTCATTTTCTCCTTCAATTGATCGACTCAACCTCTAGTTTTCAACTATGTTGTTCTCTTCTTCTGTAGGAACAACTTTGCTCAAATGATTTTTTCTCAAATCTCTATTGAAAGTGTTGGTAATCTAGGGAGATGAAGTTTGCTTTCTTTGCGTAAAAACAGAAGTTTTGAAGTTTCTAGGGAAGAAGCTAAATGTCGGGTTCTTTTATATAGAATTCACTATATGAGATCGATCTCCTATGGTAGAGATCGATCTCCTCTTGCTCTAATTGCATAATTTACACCCTTGGAGATCGATCTGCTCGAAGGGATAGGATCGATCTTTACCACGAAAAAAACTTCAGATATCAGTCTGCCAGAGGGATGAGATCGATCTGTTTCTGATCGAGACGCAATGAGATCGATCTGCTTGGGGATGATATCGATCCTTGCTTAGCAAAAGTATACCGAGATTGATCTGGCTTGAAGGAGGGATCGAACTCCCCTTGCTCTGCAGCATATTTAGCTGAAATTTTTCCCAGATTTTTAAAGCTAACTTCATATCAATTTGTTTCACTATTTATTTTGCATTCAATCCACATTTATCACTTAAAAAGGTTCATTTCTTATAATTCAAACATAACGAAACTTGTGTGTACATCAAATTTATGGACCTTACATCTTTTTTGATTCATATTACATAAACAAGTGTATACTTAGGGAATCATAAGGATACACATGAAAATACGAGCCTTACAGTTAGCTAGTAGTTGAGGATTTGACCCACCTCCCGTTACAGCAGTGATGCTCTGCACACCAAGATCTTTATAGCCTGGGATCACCAAAATTAGGATATGATCATAATCCTCGAAAATATACAAGTAGTCATCAATCTCACCTGATATTTCTTTTTTGATATGTCACATGATTTTATACAAATTGGGTTGACCCGAGGGATGAATTGAGCCTCGATATATGACTTTGTGTTTTTATATAACTGTAAATGTTTATAAACCAAGGTACATACGAGGGATGGATTGAGCCCCGATTTCCATTTTTTGACAATATGAAATGCCATATTTTCTTACGATTTAAATGAAATGGCATGTTATAATATGATTTATAAGCTTTACATGAGAATGCAACATTTTTACATGAATTATTGATGTTTATAAATAAGCATGATTTCAGCATACATGGATGATGTGTACATACTTTTCACAAGTTTTACAGATAAAGATAGATGCATTAGATGTGAAATGAAAAGGAATATTTTAAAGCATAGCGTTATATTCATGTAGATAGTGTGGTTATCTATTTGCTTGCCTGATTTCCATACTATGCTTATGAGCTCACTCTTTTCATTTTCCCTCTCTACAGAGTATCCGCAATAGCTAGAGTATGGTTTAGGACTGGTATTCCCTTTGTCCACTACATTCTCATTGAGCTTAAGGTATACACACACATACGATTTTGTATCTGAACGTATAACCGCACAGTGATGTAAACGAATGTAATATTGGGGATGTATTTGTATATATGTGAGCTCACTTATGGTATAAAAGTATTTATAGTCAATAGATAGTTTATATTGACATGTAAGCATTCTATAGAATGGATGATATGGTAAGTTGAGGAGATGATACTGATATCGAATCATAGCCCAACTGACGTTTAAAATTGTTTTAGAAGGAATGGTAAGAAAAAAGCAAAAAATAATAAGTGATTTTTGTAAAAGTCGATCATGATAGAATGTTATCAGAGCGGAGTTGGTCTAATGTGAGTTGGTGTTAGTGCTTACGAAAGTTTACATCCCCAAATTACTATGCTGTTTAGAGACAAGTGTGTATTTTGAGATGGGAATTAACTAAATAGTGGTTGTAAATGTAGGAATCAAGCCTATACGGCTAATACCAACCGTGGTAGAGGGGCGAGAGGTCCTGCTAGAGGCCTTAGAGGTATGTCTGAGAGTCGAGACGAGTTTTCATCTCACCATACGTCACCGTGTCCCACAGCTTTACAAGATTAAAGCATAGTCTAGAGACCATGATGCAGATGTTTTCATAGGCTATGCATGGGAGGCAAGGTCTGGATGCAGGGACTGCTACTAGATAGGCATCTGCTCCTAATACATCTGCATAGCCTGCACAGACGCCACGGCCTACAAATACTCCTACACCCCTACCAGTTTAGGGTACGTCTTCTCATGTTGATCCGCAGCAGGTTAGTAGTGGATGGGGTATGGTTGTGAGCTGGATCGTTTACGACAATTCTAGAAGTATAAATGTGAGAACTGTGAATTTTGTATACCCCATTTATGAGAATTGTAATTGTGTGTATGTAATTATGATATGTTGTGTACACATAAGTTTTAAATATGATGAAGTATAAGAAGATGAGATTTTTAAGTCTTGAATGTGTACAAATTGAAATATGGACTATGGGGTAGATTTTGAGAAGTTTTACATTAAGTTTCCTGTAAATTAATGCAGTAGCAGTACAATCTGTGAAGGCCAGATCGATCTCCAAGGATGAGAGATAGATCTCATGGCTCCAAAATTTAGGAAATGTGCAAGAACTAATAGGCAGATCAATCTCTAAGGGAAAAGGATCGATCTCCTTATGATTCTACAATGAAGAGATCGATCTCATGAAGAAGAAATCAATCTCAAAATGTTTCAGTAAAGAGAAGATCGATCTCCTCAAGGAGCAGATCCATCTCATGAAGTATTCTGCAAACTGAAGATCGATCTCATAATTGGAGCAGATCGATCTCACCTCACGATAGATCGATCTCTTAGGCATAAAATTAGCCCAAAACGTTTCCAAATTCAAAAAGAAATTGATCTCATCAAGGACCGTATCGATCTCCTACCCTCCGTCTATAAAAGGACCCCCTACGTTTCTCATGAATCTCAAATTTTCTCTCTCCAAAAACCTTATTTCAACCGAAACCTTAGCTTTCTCTCTCCTTTAAATCGCCCATTTCTATTCGAATCAGGGGTTGTGGTAAGAAAAAAGTTATTCCTCATCCAAAGGAGAGTAACATACTTGGAAATCGAAGGACGAATCGAATCGAGGTGTGAATAGAGTTCTCCATAAGTTTTGTGTAAATTTCTAAGCTTTAATCTTTGATATTGGAGTGAGTTTGGTGATTGTGACTATAGGAGTTGTGATAAAATAACTAGGAAATAATTAGAGTTGATGAAATTGTGATTTTGTTGGAATGATGATTATATTATGCAATTGTGGTAATTTTGGGATTCTAGCTATAAATTGGGATTAAGGCAATGAGGTGATTTTGGCATGGATATTATACATGAAAAATGTAGGACCTGAAATGTAGTGGTTGAAAATGTGGATTAGGATAGGAATATGAGAAAAATGAGATTTGTAATATTTAACAAGAATATGAGCAAATATGTGCTCGATGATGTGATTGAGATGAATTATTGATGTTTTAGCATCATTTGGATAGCCCGGGAGTTCCAAAGAGGAATACGTGGTTAGTCCGTTGTTTGGGGGAACGATTGCACTATACGAGGTGCAACAAGATAACGAAAAACTGAAACTCATTTGTGTATGTGATTTTGTGATGATATTGTAGCATGAA
Source organism: Firmiana major (assembly GCA_033439115.1). Classification (NCBI taxonomy): domain Eukaryota; kingdom Viridiplantae; phylum Streptophyta; class Magnoliopsida; order Malvales; family Malvaceae; genus Firmiana; species Firmiana major. The sequence continues at coordinate 41,384,926 of CM065903.1, forward strand.
ATGTGATTTGATAAAACATGCATGTTTTATGAGTTGTGAATGAGTTGTTCCACACGATTTTATAGCCGGTTGGGGCCTAATTTTTATAAGTTGTAAACTAAATGTTAAAATGTGTAACAACCGTTTTGAGTTTTAAAAAGTGAAACGTGATTTAGACTCTAAGTTAAGGTGTACTGAGATTTGAGAAATGTATGCGTGGTTTTGCTGGTTTGAGCTCGATTTTGACATGTTTTGTGTTGAGTACAAAACGTTTTTGAGATGAATTTTATGAGAAAAACCATTATGAGAGCTACGTGAAGGCAAAACAGTTTTATATGATAATGGCTATTACTGAGACTTAGGCTTGTTATGTTGAATACACATCAGGTTTTGCTCTTGTAGCATGTAAGACCGGGTCGTGCTCTAGTAGCACGTAAGACTAACTCCTCTGTTTTGGTAACATGAGATGACCCCACTCCGCGACAGTGATTGGTGGCATTACTCTGATAGCATGTAAGACTGGGCCGTGCTTTGATAGCATGTAAGACCGACGGCTGTACGACTCTGATCAATTCTACAGCGAACCATGGCCATGGGTGTATTATTGTCGATAAAATCCCTCGATTGGAGATGTCCGCCTAGGGGACGAGTTCAATCGTTTTGATATGCCATAACGAGTTTTTATATGAGTTTCAATTGCCTAGTCTCATTTTACACATGAGATTGTGTTTTGTGGTTGCGCCACGTGCAGTACTATTGTAGTGATGTTTATCACATTTTATAAGAAAAGCCATTATCGCATCCTGTTTTATACATGTTTGTAATCATGGTTTGAGCTATCTATTATCATGTTTCTACATGAGCTTTGAGAAATGAGTTGAGATGGTGTTTTGATTATTCATGTTACACTTTTCTATTAAGTTTATTAGGTTTCCACCCACAAAACAAAAATGATTGTGCTGTGCAAATCATTATTTTATACATGAGTCCCTTAACCCCTTACTAAGCGATTTAGAAGCTCATCCTGTTTTATCTGCCCCCAGATTTCTTCCACTGAAAAGAGTTTTCTTGCGACGTACAGAGTAGTGGCTAGTGGAGGACTTGAGCTCCAGGCCATATATATTGTATTTTGAGGTATATTTTAATATTTCATGTACCCAGACTTAAGTTGTGTTTACAGACACTTGATGTACAATGATGTATGGGATGTATTAGGAATAATTAACCTTAAATTCAGTAATGCATATGATAATATATAATTATGAGATGATGAGATCCTGAGGTATGATATGTATCATGATGTATGACACTGCACAGGAATATACCCTTAATTATGAATGGATGTGAAAAAAGTTGTAAATTTACCCTATTTTTCGCGCTTCCGAGTCGCCACAATAAACCATCGTCATTTAGTGGGATTAAGGACCCAGTAGTTGTTGAGGATTAGGTGAGCGAGATATAGAAGTTTTACTGGTTCTTCCAGTGTACTACTACTAAGATGGTTACTTTTGTCGCATTCATGCTGAAAGGAGCAGCAGAGCATTGGTGGTAGTCCACTCGACTAATATTGAGAGCCCAACAAGCTGAGATTAGTTGGGAGATATTTCTAGATGCCTTCAGGAGGCAATATGTTCAAGACACAGCGCAACGAAAGCTACTGATGGATTTTTTTGGGTTGATCCAAGGGAAGGTACGACCCCGACACTATGATTAGTGAGATCAAGAAGGTCTGAAGATTTATTAATGGATTAAGGCCTAGATTGGTTCTACGGTCTGATTTTTTATCTTGAAGCATATCTTTTATTTGATCCTGGTGCCACGCATTCATTTGTATCGCCTTCATTTACATGTAAGTTATCGAAGTATGTGGAGCATACGTTGTTAAGTAGAATTATATTGATTAATTTGCCTATGAATAATAGTTAGCTAGTTGAATATGTATTTAATGATTGCAAACTAAGAGTAGGGGAAAAGGATATGACAGTCAATCTAATCTTGTTGATTAAAAGTCATTTTGATATAATTTTAGGAATGGATTGGTTAGCTACAAACCGTGCTGTTTTAGATTATTACTCTAAAACGATTATGTTTCCTACCCTTGAAAAGTACGTTGTAAAGTTTACTGAAAAGAGATGAAAGAAGTAGTTGCAGTAGTTAATAAGATATTTTATTATGCTGACTCGATAATCAATATGTTGAAGGTTTCATTACATACGTGGTTGATACAGATAAGGCGCATCTGAAGTTGGTAGATATCCATGTGGTTAGGGAGTTCTCAGATGTCTTTCCGGATGAACTGCCATGGTTACCACTAGACAGAGAGATGGAGTTCTGTGTAGATTTGGTGCCTGGTACCGAGCTTATATTGAAACCACCGTATCGTATGGCCTAAGTTGAGTTGGAGGAGCTCAAGAAGCAGTTACAAGAACTGTTGGATAAGGGGTTTATTAGACCAAGTGTTTCACCTTGGGCAGTACCAGGTTTGTTTATGAAGAAGAATGATGGAAACCTCTGATTATGTATTGATTACAGATTGTTGAATATGATTACCATCAAGAATAAGTATCCATTTTTTCGTGTATAGATGACATGTTGGATCAGCTCCGAGGAGCATAGGTCTTTTCTAAGATTGATCTGAGGTTTGGGTACCATCAGTTGAGAGTTCAGAGTGGAGATGTACCTAAGACAACATTTCGGACTCAATATGGCTATTGTAGGTTCTTGGTTACGCCATTCGGATTGGCGAATGCTCTGGTAACTTTTATGGCTTTAATAATTGATGTGTCCAAGACATACTTGGATTAATTTGTTATCATCTTTATCGATGACATCTTGGTGTATTAGAAGTCTCAAGAAGAGCGTGAGCACCATCTGAGGATTGTTTTACAAAACCTCCGAGAGAAGGAGTTGTATGTTAAACTCGGTAAGTGTGACTTTTAGCTAGAACAGTTTTTGTTTCTAGGCCATGTTGTGTCGAAGGATGGAGTGTTAGTAGATCCATCCAAGATAGAGGTTGTAGTTCAGTGGGAACAACTGAGGACAGTCATCGAGATCAGGAGTTTTCTGTGTTTAGCTAGGTATTACAAGAGGTTTGTCGAGGGATTTTTTAAGTTGGCTGCTCTGTTGACACGTCTGACGAGGAAGAATGTTACATTTGTGTAGGACGATGATTGTGAGAAAAATTTTTAGGAGTTGAAACGTCGATTGACCACCCCTCTAATTCTCACTATTTGCACTAGTTCAGGAGGTTTTTTAGTATATACTGATGCATCGCATCAATGACTAGGCTGTGTATTGATGTAGAAAGGGAAGGTACTTGCTTATGGATCCAGATAGTTGAATGACCACGAGAAGAATGATCCGACCCACGATTTGGAGTTAGCAGCAATAGTGTTTGCATTGAAGATATGGTGCCACTATTTATACGGTGAGAAGTTCTAGATTTTCACTTATCATAAGAGCCTCAAGTATCTGTTCTCGTAGAAGGAGCTAAACATGGGACAAAGAAGATGACTAGAGCTTCTGAAGGACTACAATTGTGAGATACTTTATCATCTGAGTAAGGCTAATGTTGTAGCTGATGCTTTAAGCAGGAAAAGCCTTGGGATGGTATCGTGTATGATGGTTTGGAAACATGAGCTATTGGAGCAGTTTGTTAGCCTCAGTTTAGGTGTTGTGCCTTTTGACATGGAAACGGACTGTATGATTGCTAGCCTAGGGTTGGAACCAGATTTGTTGGACATGATCAAAAAGGCTCAACAGAGGGATCCGTATTTTATAGATATGACTAGCTAGATATAGACGGGCATAGTGACCGAGTATGAGTTGAGTTATGATGGACTGTTGAGGTTCAAAGGTAGGGTGTGTGCTCCTGATGATCTAGAGCTTAAGAGAGTGATTTTGTCGAAAGCTCATTCTTCGAGGTACACGTTACATCCGAGGAGTAACAAGATGTACCAGAATCTTTGGAAAGTGTATTGGTGGTCATATATGAAGAAGGATGTGGCAGAGTATATTGCTAGATGTCTCATTTGTCAGAGGTGAAGGTAGAACATTTGAAGCTTGGAGCTTAGCTCGCTCTAGTTTTCACATGGATTTTATACTAGTTTTGGCATGGTGCTTGAAGCTTAGCTCGCACTAGATGCCCACCTTAATTGTTGTCGTCCTTGGAGCTTCGTGGTAATTCTATTTTTAATAGAATTATTTGTGCTTAATTTCTTAATTAATTATTTAAATCCCCATATTATTTTATTTATTATCCCTTTATTTAATTAAAATTCTCTTGTGTGCAGATAAATTTAATTCGGATGAAACTCAATCGTTTCAGTCGAAATTGGAATGAAAACGGGCTAAAGGAGACTGGACCACTTTCAATTGGCAGACCGAGTCACCAGTCATCTGGACACGCGTGATGCCAGGTGTCCGTATTTTATTCGCTCCGAAACGATAAGATCGACGGACACCGTGCCAAATTTCTAGAAGACACACGCTGGGTCACATTGCAAAGGTAATTGGACAAAAAGACGAGTGACGTGGAAATATCTACTCTGCAGCATATAAAATGAAGACAAGTGGCCAAACAATGCCAACCCATCTAGAATGGAAAAATTACCATTGTACCCCTAAGTGTGTGTATAAATAGAACATGATGGCAATTAAAAAAATCAAGTAGCCTAGGTTAGGAGTAGTGTAGAGTAACTTAGGAGTAGTTTTTAAAAGTAAATTAGGAGTAGTTGTACTTCTAAGGTAGTTTAGTTTGTAAGTTTGTTTTTAATTTTACAACTTTCCCGTTTGCTTTATTTTCCAATTAATGTTGTTAGCCACCATTCTTATTTAGCTACTGTTCATAGAAATTGCTAGTTTTATTTTAAGAGAAATGTCATTTCTTTTCTAGTATTCGGAAGTTCATGTTGATAGCAACTATTTTCCATCTTCTTCTTATTCTCGGTTTGTTCAAAAGTTTTTATTTTTTTATTATTATTTTTTTATTGTTAGTTTTGCTCACTCGGTTGGTTTGATTTCTTTGTTTTCTACTGTCCATTCGAGATCAAGGATTCATGGGGCAGCCGAGTAATGTGAGAGGTGATGCACAGCTGGTGATAGTGGCTAAGCATCCTCTCTTGGCTCGGTTGCATCCATTGCTACTGTTGGTTTGATGTTAGCTGCTATTTTGTCTGTTGCTTGTGCATTTATCTGTGCACATTGATTCTATTTTATTTTTATAAATAGAAACTATCCATTTTCTGTATTTTTTTCAGTTTAAATGTTTCATTTTCCTGCATTAATCGGTTTTCATTTGGACATTTTTCTATCTCTGTTTTTTGGGACCAGCTACTGTTCAAAGTACACTGGTTTCTTTTAATTCTCGGGTATCTTTAAATGCTTCAATTTATTTCCAGACCTGAAGAGAAGCTTGTTGATGTGTTACTGAGAGTATTGTTCGGGTGGCAGTTGGACAGCAACAATGAAGCAAACCAGAAGACCAAAACTATGCTCTATTCTCCTCTATTCGTCATCGTTTTCTACTGTTCCTCTTCTTCATACTCTTATTTCTTAGATTTAGACATTATGTCCTCTTAGTGCCTCATCTATTATTATTTCTTTTCATATTAGCAGTTTTTTCTTAAGTCATATTTACCTTTAAGTTTACATTGCTGCAGGTCCCGTTTCTGTTTCTTAATCTGTGAGTTGTGTTGCAGATAGCCGCATGGCATAAACTATGACCTAGTGTTGCGTCCAGCTGATAAGCAAAACCCGGTACTCCCCGTTCTGATGTGTAAACACAGTTTCCAGGAATTGTTGCCGAGTACCGGTATGTAACTATAGTATGAGGAAATGACTTGGAGCATACTGTTGTGGGGTGCAAGATAGGAGCTGGGATAGTACGGGTCGTGAGTGTACCTGGCATAATGATTTGTATTCGAGCACCCAACAGTTTTCGCAGAGCCGAGAGAGAGGAACGAAGCTGTGCACTATCCTGAAGCAAAGCAGGGTGTAAGACAATACCAGGAGCGGACAGACCAGAAGCAAAGCCAGGACAGCCTGAGCTGGGAAGGACTTCATTTGGAGAAATCGTGCATTCTCTGGACAGGCCTAGGTAGCAAACTAGGGAAGAACGTGTAACAGTACACGAGACCACCCAGCTCAGCCAAATTCGTTTAAGACCATGTTTGGCCACCTTCCCTTTTTTATAATTTAAATTTTTATGTCCTTTATATTATTTTGATTGCTTTTAATAGTTGTTAAATTAGGTTAGTTGTTAATTGATAATTGCAGGTTAAATCTAGTGTTTTAGTCTGTTAATTTAATTTTTAGTTAATAGTTAATCTTATATTATATGTTTTAGGACTTAATTTTAGTTTAGTATTTTATGAGTTGCATTTTGGATTCACTTTGATTCAAATCATTTTGATGCATTGTTAAATTTTCATTTTAAATTGAAAAATCCAAAAATATTTATTTTTATGCACTATTTAGATTTTATTTTTAAAGTAGTAATTAGTGATAGTTAGGATTAATTTAGAATTAATATTTTAGGCATTTAGACTTGAAGTTAATTTCTTAATTTTTCTAGGATTTCATTTCATTAAATTTTAAGTTAGTTTAATTTTTATTAAGTAGTTTAATTACATGTATATTTTATTTTAGGTTTGTTTAATTTTAATCTAATTAATTTTGTTTCTATATTTTCATATTTCCATTTTAGTTAATTAATTTTAACGGTGTTAATTTTCTTTTGTAGGTTGTTGTTTTCTGTAATTGCTCGGAGCTTTGGAAGTAATTTTAGTTCAGTTTTATTTTCTTTAGTTTGTAGCTTTTATTATTTTCAGTATTGTTAGCCTTGTCGATCACGGATCAACAATACATAATTTGCTAGGATATACTTAGTGTAAGATTAACCGGTAGTTAATTAGGCTGATCAGCTTCTCTGCTGGACGATAATCCGAGACTCAAATCCCATTATTACTTGTACGACTCATGCACTTACGGATAGAACATCTAGGTCACTGAGAGTGGTCGTAGTTCGTATCAAGTTTTTGGCGCCGTTGCCAGGGAAGTCTTTTAGCCAGTAATTAATATCGGTGAAATTATGCTTAGGTGTAATTCTAGCTTATAAATATTTAGGTTGTAAATATTTAGAGCTTTAATCTAGATTAGTTAATTTTCTCTCTCATAATTAATTAAAAATTAATAAACTTAAAAAAAAAATTGTAAGGACTTTTTGATGTTTGCATGCGTAAAACCAGAAGTTATGATTGCTTTCCTTTAGATTCTGAAATTGAACGAACACTTAGAAAAATTAGAAAGGATTCTATGAAATTTATAGCTCCGCTGCAAAACATCATGGTAGAAAATAGAAAAATTAGGACCATTGGAGATTATGCAATACCGACTATTAGATGATATTATACCGACATTAGGCCACCAGCTGTCCCTGCTAATAATTTTGAAATTAAGCCTTCCATCCTCTAGATGATCCAGACCTCTTTACAGTTCAGTGGGCTTCCGAACGATGACCCACATGCTCACCTCGGGTAATTCCTGGACCTGTGCAACACATTCAAGCACAATGGATTATCTGATGATGCGCTTAGGCTTAGATTATTTCCATTCTCTCTTAGGGATAGGGCGCGACACTGGTTAACCTCCTTGCCTCTAGGATCCATTTCTACATAGGATGAGTTAGCCCATCAATTTCTAGCTAAGTTTTTCCCTTCCTCTAAAATGGCTAGACTCCATAGCGACATATCTTCCTTTGCCCAATTTGATTCGAAAACTCTTTACAAAGCATGGGAAAGATATAAGGAGTTTCTTTGGAAGTGCCCTCACCATGGCCTACCTTTGTGGTTGCAAGTCCAGACCTTCTACAACGGACTTACAAGCCAAAATAGGACCATTGTTGATGCTGCTGCGGGTGGAGCCCTAATGTGCAAAACAGATGAGGAAGCTTACGAGCTCTTAGACAAGATGGCTGCTAACAACTATCTATGGTCCTCGGAGAGGTAATTGCCTAAGAAGTCGACGGGTATCTATGAGCTCAACACGCTGTCTACCTTGACCTCTTAAATCGCTAACCTTACGAAGAAGGTAGAGTCGCTCAGTACCCAACATAATCCTTCTACCAGTCCTAATCGTGTTTATTCTATCCAAAGTCTTTTCCTTTCATGCGATCTGCGTGGTGGTACACACTCTATATATAGGTGTTCGCTTAACATAGAATTAGTTTAGTACGTTGCCCCATCTCAAAAGCAACAGAACAGCCCCTTTTCAAACACCTACAACCCAGAGTGGAGGAACCATCCTAACTTCTCTTGGAGCTAAAATCAAGGGCAATCTTCTAATTCTAGACCAACGGGACCCCCTTCTTTTCAAGCTCCACCATTTCATGTACCACCACATCAGCAACTTCCATATCATCCACCTCATCACTCTCATCACCCATTCCTATTTCAATAACTTCAACATCATTCATCACCACTACCACCACCAATCCAGCCATAACATATACTTGCAGCAGCAGCTTAGAAGAAGCCCTCGCTTGAGGAGATGTTCACAACGATCCTACAAAAACAAGATGCCTCAATCAAGAATTTAGAAGTTCAAGTTGGACAAATAGCCAATGCTCTTAGCCAACGTCCACAAGGGATGAGGGAAGTAGATAGTGCAAACGAGGAGTTAACTGTCAACATTCTATCACCACTCTGGTTAATCCTCCTACTCTTCGCTTTTCTGCTGAGTGTTGTGTTCTTTAGCTGCATTTGAAGGGGCTGTGTTTTTCTATTTTTACTTTTTGTACAATTCTTTTCTTTTCTGCTGTTTCTTTCTTTGTTTATTTTGCAGATTTCTTTTCTAGTATTATGTTTTCAATCAAGCTTCGATTATTCGTCATCATCATCAGAAAGGGGAGTACTCTGTTCCTGAGATTAAATTCTTATATTATCTGGACACTGAAGACACTGTGCACTTTAAGTTTGGGCAAGGGGATATCACTTGAGCAATTTTGGGCAAAATTGAAAATTTTTTAAAAAATATGAGCTTAAATTGTTTGATTTTGGGATGATTTAGTGCTTAGCATGTAGTTTTCCCATATTCTGATGATTTGACCCCATGACTAAGTCTGATTTTGATTGAATAAGAAGCATGATTATAGGAAAAACATAAAGTTGAGTTCTTGAATTTGTCTTGATTCTGATTGTGATTTCCTTATTTTATGCACATGTCATGTCATGAATCTATATATTTATTTAGAGAAAGCTTATGTGAACATAGGATTGCATTTGTTCAATTGATTTTGTGGATCATATTCTAGAATTTGTTTAATCTTATCTCGAGGTGAAATATTATATCACACTTATTAGGGATATGATTTAGGCCATCTTTAGATCGTTTGAGCCTTTCTAGCCATCCTTATAGATATTTTACTCTTAGTCACCCATCTGGACCAAATAAGCTTTTCTCTGTAAATACACCTACATAATTTTCCTTAGCTTAAACACTTTTTTCCTATCGCTTACCCCGAAAGCATGAAAAGTCATTGGGATATATTGTGAGATTTGTACATATGGGTATCTGGTGATAGTGAAAATTCGAAAAAAAATGAGAAAAAAAAGAAAAGAAAAAATGAAAGAAAAAGAAGAAAAGAAAAAAGAAGAAAAATACAAAAATATAATAAAATAATTAGCAAAAGAAATAAGTTTGGGGGAAATAAATTTAAGCTCTTACATGAAAGATCCTAGAAGTAATGCATGTTAAGGGGTAATTAAACCTAAATTGACTTTATCATACCTTAACTCAAGCCTTACATTACAAGCTTAATGAAGTCCTATTGATCTTTGATTAAGTGTGACTACATTAGTGGAGAGAGAAGTGAAAAGCAAACTTATGGGAATGATCACTTGTCATTGACTTTGCATTCACTATGTTTGCATAATCTGATCTGGATAATGTACTGTGAAGTGACTTTGATTCACACACACACGAGGAGTCCAATTTGGGTTAGGACTTATGATTGAATGATTCTGAATGTTAGACTTGTAATTGTGAGTCTTTGAGATCATAGTCTGTATTTCTTCTTTGAAGGTAATAATGGAGAAATTATTGTGTTTAGTACTTGTCACTCCTACATGAATTTTGTTTTGCTTGAGGACAAGCAAAAGCTCAAGTTTGGGGGTGTGATAGTTTTATTTTTAATAGAATTATTTGTTCTTAATTTCTTAATTAATTATTTAAATCCCCATATTATTTTTTTAATTATCCCCTTATTTATTTAAAATTCTCTTGTGCGCAGATAAATTAAATCTGGATAAAACTCAGTCGTTTCAGTCGAAATTGGGCTGAAAATGGGCTAAAGGAGACTGGACCACTTCCAATTTGCAGACCGAGTCACCAGTCGTCTGGACACGCGTAATGCCAGGTGTTCGTATTTTATTCGCTCCTAAACGATAAGATCGACGAACACTGTGCCAACTTTCTAGAAGACACACGTCGGGCCACATTGCACAGGCAATTAGACAAAAAGACGAGTGACGTGGAAATATCTACTCTGTAGCAAATAAGATGAAGACAAGTGACCAAACAATGCCAACCCATCTAAGATGAAAAAATTACCATTGTACCCCTAAGTGTGTGTATAAATAGAACATGATGGCAATTAAAAAAATCAAGTAGCCTAGGTTAGGAGTAGTGTAGAGTAATTTAGGAGTAGTTTTCGAAAGTAAATTAGGAGTAGTTGTAATTCTAGGGTAGTTTAGTTTGTAAATTTGTTTTTAATTTTACAACTTTCCCGTTTGCAACCTTCATTACTTAAGGAAAAGTTTTTATTTTATTTTATTTTATTTTTTGTTATTGCTCTTAGTTTTGCTCACTAGGTTGGTTTGATTTCATTGTTTTCTACTGTCCATTCGGGTTCAAGGATCCATGGGGCAGCCAAGTAAAGTGAGAGGTGACGTATAGCTGGTGACAGTGGCTAAGCATCCTCTCCTGGCTCGGTTGCATCCATTTCAAATGTTGGTTTGATGTTAGCTGTTATTTTGTCCTTTGCTTGTGCATTTATCTGTGCACATTGATTCTCTTTTATTTTGATAAATAGAAACTATTTGTTTTCTGCATTTTTCTTTTCAGTTTGAATGTTTCATTTTCCTGCATTAATCGATTTTCATTTGGACATTTTTCTCTCTCTATTTTTTGGGACCAGCTACTGTTCAAAGTACACTGGTTTCTTTTAATTCTCGGATTTCTTTAACTACTTTAATTTATTTCTAGACCTGAAGAGAAGCTCATTGCTGTGTTACTGAGAGTGTTGTTCGTGTGGCAGTTGGACGACAACGAGGAAGTAGACCAGCAGGCCAAAACTATGCTCTGTTCTCCTCTGTTCTTCATCGTTTTCAACTGTTCATCTTCTTCATACTCTTATTTCTTAGATTTAGACATTTTTTCCTCTTGGTGCCTCATCTATTATTGTTTCTTTACATATTAGCAGCTTTTTCTTAAGTCATATTTACCTTTAAGTTTGCATTGCTGTAGGTCCCGTTTCTGTTTCTTCATGCTTTGTTGAAGATAGTTGCATGGCATAAACTATGGCCTAGTGTTGCGTCCAATTGTTAAGCAAAACTCGGTACTCCCCGTTCTGATGTGTAAACACAGTTTCCTGGAATTACTGCCAAGTACCGGTACGTAACTATTGTTGGAGGAAATGACTTGGAGCATGCTGTTGTGGGGAGCAAGATAGGAGTTAGGATAGTACGGGTCGTGAGTGTAGCTGGCATAATGATTTGTAGTTGAGCACACAACGGTTTTTACAGAGCCGAGAAAGAGGAACGAAGCCAAGCACTGTCCTGAAGCCAAGAAGGGTGTAGGGCAATACCAGGAGCGGACAGACCAGAAGCAAAGCCAGGACAGCCTGAGCTGGGCAGGACTTCATTTGGGAAAACCGTGCATTCTCTGGACAGGCCTGTGTAGTAAACTGGGGAAGAACATGTAACAGTACACGAGACCACCCAGCTCAGCCAAATTCGTTTAAGGCTATGTTTGGCCACCTTCCCTTTTTATAATTTAAATTTTTATGGCATTTTTATTATTTTGATTGCTTTTATTAGTTGTTAAATTAGGGTAGTTGTTAATTGATAATTGTAGGATAAATCTAGTGTTTTAGTTTGTTAATTTAATTTTTAGTTTAATTTTTAGTTAATAGTTAAGCTTATATTATATGTTTTAGGACTTAATTTTAGTTTAGTATTTTATGAGTTGCATTTAGGATTCACTTAGATTCAAATCATTTTATGCAGCGTTAAATTTTCATTTTAAATTGAAAAATCCAAAAATATTTATTTTTTGCATTATTTAGATTTTACTTTTAAAGTATTAATTAGTGATAGTTAGGATTAATTTAGAATTAATATTTTAGGCATTTAGACTTGTAGTTAATTTCTTAATTTTTCTAGGATTTCATTTCATTAAATTTTAAGTTAGTTTAATTTGCATTTTTATTAAATAGTTTAATTACATGCATATTTTATTTTAGGTTTGTTTAATTTTAATCTAATTAATTTTGTTTCTATATTTTCATTGACTCTTATTGGGCCTTCCGTGGGGCCTATAATCTAAATGGGTTCGATTGCTACGCAAGTTTGGCCCATTACAAACTTTTGGCCGAATACATGGCCTAACATCACCATCATGTCATCTCAAGTCTTTTCTACTCTCTTTTGAAAGCTCATACAATTATTAACGACAGTCGATTTTCAATTCCAAACATAAGGTATTTTATACAGAATTAATCCACAACTTATGCAATGAATTTCTAACTCTTATAGTTATACAATTTGTTGTATATGAGATTTACTTACCCAAAATTCTGTGATGACATGCAAATCGAGCTTCGATCGAACCCACGTTCATCACCTATTGTCGCGTTACACATTTATATATTTAAACTGGTCAATTTCGAGCAAATATAAATTCAAATAAATTTTTCAAAAGATAAAATGGTCAATTTCGACATCTTACCGACTTCTCCTTAACTCGAGTCATCACTAAATTTTTTCCCATTCTTCTCTTTTCCTTTTTTTTTCCTGGCTAAACCGGTTTGGACTGGTTCAATCCCCCTTGTCACCATTCAGAGCTCTGTCGGCCTATTCTTCGTCGGCTTCCTTTTCCAACAGATCCGCAGGGACTTGCAGTGTAGTGTGAGGCACCAGAAGCACAAAAAACAGGGCAAATTTAAAACTTTTTCACATATATTCACGATAAAGGGTGCATTACTGTATAGTGTCATACATCATCATACATATCATATCTCAGGATCTCATCATTTGATAATTATATTTCATACAATATACATTACTCAATTTAAGGTTAATTAATCCTAATACATCTCATACATCATTGCACAACAAGTGTCTGTAATTGCAATTTTAATCTGGGTACATGAAATATATGGCCATGAGCTCAAGTCCTTCACTAGCAACTACTCCGTACGTCACAGGAAAGCTCTTTTAAGAAATCTGGGGGGAAGAGAAAACAAGGTGAAACAGGGTGAGCTTCTAAATCGCTCAGTAAAAGGTAAGGGACTCATTAATAAAACAATGATTTGCACAACTGTGAGATCTGAGAATTTCAGACATATTTTAATTATGTAATATGAACTTGAAGTATAACTTATTGAGCTAAGTGAATTGGGGAATGATAATTGGAGATTTATATGTTAAGTGTTTAAAATAAGTGTGAAGTTATGAGGACAGATCGATCTGGGAGAAGGAGAGATCGATCTGGTGAGTTAAAAATGACAAAGAAGGAGGAATTTGAGGAGCAGATCGATCTCCAATGGAAGAGGACCGATCTCCTTATGATTCTATTTGAGAGAAGATCGATCTCATGAGGAAGAGATCGATCTCCAAATGATTCTGTTTGGGAGAAGATCGATCTCCTCAAGGAGCAGATCGATCTCATAGAGCCATAAAGAGATCGATCTCACCCCTCGACAGATCGATCTCCTAGACATAAATTGCCCCAAATCGTCCCAAAAATTCAAATGCAGATCGATCTCATCAAGAGCCAGATCGATCTCCTACCCTCAGCCTATATAAGGAACTCCTGTTTTTCTCCTGCAATCTCACTTTCTCTCTCTTCCAACCCCCATTTTCACCGAAACATAGCTTTCTCACTCATCCAAAGCACCCATTTCCATCCAAATCAGAAGTTGTGGCAAGAAGGAAAGTTGTTCCTCATCAAAGGGAGAACAACATACTTGGAAATCGAAAGACGGATCGAATCGAGGCAAGAGATAAGCTCTCCACAAGTTTTGGGTAATTTCTAAACCTCGATCTTGATATCTGAGATGATTTTGATGATAATGGTTGTTGTCATTGTGTTGAAATAGCTGAGAAATGATTAGGGATTGATGAAATTACAATGTGGTTTGAGTGATAATGATATTTAGCAATTTAGGAATTTTGAGCTATAAATGGAGATTTAGACAATGTGGTGTATTAGCATAGATATTGTGGCATAGGAAATATAGAATGTTGAGGTGTTGTGAGCGAGATTGTGGTTTGTGGTGGAGTTATGAGAATTGAGAAATTTGAGGAGTTATGAGCAATTATGCTCGATTTTGAGAATTGAGGTTGATGTGATAGTTGAATATTGATGTTTTAACATCGTTTGGACAGCTCGGGAGATCCAGAGTGGAATACGAGGCTAGTCCGTGATACGGGGGAAACGATTGCACTATACGAGGTGCAAAGAGGTAAGGGAAATTAAACCAATTGTGTATGTGATTTTGAACTATTATAGCATGATTTGTGATTTATAAAACAATCATGTTGAGTGTGTGTTGTGATATAATTGCACACGGTTTTTATAGCCGGTTGGAGCCCATTATTTTATGAGTTTATAAGCTGAGTGTGAAATTGCTTTATAAACAGTTGAATTTGTGTGAGTAATGAATTGGGCTCTACGTTAAGGCAATATCGAGATTTGAGAAATGTGCGCGTGCTTTGTCGGTTGGAACTCGGTTTTATTATGTTTTGTGTTAAGTACAAAACGGTTTTCAAATGAGTTTTATGAGAGAAAAACCATGAGTTTTACGTGAAGGCAAACCAGTCTTATGTGATAAGACTTAGGTGTGTAATTTTGAGTACACACCGGGCATTGCTCTGGTAGCATGTAAGCCCGATTCTTCTCCGTTTTGGTAACGTGAGAATAACCCATTCTGCGGCTATGCCACGTATACTTGGTGGCCGTTGCCACGTGAGAAACCCTATTTGGTGGCCGTTGCCACGTGAGAACCCTATTTGGTGGCCGTTGCCACGTGAGTACCCCATTTGGTGGCCGTTGCCACGTGAGAACCCTATTTGGTGGTCGTTGTCACGTGAGAAACCCTAATTGGTGGCCGTTGCCACGTGAGAAACCCTATTCTGTGGCTGTGCCACACGTGAATTTAAATTAGTGGCTATGCCACGTGTGTTTAGTGGCTATGCCACGTGTGAATTTAAATCAGTGGCTATGCCACGTGTGTTTAGTGGCTGTGCCACGTGCATTATTATTACAGTGATTTTATCACGTTAATTGAGAAAGCGTTTATCGCATTATTTTCACATGCTTTGTTATTGCTCTAGACTGAGCATTTTTACTTCATGTTTTCATATGATTTGAGACATGAGAATGTCGTTTTGAGTACTTTCATGCTATGGTTTTCAAATGAGATTAATGAGTTTCACATACAAATAAATATTTTGTGATGTGCATTTTGGTTTATGAAATGAGTCCCTTACCCCCTTTACTGAGCGATTTAGAAGCTCACCCTGTTTTCTTTCCCCCCAGATTTCTTCAAGTGAAAAGGGTTTTCCTGCGACGTACGGAGTAGTGGCTAGTGGAGGACTTGAGCTCCAGGCCATATATATTGTATTTTGAGGTATCTTTTATCTTTTCATGTACCCAGACAATTATCATAATTGCAGACACTTGATGTATAACATTGTATGGGCTGTATTAGGATTAATTAACTTGAGATCAAGTAATGTATATGATATAATGTATACTATTCAATGTTGAGATCCTGAGATATAATATAGGTGATGATGTATGACACTGCACAGGAATGCACTCTTAATTGTGAATTAATGAATAAAAAGTTTTAAATTAGCCCTATTTTCCGCGTTTCCGGGGCGAGACAACAACACAATCATTTTATCTCGTAGTTGAAACTCAATTAAAACGTAGCATGAACTCATTAAAACGTCATTCTCTTCTCATTTCTCTAAAATCATGTAAAACATGAGAGTACATAACTAAATACAAATCGCAGTCAGAAGCATGAGGAAATCATAATGCGATAATGGTTTTTCTCATTAAAACGTGATAAAATTCACCTCAACAGAATGCACGTGGCAATCCATAAAACACAACTCATGTGTATAAAAAGGAGACTAGGCAATAAAACTCATATAAAACTCGTCATGGCACATCATAATAAATCTCCTATGGGTGCGTATCCCTGGCATCCTTATGAGAGGGAACGTCGACAATATGGTCGTGTACATGGTATATTGGACTTACGCGTTATCAGAACAAGGCCTGGTCTTACATGCTACCAGAGCAATGCCTCTCCTCATGCACACTATTAGGTAGTCCCTGGGTCGGTTCCCAGGCGGCCCATTCTATCGGGTCTTACATGCTACCAAAGCAAGGCCACCCAAAGTTACCAGAACGGGAGTCATCTCACATTACCAGAATAAAGGCATCTCTCGTTACCAAAATGGAGGAATATCTTACTTACATGATACTAAAGCAAGGCTCGGATTTACAGGCTACTAAAGCAAGGCCTCCCAACGCTCCCAAAGCGGAGGAATAACCAGACTTACATGTTACCAGAACAAGGCCTGGGCATACATTCTACCAAAGTAAGGCCCGATGTGTATTCAACATGACACACCTAACTCTTAATCATTAGCCATTATCATATAAAACGTTTTTCCTTCACGTAGAACTCATAATGGTTTTCTCTCATAAATCTCATTTAAAACAATTGTGTACTCAACACAAAACATGTTAAAACCGAGTTCCAACCGAAAAAACCACGCTTACATTTCTCAATCTCAATACGCCTTAACATAGAGCCCAAATCTCTTTTCATGTTTTAAACACAAAACATTTGTAAAACATTTTCACGCTTAGTATATAACTCATAAAAGTTGGGCCCCAATCGGCTATAAAATCGTGTGCACGACTCATTCACAACTCATAAAAACATGCTTGTTTGGTCAAATCACTTTTCATGCTACAATTAACATCAAAACACATACACAAATGAGTTTAAGTTTTCCCTTACCTCTTTGTACCTCGTATAGTGCAATCGTTCCCCTGTATCACAGACTAGTCTCGCATTCCTCCTTGGAACTCCCGAGCTGTCCAACGATGTTAAAACATCAATAACTCATTATCACAAAACCTCTAAATCTCTACATCAAGCATATTACCCATATTCTCATTAAATACCTCAATTATCCCATTTCTTATGACTCTATCACAATTCATAATCCCATCCACTACATCTCAATATTCTACATTTCTCATGCATAATACCCATGCCAAAATCACCTAATTGCCTCAATTTCCAAATTATAGGAAAAAAATCCCAATTTACCGCAATTTACTTAATATCATCATCACTCTAATAAAATCACAATTTTTGTCAACTTTAATCCTTTCCTAACTATTTCATCACAATGCCCATACTCACAATCACCAAAAATCACTTTAAAATCCAAGATTGAAGTTTAGAGATTACCCAGCCTTATGGAGTGCTTAACTCTTGCCTCGATTCAATCCATCCTTTAATTTCCAAGTACGTGGTTCTCCTTTTGATGTGGGACAACTTTCCTTCTTGCCACAACCTTTGATTTGGATGAAAATGGGTGTTTTGGAAGGGAGAGAAAGCTAGGATTCAAAAATGATGATTTGGGAGAGAGAGAGAGAGATTGATTTCCAAGAAAACAAAGGGGTCTTTATATAGATTGAGGGTAGGAGATCGATCTGGCTCTTGATAAGATCGATCTGCATTGGAATTTGGAGACGATTTGGGGTAATTTTATGCCTATGAGATCAATCTGTCGTAGGATGAGATCAATCTCTTAATGGCTTTATGAGATCGATCTGCTCCAATTGTGAGATCAATCTCTAGTTTACAGAATGCTTCATGAGATCGATATGCTCCTTTACAGAAACATTTTGAGATTGATTCCTTCCTCATGAGATCAATCTCTTCATTACAGAATCATAAGGAGATCGATCCTCTTCCATTGGACATCGATTTGCTCGCTTAAATTCCTCCTTCTTTGTAATTTTTGGCCTACCAGATCGATCCTCTCTTCTCCAAGATCGATCTTGCCCCGTAGTTTCACACTTTAACATAAATTCATTTATAACTCATTCATGACTTAAAATTTCATTCCATACCACCTCAATATATGAGTACATCATATTTAGTTCAATCAATTACACATCATGTTCTCATTACATAATTTAAATATGTCTAAATTCTCAGATCTCACATCTTCCCCACCTTAAAAAAATTTGGTCCTCCAAATTTAACTCAACTCATCAAACAGATGGGGGTTATTCCCCTTTATGAGACTTTCCAATTCCCAAGTTGCCTCTTCCATTTAGTGATGTTTCACAAAACTTTCACTAATGGAATGCTCTTGATTCTAAGTACATTCTCTTTCTTATCAAAGATACGGACGAGTTCTTTAGTATAGCTTATGTCCTCTTGTATGTCCATTACTTCATACTCTATGACATGAGAAGGGTCCGGGTGATACTTCCTCAACATTGATACATCAAAGATATTGTGTATTCCGGACATCTGTGGGGGTAATGCCAGCCTGTAGGCTACCTCTCCCTCTCTCTCAAGGATCTCGAATGGTCCAATATAAAGAGGACGCAATTTCCCTTTCTTCCCAAATCTCATGATACCCTTCTGCAGTGATATCTTTAGAAATACTACATCACCAACATCAAACTCAAGTATCCATCTACGCACATCGACGTAGCTTTTCTGTCTACTCTGTGCAGCTCATAATCTCTCACATATGAGTTTCACACTCTATATAGCTTGCTCAACAAGCTCGAGAGCATTTATCTTTCTGTCACCGACTTCTCCCCAAGCTACGGGGGATCTACAGCTCCTACCATATAGAGCCTCAAAAGGTGTCATTCCAATACTTGCATGATAGCTATTATTGTACGTAAACTCTGCTAGGGGTAGGTGATCATCCCATGATCCCTTAAAATCCATCGTACACGTCCTCAACATATCCTTCAGGGTCTGAATAATCTTCTCTAACTGACTATCTGCATGAGGATGATAGGCGGTACAAAAGCTCAGTCGAGATCATATGGACTCCTGAAATTGGGTCCAAAAACTGGAAGTAAATCGGGAATCTTTGTCAAAAGTACTACTCACTGGAGCCCCATGTAATCTAGCTATCTCGCTGACATATAACTCAGCTAAGGCATCCACAGTATCTGTGCTCTTGATGGCGAGGAAGTGGGCACTCTTTGTCAGTCTATCCACTATAACCCATATAGCGTCACGACCTCTCCGGGTTCTCGGTAAACCCATAATAAAGTCCTTGGTGACATGCTCCCATTTCCATGTAGGTACAGGTAAAGGCTACAATAATCCTTCAGGCTTTCGATGCTCAGCTTTCACTTGCTGGCATACTAGACATCTGGCCACATATTCTGCCACATCTCTCTTCATACCACTCCACCAATACACCTTTCTCAAATCACGGTACATCTTAGTACTCCCTGGTGCATGATGTATTGTGTGCAATGGGACTCTCTCAGTATCTGCCTCTTCAGGGTATTGTCATCCGGTATACATATCCGTCCTCTGAATCTCAACAATCCATCCTCACTGATTGTGAGATCCGACTGCGAAATCTGCTCAGCTTAGCTAACCATATCTATCAACTTCTGATCATTGCGTTCCCAGCTCTAATCTGATCCATGATCCTGGGCTCTATTCGCATGTTAGCCAAAAATCCAGTCTCTACCTCTTTAACTCTGATCCGGAGTTCGACAAACTACTCCAACAAATCCCATTCCCTGATCATCATAGCAGATATCATGCTCTTCCTGCTCAGGGCATCAGCAACTACGTTTGCCTTACCTGGATGGTATAGAATTTCGCAGTCATAATCCTTAAGGAGTTCCATCCATCTCCTTTGTCTCATGTTTAACTCATACTGATCAAAGAGATACCTCAAACTCTTGTGATCAGTGAAGATCTGGAATCTTTCCCCATATAAATAGTGTTGCCAGATGTACAAGGCAAACACCACAACAACTGACTCCAAATCATGAGTGGGGTAATTTCGCTCATGATCTTTCAATTGTCACGATCCATAAGTGACTACTCTTTTATACTGCATGAGCACACACCCCAATCCTTGGTGGGATGCATCACTATAAACTAAAAATCCTCCTGATCCCTCAGGGATAGTCAACACAGGTGCTGCCGTTAATCTCCTCTTTAACTCCTAAAAATTGAGCTCACATTGATCAGTCCATATAAATGGAGTCTCCTTGCGCGTGAGCTTAGTCAAAGGAGCGGAAATCTTGGAAAATCATTCCACAAATCTTCTTTAATACCCTGCCAAACCAAGGAAGCTTCATACCTATGTAACTGTCCTCAGTCTTTCCCAATTAAGTACAACCTCCACCTTACTTGGATCCACTGACACTCCTTCCTCTAAGACTATATGACCAAGGAAAGCTATCTGATCCAGCCAAAACTCACGCTTACTAAGCTTTCCATATAATTGTTTATCTTGGAGTATCTAAAATACTATCCACAAATGTTGTGCATGCTCCTTATATGACCGAGAGTACACCAGGATATCATCAATAAAGACTATCACAAACTTATCTAGATAGTCTCTAAACACTTTGTTCATTAACCTCATAAAGGCTGCAGGGGCGTTCGTTAATCCAAAGGGCATCACTAGAAATTCATAATGGCCATACCTTGTCCTAAAGGCCGTCTTCAGAATATCTTCCTCTTTAATCCTCAACTGGTGATAGCTTGATCTTAAATCAATCTTAGAGAAGACTGAGGCCCCTCTCAGCTGCTCAAGTAAATCATCAATGTTGGGCAATGGGTATTTATTCTTCACCGTGGCTTTATTCAACAGTCGGTAGTCTATGCATAATCTGAGACTACCATCATTCTTCCTCATGAATAACATTGGTGCTCCCCATGGTGAGACACTAGGTCTAATGAATCCCTGATCAAGTAACTCTTGTAGTTGTTTCTTCAATTCCTCTAATTCCACTAATGCCATCCTAGACGGAGGTCTAGAGATAAGTTGAGTATCCGGTACCAAATCAATGGTAAACTCGAGCTCTCTTTCTGGTGGTAAACCAAGGAACTCATCTGGGAAAACATCCAAAAATTTGCATACCACTGTTATATCCTCAATCCTCGGATGTTCCCAATCATCTTCTGAGGTGAATGTTTCATAACCTTCAGATGAATACTCAAATTTAGTACTCTAAAAACTAACATCAGAATTTCAAATTAATTACAAATTTCCATATGTCTATTTGCTCAATATTTCAAACGTACACTGTAAGGTTCAGGTAGGGAGAAAGTTACAATCTTAGTGTAGCAATCTAAACTCACTCGATTGGTTGCCAGCCAATCCATTCCCAAAATTACATCAAACCCATGTATATTTAACATTATTAGATCTGCTAACATTACTCTATCTCCCACCTTTATTTCACAATCTCTATAAATTAAATCAGCTCTCTGGGATTCATGCATAGGGGCATTTACATGTAGTATATACTCTAGAGGTTCAAACTTCAAATTTAAACTACATACAAAATGCTCAAAAATAAACGAATGCGTGGATCTTGGATCAATCAACACATGAGCCTTATGATTACAGATAAAGAGTGTACCTCTTATAGTTTCTGTAGAAGTGTCTATTATTTCCTTATCCACAGCAAACACATATCCTTGTGTGATGGGTTTCTTTCCTTTCTCTATAGCAGTGGCCCGTCTCTGGGGATTCACACTCTGAGGTTACTGCCTAGTAGGCTTCGGAGCATGTGGTACTGAAGTTGAGGATAGTCTTTCACTCTGTGACCCATGTCACCACATCTAAAACATCCACGGATTATCCCAGTACAGTTTCCCTCATGCGATTGGCCACAGTCTCTACAAACTATCATCTCAGGCCTAACATATCGAGGAGTCTCCCTGATAATAGGATAAGCTCTTGGTCTCTCTAATCTGCCCTTTCGTACCTCAATCCTTCCTCTCCTGAAGGAACCTCTCCGAACATCTGCCTGGGATATTGCTGGCCTCTTGCCCTTGTCCCTAGTCACTGCTCTGAATTCACTTTGGGATTGCATAATTTCAATTCCCCTCTCAATCTCTTATGCTCGTCTCAGAGTATCTCGAAACTCAGTGATACATAGCCCTATCAATCAATCTCTGATAATGGACTTCAATCCATACACAAATCTCTCTGTGTGGAGCTCTTCATTCTTGAAGGTCTCTGGATCATATCTCAATAGAACGGTAAATCGACTCTCATAATCATCTACAGACATATCCTCTTGTACCAAATTTAAAAACTCTGCTTGCTTCCTTCTCTGAGTAGCTCGTGGTACAAATTGGGCTCTAAAAGATGCTTGAAACACTTCCCAACTAATCACATCCTGGCTGGACATCAGAATACCTTAGGTAGTACCCCACCAATCTCGAGCTCTCTCTTTCAACATATAGCCACCCATATTGACCCTCTCAGCATTAGTGCATCCCAAAGAGTCAAATATGACTCTCAACTCAGTTAGCCACTCCTCAGCCTATGCAGGATCCTGTTTCCCTTTAAATGCTGGCAGATAAATTTTTAAAAAGTCATTCAATCGAACCATACTTCTATCATCAGGCTTAGTGACGAGAGGCATTGGGTCCATCTATACTGGGGGCACGGGAGGTCCTTGTAGTGGTGTAGGAGTAGTACCCGAGGCATTAACTCCAAAAATGTTACGTGAATAACACTACCATTTGCTCAAATTCCTGCCTTACATTAGTCTCAATCTGGTTAACTTAAGAGTTAGGACTCTCAGGTTGTGGTACAGGTGGCAGAGGTGGCTCTGCCTACCTCCTCGAACGACCACATCGTCCACTCATTCTCAATCTCAACACGTTTCCTGCGCATACATATCAAACTTGATTGAAATCTTAATCCTTAATTTCAGTTCATTACCAAACTTATAGAGACACTTGGGATGTATTCTATTTCACTTGACTGACACTAACAGTACTAAACACCCTACGCTCTAATACCAAGAAAACTCTGTGATGCCCCGAAAGCATGGAAAACAGGGTAAATTTAAAACTGTTTCACATCCATTCATGATAAAGGGTGCATTCCTGTGTAGTGTCATACATCATCATACATATCATACCTCATGATCTCATCATTTGATAATTATATTTCATACAATATACATTACTCAATTTAAGGTTAATTAATCATAATACATCCCATACATCATTATACAACAAGTGTCTATAATTGTAATTTTAGTCTGGGTACATGAAATGTAAATTATACCTCAAGTACAAATATATGGCCTGGAGCTTAAGTCCTCCACTAGCCACTACTCCGTACGTCGCTGGAAAGATCTCTTCACTTGAAGAAATCTGGAGGGAAGAGAAAACAAGGTGAAACAGGGTAAGCTTCTAAATTGCTCAATAAGGGGGTAAGGGACTCGTTAATAAAACAATGATTTGTACAACACAATCATTTTATCTTGTAGTTGAAACTCAATTAAAACGTAGCATGAACTCATTAAAACGTCATTCTCTTCTCATTTCTCTAAAATCATGTAAAACATGAGAGTACATAACTCAGTACAATTCACAGTCACAAGCATAAGGAAATCAGAATGCGATAATGCCTTTTCTCATTAAAACGTGATAAAAATCACCTCAATAGAATGCACGTGGCACAACCACAAAACACAACTCATGTGTATAAAAAGGAGACTAGGCAATAAAACTCAGATAAAACTTGTCACGAAACATCATAATAAATCTCCTCTGGGTACGCATCCCAGGCATCCTCATGAGAGGGAACGTCGATAATATGGTAGTGTACATGGTATATTGGACTTACTCATTACCAAAACAAGGCCCGACCATACATGCTACCAGAGCAATGCCTCTCCTCATACACAATATCAGGTGGTCCCTGGTCGGTTCCCAAGCGGCCCATTCTATCGGCCTTACATGCTACCAAAGCAAGGCCACCCAGCGTTACCAGAACGGGGGTCATCTCGCGTTACCAGAATGGAGGCATCTCTTGTTACCAAAACGGAGGAATATTAGACTTACATGCTACCAGAGCAAGGCCCAAACTTACATTCTACTAAAGGAAGGCCTCCCAATGCTACCAAAGCGGAGGAATAATTAAACTTATATGTTACCAAAACAAGGCCCGAACTTACATGCTACCAAAGCAAGGCTCGATGTGTATTCAACATGACACGCCTAAGTCTTAATCATTAGCCATTATCATATAAAACATTTTGTCTTCACGTAGAACTCATAATGGTTTTCTCTCATAAATCTCATTTAAAACAATTGTGTACTCAACACAAAACATGTTAAAACCGAGTTCCAATCGGCAAAACCATGCACACATTTCTCAATCTCAGTACGCCTTAACGTAGAGCCCAAATCTCTTTTCACGTTTTAAATACAAAATGTTTGTAAAACACGTTCACGCTTAGTATATAACTCATAAAAGTTGGGTCCCAACCGGCTATAAAATCATGTGCATAACTCGGTCACAACTCATAAAAACATGCTTGTTTGCTCAAATCACTTTTCATGATACAATTAACATCAAAACATATATACAAATGAGTTTAAGTTTTCCCTTACGTTTTTGCACCTCGTATAGTGCAAACGTTCCCCCGTATCATGGACTACTCTCGCATTCCTCTCTGAAACTCCCAAGCTATCCAACGATGTTAAAACATCAATAACTCAATCTCATATAACCTCCAAATCTCTACATCGAGCATATTGCCCATATTCTCATTAAATACCTCAATTATCCCATTTCTTATGACTCTATCACAATTAATAATCTCATCCACTACATCTCAACATTCTACATTTCTCATGCATAATACCCATGCCAAAATCACTTAATTACCTCAATTTCCAATTTATAGAAAAAATCCCAATTTACCACAATTTACTTAATATCATCATCACTCCAATAAAATCACAATTTTGTCAACTCTAATCCTTTCCTAACTATTTCATCACAATGCCCATACTCACAATCACCAAAAATCACTTTAAAATCAAAGATTGAAGTTTAGAGATTACCCAAACTTGTGGAGTGCTTAACTCTTGCCTCGATTCAATCCGTCCTTCGATTTCCAGGTATGTTGTTCTCCTTTTGATGAGGAACAACTTTTCTTCTTGCCACAACCTTCGATTTGGATGAAAATGGGTGTTTTGGAGGGGAAAGAAAGCTAGGGTTCGAAAATGGCGATTTAGGATAGAGAGAGAGATTGATTTCCAGGAAAACAAAGGGGTCTTTATATAGACTGAGGGTAGGAGATCGATTTGGCTCTTGATGAGATCGATCTGCATTTGAATTTGGGGATGATTTTAAGGTAATTTTATGCATATGAGATCGATCTTTCATGGGGTGAGATCGATCTCTTAATGGTTTTATGAGATCGATCTGCTCCAATGATAATTCTATGAAAATAAAATTATTTGTGCATAATTTTTGAATTAATTATTTAAATCCCCAATTTATTTTGTTAATTATCCCCTTTATTTAATTAAAATTCTCATGCTTGCAGATAAATTAAATCTGGATGAATTTTGATAATTTCGATAGAAAATGGACCATGTGGACAACACGAGCCATGCCACCTAGCACATCCAATTGGACAAGAAGACAGATGACATGGAAATATCTTTTCAAAGAGCCAATGGTGTGAAGACAAGTGGCCAAACAATGCCTACTCATCTAGGATGAAAAAATTACCATTGTACCCCTAAGTGTGAGTATAAATAAAATATAATGGCAATTGAAAAGAGGGAGGTAGCCTAGGTTAGAATAGAAGTAATTTAGGAGTAGTTTTAATTTAGTTTTATTCTAGATTAAATTTTTAATTACTATGTTTTATTTTCTTGTTTCCTTTTAGAATTTCCGTTAGTTTATTTTAAGCACTTATTTTAGCTTGATTTAAACATTTTTCACTTTATCATTTTCAATGGATTTTAATGAAGTAATTTCCTTTCAATTTCTAAGTTTTCTTTTACTGTTCATGTCTACTTTCAAGTTGTTAGATTTTATGAATGTCTATTTTATTCTTAGTTTTGTTTAAGTTTAGCTCTTTGTTTTATTGTTTCGGAACTAGTGCTTTCAAATCTTTTTGTTGCTCTCAGGATATTTTCTGGTTGGGTTCATTTTCCATTGTTCATTCGTGTTCTTTGTTTTCAATGCTTTCTTGGTTTCCATTTTTTTTCTTTTCTACTATTCATGCCTGGGGTGCTTTAGAGTAGCTATTATCTCTTTTGCCATTTTTGCACTTAGCTAGCCACGATGAAGGCGGTAGGGTGATGGGCATTCAGAAATATGGAAGGACAAGCTCTAAACACAGATGCATTAATATGATGAATTACTATTTCAAGCTGTAAACCATGACTGGGCATTTTCCTACTCTGTTATGCTCTGTTTTGAGTTTTTAGTACTGTTCACTTACACTTTTCTGGTCATTTATGTATTACTTCATTCAGTCAATTCAGTTCTGCTATTAGCCTTGGATCCCACGAGCTGAAGCTGGTGCATGGCAGTATGAGATACGATAAAAGAAGAAAGATAAGGGAATGTTGGTGCTGCAGGTTCTTGTAGATGGTGTTGTCTGCTGGTGCACCTTAGTGCTGCATACCGCTACGTTGAGGTAGGAAGGCAATCGTGATTTTCAAGGTTGAAGAAGTGCAGAGCTGGGCATGCGAGGAACGAGCATGCTGCAGTAGAAGCTAGCTGGGTAGAGGACGTGTGAAACAAAACCGTGCACTATCCTGAAGCACAGCTGGGCAATGGACAGTACCTGGAGACAACCAAGACGGAGAGCACACCAGTAGTTGGAACCGAGAATGCCTGGACCAGCAGTCGGACAGAAGCAACGCTTGGAACAGTAGTAGATTACAGGATTGGATGCAGCAAATCGAGAGTACCTGGGACCAAGAAAGCCTGGCAATGAACATGAATTTAGAAAGATAATGAATAGTACCAGCATGCTCGGGTCCACTTAATTGTCAAATATGTTTAAGGCCTTGTTTAGCCACCTCCCTTTTGTTTAGCTTAATGTTTATTGTATTTTTATTATTTTTGATTATGATCATTAGTTGTTAGTTTAGGATAGCTTTTAATTGATAATGGTAGGTTAAATCTAATGTGTTAGTTTGTCAATTTAATTTTTACTTTTAATTTTTTAGTTAGTGGTTAATTTTATATTATATGTTTAAGGACTTTATTTTAGTTTAGTGTTTTATTAGTTGCATTTAGAGTTAATTTAGATTAAATTTGATTCATGCATTTTTAATTTAGTCTTTATCTTTATTAAATTTTAGGTTAGTTTAATTTGCAATTTTTCATTACATGCATTTTTATTTTAAGTTTGTTTAAATTTCAGTTTAATTAATCTTGTTCTTTATTCTCATTTTTTTGCTTTTTATTGCGTTAATTAATTTTAGCTGTTTTAATTATTTTCGTAGGTATTTGCTTTTAATAGCCTGGAGCTCAGTAAGTAAATCTTAGCTCGGTTTTATTTTATTTTTTTATTTTATAGTTTTATTCTTTTCAGTACTATTAGCTTTGTAGATCACACATTAAACTTCATAATTTGCTAGGATATACTGAGGGTAAGATTAACTGGTAGTTAATTAGGCTACTTAACTTCTCTGTGGGACGATAATCCGAGACTCAAATCCCATTATTACTTGTACGACCCGTGCACGGACAATACCTTTTGGGCGTATCATCCAATCGTGAGGTCGATCTCTAGTCTACAAAATGCTTCATGAGATCGATCTGCTCCTTGAGGAGATCGATTTGCTCCTTTACAGAAACATTTTCAGATCGATTCCTTCCTCATGAAATCGATCTCTTCATTACAAAATCATAAGGAGATCGATCCTCTTCCATTGGAGATCGATCTGCTCGCTTTAATTCCTCCTTCGATCTGGCCCCGTAGTTTCACACTTTAACATAAATTCTCATTTATAACTCATTCATCACTTAAAATTCCATTCCATACCACCTCAATATATGAGTACATCATATTTAGTTCAATCAATTACACATCATGTTCTCATTACATAATTTAAATATGTATAAATTCTCAGATCTCACATGTATGGATCTGGTGGTGGCCAAGCCTCAGCTGGCCAAAAGGTGGTCGATTCGGCCCTTTCTGTCTTCGACTTTGCTGTCGATTTTCTCCCTTTCTTCATTGCCGACGATGTTGGCTAGTTCTCTGGATGATTCCACCGCCCCTCAATTCGTCTTCGCCTGAGGGGCCTTCAGTTGGCGGTGGTGTAGTGTAAATCGGCGCCGATGCCATCGATTTCTCTTCTCCCCCTTTCGGCTCCTCTCCTATCGATCAACTCACCATCGGTAGATCCCGATGCGTGGTGTTGGTCGAGGTACTCCTAACGTGCTGATCTTCCTTCGCCTTCTGTCCTTCATCATTGTTTTCCGTCGGTGATCAAGAAATCAGAGGGATAAATTTCGTCTGATCCCTCCCTTCTTATGGGTCACGCGACTGTGTCACGCGATCCTATTTCCTTCTTCTTCTTTTTTCAATTCTTATTTTATTTTATTTATTTTATTTTTATATATAATATAATAATTATATTTATTTACTTTACCATAAATAATATTTTATTACACAAAAATATCCTATATATTATTTAAATCAAATATTTATATTTACTTTATTTTGTTTTATTTCACTTTATTTTTCGCGGGAATATTTTTTCCTATTCTCGAAATAAATTCCCAAGGTACGGAACTTCCAGGTTATCACCACAAATTCGTATATTGATCAATTGAACTTGGAATTCAATTATTTCTTCTTTATTGATCAAGATTACATGAATCCATATTTACAATGTCAACTTCTTAAGAAATGACTCTGAATTTCAGGTCTTAAATACTTCTATCAATCAATCTTAAATACTTCTATCACTAAAGTTTGCTACATGTAAAATCAACCTGATATAGGTATAACGAACCTGTACTATCGGATACTAACGTTTATACTTTCGAAATTCTTAAAACCTCATTCGTTATTTGATTTACGATTTAACATGTAAGCTTAGATAGTGTGATGTAACTTTGCGTCATGTAATTGTCCACCTATCCTATATGTTGCTAATTTGCATCTTCAATCTCTTATCCAATCGTTTTTCTTATCCATAGCCAACAACACATCCTTAGTTCACATAACATATACGATTTACAAAATTTTTGCAATAGGACAGGGTAGCAAATGCTTGTTACCCAGCTTGTAAAGCAGAAACAATTTATAATCTCAAGGGCGGTTGATACTTATCATTCTTATTCGTTATTCAGTTGTAGTCTTATCACATAGCATAGTGATTCACAATCGAATCACGTTTACTTAAGAATTAGGAGGTTACTGCTCTTATGCTTAAATTCATTATTTATGAATTTAATTAATAGCTTATGTGATTTAGTTACATATCATGCATCTAGCTGTAGGGATAAGCACAATTCAAATTATCTATATGATACAACTGGTATCAAGTGAATGTAAACTTACTTTAAAAAAAATGTAGGCATGTACTTCGAGAGAAAGTCAAAAGCTACCTTGGGCCATCATAGGTTTCAGTAGCCTACTATTTCCTACCAATCATTCATAAGTCATTTTCATGGTCTTATAGCACATTCACAATATACTTTTAATTAACTTTGCCTTAAGCCCACATAAGTAATAAAGTGACAAAAGTCACAATTTATTACTTTCATTCATTGTGATTGCATTAGATACTTTTATACATGCATCACACTTGTTTTGAAACAAATTACACTGCTAGGGTAAAAATTACCATTCTATCCTTCACTTGATTTAAGGCGTAACTTTTCACATACGCATGCTAGGACCAATTTTCTTTCAAACTATCACTCATTTCTTATATCACTTATACATATATTGAATTAAAGCATAAAAACCAATTAAAACTAAGCTTACTCTTTTTGGACTTAATTTGTCTAATTATGGAAGACAAGCATGGCAGGTGTTGTGCTCTAAACTGAATGCATAGATATGCTTCATATTAGTCCTTATTTAACATATATAAGAACCAAGAATTGAAAGAAACTTAGTTTCAACAAATCTATAAGAAATCACGACTTCTCCCTTTTTGCTTCTCTATAACTTTTCTTGCTCGTTTCAATAAATTCGGCCTCTAAATTTTTTTATGTTGTAGAGGAGGTGGAGTATAACAAGTTCATAGGGTGACTCGAAAGCAAAAGAGGGCTAGAAATGGTGGAAATGAGTGGAAAACAGAAAGACAAACGAATGAGGCATTTTCTCTCTTTCTTTCTCACGTGTCCAAAATTTTATGGTCTTATATATATATATATATATAAATTGCATTGAGGGGATCGATCCCTCTACCTTCTGAGCACCAAATTTTCATTTTATTTGAAGAGGATTGATCATGTGGCTTAACAAATAGATCTTTAAGTTGGTTTAAACCAAATTTGACATTTTGTCAAGCAATGATCAATGCCATTACATAGGGGATCGATCCTTAAGCTTCCTAAGGCAATAATATGACTTTATTTCTTCATAGTATCAGGACCGAATCAAGGGGAATCGATTTGTATAGGTGCCTTTACCTTGGTTTACATTTGGAACATAACACATGTCCAAAACTTATCTTAATTCACCCTTAACACATATAGATACATGTCTTATACATTTCCAATGTATAAGAATTCGGGTTCTAACAATAGGCGTTGTAGTCTCTGAGCTAAATCAATCCCTAACATAATTACTTGGTATAGCTCATTAATCTATTAACCAAAATGACCTATTATTTAATTCCAAACATAGTTAATTAGTGACCCTAAAATTAATTAATTTTAATAGCACAAAATTGATTTAATATAAATAGCCCGTAATATAAAATATAATGGCCGATTAATTTCAACTAAATGGCCATATCCAACGAAAGGACCCAAACAAAATGGCCTACCATAGTGCCCAACTAAATTTCATCAAACTTGGTCCAATTATAAAAAAGCTTGTCCAAAAGTATCTAAAGAGAGGGCCCAAATCGAATGGCCCATTAAAATATTGGGCCATTCTTTTATTTATTTTGCACGAACCATAACTTCCTGTACACGCCATGTGCCAATGAGGGGTTCTGGAACGTGTGTTACATGAGCTAGAGCAAAACCTTAAGTGTGTCGCTAATGTGAACATTGGGCGGTGCAACACACTCGCCTCGTCTTTTTCTGCCCGTTCAAGTCTATTTTACAGTATCTAGGTTATCCAACCTAACTTGACCCAAAAAACCCTCATTTCAGTCACGTTTTTATCGTTTTTCATGTGTTTTTCATCCCAGATGGTTCCAAAACATTAAATCGTTAATTGTAACAAAAAACAAAATGCATGAACATACAATGGGTTTTGGTTAACCTAAGAATTAAAAGCTTCAAATGGAACTTTAATGGCTTCTCTCTTTAAAACTGAAGTGATTAGTGACTTTTGGGTAAGGTTGGCTTTGATAGTAAATGTTGAAGCTGATAGAAACATCACCAAGTCACAAACACTAAAACTGAAATGCAGTTTTATATATATAAATATATATATATATAGGTGGGGAGTAGGGGCGTCCCTTTTTTTAATTCATGTATAAACCCATCCATTATGAATTTAAAGCATCTATAATTTATATATAATATAAGGTCACACTTAACCAAAATCATACTATTTAACTCGAGTACATTAAATGTTCATAACTTGAGATTATTCAAAGGTAGGTCTGGGTCAAAATTGACTTTGCTAGTCTACTAAATGAGATTAGTCCAACACATTTGGCAGATAAATTTGTTGGAGATCCTATACTTTATAATCATAAATATTACCCATTTGAGCAATAAGGACATGCTGACTTTGAAAGTTGATATCTCAGGAAAATTCTCTGTGAAGAAGATTTCAAAGATGCTAGACAGATCAAACAATCCAAATATAGATTTTTGAATTGTGCAAACTATGGAAATTTGAAATTCCACCAAAAGTACAATGCTTCTTGTAAATGAAAAAGTTTCAACCAAGATTTTTCTAAAAAAAAAAAAAAAATTGGATTCTGCAACCCTCAGACCCATATTCATGCCCTTGGTATGAGATCGATGAGGAAGACTGTGAACCTATCTTCCTATTATATTTTTGGACCTAGTTCTAGTTCAGGATTCTGTCTTGGTTGAAATTAAATTGGTGTAATCCAGAATCCCTTCATTCTTTCATGTTTTGGTGTTTTCGTGCACCATATTCAGGTAAAGTAAGAAGTTGGTGGTTAGCATCATTCTTAACAGCTTTGAGGTTGCTATGGTTGGCCAAGAATAAGAAAGTTATTGATAAAAAGAAAAGGGAGATCATAAAGTCATGTTTATACTCAAGTTAAAAGCTTTAAGTTGGATTAACGCCGTTAAAAATAAATCAAGTTTGATTGAATTAGTGTGGTGGGAGTGTTCAATGGGATGTGCCTTGGAAATACCAAGGAAAAGAAGAACATGTCATACTACAAAACTTTATGAAATTTAATGTTGACAAATCAGTGAAAGGTAATCCAAGAGAAGTAACGTGCAATGGTTTCCTTAGAAGCGTAATTGGTATGTCTTTGCTTGAATTGGTGTCGATCAAGTCAGCTCTTGAAATCTTCATCAAACAGAATTGTTTAGCAAAACTAAACTCATTGTGAAACGTGTTATGAAGATCATTGATAGACCATGAGAATGTTGAGAAATTTTAATGATATAGATCAATTGGTAACGACAATTGGAGAGGTGATTTGTCAATATTTTAGAGAAAAATTAATGTAAGACCCAAAACTTGTATAATATTC
The DNA here is from genome assembly GCA_033439115.1 of Firmiana major. NCBI lineage: Eukaryota > Viridiplantae > Streptophyta > Magnoliopsida > Malvales > Malvaceae > Firmiana > Firmiana major. Next base: position 41,418,134 of record CM065903.1, read on the forward strand.
CTTATGATTCACATGCTATAAACATTGTAATTTGTTGTTTAAATCATAAAAAGAGTATTTACTGACAAGGAAGTGCAAATTAAGTAAAGAATGCTTATGAATGCATGTAAAGGGAAAATAAGGGCCAACATGGCCACAGGCTAAACCGAAGGGATTCTGTAAGACCGCAATTCATTTGCTTATGTTATGTCAAAATTTAATTTGCGGATAGGAGGATCGAATTTAATTAAGAGATAAAATATATTAAGTTAGGATAGTTATTTTGGGTTTACGCCACTTACTATAAATAACCTTGGTGTATTTTATTTAGGAAATGTAGAGATGACTGAGACATTGGCATAGTAGGTAAATATAAATAATAAATCAAAAAATTAAAATCCAATATAAATAAAATATAGCAATGATAAATTATATTGTGTGAACATATTTTAAATGCATAATGTATGTGCATGAATGTGTTCATGAACTTAATTTATAGAGTAGAAATAGATTCATGTGACCGGATTAGGATAGATTAAGGTAATTTATCATTAGTCATTAAGTTAAATGTACATAAATGTAGAATTAAATTAAATTCATGCAAGTAAACTTAGGTAGTGTACCGAAATTAGTAGGAACATAAGCTAAATTTGGTTAAATAAAATTTATATGGATAATTAAGTAGTGATAATTTTAAATTTAAGTAATCTAACTAAGTTAATTGAGTAGCCAAATAAATTTAATAAGGTAATATGATAAATATGAAATATTATAGCGAGTAACAATATGATAAGAACTATACTTATGTATATTTTGCAAATTGGAAAAATATAGATATAACACCCTATGTAAAATAGTGGTTGGAACATGTACATATATATATATATATATTATAGATATAAAATCTGATTACATAAATCTAGTATGATTATAATCTGAAATTTATTTACAAATATTAAAAACATTATAAAACTGAAATAAATAAGAAAATATAAATAGGAAAATTTATAAAACAGATTTGGGGATTTCTAGCTAGGGGGTCGGCATTAAGCAATTGAAAATCGAGGGAATTTTTTTTTTGAATTTAATTACCCACTTATTCCCTTATTCACTTAGGTTGTATTCCTGTGCAGTGTCAAAATATTTTTCCTAATTCTTTACTCGTAATTATAATTAATTTCCATACTTTAACTTATATGGCCGATAGAAAATTCAACAGCATAACGGCTTATATATGAGCCTACCAACCTGCAATTCAGTTGTTTTGACAATCCTAGATATCTACAATTACCAAGCATACTTTCCAAATCCATCTTTACCACTCAATACATCTATTTCGATTTAATACTAGTCATCTCCAAATAATATTGTTTACATCGTTTTCCTTACAAATTACATCCCAACAAAATATTTCTAATGTATGTGTCTATGCGTATAGATATGTCTGGTACAAGAATGTAAATGTATACCTTTCTGCGTGTACAAAAAGTAGCCCAGGGAGCTCTCCCTACCAACCTACGTCGTGTACGCGGCAGGTAGCGCTTACGGATCACTGCAAGTAATCTGAGAGGTAGAGGGATGAGCTTCCGGGAAAAAGCCCAGTAAGAAGATGTATTTAAAACGATTATAGCAATTCAAATATGTATAAAACATGATAATGCGTATAATGATACTTTCTGAAACTACTAATAATAATAACATCCAAAGATTAAGAAAAATCAGAAACATCGAAATTCAAAACGTAATTCTTTCAGTACGTGAAACTTAATAGATATTACGTAAAACTGGTCATACATTCAGAATACCAAATAGGAATACATATCAAATCACATACTACAAAATCCGTTTTTGAAATCAGAGTTTAATTTTCAAAATGAGTCTACATCGGCCATATATTATCATGTGACAATAACGAATTTATCACGCGGCAATATCAAATTTATCACGCGGCAATAACAAGTCAATCACAGGGCAAAATAACCCGGTCATCCTCCGTAGAGGGAATTCAGAACCCAAAGGTAATTTCAGACGCCACAAAGGCGAAGTACAGGCGCCACAAAGGCGATATATAGGCGCCACACAGGCGAAATACAGGCGCCACAAAGGTGAAATACCGGCACCACAAAGGCGAAATACAGACGCTACGAAGGTGAAATACAGGCGCCACGAAGGCGAAATACAGGCGCCACGAAGGCGAAATACAGGTGCCACACAGGTGAAATACAGGCGCCACGAATGCGAAATACAGGCACCACGAAGGCGAAATACAGGCACCATGAAGGCGAAATACAGGCGCCACGAAGGCGAAATACATGCACCACACAGGCAAGTCAGACGCCACACAGGCAAGTCAGATGCCACACAGGCGAAGTTGACTAACGTAAACATGCAACATAAATGGCCCTTAGCCTCATGACAACTATAATTTTCATATATGAAAACATGAAATTAAAATCATCTTATTCGAAAGATCATTTCAGAAGACATGCTCTTATTCCAAAATCAAATTCAGTTATATACAATTATTCAAAAAGATAAATACGGAGAGCATAGTCTTGGTCAGAAATATAATTTAGAAACATGCAAGAAAATCATACTTCATGTCTTTGCAAGCTTTCTTTATCAAGATTCGAAAAGTAACTATTACCGTTTTAAATTATAACTCTTTACCTTGATCTATTGAAATCTCCGTGCTTGAGTGGTGACGCCCCTTAGTACCTCCCTTAATTCCTTCTACAATCACTACACCGAAATCGTACACTTAGCACCCTATTCGTGCGAATTGTCCGAATTGCGTTAAAATCGTAACCTATTCGTTACCACTGCATGTGTACATATTATTGTACGTACCTAAGTCGACACGCATGTTTATATATTTTCCCTTACCACATATTATTTTGTATGTACAATTATTGACATATACCTTATTATATACCTCTACATGTATGTACACATAAATATATATATATATATGCACTCCCATATGTATACATATATATTTTTATTTGTTTTCATTCTTTTCCTATCTCATATATACATTCTTTGCATGTACCTAAACTAGCACACATTCATCTTATATACACCCATATGCATATACACTTAAATATATAAATATATACATATACACTCCTATACATATATATATATTTATTGTTTTCCATTTTTCCTTATCACATTTACATACATATTCTTGTATGTACATATACTTAACATATCCATTCATTATATACACCTATATGTATATACCCAAATATATATATATATATTCACTTAAATACACTTTTATCTTATATACACCCACATGTATATACACCAATATATATACATATATTATTATTAGTTTCCATTATTTAATATCACAAACATATATATATATATGTTTACCTATTCCTCATCAATCCCACTTTTAATCTAATTCAAACTATACTAGCATGCTTATATCTACAACCCATTTATCTACATGTACATTGAACATACATACATGTATATACATATATACACTTTACCTTATCATACTTATACACAATCACATAAATATATATACATGTACAATTAATACACATATATACATATATGTATTTTACCTTTTCTTCTTTTGTTTTTGATCTTGGTTTGCAATTTTCACTGTTCAGTCTTCTTCTCCCCTCAAGCCTCTCGGTTTTCTTCCATTTCCAGCCCCTATTTCGATTTTGTTCTCTGTTTCCCAAATCCTGCTTCAATAAAGTCTTGATTCCAGCCTCACCCCTTCTTCAGTCTCAGTTTCCAACTCCCATCTTTGGCCTTCTTCTTCCTCCCGTCGGCCTCCCCTTCTTCTCGGTTAGTAGCAGTTCTCGGTTCTGTCCTGTTTTCCTAGCCGAGAGTCTCCACTGCTCTTGGTTGCTTCAGTTTGCTTCGATTATGTCCTGCTTCAGCTCCCGATTTCCCTGTCTTCCACTCTCTCTTTTGCTCACCCTTCTCCCTCCTTTCCAATCTTTTCTCTCGGTTAGCCTCCAGCAACAACTTTCCTGTTCTGTTTTCTCCTCTCTCGGCCTTTATTGCCGTTTTCTTCTCTCTCTACCCATGCTTCAATTTCTAGCCTTGCTTTCTGCCCCAGTCAGCTTCAATTTCTTCTCCCTCTTCCTCGCGTCCTTGCTCCTAGCTTCGGTTTCCTCTTCTCTTTTTCTTCTTCTTCCCTCCTCTTCCTTTCTTTCCTTTCTTTTCTTCTCCCGGCCAGCCCCCTCCTTCTCCCTTCCTTTCCTTTTCTTCTCTTCTTTTCCCTAGTCGAGCCACCCTTCTTCCCTTATTTTCCTCTCTTTCCTTGGTTTTCCTTTTTCCCGCCCCTCTGCTATCAATTCTGCATTTTCGAATGCAGTGTTACAGAATTGGCTTTCAAAGAAAGCCAATTCCGTACAAGTGGGTATGTATATTATATTAATATGTATATTTATTAATATATATATTATTTGTTTGTTTAGTTTATTTGTTTTGTTGTTTTGTGTCCATTTATAATTTCTTATCTCATGTTTTAATTTTAATTATACTAACACATCTATATTAAATACTATACATTACATAATATATATATATATTATCCATCTATTTGGACAGGACCCGTTCTCAATCCATGACTTTAACCAAAAACACTACAAATTTTTTGCATTTTTAACTTACCTTTCCTCTCTTTAATGATTAGGCTGTGATTCGATGTCAGAATCCTCGTTTACCACATTATCCATTATCATACATACATGTCAATGTACTCTAACTTTACCTTCTTTTATAATACATGTAAGATTATATAAAATCTAGTACGAATACATTCCCTATAATATATATCGTATACATCACTGTGTTGTTTCTATGTTTAGATTCATAACCGTACAAAATCTGTATACCTAGGGGTCGATAGGAACTAGTAATGGATTAAGGAATACTATCCCTCAATAGCTCTCGCTCTACTGCTGATGCTCTGTAGAGAGATGTAAAGAAAGGGGGTGAGCATACAACGCGCTCAGTAAGGAAATCAGGCAAGCAAGTAGATATCTACACTATCTATTCAAAATAATTCTATGCCTTGAAAACATTATTTCCTTAACTCACTTTAAAAGCATGTCTTTAAATATATATATGTATACTTGTACAGATTAAATCCCATGTACAGAAATCATGCTTTCTTTCTCAAATGTAGGCATGTAGTGCAAAACAATGCATCTTTATATAAATCATGCCTTTAGATAAATCATGCCATGTATATTTAAATCACAATAAATATGGCATTTAAAACATTCACATCAAAAAATCGGAGTCCGACCCATCCCTCAGGTCTGTTCGTAATTTAAATCAGTCAATCAAGTGATATATCATGTGAGATTCTGTGGTGAAATATAAATAGTATCCTGGACTATGATCATATCCGACATGTGATCCCAAGCAACACAGTACTCGGTGTGCGAGGCATCACTGCTATAATGGGAGGGGGGTCGTTAGCTATATCCTCCTCAACTCCACAACAACACACGGGACAGTGTACTCCCATGCTAAGTGCATGGTACGATAAGGTACTTCATGCCACTCGCACGGTCAATGTACTCCCATGGACCCTACATCACAGTCGGGGTGCCTGCCATAGATCTTAGCCCTCAAACCATGGAATATCATACCACATCTCTAATACCCTCATGCGGATATCCTCGCACATAATGTGACACTCAGTCACACAAGGATTCGGGCATGGGTTTGTAACATGTATTATATATCACATACACTGCGCACCTTTGAGTGCGACTCACAGTCGACACTCCGCTCAAACACTGTTTCACATCACAAACTCAACTCTAGTGTGAGTAAACCTCCAGCAACTAGGTCAATGCATAGTTCATGTATTAAATCAAGTAGAGCAATAGCTCTAGTACCATGCTATGCATAATATCATCAAATCAAGTACGAGCAATAGCTCCAGTACTATGTCATGTATAAATCATGAAGAATCGAGTACGAGCAACGCTCAGCACTCTGTCATGCATCTCATGAAAAACTCGAGTACGAGATAATTGCTCCAACACTCTCTCATGCATATATCATATAAAACTGAGTACGAGTAATAACTTCAGTACTCTATCATGCATGTCATGGAAATCTAGTGCGAATCGAAATCCAGCACTAATGTATGTGGAAAATATATGAAATCCGGTGCGAGCTGTGCTCCAGCACGATTCATTCTCACATAATACGATAGATGGCTCTTTAAAAAGGGATGGTTTACAAAATATCAAAATCAGCACTATAAAGTGTGCTTAATTCACATCAACCTTAAAATCATTAGCTCATCTATTTATTCTCCTGCTAAACAGCAGTTAAACTCTAAAAATAGTGGTTTCCATGCTTTTTACAACTTTTCACAGAAGTTGACTTTCTTACTAACTAGGGGTAAAATTATAATTTGCCACTATCGGGTCGCAATAATTATTATTCACTTTCTTTGACCCTCAGAGTTTTAAGTGAATGTAAAAACAGACGAAAATACGTGCTGGTATCTCTAACTACTCACAAAAGTCCCTTACCTACAATCACTCGAGAAATTTCACTTTCTCTGTGCTGCTCGTTTCAACAGTCCTATTTACTCCTCCAATAATCTCTGGAGCTGCATATAACCATTTATCAGGTTAATTACACTTTTCCTGCTGTATTTCACATTAAATACAGTCTATTTCCCTTAATGGGCTTTAGTAGTCCTTAATGGGCCTAACTATGCCTTAAGCCCATTTTCATTTTAATATTCATTTTCGTTCGGCCTATTGGGCTTGTGGGGCCCACCAACTCTTATTGGACTTGTCCTAGACCCATTACATCATATTGGGCCTAAAATATTTAGGCTTGGCCCATTGGGCCTCTCGGCCACATGCCATGGCCGAGAGCTATCCATGTCATCGGTTATACCATGGTATGCCATCCATGCCTATTTGTCTAGCCAATTCACTTAGGCATTTTCACAAGCACTTGGTTGGCAACTTTCTTAAACATCATATAGTTCATTTAGGCATTTTATCAAACACCTTGATTGCCAACTAATTACATGTATTAATTAATCAAATTGATTAATTCTAATTACACCATAATCATTAACACATGTACATTAATCCATTTATGCCTTAAAATCATATGGACATAAATCAATATCTCAGTACTCACTCTCAGCCTAACCAACATCATAGTGATTTAATATGTTTCAATGCTTAAAACATATATCAATATACTTAAAATCATTCATACATTAACATATATGAAATTGAAAACTAGAAAATATACCAATTGTTGTGTTCACCCTTTGTCGAATACTTTGGAGGCTCTCGATTTGCACTCTATGGCTCCTTGATAGCCAATTCCAACATTTGTCACTCTCCTTTCAATTTGGAACAACTTCCATGAAGAATGCAAGTTCCAAATATGCCTAATTCCTAGTGATTTCTAGTGAGAGAAAGCTTGGATAATTTGTTTCAATGGTTTCTTCTTCTAGCCAAATTTGGTGTGATGAAGATAACAATGGTTTGGCTGATTTTATAAGCCACTTACTTAGCCATTAAGCTTTACTTTTCATACATTAAGCTTGACTTTCTAAGCCTTAACCATGAGTCACCTAATGAGTCACCTTATTAGTCATGGTTAGCTTTAACTATGGTTAGATATTTATCTCATGGGCTTTCCATTTGGGCTTCTCGGTTTGGGCTTTCTTAATGGGCTTTCGAGCTGAAATTTTTACTATACCTTGGGCCTTTAATTGTCTCAATATTTGTCTAATCAATTGGTCCAACAATTCGATCTAAGGGACCTAAGAATTTCGATATACGTTTAATATACCTTAATGGGCTTTAAAATTTTCACTTTAGGCCCATTACGTTTTTAACCATTAAATTTAATCTGGAATCCTTCAGAATAAATTTTTCTTAATTTCGGGGATGATTATCTTGTATTCTGGCCAAGAATATTTTTTTCCAATTTTTTTCTCCATACTTGGGTTAATTTTTAACCATGATTAGTCAACTATGGTAAAAGTCCACTTTCTTAACTATAGTTGACTTTTTCCTTAACCATTGACCAAGTTGACTTTTTCTCAAAATTTTGAAAGTGTCATATCTTATGTCTTACACTCTCGTCTTTATGTTTCAACCGTTCCCGGTGGATAATTATACCCGAAACACCTTAAATACCTTAACTCGCCAAAAAGGTCCATTTTACCCTTTTTAGCTTTTACTCTCGTTTTCTATGTTTGGGACTAAATCAAGCTAACTTTCCTTCATGAGCTCTCTATGCTTTCTGATTTTAAGTCTTATTTTCAGTCAGAATGATTCAGATCCACTCAGTTTAGCCTGTGACTCTTATAGTTCACATTAGGCTTTATATGTAGCTTTTGCGTGTTAAATCATTTCACTAACACTTTAAGTCTAGTAAATACTCTTCTTATGATTCAACTATAATAACAGAGTGTTCATACACATAGGAATCATAAGGTACAAGCTACATAAAATCCGGGTCTGACATATTTAAATGTCATCTATATTTATATATACATAAACACCTATGTATATATATCTATATATACACATTCTCTTGTAAGATTATCCAAGGACATAATATCTATGCCTCCCATGAAATTCTCATTATTTCGAAAATGGAATACTATCGGGATTCCATCACTCCTCACGAATTCCCTATACAAGTTTTTACATCATCGATTCTCAACTAATAATTTAAAATTTTCTAATCCTTTCGTACTTGCATTTCCTTTATGACTTCTTGCATCTTCGGGTTCCTGGTCATTCACGGGCTTCTCAGTTCTTATAGTCCTGGAGCCCTACAACAAATACTCACACTTCCTATAGTCCCCTAGCTTCCAAGTAGCTTCCTCTGAAATGTGATTGTCACGACCCAAATTACCTAAAAATCAGAGTAAATTTTTCACTTTTTCATTTATTATTTAATTCTTACCTTTCTCTCATCATGCCCATCCTACAACACAGTTGGGCTATGATTCGGTGTTAGTCACCTCTCACCTATTTACCATTCCATTTCCATATCACATTCACATATCAGAGTTTACTATCTTTTGACTTTGACTAAATACATACACATTGGTATTTATAACTCTACATCCCCGACATCATATCTGTTTACAGTACTGTGCATCACATGTTTAGATACAAAACTATACAAATGTGTATACCTGTCTCTTGATGGGAAGCACTGGATACCAAGAATGCAAGTCCTCAGCCGCTAAATAACTATTGCAAGTGCTCTGAAAAGATAGAAAAATAAGGGGGTGAGCAAACCACACGCTCAGTAAGGCAATTATGCAAGTAAGTTGATAGCTCCACTATCTACATGCTCATATTGCCATGCCCCTAAAAATCCATTTCTTTTCATTAAAATTTCAAGCACAAAATCATGTATTTCATCATGACTTAATTTATAAAACTGTTCGTGCATATATAAATCATACTGCTTATGCATCAATAGCATTTTATGTGACATCAGTAAATCATACTTAGCATGAATATAATTAAAAGACAAATCATGAATTTGAAATGAAAGCATGGAAAACACCATCATGCTACTGCATTCAAATCATTTCATTAAAACAACAGTATAAACTAACCCTTCCGGGTCAATCATCTCATAAAACAATTTATTATAATTCATTATAAAACTTCGGTTATAAAACCACCCTTCTTTCAGGGTCACATATCATAAAATCATAAAATCAGGGGCCTGACCCCTCCCTCGGGTCTACCCTGGTCTATCGACCAATAGTTATATCATGTGAGACATGTAGGTGACTATTAGTAACAACATAGGACTATGGCCATAACCTCGTGATCCCTGGCAACACGGTACCTAGTGTGCGGGGTATCACACCTGAAACGGGAGGTGGGTCGGCCTACCCGCCAGAACGGCATAACACCAGGATTGCGAGGGCAAGGCTTGCTGCCTCGTGGCTAATGCCACTCCACTCCAACGATCCCCATGGTACAGCATACTCCGCGTGACATACACGGTACGACGTACTCCATGAACCTAAGCTCAACAGGGGTGCCTAAATAGGTCTTATCCACCCATATCATCTATGTCTCAGTATGCATGTGTGAGCATATCTTCTCACTGTGACATACAGTCTACAGGAGGCTCCAACATGGCTATATGCATGTCATATAAATCCCTGTGCGAGCGAAGGTCAAGCACGGCTCCATGCATATTCATGATATCAAAAAATCTCGTGCGAGCAAAACTCTAGCATGGTTTTATAGAAATCAATGAAATCTGCGTACGAGTAACACTCCAGTACCACTTTAAAATGAGTTATAAATCTATATAAAATCATGTGCGAGCAATGCTCCAGCACGAATGAATGCTCAAGTAAATCAAAACTTCGTACGAGCAACGCTCCAGTACGACTTTATGCATAAATACAACAAATCTCATGTGAGTTACACTCCAGCACGGCTTTTATGCAATATTATATCAAAATAGGATGCGAGCTAAGCTCCAGCACCTCTTATGCATGTCAAATCATAAAAACTAGTGCTAGCAATCGCTCCAGCACCATTTTATGCATATCAAGTCAAAACAAGTCAAAACATGTCAAAATAGAGTGCGAGCTAGGCTCCAGTACTTCTCATGCATTTCACAAGAATAAAAATCAGTGTGAGCAACTGCTCTAACACATTTCATGCATATGATGTCACACAAGTCGGTGCGAGCAACAGCTCAAGCACGTTTATGCACACTCACAAATGCAGATATAGTGCGAGCTATGTGCCAGCACTATCTATTTCTATATAAACTTGATAGTGGGCCAGTTTTCCAAATAATTTCATTTAAATACCAATAACACTTACGTAGTGTTATTTTGTGAAATTTAAACAATTATTGGCCAATCTATCGATTTGCTTTGATTAAAACCAATAAAATTCCTTAATTCGGAAAATTCCTTAACTCATGCATGTCATGCTTTCACCATCCTTAAGTGAACATCCCTCAATAGGGGTAAAATAGTCTTTTTTCCTATTTCGATCCTTAAAATCATTTAAACCACTTTTAAGACCTTTATACAATATCAGTGTATACATACATATTCAGTGTATACAAAAAAAACTATTTAAAGTACGCGTAGCTACCTCTAGCTACTCACACAATTCCCTTACCTCATTTTCTGTACAGTCTGACCTTTCCACAGATAATTCATCGCACAGTCCGATTTTCTTCCAATCTAATCTCCGAAACTACGGATACATATTCATCAGGCCAAATACAATACAATGAATTGTATTTCATAATTTTCTGGGCTTAATTTAAATTATTGGGCCCGTTTACCCATATTGGGTCCGATTATACCATAATGGGCCTTAATCGGCCTTAAGCCCGTCTACCACATTTTATCGAGGCCTATTGGGCTCATTGGGCCCATCAATATTATTGAGCCTCATTCTAAATTCTCGAATAGCTTAATTAAATATTTAGGACAATTTATCTTAATTTCCAGAATATAATTCATTAAATGTGAAATTTAAATCCGTAATTTATGCGATAAATATCAATCACGCATAACGATGTAAAATTATCATAAATAAGGGTTATTTACTTGAGATTCAATGATAATACACAAATCGAGGCTGTCTCGAGCTCTCGTTTAACGTCAATTGTCGAGCTACACATTTAAAAATTTTTTTGGGTAAATTTCTAGTCGGATATTAATCAAATTAAATATTTTAAAATTTAAATCGGTCAATTTGACCGCTTACTGACTTACCTGTAGCTCGATTGCATCACTGGAATTTTTCCCAGTTTTTTCTCTTTTCTTTTCCCCCTTTTTCTCTTTCTTTTCTTTTCTTTTTGGTTGAACCAATTCGGTCCGGTTCAACCCCGTTCAGACCATCGGTTCAGTCCGATTCGATCGGTTCAGTGCCTTTTCGGCTGGTTCTCCATCGGTTTCTGCCACCAATAGCTCCGCAGGGTTGTCCGATGCACGGATCTGGTCTCAGCTTTCCTTGAGGTCGCCGCAAAGTGGCGGGTCTGGCTCTTCTCTCCTCGGCCTCGGTACCCATTTTCCTTTCTCATCGTTTTCGGCGCTGTCCGTAAGTTTCGCCAGCCGTGGGCACCACAATCAGCTCGTCTTTGCTTCGGAGACGTTCGGCTGGGGGCGAGGTTGGCCAGATCGGCGCCGGTGGCTGCCGATTCGCTTTTCTCATTTCGATTTCTCCCCCCTCGTCGTTCTCATGATTTTCGGTGGCTGGGGAGCGCGTCGCGGCTGCTAGTGGTCACACGGGTGATGGGATCCCTTGGTCGACCCTCGCCGACCCCTCAATCCCGCCGGTGGCTCGTCGGTGAGCTGCCTTGGGTTTGGCTGCATTTTTCTGTTTCAGAAAATCGCGTTTTTGCGATTTTCCCTTTTAAAAAAAATTATTTATTATTTATTTATTTATTATTTTAATTAATTAAAATATTATTATTTTACCAAAATATCTGAAAAATATATATCTATTTAATTCATTTAATCCGTAAATGAATTTCTTAGTCCGATTTTACCTTTTCGGTATATTTTTTGATTATTTTTGGGATTATTTTCGGATACGAAAATTTCGGTTTATTCCAATAAATTCATATCTTGATCAATTTAACCTGAAATTTAATTATTTCTTCATTGTTGATCAAGATTTCTCAAGCCATTATTTTTAATTAAATTTTCTTCTCGAATTTATACCGACTTTCAATCTTTTAACCATTTTACCCTTACACGTGTTCGGGAATACCATTTCAATCCTTTTGCATTTTTAAATGCACTCGAAAATTTCTATTCATTCCATTTACTCTTACGATAAAAAAAATCGGGTCTTACAATCTCCCCCACTTAAGAAATTTAGTCCTCCAAATTAGAACCAAGTCAAATGGGTCCATAAATAACTCCAAGTACATCTATCGTATCATATACTATTATCCTCGAGTGACTTTCTCCGGAGTGTAACACTACCATCATACTTAACTAGGGAGATCATCTTAAACCTCAACAGTTTCTCCTTCTTGTTTAATACCCGAATCAATTTTTTTTCAATCATACGTTATACTTTCATTGAGCTAAGTTGTTGAAGCTCATATCCGATCACATATGCTAGATCCGGATAGTATTTTCGAAACATCAAAAGATGGGACACATTGTGGATGTCTGTTTATTCAAGTGGTAACACCAACCTACAGGCCTTACCTTCCACTTTGTCCAATCTCTCAGAGGATTCAATCTAACGAAACTTAATACTGATTCACCCTCGGTGAATTCCAATGGTTTTTATCTCTTGTCAACATAACTTTTCTGTCTGCTCTGAGGTGTTCTTAATCTCTCACAATCAACTGAACATCCTCAGAGATGTGTCTTGCTAATTCGGGAACAATTCTCTATCTGTCACCCACTTCTTCTTATCTAAGTCGGGGAACAACCCCTACGGCAATACAATGCCTCATATAACATGTTATCCCGATACTCAAGTGGCAACTGTCATTATTGGCGAATTCGATTAGTAACAAATGATCATCCCAGGAGCTTATAAAATTAATGGCACACACTCTTATCACATCCTCTAAAACCTGTACAGTCCTCTCCGACTGACCATCTATCTGAGGATGGAAGCTGTGCTAACACTTAATCGGGTTCCCATAGCTTCCTGCAAATATTCCCAGCAGTGGAAAGTGAAGCGGGAATCCCTATCTGATTCCATGCTCACTGGAACGCTGCATCATGTTCCACAATTTTTTCATACACATAAATCTGCCTACACTCTAAGAGTATTTGGGGATTTCCATAGTCAAAAGGTAGGTAGACTTAAATCAATCTATCGACTATCACCTAGATAGCCTCGTGATCCATCCGGGTCCTCTGTAACCCATTACAAAATTCATGGTAACTTGTTCTCTTTTCCGTGTCAATATAGGTAGAGGCTGCAATAACCCTGCAACTTCTTTTGCTCTACCTTAATCTACTGACATACGAGACATTTTTCCACAATCTCTACAATGTCTTTCTTTTTCTTTTTTTTTTCATACCTGACCACCCATACCCTTTTCAGAGATTTCGATATATTTATTATTTCTCGGATGCACTGTATATCCCGAAGAGTGAGCTTCTGTCAATAATACTCTCTCAGCAATTGTGGTCATAGGGAGCACTTATAATATCTCTGAACCTTTGTAAGTCATCTTCACTCACTGTGAACTCTGTCACTATACCCATCTGAATCTGACCCACACTATCGACACCATGTCGATCATCACGCTAAGCCTGGTAAATCCGGTCACACAAATCTGGTTCTAACCTCAAGCTAGCTATCACAAAATCGCCGTCATCATCAGAAGGGATCACATCACTACTGAGGCTCACAACTGCTTTAGCAGCTCACGCTCCCTGACCATTATATATGATACCATCCCGAGGCTCTTTCTACTCAAGGCATCAGCCATTACATTAGCCCTTCCCGGGTGGTAAAATTTTCACAATCATAATTCTTAGAAGCTCTAACCCTCTTGGTTACCTCATATTCTACTCTTTCTGTTAAAACAGATACTCGGGGCTTTTATGATCAGTGCATATCTGAAATTTCTTACCATTTAAGTGGTGGCGCTATACTTTTAGTGTAAACGCTACGACTGCCAACTCTAAATCATGGGTCAGATAGTTTCTCTCATGATCCTTGAACTATCTGGATCCATAAACGACTATCTTCCCATTTTGCATCAATACACAGCCCAATCCTTATTTTGAGGTATCCATACATACTGAAACCTCTTTAGCTGTTGGTTATGGTGAGAATAATTATGGTGGTTAGTTTATTACTTCAATATACCAAAACTCACCGAAACTACTTTCATACTTACCATCCTACTCGTATGTAATCTTTTTCGAACAAGATGTGTCAACTGAGCAGCCCATTTTGAGAAGCTCTCAACAACTCGTCTGTAAGACAGTTTCCTATTGCTACTCATGCTCTTCCCTGGACTTTGAATACATCGAAATATCATCGCTAAAGATGACAACCAATCGATTCAGGTAAGGTTTAAATACCTCATCGTGATTGAGTTCCACGTAATATTTCAATCACCTATATCCTTGACCTATGTACGCATAAAAGTAAATCGTCATTTCAAAATCGCTTCCGTTCAAGATACTAACCCACATCATTTTCTTTTTCTTATACTAACGGCTTTTATAAAATTTTAATTTTTAAACCTTCATGATTAATCGAATTCTACCTGTAAAGGTACCAAAATTTTAAATGTATATATTACGACTGTCGATTTCAATTTATAGGTTATGTGTGCGCTTTTAGACGCTGTCAAGTCTTCAGGCAAAGAGTATTTTGAAATACCTTTATTAACCCTCAAACTTGACCACATGGACTAGGTGTAGATATATCGACCCCTCATACTTGGTCGCAATCCATAGCCACTATATGTCGCTCAATCCAAATTACTTTACATATCAAAGATATCCTTACCTTGCATACACCTCTTATTCTAATATATCTCGTATTCAGGATCTATCACATTTTGAAACTTATCTCCTTTCATATATCACTTATAACAACTCTTTCATTACTTGTCAAACTTACAATATACTTTTCCAGTGATGTTTTCACCCATATTTTCAACATACAATCACTATACCCATATTCAGTTAGTGATAATCATCTAACCATCATCATCTTGCCTAAGGGTACAGGCTTCACATCTTTCACTAGCTTAAAAGCAACTGAAGGCGGTATGAATAAATTTGTGGCACCAAGATCAATTAAAATAATTATTTCATTATTCACAACTAGTGTGGTATCTTCCACCATATCAGATGAAACATCAGTAATGTCTTGGTCCAAGGCATACACTCGCCGTCGTCCAACATCTTATTTTCGTGGTAACTACCACAAATTCTACATTGTTCACACTTGCTTGCACTGTTACACTCCTCACACTATTACACTGCTCTCACTGCTACAGAGCAGGTCGGGGTCCTCCAATCACAATACCCCTCGTAAGTGCTGAAATTAGATACACTGGGGCTTTACCAATCATCGTACCCCATGACTCATTAGCTCTAAGCTTTTACCAACTACCTTTTTCTCGTTTTGACATCTCTGTCATTTTGTATTCTCTTTTGTCTCTATGTCAACCCTTACTACCTTTCCCAATCTCATAGGTGTGCAACTCATGATCTTATTTACATAACTGTAGTCTGTGCACTACCTCGGCATAGGTAGTGATATCTAACGGGCTAATCGAACTCTAATTAACAATCTGAGCCCTTCCATGAACTTTTAGACATTTCGACTCTCATTATTCATCATGTCCGAGTCATATCTGCTTAGGAATATAAATTGAGTTTCATACTCGTTAATCAACTTGTTCCTCTAGGTCAGAGTAAAGACTTTCATCTATAATTTCCTTTAAGTGTCTGGGATATTTTGTCACTGGAATACATCTGAAATTATTTTTCATATCCATTCTGGATGTCTAAGTCTTAAGATGGGTCAAGCGGATTTCCACCAATGCTCCGACTCGCCACAAATCTCATGCATACTCTGAGCATATAGCTCTCAAAATATTCTCCACACTCTGCTCCAACCTAGCGAAGCGTCTCTCAATACTGTCTAATTTCTCTGTCAGACTCTGTCCGATCTCTCTGTAGGACTTTGTGGGGCATGCTTAACATCAGTCTCCGCGTCAATCTCATCTTGAGTCTCATGTGACGACTTAGTATGACTCTCGGGCCTACCTCGACAGCCTCGAGCTCATGTACTTGCCCCTCTATCATAGCGGTTATCAGTTAATAAGTCTATTCTTGCATTTAAAAATCAAATTCTTAGCTGCACTTCCGTCTCAATATACACAATTGTATGTAAACAATGTACAGTTTAAAGCTTTTATGCAATATATAGATAGATACAAAACATCAGTTATAAAACTGGAAATATGTTAGTTTAACAACCTCAGCATTTTATGCATAACACTGCATTTCTCACGTAATTTCATAAATCGCACATTTATCATGCCATTCAATTAAATCAAAATAATATGGCATTCATCATGTTTAAAAACATGGAAATCTGGGCCTCACCCATCCCTCGGGTTACCCTTTTCACATCTCACAAATTCACATGTTTAGGTTATAAAACCAAGTGATAATTCATTTAAGAAATCTCAATTTTCATTGCATGAAAAGAAAACAAGATAGGCAACTACATGTTCTGAGATTATAATCATAACTCATTTTTCGTGATCCCAGGCTACACAACACTCGATGTGCGGGGTCTCACATTTGTTGTAATGGGAGGTGGGTCACATCTGTATCGTTAGCTCTCAACTGAGGACCTGATCCCAAAGTACAACAAATACCACTGGATCCTGCTCCCACTACTAATCAGTCCTACCCAAGTACCTTTAAGTACTCATGGTACAGCGTACTCCATGTGACATACACGATACACAGTACTCCATTGACCCTATCTCAAGGTGGGATGCTCGCCATGAGTCTTAGTCCTCATACCTTGGATATACCACATAGTCGGGATGCTCGCCATGAGTCTTAGTCCTCATACCATGGGTTCTATTTTTGATAGCCCTCAGCCATATCTCAAAATATTGCACGTGTGAGCATATAATCGGTACGACACGCAGTCAACACAGGCTCCCAACACGATTGTTTCATGCTCTTTTCAAAATTGGTACATACGAGTAAACTCCCAGCATGACCGTATCACAATGACATAACTCTAGTGCGAGCAATGCTCCCAGCACTATGTCATGTAAAAACTGAGTATGAGCAAAGCTCCTAATACTCTATATTATACAATCAATGAAAACAAAGTACTAGCTAAGCTCCCAGAACTCTATCATGTAAAACTGAGTATAAGTAAAGCTCTCAATACTCTATGACGCATCAATCAGTATAACTGAGTACGAGCTAAGCTCCCAGTACTCTAACATGCACAAATCGCATTTAAGATTTAGTACGAGAATACTATCAAGTACTATGTGATGCATCTCTCAAATTCATGTGCGAGTATTCTCCAGCACTTTTGGTTTTCACACAAAACCTTGATAGATGGCTTATTCAAATCAAAATTTCACCCAACCCAAATCAAATAGGCACTCAAGTGTGTTGTTTTCGCATATACATGAAAACATTAGCCATTCTATCATGCAACTTATGAATTTTAGTTACAACATGCTTTTATGGCTTTTTCACCCTATTTTTGGAAAAAATCACACTTTATCTCATTAGTCCCTATCACAACATGCCTATTCTCGGGAATTCATATAGAATATAGTATCAAAATTCTATTCAAAAATATATGTAGCTATATCTAGCTACTCACGAAATTTCCTTACCCCAGATCACGTCACTTGACCTCTCTTCCTCGATGCTGCTCACTCTCGTAGTCCGATCAGCTTCCACTGTGATTTCTGAAGCTGTTATAGTTATCTACGTTAGTATACCATAATATACTTTTTTCATTTCCCAAATCTCAATTCAATACATAGATTTCATCACTTTATTCTATTATGGTATTATACCATATTTTTCATATATCTATCTTCATTTCTCCTCATTTCCAATTTATGTATTTCATAAAACTACCTTACAATCTTCCATGCATGCATATTCCACCATTTAATTCATGCTAACACCAATTTCTCATTATTTACTCACTTGCATGCCAACAACTAGGTCATGTACATTTTTCATGATCTTTTTATTTTCAACAATTTATACCTATACCAATTAACTCACCAATACACCTAGATTAACATATATCAAGGTGGTGTATTAAATCTTACCTAGCTAAAAATTTCTTCCTTTTCACAAAATTTGGCAAAATCTTTCTTGTTGTTTCAATCTTTGATTCCAACTTCTTGTTTTCAAGTCTGTTATTCTCCTTTTCACTAAGAATAACTTTGCTTAACTATATCTCAGTCAAAATTGATTGCAAACTGAAGTTTTCTAGTGTATCTGGGTTAGGTTTAGCTTTAGGTTTTGAATGGAATAGTCTTTCTCGAGAAAAACTGAAGTGCAGAGCCCTATATTTATAGAATTAGCTCATAGAGATCGATCTGCCAACCATATGGATTGATCTTCCCTGCACTTTTCTCCTCAGAAATTAACCTTTCAAGCTGATGAGATCAATCTGCCCCTAAGGATGAGATCGATCTGTATTACTCAGAACCTTAAGGAGATCGATCTGGCCTTGCAATGAGATCGATCTGTTGCAACCCAAGCCTTATGGAAATCGACCTGCTTCAGCTGAAACTTGCTCAAGATCGATCTACATCATTGAGGGATCGATCTGCACTTATTAAGGGATCGATCTGCCTCTTGTAGATACCTTATTTTTGCAAATTCAACCTATGAGATCGATCTATATTGCCAATGAGATCGATCTGCTCCTCTCCAGAAGAAGTTTTGCTGTATTTCCATCCCGAAATCACTGCTACAATGGTATTTAATTTACTTAACCATCCAATTTACATTTCATACACATTTACAACTTCAAAACATCCATTCCTTATGATTTATATAATTTGTGACTTGTCTATACATCACAAAATCATAAAGATTACATGTTAAATTACAGGTCTTACAATCCTCCACGCCTTAAGAAATTTGGTTCTCTAAATTAGAACCAAGTTACTCTACAAACAACTAGGGGTATCACTCTCACGTCGGACTCTCTAGCTTCCGAGTAGCTTCCTCTAAAATGTGATTGTCATGACCCAAATTACCTAAAAATCAGAGTAAATTTCTTGCTTTTTCATTTATTATTTAATTCTTACCTTTCTCTCATCATGACCATCCCACAACACAGTTGGGCTATGATTCGATGTTAGTCACCTCTCACCTATTTACCATTCCATTTCCATATGACATTCACATATCAGAGTTTACTATCTTTTGACTTTGACTAAATACATACACATTGGTATTTATAACTCTACATCCCCGACATCATATCTGTTTACAGTACTGTGCATCACATGTTTAGATACAAAACTATACAAATGTGTATACCTGTCTCTCGATGGGAAGCAGCGGATACCAAGAATGCAAGTCCTCAGCCGCTCAATAACTATTGCAAGTGCTCTGAAAAGATAGAAAAATAAGGGGGTGCGCAAACCACACACTCAGTGAGGCAATTATGCAAGTAAGTTGATAGCTCCACTATCTACATGCTCATATTGCCATTCCCCTAAAAATCCATTTCTTTTCATTAAACTCTCAAGCACAAAATCATGTATTTCATCATGACTTGATTTATAAAACTGTTCGTGCATATGTAAATCATACTGCTTATGCATCAATAGCATTTTATGTGACATCAGTAAATCATACTTAGCATGAATATAATCAAAAGAAAAATCATGAATTTGAAATGAAAGCATGGAAAACACCATCATGCTACTGCATTCAAATCATTTCATTAAAACAGCAGTATAAACTAATCCTTTCGGGTTAATCATCTCATAAAACAATTTATTAAAATTCATTATAAAACTTCGGTTATAAAACCACCCTTCTTTCAGGGTCATATATCATAAAATCATATAATCAGGAGCCTGACTCCTCCCTCGTGTCTACCCTGGTCTATCGACCAATAGTTATATCATGTGAGACATGTAGGTGACTATCAGTAACAACATAGGACTATGGCCATAACCTCGTGATCCCTGGCAACACGGTACCTAGTGTGCGAGATATCACACCTGAAACGGGAGGTGGGTCGTCCTACCCGCCAGAACGGCATAACACCAGGATTACAAGGGTAAAGCTTGCCGCCTCATGGCTAATGTCACTCCACTCCAACAATCCCCACGGTACAGCGTACTCTGCGTGACATACACAGTACAACGTACTCCGTGAACCCAAGCTCAATCAGGGGTGCCTGCAATAGGTCTTATCCACCCATATCATCTATGTCTCAGTATGCACATGTGAGCATATCATCTCACTGTAACACACAGTCTACAAGAGGCTCTAACACGGCTATATGCATGTCATATAAATCCCTGTGCGAACGAAGCTCAAGCACGGCTCCATGCATATTCATGATATCAAAAAATCTCATGCGAGCGAAACTCTAGCATGGTTTCATAGAAATTAATGAAATCTGCGTACGAGTAACACTCCAGTACGACTTTAAAATGAGTTATAAATCTATATAAAATCATGTGCTAGCAATGCTCCAGCACGAATGAATGCTCAAGTAAATCAAAACTTCATACGAGCAATGCTCCAGTACGACTTTATGCATAAATACAACAAATCTCGTGTGAGTTACACTCTGCATGGCTTTTATGCAATATTATTTCAAAATAGGATGCGAGCTACGCTCCATCACCTCTCATGCATGTCAAATCATAAAAACTAGTGCGAGCAATCACTCCAGCACCATTTTATGCATATCAAGTCAAAACAAGTCAAAACATGTCAAAACAGAGTGCGAGCTAGGCTCCAGCACTTCTCATGCATTTCACAAGAAAAAAATCAGTGCGCGCAACCGTTCTAACACATTTCATGCATATGATGTCACACAAGTCGGTGCGAGCAGCAGCTCAAGCACGTTTATGCACACTCACAAATGCAGATATAGTGCGAGCTATGTGCCAGCACTATCTGTTTCTATATAAACTTGATAGTTGGGCTGTTTTCCAAAGAATTTCATTTAAATACCAGAAACACTTACGTAGTGTTATTTTGTGAAATTTAAACAATTATTGGCCAATCTATCGATTTGCTTTGATTAAAACAAATAAAATTCCTTAATTCAGAAAATTCCTTAAATCATGCATTTCATGCATGTCATGTTTTCACTATCCTTAAGTGAACTTCCCTCAATAGGGGTAAAATAGTCGTTTTACCTATTTTGATCCTTAAAATCATTTAAACCACTTTTAGGACCTTAATACAATATCAGTGTATACATATATATTCAGTGTATACAAAAAAACTATTTAAAGTATGCGTAGCTACCTCCAGCTACTCACACAATTCCCTTCCTCATTTTCTGTACAGTCTGACTTTTCCACTAATGACTCATCGCGCAGTCTGATTTGCTTCCAATCTAATTTCTGAAACTGCGGATACATATTCATCAGGTCAAATACAATACAATTAATTGTATTTCATAATTTTCAAGGCTTAATTTAAATCATTGGGCCCGTTTACCCATATTGGGCCCGATTATACCATAATGGGCCTTAATCGGCCTTAAGCCCATTTACCACATTTTATCGAGGCCTATTGGGCTCATAGGACCCATTAATATATATTGAGCCTCATTCTAAATTCTCGAATAGCTCAATTAAATATTTACGATAATTTAACTCAATTTCTAGAATATAATTCATTAAAAGCGAAATTTAAATCTGTAATTTATGCGATAAATATCAATCACGCATAACGATGTAAAATTTTCATAAATAAGGGTTACTTACCTGAGATTCCATGATAATACGCAAATTGAGGCTGTCTCGAGCTCTCGTTTGACGTCAATTGTCAAGCTACACATTTAAATATTTTTCGGGTAAATTTCTAGTCGGATATTAATCAAATTAAAAATTTTGAAATTTAAATCGATCAATTCGACTACTTACCGACTTACTCGTAACTCGGTTGCATCACTGGAATTTTTCCCAATTTTTCCAATTTTCTTTTTCCCCCTTTTCTCTTTCTTTTCTTTTCTTTTCTTTTTGGCTGAACCGGTTCTGTCCGGTTCAACCCGGTTCAAACCGCCAATTCAGTTCGGTTCGATCGGTTCAGTGCATTGCCGGTCGATTCTCCGCCAGTTTCCACCGCCAGTGGCTCTTCAGGGTCGTCCGATGCACGAATCTGATCTCAGTTTTCCTCGAGGTCGTCGA
The DNA here is from genome assembly GCA_033439115.1 of Firmiana major. NCBI lineage: Eukaryota > Viridiplantae > Streptophyta > Magnoliopsida > Malvales > Malvaceae > Firmiana > Firmiana major. The sequence continues at coordinate 41,441,033 of CM065903.1, forward strand.
AAAGTGGTCGGTCCGGCTCCTCTCTCCTCGATGTCGATACCCATTTTCCTTTGTCGTCGTTTTCGGCACCCTCCGTTAGTTTCGTCGGCCGTGGCCACCACCAATCAGCTCGTCTTTGCTTCGGGGACGTTCCGCTGGGGGCAGGGTTGACCAGATCGGCGCCGGTGGCTGTCGATTCGCTTTTCTCATTTAGGTTTCTCCCCCCTCGTCGTTCTCATGATTTTCGGTGGCTGGGGAGCGCGTCGCTACTGTCGGTGGTCACATGGGTGACGGGCTCCCTTGGCTGACTCTCGTCAACCCCTCAGTCCCGTCGGTGGCTCGCCGGTGAGCTGCCTTGGGTTTGGCTGCATTTTTCTGTTTCAGAAAATCGCGTTTTTGCGATGTTCCCTTTTTAAAAAATTTATTTATTATTTATTTTTATTATTATTTTAATTGATTAAAATATTATTATTTTACCAAAATATTTGAAAAATATATATATATATATATATTTAATTCATTTAATCCGTAAATGAATTTCTCAGTCCGATTTTACCTTTTCGGTATATTTTTTGATTATTTTCAGGATTATTTTTCGATTCGAAAATTTTGGTTTATTCCAATAAATTCATATCTTGATTAATTTAACCCGAAATTTAATTATTTCTTCGTTATTGATCAAGATTTCTCAAGCCATTATTTTTAATTAAATTTTCTTCTCGAATTTATACCGACTTTAGGTCTTTTGACCGTTTTACTCTTGCATGTATTCGGGAATACCATTTCAATGCTTTTGCATTTTTTAAATGCACTAGAAAATTTATATTCATTCAATTTACTCTTACGATAAAATAAAAAAAATTGGGTCTTACAGTGATGCTACCAGAGAATCTTTACTAACTCAATGGTCTTATTTCTCAAGACTTTCTCCTTTCTATCTAGTATCCATATCAGTTTCTCTATATATATCAAATCTTCTTTGAGCTCTAATGGCTCATACCGAATCACATGATTTGGATCTGGATGATACTTCCTCAGCATCAGAATGTGGAAGGCATTATGCACTCCCACTAGATCTAGTGGCAAAGCTAATCTATATGCCTTATCTCCCACTCTGTCTAATATTTCATAGGGTCTAATGTAGAGAGGACTCAATTTACCTCTTTATCCAAATCTCGCTATACCCTTAGAAGGAGAAACCTTCAGAAATACTGAATCACCAACTGTGAACTCTAGTGGTCTCCGTCTATTGTCAGTGTAGCTTTTCTGTTTACTCTGAGTTGTCCTCAATCATTTAACTATCAAATGGACATCCTCAGAGGCTTGTGTAACCAAATCAGGAGCAAAAAATCTTTCTATCACCCACTTCTTCCTAACAGATAGGGGAACGACATCTACAGCCATACAAAGCCTCATACAGTGCCATCTTGATACTCGCATGATAACTATTGTTGTAGGCAAATTCGGCTAGTGGTAAATGATCATCCCAGGAGCCTTTAAAATCCAGCACACATGCTCTCAACATATCCTCCAGAGTCTGTATAATCCTCTGTGACTGACCATCTATCTAAGGATGAAAAGGTGCTCAAACTCAACTGAGTTCCTATGGCTTCCTGAAAATGTTCCCAAAAGTGGGAAGTGAAGCGAGAATCTCTATCTGAGACAATGCTCACTGGAATACCATATAATCTCACTATCTCGCGTACATACAACTCTTCTAATGAACTCAGAGTATCGGTAGCTCTCATAGCTAGAAAGTGGTCTGACTTCGTCAGTCATCAACTATAACCCATATAGTGTCGTGATTCCTTCGGGTCCTCAGTAAACCCATCAAGAAATCCATGGTTATATGCTCCCATTTCCATATTGGTATAGGTACAGGTTGCAATAACCCTACATGTTTTTGATGCTCTACCTTTACTTGCTGACATACGAGACATTTCGCCACGAATTCTGTCATATCTCTCTTCATACCTGACCACTAGTACACCTTCCGGAGATTCTGATACATTGATAATTCTATATTTTTAGAATTATTTGTGCTTAATTTCCTAATTAATTATTTAAATCCCCAATTTATTTTGTTAATTATTCCCTTTATTTAATTAAAATTCTCATGTTTGCAGATAAATTAAATCTGGATGAATTTTGAATATTTCGGTAGAAAATAGATCGAAATTGGGCTAAAATCGAGATTGGACCATGCGAATAACACGAGCTTAGCACATCCAATTGGACAAAAAGACAGATTACATGGAAATATTATTTTTCAAGGAGCGAATGGTGTGAAGACAAGTGGCCAAACAATGCCAACTCATCAAGGATGGAAAAGTTACAATTGTAGCCCTAAGTGTGTGTATAAATAGAAAAAGATGGCAATTGAAAAGGGAGTAGTCTAGGTTAGAATAGAAGTAATTTAGGAGTAGAGGTAAATTAGGGTAGCTTTAGTTTTTTTTTTAGGTTAACCATCTATTTTAGGTTGTATTTTTCAGAAGTTTTCTTTTCAATCTTTTCGGCTGGTGACAGCAGCCGAGATTCATCATATTTCTTCTAGGATTTGTTCAATTTCCATTCCATTATTATTTTACTATTTGAGTTTTAATTAAAAGTTATTATTTTTATATGGTCGCTCTCAGTTTGCTTCCTATTTCAATTTCCTTTCTTTGTTTTTCAACTGTTCATTCGGCATATTGGACTCTTAGTGTAGCCGAGTGGCGCGAGAGGCTATCGATGGCTGGTGACAGTAGCCATTGTTACCCCTTATCGGCATTTGCTTGTTTTAATAAGATTTCTATTGATTCCTCTGTTCTGCTCTGCTTTTAAGTCATACTATTCATTCTTGAGTTGATTTGATTTTGTTTTAATTCTTTGTTTGCTGCTGCAAATGTGTGGTACTGGTTGAAGCAAAGCTAATGTATGAGGGAGATCAAGCAGAAGCCATCTACGCGAGTAGCAAGGGTCGGCTACAGCAGTATCTTTCCTTCATTTCAGTCCAGTACTGCGAACCTTCATTGTTTGTTTCATGATTATTATTATTTTTTATATATCTCTAGGATTCCAGTCGTATTAGAGTAATGCATTTAATTTTTTGTTATGAATCTGGTTGAAATATTGAATTTATCTTTACTGCTTGTAGTTATATTTCACTTCATCGGGTTTCTATTTGTTGCATTATAGTCAAGTTAAGTTGCAGCTTTAATACTGGTTTTACATTTGTCATTCTTATTTTGTGTTGCTAAGCATTTTAATTCTTTTGCTGTTGAATGTAGCATGGCAGAAAGATCCATTTTATAGCATTGGTGAGGTTTAATACAAGATAGTGGAGCAGAGGACAAATGCAAACTTGAGGCAGCAGCGGGATAGGGTGACCAATTTTTAGCTGGGCAGAGATAGCACTGGTGTTTAGAGAATTCCTTTGTGAACATGTGCAGTAGACCGAGAGCAGAGCAGTACTGAAGCTGACGCTGAGCAGCATTGGATAGTGGCCTGGAGTAGCAGCAGAACTAAGCATCAGTGGACAAACCTGCAGTAGACAACAGCTGGATAAACCGTGCGCAACAAAAATGAAGAAGACGTGTACATTGTCACATATCGGACCACATGGCTGGTTGTTGGTTAAGGTCTTGTTTGGCTGATTGTGCATTTTTTAGTTGTTATTTTATGGTTTTACTTTAATGAATTTAATTGTTGATTCTTGTTAGTTGTTAGTGAGGTACTTCAATCAATTAATGGTAGGTTAGTTTAATATCTTTGCATGCCAATTTAAATTTTAGTTTTAATTTTTTAGTTAGTAGTTAATTTTAGATTATATGTTTTTAAGACTTGTTTAGTTTAGTATTTTATTAGTTGCATTTAGAGTAATTTAGATTAAATGTGTTTCATGCATTTTTAAATTAGTCTTTATTTTCATTAAATTTTAGTTTTGTTTAATTTACAATTTTATTAGTTTAATTACATGCATTTTTATTTTAAGTTTGTTTAAATTTTAGTTTAATTAATTTTATTGCTTTATTTTCATATTTGCATTTTATTTTAATTGCGTTAATGCATTTTAACTGTTTTAATTTTCTTTTCTATGTATTTTCTTTAATTGCTTGGAGTTCGGTAAGCAAATCTTAGTTCAGTTTTATTTTCTTCATTTTTTAGTGTTATTATTTTCAGTACTTTTAATTTTTAGCCTTAATTGATCACCCACTTTTAATTTCATAATTTGCTAGAATATACTTAGGGTAAGATTAACTGGTACTTAATTAGGCTAGTCAACTTCTCTGTGGGACGATGACTCGGGACTCAAATCCCATTATTACTTGTACGACTCGTGCACTTGCGGTAATATGTTTAGGGCGTGTCATACATCTTATAATTGGATCAAATAATATGATTGGACTTGTGATGTAAAGTATGATTGATGTAAGTCCATGGATTCAATGTATGTATGTGTAATATAAGTTGTAACGTACATACAAGTTTCATTGAGTATGAATACGGAGAAATGTGTTCTAGCAAGTGATGGATGTGATTGAGACTCAAAATGAGTAGTGTGGTAAAATGGAATGGAGTTATGCTTCCATTTGGTTTTATGTTGCATACCTTTGAATATACAATAAATGCACACAATGCATAAGGTATGAATGGATGCCATTTTCAAGCTATAGAGGTGAATGGATGAGGAAGTGGCCATGGCAATAGATTGAGGGTGTGTTGGTATGAGTTGCAGCAATGAAACTGCAGGAAATCTGGAAAACATGAGGTCCATATCGATCTCCTAGGATGAGAGATCGATCTGGAAGAGCCAGAATGCTCTTATTTGGGTGAACGAATAGAGCAGATCGATCTCCAATGGAGCCAGATCGATCTGCCAAGCATTCTGTAAGTGAAAAGATCGACCCTCAAGCAGCCAGATCGATCTCCTTAGCTCTCTGTTTGGGACCAGATCGATCTCATGCTTCGACAGATCGATCTCATACCTCAACAGATCAATCTCATTGCTTCGACAGATCGATCTCAGGCTTAAAAATACCGTGAAAAAGAGGAATTTTAAAGGACCAGATCGATCTCCTCTTAGACTAGATCGATCTCCTCAAGTCATTTCTATATAAGGAGAGCTGAAAAATCTGGAAATCTCGGAAAACACCTAACCTTACAATTTCAACCCCAAAAACCTAATTTTCCCTCTCTAAAATCAGCCATTTTCAGTGAGATTTGGAGAGAGATCATTAGAGGTAAAGTTGTTCCTATCAAAGAGAAGAACAACATAGTGAGAGGGCATTTTCCCATTCTTGGAGTTGAGGGAGTTAAGGGCATTACCAATTGGAGCAAGGAGAGAAATCACATTGGCAAGATTCTAACCCTCCAATCCAAATGTATTAGCTATTTAATTGATTTTGGAGTTGATTGATAGGAGTATTGATGGATAAACTACTTAGGAATGTTGTGAAATTGGTGTGACCTAGAAATCTAAAATGGGTATAATGTGAGGATATGTGGGATTGAATGAACTTATGGTTTATGGCATGTTAAAGTTGTCATTGGGATAATGTTATGATTTTAGATGGTTAGATGGAATTACATGGTGGGTTGGAAGAAATGTGGAAATGGATATGTATGTGATGAATAAATGCCATAGTGAGGGGATTCATGGAATATGAACGCTATGAGCTTTACATCGATTTGATATCGATTTTGAATAAGTTAATAGGCCTAAGAAAATCCATAGACTCGAGTTATGGATAACGTAATGAAACGAGGCCAAATAAGCTTTAATAGAGGCTATAGACTAAATTGACTATAGCAAGCACAAGGGTTGCAATATATGGGTCGAATATAATGCGGGATACGATTTTTGTGCAGTCCCGAAGAGTTCGTTGAAGGCGAACCAAATCGTACGAGTAAGCAGCTTAAGGAAGTGGAATCACGCATCGCGATTCCAGGTAAGGGAATTTTGTGAGTATATAGAGATAGCTGCTCGTATTTTGAACTGGGTGAATATTGGGTGTTGTATGAAATGCATGAATTGCTCAAATAAATGTTGATGGTATTTGTGAAAGATGATGGGTATATGCGTGGTTTTGGTTTTGAAGTGGATGTTATGGAAAAGGGATAGTAAGGGTAATAATTGCATAAATCATGTGTTTTGAATGCTTTTACAAAACACAATGCTTTGATTTGAGCAAACAAAAGGATAGTCTGGCTGGTACTTGAATGATGTTGTGAAATAGACCATACTAGGCACTAAGCATATTATGAGATGTTTTGAATGCATGTAAGCCGCCTATCGCGTGTATGAGATATAATTCGCGTTAGAGCCTCGCTCGCGCGAGATTTCTATGTTTCCACTTGTGTGAAACGTGCTTGAGCTTAGCTCGCACTTTGAAATTGAATTGTGATGATGTTTATAAACCGTACTGGAGCTTCTGCTCGTACGTGGATTGTGAATGGTTATCTTATGAGTATAACCGTACTAGAGCTATGCTCGTACACGCCTCTTTATGAGAAGATGCATGATGCATGAGTCGTGCTAGAGCTTTGCTCGCACAAGCTTGTACAATGGGATTCGTATAGGGTTGTGAAAGTGGGTAAGATCCTTAAGCCTTACATCCTTAAGCTAACATCCTTAAGCCCGAGGAGGCAGGGAGACTCTGTTAGGCGGGGAGGCTCTGTTTGGTGGGGAGGCTCTCTTACGGTGGGATCCTTAAGCCAACATCCTTAAGCCCAAAGAGGCGGGGAGGCTCTGTTAGGCAGGGAGGCTCTCCTACATGGGTATGGTGAAGGTAAGATCCTTAAGCCCTACATCCTTAAGCTAACATCCTTAAGCCCGAAGAGGCAGGGAGGCTCTGTTAGGCGGGGAGGCTCTGTTCGGTGGGGAGGCTCTCTTACGAAAAGGACCCTTAAGCCCTACATCCTTAAGCTAACATCCTTAAGCCCGAGGAGGCAGGGAGGCTCTGTTAGGCGGGGAGGCTCTGTTCGGCAGGAAGGCTCTCCTTCACGAAATATGGAAAACTCTTGGTATGGGGTAGATAAGACCTAGGAATGGCACCCCCAATCATGATATGAGTTGCGGAGTACGATGTACCGTGTATATCACATGGAGTACGATGTACCGCATGATGGTTATGTGATGAGAAAGTCTGGCGAGGGATAATTCATCTTCGTGCCAGCATGATACCCCGTACACCTGGATGCGTGTGGTCTGGGATGATTTATGATGTAATGATTCACATAGGCACTTCTGATATAGTGCCCTAGATTTATACACATGCGTGAATTGTGGAATGTAAATGTGGTTGTGGTTTGTGAGTTGATTTGGTGGTGTTATGTTGTTGGTTCAAAAAGGAAGTTTCTAAATGAATTGCCCTTTTATGAATTTAAATGAGATTAAGCATGAGATGTTTTATACATGATGTCTCTACCATGTTTTATATGCCAATGCACATGATTTGATGCATGATATATATGTATATTCACATGGCATAGTTTTATTCCTCATGCTCCTACCATAAGTGATTTATGCATAACACTATCAGCATGTAGATAGAGTAGTTATCTACCATGCTTGCATTATTGCCTTACTGAGCGTGTGGTTGCTCATCCCACTCTATTTTCTCCCCTACAGAGTGTGCATAGTAGCCCAGTGAGGACTGAGGTGTATTATTTTGGACTCCGCTGTATCTCCATCGTTGAAAGGTATATACACAGTGATTCTTTTTGTATCTAAACAATGTAAAAGCACAGTATTCTTTTGAGTTGTACTTATGGGGGATGTAGATGTCAGTAAAACATGTATTCGTACAAATACACGATGAAATGCACATGTATGACATCGTTTTAATTAATTGAGAATGAATGAGATGTGGTGTTTATTATTGACTCACAGCCCAACAGTGTGTGGTGAGTTTAGTTCACGACCGGGTAAGGTAACAGTAAAACACGAAAAATTTTCAGTGATTCTCGGTTAAAGAGAATGGAATTGGGTCGTGACAGAGATTGGTATCAGAGCTGTGTTGGCCTGATGTGAGTCATTAATAAAACGTAGGAAAGTACATCCCCATAGTACTGTGCTTTTGTTTAGATATAACTGTGTATACTGTGATGGATTGAGCTTAATAAATTATTATAATACAGGAGTTAGGCACTATGCCAGTTACACGCCAAGGTAGAGGGGTGAGAGCACGTGCTAGAGGCCGTAGAGGTAGGCCTGAGAGCCGTGCGGAGCCACAGACTGAGCAGGCTCCACAGAACCCTGCTGAGAGAGCAGGTGATACTGAGGCTCGCTTCGCTAGATTAGAGCGGAGTATTGAGAGTCTGGTGGAGATAGTCACTCAGGCCTTGGGCGTCGGTGACAGACGAGGTCCCGCGGCACAGCATACTGCTGAACAGGCAGCTGCAGAGGCGGAGAGACCTCAGACTGCTGAGACAGTTACAGTTACACCACCTCCAGCCCAGGATACAGATTCTCCTATCGCTCCACAGCAGAGCGGTAGTGATGTGGGTTATGACTGCGACTTGAGCAGGTTGCGAGAGTTTCAAGCGCTGAAACCCCCAGTGTTCAGATGGGTGAAGGACCCAGTGATTACGGAGGATTGGGTGTATGATATGGAGAAACTGTATAGGTTTTTCGATGCACTTCAAGTGAGAAGTTTGCCTTTGCCGTGTTTATGCTGAAAGGCGAGGCCGAGCATTGGTGGAGGTCCACCGAGGTTATTTTGAGGGCCAGACACTCTGAGATCTCATGGGAGATATTTCTAGAGGCCTTCAGGAGACAATATGTCCCAGCTACCGCACAGAGGAGACTGCGGATGGAATTTATGAATTTGCTTCAGGGGAACCGGACTGTGGACGAGTATGAGTCCAAGTTTATGTCATTGAGAAGATATGACCCTGACACGATGGGTAGTGAGACCCGGAAGATTCAGAAGTTCATGGATGGATTGAGATTGGCCATCCGGACTAAGCTAGCTCCCTTCGATATTGTGACTTATGAGGAGGCGGTACACAAGGCTCAATTATGTGAACAAGACTTTGAGCGAAATGCCTCCGAGCTTGGGAGAGTCAGTGTTAAAAAGGACAAGGATCGGAAGAGATCCGGGTTTGGAAGAGTGGCCAAGAGAGATGGCCAAAGATTTTTCGAGAAGAGGCCAAAGATTGAGGAGGTGCGGGAGAGAGCTGCTAGACCTCCCGTATACCCAGCCTTGACTGCGCCAAAGGGCATGACTATTAGGGGACCACGACCTTCTACTGATCAGTGTAGGAGATGTGGGAGATTCCATGGGAATAGGCCCTGTCCGATGACCCCTATGGTGTGTTTTAGATGCGAGAGACCAGGACATATGGCTAAGTATTGTCCCGAGAAAATGGAGATTGCCCCACAGAAGGGCAACGAGCCTGAGGGAGCTCCAGTTGAGACAGCAGCCCCGAGGAGGAGGGCTATAGCTGAGGAAAAAGGGAAACAGGCTGCGGGTGTGAGCAGAGGAAGAGTACATGCACTGGATCAGGACACCGCAGATGCTTCGACGGATGTGATAAAAGGTACCATCCGAATCTTTGATTTAGAAGCATTGGTATTATTTGATCCTGGTGCCACACATTCTTTCATATCACCTTCCTTTGCACATAAATTGTTGAAATATGTGAAACCAACATTGTTGGATAAAATGTTGATGATTTCCACACCCATGAATGATAGTCAATTGACTGAGCATGTATGTAGGGATTGTAAAGTAAAGATAGAGGGGAAGGAAATGATAGCCAATCTGATTTTATTAAATATGAATGATTTTGATGTAATTTTGGGAATGGATTGGTTGGCTACCAATCGTGTTGTGATGGATTGTCATGCCAAAACATTGATGTTTTCAGGATTAGACAATCTTATTATAAACTTTGATGAAAAGAAATGATATGGAACTAGCATGGTTGTTGTAAATAAAAGGAGTATGATTTTAAATTCATATTGCTTGAGAGATAAATTTATTGTTTTTGATAAATGATGAATGTGGAGTGATGGTTTATGTTACTAACGACGGAGAGGATAATGTGAAGGGTTCATTGCATACGTGGTCGATATAGATGAGGCACACCCAGAATTGAAAGACATACCCGTAATTACGGATTACCCTGGTGTCTTTCCGGATGAATTACCAGGACTGCCACTTGAAAGGGAAATGGAATTTTGCATTCAGTTAGTGCCTGGTACAGAGCCGATATCGAAGCCACCATATAGAATGGCTCCGATAGAGTTGGAAGAGCTGAAGAAACAACTGCAAGAGTTGTTGGAGAAGGGGTTTGTTAGACCGAGTGTCTCACCTTGGGGAGCACCGGTTCTATTTGTAAGGAAGAAGGATGGAAGCCTCCGACTGTGTATAGATTACCGGTTGTTGAATAAGGCCACCATTAAGAACAAGTACCCTCTTCCAATAATCGATGATTTGTTGGATCAGCTCCAAGGAGCCGAAGTATTTTCTAAGATAGATCTGCGGTCAGGGTACCATCAGTTGAGGATCAGGAGTGGAGATGTACCCAAGACAGCATTTCGTACCCGTTATGGCCACTACGAGTTTTTGGTGATGCCATTCGGACTGACGAATGCTCCCGCAGCATTTATGGCATTGATGAATGATATATTCAAGCCATACCTGGACAAGTTTGTGATTGTTTTCATAGATGACATTTTGGTGTATTCCAAGTCCAGGGAAGATCATGAGGAGCACTTGAGGATAGTTCTGCAGACCCTCCGGGAGAGAGAATTGTATGCCAAACTCAGCAAGTGTAACTTTTGGTTGGAACAGATCTCATTTCTGGGGCATGTTGTGTCTAAGGATGGGGTATCAGTGGATCCATCCAAGATAGAGGCAGTTGTGCAGTGGGAACAGCCCAAGACAGTAACTGAGATCAGAAGTTTTTTGGGATTGGCAGGATATTATTGGAGATTTGTAGAGGGTTTCTCCAGACTAGCTGCTCCGTTGACACGCCTCACGCGTAAAGATGTTAAGTTTACATGGGATGAGGCATGTGAGAGGAGTTTTGAGGAGCTTAAGCGTCGATTGACGACTGCTCCAGTTCTCACCATTCCTACCAGCTCAGGAGGATTCTCGGTGTATACGGATGCATCACACCAGGGACTGGGCTGTGTGCTTATGCAGGATGGGAAGGTAGTTGCCTATGGATCTAGACAGTTGAAAGATCATGAGAGGAACTACCCGACACATGATTTAGAGTTGGCGGCCGTAGTATTTGCTTTGAAAATATGGCGCCACTATCTCTATGGTGAGAAATTTTAGGTATTCACAGATCATAAGAGCCTTAAGTACCTGTTCTCGCAGAAAGAGCTGAATATGAGACAGAGGAGATGGCTCAAACTCCTGAAAGACTATGATTGTGAAATCATGTACCACCCGGGTAAGGCAAATGTAGTTGTCGATGCTTTGAGTAGAAAGAACCTTGGGTTGGTGTCTTATATGATGGTACGGGAACATGATTTGTTAGAACACTTTGCGAACCTCAGTTTGGATGTAACCCCACCTGGATCTGAGAGACTTCAGATCATGGCTAGTTTGAGACTAGAGCCAGAGTTGATTGGCCGTATTCGGCAAGCCCAGCAGAGCGATCGACGGTGTATCGATTGGCTGAGGCAGATACAGATAGGTGTGGGTATTGATTTTGAGCAGAGTGCTGATGGCTTATTGAGGTTCAGAGGCAGAGTATGCGTTCCCAGGGATCCTGAGATCAGGAGAATGATTTTATCAGAGGCTCACTCATCGAAGTATACAATACATCCGGGAAGTACTAAGATGTATCAAAACCTTCGGAAGGTTTATTGGTGGTCTGGAATGAAAAGAGACATTGCGGAATATGTCGCTAAGTGTCTCGTTTGTCAGCAAGTGAAGGTAGAGCATCAGAAGCCTGCAGGATTATTGCAGCCTCTACCGATACCGACGTGGAAGTGGGAGCATGTCACCATGGATTTTCTGATGGGGTTGTCGAGGACCCGTAGAGGTCATGATGGCATATGGGTTATTGTGGACCGGTTGACTAAGTCCGCCCATTTCTTGGCTATGAGAGCTACCAATACACTGAGTCAGTTGGCGAACCTGTATATCCGAGAGATAGTACGGCTACACGGTGTACCAGTGAGCGTTGTTTCTGATAGGGATGCCCGCTTCACTTCCCATTTCTGGGAACATTTTCAGGAAGCGCTGGGGACCCGATTGAGTTTTAGCACTGCTTTTCATCCTCAGACAGATGGGCAGTCAGAGAGGACTATACAGACCCTCGAGGATATGTTGAGAGCGTGTGTGCTGGATTTTAGAGGCTCTTGGGATGACCACCTGCAGTTAGCCGAGTTCGCTTATAATAATAGCTATCATGCTAGTATCGGGATGGCACCCTATGAGGCATTGTACGGGCATAGATGCCGTTCCCCCATTGGATGGGAAGAGGTTGGTGACAGACAGATTTTTGCTCCGGACTTAGTGCGGCAGGCATCTGAGGACGTCCAGTTGATATGTGAGAGATTACGGACAGCTCAGAGCCGGCAAAAGAGTTATGCTGACAAGAGACGAAGACCACTGGAGTTTGATGAGGGTGAGTCGGTATTTTTGAGAATTTCACCATCGAAGGGTATTATGAGATTCGGTAAGAAGGGCAAGCTAAGCCCTAGATATATCGGACCCTTCGAGATTTTGGAGAGAGTGGGAGATAAGACGTATAGATTGGCATTGCCACCGGACTTGGCAAATGTCCACAACGTCTTCCACGTCTCGATGCTTCGGAAGTATCACCCGGACCCGGCACACGTGATAAAATATGAGCCGTTGGAGCTCCATGAGAGTATGACGTATGTTGAGAAGTCGGTTCGGATATTGGACAGGAAAGAGAAAGTGTTGCGGAATAAGACAATTCCCTTGGTGAAAGTGCTCTGGCAACACCACACGGCGGAAAAGGCCACGTGGGAATTGGAGAACTTGATACGGGAGAAGTACCCCCAACTGTTTGAAGAGTGACTTGGTTCTAATTTGGAGGACCAAATTCCTTGAAGGAGGGGAGAATGTAAGATCCCGTATATGTAAAAGGGTAATATGTGTAATTGGATCAAATAATATGATTGGACTTGTGATGTAAAGTATGATTGATGTAAGTCCATGGATTCAATGTATGTATGTGTAATATAAGTTGTAACGTACATACAAGTTTCATTGAGTATGAATACGGAGAAATGTGTTCTAGCAAGTGATGGATGTGATTGAGACTCAAAATGAGTAGTGTGGTAAAATGGAATGGAGTTATGCTTCCATTTGGTTTTATGTTGCATACCTTTGAATATACAATGAATGCACACAAGTTTCAATGTGCATAAGGTATGAATGGATGCCATTTTCAAGCTATAGAGGTGAATGGATGAGGAAGTGGCCATGGCAATAGATTGAGGGTGTGTTGGTATGAGTTGCAGCAATGAAACTGCAGGAAATCTGGAAAACATGAGGTCCAGATCGATCTCCTAGGATGAGAGATCGATCTGGAAGAGCCAGAATGCTCTTATTTGGGTGAACGAATAGAGCAGATCGATCTCCAATGGAGCCAGATCGATCTGCCAAGCATTCTGTAAGTGAAAAGATCGATCTTCAAGCAGCCAGATCGATCTCCTTAGCTCTCTATTTGGGACCAGATCGATCTCATGGTTCGACAGATCGATCTCATGCCTCAACAGATCGATGTCATTGCTTCGACAGATCGATCTCAGGCTTAAAAATGCCGTGAAAAAGAGGGATTTTAAAGGACCAGATCGATCTCCTCTTAGACCAGATCGATCTCTTCAAGTCATTTCTATATAAGGAGAGCTGAAAAATCTGGAAATCTCGGAAAGCACCTAACCTTACAATTTCAACCCCAAAAACCTAATTTTCCCTCTCTAAAATCAGCCATTTTCAGTGAGATTTGGAGAGAGATCATTAGAGGTAAAGTTGTTCCTATCAAAGAGAAGAACAACATAGTGAGAGGGCATTTTCCCATTCTTGGAGTTGAGGGAGTTAAGGGCATTACCAATTGGAGCAAGGAGAGAAATCACATTGGTAAGATTCTAACCCTCCAATCCAAATGTATTAGCTATTTAATTGATTTTGGAGTTGATTGATAGGAGTATTGATGGATAAACTACTTAGGAATGTTGTGAAATTGGTGTGACCTAGAAATCTAAAATGGGTATAATGTGACGATATGTGGGATTGAATGAACTTATGGTTTATGGCATGTTAAAGTTGTCATTGGGATAATGTTATGATTTTAGATGGTTAGATGGAATTACATGGTGGGTTGGAAGAAATGTGGAAATGGATATGTATGTGATGAATAAATGCCATAGTGAGGGGATTCATGGAATATGAACGCTATGAGCTTTACATCGATTTGATATCGATTTTGAATAAGTTAATAGGCCTAAGAAAATCCATAGACTCGAGTTATGGATAACGTAATGAAACGAGGCCAAATAAGCTTTAATAGAGGCTATAGACTAAATTGACTATCGCAAGCACAAGGGTTGCAATATATGGGTCGAATATAATGCGGGATACGATTTTTGTGCAGTCCCGAAGAGTTCGTTGAAGGCGAACCAAATCGTACGAGTAAGCAGCTTAAGGAAGTGGAATCACGCATCGCGATTCCAGGTAAGGGAATTTTGTGAGTATATAGAGACAGCTGCTCGTATTTTGAACTGGGTGAATATTGGGTGTTGTATGAAATGCATGAATTGCTCAAATAAATGTTGATGGTATTTGTGAAAGATGATGGGTATATGCGTGGTTTTGGTTTTGAAGTGGATGTTATGGAAAAGGGATAGTAAGGCTAATAATTGCATAAATCATGTGTTTTGAATGCTTTTACAAAACACAATGCTTTGATTTGAGCAAACAAAAGGATAGGCTGGCTGGTACTTGAATGATGTTGTGAAATAGCCCATACTAGGCACTAAGCATATTATGAGATGTTTTGAATGCATGTAAGCCGCCTATCGCGTGTATGTGATATAATTCGCGTTAGAGCCTCGCTCGCGCGAGATTTCTATGTTTCCACTTGTGTGAAACGTGCTTGAGCTTAGCTCGCACTTTGAAATTGAATTGTGATGATGTTTATAAACCGTACTGGAGCTTCTGCTCGTACGTGGATTGTGAATGGTTATCTTATGAGTATAACCGTACTAGAGCTATGCTCGTACACGCCTCTTTATGAGAAGATGCATGATGCATGAGTCGTGCTAGAGCTTTGCTCGCACAAGCTTGTACAATGGGATTCGTATAGGGTTGTGAAAGTGGGTAAGATCCTTAAGCCTTACATCCTTAAGCTAACATCCTTATGCCCGAGGAGGCAGGGAGGCTCTGTTAGGCGGGGAGGCTCTGTTTGGTGGGGAGGCTCTCTTACGGTGGGATCCTTAAGCCAACATCCTTAAGCCCAAAGAGGCGGGGAGGCTCTGTTAGGCAGGGAGGCTCTCCTACATGGGTATGGTGAAGGTAAGATCCTTAAGCCCTACATCCTTAAGCTAACATCCTTAAGCCCGAAGAGGCAGGGAGGCTCTGTTAGGCGGGGAGGCTCTGTTCGATGGGGAGGCTCTCTTACGGAAAGGACCCTTAAGCCCTACATCCTTAAGCTAACATCCTTAAGCCTGAGGAGGCAGGGAGGCTCTGTTAGGCGGGAAGGCTCTATTCGGCAGGAAGGCTCTCCTTCACGGAATATGGAAAACTCTTGGTATGGGGTAGATAAGACCTAGGAATGGCACCCCCAATCATGATATGAGTTACGGAGTACGATGTACCGTGTATATCACATGGAGTACGATGTACCGCATGATGGTTATGTGATGAGAAAGTCTGGCGAGGGATAATTCATCTTCGTGCCAGCATGATACCCCGCACACCTGGATGCGTGTGGTCTGGGATGATTTATGATGTAATGATTCACATAGGCACTTCTGATATAGTGACCTAGATTTATACACATGCGTGAATTGTGGAATGTAAATGTGGTTGTGGTTTGTGAGTTGATTTGGTGGTGTTATGTTGTTGGTTCAAAAAGGAAGTTTCTAAATGAATTGCCCTTTTATGAATTTAAATGAGATTAAGCATGAGATGTTTTATACATGATGTCTCTACCATGTTTTATATGCCAATGCACATGATTTGATACATGATATATATGTATATTCACATGGCATAGTTTTATTCCTCATGCTCCTACCATAAGTGATTTATGCATAACACTATCAGCATGTAGATAGAGTAGTTATCTACCATGCTTGCATTATTGCCTTACTGAGCGTGTGGTTACTCATCCCACTCTATTTTCCCCCTACAGAGCGTGCATAGTAGCCCAGTGAGGACTGAGGTGTATTATTTTGGACTCCGCTGCATCTCCATCGCTGAAAGGTATATACACAGTGATTCTTTTTGTATCTAAACAATGTAAAAGCACAGTATTCTTTTGAGTTGTACTTATGGGGGATGTAGATGTCAGTAAAACATGTATTCGTACAAATACACAATGAAATGCACATGTATGACATCATTTTAATTAATTGAGAATGAATGAGATGTGGTGTTTATTATTGACTCACAGCCCAACAGTGTGTGGTGAGTTTAGTTCACGACCGGGTAAGGTAACAGTAAAACGCGAAAAATTTTCAGTGATTCTCGGTTAAAGAGAATGGAATTGGGTTGTGACACTGGGTCCTCGGGAAAGCACAATCTGCTTCTAAACCTCAAAAGTCCATCAGAACATAACTCAAAGTCGATCTTGTGCCCTTCTGTATCTGACTACTAACATCAATGCAATACGAATTAGTCTGCTGAGCCTATCTGATCCTTTCCAATAGATCTGGCTCCAAACGTAGACTAGCAATCATATAGTCCGTATCCATGTCAGAAGGCAAAACTCCTACAATGAGGCTAGCAAACTGTTCTAGCAACTCATGTTCCCTGGCCGTCATATATAATACCATCCTAAGCCTCTTTCTGCTTAAGGCATCAGCTACAACATTAGCCTTACCCAGATGATAAAGTATCTCACAATCATAGTCCTTCAGAAGCTTTAGCCATCTTCTCTATCTCATATTCAGCACTTTCTGTGAGAACAGATACTTAAGGCTTTTGTGGTCAGTAAAGATCTGGAATTTCTCTCCATACAAGTAGTGACGCCATAGTTTTAACGCAAACACTACTGCTGCTAATATCATATCATGGGTCAGATAGTTCTTCTCATGGTCCTTCAACTATCTCGATCCATAAGCAACTATCTTTCCATCATGCATTAATACGCAGCCTAATCCATGATGCAAAACATCGGTATATACTAAAAATCCTCCTGAGCTGGTAGGGATAGTGAGAATTGGAGCGGTGGTCAATCGACTCTTCAACTCCTGAAAACTATTCTCACAATCTTCGTTCCACACGAATGCTACACCCTTCCGAGTGAGACGTGTCAACGGAGCATCTAACTTCGAAAATCCTTCAATGAAGCTTCGATAATACCCTGCTAAACCCAAGAAACTCCTGATCTCAGTAACTGTCCTCGGCTGTTCCCACTGAACTATAGCCTAAACCTTGGATGGATCCACTGATACACCATCAGTCAAAACAACGTGTCCACAAACGAGATCTATGATAACCAAAAATTACACTTATTGAATTTAGCATGTAACTTCTGCTCTCGTAAAGTTTGCAGTACAATCTTGAGGTGCTTCTCATGCTCTTCCTCAGATTTCAAATATACCAAGATGTCATATATGAAGACGATAACAAATTAATCCAAATATGGCTTGAACACATCGTTCATCAAGCCATGAAGGCTACGGGAGCATTCGTCAATCTGAATGGCATAACCAATAACTCATAATGGCCATATCAGGTCTTAAATGCTATCTTAGGCACATCTCCACTCTGAACTCTCAATTGATGATACCTAGACCTTAGATCAATTGTAGAAAAGACCTGCACTCCCTAGAGCTGATCCAATAAATCATCAATGCATGGAAGGGGATACCTATTCTTGATGGTTGCCTTACTCAACAATCTGTAATCTATACACAATCGGAGGCTTCCATCCTTCTTTTTCACAAAGAAAATCGGTGCTCCCCAAGGTGAAACACTCAGTCTGATGAAACCCCTATCCAACAACCCTTGTAACTATCTCTTGAGCTCCTTTAGCTCAACTAAGGTCATGCGATATGGTGGTTTCGATATAGGTTTAGTACCAAGCACCAAGTCTATAAGAACTCCATCTTTCTATCTGGTGGTAACCCTGGCAATTCATCCGAAAAGACATCTGGGAATTCACTAACTATAGGAATATCTGCCAACTCCGGATATACCTTCTCCGTATCAATCACGTACGTAATAAAACCTTGAACATATTTATTTCTCCGTCAGCATAGTACATTGTCAATTACAGTCATAACTACTACTTTCATTTCTTTTCATCAAATTTCATAACATATTTTTCAAGGTTAGGAAACATAACTGTCTTAGCATAACAATCTAAAACAGCATGGATTGTAGATAACCAATCCATCCTTAAGATTACATCAAAATCATTCATGCTTAACAATATTAGATTAGCTGTCATATCCTTTTCCCCTACTCTTAACTTACAATCATTTAACACATATTCCACTAGCTGACTATTATCCATAGGCATACTAATCAACAACATCCTACTCAAAGGTGTACGCTCTACATGCTTTTCTAATTTACACGCAAATGAAGGCGATACAAATGAATGTGTGGCACCAAGATCAATTAAAACATGTGCTTCTAAATCATACATCAGGATGTTACCTCTAATCACATCTGACAAAGCATCAGCTGTCCCCTGGTCCAAGGCATGTACTTGCCGTCATCCAATGACTTGCTTCCCTTTCTATTCTGTTGTTGCTCTCCCCTCGGAGTAGATGTATCAACTAGAGCTATCTCAGGCTCCTTACCCTTCTGTGGGGCAATATCAATAATTTCTTGGCAAACTCTGGCCATGTGTCCTGGCTTCCCACATCTGAAGCATAATCCACCAGATATAGGACAAAGTCATGGAATCTACCACATCTATTACCCTGCTCAGTGGTAGGCTTCGATCCTCCAATCACTACTCCTCTAGCTGGAGCTATAGCCGGGTATGCAGGAGATCTAACAATCTTCTCTTATATTTCCTCGATCTTTGGTCTCTTACTGAAGAGTCTCTTCCCTCCTCGATATTCGAAAACTAGGGCATTATCACTCACCGGTCTATTCTTATCTCTGTCTCTACCCTTACCAACTGTTCTGAACTTTGAGACATTCCTCTCGTAATCCTGCTCATAGAGTTACACATTGCGCACTGCCTCATCGTAGGAAGAGATGTCAAATGAAACCAGTTTAGACCGTAATTCTGGTCTCAGTCCATCTATGAATCGATGAACCTTCCTAGTCTCACCACTCATGGTGTCAGGGTTATACCTTCCCAAGGATAGAAATCTAGTCTCATACTCATCTACTGAATGAATCCCCTGGCTTAACCCCAAAAATTTGGCCTACAGCCTTCGTTGAGCTGTATTTAGAACAAACTGTCTCCTGAAGGCATCCAGAAATATCTCCCAACTCATCTCTATATGTCGGGCTCTCAATATGGGTCGGGTGGACTTCCACTAATGCTTTGTGGTCCCCTTCAGTAGGAACGCAGCAAATGCGACCATCTCTGAAGTCATACACTCAAAGAATCTGTAAAACTTCTCTATCTCTCCTATCCACTCCTCAGCCAACACTGGGTCCTTAATCCCACGAAAAGTTAGAGGTCCAAGCTTTTGGAATTGTCGGAGTCTGTCAAGATCACAACCATACCCCACCATGCTACTGCCCTGTCGTGGAGCAACATGAGATGACGTATCCTGAACTGGTGGGGGTATAGGTGTATCCATAGGTTATGGCATATGAGCTGGCTGTGCAGGCGTACCAGGTGTAGCTGCTTCTTCAGGCGCAGTCTTTGCATCCTATCCTTGTCCTTCTGGCATAATCTGTGCCAGTATCTCTACTATTCTCTCAAGGTGATGCTCTAATTTCTTGAAACATGCCTCGGTACTCTCTAGTTCCTCAGTGGGACCTGTAGTCTCATCTCAGGTCTCTGGCCTACCTCTACGGCCTCGAGCCCTACCTCTAGCCCCTCTACCATGACGAGTATTAACTATAGTAGCTAAATCCCTGCATTTACAACCGTTAATTAGTCTGATTTTCATCTTGTATACACAATTGTAACTAAACAAAGCACAATACTATAGGGATGCGCACTTTTCGAATTAGTAATATCGATTCAGATTAGACCTGTAAGATCCCGTATATGTAAAAGGGTACTATGTGTAATTGGATCAAATAATATGATTGGACTTGTGATGTAAAGTATGATTCATGTAAGTCCATGGATTCAATGTATGTATGTGTAATATAAGTTGTAACGTACATACAAGTTTCATTGAGTATGAATATGGAGAAATGTGTTCTAGCAAGTGATGGATGTGATTGAGACTCAAAATGAGTAGTGTGGTAAAATGGAATGGAGTTATGCTTCCATTTGGTTTTATGTTGCATACCTTTGAATATACAATGAATGCACACAAGTTTCAATGTGCATAAGGTATGAATGGATGCCATTTTCAAGCTATAGAGGTGAATGGATGAGGAAGTGGCCATGGCAATAGATTGAGGGTGTGTTGGTATGAGTTGCAGCAATGAAACTGCAGGAAATCTGGAAAACATGAGGTCCAGATCGATCTCCTAGGATGAGAGATCGATCTGGAAGAGCCAGAATGCCCTTATTTGGGTGAACGAATAGAGCAGATCGATCTCCAATGGAGCCAGATCGATCTGCCAAGCATTCTGTAAGTGAAAAGATCGATCCTCAAGCAGCCAGATCGATCTCTTTAGCTCTCTGTTTGGGACCAGATCGATCTCATGCTTCGACAGATCGATCTCATGCCTCAACAAATCGATCTCGTTGCTCCGAGCTTGGGAGAGTTAGTGTTAAAAAGGACAAGGATCGGAAGAGATCCGGGTTTGAAAGAGTGGCCAAGAGAGATGGCCAAAGATTTTTTGAGAAGAGGCCAAAGATTGAGGAGGTGCGGGAGAGAGCTGCTAGACCTCCCGTATACCCAGCCTTGACTGCGCCGAGGGGCATGACTATTGGGGGACCACGACCTACTACTGATCAGAGTAGGAGATGTGGGAGATTTCATGGGAATAGGCCCTGTCCGATGACCCCTATGGTGTGTTTTAGATGCGAGAGACCAGGACATATGGCTAAGTATTGTCCCGAGAAGATGGAGATTGCCCCACAGAAGGGCAAGGAGCCTGAGGGAGCTCCAGTTGAGACAGCAGCCCCGAGGAGGAGGGCTACAGCTGAGGAAAAAGGGAAACAGGCTGCGGGTGTGAGCAGAGGAAGAGTACATGCACTGGATCAGGACACCGCAGATGCTTCGACGGATGTGATAAAAGGTACCATCCGAATCTTTGATTTAGAAGCATTGGTATTATTTGATCCTGGTGCCACGCATTCTTTCATATCACCTTCCTTTGCACATAAATTGTTGAAATATGTGAAACCAACATCGTTGGATAAAATGTTGATGATTTCCACACCCATGAATGATAGTCAATTGACTGAGCATGTATGTAGGGATTGTAAAGTAAAGATAGAGGGGAAGGAAATGATAGCCAATCTGATTTTATTAAATATGAATGATTTTGATGTAATTTTGGGAATGGATTGGTTGGCTACCAATCGTGTTGTGATGGATTGTCATGCCAAAACATTGATGTTTTCAGGATTAGACAATCTTATTATAAACTTTGATGAAAAGAAATGATATGGAACTAGCATGGTTGTTGTAAATAAAAGGAGTATGATTTTAAATTCATATTGCTTGAGAGATAAATTTATTGTTTTTGATAAATGATGAATGTGGAGTGATGGTTTATGTTACTAACGACGGAGAGGATAATGTGAAGGGTTCATTGCATACGTGGTCGATATAGATGAGGCACACCCGGAATTGAAAGACATACCCGTAATTACGGATTACAATGATGTCTTTCCGGATGAATTACCAGGACTACCACCTGAAAGGGAAATGAAATTTTGCATTGAGTTAGTGCCTGGTACAGAGCCGATATCGAAGCCACCCTATAGAATGGCTCCGATAGAGTTGGAAGAGCTGAAGAAACAACTGCAAGAGTTGTTGGAGAAGGGGTTTGTTAGACCGAGTGTCTCACCTTGGGGAGCACCGGTTCTATTTGTAAGGAAGAAGGATGGAAGCCTCCGACTGTGTATAGATTACCGGTTGTTGAATAAGGCCACCATTAAGAACAAGTACCCCCTTCCAAGAATCGATGATTTGTTGGATCAGCTCCAGGGAGCCGAGGTATTTTCTAAGATAGATCTGCGGTCAGGGTACCATCAGTTGAGGATCAGGAGTGGAGATGTACCCAAGACGGCATTTCGTACCCGTTATGGCCACTACGAGTTTTTGGTGATGCTATTCGGACTGACGAATGCTCCCGCAGCATTTATGGCATTGATGAATGATATATTCAAGCCATACCTGGACAAGTTTGTGATTGTTTTCATAGATGATATTTTGGTGTATTCCAAGTCCAGGGAAGATCATGAGGAGCACTTGAGGATAGTTCTGCAGACCCTCCAAGAGAGAGAATTGTATGCCAAACTCAGCAAGTGTAACTTTTGGTTGGAACAGATCTCATTTCTGGGGCATGTTGTGTCAAAGCATGGGGTATCAGTGGATCCATCCAAGATAGAGGCCGTTGTGCAGTGGGAATAGCCCAAGACAGTAACTGAGATCAGGAGTTTCCTGGGATTGGCAGGATATTATCGGAGATTTGTAGAGGGTTTCTCAAGACTAGCTGCTCCGTTGACACGCCTCACGCGTAAAGATGTTAAGTTTACATGGGATGAGGCATGTGAGAGGAGTTTTGAGGAGCTCAAGAGTCAATTGACGACTGCTCCAGTTCTCACCATTCCTACCAGCTCAGGAGGATTCTCGGTGTATACGGATGCATCACACCAGGGACTGGGCTGTGTGCTTATGCAGGATGGGAAGGTAGTTGCCTATGGATCTAGACAATTGAAAGATCATGAGAGGAACTACCCGACACATGATTTAGAGTTGGCAGCCGTAGTATTTGCTTTGAAAATATGGCGCCACTATCTCTATGGTGAGAAATTTCAGGTGTTCACAGATCATAAGAGCCTTAAGTACCTGTTCTCGCAGAAAGAGCTGAATATGAGACAGAGGAGATGGCTCGAACTTCTGAAAGACTATGATTGTGAAATCATGTACCACTCGGGTAAGGCAATTGTAGTTGCCAATGCTTTGAGTAGAAAGAACCTTGGGTTGGTGTCTTATATGATGGTACGAGAACATGAATTGTTAGAACACTTTGCGAACCTCAGTTTGGATGTAACCCCACCTGGGTCTGAGAGACTTGAGATCATGGCTAGTTTGAGACTAGAGCCAGAGTTGATTGGCCGTATTCGGCAAGCCCAGCAGAGCGATCGACGGTGTATCGATTGGCTGAGGCAGATACAGATAGGTGTGGGTATTGATGTTGAGCAGAGTGCTGATGGCTTATTGAGGTTCAGAGGCAGAGTATGCGTTCCCAGGGATCCTGAGATCAGGAGAACGATTTTATCAGAGGCTCACTCATCGAAGTATACGATACATCCGGGAAGTACCAAGATGTATCAAAACCTTCAGAAGGTTTATTGGTGGTCTGGAATGAAAAGAGACATTGCGGAATATGTCGCTAAGTGTCTCGTTTGTCAGCAAGTGAAGGTAGAGCATCAGAAGCCTGCAGGATTATTGCAGCCTCTACCGATACCGGCGTGGAAGTGGGAGCATGTCACCATGGATTTTGTGATGGGGTTGCCGAGGACCCGTAGAGGTCATGATGGCATATGGGTTATTGTGGACCGGTTGACTAAGTCCGCCCATTTCTTGGCTATGAGAGCTACCGATACACTGAGTCAGTTGGCGAACCTGTATATCCGAGAGATAGTACGGCTACACGGTGTACCAGTGAGCGTTGTTTCTGATAGGGATGCTCGCTTCACTTCCCATTTCTGGGAACATTTTCAGGAAGCGCTGGGGACCCGACTGAGTTTTAGCACCGCTTTTCATCCTCAGACAGATGGGCAGTCAGAGAGGACTATACAGACCCTCGAGGATATGTTGAGAGCGTGTGTGCTGGATTATAGAGGCTCCTGGGATGACCACCTGCGGTTAGCCGAGTTCGCATATAATAATAGCTATCATGCTAGTATCGGGATGGCACCCTATGAGGCATTGTACGGGCGTAGATGCCGTTCCCCCATTGGATGGGAAGAGGTTGGTGACAGACAAATTTTTGCTCCGGACTTAGTGCAGAAGGCATCTGAGGACGTCCAGTTGATATGTGAGAGATTACGGACAGCTCAGAGCCGGCAAAAGAGTTATGCTGAAAAGAGACGAAGACCACTGGAGTTCGATGAGGGTGAGTCGGTATTTCTGAGGGTATCACCATCGAAGGGTATTATGAGATTCGGTAAGAAGGGCAAGCTGAGCCCTAGATATATCGGACCCTTCGAGATTTTGGAGAGAGTGGGAGATAAGGCGTATAGATTGGCATTGCCACCGGACTTGGCAAATGTCCACAACGTCTTCCACGTCTCGATGCTTCGGAAGTATCACCCGGACCCGGCACACGTGATAAAATATGAGCCGCTGGAGCTCCATGAGAGTATGACGTATGTTGAGAAGCCGGTTCGGATATTGGACAGGAAAGAGAAAGTGTTGCGGAATAAGACAATTCCCTTGGTGAAAGTGCTTTGGCAACACCACACGGCGGAAGAGGCCACGTGGGAATTGGAGAACTTGATACGGGAGAAGTACCCCCAACTGTTTGAAGAGTGACTTGGTTCTAATTTGGAGGACCAAATTCCTTGAAGGAGGGGAGAATGTAAGATCCCGTTTATGTAAAAGGGTAATATGTGTAATTGGATCAAATAATATGATTGGACTTGTGATGTAAAGTATGATTGATGTAAGTCCATGGATTCAATGTATGTATGTGTAATATAAGTTGTAACGTACATACAAGTTTCATTGAGTATGAATACGGAGAAATGTGTTCTAGCAAGTGATGGATGTGATTGAGACTCAAAATGAGTAGTGTGGTAAAATGGAATGGAGTTATGCTTCCATTTGGTTTTATGTTGCATACCTTTGAATATACAATGAATGCACACAAGTTTCAATGTGCATAAGGTATGAATGGATGCCATTTTCAAGCTATAGAGGTGAATGGATGACGAAGTGGCCATGGCAATAGATTGAGGGTGTGTTGGTATGAGTTGCAGCAATGAAACTGCAGGAAATCTGGAAAACATGAGGTCCAGATCGATCTCCTAGGATGAGAGATCGATCTGGAAGAGCCAGAATGCCCTTATTTGGGTGAACAAATAGAGCAGATCGATCTCTAATGGAGCCAGATCGATCTGCCAAGCATTCTGTAAGTGAAAAGATCGATCCTCAAGCAGCCAGATTGATCTCCTTAGCTCTCTGTTTGGGACCAGATCGATCTCATGCTTCAACAGATCGATCTCATGCCTTAACAGATCGATCTCGTTGCTTCGACAGATCGATCTCAGGCTTAAAAATACCGTGAAAAATAGGGATTTTAAAGGACCAGATCGATCTCCTCTTAGACCAGATCGATCTCCTCAAGTCATTTCTATATAAGGAGAGCTGAAAAATCTAGAAATCTCGGAAAACACCTAACCTTACAATTTCAACCCCGAAAACCTAATTTTCCCTCTCTAAAATCAGCCATTTTCAGTGAGATTTGGAGAGAGATCATTAGAGGTAAAGTTGTTCCTATCAAAGAGAAGAACAACATAGTGAGAGGGCATTTTCCCATTCTTGGAGTTGAGGAGTTAAGGGCATTACCAATTGGAGCAAGGAGAGAAATCACATTGGTAAGATTCTAACCCTCCAATCCAAATGTATTAGCTATTTAATTGATTTTGGAGTTGATTGATAGGAGTATTGATGGATAAACTACTTAGGAATGTTGTGAAATTGGTGTGACCTAGAAATCTAAAATGGGTATAATGTGAGGATATGTGGGATTGAATGAACTTATGGTTTATGGCATGTTAAAGTTGTCATTGGGATAATGTTATGATTTTAGATGGTTAGATGGAATTACATGGTGGGTTGGAAGAAATGTGGAAATGGATATGTATGTGATGAATAAATGCCATAGTGAGGGGATTCATGGAATATGAACGCTATGAGCTTTACATCGATTTGATATCGATTTTGAATAAGTTAATAGGCCTAAGAAAATCCATAGACTCGAGTTATGGATAACGTAATGAAACGAGGCCAAATAAGCTTTAATAGAGGCTATAGACTAAATTGACTATAGCAAGCACAAGGGTTGCAATATATGGGTCGAATATAATGCGGGATACGATTTTGTGCAGTCCTGGAGAGTTCGTTGAAGGCGAACCGAATCGTACGAGTAAGCAGCTTAAGGAAGTGGAATCACGCATCGCGATTCCAGGTAAGGGAATTTTGTGAGTATATAGAGATAGCTGCTCGTATTTTGAACTGGGTGAATATTGGGTGTTGTATGAAATGCATGAATTGCTCAAATAAATGTTGATGGTATTTGTGAAAGATGATAGGTATATGCGTGGTTTTGGTTTTGAAGTGGATGTTATGGAAAAAGGGATAGTAAGGCTAATAATTGCATAGATCATGTGTTTTGAATGCTTTTACAAAACACAATGCTTTGATTTGAGCAAACAAAAGGATAGGCTGGCTGGTACTTGAATGATGTTGTGAAATAGCCCATACTAGGCACTAAGCATATTATGAGATGTTTTGAATGCATGTAAGCCGCCTATCGCGTGTATGTGATATAATTCGCGTTAGAGCCTCGCTCGCGCGAGATTTCTATGTTTCCACTTGTGTGAAACGTGCTTGAGCTTAGCTCGCACTTTGAAATTGAATTGTGATGATGTTTATAAACCATACTGGAGCTTC
Organism: Firmiana major; assembly: GCA_033439115.1. Classification (NCBI taxonomy): domain Eukaryota; kingdom Viridiplantae; phylum Streptophyta; class Magnoliopsida; order Malvales; family Malvaceae; genus Firmiana; species Firmiana major. The sequence continues at coordinate 41,468,118 of CM065903.1, forward strand.
TGCTCGTACGTGGATTGTGAATGGTTATCTTATGAGTATAACCGTACTAGAGCTATGCTCGTACACGCCACTTTATGAGAAGATGCATGATGCATGAGTCGTGCTAGAGCTTTGCTCGTACAAGCTTGTACAATGGGATTCGTATAGGGTTGTGAAAGTGGGTAAGATCCTTAAGCCTTACATCCTTAAGCTAACATCCTTAAGCCCGAGGAGGCAGGGAGGCTCTGTTAGGCGGGGAGGCTCTGTTTGGTGGGGAGGCTCTCTTACGGTGGGATCCTTAAGCCAACATCCTTAAGCCCAAAGAGGCGGGGAGGCTCTGTTAGGCAGGGAGGCTCTCCTACATGGGTATGGTAAAGGTAAGATCCTTAAGCCCTACATCCTTAAGCTAACATCCTTAAGCCCGAAGAGGCAGGGAGGCTCTGTTAGGCGGGGAGGCTCTGTTCGGTGGGGAGGCTCTCTTACGGAAAGGTCCCTTAAGCCCTACATCCTTAAGCTAACATCCTTAAGCCCGAGGAGGCAGGGAGGCTCTGTTAGGCGGGGAGGCTCTGTTCGGTAGGAAGGCTCTCCTTCACGGAATATGGAAAACTCTTGGTATGGGGTAGATAAGACCTAGGAATGGCACCCCCAATCATGATATGAGTTGCGGAGTACGATGTACCGTGTATATCACATGGAGTACGATGTACCGCATGATGGTTATGTGATGAGAAAGTCTGGCGAGGGATAATTCATCTTCGTGCCAGCATGATACCACACACACCTGGATGCGTGTGGTCTGGGATGATTTATGATGTAATGATTCACATAGGCACTTCTGATATAGTGACCTAGATTTATACACATGCGTGAATTGTGGAATGTAAATGTGGTTGTGGTTTGTGAGTTGATTTGGTGGTGTTATGTTGTTGGTTCAAAAAGGAAGTTTCTAAATGAATTGCCCTTTTATGAATTTAAATGAGATTAAGCATGAGATGTTTTATACATGATGTCTCTACCATGTTTAATATGCCAATGCACATGATTTGATACATGATATATATGTATATTCACATGGCATAGTTTTATTCCTCATGCTCCTACCATAAGTGATTTATGCATAACACTATCAGCATGTAGATAGAGTAGTTATCTACCATGCTTGCATTATTGCCTTACTGAGCGTGTGGTTGCTCATCCCACTCTATTTTCCCCCCTACAGAGCGTGCATAGTAGCCCAGTGAGGACTGAGGTGTATTATTTTGGACTCCGCTGCATCTCCATCGCTGAAAGGTATATACACAGTGATTCTTTTTGTATCTAAACAATGTAAAAGCACAGTATTCTTTTGAGTTGTACTATGGGGGATGTAGATGTCAGTAAATCATGTATTCGTATAAGTACACGATTAAATGCACATGTATGACATCGTTTTAATTAATTGAGAATGAATGAGATGTGGTGTTTATCATTGACTCACAGCCTAACAGTGTGTGGTGAGTTTAGTTCACGACTGGGTAAGGTAACAGTAAAACGCGAAAAATTTTCAGTGATTTCGGTTAAAGAGAATGGAATTGGATCGTGACAAGACCAACTCTATTCTGATACCATTCTGTCACGCCCTTCCCTCACACGTGACTTATCCATAATCACCACAAATTTTTATCATTTTACTTACCTCTTCTTCTGTCATCACTTGACACAAAATAGTTGGGCTGTGATTTGATATTAGTCACCTATTCACATTCATTCATAACATGCATACAATTTAATTTCTTTTCTATAATGTAAGCTCTTATACATTAATGCAAATACTTGTACCTATACATCCCAACCATACAATCGTTTACATAATTATGCTTTTACAATGTTCAGTATAAAATGTTAAGTGTGTATACCTCTCCTAAGACGGATAGGCAGCGGATCAAAGTCTACCAGTTCTCAACCGTGTCCACCTACTGTGGATGCTCTGTAATAAGGAAAATTAGAAAGGGGTGAGCTTATAGCTCATTAAGGAAATCTAGCAAGCAAGTAGATAACCACACTATCTATAAAATACTATGCACATACCTTGAAATCATTTCCTTGTCCATTTGTATCTAAAGCATGCATCCTGCTTAAAGCTTTTATGCAATATATATATAGATACAAAACATCAGTTATAAAACTGGAAATATGCTGGTTTAACAACCTCAGCATTTTATGCATAACACTGCATTTCTCATGTAATTTCATAAATCTCACATTTATCATGCCATTCAATTAAATCAAAATAATATGGCATTCATAATGTTTAAAAACATGGAAATCTGGGCCTCACCCATCCCTCGAGTTACCCTTTTCACATCTCACAAATTCACATGTTCAAGTCATAAAACCATGTGCTAATTCATTCAAGAAATCTCAATTTACATTGCATGAAAAGAAAATGAGATATGCGACTACATGTTCCTAGATTATGATCATAACTCATTTTTTATGATCCCAGGCTACACAGTACTCGGTGTGCGGGGTCTCACATTTGTTGTAACGGGAGGTGGGTCAAATCTCTACCGTCAACTCTCAACTGAGGACCTGATCCTAGAGTACACCGAATCCCACTGGATCCGGCTCCCACTACTAACTAGTCCTATACAAGTACCTTTAAGTACTCACGGTACAATGTACTCCATGTGACATACATGGTACACAGTACTCCATAGACCTTATCTCAAGGTGGGATGCTTTCTATGAGTCTTAGTCCTCCTGCCTTGGATAGACCACATAGTCAGGATGCTCTCCATGAGTCTTAATATCATACCATGGGTTCTATTTTTGATAACCCTCGGCCATATCTCAAAATTTTGCACGTGTGAGCATATAATCGGTGCGACACATAGTCAGCACAGGCTCCCTACACGATTGTTTCATGCTCTTTTCAAAAATGGTATGTACGAGTAAACTCCCAACACGACCGTATCACAATGACATAACTCTAGTGCGAGCAATACTCTTAGCACTATGTCATGTAAAAACTGAGTATGAGCAAAGCTCCCACTACTCTATAATATAAAATCAATGAAAACTGAGTACTAGCTAAGCTTCCAGTACTCTATCATGTAAAACTGAGTATGACCAAAGCTCCTAATACTCTATAATGCATCAATCAATAAAACTAAGTAGCAGCTAAGCTTCCAGTACTCTAACATGCATAAATCGCATTTAAAATTTAGTACGAGAATACTCTTAAGTACTATGTGATGCATCTCTCAAATTCAAATACGCGTATTCTCTAACACTTCTGGTTTTCATACAAAACCTTGATAGATGGCTTATTCAAATCAAAATTTAACCCAACTCAAATCAAATAGGCACTCAAGTGTGATGTTTTCACATATACATGAAAACATTAGCCATTCTATCATGCAACTATGAATTTTAATCACAACATGCTTCTAAGGCTTTTTCACCCTATTGGTAGATAAAATCACAATTTATCTCACTAGTCCTTATCACATGTCTATTCATAGGAATTCATGTAGAATATAGTATCAAAATTCTATTCGAAATACGTGTAGCTATCTGTCACGACCTTTTTATCTAATTTGACTAAAAATCACTACAAATTTTTTTTTTTTTTGCATTTTCCATTTCCCTTACCCAGTCGTGAACAACCCTTACCAATAACAGGATATGAGTCAATAATAATCATCATTTCTCATTCATTTCCAATTAATCAAAAATAAATGTCATACATTGAAAAGATAAATCATAAGCTTATACATGACATGTTTTCTAACATTTACATCCCCTATATCACAATTCAAAATGACTACTGTGCCTTTACATGTTTAGATACAAAAAGAATCTCAGTGTGTATATACCTCTTGGAGATGGAGTGCAGCGGATGTCCAAATACAACGCCTCAGTCCTTATTGGGCTACTATGTGCGCTTTGTAGAGGGGAAAAAAAGAGGGATGAGCAGCCACACGCTGAGTAAGGTAATAATGCAAGCATGATAGATAACTATACTATCTACATGCTGATAATGTTATAGCATAAATGATTTATAGTCAGAGCATGAAATAAAACTATGCCGCATGTATATACATATATCATGTATTGAAAAAATGGAAGTAGGCATGTAAAACATGGTAAAATCATCATGTAAAACCTCTCATGCTCATCATCATTAAAACTCATCATAAGTCCGAAACTCAACACAAAATATCCCTCAGGATTCATCATTTTCTCAAAATATGTCATATCTCATCACAAGAAGAAATGTCATTTCTTTAAACAAAATCCCACAATGCTCGACCCCTCCCTCGGGTCTACCCTAGATAACACAATCACACTCAGTGTATAAAAACCATGTGGTACTATGTAATATTATGTGAGACAGGCGGCCACTATATGTCAATGACTATGTTGGCTAACTATGTCATAATTATCCCAGACCACACGGATCCCGATGTGTGGGGCATCATGCTGGAATGAAGGTGGGTTAGTTCTTCACCAAACTTTCCAAATCATCGTCACAGCCATACGGTTTAGTGTACTCCATGTGATATACACGGTACGATGTACTCTGTAGACCCATATCATGGTTGGGGGTGCCAGACGTAGGTCTTATCTACCCCATGCCATGTGTAACCTATATAGTCTCAAGTGCACGTGGGAGCATTTCGTTTCATGTAAGAGAGCCTCCCCACCAACAGAGCCTCCCCACCCCAACGGGCTTAAGGATGTTGGCTTAAGGATCCTACCGTAAGAGAGCCTCCCTATCGAACAGAGCCTCCCCACCCCGTCGAGCTTAAGGATGTAGAGCTTGAGGATCTTACCATCTCCATGGAATCATACATACCACAGTGTGAAAACCTGTATAAGCTAAGCTCTAGTACGATTCATGCATCATTAATAAATATCCTTGTACGAGCAACGCTCTAGTATGGCTTTATGCATAAAATCATGAAGAAATCACGTACGAGCATAGCTTCAATACGTTATATGCATAAGAAAGTCAATCGAAATCCACGTACGAGTAGAAGCTCCAGTACGGTTTATAAAACATTGCCACAATTCAATCAAGGTGCAAGCTAAGCTCTAACACTTTTTGTACATGTCAAAACATCAAAACCAAGTGCGAGCAAGGCTCCAGCATGATTTTAACTCACATAGATACGATAGGTGGCTCTATTTCAACACACATATTTCAAATCAAAGTCAGCACATACCTCATGTTATTTCATGAAATTACAAAAATCAAATAGCCAACCTATCCATGAATTGCCTAAACTAAAGCAATTGTATTTCATAAAGCATCAAAACATGTGATTCAGGCAATTATTAGCCTTACTATCCCCTTTTTATAAGAATCACTTCAAAATCAAACCACATACATATACACTTGTAGTTATTCACATACACCATCAATCACTTTTCTAGATAATCATATATTCTTCCAAAGCCCTATATTTACCACAAAATACGAGCAGCTATCTCTATATACACACAGAATTCCCTTACCTAGAATCGCGTCAAGTGATTCCACTTCCTTAAAGGTACTTGATTGCGCAGTTCAATTCACCTCCAACGAAATCTTTGAGACTGTACAAAATTATATTCCACGTCAATTTAGTCTGATAAACATAATTCGTGCGTCTTCTATAGTTAATTCGACCTATAGTACGCATTAACACTTATAAGGCTTCATTTGATCGCTCTATACATATCTTGAAAGCCTATTGGATTCTTTTAGATCCATTGATTCATACTAAACCGATATTTAATGCTCATAGTGTCTCCAATTCATCATTTACTTCACTATGGCATTTTGTCATACACCTTATATACTCATTTTCATAATTTTACTATCCTCACAATGTAGTTTCATTTCATCATCTTAAAATCATGCATATTACTCCTCTAAAACTCTAACATAATCCATTTATCATCAATTCACCCATAACACATTTTCTCACACTAGACTTATTCTAGGTTTTACATGTTCCATTACATTCTAGGTAGTTTCTATCACTAATATACACACCAATCACTCCAAAATCAATAACTAAACAAATGTACTTGGGTTGGTGCATTAGAAACTCACTTAACTTGATTTCCTTCTTGCTCCAAATGAGAACACTCCTTGCTCCTTCAATCCAACAAATGGGGTATTGATTTCAAACTATGTTGTTCTTCTCTTTATTTTGAACAACTTTGCTCTAATGGCTTTTTCTCAAATCTTAATGGAAATTGGGTGATTTTAGAGTGAGAAAGATAGGTTTTAGACTGAAAATGGAAGAATAACTTGTATCCCATGAAAATATAGATCCAACTACTCCCTTTTTATAGAAATGACACTAGGAGATCGATCTGCATAGGGTGGAGATTGATCTGGCCTTGCTTAAATTCTTTAGTTTTATGACATTTTAGGGTAGGAGATCAATTTGTTGAATGCATGAGATCAATCTGCCCCATTGTATGAGATCGATCTACATCAACGGAATAGGAATTTATCTCAGGCAGACAGCTTAGGAGATCGATCTGGCCTTAAAGGGAGATCGATTTGGTTTAAGACCCGTATTTTCATAATTAATCTTTATGAATTTCTAAGTATACATTCATTTATGTAATATGAATCATAAGTGATGTAAGGCCCGTAAATCTGATGTACACACTTGTTATATGGAATTTTGATGAACACACAAGTTTCATTAAGTATAAATTATAAGAAATGGACCTTTCTAAGTGAAAAATGTGTATTGAATACAAAATGAGTGGTTGAGTGAATTAAAATGAAGTTAACATTGAGAATTTGGGATGAAATTGCCTAAGTATGGCTGCAGAGCAAGGAGAGATCGATCTCCAATGCAAGGGAAATCGTTCTTAGAGGCATTTTGAAGAAGGAAATCGATCCCCAGCCTAAGCCAGATTGATCCCCAATGAGGAACAGATCGATCCAACCTCAAGCAGACTAATCTCCTTAAGCCTCGACTTGAAGTAGATCAATCTCATTACCCTGGCAGATCGATCTATGAAGTATTCTGCCTAGGAGAGATCGATCTCATGCTCTTAGAGAGATCGATCTCCATAGCTTGAAAATTGAATTCAGGAAGGCTAAAAGCAACAGCAGATCGATCCCTCACTTATAGAGATCGATCTCATCAATGCAATTTCTATAAAACATGGCCTATTGAACTACAATTCACGGGAGAACATCAATCCTTCCATTCTAAGCAAAGTAACCTAGCTTTTCACCATAGGACACCATCACTTTTCATACAAAATTGAGAGAAGCTGGTTTAGCAAAATTGTTCATGGTGGAGAGGAGAACAACTTAGTCCAAAAACAAGTGGTGAAACTATTTGATTGAAGGAAATAAGGTGATTTCTCCAAATTCAGCAAAAGGAAGAAAGTCAAACTAGGTGAGATTTGAATGCACCAATCTCATGTATGTTAAGCTATACAATTTTATGAGTTGATTGGTGTATATATTATTGATGAAACATCTTAGAACATGCTTAATCTCCATGATCTAAACATGGTGAAATGTGAGAAAAAGATAAGAAAGTTTAGTAGGCATGGATTAATGATGATTTGACCATGAATAGATGTTATTAAGCATATATACAGGATTGTATAATGATTTGATGAAGTTCATGTGCTAGAAACAAAATGGTAAAAATTGAGTATATGAGGTATTTGACGAAATGCCACAATGAAATAAAATCATGAACTTGAGGTATTATAAGCTTAATATAGGTTTAATACAAATTGATAGACTCGAGGAGTCTGAGAGATTCTCGAAAATGAGTTAAATACTCAAAATGGACTTATGAAAGGATAAAGTTCCCTAATGGTATAACAAGGCCAAATGAGATATAAATGGACAAATGCACTGATTTGAATATCATGCAGGTTAAATGAAGTATATGACAACATATTGATGTGTATAATGCACAATTTTATCTCTAGAGGATATAATTGGAGTCAATAGGATTAATCACGAGAAGTGGAAATCGAAGGAAAACGATTCAAGCGTTATTCGAGGTAAGGGACTTATGCGAGCTCTAGAGATAGTTATAAGTATGTTTTCTTACCTGCTGTGTGCAAATATATGCAATAAATACATAGATATCGATATATCTAGGTAGAGAAACTACGTATGAGAATAAGTCTATAGTATGAGTTGCATAACTTCTATGATTGTTGTGAAAAAAGGTTCTTACAAACGTTTTGAGAAAGAATAATAATAGACGAGCTCTTGGTTTAACCATTTGCATGAAATGTTTCTAACGAGTGATTGAGGGGATATTTATCCTCTCACTCATGATAGTACACAGAGCCCATTTTATTTCTTTTCTATGTGAAATCGTGCTAGAGCCTGAGGGGCAACAATAGATTGACCAGCCTTGCTCGGACATTATTTTCAAGGGATCTTGAGAAAAACAAAAGAGTGCTTGATGCCTCTAGTGATGATGTGTGTTCCACTCGAGCTGCTTGCACTATATTTTTAGGAAACATGGTAGAGCCTTCGAGTATTGCTATGTGTCTTGCTCTAACTATGCTCGCAGGTAATTTCCTAGTAATACCGTGCTCGATGCCTCAGGTATGTTGTGTGTCTTACACTGAGTTACTCGTATGAGGTTTTTATGATTATGCTGTGTGTTGAGTAAAATCGTGTTAAAGCCATCATGTATTGCTATGTGTCTTGCTTTGACCTGCTCCCACGTGGTTTACGAATGTGATGTAATGAGTATAAAACCATTTTTGAGCTGTCGTGTACTGCTGTGTGTCTTGCACTGACCTACTTGCACCAGATTTTGAGACAACGAAAATGGGTGATAAGGATCCACGGGAGCACGATGTACCATGAGCTTAGCCATGGGGTACGATGTGTCGTGATTTGAGTATGAGCTGAAGGGATGGTTGATCTGCCTCCCCAAGCGTTGTGTTCCCGCACACCTGATCAGTGTAGCCTGGAATTTGACTATGGCCATAAGTCTTTTATGTATCTCAGTGATATGAAATTGTCACTACTATGTGAGGTGACATATGTTTTCCCTTGTTGTGTGTTTGGGGCTGTGATAACCCTTGCTTATGTCACATGTATATTAAATTATTATGTACAAATTGATTTCTGAATATATACTCAATGCTTTTAAAGATGAATAGTGTGAATTGGATTAAGCTATGTGATTCTCTGTGGATATGCATATACCTATCTAGCAAATTAACGATTTCTTATTGGTGGAAGTTTTTTTAAATTATGCATGTGTTTATAAGGAAAATGAATATATATGTATTTTAGTACGTAGATAGTGTAGTTATCTACCTGCTTTCATATTTTCCTTATTGAGCGTGTTAGCTCACCCCCTTATTCCATCCTCCACAGATACTACGCAGTAGTGAGTACACTGCAGTTGTCCCTGCTATCGTGTTTCTGAGTCATCCAGCAATATAGAAAGGTATACATTTGAGATGAAAAATTTTGTATCATGTAAATTAATGCACTGTAAATTTTGTATTTTGTGTTTTTTGTATTTTGGGGGATGTATATAATAGAAACTGATGTAAATGCTTCCACACTTATATATAAAAGTCCAGTTTCTATTCTATTTCATTTGTACAACTATATTTAACTAAAATGGATGAGATATGAATTTGGATGTTGAATCACAGCCCAACTAGAAGTGGTAAGATAAAGGTCACGAACTACTAGAGAGGGTCGTGACAAGAACTAAAGGTATCAAAGTAGAGTTGGTCTGATGTGAGTCAGTATCCATATTTAGGAAATTATACATCCCCAAAGTACTGTGCATTATTAGGATATAAATGTGTATACCAAGCTGGAAAATGTGATTGAGACACTTATTTTGAGTATACAAGATGTCTGATAGACAACGTACTCGTAGAGGAGAGAGTTCACACTCTCAATGGCGTAGAGATGAGCTTGAGAGACGTAGTGGGTCTAGTTCTAGTAGAGACCCACCCAGTCTTAGTAAGGCCACTGAGGAGCGTATAGCATAGTTACAGCGCAGTGTAGACGCGGTTATGGAGATGTTTACATAGGCTATGGCCAGATTAGAGGGTCCACAGGAGAACCCTATTGGTCAGGCTACTGCACTTGAGAGGCAAGAGCTCGCACAGCCTGCACCGAGACCTCGAGATGTAGAGGCAGAGATACATGTACCCCCTCTAGTTCAAGACATTCCCCCACCAGTTCAGGATCATGTAGCTCCATAATAGGTTAGTGGCGAAGGAGTGTATGATTGTGAACTGGGTAGATTGAGAGAGTTTCGTATGTTTGGACCACCTTCATTTAATGGGGTGAAGAACACAGTGTCAACTGAGCATTGGATACGCAGTATGGAGAAGATCTACCAATTCTTCCATTGCACCGACACAAAGAAGGTCACCTTTGTAGCTTTTGTGTTAGAGGATGAAGCCGAGCATTGGTGGATGGCCATATAGCCGATGTTGAGTGCACGACACCCAGTTGTGACATGGGATATATTCTTAGATGCCTTCAAGAGGCAATACATTCTAGCTACTGCTCAGAGAAAGATATAGATGGAATTTATGACATTGACTCAGGGGAACCGGACAGTGGATGGGTATGAGTCTGGATTCACATCCCTGGTAGATATGATACAATCACGATGAGCCTTGAGGATAAAAAGGTTCAAAAATTCCTTAAGGGACTGAGACCTTCCATTAGAGCTCGACTAGCTCCATTAGACATTACCACTTATGATGAGGCAGTACGTAGAGCTCAGCTATATGAGCAAGATTATGAGCTGCACGCCTCGAAATTGAGTAGGAGTGGTAAAGGCAGAGATAGAGACCTTAAGAGGTCGATTCATGACAGAGGGTTTTGAAAGGGTCGAAGGTTATTCGGTAAATGGCCTAAGATTCAGGAGACACGAGAGAGGCCTACGAAGCCTCCAGTTCATCTAGCATCTAGGGGCATAGTGATTGGTGGACCTCGACCTACCCCAAAGTAGTGCAGGTTATGTGGTAGATATCCTGGGGGCAGACCATGTTCGTTATTGATGAGATCTTGTTATAGTTGTGGTAAAACAGGGCACATAGCTCATGAATACCCAGACTTGATTGATACAGCCCCATAGAAGGGTAAAGAGCTAGAGAAGGCCACAGTTGAGACACCTATACCTAAGAGGAAAGCCAAAGATGAAGAGAAAGGAAAGCAAGTTGTTGGTCGAGGGTAAGTGTTTGCATTGGACCAGATTTCTATAGAGACTTCCTCAGATGTGATTAAAGGTACCATCCTTGTCTTTGATTTTAAAGCATTAGCATTGATTGATCCTGGTGCCAGGCATTCATTCATATCGCCTTTATTTGAATGTAAATTGTGTGAACATGTGAAACCTGTACCCTTAGGTAGAGTCTTAATTATAAGCACTCTAGTAAGAGATAATGTAATGACGGAGTATGTATGTAAGAATTGTAAGTTAAAAGTAGGGGAAAGGAATATGTAGGTCGATCTCATTCTATTTGCTGTGAGAGACTTTGATGTAATACTAGGAATGGGTTGGTTAGCTGCAAACCATGTTGTTTTAGACTGTTATGCTAAGACAGTAATGTTTTCCATCCCCAAAAAGTATGTTGTAAGATTTGAAAAGAAATAAAAGAAGTAGTAAATTAATTTCTAAAGATGGAATGATTTTTACTAATGAGTATAATTCTAATGTGTTGAAGGTTTTATCGCCTATGTGGTTCACTTGGATAAGGTGTACCCGGATATGGTTGACATCCCAGTGGTTAGAGAATTTTTTGACATCTTTTGGAAGAATTACTAGGGTTGCCACCGATAGAGAAGTGGAATTCTGTATTGATCTTGTGCCTAGAACTGAACCGATATACAAGCCACTGTATAGAATGGCTGCGATTGAATTAGAGGAGCTAAAGAAATAATTGCAAGAGTTGTTGGACAAGGGGTTCATCAAATCGAGTGTATCATAATAGGGAGCACAGGTTTTATTTGTAAAGAAGAAAGATGGGAGTCTCCGACTGTGTATAGACTATCGATTGTTGAATAAGGCTACCATCAAGAATAAATAACCCCTTCCACGGATTGATGATCTACTTGATCAATTGCAAGGAGCATAGGTCTTTTCAAAGATTGATCTGAGGTCTAGGTATCATCAGTTGAGGATTTGAAGTGGAGATGTACCTAAGATAGCGTTTCAGACCCGTTATAGCCACAATAAGTTTTTGGTTATGCCATTTGGGTTGACGAATGCTCTTGTAGCGTTTATAGCCTTAATGAATGATGTGTTTAAGCCATACCTAAATAGTTTCATAATTATATTTATAGATGATATATTGGCGTGCTCGAAGTCTAGGGAAAGGCATGAGCAACATTTGAGAACAGTGTTGCAGACCCTCCGAGATCAGGAGTTATATGCTAAACTCAACAAGTGTGATTTTTGGCTGAGTGAGATATCGTTTTTGGGTCACGTAGTCTTGAGAGACGGTGTATAAGTGGATCTATCCAAGATAGAGGCTGTGATACAGTGGGAAAAACCCAAGACGGTTACAGAGATCCACAGTTTCTTGGGTTTAGTAGGTTATTACCAACGATTTATCGAGGGATTTTCTAAGCTGGCTACTCAGTTGACACGTCTCACCCGAAAGAATGTGGTATTCGAGTGGATGATAAAGTGAAAGTAGTTTCTGCGAATTAAAGTACAGATTAACCAGCACACCTATTCTCACAATACCCACCAGCTCAGGAGGTTATACAGTGTATACAGATGCCTCAAGACAGGGACTGGGTTGTGTGTTGATGCAGGACGGAAAGGTAGTATCCTATGGATCCAGACAGCTTAAGGACCATGAGAGGAACTACCCGACCCATGATTTAGAGTTGGCAGCTATGGTATTTACATTGAAAATATGGTGCCACTACTTGTACGGTGAGAAATTTCAGGTGTATACAGATCATAAGAGCCTCAAATATCTGTTTTCATAAAAAAGGTTAAACATGAGGTTGAGATGATGGATAGAGCTTCTAAAAGATTATGAGTATGAGATATTGTACCATTTAGGAAAGGCTAATGTTGTGGCAGATGCCCTGAGTAGAAAGAACATCGGAATGGTATCGCACTGATGGTCAGGGAATATGAGCTACTCGAGCAGTTTGCTCACCTCAGGTTGGATATAGACCCTCTTGATATTGACAGTAACTGTGTGATAGCTAGCCTGTGAGTGGAATCAGATACGCAAGCTCAACATTTCGATCTACTGTGAGAGGATCGTGCAAGTCAGATTTACAGGGACGATGTGGCCGATTTCTTAGTGAGTGATGATGGCCTACTAAGGTTTAGAGGCAAGATTTACGTTCTAAATGACCCAGAGTTAAAGAGATTGATTTTGTCAGAAGCTCATTCATCGAGATACACATTACATCCTGGACATAATAAGATGTACCAGAATCTCTGAAAAGTGTATTGGTGGTCAGGGATGAAAACGATATCGCAGAGTTTGTGGCAAGATGTCTTATTTGTCAGTAAGTGAAGGTAGACCATCAGAAGCCTGCAGGGTTATTGCAGCCTCTATCAGTATTGACTTAGAAATGGGAGCATGTCACCATGAATTTCATCATGGGATTATCGAGGACTAGGAGGAACCATGATGCTATCTGGGTAGTGGTTGATAGAGTGACGAAATTTGTCCACTTTCTAGCTATGAAAGCTACAGATACCTTGAGTAGTTTGGCAAAGTTGTATGTACTAGAGATAGTGAGGCTACATGGTGTACCAGTGAGCATCATATCGGATAGGGATTCCCGCTTCACTTCTCATTTTTGGGAACAATTTCAGGAAGCTATGGGAACCTGATCGAGTTTTAGTACTCCTTTCCATCCAAAGATCGATGGTCAATCAGAGAGAACCATGTAAACATTAGAGGACCTGTTGAGAGGAAGTATTTTGGATTTTAAGGGCTCCTGGGATGACCACCTACTGTTAGTCAAATTTTCATACAACAATAGTTATCACTCGAGTATCAGAATGGCACCATATGAGGCCTTATATGGTAGAAGGTGTCGTTCCCCTATCGGTTAGGAAGAAGTGGGTGAAAAGAAAATTTTTGCTCTTGATTCGGTATAGCAAGCCTCTGAGATTGTTCAACTGATATGTGAGAGATTGAGAATAGCTTAGAGTAGGCAGGAAAGTTACGCTGACATGAGACAAAGGCCACTAGAGTTCACCATAGGTGACTCGATATTTTTTAAAGTCTCTCATTTGAAAGGGATTATAAGGTTTGGTAACAAGGGTAAGTTAAGCCCTCAGTATATTAGACTGTTTGAGATACTGGAGCATATAGGAGATAAGGCCTACAGGCTAGTGTTACCACCGGTGCTGGTAGGCATACATAATGTCTTCCATGTATCGACGCTTTGAAAGTACCATCTAGATCCTACCCATGTGATTCGATATTTGCCATTGGAGCTCAAGGAAGATTTGTCATACGTAGAGAAACCGATCTGGATACTGGATAAGAAGGAAAATGTGCTACGGAACAAGGCAATTCTGCTTATTAAAGTTCTCTGACAGTACTACAATTAAGAGGAAGCTACTTTGGAGTTGGAGAACTCTATACGAGAAAAATTCCCTTGACTTTTTGAGGAGTAACATGTTTCTAATTTGGAGGACCAAATTTCTTAAAGGAGGGGAGGAATGTAAGACCCGTATTTTCATATGTAATCCTTATGAATTCCTACGTATGCATTCATTTATGTAATATGAATCATAAGTGATGTAAGGTCTGTAAATCTGATGTACACACTTGTTATATGGAATTGTGATGTACACACAAGTTTCATTAAGTATGAATTATAAGAAATGGACCTTTCTAGGTGAAAAATGTGTATTGAATGCAAAATGAGTGGTGGAGTAAATTGATATGAAGTTAACATTGAGAATTTGGGATGAAATTGGCTAAGTATGGCTGCAGAGCAAGGGGAGATCAATCTCCAATATAAGGTGAGATTTCAGTGCACCAATCTCATATATGTTGAGCTATACAATTTTATAAGTTGATTGGTGTATATATTATTGATTTAAACATCTTCGAACATGCTTAATCTCCTTGACCTAAACATGGTGAAATGTGAGAAAAAGATGAGAAAGTTTAGCAGGCATGGATTTAATGATGATTTAAGAATGAATAGATGTTATTAAGCATATATACAGGATTGTATAATGATTTGATGAAGTTCATGTGCTAGAAACAAAAATGGTAAAAATTGAGTATATGAGGTATTTGATGAAAAGCCACAATGAAATAAAATCATGAACTTGAGGTATTATAAGCTTAATATCGGTTTAATACGAATTGATAGACTCAAGGAGTCTGAGAGATTTTCGAAAATGAGTTAAATACTCGAAATGGACTTATGAAAGGATAAAGTTCCATAATGGTATAACGAGGCCAAATGAGATATAAATGGCCAAATACATTGATTTGAATATCATGCAAGTGAAATGAAGTATATGATAATATACAGATGTGTAGAATACACAATTTCAGCTCCAGAGCATATAATTGCAGTCGATATGATTAATCACGAGAATTGGAAATCGAAGGAAAACGATTCAAGCTTGATTCGAGGTAAGGGACTTATGCGAGCTATAGAGATAGCTATATGTATGTTTTCTTACCTGCTGTGTGCAAATGTATGTAATAAATACATAGATATCGATATATCTAGGTAGAGAAACTACGAATGAGAATAAGTTCATAGTATGAGTTGCATGACTTCTATGATTATTGTGAAAAGAGGTTCTTGCAAACATTTTGAGAAAGAATAATAATAGACGGGCTCTCGATTTAACCATTTGCATGAAATGTTTCTAACAAGTGATTGAAGGGAGATTTATCCTCTCACACATGACAGTACATAGAGCGCCTTTTATTTCTTTTCTGTGTGAAATCGTGCTAGAGCCTGAGAGGTAACGATAGATTGACCAGCCCTGCTTGTACATTATTTTCAAGGGATCTTGAGAAAAACAAAAGAGTGCTCGATGCCTCGGGTGATGCTATGTGTTCCACTCGAGTTGCTTGCACTAGATTTTTTGGAATCATGCTAGAGCTTTCGAGTATTGCTGTGTGTCTTGCTCTTACTATATTCGCATGTAATTTCCTAGTAATACCGTACTCGATGCCTCAGCTATGTTGTGTGTCTTTGGCTGAGTTACTCGCACGAGATTTTTATGATTGTGTTGTCTGTTGAGTAAAACCGTTTTAGAGCCGTCATGTATTACTATGTGTCTTACATTGACCTACTCTCATGTGGTTTACGAATGTGATGTAATGAGTACAAAACCATGCTTGAGCCATCATGTAGTGCTGTGTGTCTTGCACTGACCTGCTCTGATGAGATTTTAAGACAACGAAAATGGGTGATAAGGATCCACAGGAGCACGATGTACTGTAAGCATTAGCCATGGGGTACGATGTGCCGTGATTTGAGTATGAGCTGAAAGGATGGTTGATCCACCTCCCCAAGCGTAGGGTTCCCGCACACCCGATCAGTGTATCCTGGAATCTGACTATGGCCATAAGTCCTTTATGTATCTAAGTGATACGACATTGTCATTACTGTGTAAGGTGACATATGCTTTCCCTTGTTATGTGTTTGGGGATGTGATAACCCATGATTATGTCTCTTGTATATTAAATTGTTGTGTGCAAAGTGATTTCTGAATATGTACTCAATGCTTTTAAAGATGAACTGTGTGAATAGGATTATGATGTGTGATTCTGTGTAGATATGCATATACACATCTAGTGAATTAACGATTTCGAATTGGTGGAAGTTGTTTTAGAGAATGCATATGTTTATAAGGAAAATGAATATATATGTATTTTAGCACGTATATAGTGTAGTTATCTACCTGCTTTCATATTTTTCTTACTGAGCGTGTTAGCTTACCTCCTTATTCCCTCCTCTACAGATACTACGCAGTAGTGAGTACACTGCAGTCGTCCCTGCTATCGTGTTTCTGAAGTCATCCAGCAACGTAGAGAGTTATACACTTGAGATGAAAAATTTTGTATCCTGTAAATTAATGCACAATAAAGTTTAGGGGATGTATATAATAGAAACTGATGTAAACCATTCCGCACTTATATATAAAAGTCCAGCTTCTATTCTACTTCATTTGTACAACTATATTTAACAAAAATGGATGAGATATGAATTTGGATGTTGAATCACAGCCCAACTGGAAATGGTAAGATAAAGGTCACAGACTGGTAGAGAGGGTCGTGACACTAGTCCAGCCCGAGAGGAATAGAGATCGATCTGCTTGAGTGACAGATCGATCTCCCTATTTCAGCATGCTTGATATTACATTTTCCAGGCTAGAAGATCGATCCCTCCTTGCATGGGATCGATTTGGCCTTCATCTTGCACCATTTTTTCTTCAACATTTTCCATTTAAACTCATACTCAATCACTTCGACACTCATTTATCAATCCATCCACACTTAGAACTCAAAAGCATTTATTTCATGTATTTCATATGTAATGTAACTTGTCTATACATCAATTAATCATATACATTACATAGAAATTTAAGGGTCTTACACTATCTCTAGCTATTCACGAAATTCCTTTACCTCAGATCACGTCACGTGACCTCTCATCCTCGGTGCTACTCACTCTCGTAGTTCGATCAGCTTCCACTGTGATTTTCGAAGCTGTTATAATTATCTACATTAGTATACCATAATATACTTGTTTCATTTGTCAAATCTCAATTTAATACATAGATTTAATCACTTTCTTCTATTATGGTATTATATCATATTTTTCATATATCTATCTTCATTTCTCCTCATTTCCAATTTATGCATTTCATAAAACTACCTTACAATCTTCCATGCATGCAAATTCCACCATTTAATCCATCCCAACCCCACTTTCTCATTATTTTCTCACTTTCATGCCAATAACAAGGTCATGTACATTTTTCATGATCCTTTTATTTTTAACAATTTATACCTATACCAATTAACTCACCAATACACCTAGATTAACATATATCAAGGTGGTGTATTAAATCTTACCTAGCTAAAAATTTCCTCCTTTTCACAAAATTTGGTAAAATCCTTCTTGTTGTTTCAATCTTTGATTCCAACTTCTTGTTTCCAAGTATGTTGTTCTCCTCTTCACTAAGAACAACTTTGCTTAACTATATCTCACTTAAAATTGATTGCAAATTGAAGTTTTCTAGTGTATCTTAGTTAGGTTTAGCTTTAGGTTTTGAATGGAATAGTGTTTCTCGGGAAAAAAATAAAGTGAAGAGCCCTGTATTTATAGAATTGGCTCATAGAGATCGATCTGCCAACTACATGAGATCGATCTTCCCTGCACTTTTCTCCTTAGAAACTGACCTTTCAAGCTGATGAGATCGATTTGTCCCTAAGCATGAGATCGATCTGCATTACTTAGAACCTTAAGGAGATCGATTTGGCCTTGCAATGAGATCGATCTGTTGCAATCCAAGCCTTATGGAAATCGATCTGCTTCAGCCAGAACTTGCTCAAGATCGATCTATATCATTGAGGGATCAATCTACTCTTATTAAGGGATCGATCTGCCACTTGCAGATACCTTATTTTCGCATATTCAACCTATGAGATCAATCTGTATTGCCAATGAGATCGATCTGTATTGCCAATGAGATCGATCTGCTGCTCTCCAGAAGCAGTTATGCTTCACTTTCCATCCCAAAATCACTGTTACATTGGTATTTAATTTACTTAACCATCCAATTTACATTTCATACACATTTACAACTTTAAAACATCTATTCCTTATGATTTATATAATTTGTGACTTGTCTACACATCGCAAAATCATAAAGATTACATGTTAAATTACGGGTCTTACAGCAAGCATGTCTTAATCGAAGCATAAGCAACTTTGTCTTTATCGATATGTGCATGATGTCTTTACATAATCCTCGTAATTTACCACTGCATGGTGCGTGTTTGCATAGTGTTTTACTAGCTTCAGTTATGTAAATTTCTTACTGAGCGTGTGGTTGCTCACCCCTCTCTTTCCAACACTCTTCAGATTAGATTCGCGGGGCGAGCTCTGCGTGCTTACTGACTCCATCAGCCTAGTGAGCTGTTCTTGGATTATCGAGGTATATGCGATGGATGATTTATATATATATATATACACATTTTATGTTCAGATCATGTACGCACGGTTGTATTTTGTGAGATGTATTTATTTGGAAGTTTTGTTAAAGTATTATAACTATGGATTACACTTAGGTTTCTTCCTTTCAGTTTAAAAGGGATAAATGGCAAAACATGTTGTATGGACCAACTTGTCAGGTTTTCTGGTCATGTGAAGCATGATAAAAAGTCCTATTAATGCAGATTAAATATTTCTTTATTTAAGTACATGTAATGATCATGGTGTAAATTATGCAAAGGAGTTAGCTCGATTATGCCGTTATGCTGCCGAATTGTGAAAGAAACCTAATATCACAAATATTATAAGTCGACTAGAAATTATTCATTTATGAAAATATTAAAAAGAGTAGCATGAATTCCTACATTAGACACAAAACAACAAGTAAAACGATCTGTAGAGATACTTACGTTATCTTATAACACAATTTCGCTTAACATTGCGCATCTACGTTTAAGGTTAGGTCACGGGGCGTGACAGATTCAAATCATTATGACTGAAGATAAGAACTTAAAACATCAAAATATAGAGGGTTCATGAAAGAAAGTTAGTCTGGTTTGGTCCCAAACATGTTGAAGTAGTGAAAACGCCAAAAAAATTGCCAAACAAGCTCAAAATCAATTGTTTGAGCTGATTTTAGCAATTTCACCTCTCAAAAGCAACCAAAACGCAGAGATGGGGGTCGTTGTCAAAGCCAAATAAGGGCCATGATGGCCATAGGCCAAGCTAAAAAGGGATCAAAATCAAGTTGACTGAAAATAAGAAGTTAAAATAAGAAAAGATAGTGGGTTTATGAAGGAAAGTCGGATTACATTGGTTTCGAACAAGTGCAGAGGTAAAACATTCAATAGATCAAAATCCGATATAAATTCAATAAGAAAATTGAATTTAAAATATGGATTTGAGAAATCTTGATCAATAAAGAGGAAAATATTGAAATTCGAGTCCAATTGATCAAGATAAGAATTTACTGGAATTAATCGAAATTTTCACCTCAAAAAACTATCCCGAAAATATTGAAAAAGTATACCGAAAAGATAAAATAAGACAGATAAATTTATTTATTGATTAAATGAATAAAATAAGATTTATTAAAGATATTTTTGGATTTTTATAATATTTTATTGAATAAAATAATAATAAAATAAATTATAAATAAATAAATAAGAAAAGAAACGAAATCTTAAGAAATCGCGAAGGAATAAGAAAAGAGAAGCGGACACAGGCGAACTGAGGAGATCCCATCACCGATGAGTAATCGGCAACCAAGTGGCTAGGCGAGGGGCAAGCGAAGAGAGAGGACGACCCCGCGAACTCATCGGCACCGATGGCGCCGAAAACAGCCAGATCGACGTGTTGAAGCCGCGAGAGAGAGCAGGCCATTTCGATGATTCCACCCACGATTGGCCCCAATCAAAGCTAACCAAAGCTTCCCCGGCCAGAGACGCGTCGAATGACGGTGGTCAGGCGTCGAGAACCGACCGGACGACGTCGGATCGGCGAAATGAGACTGAACCGGACCGAACCGGTTCAGCCAAGGAGGAAAGAGGGAAAGGAGAAAAATGAAAGAAAAAAGAGAAAAAAGAAAAAAAAGGGAAGATTTTCGGGGATACACTGGACTTCGAGTAAGTCACTAAGAGATCAAAAGTGACCGATTTGATTTTCGAGAAATTTATTTAAATTATATTTGATCGAAAATTAACCCGGAATTTAATATAAAAATTGTGTAGTTCGACGATAACTTCCGAATGCGAGCCAATCGAACTCTGATTTACGTACCATCGCATAATTTTGGGTAAGTAAAGCTCATTTACTTATTGCGCAATTTGAATTTAGTTTGCGAATTCAGATTAATTTCTGCATAAAATAAATTATATCCGAATTTTTGAATTAACTGTCGTAAATGATATACGGGCTATCCAAAGAGTTTGGAACAAAGCCCAATGGGTATTGATAGGCCAAATGAGCCAATAGACCCTAACGAAGGGAATTAATAAATGGAAAACGGGCTTAAGATAGAGTTAGACCCAATTAAAGTGTTTGAGGCCCAATAACTGTAAACGAGCCCATTAAGAGATATTAACTGTATTAAATGCATAATACAATAGGAAAAGTATAATTAACCCAGTGAATTGTTATATGCAGCTCCAGAGTCATATTGAGAGTTGACCGGACTGCGAGATTTGAGCAGCACAGAAGAAGTGAGGTCACAAAATGTGATCCAAGGTAAGGGACTTTTGCAAGTAGTAAGAGATACCTGTGCGTATTTTCGTCTGCTTTTACATTCTCTAAAATTGTCTGAGGGTCAAATAAAATCAATAATATTTATAGGGACCCGCTATAAGTAAATTACGATTTTACCCCTAGTTAGCCAAAAAGTCAACTTTTGGGAAAAATTGTAAAAAGCATGGAAATAATGTTTTTGAGTGTTTTTATTGCTGTGTAGCAGAAGAGTACGTAGATAAGCTAATGTTTCAAGGTTGATGTAGACTAAACACACTTTATAGTGCTGATTTCATGTTTTGAAACATCCATATTTTTAAACAGCCATCTACCAAACTATGTGAAAACAATCGTGCTGGAGCACAGCTTGCACTTGATTTCAGATGTTTTTCACATACATTAGTGCTAGAGTGAGACTCGCACTACATTTATTTGACATGCATGATAGAGTACTGGAGCATTGCTCGTACTCAGTTTTATGTGATTTGTGCATGATAGAGTGATGGAGTGATTACCTCGTACTCGAGTTTTACATGAGATGCATGACAGAGTGCTGAAGCATTGCTCGTACTCGACTCTTCATGATTTATACATGACATAGTACCTGAGCGATTTGCTCGTACTTGATTTAAATGAGAACTATGCATGACCTAGTGCTGGAGGTTTACTCGCACTAGTGTTTGATGTTTTGACATGCATATACAGTGTTTAGAGGCGAAGCGTTGACTGTGAGACACACTCCAGATGCACACTGTAGTTTTTACGTGATATATAGACATGTTAGAAAAATTGTGACGATTTCCTCATGTAGACTGAGTGTCACACTAGAGATGTTCGCACGTGGATTTAAAGACGTGGCATTGATTATTCCGTGGTATGAGGGCTAAGATCTGTGGTAGGCACCCCGACCATGAGGCAGGGTCCACTGGTGTACGTTGTATCGTGCATGTGGCATGGAGTACACTGTATCATGTGTTGATGTGGAGTTATGGAGGAGAGTTGTCGATAGCTGACGATTATGATGGACTGACCCCACTCCCATTACAGCAGTGATAACCCGCACACAGAGTACTATGTTGCCTGGGATTTCACGATGTTAGGATATGGCCATGTCCAGGAGATATTGCATTTAGCCACTGATTCTCGCATGATATATCACATGTATTTATGATACAGGTAAACTTGAGGGATGGGTCGAACCCTGTTGTTGTGTTGTTGATAAGTCATTATTTATGCACATTATTTACCTTGTTTTTCGTACGATTTTGTATGAATTTTATACTTAATCCATGGATAATTGATCATTCTTGAATAATTATAGGAATTCATTGAATTGATTAATTAAAGGATGATTTAGACGGTTTGTGGAACAAGGGAAATCATGTGGAAGAAGTAAGGAATGATGAGTACGAGTTTGGTCAGTGAGGGGTGCAGCCTTGGGCAAGACTCTCGCCTAAGGGTCTTCTTAAAGAGCTGACTTCAATTTGTTCGACAGAGATGGGTCAAGGCTTAGGTGAGACTCTCGCCTAAGCATCCAATACAACGATTTTCTCTCTCCTCTATAGATTTGACTTTTTCAATTACTTGGAAGACTTTTTATCGGATTATTATTTTAATTAAATGTAAGGACTTCAAGTCCAACTAGGAGTAGGGTTTTATCTTTATTTTTTTAGCTATAAATAGGCTCTTGAAGATCTAGGTTAAGGAAGAGACTTTTGATTAAATTTTCTCATACAAGTATTTTCACTGCTTTTACAAGATATTCATGGGTTGCTAAACTCTCTTCCTAATTTAAGGATAATTGAAGATTTGGTTTATAAGTTGTGAGATCTAATTGTTCTTATTTATTTTCTTTAATCTTTTCTATTCTTATAATTTTTGCACTTCATTATTATTATTGTTTTGTGGTTGCTTCAAAAAGGCCTATTGATTCATTCATAAGGTAATATACATCTAATTGAAATATCTGAATTCGTAATTGTTTGGTTGTTTCAATAACAAGTGGTAAGTAACAAGATTAATTACACTTCTGGTTTTTAGTCTTTGTTATGTGATTATAAGATCTGATTTAAATAAACCTACATGTGTGTTTGTGGATTAGAATTGGTAGTCTCCTTAAGTGTTCAATGCTATTGGTAAATTAAATCTTAAGATCGTATCTAGGGTTGTTTATTGGTAAGAGCGGCAATTAGAGAACGTTTCCTAATTGTCGAAGCATTAAAAAGAGACAGGTTGTTAGGTCGTACCAACAACCATAACCAGTTTAGTTGAGATTAAGAAAAATTATCTTGCGTCAATGATCAACTTACCGAACCAAATCTAAAAATTACTCCTTGGGTTAGATTTCTCAAATTATTGAATTCTTCTACTCAATTTGTTTTCTTTCTATTAAGTTTTGTTATTTTAGTTAATCAATCTTTCAAACCCATCTTGTTTTATTTTTCTTTTATTTGTAGAAAAGTAAATCGAAATTAATCAATCTCTCTTGGGACACGACCTTGCTCCCTATATTACTAATTATTTGTTTGAGCAAGTTATTGAATTTGTTGGTTTCGACAACCGTCAATTTTTGGCGTCGTTGCTAGGGGGATTAAATTTAATTTGGATTTATTTTGATGCTTCGTTCTTCTCGTACAGGCGAATTAATTCCATACAATCCTGACATCGAGAAGACTAAGAGAAGACTTAGGAAAGAAGCTAGAAATCGCAAGCACGAAAAAAGCTCTACATCATCACCAGGATTGAATCTTGCATTAGACCTTGAAGACTCATAAAGTGACTCCGAATCCGAGGGAGAGATAGCCAACAATCAAGAGAGAACTCTTAGACATTCTCACCGCTCCAACTTTGGATCAACAACCATTATGTATTCAATATCTTGCTTTGCAAACAGAGTTCGAACTGAAATCCGAACTAATCCACCTTCTTCCAAGTTCCATGTGTTAGAAAACGAAGTTCCTCATAAACATCTCCAAGAATTTCATGTGTTTTGCTCCAGCATGAAGCCACAAGCTGTTACAGAGGATCAAATCAAGCTTAGGGCTTTTCCATTCTCACTCGCAGATAGAGCTAAGGATTGGTTATTCTACCTTTCTCCAGGTTTAGTTACAACATGGACTGACATGGTAAGATGCTTTCTTGAAAAAAAAAAATTTCCAACTTCTAGGGCCGCAAACATAAGAAGGGAGATATGTGGAATCAAGCAAAGAGATATCGAAAATCTTCATCAGTATTGGGAAAGATTCAAGCAACTTTATGCTAGCTGCCCACAACATGGGATTTCTGAACAACTACCCATCCAATACTTCTATGAAGTACTCTTACCAATGGAAAGAAAAATGATGGATGCTGCTAGTGGAGGAGCAATAGTCAATAAAACCCCCACCGAAGCTAGGAATTTAATTTCCACCATGGCTGCAAATTCTCAACAATTCGGGACAAGACGGGATATGCCTAGAAGAGTGAATGAGGTGAGTACATCTTCAGTTGACAATCAAATTGCTAATCTAACCTCTATTGTGCAGCAACTTACTTTAGGAATGGGCAACATGCAACAAGCCAAGGTCTGTGGAATTTGTGCTAGTGGACATCCAACCGATATGTGTCCTACACTTCAAGAAGATTCACAAGAGCATGCTAATACGGTTGGAGGATACCAAGGGCCTTCCCAAAGAAAATATGATCCCTATTCCAATACTTACAATCTAGGATGGAGGGATCATCCAAACTTCAGTTATGGACAAAGGTCGCAATACCAAAACTACCAACCTATGCAACGTCCTCAACAAATGCAGCAATCATCAAATTTAGGTACGTCTCTTGAAGAGGTTGTTAAATCCCTTGCTGATAGTACTCAACAATTTCAACAGGAAACAAGGTCCAACCTCAAGGAATTAAAAGATCAAGTGAACTAACTAGTCGCATCAGTAAGCAAGCTAGAATCCCAAGGAAGATTACCATTGCAAACCATAGTCAACCCTAAGAAAAACACAAATGCAATCACTTTGATAAGTGGAACCAAGCTAAAAGAACCTCAAATCTGAACCCATAGCACAAGAGGTGAAGAAACGAAAAAAGGAATTGAACCACCTCAACTTAAATCTGAAATGACCACTGAAGGGAGTATGAAGATACTAGAGATAATACCTCTTTTTCCTCTAAAGTTAAAGTCCAAAAAAGAAGAGGAAAAGGCAATTATAGATACCTTCAAAAAGGTCGAGGTAAATATTCCCTTATTAGATGCTATCAAATAGGTTCCAAAGTATGCCAAGTTTCTCAAGGAATTGTGCAACAATAAGAGGAAGCTTAAGGGAAATGAGCATGTGAACATGGGAGAGAATGTTTCTACAATCCTCCAGAAAAAGTTACCACCCAAATGCAAGGATCCAGGTATGTTCACTATCCCATGCAAAATAGGCAATTTAAAGATCGAAAAAGCCATGTTAGATTTAGGAGCTTCAATTAATGTGATGCCATTATCTATTTACAAGTCTAAGACTACAGGCAAATTGAAAACTACTGGTGTGATAATTCTATTGGCTGATAGATCTAATGTTTAACCCGAAGGGGAGTTAGAAGATGTTTTGGTGCAGGTTAATGATTTAATCTTCTCGGTAGATTTTTATGTCTTAAACATAGAGGAAGATGATACATTTTTGATTTTATTGGGCAGACCTTTTCTCAAAACCTCTAGAACAAAAATAGATGTTTATGATGGCACTCTTACTATGGAATTTAATTGTGACGTTATAAAATTCAATATATATAATGCCATGAAATACCCTAAAGTTATGTCGTCTGTTTTTTATTTAGATATTATTGATCCTTTAACTGACATGTATTTGAACATTTGTGATGAGGATAAATTGAAAGTTGTTTTGAGTAGGCACCTCACGCTTGAGGATTCAAAGAGGTTAGAGAAGAAGTTTGTGTGGGAATGACACGCCCTGAGGGTATATGTCCGCAAGTACACGGGTCGTATAAGTAATAATGGGATTTGAGTCCCGAGTTATCATCCCACAGAGAAGTTGACTAGCCTAATTAACTACCGGGTAATCTTACCCTAAGTATATCCTAGCAAATTATGAAATTAAAATGGGTGATCAACTAAGGCTAATTAAAAATAATACTGGAAAGCAATAAAATAATAACTAAAGGAAATGAAACCGAGCAAAATTTACTTACAGTACTCCGAGTAATTAAAAGCAAATAACCTACAAAAGAAAATTAAAACAGTTAAAATGAATTAACGCAATTAAAATGTGAATATAAAAATAAAGGAATTAATTAAACTAAAATTTAAACAAACTTAAAATGAAATGTGCGTACAAATTAATCTAATTAATAAAAATTGCAATTTAAACTAACCTAAGATCTAATAAAATAAAATCCTAGAAAATTAAGAAAAATAATCATAAATTTAAATGTCTAAACTAATGAATCTAAAATTACTCTTAGATAAATCTAAATACTAAATTAACACTAAAATCTAACTAATGCATGAAACACATTTTTGGAATTTTGACTAAAACTTAAAATGCATAAAATGAGTTTATCTAAATTAATTTAAAACACATCCCCTAATGCTAGAATAAAAATTACTTAGTAATCAAATTAAATCTAAGTTAAACTAATGCAACAAAGAAACATGACTAACATGCAAATTATAAGTCAACTAGCTAAATTAAATAATAACCTTGAACTTAATCTATCTAAGAATGCATGTAAAATGAAGTAAACAAATACAATGATCAAGCCAAACATGGCCTTAGCAAAATTGCCAAAGTGGTCCCGTAAGTCAGCACTGTTCATTTGTCTTCTTTGTCAAATTCATTTCCAGGTGCTGCAGCTCGGGTTGTACAAACTTGCAGGACTGCCAATGGTTCTGTCCGTCTCCTACACATCCACGACCTTTGCACTGGCTACTGTCAGTCTGTTCCCAACAAGTCATTACCGAGCATTACCCCTATCCAGTACCTATTTTGGATGCTCCAGGATGCTGCTGATCTTGTCCTCTGCTCCAAGTACTGTGAGTGATGCCTTGCTCCTGCTAGTGAACACCTACCTATGCTTGCTTCGAGTGCGCACAGTCCTGGCTTCTCACCATCCTAGACATCACAACTTATAATGAACCATGAAAACTTATCAGTTGCAAAAAAATATTTACAGAGTCGAAAAAGAGTTTATATTTACTGTTAACCCGAGAATCAAAGAAGTCCTGAATTGCTTCGAGTGTTGCTACCTATTATCAATTATCAATCACTAATCAAACAATGAACAGAACAATAACATCTACCCGAAATAGAAGAAGTAATGAAGACAAACCATAAGTTAACATCCATAATGAGCAGTAACAAAAACTGGAAACAGAGCACAACAGAGACTGAAAATAAATGTTATCATGCTGCCATGACTTTAACTATGCTCCTATGAATTGCTTCTTTAATCTTTATACCGGACAAACAACCACAATCATTTCCTAATCCAGCAAATAACAAACTACAATGAAGATGAAATAGAATGCAGTAAATGAACTATATGTAGGAAACATGAATAAATGCAGAAAACATGGAAGTCATACTCTAACTACAAGCAAGCATCGAATAGGAAAAACATGCAAATGCAAGATGGAATAACGAAAGAATAAAACAAGGATACAAAGTAGCAAATGATTATAAAACCGAAAGGATTAAATAATAGTTTCATTTCCACATTGTCTGTGAGCTTCAAAAAATGAAAACAGGAAACTCATGATCATCCTCCTCGGGTAGCTTCATTTCCTTCTCGAGCCGTGACTCCACATAGCTCTTGATGTGGAAAAAGGCTTTGCATCATCCCACATCAAGGCAACAGAATCAAAGGGGAGAAGATTGAATGAAGATATCCTGCAACCCGATTGCTCAAACAGGGACAAACCGAAGGCTAAAGAAAAACTAATGGTTTATCAAACAAATAAAGAAATGAATATGGAAACTGAGAACTTGATACTAAAGCCTTAAAATTTCTATTTAAAACATCACTAAATAAGAAATATCCAGTAATGGATTTTTTCAAACCGAACAAGAAGAAAAAAAAAAGTTGAACTCGATTGCTAATGAAATTAGAGAATGAAACAAATAATTTCATAAAGTGAATAGTGAATGAACAGTAAACAACTTGTAAAACTATGCGAAAATTCTAAGGAAAACTTTTAAAATTAGTCTAAAAGCTATTCTACCCTAACCTACTTTACTCCTACTCCTACTCTACTTTCTACTTCTACTCCTACTTCTACCCTAAACTACTTACATTTTCAATTGCCATCATGTTCTATTTATACACAAACATAGGGGTACAATGGTAATTTTTCATCCTAGATGAGTTGGCATTATTTAGCGACTTGTCTTCAATTGATTTGCTGCAGATAGATATTTCCACGTCACTTGTCGGTTTGTCCAGTTGGCTGTGTGATGTGGCCCGGCGTGTGCCTTCCAGAATATTCACTCGGTGTCTATTGATCTTATCGTTTCAGAGCAAATAAAATATGGACATCTGGCATCACACGTGTCCAGACGACTGGTGACTCGATCTGTAAACTTTGAAATGGTCCAATCTCCTTTAGCTCATTTTCAACCCAATTTGAACTAAAACGACTGAGTTTCATCTGGATTTAATTTATCTGCACATTAAAAAATTTTAATTAAATAATGGGGATTATTAACAAAATAATATGGGGATTAAATAAATAATTAGGAATTTAAGCACAAATAATTCTATAAAAAATAGAATTATCACACCCCCAAACTTGAGCTTTTGCTTGTCCTCAAGCAAAACAAAACAATTGTAAGAACGATAAGTACAAAACATAATAATTTCCCCAATATTATCCTCAAAGATAAAACACAGACTATGATCTAAAAGAATCACAATTACAAGTCAAACACTTAGAATCATTCAATCATAAGTCCTAACCCAAATTGGACTCCTCATGCGTGTGTGAAAAATTTCAAAGTCACTTTAAAGTACATTATTCGGATCAGATTATGCAAACATTGTAAATGCAAAGTCAATGACAAGTGATCATTCCCATAAGTTTGCTTTTCACTAATCTCTCCACTAATGTAGTCACACTAAATCAAATATCAATAGGACTTCATTAAGCTTGTAATGTCAGGCTGGGGTTAAGGTATGATAAAGTCTATTTAGGTTTAATTACCCCTGAACATGCATTACCTTCTAGGAACTTTAATGTAAGAGCTCTAATTATTCCCCCAAACTTATATACAAAGAATATACATACATGTGATAAGAAAGAAGTGAAAACAAATAATAATGTATATATACATATAGGAGTATATATATATATATGTGTACATACATGTAGAGTTATATAATAAGGTGTAAGTCAATAGTTGTACATACAAAATAATATGTGGTAAGGGAAAATATATAAATGTGCGTGTTGACTTAGGTACGTACAATGATACGTACACACGCAGTAGTAACGAATAGGTTACGATTTTAACGCAATTCGAGCAATTTGCACGAATAGGGTTTTAAATATACGATTTCGATGTAGGTGATCGAAGAGGGAATTAAGGGAGGTACTAAAAGGTGTCACCAATTGAGCACGGAGATTTTGATTGATCGAGGTAAGGGGTCTAATTTAAGATAGTAATGGTATCCCTACCCTTAGACTCTGATTTATTTATGTGTTTTCGTGCCTTCTCGTGCAACCCTTGATTGTAAAACAAAACCCGACACCTAATAAGCCCAAGATTTATTTGATCATGTTTTTTAGATAAAGAAATGCTATATGAGATTAAATGCATAGTTTTAAACATGAATGCTGAATAAATATCATGGTTTCAACTTATGTATAATTGCTTTTATGTTTCTGAATGAAATGAAATTTGGTATGTGAACTTATGTTTGAGAAATGAAATTTGTTTTCGAAAGGCGATTGTAGGGGCCACCTCTAGAGTCCTACAGGAACAAAGTGCCACACCGTCTTTCTGTTTTATGAAAGAGTTTTCAGATTTCAAGAAATTTGATTTTATTACTCGATATGAGTTAATGAGCTATAAAAACCTAAGTAAGATTTTGAAAACTCTTTTTTAAGACAAAAAGGGCATTGTATAGTGGAATTATGGGGGTTACCTCTTGAGTCCGACAGGAGCAAAGTGCCACACAGTCTATGTTACTGTCACGACCCAAAACTACCCAAAAATCAGAGTGAATTTTTCACGTTTTGTTATTTTTATTTCATACTTATCTATCCTCTGAATCGTAACCACACTCCACTAACAATTGGGCTGTGCATCAATGCCAGTCCCACCAATTTAATTCTTTCTCAGTAATTTATAAATGTTTATAATATTTATACATCCCCTAAAGTTACTTACAAACATGTTACTGTGCTATGCTTATTTAGATACAATATGTACAAGTGTATATACCTTAAATGATGGGCAACAAAGGATATCCGAAATGCAGTACTCAGCCGCCTCAACATCTACTGGAGATTATCTGTGTGAGAAAATGAAAGGGGTGAGCACATCAAGCTCAGTAAGGCAACCCTACGAATAAGTAGGTAACCATACTACCTACATGAACGTGGTGCCATGCATAAACCACCCTTTCTCCACAGATTTCAAAACTGATGCTATGATTCATGATGTCATGTAAAACACGTTCGCATGGAAAATTCAACATGCAACTCTTTTTAAATCATTTCTTTCTCATTTAAAAATTTCACAACAAATCCAGGACTCAACCCATCCCTCGGGTGGTCCTGACTCACACAAAATCATGAAAATCAGTTTACATCACACATGGGTTTAAAAAGCATGGAAATAATCATCATGCACATTTGATTTAAAACCCAGTTTCAATCATCGTCAAGATCATCAACATGCGAGACTAGGTAACATCTGTATATCGGTAATAACCAGGACAATGGCCGTGTGTCCTCGTGAGCCCCTCTGCTACATGGATCCTAGTGTGTAGGGTCTCACCCTGATCGGGAATCGCCCGGGAGGTGGGTCAATCCAACCCGTCAGTCTTATCCGATCCCACGCATCTAAAGATGCCGTATCTGAAGATACCCCGTATCCGAAGATACCGTATCCAAAGATACCCCGTATCCAAAGATACCACACGGTAAATCGTACTCCATGCTACTTACACAGTACATCGTACTCCATGGACCCATATCATATCTCTATACTCATACCATGCCTCAAAATGCACGTGCGAGCCTATTTAATCGGTGACACGCAGTCTACCCGATGCTCCAAGCACGGCTCATCACATGTTCTCATAAAAATCAGTGGGGGGTGCAAGCAATGCTCCAGCACTTTCATCAATTCAAGTGAAACTAGTGCGAGCTAAGCTCTAGCACTCTCATCAAATCATGTGGAAAATTTGGTGCAAGTTAGACTCTAGCACCCTGTCACGAAAATCATGTAAAATCTGGTGCGAGTTAGACTCTAGCACCGTGTCACGAAAATCATATATATATATAAAATCTAGTGCGAGTTGGACTCCAGCACCAATGCATGTAAAACTCTAGTGCAAGCACTCTCTCCAGCACTAATGCATGCATCACACAAATCAACGCATCGTGCGAGTTGAGCTCTAGCACGTCACATGTCAATAAAAACACGTAGGCGGCTCTGTTTCCTTAAAACAGTTTTTAAAACAATTTCATCATTGAAAATATGCAATGCTGTGCATTTTTTGTCACGACCCAATTCCATTCTCTTTAACCGAAAATCACTGAAAATTTTTCGCGTTTTACTGTTACCTTACCCGATCGTGAACTAAACTCACCACACACTGTTGGGCTGTGAGCCAATAATAAACACCACATCTCATTCATTCTCAATTAATTAAAACGATGTCATACATGTGCATTTAGTCGTGTACTTATACGAATACATGTTTTACTGACATCTACATCGCCCATAAGTACAACTCAAAAGAATACTGTGCGTTTACATTGTTTAGATACAAAAAGAATCACTGTGTATATACCTTTTAGCAATGGAGATGCAGCGGAGTCCAAAATATTACGTCTCAGTCCTCACTGGGCTACTATGCACGCTCTGTAGGGGGAAAAATAGAGTGGGATGAGCAACCACACGCTCAGTAAGGCAATAATGCAAGCATGGTAGATAACTACTCTATCTACATGCTGATAGAGTTATGCATAAATCCTTTATGTTAGGAGCATGAGGAATAAAACCATGCCATATGAGTATACATATATATCATGTATCAAAGTCATGTAAAAATTGGCATATAAAACATGGTAAAACATCATGTATAAATCATCTCATGCTCGATCTCATTTAAATTCATAAAAAGGGCATTTCATTAAGAAACCTCCTTTTTAAACCCACGTCATAAAACTCTTTTTCATCACATACAATCACATCACAACAACTTACAATCACAACCTCATTTTCTCATTTCACAAATCAAATCCACGAGGCTCGACCCCTCCTTCGGGTCTACCTTAATCAATCACAATCACACTTAGAGATTTAAAATCATGTGGTAGTAAGTAATTCAAGCAAGGAGACAGGTTACTATATCTCAAGTGACTACGTTGGCCAATCGTCACATATCATCCCAGACCACACGGATTCCGGTGTGCGGGGTATCATGCTGGTACGAAGGTGGGTTAGTTCTCCGCCAGACTTTCTCAAATCAAGTAACCACCACGCGGTACATCGTACTCCATGTGATATACACGGTACATAGTACTCCGCGGACCCATAACATGGTTGGGGGTGCCTGCCATAGGTCTTATCTACCCCATACCAAGTGTAACCTTTATAGTCTCGAAAGCGCGTGGGAGTAACCTCAATACCAGGTCCTAGCCCCTCATGGCCTTGCTCGCCCCTGTTGGGTTCCCTGATCCAGGTCCTAGCCCCTCACCCTCACCCCACCTAAGAGGTCTGTCAGGCCTGTTGGGTTCCATGGATGGATTATGTCAGGTCTTAGCCCCTCACCCTCACCCCACCTAAGAGGTCTGTCAGGCCTGTTGGGTTCCCTGAGTTAATCCGTATCTTTCACCACGGCCACATACATACCACAGTGTGAAAACCAGCGCGAGCTACGCTCTAGCACGAATTCATGCATCAAAACCAATCACTTCGTACGAGCAACGCTCTGGTACGGCATTTATGCATAAAATATGAAGAAACCATGTACGAGCATAGCTCCAGTACAGTTATATGCATAAGAAAAACCACTCAAATCCACGTACGAGCGTAAGCTCCAGTACGGTTTATAAACATCATCACAATTCAATTTCAAAGCGAGAGCTAAGCTCAAGCACGTTTCAAACAAGTGAAAACATAGAAATCCAGCGCGAGCGAGGCTCTAGCGCGATTTATGTCATACAAATGTGATAGGCGGCTCCTGTACAATTTATCAATCCCGACAATTCGGGTTTAGCACTCACAAATGCTTTTCCACAACAACAATACAATACTAGCCGACCTATCTACAAGCTTGCTTAAAACCAAGCAATTCGTTTTGAAAAGCATCAAAACATTAGATTTATGCAATTATTAGCCTTACTATCCCATTTCATAAAATCCACTTCAAATCCCAAAACCACGCATATACTCATCATCATTCACGAATGCCATCAACATTTATTTGAGCAATCATGCATTTCATAAAAACACCCGATATTCACCCAAAAGTTCAAAGTACGAGCAGCTACCTCTATATACTCACAAAATTCCCTTACCTGGAATCGCGATGCGTGATTCCACTTCCTTAAGCTGCTTACTCGTACGGTTCGGTTCGTCTTCAACGAACTCTTCGGGACTGCACAAAATCGTATCCCGCATTATATTCGATCCATATATTGCAACCCTTGTGCTTGCTATAGTCAATTTAATCTATAGCCTCTATTAAAGCTTATTTAACCTCGTTTCATTACTTTACCCATAGCTCGAGTCTATGGATATTCTTAGGCCTATTAACTTATTCAAAATCGATATTAAATCGACATTAAGCTCATAGTGTTCATATTCCATGAATCCCCTCACTATGGCATTTTTCAATCATATACATACCCATTTCCACAATTCCTCCAAACTCACAATGTAATCTCATTTAACCATTTAAAATCATAAATATTACCCCAATAACAACTTTAGCATGCCATAAATCATAGGCTCATTCAATCCCACATATCCTCACATTATACCCATTTTAGATTTCTAGGTCACACCAATTCCACTACATTCCTAGGTAGTTTATCCATCAATACTCATATAAATCAACTCCAAAATCAATTAAATAGCTAATGCATTTGGATTGGAGTGTTAGAATCTTACCAATATGATTTCTCTTCTTGCTCCAAATGGTAATGCCCTTAACTCCTTCAATTCCAAAAATGGGAAAATGCCCTCTCACTATGTTGTTCTTCTCTTTGATAGGAACAACTTTGCCTCTAATGATCTCTCTCCAAATCTCACTGAAAATGGCTGATTTTAGAGAGGGAAAGTTAGATTTTTGGGTTGAAAATGGGAGGTTAATATGTTTTTCCGAGATTTCCAGATTTTCAGCTCTCCTTATATAGAAATGACTTGAGGAGATCGATCTGGTCCAAGAGGAGATCGATATGGTCCCTTAAAATCCCTCTTTTTCACGGCATTTTTAAGCCTGAGATCGATCTGTCAAAGCAATGAGATCGATCTGTTAAAGCATGAGATCGATCTGTCGAAGCATGAGATCGATCTGGTCCCAAACAGAGAGCTAAGGAGATCGATCTGGGTGCTTGAGGATCGATCCTTTCACTACAGAATGCTTGGCAGATCGATCTGGCTCCATTGGAGATCGATCTGCTCTATTCTTTACCCCAAATAAGAGCATTTTGGCTCTTCCAGATCGATCTCTCATCCTATGAGATCGATCTGGACCTCATGTTTTCCAGATTTCCTGCAGTTTCTTTGCTGCAACTCATACCAACACATCCTTAATCTATTGCCATGGCCATTTTCTCATCCATCCACCTTTATAACTTGAAAATGGCATCCATTCATACCTTATGCACATTGAAACTTGTGTGCATTCATTGTATGTCCAAAGGTATGCTACATAAAACCAAATGGAAGCATAACTCCATTCCATTTTACCACACTACTCATCTTGAGTCTCAATCACATCCATCACTTGCTAGAACTCATTTCTTCGTATTCATACTCAATGAAACTTGTATGTACGTTACAATTTATATTACACATACATACATTGAATCCATGGACTTACATCAATCATACTTTACATTACAAGTCCAATCATGTTATTTGATCCAATTACACACATTACCCTTATACATATACGGGGTCTTACATTCTCCTCTCCTTCAAGGAATTTGGTCCTCCAAATTAGAACCAAGTCACTCTTCAAACAGTTGGGGGTACTTCTCCCGTATCAAGTTCTCCAATTCCCACGTGGCCTCTTCCGCCGTGTGGTGTTGCCAAAGCACTTTCACCAAGGGAATTATCTTATTCCGCAACACTTTCTCTTTCCTGTCCAATATCCGAACCGGCTTCTCAACATACGTCATACTCTCATGGAGCTCCAACGGCTCATATCTTATCACGTGTGCCGGGTCCGGGTGATACTTTCGAAGCATCGAGACGTGGAAACGTTGTGGACATTTGCCAAGTCCGGTGGCAATGCCAATCTATACGCCTTATCTCCCACTCTCTCCAAAATCTCGAAGGGTCCGATATATCTAGGGCTCAGCTTGCCCTTCTTACCAAATCTCATAATACCCTTCGATGGTGATACCCTCAAAAATACCGACTCACCCTCATCAAACTCTAGTGGTCTTCGTCTCTTGTCAGCATAACTCTTTTGTCGGCTCTGAGCTGTCCGTAATCTCTCACATATCAACTGGACGTCCTCAGATGCCTGCTGTACTAAGTCTGGAGCAAAAATCTGTCTGTCACCAACCTCTTCCCATCCAATAGGGGAACGGCATCTACGCCCGTATAATGCCTCATAGGGTGCCATCCCGATACTAGCATGATAGCTATTATTATAAGCGAACTCGGCTAACTGCAGGTGGTCATCCCAGGAGCCTCTAAAATCCAGCACACACGCTCTCAACAAATCCTCGAGGGTTTGTATAGTCCTCTCTGACTGCCCATCTGTCTGAGGATGAAAAGCGGTGCTAAAACTCAATCGGGTCCCCAGCGCTTCCTGAAAATGTTCCCAAAAATGGGAAGTGAAGCGGGCATCCCTATCAGAAACAACGCTCACTGGTACACCATGTAGCCGTACTATCTCTCGAATATACAGGTTCGCCAACTGACTCAGTGTATCGGTAGCTCTCATAGCCAAGAAATGGGCGAACTTAGTCAATCGGTCCATAATAACCCAGATGGCATCATGACCTCTACGGGTCCTCGGCAACCCCATCACAAAATCTATGGTGACATGCTCCCACTTCCAGGTAGGTATCGGTAGAGGCTGCAATAATCCTGCAGGCTTCTGATGCTCTACCTTCACTTGCTGACAAACGAGACACTTAGCGACATATTCCGCAATGTCTCTTTTCATTCCAGACCACCAATAAACCTTTCGAAGGTTTTGATACATCTTGGTACTTCTCGGATGTATCGTATATTTCGATGAGTGAGCCTCTGATAAAATCATTCTCCTGATCTCAGGATCCCTGGGAACGCATACTCTGCCTCTGAACCTCAATAATCCATCAGCACTCTGCTCAAAATCAATACCCACACCTATCTGTATCTGCCTCAGCCAATCGATACACCGTCGATCGCTCTGCTGGGCTTGCCGAATACGGCCAATCAACTCTGGCTCTAGTCTCAAACTAGCCATGATCTCAAGTCTCTCAGATCCAAGTAGGGTTACATCCAAACTGAGGTTCGCAAAGTGTTCTAACAATTCATGTTCCCGTACCATCATATATGACACCAACCCAAGGTTCTTTCTACTCAAAGCATCGGCAACTACATTGCCTTACCCGGGTGGTACATGATTTCACAATCATAATCCTTCAGGAGTTCGAGCCATCTCGTCTGTCTCATATTTAGCTCTTTCTGCGAGAACAGCTACTTAAGGCTCTTATGATCTGTGAACACCTGAAATTTCTCACCATAGAGATAGTGGCGCCATATTTTCAATGCAAATACTATAGTCGCCAACTCCAAATCATGTGTCGGGTAGTTCCTCTCATGATCTTTCAACTGTCTAGATCCATAGGCAACTACCTTCCCATCCTGCATAAGCACACAGCCCAGTCCCTGGTGTGATGCATCTGTATACACCGAGAATCCTCCTGAGCTGGTAGGAATGGTGAGAACTGGAGCAGTCGTCAATCGACGCTTAAGCTCCTCAAAACTCCTCTCACATGCCTCATCCCACACAAACTTAACATCTTTTCGTGTGAGGCGTGTCAATGGAGCAGCTAGTCTGGAGAAACCCTCTACAAATCTCTGATAATATCCTGCCAATCCCAGAAAACTCCTGATCTCAGTTACGATCTTGGGCTGTTCCCACTGTACAACTGCCTCTATCTTGGATGGATCCACTGATACCCCATCCTTTGACACGACATGCCCCAGAAATGAGATCTGTTCCAACCAAAAGTTACACTTGCTGAGTTTGGCATACAATTCCTTCTCTCGGAGGGTCTGCAGAACTATCCTCAAGTGCTCCTCATGATCTTCCCTGGACTTGGAATACACCAAAATGTCATCTATGAAAACAATCACAAACTTGTCCAGGTATGGCTTGAATATGTCATTCATCAATGCCATAAATGCTGCGGGAGTATTCGTCAATCCGAATGGCATCACCAAAAACTCATAGTGGCCATAACGGGTACGAAATGCTGTCTTGGGTATATCTCAACTCCTGATCCTCAATTGATGATACCCTGACCGCAGATCTATCTTAAAAAATACTTCAGCTCCCTGGAGCTGATCCAACAAATCATCGATCCTTGGAAGGGGGTACTTGTTCTTAATGGTGGCCTTATTCAACAACCGGTAATCTATACACAGTCGGAGGCTTCCATCCTTCTTCCTTACAAATAGAACCGGTGCTCTCCAAGGTGAGACACTCGGTCTAATAAACCCCTTCTCCAACAACTCTTGCAGCTGTTTCTTCAGCTCTTCCAATTCTATCGGAGCCATTCTGTAGGGTGGTTTCGATATCGGCTCTGTACCAGGCACCAACTCAATGCAAAATTCCATTTCCCTTTCAGGTGGTAGTCCTGGTAATTCATCCGAAAAGACATCAGGGTAGTCCGTAATTACGAGTATGTCCTTCAATTTCGAGTGTGCCTCATCTATATCGACCACATAGGCAATGAACCCTTCACATTATCCTCTCCATCGTTAGTAACATAAACCATCACTCCACATTCAACATTTATCATAAACAAATAATTTATCTCTCAAGCAATATGAATTTAAAATCATACTCTTTTATTTACCACAATTATACAAGTTTCATATCATTTCTTTTAATCAAGATTTACAATAAGATTGTCTAACCCTGAAAATATCAATGTTTTGGCATGACAATCCATCACAACATGATTGGTAGCCAACCAATCCATTCCCAAAATTACATCAAAATCATTCATATTTAATAAAATCAGATTGGCTATCATTTCCTTCCCCTCTATCTTTATCTTACAATCTCTACATACATGCTCAGTCAATTGACTATCATTCATGGGTGTGGAAATCATCAACATTTTATCCAATAATGTTGGTTTCACATATTTCAACAATTTATGTGTAAAGGAAGGTGATATGAAAGAATGCGTGGCACCAGGATCAAATAATACCAATGCTTCTAAATCAAAGATTCGGATGGTACCTTTAATCACATCAGTCGAAGCATCTGTGGTGTCCTGATCCAGTGCATGTACTCTTCCTCTGCTCACACCCGCAGCATGTTTCCCTTTTTCCTCAGCTGTAGCCCTCCTCCTCGGGGCTACTGTCTCAACTGGAGCTCCCTCAGGCTCCTTGCCCTTCTGTGGGGCAACCTCAATCATCTCAGTGCAGAACCTCGATATATGTCCTGGCCTCCCACACCTAAAACACGAAACAGGGGGCACCTGACATGGTCTAGTCCCATGATATCTCCCACATCTCCTACATTGATCCGTGGTAGGTCGTGGTCCTCCAATAGTTATACCCCTCGGTGCAGTCAAAGCTGGGTATACGGGAGGTCTAGCAGCTCTCTCCTGCACCTCCTCGATCTTAGGCCTCTTCTCGAAAAACCTTTGGCCACCTCTCTTGGCCACTCTTCCAAACCCGGATCTCTTCCGATCTCTGTCCTTCCTAACACTGACTCTCCCAAGCTCGGAGGCATTTCGCTCAAAGTCTTGCTCACACAACTGAGCCTTATGTACAGCCTCCTCATAAGTCACAATGTTGAAGGGAGCTAGCTTAGTCCGGATGGCCAATCTCAATCCATCCATGAACTTTTGTATCTTTCGGGTCTCACTACCCATTGTGTCCGGGTCATATCTCCCCAATGACATAAACTTAGACTCATACTCGTCCACAATCTGGTTCCCCTGAACCAAATTCATAAATTCCATCCGCAATTTCCTCTGTGCGGTAGCTGGAATATACTGTCTCCTGAAGGCCTCTAGAAATATCTCCCATGAGATCTCAGAGTGTCTGGCCCTCAAAATAACCTCGGTGGACCTCCACCAATGCTCGGCCTCGCCTTTCAGCATAAATACGGCAAAGGCAACCTTTTCACTTGAAGTACATCGAAAAAACCTATACAGTTTCTCCATCTCGTACACCCAATCCTCCGTAATCACTGGGTCCTTCACCCCTCTAAACACTGGGGGTTTCAGCGCCTGAAACTCTCGCAACCTGCTCAAGTCGCAGTCATAACCCATATCACTATCGCTCTGCTGTGGAGCGATAGGAGAAGCTGTATCCTGGGCTGGAGGTGGTGTAACTGTAGCTGTCTCAGCAGCATGAGGTCTCTCCGCCTCTGCAGCTGCCTGTTCAGTAGTAGGCTGTGCTGCGAGACCTCGTCTATCACCGGCACCTAATGCCTGCGTGACTATCTCTACCAAACTCTCGATACTCCGCTCTAACCTAGCGAAGCGAGCCTCGGTATCCTCTGCTCTCTCAGCAGGGTTCTGTGGAGCCTGCTCAGTCTGTGGCTCGGCACGGCTCTCAGGCCTACCTCTACGGCCTCTAGCACGTGCTCTCGCCCCTCTACCTTTGCGTGTAACTGGCATAGTGCCTAACTTCCTGTATTATAATAATTTATTAAGCTCCATCCATCACAGTATACACAGTTATATCTAAACAAAAGCACAGTACTATGGGGATGTACTTTCCTACGTTTTATTAATGACTCACATCAGGCCAACGCAGCTCTGATACCAATCTCTGTCACGACCCAATTCCATTCTCTTTAACCGAAAATCACTGAAAATTTTTCGCGTTTTACTGTTACCTTACCCGATCGTGAACTAAACTCACGACACACTGTTGGGCTGTGAGCCAATAATAAACACCACATCTCATTCATTCTCAATTAATTAAAACGATGTCATACATGTGCATTTAGTTGTGTACTTATACGAATACATGTTTTACTGACATCTACATCCCCCATAAATACAACTCAAAAGAATACTGTGCGTTTACATTGTTTAGATACAAAAAGAATCACTGTGTATATACCTTTTAGCAATGGAGATGCAGCGGAGTCCAAAATATTACGCCTCAGTCCTCACTGGGCTACTATGCACGCTCTGTAGGGGGAAAAATAGAGTGGGATGAGCAACCACACGCTCAGTAAGGCAATAATGCAAGCATGGTAGATAACTACTCTATCTACATGCTGATAGTGTTATGCATAAATCCTTTATGTTAGGAGCATGAGGAATAAAACCATGCCATATGAGTATACGTATATATCATGTATCAAAGTCATGTAAAAATTGGCATATAAAACATGGTAAAACATCATGTATAAATCATCTCATGCTCGATCTCATTTAAATTCATAAAAAGGGCAATTCATTAAGAAACCTCCTTTTTAAACCCACGTCATAAAACTCTTTTTCATCACATACAATCACATCACAACAACTTACAATCACAACCTCATTTTTTCATTTCACAAATCAAATCCACGAGGCTCGACCCCTCCTTCGGGTCTACCTTAATCAATCACAATCACACTTAGAGATTTAAAATCATGTGGTAGTAAGTAATTCAAGCAAGGAGACAGGTTACTATATCTCAAGTGACTACGTTGGCCAATCGTCACATATCATCCCAGACCACACGGATTTCGGTGTGCGGGGTATCATGCTGGTACGAAGGTGGGTTAGTTCTCCGCCAGACTTTCTCAAATCAAGTAACCACCACGCGGTACATCGTACTCCATGTGATATACACGGTACATCGTACTCCGCGGACCCATAACATGGTTGGGGGTGCCTCCCATAGGTCTTATCTACCCCATACCAAGTGTAACCTTTATAGTCTCGAAAGCGCGTGGGAGTAACCTCAATACCAGGTCCTAGCCCCTCATGGCCTTGCTCGCCCCTGTTGGGTTCCCTGATCCAGGTCCTAGCCCCTCACCCTCACCCCACCTAAGAGGTCTGTCAGGCCTGTTGGGTTCCCTGAGTTAATCCGTATCTCTCACCACGGCCTCATACATACCACAGTGTGAAAACCAGCGCGAGCTACGCTCTAGCGCGAATTCATGCATCAAAACCAATCACTTCGTATGAGCAACGCTCTGGTACGGCATTTATGCATAAAATATGAAGAAACCATGTACGAGCATAGCTCCAGTATAGTTATATGCATTAGAAAAACCACTCAAATCCACGTACGAGCGTAAGCTCCAGTACGGTTTATAAACATCATCACAATTCAATTTCAAAGCGAGAGCTAAGCTCAAGCACGTTTCACACAAGTGAAAACATAGAAATCCAGCGCGAGCGAGGCTCTAGCGCGATTTATGTCATACAAATGTGATAGGCGGCTCCTATACAATTTATCAATCCCGGCAATTCGGGTTTAGCACTCACAAATGCTTTTCCACAACAACAATACAATACTAGCCGACCTATCTACAAGCTTGCTTAAAACTAAGCAATTCGTTTTGAAAAGCATCAAAACATTAGATTTATGAAATTATTAGCCCTACTATCCCATTTCATAAAATCCACTTCAAATCCCAAAACCACGCATATACTCATCATCATTCACGAATGCCATCAACATTTATTTGAGCAATCATGCATTTCATAAAAACACCCGATATTCACCCACAAGTTCAAAGTACGAGCAGCTACCTCTATATACTCACAAAATTCCCTTACCTGGAATCGCGATGCGTGATTCCACTTCCTTAAGCTGCTTACTCGTACGGTTCAGTTCGTCTTCAACGAACTCTTCAGGACTGCACAAAATCGTATCCCGCATTATATTCGATCCATATATTGCAACCCTTGTGCTTGCTATAGTCAACTTAATCTATAGCCTCTATTAAAGCTTATTTGACCTCGTTTCATTACTTTACCCATAGCTCGAGTCTATGGATCTTCTTAGGCCTATTAACTTATTCAAAATCGATATTAAATCGACATTAAGCTCATAGTGTTCATATTCCATGAATCCCCTCACTATGGCATTTTTCAATCATATACATACCCATTTCCACAATTCCTCCAAACTCACAATGTAATCTCATTTAACCATTTAAAATCATAAATATTACCCCAATAACAACTTTAGCATGCCATAAATCATAGGCTCATTCAATCCCACATATCCTCACATTATACCCATTTTAGATTTCTAGGTCACACCAATTCTACTACATTCCTAGGTAGTTTATCCATCAATACTCATATAAATCAACTCCAAAATCAATTAAATAGCTAATGCATTTGGATTGGAGTGTTAGAATCTTACCAATATGATTTCTCTTCTTGCTCCAAATGGTAATGCCCTTAACTCCTTCAATTCCAAAAATGGGAAAATGCCCTCTCACTATGTTGTTCTTCTCTTTGATAGGAACAACTTTGCCTCTAATGATCTCTCTCCAAATCTCACTGAAAATGGCTGATTTTAGAGAGGGAAAGTTAGATTTTTGGGTTGAAAATATGTTTTTCCGAGATTTCCAGATTTTCAGCTCTCCTTATATAGAAATGACTTGAGGAGATCGATCTGGTCCAAGAGGAGATCGATCTGGTCCCTTAAAATCCCTCTTTTTCACGGCATTTTTAAGCCTGATATCGATCTGTCGAAGCAATGAGATCGATCTGTTGAAGCATGAGATCGATCTGTCGAAGCATGAGATCGATCTGGTCCCAAACAGAGAGCTAAGGAGATCGATCT
This sequence comes from Firmiana major, assembly GCA_033439115.1. Lineage (NCBI taxonomy): Eukaryota > Viridiplantae > Streptophyta > Magnoliopsida > Malvales > Malvaceae > Firmiana > Firmiana major. The sequence goes on from CM065903.1 coordinate 41,511,945, forward strand.
GGGTGCTTGAGGATCGATCTTTTCACTACAGAATGCTTGGCAGATCGATCTGGCTCTTCCAGATCGATCTCTCATCCTATGAGATCGATCTGGACCTCATGTTTTCCAGATTTCCTGCAGTTTCTTTGCTGCAACTCATACCAACACATCCTTAATCTATTGCCATGGCCATTTTCTCATCCATCCACCTTTATAACTTGAAAATGGCATCCATTCATACCTTATGCACATTGAAACTTGTGTGCATTCATTGTATGTTCAAAGGTATGCTACATAAAACCAAATGGAAGCATAACTCCATTCCATTTTACCACACTACTCATCTTGAGTCTCAATCACATCCATCACTTGCTAGAACTCATTTCTTCGTATTCATACTCAATGAAACTGGTATGTACGTTACAATTTATATTACACATACATACATTGAATCCATGGACTTACATCAATCATACTTTACATTACAAGTCCAATCATGTTATTTGATCCAATTACACGCATTACCCTTATACATATACGGGGTCTTACATTTTTCTTTCAAGGTTAGCCAGCCTACTCATGCATGCATCAAAACACCTCCAGAACGAGCAGGATGTAAGACCCGAAATTAAATCGTAAATTTTTATGAGGGATGAAAATGAAAAAAAAATTAAAATTTAATTGAATGGGATTCAGATTGGAAATAAGGAATTAAAATACGAAATGAATGAGTATTCGTGAAGGGAAGTTGGGGTAAATTAATCCCGAACACGTGCAAGGGTAAAATGGTAAAAATACCAAAATCCGGTATTAATTCGATAAGAAAATTTAATTAAAAATAATGGATTTGAGAATATTGATCAATATCGAAGAAATAATTAAATTTCGGGTTAAATTGATCAAGATATGAAATTATTGGAATTAATAGAAATTTTGCCCAGGACAATATCCCAAAAATACGGAGAAATTATACCCGAAAAAGGGTAAAAATATAATAAATAAATTAGATAAAATTAAATAAATCTATTTGAAATAAAATATTAATTTTGTAGATATTTTTGAATATTTTTGACTATTTTAATGAATAAAATAATAATAAACTAATTTATAAATAATAATAATAATAAATAAATAAATAAATTAAATAAAAAAAAAGAAATCTGAAAAACTATCAGGGAGAGAGAAGATTGAATGAAAAAAACCAAGGAGACTTCCGCGTGGCCGACCGACGAGCCACCACCGGCGACCATCACCCTCCAACGAAGGGCCGAATAGGAAGACGAGCGGCCGGCGAAGCCATTGGCACCGGTGACGAGTGCCGACAATGGTCGTGTCCGGCGAATGTAGGAAGAGAAGACCGCGAGGAAAACAGAGATGATCCCGGCGATCCACTGCAGCTGGGCTTGAACGACGGGCACCGACGTGATCGGGAAGAGGAGCCGGTTCTTTTGAGACCGGTATTGCCCGACGAAACCGTCAGAATCCACCGGATCCGGAGGTGGCAGCCGCGGGGGAGAAGGAAACAATTCACCGGCGATGGCTGCGTTTCGACTCCAGCCGAGGCCCGATCTTAGATGCCCAGGTGCAAATGCATCGAACGGCGGTGGTGAGGCACCGGGAACCGGCCGGACGGCGCCGAAATGAGCAAATGGGGATTGAACCGGCCGAACCGGACTGAATCGACCAAACTGAACCGAACCGGATCGAGCTGAACCAGAGGTCTGAACCGGTCTGAACCGGATTGAACCGGTTCAGCCAAGAAAGAAGAGGAAAAAAGGAAAAAAAAGGGAGAAAAAGGGAAAAAGAAAAAAAGAAAAAAATTGGAGAAAATTCCAGTGATGCAATCGAGCTTCGGGTAAGTCGATAAGCGGTCAAAATTGATCGATTTGAATTTTGGAATATTTTATTTAATTATTATTCGACTGAAAATTTACCTGAAAATTATGAAATTGTGTAGCTCGACAATTGGCATCCAACGAGAGCTCGAGACAGCCTCGATTTGCAGACTAGCATGGAATCTCAGGTAAGTGACCCTTATTTACGACAATTTACATCGTTATGCGTGCTTCAGATTTAATTATCGCATAAAATTAAATTAAATTTTGGAAAATCGAATAAATTGTCGTAAATAATAAATTGAGCTAATTGAGAGTTAGAACGAGGCCCAATAAATTTTTGGTGGGCTCAATGAGCCCAATAGGCCTCGATAATGTGAAAATTAAGTGGAAAACGAGCTTAAGGCCGATTAAGGCCCATTAAGGTGCAATCGGGCCCAATAGGGGTAACTGGGCCCAATGATTTAAATTAAGCCCAGAAAATATTAAATACAATTAAATTGTATAATATCTGACCTGAGGAATATTATTACGCAGTTCCGGGCATTTGATTGGGAGCATATCGGACTGCGCGACGAGACAACAGTGAAAAAAGGAAAGGTCAGACTCTACAGAAAAATAAGGTAAGGGAATTTTGTAAGTGCATAGAGATGCCTATACGCATTTTGAGGGTATTTACAGGGTTCAGAATTCCTTAAAGCATCTAGTAATGAAATAATAATAACTTTACAAAAATCGGGGCATAGGTGAGTAAAGGAAAAAGACGATTTTGCCCCTAGGAGTAAAATTTACAAAAAGGGTAGTAAGGCAGGTAAATTGCATGATTTCGTGTTTTTAATGTGTTATATGATTATATTGCTTTGATTTAAGCAAATATGCACATAGGTTGGCTATTGATTTCGTGAAATATACGAAAGGGTACCGGTTTGTACCGGTTACTATTTTCAAAGACGTTTTATTAAAATTGAGCCACCTATCATATTTACACGAGTAAAAAGAGTGCTAGAGTCTTACTCGCACTCAAGTTTACTGATTTATTTCTCATGAAAAGTCGTACTGGAGCATTGCTCATACGAGAAATTTGTGTGTGCACAAAATCGTGCTGGAGCTTCGCTCGCACGAGATTTTTGATATCATGATATGCATAGCGTGGTGCTAGAGCTTTGCTCGCACTAGACGCGAGTTGACATGCATATAGTCGTGCGGAAGCCTCCTGTAGACTGTGTGTCACAGAGAGTTGAGATGCTCGCACGCATACTTTGAGACATGGGTTGGTTATCGACATAGTATTGGGGTGGATAAGACCTACGACAGGCACCCCCAGACTATGATATGGGTCCACGGAGTATGATGTACCGTGTATGTCACATGGAGTACGCTGTACCGTGCAGTCATGATGACTCTATGATGTTACTTGATATTCTGGCGGGTAGGACTTGACCCCACCTCCCGTTGCAGTTGTGATGCCCCGCATACTGGGATCCGTGTAGCCTGGGATCACAGGGACAAAGTATGGCCATAGTCCTCAATTTTTCATACAGTAACCTACATGCCTCACATGATATCATACGGTCTGAATAGACCAGGACAAACCCGATGGAGGGGTAGTCCCGATTTATGTTTTTAAAAGAGATGTGATTTAATGAATCAAGGTATTCCCGAGAGATGGGTTTGACCTTGATGAAGTTGTTTTATGATGAAATAATGAGTTTTAACGTGATGAGTTTGTGATGAAACAAATGAGTTTTAAAGTGAGAGTTTATGATGAAATAAATGAGTTTTAAATGTGATGAATTTATGATGAAACATATAAGTTTCAAAGTGATGAGTTTTGTGATTAAACAAATGAGTTTTAAAGTGAAGAGTTTATGATGAAATAAATAAGTTTTAATGTGACGAGCATGAGATGTCATACATGATGATTTTCCATGTGTGCTTTATATGTCGATTTCATGATTTCTTGTATATGATATATACATACATGTGGCATTGTTTTAATCTTACCTCATGCTCCGAAAGTAAACGATTTTTACATCATGACATTATCAGCACGTAGATAGTCTAGTTATCTACCTGCTTACATTATTGCCTTACTGAGCACGTTTCGCTCACCCTTTCATTTTCCACCCCACAGGGTATATTCAGTAGAAGAGAGCGACAATAGTCTCGCATCTCGGTTATCCGCTGCTTCTTAGCAAGACCAGGTATACACATTTGTATAATTTCGTATCTGATCATATAGATGCACAGTACTGTATATGGATGTAATATTGGGGATGTATTTAGTTTTAAATAAATTGATATGTAAATGAAATATGGAAATTGAATGGTAAATAGGGGAGAGGTGACTAACACCGAATCATAGCCCAACTGTTTAGTAGTATATCTGTTCACGACGGGTAAGGAAATGAAAAGCGAAAAATTTGTAGGGATTTTTATGAAATTTGGGTCGTGACACAGGAACCTTTTGTTCTTGCTCCTCCCAATTTTTCCTCAAATTGTAAATTTTACCCTTAACAAGGGTATTTTGGTAATTTGCCCATTCGGGACACTAAAATTATTAACTTACTTCTAGACCCTTCAGATAATTTAAAAGACTGCATATGATTTTGAAATTTTGTAAAGTTACCTCTAGCAGTCCGTAGAATTCCCTTACCTTATTTTTCTGTAGAGTCTGACCTTTCCTTTTTCCACTGCTGTCTCGTCACGCAGTCCGATCTGCTCCCAATCCAATGTCCGAAACTGCGTATAATTATTCCTCAGGTCAGATATCATACAATTTAATTGTATTTCCTATTTTCTGGGCTTAATTTAAATCATTGGGCCCATTTACCCCTATTGGGCCCGATTGCACCTTAATGGGCCTTAATCGACCTTAAGCCCATTTTTCACTTAATTTCCATATTATCGAGGCCTATTGGGCTCATTGGGCCCACCAATAATTTATTAGGCCTCGTTCTAACTCTCGAATAGCTCAATTTATTATTTACGACAATTTATCCGACTTTTCAAAATTTAATTTAATTAATGCGGAAATTAAATTTGAAGCACGATTAACGATGCAAATTGTCGTAAATAAGGGTTACTTACCCGAGATTCCATGCTAGTATGCAAATCGAGGCTGTCTTGAGCTCTCGTTTGACGTCGATTGTTGAGCTACACAATTTCATAAATTTTTGGGTAAATTCCCAGTCAAAAATTAATTAAATAAAATATTTCAAAATTTAAATCGATCAATTTCGACCGCTACTGACTTACTCGTAGCTCGATTACATCGTCGAGATTTTTCTCCAATTTTTTTCTTTTTATTTTTCCCTTTGTCTCTTTTTTTTCCTTTCCTCATTGGTTAAACCGGTTCGGTCTGGTTCAGACCCAGTTCAGACCCGTCGGTTCACCCCGGTTCACTCCGGTTCGGTGCCTTGCCGACCAATTCTCCACCGGCTTCCGTCGCCAGTGGCTCCTCTGGGCCGTCCGCAGCACGAATCTGCCCTCGATTTCGTCTAAGGCCGTCGAAAAGTCACCGGTCTGGCCTGTTCTCTCTCGGCCGTCGAAACCTTTTTCTCTTTTCTCCGTTTTCGGCGTTTATCGGCAGTTTCACCGGTCGTTTTTGGCATCAATCGGCTCGGCATTAAGTGGGGAAGCTTCGGTTGGCAGTGGTCGGGGTCAAATCTGCGTCGGTGGCCGCTGATTTTGCTTCCTCTCTCCGCGGCTTCTCTTCCTCAATCCGGAGTTCTCCGGCGCCGGTGGGGCGTGTCGTCGGTACCAGGGAGGTCGCCGGCCTCTCCTCTTCCATTTTCGGCCCTTCGCCTAGCCGTTGGTCGCCAGATGGTGGCCGACCGATCTTCCTCGTTTTCGACTTCCGTTTTCACTTCTTTTCACGATTTCGATCTTTTTTTAACTAATTTATTTATTTATTTATTATTTTTATTTATTTATTTATTTATTTATATTATATTTTAATCATTAAAATATTCACAAATATTCTACAAATATCTACAAATTTCTTATTTTATTCTAAATTCATTTATTTAAATTAATTTAATTTATTTTAACCATTTTCAGTATATTTTCTCCGTATTTTCGGGATATTGTCCCTAGCGTAAATTTTTGATTAATTCCAGTAAATTCATATCTTGATCGATTTAACCCGAAATTTAATTATTTCTTCGTTATTGATCAAGATTCTCAAATCCATTATTTTTTAATTAAATTTTTCTTCTCGAATTTACACCGACTTTCGATCTTTTGACCATTTTGCCCTTGCACGTGTTTGAGAATTCCATTTCAATCCTTTTGCATTTTTAATTTCGTGTTATAACTAAAATCGGGTCTTACAGTTACTGTAGGGGTTACCTCTTGAGTTCTGTGGGAGCAAAGTGCCACGCAATTTCCACAATGACATGTGAACGTGGGGGGTACCTCTTGAGTCCGACGGGTGCAAAGTGCCACATAGTCTATATTACTGTGGGGGTTACCTCTTGAGTTATGTGGGAGCAAAGTACCACGTGATTCACAAAGACATGCTAGTTTATGTGCATACAAAGAATATATATATACATGTGATAAGAAAGAAGTGAAAACAAATAATAATGTATATATACATATAGGAGTATATATATATATTTTTATGTGTACATACATGTAGAGTTATATAATAAGGTGTAAGTCAATAGTTGTACATACAAAATAATATGTGGTAAGGGAAAATATATAAATGTGCGTGTTGACTTAGGTACGTACAATGATACGTACATATGCAGTAGTAACAAATAGGTTACGATTTTAACGCAATTCGAGCAATTTGCATGAATAGGGTGCTAAATATACGATTTCGATGTAGGTGATCGTAGAAGGAATTAAGGGAGGTACTAAGAGGCATCACCAATTGAGCACGGAGATTTTGATAGATCGAGGTAAGGGGTGTAATTTAAGATGGTAATGGTATCCCTACCCTTAGACTCTGATTTATTTATGTGTTTTCGTGCCTTCTCGTGCAACCCTTGATTGTAAAACAAAGCCCGACACCTAATAAGCCCAAGATTTATTTGATCATGTTTTTGAGATAAAGAAATACTATATGAGATTAAATGCATAGTTTTAAACATGAATGCTGAATAAATATCATGGTTTCGACTTATGTATAATTGCTTTTATGTTTCTGAATGAAATGAAATTTGGTATGTGAACCTATGTTTGAGAAATGAAATTTGTTTTCGAAATGCGATTGTAGGGGCCACCTCTAGAGTCCTACGGGAACAAAGTGCCACACCCTCTTTCTGTTTTATGAAAGAGTTTTCAGATTTCAAGAAATTTGATTTTATTACTCGATATGAGTTAATGAGCTATAAAAACCCAAGTAAGATTTTGAAAACTCTTTTTTTAAGACAAAAAGGGCATTGTATAGTGGAATTGTGGGGGTTACCTCTTAGGTCCGACAAGAGCAAAGTGCCACACCCAAGTAAGATTTTGAAAACTCTTTTTTTAAGACAAAAAGGGCATTGTATAGTGGAATTGTGGGGGTTACCTCTTAGGTCCGACAAGAGCAAAGTGCCACACAGTCTATGTTACTGTGGGGGTTACCTCTTGAGTTCTGTGGGAGTAAAGTGCCACGCAATTTCCACAATGACATGTGAAAGTGGGGGTTACCTCTTGAGTCCGACGGGAGCAAAGTGCCACACAGTCTATGTTACTGTGGGGGTTACCTCTTGAGTTCTGTGGGAGCAAAGTACCACGTGATTCACAAAGACATGCGAACGTGGGGGTCACCTCTTGAGTTCTGTGGGAGCAAAGTGCCATGCAGTCTATGTTACTGTGGGGGGTTACCTCTTGAGTCCGACGGGGGCAAAGTGCGACGCGGTTCACAAAGACATACGATCGTGAGGGCCACCTCTTGAGATATGTGGGAGCAAAGTGCCACATAGTCTGTGTGACTGTGGGGGGGCCACCTCTTGAGTCCTATAGATGCAAAGTGCCATACGGTCAATGCATTTTTATCGTGCGCGCCTTTGTGGCGTATATGAATGTATATGAATCCTGCCTTCGGGCATATTTATGACTTCCCTCTATAAGTTATCCAAGTCTCCATCCGATATGAACTATGCTAATGATTTTGATCCTCCGATATATGTTTTTGCATCAGTTATGCTTTTGAAGTTCTATCGGTTTTGAAATATTCTAGAGTTTTGTATGTTTCGATAGATTGTGATGTAACTGAATAGATTTGTTCTTTGAAATTATATTTCTATCAATTATGTTTTATATATGCGCTCTTTGAAAGCTATGTGACATTTGTAAAGAAACGTATCTTTTGGTTTTATCATGCAATTAATGTGATTTAGCTACCATGATCTTTTCAAATGCGTTCCTTACTGGGCTTTTTCCCAAAAGCTCACCCCTCTACCTTTCAGATTATTTGCAGTGATCTATAGATGCTATTTGCCGCGTACACGACGTAGGCTGGTGGGAAAGAGCTACCCTAGGCTACTTTTTGTACACGCAGTCAAGGTATACAATTACATTCCTTTACCAGACACATTTGTACGCATAGACATATATTGGGAATGTTTTGTTGGGATGTAATTTGTAAGGAAACGATGTAGAGAATATGATTCTTGGGACTAGGTCATAAGATGATTGGTATTAATCGATATGAATGTATCGAGTTGTAAATGTTGATTGGAAAGTAAGCTTGGTAGTTGTGGATATCTAGGATTGTTAAAATAACTGAATTGCAGGTGGGTAGGCCCATATGTAAGCCGTTATGCTATCAAAATTTCTATCGACCATATAGGTCAAAATATGGAATTTAAATATAATTACAGATTAAGAATTAGGAAAAGTGATTTGACACTAAGCAGGAATGCAACCTAAGTGATTAAGGGAATAAGTGGGTATATTAAATTCAAAAAAAAAAATATTCCCAGTTTTCAAGGGTCAAGGATCGTTACACCATATGAAGGAACAAATGGTCCCATGAAATCAATGCCCCAGACATCAAAGAGTTCTACTTATAGTCAGAGGCATCTCATTTCTTTTAGAAATATTACCTACCCTCTGACATCTATCACATTTTAGCACAAAGTAGTGGGCATCCTTAAATAACGTGGGCCAGTAATATCCAGATTGCAAAACCTTGGCTACTCTCCTCTCTCCTCCAAAATGCCCTCCATAATCAGAAGAATGGCAATGTCTAAGTATATCCTCTACTTCTTCCATGGGAACACACCTTCTCAAAATCTGATCTTTACATTGCTTGTATAGGAAGGGTTCATCCCAAACATAATACCTGACATCACTCAAAAACTTTTTCCTTTGCTCAGTAGTCAAATCAGGTGGCATCATATTTCTCACCAGATAATTTACCAAATCAGCATACAAAGGCAATCTAGAGTGCCCGAAAGTAAATAGCTGCTCATTAGGAAAAGACTCATTAATAGATTTACCATCATCTTTAAGTCCACTCTCTAATCTAGATAGATGGTCAGCAACCTGATTCTCTGTACCTTTCCTATCCTTAATCTCTAAGTCAAACTCCAATAGTAGGAGGATCCATCGAATCAGCCTCGGCTTTGCATCCTTCTTGGAGACTAAGTACTTAATGGCAACATGATCAGTATATACTACTACCTTAGTACCAATGACATAGGAGTGAAACTTATCAAAGGCAAATACTACAGGTAACAGCTCCTTCTCGGTAGTAGCATAGTTCATCTGGGCCTCATTAAGTGTTTTGCTTGCTTAGTAAATAGCATAAAAGACTCTTCCTCTTCTTTGTCCTAGTACAGCCCCGACAGCATAATCACTTGCATCACACATAAGCTCAAAAGGTAAACTCCAATCCAGAGCTATGATTACAGCGGCTGTAACAAATTTTTCCTTCAAAGTCTTAAATACTTCTAAGCATTTCTCATCAAAGCAAAACACAGCCTTCTCAAGGAGATTACATAAAGGTTTAGATATCTGAGAAAAATCCTTAATGAGCCTTCTGTAAAATCTCGCATGGTCCAGGAAACTTCTAATTCCTTTTACAGTGGTAGGGGTAGGTAACTTCTCAAGAATTTCCACCTTGGCCTTATCCACTTCTATCCCCCTAGCAGAGATTTTGTGCCCTAGCACTATACCTTCTTTCACCATAAAGTGGCATTTCTCCCAATTAAGCACTAAATTTGTTTCTTCACACCTCCTCAGCACTAGTGCTAAATTCTGCAAACATAAATCAAAGCTATCCCCAAATACTGAGAAATCGTCCATGAAAACCTCAAGAAAATCCTCCACCATATAATGGAATATGGCCATAATGCAATGCTGGAATGTAGCAGGTGCATTACATAGGCCAAAAGGCATTCTTCTAAAAGTAAAGGTCCCATAGGGACAGGTGAAAGTAGTATTTTCTTAGTCTTCCGAGGCTATAGCTATCTGATTGCACCCAAAGTATCCATCCAGCAAACAGTAGAATTCGTGACCATCTAATCGATCTAACATTTGGTCAATGAAGGGTAAAGGGAAGTGGTCTTCCCTGGTGGCTTTGTTAAGTTTCCTATAATCCATACATACTCGTCAACCAGTGACAGTCCTAGTGGGGATGAGTTCATTATTTTCATTCTCGATCACAGTCATCCCTCCCTTTTTCGGGACACATTGTATTGGGCTCACCCAGGCAATGTCAGAAATGGGATAGATAATCCCTGCATCTAACCACTTAATGATGTCCTTCTTAATAACTTCTTTCATTACAGGGTTCAATCGACACTGGTGCTCTATGGATGACCTATACCCTTCCTCCAATAGTATCTTATGCATACAGATAGAGGGACTAATACCCTTAAGGTCAGAGATAGACCAGCTGATAGCCTTCTGTTGATCTCTTAATACTTGTAGTAATTTTGCTTCCTGATCACTAGAGAGAGCAACAGATACTATTACTGGTCATGTGGAGGATTCACCGAAGTAAGCATACCTAAGGTGTGATGGAAAAGGTTTGAGTTCTAATGCTGGAGGATCACTGGTGGATGGAAAGATATTTGAAGCTGGAATAGATAAAGAGTCTAGTGTCTCAAATTGGGCAATTTCCTCAAAAAGGAGTGACCTCTAATAACTGTAAAGTCTCGTGACCTCATCATCATCTTCACTGTATTCTCTAAGATCAACCGATTTCACTAACGAAGCTTCTAAAGGGTTTAAAGTATGTGTCTTGGAAAACTCCTCAGTGATGTCCTTATCCTCTAAATCCATCCTAAAACAATCATGAGAGTCATCAGGAAACCTTAGAGATTTGAACACATTAAACTTGACTTCTTGATTTTGAACTATCATTGTTAACTCTCCCTTCTGTACATCTATTAAAGTTCTACCAGTTGCTAGGAATGGTCTACCTAGTATGATTGGGACTTCCCTGTCTTCCTCCATGTCCAACACGATAAAATCTGCAGGGAAAATAAACTTGTCCATTTTCACTAAGACATCCTCAATGACCCTCTTCGGATATTTAATTGATCAATTGGCCAACTGGAGGGTCAGTGTGGTGGGCTTAGCATCCCCTATTCCTAACTTCTAATAGATAGATAAAGGCATCAAATTTATACTAGCTCCTATATCGCACAGGGCTCTACCAAAGAATAAATTTCTAATAGTACATGGCATGGTAAAACTCCCAGGATCCTTGAGCTTAGGGGTAACCTTCTCTAGATGATGGCACTACACTCCTCAGTTAAGGCCATTGTTTCATAATCTTCCAATCTTCTTTTCCTAGAGAGGATGTCCTTCATAAACTTCACATAGCTTGGCATTTGCTCTAAGGCATCTGCGAATGGAATGTTGATGTGAAGTTTCTTAAAAACCTCAAGGAATTTTGCAAATTGTTGGTCCAGTTTTTGATTTCGAAATCTCTGCTGAAAAGGGACTGGTTGTCTAACAGGAGGAGATGTAGTGGGAACTTTTGTAGCATCAGAGGTTAAAGAAGGTTGTGACAAAGAAACAAGTAAAGGTGAAGAAATGCCTGGCTTTGTTTCCTTTGCAACTTGATCTTTTGATTCTTGCGCCATCTGAGCTGACTCATTAAAACCTATGGGTTTTACAACTGTGGCCTGGTTAGGGCTGGACTTAATAGGGGGAGTTACTAGCTCTCTGCCACTCCTAAGGGTGATAGCTTTCACATGTTCCTTCCCTTCCCTTTGCCTAACAGGATTGGCTTCTGTGTTACTAGGAAGGGTTCCTTGAGGACGTTGACTAAGAGCGTTTGTTATTTGTCCTACCTAAACCTCTAAGTTCTTAATTGAAGCTGCTTGATTTTGCAAGATTGTTGTGAACATTTCCTCAAGAGAGGGTTTCTTATCAGCTGCTGGTGAATGCTGGGGTTGTGGTGGTGGTGGTTGATGGAAGTGGGATGGATGGGAATGATTAGGTGGATGATGTGGATATAGAGGTGGTGGGTGGTGAGTAAATTAATGCTGTGGTGGTACCTGAACCTGTGGAGCTTGAAAACCTGGGGGTCCTACTGGTCTAGAATTAGAAGCTTGCCCTTGGTTTTGGCTCCAAGAAAAGTTTAGATGGTTCCTCCACCCTGGATTATAGGTGTTTGAAAAAGGGTTGTTCTATTGCTTAGGGGCAACGTACTGAACTGATTCTAGGTTAAGTGGACACCTATCTACAGCGTGGGTACCACTACACAAATCACAAGATAGAAAGGGACTTTGGACAAAAAACACAGGGTTAGGATTGTTGGAAGGATTAGGTTGGGTACTGAGTGACTCCACCTTCTTTGTAAGATTGGCGATCTGAGAGGTCAGGTGGACAACATGTCAAGCTCATACATACCCGTCGATTTCTTTGGCAATTGCCTTTCTGAGGACCATTGATAGTTGTTAGCTGCCATCTTGTCTAGCAACTCATAAGCCTCCTCCTCTGTTTTGCACATCAAGGCTCCACCCGAAGCAGCATCCACTATTGTCCTATTCTGGCTTGTAAGTCCATTGTAGAAGGTCTGGACTTGCAGCCATAGAGGTAGGCCGTGGTGAGGGCACTTCCTAAGAAGCTCCTTATATCGTTCCCATGCCTCGTAAAGAGATTCAGAGTCGTACTGGGCAAAGGAAGATATATCGCTACGGAGTCTGGCCATTTTAGAGGGAGGAAATAATTTGGCTAGAAATTGGTGGGCTCACTCATCCCATGTAGAAATTGATCCTAGAGGCAGGGAGGTCAACCAGTGTCTCGCCCTATCCCTAAGTGAGAAAGGGAATAATCTAAGCCTGAGTGCATCGTCAGATAATCCATTGTGTTTAAACATGTTGCATAAGTCCAAGAATTGATCGAGATGAGCATGTGGGTCATCGTGTGGAAGCCCACTGAACTACAAAGAGGTCTGGATCATCTGGAGGATGGACGGCTTAATTTCAAAATTATTAGCAGGGACTGCTGGTGGCCTAATGCCAGTATAATATCCTCCAATTTTCAGCATCGCATAATCCCTAATGGTCCTGATTTCCCTATTTTCTGCCATCGTGTGCTGCAACGGAGCTATAATTTCCTAAAGTCCTTTCGAATTTTCCTAAGAGTTCGTTCGATTTCAAGATCTAGAGGAAAGCAATCAAAACTCCTGGCTCTATGCATGCAAACATCAACAAGTCCTTAGAAAAATGTTTAAGTTTTTTAATTTTTCAATTTTTTTATTTTAATTAATTATGAGAAAATTAACTAATCTAAATATTTACAGGCTAGAATTACACTTACGTATAATTTCCCTGATATTAATTAATGACTAATTAAAACTTCCCCAGCAACGGCACTAAAAACTTGACACGCCCTGAGGGTATATTTCGCAAGTGCACGGGTCGTACAAGTAATAATGGGATTTGAGTCCCGAGTTATCGTCCCACAGAGAAGTTGACCAGCCTAATTAACTACTCGGTAATTTTACCCTAAATATATCGTAGCAAATTATGAAATTAAAATGGGTGATCAACTAAGGTTAATTAAAAATAATACTGGAAAGCAATAAATTAATAAGAACTAAAGGAAATGAAACCGAGCAAAATTTACTTACAGTACTCCGAGTAATTAAAAGCAAAGAACCTACAAAAGAAAATTAAAACAGTTAAAATGAATTAATACAATTAAAATGTGAATATAAAAATAAAGGAGTTAATTAAACTAAAATTTAAACAAACTTAAAATGAAATATTTATGCAAATTAATCTAATTAATAAAAATTGCAATTTAAACTAACCTAAGATCTAATAAAATAACATCCTAGAAAATTAAGAAAAAATAATCATAAATTTAAATGTCTAAACTAATGAATCTAAAATTACTCTTAGATAAATCTAAATACTAAATTAACACTAAAATCTAACTAATGCATGAAACACATTTTTGGAATTTTGACTAAAACTTAAAAAGCATAAATTGAGTTTATCTAAATTAATTTTAAACACATCCCCTAATGCTAGAATAAAAATTGCTTAGTAATCAAATTAAATCTAAGTTAAACTAAGGCAACAAAGAAACTATGACTAACATGCAAATTATAAGTCAACTAGCTAAATTAAATAATAACCTTGAACTTAATCTATCTAAGAATGCATGTAAAATGAAGTAAACACATATAATGATCAAGCCAAACATGGCCTTAGCAAAATTGCCAAAGTGGTCCCGTAAGTCAGCACTGTTCATTTGTCTTCTTTGTCAAATTCATTTTCAGGTGCTGCTGCTCGGGTTGTACAAGCTTGCAGGACTGCCAACGGTTCTGTCCATCTCCTACACATCCGCGACCTCTGCACTGGCTACTGTCAGTCTGTTCCCAGTAAGTCATTACCGAGCATCACCCCTATCCAGTGCCTACTTTGGATGCTCCAGGTTGTTGCTGATCTTGTCCTCTCCTCCAGGTACTGTGAGTGATGCCTTGCTCCTGCTAGTGAACGCCCACCTGTGCTTGCTTCGGGTGTGCACGGTCTTGCCTTCTCACCATCCTAGTCATCACAACTTATAATGAACCATGAAAACTTATCAGTTGCAGAAAAATATTTGCAGAGTCGAAAAAGAGTTTATATTTACTGTTAACCCGAGAATCAAAGAAGTCCTAAATTGCTTTGAGTGTTGCTGCCTATTATCAATTATCAATCACTTATCAAAAATTAAACAGAACAATAACATCTACCTGAAATAGAAGAAGCAATGAAGACAAACCATAAGTTAACATCCATAATGAGCAGTAACAAAAACTGGAAACAGAGCACAACAGAGACTGAAAATAAATGTTATCTTCCTGCCATGACTTTAACTATGCTCCTATGAATTGCTTCTTTAATCTTTATACCGGACAAATAACCACAATCATTTCCTAATCCAACAAATAACAAACTACAATGAAGATGAAATAGAATGCAGTAAGTGAACTATATGTAGGAAACATGAATAAATGTAGAAAACATGGAAGTCATACTCTAACTACAAGCAAGCACCAAATAAGGAAAAACATGCAAATGCAAGATGGAATAAGGAAAGAATAAAACAAGGATACAAAGCAGCAAATGATTATAAAACCGAAAGGATTAAATAACAGTTCCATTTCCACATTGTCCGTGAGCTTCAAAAAATGAAAATAGGAAACTCATGATCATCCTCCTCGGGTAGCTTCATTTCCTTCTCGAGCCATGACTCCACATAGCTCTTGATGTGGACAAATACTTTGCATCATCCCACATCAAGGCAACAGAATCAAAGGGGAGAAGATTGAATGAAGATATCCTGCAACCCGATTGCTCAAACAGGGACAAACCGAAGGCTAAAGAAAAACTAATGGTTTATCAAACAAATAAAGAAATGAATATGGAAACTGAGAACTTGATACTGAAAGCCTTAAAATTTCTATTTAAAACATCACTAAATAAGAAACATCCAGCAATGGATTTTTGCAAACCGAACAAAAAGAAAAAAAAGTTGAACCCGATTGCTAATGAAATTAGAGAATGAAACAAATAATTTCATAAAGTGAATAGTGAATGAACAGTAAACAACTTGTAAAACTATGCAGAAATTCTAAAGAAAACTTTTAAAATTAATCTAAAAGCAATTCTACCCTAACCTACTTTACTCCTACTCCTACTCTACTTTCTACTTATACTCCTACTTCTACCCTAAACTACTTACATTTTCAATTGCCATCATTTTCTATTTATACACAAACATAGGGGTACAATGGTAATTTTTCATCCTAGATGAGTTGGCATTATTTGGCCACTTGTCTTCAATTGATTTGCTATAGATAGATATTTCCACGTCACTTGTAGGTTTGTCCAGTTGGCTGTACGACGTGGCCCGGCATGTGCCTTCCAGAATATTCACTCGGTATCTATTGATCTTATCGTTTCAGAGCAAATAAAATATGGACACCTGGCATCACACGTGTCCAGACGACTGGTGACTCGGTCTGCAAAATTTGAAGTGGTCCAATCTCCTTTAGCTTGTTTTTAGCCCAATTTCGACTGAAATGACTGAGTGTCATCTGGATTTAATTTATCTGCACATTAAAGAATTTTAATTAAATAAAGGGATTATTAAAAAAATAATATGGGGATTAAATAAATAATTAGGAATTTAAGCACAAATAATTCTATAAAAAATAGAAGTATCAGGGAACCAAAATTATTAGAAACGGTCCAAGAGCTAGGATTATTGCGCACGATAAGGTTTGATGTTTCTCACATTCAACTGCCATTATCTCATACAAAACTTTTTCCCTCTATTGTGTAGGTACCAGATTTAGAATTGAAGACTTTTTCAGAACACCTCAAATATGTTTTCTTAGGTGATTGGGAAACACTTCCGGTGATAATCTCCAATAAACTATCCAATTTAGAAGAAGAGAAATTGCTTAAAGTGCACAAGGAATACAAGGAAGCTATTGGATGGACAATAGCAGACATCAAGGGAATAAGCCCAACAACTGCATGCACAAGATCCTTATGGAAGAGGAATGTAAGCCTACTAGGCAAGCACAAAGAAGACTCAACCCACCAATGATGGAAGTAGTTAAAAAGGAGATTTTGAAAGTACTTGATGTAGGTATGAACTATCTAATTTTGGATAGCAAATAGGTAAGTCCAGTCCAAGTGGTTCCGAAGAAAATGGGTATAACGGTTATACAAAACCCAGATGGTGAGTTGCTAGCTACTCGAATTCAAAACGGGTGGCGAGTATTCATCGATTATAGGAAGTTGAATGCATCTACAAGGAAAGACCACTTCCCTCTTCCTTTTATTGATCAAATGCTTGAAAGACTGGCAGGTAAAACTCATTATTGTTGTCTTGACAGATATTCAGGTTTTCATCAAATTTCGGTGGCACCCGAAGATCAGGAAAAAACTACCTTTACATGTGTGTTTGGAACCTTTGCCTATAAGTGCATGCCCTTTGGTATATGCAATGTTCTAAACACATTCCAGAGATATATGGTTAGTATATTTTCTGATTATGCAGAAGATATAATAGAAGTGTTCATGGATGATTTTACTGTTCATAGAAATACCTTTGATGAATGCTTAGCTAACCTCACTAAAATCCTCAATAGATGCATAGAAAGTAACCTTATTTTAAACTATGAAAAATGTCATTTTATGGTTGATCAAGGTATTATTCTAGTGCATATAGTATCTTCTAAGGGGATAGAAGTGGATAAGTCAAAAATAGAAGTGATAAAATCTTTGCCTTACCCTGCATCTGTGCGAGAAGTTTGCTCTTTTCTTGAACATGCAAGATTTTATAGGCGATTTATTAAGAACTTCTCCAAGATCACCCAACCCCTATGTCGATTACTACAAAAGAACATAGCATTCGAATTTGATGAGACATGTAAAAAGGCATTTGACAAGCTTAAAGACATGTTGACCACCACGCCAATCATCCAACCCCCAAATTGGAATCTACCATTTGAAATCATGTGTGATGCAAGTAACTACGCAGTGGGAGCTGTACTTGGACAAAGAGAGGAGAGAGTTCCACATGTCATCTACTGTGCCTCACGAACCCTTGATAGTGCACAATGCAACTATTCCACAACGAAAAAATAACTTCTAGCCATTGTTTTTGCTTTAGAAAAATTTTGTTCTTATTTACTAGGAGCTAAAGTGATTTTTTATTCTGATCATGCAACTTTCAAGTATTTAATATCAAAGAAAGAACCAAGACTAATCAGGTGGATATTGTTGCTACAAGAGTTCAATATAGAAATCAAGGATAAGAAGGGAGCTAAAAACCTGGTAGCTGATCACCTTAGTAGACTCATCACAAGTGAAGAATCTTCACCCCTTAGAGATGAATTTCCAGATGAGTATCTTTTTTCCATTCATGAAACAAGACCATGGTATGCTGACATTGCTAACTTTTTAACCACAAGAATTTTGCATAATAAATTGTCTAGGTCTCAAAAAGATAAGATAAAAAGTGATTCTAAGTATTACGCTTGGGATGAACCTTACATATTGAAATATTATGCTGATCAAGTCATTAGAAGATGCGTGTCTGACCATGAAATCTCTTTTATCTTAAATTTTGCCATTCATATGCATGTGGTGAACATTTCGGTCCAAAGAGGACAGCACGCAAGGTACTCGAATGTGGATTATTTTGGCCAAATTTATTTCAAGGTTCTTATATGTTTTGTAAAACTTATGAGAAGTGCCAAAAAACAGGAAGTCTAAGACATAGAGATCAATTACTTTTATCACCTATTCTAATCTGTGAAATTTTTTATGTATAGGGTATTGACTTTATGGGCCCTTTTCCTGTTTCTAATAATCATGTATATATCTTGCTTGCTGTGAATTATGTTTCGAAATGGGTTGAAGCTAAGGCAACCCGAACTGATGATACTAAAGTTGTTGTCAATTTTGTCAAATCTAACATCTTTTCTAGGTTCGGGACACCGAGAGCAATAATAAGCATAAGAGGAACCCATTTTTGCAACAAGGTGGTGGAAGCACTAATAAAGAAATATCATGTAACTCACAGAGTATCTATCGCCTATCATCCTCAAACAAATGGTCAAGCAGAGGTATCAAACAGAGAAATCAAGTCCATCCTCGAAAAGACAGTGAACACAAATAGAAAGAATCGGAGCACAAGACTTGAAGATGCACTTTGGACATATAGAACGGCTTACAAAACTCCCATAGGTATGTCTCCTTGTCGCATTGTTTACAAAAAATCATGTCATCTTCCCGTAGAATTGGAGCACAAGGCCTATTGGGAAATCAAGCAGTGCAATATGAACTTGAATGAAGCCGGTGAAATCAGAAAGCTTCAATTACAAGAATTGGAAGAGATCCGAAATGATGCATATGAAAATTCTAAGATTTACAAGGATAAGACAAAGGCCTTCCATGATCAAATGATCTCCAGGAAACAATTTTTTGTTGGTCAGAAAGTTATTCTTTTTAATTCTAGACTTAAGTTATTTCCTGGAAAATTACGCTTTAGATGGCTAGGGCCCTTTGTTGTTACTAACATCTTTCCTCATGGTGCAGTTGAAATACAAAGTATGGATATGGGTAAGATTTTTAAAGTTAATGGTTATCTTTTGAAGCCTTTTTATGAAGGGTTTCAAGTGCATGAGGTTGATCTAATTGATTTAGAGTATCCTAAGTATGAATGAGAGGTAACAACGTCTAGCTAAAGACATTAAAGAAAGGTGCTTGTTGGGAGGCAACCCAATTTTTATTATTATTTTATTTATTTATTTACTTATTTTCATGCATTTTTAATATATGTGTCAGTCTTAGGTTTAAAAAAATAGTGAAAACAGAGACGGGTCGCACCTTAGGCGAGACTCTCCCTTAAGGCGACCCCTTAACAAAGAAAAAAAGAATTATTTTCTCAAAAGTTCGACCCTCTCTCTCTCTTTCTCATATTTTCCTCTTCATCCTTTTCCCCTATTTTCCCATTTAAGCCAAAACTCAATCCAATACAAAATCCTCTACCAAAAGCATAAAATTTCTCCATATTTCAACCCAAAAACACAAAACCCATTCCTATTTTCATATTGTAAGATCTATCATTATCTAAGGAAAATGAGTGGAAGCCAACCACCACCATCCCGTCAACAAAGGGCAAGAGTATCAAAGAAAAATGTGGTATTACCTAAGGCCAATCTACATGATAACTTAGACTTTACTACAAAAATCTAAAAAAAAAGGTATGATAATTTATGTGGTAAAACAATTGTATCGAGTAAGCGATACGATGACCCAACCTTGGAAATCTTAGGGATTCGAGAAAAAATTCATACTTATATTGACAACATAGGTTGGAGACCATTCTTTGAAATTACTTGTCATGCTTATACTGAACTATGCATGGAGTTTTACGCAACTTATAAGTACACTCCTCCGACGGAGTACAACCTCAATACTCCCAAAGTAGTTAAGTTTAGGATCATCGGCAGGAAATTTGAGTTATCCATAACTCAATTTAATATTGCTTTGGGGCTTATTACCAATGAATTTGCTAAAAGCGAGGAATACCTTAACAGCCTTTGTGATTATGATCTTGATTTTGTTGCCATGCAATTTTATAGAAATGAATTGACAGGGAAACCTCACACGTATTATGACCCCAGTCACACCACTGATAGTGAATTTCAAGAGCCTGCTCAACAATACATGTATAGGCTTTTAGCCTATAATTTTTCTGGTAGAGTAGCAAATGCGGCTCTTTTAACTAAGGCCAAGAGCTACTTCTTTGGTGTATGTCAAAGGGTCTTAAAGTTAACTTAGGATATTGGTTGGCTTCCCAATTTAACAGCATAGGAGATTCTAAAAAGCCTTTGATTCTTAGTTCTATGATTACTGCTTTAGCTGTTCATGCAGGTTTGTTAAATCCAAATGATATGTTACTTCAAGTGGCAGGCCATATGCAACCACTAGACATCGGGTCATTAATTCACTAGAATCTTATAAGGCAGAATAACAATGGAACATACAGTTTCCAAGGTCCAAGACCTTATAAGAAGAGTCCCAGAAGGATTCTTCCACTTGTTCATGATCAAAAAGATGATGATGTGGGGCAATCACATCAAGCCTCCGAACTACTAACCGATCTACGGAACCAAGTTTCACAATTGGCTATTGATCAAAATCAAATGCAGCAAAACCAGGCTCAGATGATAAGGCAATTGCAACAAGACCAATTTCGGATGGAGCAAAATCAATTGGCATTTTATGCACAGATGGGCTTTAACCCACGTTTCCCACCACCGCCACCACCACAGTAAGCTACCATGGCTTCTGATGCTCAATAACTTCAAGGGAGTATTCTTTTTCCTTTGTCTTTTCAAGTTTTAAATATTGAGCATTTGTGACATTAGGGACAATGTCCCATCTAAGTCTGGGGGGTGTTTAGGATGTTATATAAGTTGATTTTATTTCTTATTTGTTTGATTTGATCAAATTTCTGTAAAATTTTATTCAAGATGGTCTTAGTTCACTAGTAAGCATGTGTTCTATCTTAATTGCCATCTATGAAATTTATGATCTTCTTATACTCATCCTCAAACTGAATTTATGATCTTTTTGTATGCAAAATTGTTTTGAATTTTCATCTTGATGCTTATGATTATTGAATTGAATGAACAAATGCATAGATTAGCACAATACACCCTTGTGAGATTTGAACCTAATGAGCATTCATTACATCATGCTCTTTATTCCTTTATGTGTGATTGAAATGCATAGTTAGTAATTCTAAAACTTTCCATGTTATACATGTCTCTATCAACCACTTTGATGAATATGATGCATTGATAAAAAATAAAGAGCATTACGATTAAACCATTTAAATTTTACCCTTTTTTTCTTGTTAACCTACCCTTTATTAGACCCTTAGTGAACCCCCTTTGAGCTTTAAGCCTTTTCTTTGTTTTTAAACCACATTACAAGCCAATGAAATCCCTTTTCTTGTTTTTATCCAAACGTATTTTTGAACCTTGAATTGGAAATTATTTGAACTTAGATATAGGAGACTTGAATTCACTAGTAAAAAGATTGTTTTGTATGACCCATGTTAGTTAATGATTAATTCTTCCTTGATGAAAAGAAAGAAGATTTGAACCTTATAAAAATAAAAAAAAAGAGGAAGAAGGGAAAATTCACAACAAAAAGAGAAGGAAGAAAAGCAAAAAAATGATTGAATTTCAAGTAAGTCTCTTATGTTTATGTTTGAATTGATTATTCCAATTCCCTTAAATAGAAATAGCCTTGACATACCTTACCTAAGCCCCATTACACCTTTTTACGCTCTTGATTTATGTATCTTGTTCCATTGAAGGAGGAAGAGATGTGATTTAATGGCAAGCTTATAGTAAGAGCTTTCTAAGCATTGACTTGAGTGATCAAATGATAAACCGAAACATTTTGAGTTTAATTAGTGAAACCTTTGTGATGGTGCTAAGATCTATGTGTTTTAAGTTTGATTTGATTATCATTATGTGTTATTGGTGACAATTCACATGAACTTAATATTTTTATGCATGCTAAAATGTTTTAGATGGGTTAAAGTTGAGCATAAATGAATGGAAGATTATAAGTTTGAACTAATGTTTGCTTGAGGACAAGTAAGGTTTAAGTGTGGGGGTATATGATAAGTCATTATTTATGCACATTATTTACCTTGCTTTTCCTATGGTTTTTTATGAATTTTATACTTAATCTATGGATAATTGATCATTCTTGAATAATTGTAGGAATTCATGGAATTGATGAACTAAAGGATGATTTAGACAGATTGTGGAACAAGGGAAATTGTTAGGACCCCATTCTCAATCCATGACTTTAACCAAAAATCACTACAAATTTTTCACATTTTTAACTTACCTTTCCTCTCGTCAATGGTTGGGCTGTGATTCGATGTCAGAGTCCTCGCTTACCACATCATCCAATATCATACATACATGTCAATATACTATTACTGACTGTACTTACTTTTATCATACATGTAAGATTATATAAAATCTAATACAAATACATTCCCCATAATATATATCGTATACATCACTGTGCTGTTTCTATGTTTAGATACATAACCGTACAAAGTCTGTATACCTGGCGGTCGATAGGAACTAGCTGTGGACTCAGGAATACTATCCCTCGATACCTCTCGCCCTACTGATGCTATGTAGAGAGATGTAAAGAAAGGGGGTGAGCATACAACGCGCTCAGTAAGGAAATCAGGTAAGCAAGTAGATATCAACACTATCTACTCAAAATAATGCTATGCCTTAAAAACATTATTTCCTTAACTCACTTTAAAAGCATGCCTTGAAATATAATATATATACTTGTACAAATTAAATCCCATGTACAGAAATCATGCTTTCTTTCTCAAATATAGGCATGTAGTGAAAAATAATGCATCGTATTATAAATCATGCCTTTATGTAAATCATGCCATGTATATTTAAATCACAATAACTATGGCATTAAATAATTCACAACACAAAATATCGGAGTCCGACCCATCCCTCAGGTCTGTCCATAATTTAAATCAGTCAATCAATAAATGTGATATATCATGTGAGACTCTGTGGTGAAATGTAAATAGTATTCTGGACTATGATCATATCTGATATGTGATCCCAAGCAATACAGATCTCGGTGTGCGGGGTATCACTGCTGCAACGGGAGGATAGTCAATCCACTACAGCCGTCAGCTAAACAACACACGGTACAGCGTACTCCCCATGCCCCCAGGCACGGTACAAAGTACACCCGTGGACCCTACATCATAGCCAGGGTGCCTGCCATAGGACTTAGCCCTCGCAACCATGGAATATCATACCACATCTCTAATACCCTCATGCTGGCCATCCTCTCACGATGTGACTCAGTCACACAAGAATGCGGCATAGGTTGGTAACATGTAAATAATATCACATACAGTGCGCGTCTTTGAGTGCGACACACAGTCGACACTACGCTCGAACACTGTTTCACATCACAAACTTAACTAGTGCGAGTAAACCTCCAGCAACTAGGTCAATGCACAGTTCATGGATTAAATCAAGTACGAGCAATAGCTCCAATACCATGCTATGCAAAATATCAAATCAAGTACGAGCAATAGCTCCAATACTATGTCATGTATAAACCATGAAGAATCGAGTACGAGCAACGTTCCAGCAGTCTGTCATGTATCTCATGTAAAACTTGAGTACGAGCTAATCGCTCCAGTACTCTATCATGCATATATCATATAAAACTGAGTACGAGTAAAACTCTAGTACTCTATCATGCATGTCATGGAAATCTAGTGCGTATCAAAATCCAGCACTACTGTATGTGGAAAACATATGAAATCCAGTGCGAGCTGTGCTCTAGCACGGTTCATTCTCACATAATATGATAGATGGCTATTTAAAAAGGATTGTTTACAAAATATTAAAATCAGCACTATAAAGTGTGCTTAATTCACATCAACCTTAAAATCATTAGACCATCTATTTATTTTCATGCTAAACAGCAGTTAAACACTCACAATAGTAGTTTCCATGCTTTTTGCAACTTTTCACAAAAGTTGACTTTTTGACTAACTAGGGGCAAAATCATAATTTGCCACTATCGGGTCGCAAATAATTATTATTCACTTTCCCTGACCCTCAGAGTTTTTAAGTGAATGTAAAAGCAGATGAAAATACATGCAGGTATCTCTAACTACTTATGAAAGTCTCTTACCTCGGATCACGTCAAGTGACCTCACTTCCTCGGTGCTACTAACTCTCGCAGTCCGATCAGCTCTCAATGTAAACTCTGGAGCTGTGAATAACCATTCCTCAGGTTAATTATAATTTTCCTACTGTATTACACATTAATATAGTTTATTTTCCCTTAATGGGCTTTAAAAATCCTTAATGGGCCTAACTAGGCCTTAAGCCCATTTTCATTTTACTATTTATTTTTGTTGGGCCTATTGGGCTTGTGGGGCTCACCAACTCTTATTGGGCTTGTCATAGGCCCATTACACCTTATTGGGCATAAAATATTTGGGCTTGGCCCATTGGGCCTCTCAGCCACATGTCATGGCCGAGAGCTATCCATGCCTCGGTTTTACCATGTTATGCCATCCATGCCTATTATCTAGCCAATTTCACTTAGGCATTTTCACAAACACTTGGTAGGCAACATTACCAACCATCATATAGTTCATTTACGCATTTTATCAAACACCTTGATTGCCAACTATTTACATGTATTAATTAATCAAATTGATTAATTCTAATTACACCATTTTCATTAATACATGCACACTACTCCATTTATGTCTTAAAATCATATTGACATAATTAAATATCCCATTGCTCACTCTCGGCCTAACCCACTTCATGGTGATTTAATATGTTTTAATGCTTAAAACATATATCAACATACTTAAAATCATTCATACATTAACATATATGAAATGGGAAATTAGAAAATATACCAATTCTTGTGTTCACCCTTTGGCCGAAACTTTGGAGGCTCTCGGTTTGCACTCTATGGCTCCTTGATAGCCAATTCCAACATATGTCACTCTCCTTTCAATTTGGAACAACTTCCATGAAGGATGCAAGTTCCAATTATGCCTAATTCCTAGTGATTTCTAATGAGAGAAAGCTTGGAAAATATGTTTCAATGGTTTATTCTTCTAGCCGAATTTGGTGTGATGAAGATGACAATGGTGTGGCTGAATTTATAAGCCACATACTTAGCCATTAAGCTTTACTTTTCAGCCATTATACTCGACTTTCCAAACCTTAGCCATGATTCACCTTATGAGTCACCTTATGAGTCATAGTTAACTTTAACTATGGTTAGATATTTATCTCATGGGCTTTTCCATTTGGGCTTCTCGGTTTGGGCTTTCTTAATGGGCTTTCGGGCTGAAATTTTTACTATACCTCGGGCCTTTAATTGTCTCAAAATTTGGCCAATCAATTGGTCCAACAATTCGGTCTAAAGGACCTAAGAATTTCGATATATGTTTAGTATACCTTAATGGGCTTTAAAATTTTCACCTTAGGCCCATTACGTTTTCAACCATTAAATTTTTTCTGGAATCCTTCCGAATAAATTTTCCTTACTTCTGGGGATGATTATCTTGTATTCTAGCCAAGAATATTTTTCCCCAAATTTTCCTCCACACTTAGGTTAATTTTTAACCATGATTAGTCAACTATGGTAAAAGTCCACTTTCTTAACTATAGTTGACTTTTTTCTTAACCATTGACTATGTTGACTTTTTCTTAAAATTCTGAAAGTGTCATATCTTATGTCTTACACTCTCGTCTTTACGTTTCAACCATTCTCGGTGGATAATTTCACCCGAAAAACCTTATCTCGCAAAAAAGGTCCATTTTACCCTTTTTAGCTTTTACTCTCGTTTTCTATGTTCGGGACTAAATCAAGCTGACTTGCCTTCATGAGCTCTCTATGTTCTCTTATTTTAAGTTCTTATTTTCAGTCAGAATGAATTAGATTTACTCGGTTTAGTCTGTGATACTTATAGTTCACATGAGACTCTTTATGTAGCTTTTGCGTGTTAACTCATTTCACTAACACTTTATATCTAGTAAATACTTTTCTTATGATTCAACTATAATTACATAGTGTTCATACACATAGGAATCATAAGGAATAAGCTACAAAAATATGGGTCTGACAATCCTCCCCCACTCATAAAATTTGGTCCTCCAAATTAGAACCAAGTCAGTCATCAAATAGGTGAGGGTACTTCTCTCGCATCAGACTCTCTAGCTCCCAAGTAGCTTCCTCTGAAGTATGATGCTGCCAGAGAATCTTCACTAACTCGATGGTCTTCTATCTCAATACCTTCTCCTTCCTATCCAATATTCGAATCGGTCTCTCAACATATGACAAATCCTCTCAACATATGACAAATCCTCTCGGAGCTCCAAAGGCTCGTAACTAATCATATGTGACGGATCCGGGTGATACTTCTGAAGCATCGATATGTGGAAGATGTTATGGACACCTGATAAGTCCAGTGGTAATGCCAACCTATATGCCTTATCTCCCACTCGATCAAGTATCTCAAAGGGTCCAATATAGCGAGGATTTAGTTTCCCTCTCTTCCCAAATCTCGCTATACCCTTGGAAGGAGAAACTCTCAAAAACACGGATTCACCAACTACAAACTCTAGTGGCCTACGTCTCCTGTCAGCGTAACTCTTTTGTCTGCTCTGAGCTATCCTCAGTCTCTCTATAATCAAATGGACATCCTCAGATGCCTGTGTAACCATGTCAAGAGCGAAAATCTTACGGTCACCCACTTCTTCCCATCCAAAAGGGGAACGACATCTACGGCCATACAAAGCCTCATACGGTGCCATCCCGATACTCAAATGATAATTGTTGTTGTAGGCGAACTCGGCTAGTGGCAGGTGGTCATCCCAGGAGCCTCGATAATCTAGCACACATGCTCTCAACATGTCCTCCAGAGTCTGTATAGTCCTCTCTGACTGACCATCTGTCTGAGGATGGAAAGCGGTGCTCAAACTCAACTGGGTTCCCATGGCTTCCTGAAAATGTCCCCAAAAGTGGGATGTGAAGCGGGAATCCTTATCAGAGACTATGCTCACTGGTACACCGTGTAATCTCACTACCTCGCGTACATACAGTTCTGCCAGTGAACTCAGAGTATCGGTCGCTCTCATAGTTAGGAAGTGGGCTGACTTCGTCAGTCTGTCAACGATCACCCATATAGCATCGTGATTCCTGCGAGTTCTTGGTAAACCCATCACGAAATCCATGGTGATATGCTCCCATTTCCATGTCGGTATAGGTAGAGGCTACAATAACCTTGCAGGTTTTTGATGCTCTACCTTCACTTGCTGACATACGAGACACTTTTCCACAAAGTCTGCTACATCTCTCTTCATACCCAACCACCAATATACCTTCAGGAGGTTCTAATACATCTTATTACTCTCTGGATGTAACGTATACCTCGACGAATGAGCTTTCGCAAATATCAATCTCCTCAGTCCTGGATCCTCAGGAACACACAATCTACCTCTGAACCTCAGTAGTCCATCAGAACTCAACTCAAAGTCAGTCACGGTGCCCTTCTGCATCTAACTACTCACATCCATACAAAATGGATCAGTCTGTTGAGCCACTCTGATCCTGTCCAACAGGTCCGGCTCTAAGCGTAGACTAGCTATCACATAGCCTATATCCATGTCAGAAGGCATGACTCCCAAACTGAGGCTAGCAAACTGCTCTCACAAATCATGTTCCCTAACCATCATATACGATACCATCCCTAGGCTCTTCCTGCTCAAGGCATCAGCTACAACGTTAGCCTTACCCGGATGATAAAGTATCTCACAATCGTAGTCCTTCAGAAGCTCTAGCCATCTTCTCTGTCTCATGTTCAGCTCCTTCTATGAGAATAGATACCTGAGGCTCTTGTGGTCGGTAAATATCTGGAACTTCTCGCCATATAAGTAGTGGCGCCATACTTTCAACGCAAACACTACTATTGCTAGCTCCAAATCGTGGGTCGAATAGTTCTTCTCATGATCCTTCAGCTGTTTAGATCCATAAGCAACTACCTTCCCATCCTGCATCAACACACAGCCCAGTCCCTTATGCGAAGCATTGGTGTACACTGCAACTCCTCCTGAGCTGGTAGGGATAGTGAGAATCGAAGCGATGGTCAATCAATGCTTCAACTCCTTAAAACTCTTCTCACAATCCTTGTTCCATACGAACAGTGCACTCTTTCAAGTAAGACGTGTCATCGGAGCAGCCAACTTCGAAAATCCCTCAACGAATCTTCGATAGTATCCAGCTAAACCCAGAAAACTCCTGATCTTGGTAACTGTCCTCGGCTGTTCCCACTGAACTACAGCCTCTATCTTAGATGGATCAACTGATACACCATCTCTCGATACAACATGTCCCAAAAATGAGATCTGTGACAACCAAAAGTCACACTTACTGAGCTTAGCATATAACTCATGCTCCCGTAGCGTCTGCAACACGATCCTGAGGTGCTCCTCATGCTCCTCCTTGGATCTCGAATACACCAATATGTCATTGATGAAGACGATAACAAACTGGTCCAAATATGGCTTGAACACGTCGTTCATCAAAGCCATGAAAGCACCTAGAGCATTCGTCAATCCGAATGGCATGACCAAGAACTCATAGTGGCCATATCGGGTACGAAATGCTGTCTTGGGTACAT
This sequence comes from Firmiana major, assembly GCA_033439115.1. NCBI lineage: Eukaryota > Viridiplantae > Streptophyta > Magnoliopsida > Malvales > Malvaceae > Firmiana > Firmiana major. The sequence continues at coordinate 41,540,993 of CM065903.1, forward strand.
CTCCACTCCGAACCTTCAGCTGATGATACCTAGATCTTAGGTCAATCTTGGAAAAGACCTGTGCTCCCTGAAGCTGATCTAACAAGTCGTCAATGCGTGGAAGGGGGTATCTATTCTTGATGGTGGCCTTATTCAACAATCGATAGTCTATACACAATCGGAGGCTCTCATCCTTCTTCCTCACAAACAGAACTGATGCTTCCTAAGGTGAAACACTCGGTCGAACGAAACCCCTATCCAACAGCTCCTGTAATTGTCTCTTGAGCTCCTCCAGCTCAACTAAGGCCATACGATATGGTGGTCTCGAAATAGACTCCGTACCAGGCACCAAATCTATACAGAACTCTATCTCTCTGTCTGGTGGTAACCCTGGCAATTCATCCAGAAAAACATCTGGGTACTCATTGACCACAGTAATATCTGACAACTCCGGATGTACCTTAGCCATATCTACCACGTACGCAATGAAACCTTGATATGTTGAAGGTTTTCTAAATCAGTAATCATGTAATAATCATAACTACTCCTTTCATTTATTCTTTTTAAATTTTACAACATATTTAGTAGGGTTAGGAAACATAACTGTCTTATCATAATAATCTAAAACAACATGGTTTACAGATAGCCAATCCATTCCTAATATTATATCAAAATCACTCATACTTAGTAATATTAGATTGGCTGTCATCTCCTTATCCCTTACTCTCAACTTGCAGTTTTTAAATACATATTCTACAACTTGACTACTATTCATAGGCGTACTAATCAACATCATCATACATAAAGGTGTATGCTCTACATGTCTTGCTAATTTACATGCAAATGAAGGCGATACAAAAGAATGCGTGGCACCAGGATCAATTAAAACATATGCTTCAATATCATAAATTAGGATGTTACCTCGAATCATATCTGATGAAGCATCAGCTGTCACCTGGTCCAAAGCATGTACTCGCCCTTGACCCATCACTTCTTTCCCCTTCTCCTCTGCCGTCGCTCTACCTCTCTGAGCAGACATACCAGCTGGAGTTCTATCAGGCTCCCTGCCCCTCAATGGTGCAGTAACAAATGTCTCCTAGCACTCTTTAGCCATATGCCCATGTTTCCCACATCGAAAACATACTATAGTACTCCGTGGACACAGTCTATCTCCATGTTGTTTACCACATCTTCTGCACTGATCGGTAATAGGCCTCTATCCTCCCATGACAATGCCCTTTGCTGGGGCTACAGTCGGATAAGTAGTAGGTCTAGCATATCTTTCTCGTGCCTCCTCTATCCGTGATCTCTTACCGAAGAGCCTCTTCCCTCCTCGATAACCGAAATCTCTAGTCGACCTCTTCTTCTGCATATCCCGGCTACGATTAAACTTCTCGAACTCGAAAGCATTCCTCTCGTAATCTTGCTCACACAGTTGCGCCCTGCACACTGCTTCCTCATAGGTCACTATGTCTAATGGGACCAACCTGGACCGTAGCACCGGCCTCAACCCGTCGATAAACCTGTGAACCTTTCTGGTCTCACTGTACATGGTATTGGGGTCATATCTTCCTAGGGATAGGAATTGAGTCTCATAATCGTCCACAGATAAGCTCCCCTGGTTTAGTCCCAAAAACTCTGCCTGTAATTTTCGATGTGCGGTGTCGAGAACAAACTGCCTCCTAAAGGCATCCCGAAAGATATCCCAACTAATGTCTATGTGTCGGGATCTCAATATAGGTCGGGTGGACTTCCACCAATGCTCTGCAGCTCCTCTCAGTAGGAACGCAGCAAATGTGACCATCTCCGAGGTCGTACACTCGAAGAATCCATAGAGCTTCTCCAGCTCTGCTAACCACTCCTCAGCAGCTACAGGGTCCTTAACCCCACTAAAGGATGGAGGTCTAAACTTCTGGAATTCTCTCAACCGATGCAGATCACATCTATACCCTAATCCAATACTACCCGAAACCGGTGGGGGTGTAGGAGTATCTACAGTCCTCTGTGCATCAGCTGTCTGCGTAGGTGTATCAGGGGTAACTGCCTCTCCTGTCACAGCTCTGGCCTCCTGTCTCTGCCAACCTGGCATTGTCTGTGCCAGTATCTCTTCAATAGTCTCGAGACTACGCTCTAATCTCGTGAAGCGCATCTATGCACACTCGGGTGCCTCTGTAGCACCTGAAGTCTCATGCGTAGGTAATGGTTCAGCAGTAGCTCGTCCCTCAAGTCTATCTCCCCAGCCTCGAGCCCTACCTCTCGTAACTCTACCACTACGTGTATTTACCATATAGGCAAGGTTCCTGCATTCATAATAATGAATTAGTCCGTCTCCTATCTAGTATACATAGTTATATCTAAACACAGCACAGTACTATGGGGATGTACACTTTCCTATTTTCTAACACCGACTCACATCAGACCAACCTCTACTCTGATACCATTCTGTCAGGACCCCATTCTCAATCCATGACTTTAACCAAAAATCACTACAAATTTGTCACATTTTTAACTTACCTTTCTTCTCTTCAATGGTTAGGCTGTGATTCGATATCAGAGTCCTCGCCTACCACATCATCCAATATCATACATACATGTCAATATACTATTACTGACTGTACTTGCTTTTATCATACATGTAAGATTATATAAAATCTAATACAAATACATTCCCCATAATATATATCGTATACATCACTATGCTGTTTCTATGTTTAGATACATAACCGTACAAAGTCTATATACCTAGCGGTCGATAGGAACTAGCTGTGGACTCAGGAATACTATCCCTCGACAGCTCTCACTCTACTGATGCTCTGTAGAGAGATGTAAAGAAAGGGGGGTGAGCATACAACGCACTCAGTAAGGAAATCAGGCAAGCAAGTAGATATCAACACTATCTACTCAAAATAATGCTATGCCTTGAAAACATTATTTTCTTAGCTCACTTTAAAAGTATACCTTGAAATATAATATATATACTTATACAGATTAAATCCCATGTACAGAAATCATGCTTTCTTTCTCAAATGTAGGCATGTAGTGCAAAACAATACATCGTATTATAAATCATGCCATTATGTAAATCATGCCATGTATATTTAACTCACAATAAATATAGCATTAAATAATTCACAACACAAAATATCGAAGTTCGACCCATCCCTCAGGTCTGTCCGCAATTTAAATCAATCAATCAATAAATGTGTTATATCATGTGAGACTTTGGGGTGAAATGCAAATAGTATCCTGGACTATGATCATATCCGATATGTGATCCCAAGCAACACAGATCTCGGTGTCCGGGGCATCACTGCTGCAACGGGGGGATGGTCAGTCCACTACAGCTGTCAGCTAAACAACACATGGTACAGCGTACTCCTCGTGCCCCCAGGCACGATACAAAGTACACCCGTGGACCCTACATCACAGCCAGGATGCCTGCCATTGGACTTAGCCCTCGCAACCATGGAATATCATACCACATCTCTAATACCCTCATGCTGGCCATCCTCTCACGATGTGACACTCAATCACACAAGAATGAGACATGGGTTGGTAACATGTAAATAATATCACATACAGTGCGCGTCCTTGAGTGCGACACACAGTCGACACTACGCTCAAACACTGTTTCACATCACAAACTCAACTCTAGTGCGAGTAAACCTCCAGCAACTAGGTCAATGCGTAGTTCATGTATTAAATCAAGTACGAGCTATAGCTCCAGTACCATGCTATGCACAATATCAAATCAAGTACGAGCAATAGCTCCAGTACTATGTCATGTATAAACCATGAAGAATCGAGTACGAGAAATGCTCCAGCACTCTGTCATGTATCTCTTGTAAAACTCGAGTACGAGCTAATCGCTCTAGTACTCTATCATGCATATATCATATAAAACTGAGTACGAGTAAAACTCCAGTACTCTATCATCCATGTCATGGAAATCTAGTGCGTATCAAAATCCAGCACTAATGTATGTGGAAAACATATGAAATCCAGTGCGAGCTGTGCTCTAGCACGGTTCATTCTCACTTAATATGATAGATGGCTATTTAAAAAGGGATTATTTACAAAATATTAAAATCAGCACTATAAAGTGTGCTTAATTCACATCAACCTTAAAATCATTAGCCCATCTATTTATTTTCATGCTAAACAGCAGTTAAACACTCACAATAGTAGTTTCCATGCTTTTTGTAACTTTTCACAAAAGTTGACTTTTTGACTAACTAGGGGCAAAATCATAATTTGCCACTATCGGGTCGCAATAATTATTATTCACTTTCCCTAACCCTCAGAGTTTTTAAGTGAATGTAAAAGCAGATGAAAATACATGCAGGTATCTCTAACTACTCACGAAAGTCCCTTACCTCGGATCACATCAAGTGACCTCACTTCCTCGATGCTGCTAACTCTCGCAGTCCGATCAGCTCTCAATGTAAACTCCGGAGCTGTGAATAACCATTCCTCAGGTTAATTATAATTTTCCTACTGTATTACACATTAATACAGTTTATTTTCCCTTAATGGGCTTTAAAAATCCTTAATGGGCCTAACTAGGCCTTAAGCCCATTTTCATTTTACTATTTATTTTTGTTGGGCCTATTGGGCTTGTGGGGCCCACCAACTCTTATTGGGCTTGTCCTAGGCCCATTACACCTTATTGGGCCTAAAATATTTGGGCTTGGCCCATTGGGCCTCTCGACCACATGCCATGGCTGAGAGCTATCCATGCGTCGGTTTTACCATGTTATGCCATCCATGCCTATTATCTAGCCAATTTCACTTAGGCATTTTCACAAACACTTGGTAGGCAACATTACCAACCATCATATAGTTCATTTACGCATTTTATCAAACACCTTGATTGCCAACTATTTACATGTATTAATTAATCAAATTGATTAACTCTAATTACACCATTTTCATTAATATATGCACACTACTCCATTTATGTCTTAAAATCATATTGACATAATTAAATATCCCATTGCTCACTCTCGGCCTAACCCACTTCATGGTGATTTAATATGTTTCAATGCTTAAAACATATATCAACATACTTAAAATCATTCATACATTAACATATATGAAATTGGAAATTAGAAAATATACCAATTCTTGTGTTCACCCTTTGGTCAAAACTTTGGAGGCTCTCAGTTTGCACTCTATGGCTCCTTGATAGCCAATTCCAACATATGTCACTCTCCTTTCAATTTGGAACAACTTCCATGAAGGATGCAAGTTCTAATTATGCCTAATTCCTAGTGATTTCTAGTGAGAGAAAGCTTGGAAAATATGTTTCAATGGTTTCTTCTTCTAGCCGAATTTGGTGTGATGAAGATGACAATGGTGTGGCTGAATTTATAAGCCACATACTTAGCCATTAAGCTTTACTTTTCAGCCATTATACTTGACTTTCCAAACCTTAGCCATGAGTCACCTTATGAGTCACCTTATGAATCATAGTTAACTTTAACTATGGTTAGATATTTATCTCATGGGCTTTTCCATTTGGGCTTCTCGGTTTGGGCTTTCTTAATGGGCTTTCGGACTGAAATTTTTACTATACCTCGGGCCTTTAATTGTCTCAAAATTTGGCCAATCAATTGGTCCAACAATTCGGTCTAAATGACCTAAGAATTTCGATATACGTTTAGTATACCTTAATGGGCTTTAAAATTTTCACCTTAGGCCCATTACATTTTCAACCATTAAATTTATTCCGGAATCCTTCCGAATAAATTTTCCTTACTTCTGGGGATGATTATCTTGTATTCTGACCAAGAATATTTTTCCCTAAATTTTCCTCCACACTTAGGTTAATTTTTAACCATGATTAGTCAACTATGGTAAAAGTCCACTTTCTTAACTATAGTTTATTTTTTTCTTAACCATTGACTATGTTGACTTTTTCTTAAAATTTTGAAAGTGTTATATCTTATGTCTTACACTCTTGTCTTAACGTTTCAACCATTGCCGGTGGATAATTTCACCCGAAACACATTATCTCGCCAAAAAGGTCCATTTTACCCTTTTTAGCTTTTACTCTCGTTTTCTATGTTCGGGACTAAATCAAGCTGACTTGCCTTCATGAGCTCTATATGTTCTCTTATTTTAAGTTCTTGTTTTTAGTTAGAATGATTTAGATTTACTCGGTTTAGTCTGTGACACTTATAGTTCACATTAGGCTCTTTATGTAGCTTTTGCATGTTAACTCATTTCACAAACACTTTATGTCTAGTAAATACTCTTCTTATGATTCAACTATAATTACATAGTGTTCATACACATAGGAATCATAAGGAATAAGCTACAAAAATATGGGTCTGACAGAAATCATGTGGAAGAAATAAGGAATGATGAGTACAAGTTTGGTCAGTGCTGGGTCTCTCGCCTAAGGGTCTTCTTGACAAGCTGACTTCAATTTTCTCTCTCCTCTATAGATTTGACTTTTTCAATTACTTAGAAGACTTTTTATCGGATTATTATTCTAATTAAATGTACGGACTTCAAGTCCAACTAGGGGTAGGGTTTTTTTCTCTATTTTTTTAGTTATAAATAGGCTCTTGAAGATCTAGGTTAAGGAGAAGACTTTTGATTAAGTTTTCTCATACAAGTATTTTCACTACTTTTACAAGATATTCATGGGTTGCTAAACTCTCTTCCCAATTTAAGGATAATTGAAGATTTGGTTTATAAGTTGTGAGATCTAATTGTTCTTATTTATTTTCTTTAATCTTTTCTATTCTTATAATTTATGCACTTCATTATTATTATTGTTTTGTGGTTGCTTCAAAAAGGCCTATTGATTCATTCACAAGGTAATATACATCCAATTGAAATATCTGAATTCATAATTGTTTGGTTGTTTCAATAACAAGTGGTAAGTAACAAGATTAATTGCACTTCTGGTTTTTAATCTTTGTTATGTGATTATAAGATCTGATTTAAATAAACCTACATGTGTGTTTGTTGATTAGAATTGGTAGTCTCTTTAAGTGTTCAATGCTATTGGTAAATTAAATCCTAAGATCGTATCTAGGGTTGTTTATTGGTAAGAGCAGTAATTAGAGAACATTTCTTGATTGTCGAAGCAGTAAGAAGAGACAGGTTGTTAGGTCGTACCAACAACCATAACCAATTTAGTTGGGATTAAGAAAAATTATCTTGCGTCAATGATCAACTTACTGAACTAAATCTGAAAATTACTCCTTAGGTAGGATTTCTCAAATTATTGAATTCTTCTACTCAATTTTGTTTTCCTTCTATTAAGTTTTGTTATTTTAGTTAATCAATCTTTCAAACCCCTCTTGTTTTACTTTTCTTTTATTTACAGAAAAGTAAATTGGAATTAATCAATCTCTCTTGGGACACGACCTTGCTCCCTATACTACTAATTATTTGTTTGAGTAAGTTATTTAATATTATTGGTTTCGACAACCATCAGTTGTGTTGTGAAATGCCATATTTACTGTGTTTTGAATGTAAATGGCATATTTTATATAAAGGCATTCCGAAATGATAAATATACATTGTTTTACATGAATGCCTATGATTTATAACTCAGCATGTGTTTAGTACATGGGATTTTAAATCTGTACTATTATTATATATATTTTAAAACATACTTTTGAATTGAGAAAAGGAAAGGCAAAGCAATATTTTCAGTAGATAGTATGGATGTCTACTTGCTTGCCTGATTTCCTTACTAAGCCAGATAGCTCATTGATAATTCTATATTTTTAGAATTATTTGTGCTTAATTTTCTAATTAATTATTTAAATCCCCAATTTATTTTGTTAATTATCCCCTTTATTTAATTAAAATTCTCATGTTTGTAGATAAATTAAATCCGGATGAATTTTGAATATTTCGGTAGAAAATGGACCGAAATTGGGCTAAAATCGAGATTGAGCCACGCGGACAACACGACTCATGTCACCTAGCACATCCAATTGGACAAGAAGACCGATGACATGGAAATATCTTTTCAAGGAGCTAATGGTGTGAAGATAAGTGGCCAAAAAAATGCCAACTCATCAAGGATGTGAAAATTACCATTTTACCCCTAGTGTGTTTATAAATAGGAAATGATGGCAATTGAAAGAGGATTTAATTTTAGGAGTAGAAGTAAATGTAATTTAGGAGTAGGAGTAGTGTAGGTAGAGTAGTTTTTTAGAATTATTTTCCTTCCTAGTATTTTTTTAATTTTCCCGTTTGTTTTACTACGCATTTCATGTTCTTCATTAGTCTTTGTTAAATTTCATTTTCAATGGATAATCAATTTTATTTTCATGTTTTCGGTTTGGTAAGTTTAGTCTTTGATTTTTTTTTAGCACTTGAGTTTTCAAATTTCTTTTAATCCTCGGTTTAGCCTTCTTGTTGGATTTCATATTTTATTTTCCCACTCTCCAATCGGGTCTGTGAAGTGCTAAAGCTTGCTCACTGCCGAGCATTGTATAACAACAGTAGGGGAGGAGATATAGCAATACTTGGACAAACTATTTGCAAACAGACTCGAGTGCAAGGCAACAGACCAGGAACCTAAGAGCAACAAATGCAGGAGCAAGCAACCGAAACCCACACAGTCCACTCTGTTCAGCTCTGCTCTTAGTTCCCGCTACTGTTCATTTTTTGTTTCCTGTCTATACTGCACAGTTTAGTTACCGGTGATTATTGGGTGGCTGCAGTGTAGAGATCACGTTTGCTGAATGTGTGTTCTGCCTTAGCTTTCATTGATTGCTGCGTGAAACAAAATGAGATGTGGTGTGCTACTTGCTTACGAGACGACTGGTTTGCTTGCTGCTACGGACTGGAGATTGAAGTAGGGAAGGCTTGCTGAAGCATTGCAACTGAAGCGAGGAAGACGTTACGAGTTAGCTGGGTAAAACCAAGATCATCATGGTACCTGGACAGCAGCTAGGAAAGAAGACAAAATGCAGAGGATAACATCCAGGCTTGTAATGAGAATGTGTACAGAGTACAATATACTGGAACGTGAGTGAGCTAAACATACGAGGCATAGCAGTAGCAGCAGTACGCGGGCATGCCAGCAGGAAAGCTTGCAAAGGTCATGTAAATGAGGCAGCAGCAAACTGGAAGGAAATGTGGTAGTAGCACCTGGAGCAGTAGCCATTGACAGCAACGCCTAGTACAGAGCAGTAGTTAGGCATTGTCACGGAGAAGAAGAAGAAGGACCAGGTCTGGGCAGGCAGGAACGTGGGGCTGGCGTGTGAAGCTTGGTTTGCCTAGAGAAGGAAACGTGCTGTGCTGGATTGTGCAGAGACAAAAGCTAAGCATGAAACCGAGCAGGGCAGTTGGCAGCCAGAAATCGAGGCAGAGAACAGCAGGCAAAAGCCTGGACCAGAGGACAAACAACAGCACGCCTTGCCAAAACCGTGAAAGCCATCTCCTGGAAATGAAAAAATGAAGGATGAACAGTGAATGAAGGGATTTGGATGATTTAAAAGTTGTTAAGGCTTTGTTTGGCTAGTTCATTTTAGTTAATTAACTCGTTTTCATGCATTGTTAGTATAAGTTTAATTTCAATTTAATTTGTTAAGCTTAGTTTAGAGTCTTTAATTAAATTGCATGTTAGTATTCTTGCATAGTAGTATAAAGCTTAGTTTTAATTAGGATGATAATTAATTAAGTGTTCATTTAGAATTAGATTAGAGGTAAAGTTATTTCATTAAATCTTAAGTTAGTTTAAATTGCATTTTGATTAAGTAGTCTTATTGCATTTTAGGTTTGTTAATTTTAGTTTAATTAATCTTGCTTTGTTATTTTCATAATTACATTTTCTTTTAATTGCGTTAATTAGCTTTAACTGTTTTAATTTCTTTTGTAGGTTTTTTATTTTAATTGCGTGGAGCACTGTAAGTAATTTTGCTCGTTTTATTTTCTTTATTTTATAGTTTTATTATTTTATTGCTTTCAGTATTTTTAATTTTAGCCATGTAGATCACTCCTTTTAATTTCATAATTTCCTAGGATATACTTAGGGTAAGATTAACCGGTAGTTAATTAGGCTAGTCAACTTCTCTGTGGGACGATAACTCGGGACTCAAATCCCATTATTACTTGTACGACCCGTGCACTTGCGGACATTACCCTTAGGGCGTGTCACTCACCCTTTTCATTTTCCCCCATCTCTACAAATCATCGCTAGTAGATTGAGTCGGCTGAGGTATAACATTCCTTTTGACCGCTGCCATTCCCCATCTAGCGAAAGGTATACACGATGCATACTCTTTTGTATCTAAACAATGTATAAACACGGTGATGTAGATGTTTTAATATTGGGGATGTAATTATATTAACGTATATGAATTTACTTATAAGAAAAGTGTACGTATAGTCAATAAATCTTTATAATCACATGTATGTGTGATACGAAAAAGAATGGTAAGGTATGTGTGTAGGAGAAGACTAATGCTTAATCACAGCCCAACTGTTGGAGAGAGAAAGGTAAGAAAAAATGAAAAATTTATTATGATTTTTGGTAAGTCACTGAAGGAGGTCGTGACAGAATGGTATCAGAGCATAAGTTGGTCTGATGTGAGTAGGTGTTAGTAATTAGGAAAGTGTACATCCCCATATTATTGTGCTTTGTTCAGTTACTATTGTGTATACAAGATGGGAACTGGACAAATTTATGGTTGTGAATGCAGGAATCTAGCCTTTATGGCAAACCCGCCATGGTAGAGGGGTGAGAGGTAGGGCTAGAGGCCATATAGGTAGGTCGGATAGCCAGGGCGAGTCTTAATCTGCCCATATGCCACTAGGTACTACTGATTCTCCAGAGATTACTGAGGCACACTTCACGAGGATAGAGCATAGCCTAGAGGCGATATTAGAGTTGTTGGTACAAACTTTGCCAAGTAGACAGAGATAGGATGCAGAGAATATGACTGGGGAGGCAGTTGTACCTGATACACCTGCACAGCCTGCACAGATGCCACAGACTACTGATTCTCCTACACCCCCACCAGTTCAGGGTAGTAGTGGATTGGGATATGGGTGTGATTTAGATTGATTGTGATAGTTTCAGAAGCTTGGACCTCCATCTTTTCGAGGGGTCAAGGACCTAGCTAGTGTAGAGGAGTGGATTGGAGAGATGGAGAAGTTGTACGACTTCTTTGATTGTACGACTTTAGAGAGAGTTGCATTTGTTGTGTTCCTACTGAAGGGAACAACAGAACATTGGTGGAAGTCCACTAGGCCGATATTGAGAGCGACACACAGAGATTAGTTGGCAGATGTTTCTGGATGCCTTTAGAAGGAAGTTTGTTCCAGATACGGCGCAACGTAGACTACAGGTCAAGTTTCTGGGATTGATCCAGGGAGTCTCTCAGTGGATGAGTACGAGACTAGATTTTTAGCCTTGGGGAGGTATGATCTCGATACCATGTATAGCGAGACCAGAAAGGTCCGTAGGTTTGTCAATGGATTGAGACTGGTGTTACGGTCTAGATTGGTACCATTAGATATTGGTACGTATGATGGGGCAGTTCGCAGGGCACAACTTTACGAGCAGGACTACGAGAGGAATGCCTCTGAGTTTGAGAAGTTTAGTCGGAGCCGAGATAAAGAGAGGAAGAGGTCGATTAGAGATAGAGGTTTCAGTTATCGAGAAGGGAGGAGACTCTTCGGTAAGGGACCACAGATAGAGGAGGTGCGAGAGAGACCATTTAGACCTCCTACATACCCAACCATAGCTCCAGCGAAGGGCATTATGATTGGAGGACATAGGCCTACTACAGATCAGTGCAATAAATGTGGTAGACGTCATGGTGGTAGACCTTGTTCGTTGAGCCTTATTATGTGTTTCTGGTGTGGGAAACAGGGGCATATTGCTAGAGCTTGCCCAGAGACATTTAAGACTGCCCCACAGAAGGGTAGGGAGCCTGATAGAGCTCCAGCTGGTACGTCTACTCAGAGGGGCAGAGCGACGGCAGAGGAGAATGGGAAGTAGGTGATGGGTCGAGGGCGAGTACATGCGTTGGACCAGGACACAACTGATGCTTCATCAATGTGATCAGAGGTTTCATTACGTACGTGATGGATACAGATAAGGTACATCTGGAGTTGGTCGATATTCCTGTAGTCAGTGAGTACCCAGATGTTTTCTCGGATGAGTTGCCAGGGTTACCACCAAATAGAGAGATGGAGTTCTGTATAGATGTAGTGCCTGGTACTGAGCCTATTTCGAGACCACTGTATCGCATGGCCTTAGTTGAGCTGGAGGAGCTCAAGAGACAGTTACAGAAGTTGTTGGACAAGGGGTTCATCAGATCGAGTGCTTCACCATGGGGAGCACCGATTTTGTTCGTGAGGAAAAAGGATAGGAGACTCCAATTGTGTATAGACTACAGATTGTTAAATAAGGCTACCATCAAGAATAGGTATCCCCTTCCATGCATTGACGACTTACTGGATCAGATTCAGGGAACGCAGGTCTTTTCTAAGATTGATCTGAGGTCTGGGTATCATCAGTTGAGAGTCCGAAGTGGAGATGTACCCAAGATGGCATTTAGGACCCGATATGGCCACTATGAGTTCTTAGTTATGCCATTCGGACTGATGAATGCTCCCGCAGCTTTCATAGTTCAAGCTATATTTGGGTCAATTTGTTATCATCTTAATCAATGACATATTGGTGTATTCTATATCAGAGGAGGAGCTTGAGCGGCAGCTCAGGATAGTATTGCAGACTCTATGAGAGTAGCAATTTTATGCTAAACTTAGCAAGTGTGACTTTTGGCTAACAGAGATCTCATTTTTGGGACACGTAGTGTCGAGGGATGGTGTATCAATAGATCCATCCAAGATCAAGGCTATAGTTCAGTGGGAACAGTCGAGGACAGTTACAGAGATCAGTAGTTTTCTAGGTTTAGCAGGGTACTATCGAATTTTAGTTTAGGGATTTTTGAAGTAGGCTGCTTCGTTGACACGTCTCACTAGGAAAAGTGCTGCATTCGTGTGGGACGAGGATTGTGAGAGGAGTTTTTAGGAGCTGAAGAGTCGATTGACCACCACTCCGATTCTAACTATTCCTACCAGCTCAGGAGGATTTTTAATGTATACCGATGCTTCGCATCAGGGACTGGGCTGTGTGTTGATGCAGGATGGGAGGGCAGTTGCTTATGGCTCTAAACAGCTGAAGAACCATGAGAAGAACTATCTGACCCACGATTTGGAGTTGGCAACAGTAGTGTTTGTGTTGAAGGTATGGCGCCACTACTTGTATGGTAAGAAGTTTAAGATATTTACCAACCACAAGAACCTTAAGTACCTGTTCTCACTGGAGCTGAACATGAGACGAAAAAGATGGCTAGAGCTTCTGAAGGACTATGGTTGTGAGATACTTTATCATCCGAGTAAGGCTAATGTTGTAGCAGATGCTTTGAGTAGGAAGAGCCTGAGGATGGTATCGTATATGATGGTCAGGGAGCATGAGTTACTAGAGCAATTTGCTAGCCTCAGTTTGGGAGTTGTACCTTTGGACATGGACGCAGATTGTATGATTGCGAGTCTATGCTTAGAGTCGGATCTGTTCGAAAGGATCAGACAAGCTCAGCAGACTGATCCATATTGCATCGATGTGATGGGTCAGATGTAGAGGGGCACAGTGATTGATTTTGAGTTGAGTTTTGATGGACTACTGAGGCTCAGAGGTAGACTGTGTGTTCTCGAGGACCCAGAGCTCAAGAGATTGATATTGTCGGAAGCTCATTCATCGAGGTACACGTTGCATCCAGGGAGTGGCAAGATGTATCAGAACCTCCGGAAGGTGTACTGGTGGTCGGGTATGAAGAAAGATGTGGCGGATTTTGTGGCGAGTTGTCTTGTATGTCAGCAGGTGAAGGTAGAGCATCAGAGACCTGCAGGGTTGTTGCAGCCTCTACCTATACCGACATGGAAATGATAGCATATCACCATGGATTTCGTGATGGGTTTACCGAGGACCCGGAGGAATCATGATGCTATATGGGTGATCGTTGATAGACTGACGAAGTCTGCCCACCTCCTAGCTATGAGAGCTCCCGATACTCTGAGTACATTGGCAGGGTTATATGTACGTGAGGTAGTGAGGTTACACGGTGTACCAGTGAGCATAGTCTCTGATAGGGATTCCCGTTTCACTTCTTACTTTTGGAAACATTTTCAGGAAGCCATGGGAACCCAGTTGAGTTTGACCATGACTTTCCATCCTCAAATAGATTGTCAGTAAGAGAGGACTATACAGACTCTGGAGGATATATTTATAAGCGGAAAACAGGCTTAAGACAGAGTTAGGCCCAATTAAAGTGTTTAAGGCCCAATAACTGTAAACGAGCCCATTAAGAGATAATAATTGTATTAAATGCGTAATACAGTAGGAAAAGTATAAATAACCCAGTTAATGGTTAAATATAGCTTCGGAGTCATATTAAGAGTTGACCAGACTGCGAGATTTGAGCAGCATAAGGAAGTAAGGTCACGCGACGTGATCCGAGGTAACGGACTTTTGCAAGTAGTTAGAGATATCTGTGCGTATTTTCGTCTGCTTTTACATTCACTGAAATTGTTTGAGGGGCAGAGAAAATCAATAATATTTATAGGGACCCGCTATGGGTAAATTACAATTTTACCCCTAGTTAGGCAAAAAGTCAACTTTTTGGAAAAAGTTGTAAAAAGCATGGAAACAATGTTTTTTAGTGTTTTTACTACTGTGTAGCAGAAGTGTACGTAGATGAGCTAATGTTTTAAGGTTGATGTAGACTAAGCACACTTTATAGTGCTGATTTTCATGTTTTGAAACATCCCTATTTTTAAAGAGCCATCTACCAAACTATGTGAAAACAATCATGCTGGAGCACAGCTCACACTTGATTTCAGATGTTTATCACATACATTAGTGCTAGAGTGAGATTCGCACTACATTTATTTGACATGCATGATAGAGTACTGGAGCATTGCTCGTACTCAGTTTTATGTGATTTATGCATGATAGAGTGTTGGAGCGATTAGCTCGTACTCGAGTTTTACATGAGATGCATGACAGAGTGCTGGAGCGTCACTCATACTAGATTCTTCTTGATTTATACATGACATAGTACTTGAGTGATTTGCCTGTACGTGATTTAAATGAGAACTATGCATGACCTAGTGCTGGAGGTTTACTCGCACTAGTGTTTGATGTTTTGACATGCATATACAGTGTTTAGAGGCGGAGCGTTGACTATGAGTCACATTCAAGACGCGCACTGTAGTTTTTATGTGATATATAGACATATTAGAAAAACCGTGACATTTCCTCGTGTAGACTGAGTGTCACACTGGAGATGTTCGCACGTGGATTTAGAGACGTGGCATTGATTATTCTGTGGAATGAGGGCTAAGACCTATGGCAGGTACTCCGACCATGAGGCAGGGTCCACGGGTGTACATTGTACCGTGCATGTGGCATGGAGTACATTGTACCGTGTGTTGTTGTGGAGTTGTGGAGGAGAGTTGTTGATAGCTGGCGATTGTAATGACTGACCCCCCTCCCGTTACAGCAGTGATAACCCGCACACTGAGTACTGTGTTACTTGGGATTTCACCATGTTAAGATATGGTCATAGTCCAGGAGATATTGCATTTAGCCACTGATTCTCGCATGACACATGTATTTATGATACGGGTAGACCGGAGGGATGGGTCGGAACCCGATTGTTGTGTTGTGTTGTGTTGTGAAATGCCATATTTACTGTGTTTTGAATGTAAATGGCATATTTTATATAAAGACATTCCGGAATGATAAATATGCACTGTTTTGCATGAATGCCTATGATTTATAAATCAGCATGTGTTTAGTACGTGTGATTTTAAATCTGTACTATTATTATATATTTTGAAACATGCTTTTGAATTGAGAGAAGGAAAGGCAAAGCAATATTTTCAATAGATAGTATGGATGTCTACTTGTTTGCCTGATTTCCTTACTGAGCCAGATAGCTCACCCCTTTCATTTTTCCCCCTCTCTACAGATCATCGTCAGTAGATTGAGTCGGCTGAGGTATAGCATTCCTTTTGACCGCTGCCATTCCTCATCTAGCGAAAGGTATACACGATGCATACTTTTTTGTATCTGAACAATGTATAAACACAATGATGTACACGTTTTAATATTGGGAATGTAATTATACTAAAGTATATGAATGTACTTCCAAGAAAAGTGTACGTACAGTCAATAAATATTTATAATGACATGTGTGTGTGATACAAAAAAGAATGGTAAGGTATGTGTGGGTGAGAAGACTAATGCCTAATCACAGCCAAACTATTGAGGAGAGAAAGGTAAGAAAAAAACGAAAAATTTATTGCGATTTTTTGTAGGTCACGGAAGGAGGTCGTGACAGTCGTAACCATGAGAAACCATACTGTTGGATTTTTGGACAAACGTCAAAAGTGGCCAATGGTCATGGAAAGTCAAAGTTAGCTTTGAAAATGTTGACTTTGACCATAAGAGTTAACCCTGGTTAAAATTTGACCTAAGTAAGGTCAAAGCATGGGAAAAATTTTTTTTGGCTAAAACACTCAATTTTCAACCTCTTGATCATGAAAAGTCATTTAAATTAAAATTGGATTAATTTGAATGGGCTGAAATTGAAGAGAAACCCATGGGCAAATCAATTGAAATTTTAAAGCCCATTCAGGTTAATTAAGCATGGCTCGAATGGTTTAAACCTAGTAGGCCGAATTGTTGGGCTATTTGATGGGCCTAATAGTAAGCAAATTGAAGGCCCAAATTGTGGTGAAAAATCCAGCCTAAAAGAAAAGCTCAAACCGAAGCCCAAAATAGAAAGCCCAAACATTAGTACATTAGTTAAATGGTTAAAGCCCAAAACTCATAAGCCCACTTCATGGGCTAAAAACTTAAGTCTAATTAAACAAATTTTAAGCCTTAACCATTGAGAAATTCAGCAGCCATCATCTTCTTCACCAAACAGCCACCGTTTTTGCTAAGTAACCTAAACTAGTCAAGCTTTCACTATCTAGATTTCACCCTTCTACAAACCAAATTGGAAAAAGTTATCTTCATGGAAGTTGTTACCCATGATGAGGAGAATAACATAGTCTAAAACCAGCACCTAAAGAGCTAACTTCAGCCACTAAAAAATTCCCACATGTCTCGAACAAGTGGCAAACAATAAGCTAGGTGAGTTTTTAAGCTTCCAACTTCTAGTATGTTTATCTAGGGATTATTCTAAGTTGATTGGTATAGACTGTAATTACTTTTGTCTCATAGTGAGCTCACATATATTAAATATGAATACATCCCCCAATATTACATACGTTTACATCACTGTGATGTTCGATTGTTCAGATACAAAATCGTATGTGTGTATGTATACCTTTCGCTCGATGGGAATGCAGGCGACATAAGGAATGCTAGTCCTCAGTCGTACTCTACCTACTACGGATGCTCTGTAGAGGGGGAAAAATGAAAAGGGTGAGCTTACTAGCTCAGTAAGGAAATCAGGCAAGCAAGTATACATCCACACTATCTACTGAAAATAATGCTCTACCTTGAAAATATTATTTCCTTAACTCACTTTCAAAAGCATGAATTTAAAATATATATAATTGTACAAATTAAACTCCATGTACAAAATCATGTTGAGTTCTCAAAAGTAGGCATTTTATGCAAAACAATGCATCTTTATAATTTCATAATGCCTTTAGACAAATCATGCTATTTATATTCAAATCACAGTAAATATGGCATTTCAATCATTCACAACATAACAATCAGGTTTCGACCCATCCCTCAGGTCTTCTTGTATCATAAAATCATGTGATATATCATGTGAGACTCGATGGTTATATGCAATAATATCCTGGACTATGACCATATCCTATAATGGTGATCCCAGGCTACACAGTACCTAGTACGCGTGACAATCACTGTTGCAACGAGAGGTGGGTCAAATGTTCACAACCGCAAGCTATCAACTCCTCAACACATCACAACAACACATGGTATAGTGTACTCCGTGACACATACACGGTACAATATACACTCATGGACCCTATCTCACGGTTGGAGGTGTCACGACCCAAACTACCCAAAAATCAGAGTTAATTTTTCGCGTTTTGTTATTTTTATTACTTAAATTCTTACCTGTCTTCTGATCGTGACCACACTCCACTAATAATTGGGCTGTGCGTCAATGCCAATCCCACCATTCAATTACCATGTAACTTAATTCTTCTCCAGTCATTTATATTTGTTTACAATATTTATACATCCCCTAAAGTCACTTACAAACATGTTACTGTGCTATGCTTATTTAGATACAATACATACAAGTGTATATATACCTTAAATGATGGGCAGCAGCGAATATCCGGAATGCAGTACTGAGTCACCTCAACTTCAACTGGAGATTATCTGTGGGAGAAAATGAAAGGGGTGAGCACATCAAGCTCAGTAAGGCAATCCTACGAACAAGTAGGTAACCATACTACCTACATGAACGTGGTGCCATGTATAAACCACCCTTTCTCCACACATTTTAAAACAAATTGTATGAGTTATGATGTTATGTAAATCAAGTTTGCACGAAAAATTCAACATGCAATTATATTCAAAATCATATCTTTCTCGTTTAAAATTTCACAGTAAAGTCAGGACTCGACCCCTCCTTCGGGTGATCCTGACTCACACAAAATCATGAAAATTCGATTACATCACATATGTGTTTAAAAGCATGGAAATAACCATCATGCACATTTAGTTTAAAAACCCAGTTTGATTTCATCAAAATCGTCGACATGCTAGATGAGGTAATATCTGTATAACGACAATAACCAGGACTGGCCATATGTGTCCTCGTGAGTCCCTCTAGCTTCACGGATCCCAGTGTGCGAGGTCTCACCCTGATCGGGAACCGCCCGGGAGGTGGGTCAATCCAACCTGTCAGTCTTATCCGATCTCACGCGTCCGAAGATGCCATATCCGAAGATACCCCGTATCACAAAGATACCGCATCCGAAGATACCCCGTATCATAAAGATACCGTATCCGAAGATACCCCACGGTACATCGTACTCCATGCTACTTGCACGGTACATCGTACTCCATGGACCCATATCACTCTAGGTACTCCAACCCAAATGGCCTGCTTCCCACAGAGAGGTTTTGTTTCTCACATGCCACGTCTCAAAACGCACGTGCGAGCCTATTAAATCGGTGACACACAGTCTACCCGATGCTCCAAGCACGGCTCATCGCATGTTCTCATAAAATCAGTGCGAGCGATGCTCAGCACTCTCATCAAATCAAGTAAAATCGGCAGAGCCCGCTTTACATCCCCACAAGGCCGCCAACCTCATCCCTCACTCTCACCCTACATTAAGAGGTCTTTTGAGCCTGTTGGGCCTTTTGGCTGACTCCAAGGGCAGACAGCGCTACTCCACAAATCCAGTAAAACTAGTGCGAGCTAGGCTCTAGCACTCTATATATAAATCACCTGAAAATCTTATAAAATCTGGTGCGAGTTAAACTCCAGCACCCTGTCACGAAAATCATGTAAAATCTGGTGCGAGTTAGACTCTAGCACCCATGCATGTAAAACTCTAGTGCGAGCTCTCGCTCCAGCACTAATGCACGCATCACACAAATCAAACATCGTGCGAGCTGAGCTCTAGCACGTCACATGTAAATAAAAACACGTAGGCGGCTCGGTTATCTACAAATAGTTTTCAAAGAAATTACATCGTTTAAGGTATGCAATGCTATGCATTTTTATTTAAAAGTGAGCCAGCCTACTCATGCATGTGTTAAAATACCTCCAGAACGAGCAGGAATCTCTTGTCCTTGCTCCTCCCAATTTTTCCTAAAGTTGGAAACATTTACCCTTAACAAGGGTATTTCGATAATTTTGCCCATATGGGGCACTAAAATTATTCTTCGACCTCTAGACCCTCCAGAACATTTTTAAAAGACTGCATATGAATTCAAAATTGCGTAAAGCTACCTCTAGTAGCCCGTAAAATTCCCTTACCTTATTTTCCTGTCGAGTCTGACCTTTTCTTTTCCACTGTTGTCACGTCGCGCAGTCCGTTATGCTCCCAATCAAATGCCCGAAACTACGTATCAATATTCCTCAGGTCAGATATCATACAATTTAATTGTATTTCCTATTTTCTGGGCTTACTTTAAATCGTTGGGCCCATTTACCCCTATTGGGCCCGATTGCACCTTAATGGGCCTTAATCGGCCTTAAGCCCGTTTTCCACTTAATTTTCACATTATCGAGGCCTATTGGGCTCATTGGGCCTACCAATAATTTATTGGACCTCATTCTAACTCTCGAATAACTAAATTTAATATTTACGACAATTTATCTAAATTTTCATAATTTAATTCAATCTATGCAGAATTTAAATTCATATCATGCATAACGATGTAAATTGTCGTAAATAAGGGTCACTTACCCGAGATTCCATGCTAGTACAAAATTTGAGGTTATCTCGAGCTCTCGTTGGATGCCAATTGTCGAGCTACATAATTTCATAATTTTTTCGGGTGAGTTTTCAGTCCAAAATTAATTAAATAAAATATTCTGAAATTTAAATCGGGTCAATTTCGACCACTACTGACTTACCCGTAGCTCGATTACATCGCCGGGATTTTTCTCCAATTTTTCCTCTTTTTCTTTTTCCCTTTTTCTTCCTTTTTTCCTCTCTTTTTGGCTGAACCGGTTCAGTCCGGTTCAGACCGGTTCAGACCGCCGGTTCACTCCGGTTCGGTCGATTCACAATCGGTTCACCGCCTTGCCGGCCGATTCTCCATCGGCTTCCATCGCCAGCAGCTCCGTGAGGTTGTCCACAGCTCGAATCTGGTCTCAGCTTCACCCAAGACCACCGAAACGTCGCCGGTTCGGCCTTTTCTCCTCGGCGTCGGAAACCCATTTTTTCCCCCGCTGTTTCTGACATTTTTCGGCAGCTTTGCCAGTCGTGGCTGCCACCAATCAGCTCATCGACGCCTGGGGAACAATCGGCTGTGGTCGGTCGGTGCCGAATCGTCGCCGGTCGTCGGGATCAGCTTCTCTTCTCTCGATTTCGGTTTCCGCTCCGTTCACCGCCGTTTGCCGCCGTTCGGGCCTCCATGGGGCCGGTGGTGGGTTAGGCCTCGTCGGGTTTCCCTTCGCCGGCCTCGCCTGGCCGCCCCGATCGCCGACAGGGGCTCGGTCTTCAGCTTCCGTTTCTCTGCTTCTCTTTCTCTCTCCCCGACCCCCTTTTCTCTTTTTTTTTTCAGATTAACTTCTTTTTTTTATTATTATTTATTTTTATTAATATTATTTAATTGATTAAATTAGTCTAAAATATTCAAAATATCTTTAAAAAATTATATTTTATTCATTTAGTCTATAAATTAATTTCTCGGTATTATTTCGGCTTCCCGGTATAATTTTCGATTATTTTTCGTGATTATTTTTTCGAACTAAAAATCTCGATTAATTCCCATAAATTAATATCTTGATCAATTTAACCCAAAATAAATTTATTTCATCCTTATTGACCAAAATTTCTCAAATCCATATTTTTAAATTAAATTTCCTTATCGAAATTATACCGACCTTCGGTCTTTTGACCATTTTACCCTTACACATGTTCGGAATTAATTTAACCCGACTTCCCTTCACGAATACTCATTCATTTCGTATTTTAATTAAATTCGGGTCTTACAACTCTCCCTCACTTAAAGAATTTAGTCCTCCAAATTAGAACCAAATCATATGAGTCCATAAACTACTCCGGGTACATCAATCGTATCATACTTCTTTAATTCTTATGTGACCTTTTCCGGAGTGTAACACTACCAAAAGACTTTAATTAGGGAGATCATCTTAAACCTCATTACTTTCTCTTTCGTGTTTAATGCCCGAATCAACTTATCAATATACTTATATTTGCATTAAGCTGAACTGTTGGATCTCATATCCTACCACCTGTGCTGGATCTGGATAGTATTGCCAAAGCATCAAAAGCTGAGACACATTGTGGGTGCCTGTTAATTCAGGTGATAACACCAACCTACGGGTCTTATCTCCTACTTGTCCAATCTCTCAAAATATTCCATCCAGCACAACTCAATTTACCTTCTTCCAAAAGCTCGCTATGTCCTTATTCCCTTAGGACAAGAAACATTTCAATCATACTAATTCACTCTCGGTGAATTCTAAAGCGTCTATCTGCTCTGAGGTGTTCTTAATCTCTCATCCTTAACTAAACATCCTCAGAGACTTATTATCCAAAGTCGTAAATAATTCTATCTGTCACCCACTTTTTCTTATCCAATTTAGAGAACAATCCCTACAGCCATACACTGCCTCATATCTTGTTATCCCGATACTCAAGTGACAACTGTCACTATTGGCGAATTCAATTAGAAATCAACTGATCATTCCAAGAGCTTAAAAATCAAGGGCACACGCTTTCATCGGATCCCCCAGAACTTGTACAGTCCTCTCTGACTGACCATCTGTCTGAGGATGAAAAGCTGTGCTAATACTCAGTCGGGTTCCCATATCTTCCTAAAATATCCTCAGAGGTGGGAAGTGAAACGGGAATCCCTATATGATACCATGCTCACTGGAACGCTACCTAATGTTCCACAATCTTTCTTACACATAAATCCTCATATACACTTTGAGTGTTTAGAGATTTCATAACCAGAAGGTGGGTAGACTTAGTCACTCTATCGACTATCATTCAAATAGCCTCGTAATTCACCTGGGTCCTCTGTAACCCATCATGACATTCATGGAGACTTGCTCTCATTTTTCGTGTCGTGTCGATATAGGTAGAGACTGCAATAACTCTGCAGACTTTTTAATACTCTACCTTATTCTGCTGACATACTAAGCACTTTTCCACAATCTCTACCATGTCTCTTTTCATATCTGACCACCAATACCCTTTTCGAGATTTCAATATATTCTTTATTTCCGTATGCACTGTATATCCCAAAGAGTGAGCTTCTGACAATATTACTATCCCATCAACTGTGGTCCTGGGGAGCACTCATATTGTCTCTGAACCTCTTTGTAAATCATCAACACTCGCTGTGAACTTTGTCACTGTACCCCTCTGAATCTGACCCAAACTATCGACATCATGCCGATCATTACGCTAAGCCTGGCAAATTCGGGCACTCTCATCCGGTACTAGTCTCAGGCTAGCTGTCATACAATCACTGTCATCATCAGAAAGGATCACATCAATACTGAGGTTCACAACTGCTTTAGTTGCTCACGCTCCCTGACCATCATATGTAATACCATCCCGATGCTCTTTCTGCTCAAAGCATCAGCCTTTCCTGGGTGGTACAATTTTCACAATCTAAATCTCTCAGAAGCTCTAACCCACTATGTATTCTCATATTCGCCTCTTTCTGTGAAAACAGATACTTGGGGCTTTATAATCAGTGCATACCCAAAATTCCTCATCGTGTACATAATAGTACCATATCCTCGGTACAAACACTGTTGCTGCCAACTTTAAATCATGGGTCAGATAGTTTATTTCATGATCAATGAGTTGTCTGACTCCATAATTGACTATCTTTCCATTATACATCAATACATAGCTCCTTCATAATTTTGAGGTATCTATACTCACTGAGAACCTCTTGAGCTGTTGGGTATGGTGAAATTAATCACGGTGGTCAGTTCATACTTCACTACACCGAAATTCATGTCACATCTATCATTTTATTTGTCATCTCATTCAAAGATCACGTTTTCTTAGTTAAACGTGTCAACCAGTAGACCATATTGAGAACTCGCAACAACCCATTTGTAAAAGCAATTTTTCAATTGTTGCTTATAATTTGCCCTAGACTTTAACTACACCCAACATATCATCGATAATGATGATTACAAATCGGTCCAATCCTTGACTTATTTACGCATAAGCGTATAAGATCCTTCAAAATCGCTTACGTTTTCAGGTACTAACCTGCGTCATTTCCTTTTCTTATATTAACAGCTCTTATTAAATTTTTACTATGTTAACTTTTATGATTTGTCAAATTTTAATATTCTTATTGTCTTAGTAAAGGTATCCTAACGCTAAAGGTATTTATTACGATGATCGATTTCACGTTATAGGTTATATATACATACTTTTCGACGCTGTCAAGTCTTTAGGCGGGGAGGTATTTTGAAATACCTTTATTTACCTTCAGACTTAACCACAATTACTTTACATATTAGTCCATGTGGTCACAATTTATATTCGCTACTAATTGCTTTAATCTTAATAACTTCATATATTAAGGGTATTCCTTACCTAGCATATATCTCTTACTCCGATACATCCTATATTTAGGATCAAGCATATCTCAAAGATTATCTCCTTAGTGTATCTATTATAACGAAACTCTTCTCTTTATTCATTTCGTGAACACAATCCTTTACTCCTTTAATTTCAACTGTTACACCCCTTTTTGTCACTTAAAATCTCTATATCCATATTCCGTTAATTAATCCTCCTCTATTGGGGTACTCATTTATCAATATTGTGCCCGATGATGTAGGCATTCATGCTTTTTTTTTTTACTCACTTATATGCGAATGAAGGCGATATGAATAAATGTGTGGCACCAGGTTCAATGAACATATGTACTTCATTATTCATAACAAGTGTGGTATCTTACACCACATCCATAAAACATCAATAGTGTCCTGGTCCAAGACATCCTCTCGCCTTCGTCCAACAGCATACTTTCCTTTTTCTTTTCTTTTCGGCTATGGCCTGCCTTTTCGTTGCAGCTATACCAACGAAGTTTTTCTCTGTCTCTTTACTTTTCTGTGGGGCGATCTCGCCCAACTCTATACAATCAAAATCAATGGTCCATCTTACCACACTTAACGGCCATTTTCATCGATACAGTGTAGGTATAGACCCTCATTCCGTGGTATCCACCACACATTCACACTGCTTACAGTGCTTACACTGCTACCCTACTTCGTAGCAGGTCGGGGTCCTCAAATCACAATGCCCCTCAAGAGTGTCAAAATTGGATGCACTGAGGCCTTAACAATTATCTTACTCCATGACTCGTCAAATTAAATCTTTTACCAATTGCCATTTTCCCATTTTAACATCTTTGTCATTTCTCGATTCTCTTTTCTGTCTCTATTTCAGCTCTTACTACTTTTCCCAATCTCAGAGGCGTGCAATTCATGTTCTTATTTACCCAACTGTAAATCTGCGCACTGCCTCGGTATAAGTAGTATCTCACGGGCCAATCAGACTCAAATTAAAAACTTGAGCCATTTAAACATCTCTACCCCATACCATGTATAATCAATGCCACATTCAAACATCTCAACAGTGTGACACTCAGTCTACATAAGGAAATTGGCATAGTTTTTAACATGTCCTTTATATCACATTAAAACTGTAGTGCGCGCCTTGGGTGTGATTCACAGTCAACACCCCGCTCAAATACTGTTTATACATATCATCAGTGCGTGCCTAGAGTGACTCACAATCGACACCCCGCTCAAACACTGTTTATACATCTCAAAATCAAACGCTAGTGCGAGCAAAACTCTAGCACCAGGTCATGCATAGTTCATGTTTCAAAATAAGTACGAGCAATAGTTCCAGTACTATGTTATGCATCTCATGTAAAATCTAGTGCAAGCAATGCTCCAACACTATATCATGCACAATCATGTAAAATTGAGTACGAGTATCACTCAAGTATTCTATCATGCATAAATCATGAAAATCTACTGCGAGTACTACAACGATAATTTATGTAGAAAACATATAAAATCTAGAGCGAGCGGTGCTCCGGCACGATTTATTCTCACATAATTCGATAGATGGCTCTTTGAAAGGGATGATTTTCAAAACATAAAAATCACACTATAAATTATGTTATTTCTCATCAATCATGAAAATATTAGCCCATCCATCTACTCTTTTGCTAAAAGACAGTAAAAACACTCAAAAATGTGGTTTCCATGCTTTTTACAACTTTTTCCAAAAGTCGACTTTTTGCCTAACTAGGGGTAAAATCGTAATTTGTCATTATTGGGTTGCTATAAATATTATTCACTTTCTCTGACCCTCAGACTTTTTAAGTGAATGTAAAAGTAGATGAAACTACGTGCAGGTATCTCTAACTAATCATAAAAGTCCCTTACCTGCAATCACTCAAGAAATTTTACTTTCTCGACGCTGCTCGATCTCACAGTTCGGTTTGCTCCCAATATAAACTCTAGAGTTGCATATAACCAATCATCAGGTTAATTACATTTTTTCTATTGTATTACACATTTAATACAGTCTATTTCACTTAATGGGCCCATTTACACTTATTGGGCCTTAACAACTCTCAATGGGCCTAACACTGTCTTAAGCCTATTTTCATTTTACTATTCATTATAATTGGGTCTATTAGGCTTATGGGGCCCACCAACTCTTATTGGGCTTATCCGAGGCCCATCATTGCTTATTGGATCGAAACCAAGTTGGCTTAGCTCATTTGGCCTCTTGACCATGAATGTGGCCGAGAGCCATGCATGTCGCCCATGGCCGAGACCATGCTACACCACACCAACTTGCCTAGCCATTCACTTAGGCATTTTATCAAACCCTAAACCATCCATTTGAACAAATTGATTAAAACTAATCATGTCATAATCATGCATACATGCATATCAACCTATACATGTCTTGAAATCACATAGGTATTCATCAAAACTTATATACCCATTTTTGGCCATCACTTGTTTATGGTGATTTCATGTGTTTCAATCCGCAAAATAGATACAAATCAACTCCATATAACTCATAGATCAACATATATGAAGTTGGAAGCTTTAAAACTCACCTAGCTTATACTTCCCACTTTGGTCAGAACTTCCTTCATTTTTGAGTTGCTCAATATGGCTCATTGATAGCTGATTCAAAGATATGTTATTCCTCTCTCAATATGGAACAACTTTCATGAAGATCACTTGTTCCAAATATGTCTCTAACCTAGTGATTTCTAGTGAGAGAAAGCTTGAAATATGGTTTGGTAATGGTTTCCTTAAGCTTGCCGAAAATTAAAGGATGAAAATGATGATGTGTTGGCTGATATTTAAGCTTCAAGACATAGTAAATAAGTCACAAATTCAGGCATCTTATTTGACTTTAAAGGGTTTAGGTGATAGTTACCAAATTGGATTTTGCATCATTTTACTAATGGGTTTTAAATTTAAACTAATGGGCTTTAACTTTGGGCCTCTCGGTTTGGGCCTTCCCTTTTCGGCTTTTGGGCTGAAATTTTTACTACCTATTGGGTATTCAATTGTCTCAATATTGGGCCCACAAATCGGCCCAAAAATTTGGCCTAATGGGCCTAAGAAATTCGGCCTACACTTATTACACCTTAATGGGCTTTAAAATTTCCAACTTTGGCCCATTGCGTTTTACCCAATTAATTTAATCTGAAATTCGATTAAATTAATTTTCCATACTTAAGGGGATGAATATCTTGTATTTTAATAAAAAATATTTCTTCCCTACTTTTTAACCATACTTAGGTTAAATTTTAATCATGGTTAGTCAACTATGGGCAAAGTCCACTTTTCTTAACTACCTTTGACTTTTCTTAACCATTGGCCACGTTTTACTTTTTTCTCAAAAATCCAAAAGTGTCACTTTCCATGGTTCACACTCTCATCTGTACGTTTTGGCCGCTTGCAGGAGTTGAATAAACCTAAAACACCTTAAACGAACCATTTCGGACTCGTTTCGCCCCTTTTTGGCGTTTCCTCTATTCAATGTGTTCAGGACCAAATCAAACCGACTTTCCTTCATGAACCCTCTATATTTTCACATCATAAGTTCTTCTCTTTAGTCAGAATGATTTAGATCCACTCGGTTTAGCCTGTGGCTCTTATAGCCTTATTCAGCCTTTACGTAGCTTATATGTGTTTAGTCACATTACTTACAATTTCATTATAGTAACTACTCTTCCTATGATTCAACCAACATAATAAATGTTCGTACATATATGAATCAAAAGGGATAAGCTACATCAAAAATCCGTCTCTTATAGTATAATTTTACATCTGAACATGTAACAACACAGTAATGTAAACGGATGTAATATCAGGGATGTAAATGTATGTAAACATGTGTGAGCTCACTTATAAGATGAAAATATTTACAGTAAATTGATAATTCATATTGACATGTATGTATGACATAGAAATGGATGATAAGGTAAGTAAGGATGATGTGATTAATACCGAATCATAGCCCAACTGATACTAGAATTGTCATTAAAGGAAAAAGGTAAGGAAAAAGGGAAAAAATTTGTATTAATTTTAGGTAAAGGAGGTCGTGACAATTAATGGGATAGCGAATCAGCTAAGTTGAATGCAGTTAGAGTGAATTGAATTGAAGCATGGTAGTGATAGCTATGTAAAACTCATATTTCTTGTAGCTTGTTCCTTATGATTCCTATGTGTACGAACATTTTATTATATTAGTTGAATCATAAGAAGAGTATTTACTTGAATGAAAGTGTGAGTAAAATGATCTAACACTTATAAGCTACATAAAAGCCAAATAAGGGCTATAAGAAACACAGGCTAAACCGAGTGGATCTGAATCATTCTAACTGAAGAAAAGAACTTAAAATCAGAAAATATAGAGAGCTTAAGAAGAAAAGTCGGTTTGATTTAGTCCCGAGCACATTGAAGTAGAGTAAAAGCCAAAAAGGGGCTAAACGAGTCCATAATGGTCCGTTTGAGGTGTTTTAGACATATTCGCCTCCCGTAAACGGCCAAAACGTAAAGACAAGAGTGTAAACCATGGACCTTAACACTTTTAGAATTTTGACAAATAGTCAAACATGGTCAATGGTCAAGAAAAGTCAATGGTAGTTAAGAAAAGTGGATTTTGACCATAGTTGAATAAATATGGTTAAAATTTAACATAAGAGTGGTTAAAAAGAGAGGAAGAAATATTTTTGGTTGAAACACAAGATAATCATCCTCTGAAGTATGGAAAATTGAATTAATCAAAATTTGGATTAAATTTAACGAACAAAATGCAATGGGCCAAAGTTGGAAATTTTATAGCCCATTAAGGTGTAACAAGTGTGGGCCAAATTTCTTAGGCCCATTAGGCCAAATTGTTGGGCCGATTTGTGGGCCTAATATTGAGACAATTGAAGGCCCAATAGGTAGTAAAACTCTCAGCCCGAAAGCCCATGAGGAAGGCCCAAATCGAGAAGCCCAAAGTTAAAGCCCATTAGTTTAAATTACACTACAAAAAAACATGCCTTCAGCGACGGATTTTGTGACGGATTCTCCGTCACAAAAATTGATTTTTTGTTGCTAATCACACATAGAGATGAAATTAGCAATGAAAAATCCATCGCTAATTCCGTTGCCATTTTCGATGTGGCTAAAAGTTATTTGTTGTAGATAATAATTCGTTGCTAATTCTGTCAGTAAAAGATATAAAATTTATTCCGTTTCTGAAATCTTTTAGATTTTTCAATTTAATATTTTATTGCTGAAGACCTATAGAGATGGAATTCCGTTGCCTAAATATTTTAAATTATTTCGTCTCTGAATTGTTTCAAAGACGAAATTTCGTTGCTGAAAGTATAATTATTTTTTATAATTTTATCCATTTATTTCGTAGCTGAATAGCTTCAAAGACCGATTTTCGTTGCTAAAAGCATATTTATTTCTTATAATTATCATTATTATTTCGTCTATGAAACAATTCAGAGATGGAAATCCGTTGCTGAAGGAAAGTATATTGTTTTAAAATTTTGTAAATTATTCTGTAGCTAAACTATTTTAGAGACGAAATTTCGTTCCTCAAAATATGTTTATTTTTTTATAATTTTGTGTTAATATTCCGTAGCTGAATACTTTCAGAGACGGAATTCTGTTGCTAAAAGTATATTTATTTTTTATTAATACTCCCTAGCTAAATACTTTTAGAGACGAAATTACGTTGTTGAATTCTAATTTATTGTATCAAATGTTTTTAAATTATTCCGTCGCTGATGTATTTCAGAAACAGAATTCTGTTCCTAACACCCAATTGTTTTTTATGATTTTTATTATTATTCCATAGTTAAAAGATTTCAGAGATGGAATTCTGTTACGACAAACATATTTATTTTTTATTAATTTTATTATTATTCCGTAACTGAATACTTTTCGATACCGAATTCCATTACTGAAAACCTTTTTTTTCATTTTTATTATTATTCTGTCGTTGAAATTGATTCTCGAGACAGAATTTCGTCGCTAAAACTGACGATTTATATTAATTTTCGATTTTATTATAATTATTTTTCCTTTTGTAATAATTTTACCTGTCTATATACAATTTTTTTATTCTTATATATTTACAACTTAAACTCGAGTACCTAAAATAGTCACATAATTGGTATACAGATAATCGATAGAAAATAATAATAAATATATATTACATTCGTTTATCATAAAATAATATCAATAAGTATTAACAAAACATCACGATCATTATCCGTTGATATCGTGATAACAACAAACATCAACAAGTATTCATAAAACATCACCATCATCATTCGTTCATATCATCATAACAACTAGCATAATTCATAAACAACCGAATAAGCTAAAATAAAAGGTACTCTCACTGATTAACTTGACCTCCCGATCCCAATGGTCCAGCTCCAAAAGCTCCTATGTTAGTGGCATTACTAATCATATTTTGTATCATATCCACAAAATTATCAAACTTTCCTTCCAAATTATCAAACCTGATGTGTATGAATTTAATGTCCTCTTTCAAATGCTACACTTCTGAATTACTATTAGAACCACTTACCACGAGAGCAGTGTCACAACCCAAATTACCTAAAATCACTACAAATTTTTCACTTTTCGATTATTATTTAATTCTTACCTTTCTCTTATCGTGACCATCTTACAAATAGTTGGGCTATGATTCGGTGTTAGTCACCTCTCACCTATTTACCATTTCATTTTCATAATCACATTCACATATCAGAGTTTACTATCTTTTGACTTTAACTAAATACATACACAATGGTATGTACATCACCTTACATCCCCGACATCATATCCATTTACAATACTATGCATTACATATTTAGATACAAAACTATACAAATGTGTATACCTGTCTCTCGATAGGAAGCAATGGATACCAAGATGTAAGTTCTCAACTACTCACTAACTACTGCAAGTGCTCTGACAAGATGAGAAAATAAGGGGGGTGAGCAAACCACAGGCTCAATAAGGCAATTATGTAAGTAAGTAGATAGCTCCACTATCTACATGCTCATAATGCCATGCCCTTAAAATCCATTTCTTTTCGTTAAAAGCTTACACACAAAATCATGCATATTTCAATGCCATAGTTTATCAAAACTATTTGTGCATATAGAAATCGTGTAATTCATGCATCAAAAGCATTTTATGTGACATCATTAAATCATAATTAGCATGAATTAAACCAAAATCATGCATTATTTCATGCGATATAAAACAAATCATGAGATACAATCATTTCATGAATTTATCATTAAAGCATGAAAAACTCATCATGCTACTGCATTTCAATCATTTCATTTAAAACGCAGTATAAAACAACCCAAAGGGGTTAAGAATCTCATAATTCAGTTCCAAACTCATAAAACAATTCATTAAAATTCATTATAAAACTTCAGTTATAAAATCACCCTTCTTTCAGGGTCACATATCATAAAATCGGGGGCTTGACCCCTCCCTCGAGTCTACCCTGGTCTATCGAGACCACAAGTTAGATTATGTGAGACATGTAGGTGACTATATCGGTAACAACGAGGACTATAGCCATAACCTAGTGATCCCTAGAAACACGGTACCTAGTGTGCGGGGTATCACACCTGAAAAGGGAGGTGGGTCGGTCCTACCCGCCAGAATAGCATAACATCAGGATTGCGAGGGCAAGGCTTGTTACCTCATGGCTAGTGCCACTCCACTCCAACAATCCCCACGGTACAACGTACTTCGTGAACCCAAGCTCAATCAGGGGTGCCTGCAATAGGTCTTATCCACCCATACCATCTTTGTCTCACTATGAACGTGTGAGCATATCATTTCACTGTGACACACAGTCTATAGGAGGCTCCAACACGACTATATGCATGTCATATAAATCCCTGTGCGAGCGAAGCTCTAGCACGGCCCCATGCATATTCATGATATCTAAAAATCTCGTGTGAACGAAGCTCTAGCACGGTTTCATAAAAATCAATAAAATCTGCGTACGACTAGCACTCCAGTACGACTTTAAAATGAGTTATAAATCCATATAAAATCATGTGCGAGCAATGCTCTAGCACAAATGAATGCTCAAGTAAATCAAAATTTCGTACGAGCAACACTCCAGTACAGCTTTATGCATAAATACATTAAATCTCGTGCGAGTTACACTCCAGCATGACTTTTATGCAATATCATATCAAAATTGGATGCGAGCTAGGCTCCAGCACCTCTCATGCATGTCAACTCATTAAAACTAGTGCGAACAATCGCTCCAACACCTTTTTACCCATATTCAGTCAAAACAGTCAAAATCGTCAAAACAGTCAAAACAAGGTGCGAGCTAGGCTCTAGCACCTCTCATGTTATTTCACAATAGTAAAATTAGTGCGAGCAACCGCTCTAGCACATTTCATGCATTTGATGCCACACAAGTCGGTACGAGCAACTGCTCTAGCACATTTAATGCTCACTCACAAACGCAGATATATTGCGAGTTATGCGCTAGCACTATCTGTTTCCATATAAACTTGATAGTTGGCCTATTTTCCAAAGAAAATTCATTTCAATCTAAATAACACTTACGTAGTGTTATCTTGTGAAATTTATACAATTACTAGCCAATCTACCGATTTGATTTGTTAAAAACCAAGAAAATTTCTTAATTCAAAAAAATCCTTAAATCATGCATTTCATGCATGTCATGCTTTCACCATCCTTAGGTGAACTTCCCTCAATAGGGGTGAAATAGTATTTTACCTATTTCAAGTCCTTAAAATCTTTAATCTATTTCTAGGACCTTTATACGCATTCAATGTATACATGCATATTCAATGTATACAAAAACTATTAAAATACGCCTAGCTACCTCTAGCTATTCACACAATTCCCTTACCTCATTTTTCTGTACAGTCTGACTTTTCACTGATGTCTCATCATGCAGTCCGATTTGCTCTCAATCAAATCTCTGGAACTGCGTATAAATATACATTAGGTCAAATACAATAGAATTCATTGTATTTCATATTTTCTGGGCTTAATTTAAATCATTGGGCTCGTTTACCCTTATTGGGCTCGATTGCACCATAATGGGCCTTAATCAGCCTTAAGCCCGTATTTCACTTACTATTCACATTATCGAGGCCTATTGGGCTCGCTGGGCCCATCAGTATTTATTGGATCTCGTTCTAAATTCTCGAATAGCTTATGAATTATTTACGACAATTTATCCCAATTTCTAGAATATAATCATTTCATGCGAAATTTAAATCTGTAATTTATGCGGTAAATTCTAACACGCATAACGATGTAAAATTATCGTAAATAAGGGTTACTTACCCGTGATTCCATCATAGTATGTAAATCGAGATTGTCTCGAGCTCTCAGTTGACGCCAATTGTCGAGTTACACAATTAAATATTTTTTCGGGTAAATTTTCAGTCGAATATTAATTAAATTAAATATTTCAAAATTTAAATCGGTTAATTCGATCACTTACCGACTTACCCGTAGCTCGATTACATCACTAAGATTTTTTCCCAATTTTTTCTCTTTTTTTCCCTTTTTTCTTCTTTGTCCTTTTCTTTTTGGCTGAACCGGTTCGGTCTAGCTGGTTCAGTCCGGTTTGGCCGGTTCAGTCTGGTTCTCCGTCGGCTTCCGCCGCCAGTAGCTCCGCGGGATCGTCCGATGCACGGATCTGGGGTCGATTTCGTCCGAGGTCGCCGAAAAGTGGCCGGTCCGGCCTGTTCTCTCCTCGCCGTCGGTGACTTTTCTCTTTCTCTCGTTTTACTTTCCATTTTCGCGTTTCAGACTTCCGCGATTTTTCTATTTTTTTCATTTATTTATAATTAAATTTTATTATTATTTAAATCATTATTTTATTATTAAAAATCCCAAAAATATCTAAAAAATTTCTATTTTATTCATTTAATCTTTAAATGAATTTATCGATCTTATTTCGTCTTTTCGGTATATTTTTTTATTATTTTTGGGATAATTTCCCGAGGTAAAAATTTCGGTTAATTCCAATAAATTCATATCTTGATCAATTTAACCCAAAATTTAATTATTTCTTTGTTCTTGATCAAGATTTCTCAATCCCATATTTTTAGTTAAATTTTCTTATCGACTTTATACCGGCTTTCGATCTTTTGATCGTTTTGCCCTTGCACGTGTTCCAAAATTCCATTTCAATCCTTTGCATTTTTAAATGCATTCGAAAATCTTTCTTCATTCCATTTGCTCTTACGATAAAAATCGGGTCTTACAATCTCCCCCACTTAAGAAATTTGGTCCTCTAAATTAGAACCAAGTCAAATGGGTCTATAAACAAATCCTGGTACGTCTATCGCATCATACTCTTTAATTCTCATGTGACTTTTTTCGAAGTGTAATACTACCAAAGGACTTTGACTAGGGAGATCGTCTTAAACCTCAACACGTTCTCCTTCCGTCTAATACCCGAATCAATTTTTCAACATACGTTATACTTTCATTGAGCTAAGCTGTTGGAGCTCATATCTAATCACATATGCTGGGTCCGGATAGTATTTCTGAAGCATCATAAGATAGGAAACATTATGGATGCTTGCTAATTCAGGTGGTAACGCCAACCTACAGGCCTTATCTCTCATTTTGTCCAATCTCTCAAAGGACTCAATCTAAAGAAATTCAATTTGCATTCTTTTTTAATCTCGTTATGTCCTTATGCTATGTCCTAAGGGCATGTAACTTCCAACAATACTAATTCACCCTCGATGAATTCCAATGGTTTTCTGTCTCTTGTCAGCATAGCTTTTCTATCTGCTCTAAGGTGTTCTTAATCTCTCATAAATCAACTGAACAACCTCAGAGGTTTGTCTTACAAATTTGGGAACAATTCTCTATCTGTCACCCACTTCTTCTTATCCAAGTAGGGGAACAATCCCTACGGCCATACAATGCCTCATAAAATGTTATCCCGATACTCAAGTAACAACTGTCATTATTGGCGACTTTGATTAGGAACAATTGATCATCCCAGGAGCTTATAAAATCAATGGCACACGCTCTTATCATATCCTCCAAATCCTGTACAGTCCTCTCTGACTGACCATCTGTCTAAGGACGTAAAGCTATGCTAACACACAATCGGGTTCCCATAGCTTCCTAAAAAAATTCCCAGAAGTGGGAAACGAAGCGAGAATCCCTATCTAGTATCATGCTCCCTGGAACGCTATATAATGTTCCACAATCTTTCTTACATAGATCCTCCTATACACTCAGAGTATCTGAGGATTTCTTTAGCTAGAAGGTGGGTAAACTAAATCAGTCTATCGACTATCACCCAGATAGCCTCGTGATTCATCTGGGTCCTCTATAACCCATCACGATATCCATGGTAACTTATTCCTATTTTCGTGTCAATATAAAAGTAGAGGCTACAATAATCCTGTTGACTTCTAGTATTCTACCTTAATTTACTGACATACGAGACACTTCTCCACAATCTCTACAATGTCTCTTTTCATATTTGACCACCAATACCCTTTTCAAAAATTTTGATATATTTATTACTTCCCGGATGCACTGTATATCCCGAAGAGTGAGCTTCTGACAATAACACTCTCTCATCAACTATGGTCCTAGGGAGCACTTATACTATCTCTGAACCTCTGTAAGTCATCATCACTCACTGTGAACTCTGTTACTATACCCTTCTGAATCTGACCCACACTATCGACAACATGTCGATCATCATGCTAAGTCTGGAAAATTTGGTCACACAAATCCGGTTCTAACCTCAGGCTAGCTGTCACATAATCACCGTCATCATCAGAAGGGATCACATCACTACTGAGGCTCACAACTGCTCTAGCAGCTCATGCTCCCTGACCATCATATGTAACACCATCCCGAGACTCTTTTTGTTCAAGGCATTAGCCATTACATTAGCTTTTCTTGGGTGGTACAATGTTCACAATCATAATCCTTAAGGGTTTCTATTTCTTGGTAAACCTTTTCATTCAAATCAAGTATCTGTCCAAACTCACGAGTTTGAAGCTTAAATCTATTTCATGTCTTTCTTTTGAATACAGCCCACCAATGATGATGATCTCTTTTTGTAGATGGATAAGGACTAAAGTACACTTCTTGACTCTGTTCAGCTAATATAAAAGGTTCGTTACTTGAAAGTATAGATTTATGCTTGATATCAACAAGACCATGACGGGAATCAATGGAAAGACGTCTTCCTGTATCAAACCAATAACACTTGAACAATACAATTTTATTTCCAATTTCAAAATACTCTAATTCGATTATATCTATCAATATGCCATAAAAATCACGTTCAAAATAATTGTAACAACTGCCTTTGACATATACACCACTGTTCATTGTTTTACAAGATCGACTATAATCTAACGTATGAAACTTAAAACCATTTACTAAATAAACTTGATAGCTCCTTATCATACGTCCAGGACCTTGAGAAATCTCAATAATACGTGGATCTGTTTGATTGGCACGTTCATAAACTTGAAACCTTGCAAAACAATCATTAAAATTCTGTAATTTTAATATATTCTACTACTACCTCTATCCTTACAGTACTTACAAATTGTTTAAACCATTTTGAAAAATGAGCATGACGTGCTTTCTCCAATTAAGTATCATTGATGTTCGGATAATCTCTTTTAATCATCTCATCAAATATCCTACAATACATGATATGTTATGCAAAATTTGAGAAATACTTGTAACATGTATATATTTCGATGACATCTTATATGGGTTAGAAAAAAGGTAACTTACTCAATATATGGGAATATTTCCTCGCAATTCATTAACATGTATATACATGCAGCATTGTATTCATCTTCGTCTAAGTATCAGGCATTATTTTTTATCGGCCCGATTGGTCGACCCGGATGTCGAAAAATGGACAAACGTCCCATAGGAGCTACATCTTCTCCATCATCATTACGTGGTGGATGGGTCAATGTTGTTTGAACTTCGGGTTCAAAATATAAAGTACAAAAGTTTCCAATCTCCTCCCTTATATATGCCATACATATCGACCCTTCTAGATGTGTTGGATTTTTCATTTTCTTTTTTAAGTAATACAAAAACCTAAAATAAATATAAAGATCACTTACCAACTGCATACTTTTTCGAATAGAATTGGATTGGTTTAAGGTTAATATTAACATAGAAGCGAAGTATGAGTAACTATTTTGTTACCTTTCAAAGGCATACATCCATCGATAGTGTACTGGGCCAGCAACCATTGCCTCATAAGGCAAGTGGATTGGAAGATGCCATAGAATCAAAAACAAAAAAAGAAGAAGGAAAGATCTTCTCTAATTTACAAATGGTTTCTACAATGTTCCTTTGTAAAATTTTAATGTGATTCACACGTATTTTCGGGAAACATATATCTTGAAAAAAATGAGATAATTCTGTGATTGCATCCCAAATTGGATTAGGGACAAAATCACGAATGGCTATTGGAAGTAAGCGTTGCATAAATATGTGACAATCATGGCTTTTTCTTCCATAGAACTTGCAATCATTGACATTTACACAACGACCTATATTTGATGAGAACCCATCGGGAAGCCTTAACTGTTTAACCCAAGCACACAGTCTTTTCTAATCCTCCTTGGTTAGAGTGAATGAAGCTTTAGGTCTTAATGTTCTTCCATTACTTTTCACCAATTCTAATTCTTTTCTTTTGCAAATCAATGCCATATCCATTCTTGCCTTGATACTGTCTTTCGTTTTGCCTTTAACATCCATCAAGGTGTTGAATAAATTCTCAAATACATTTTTCTCAATATGCATGACATCCAAATTATGTCGAATAAGATTGGTATGCCAATAAGGTAATTCTCAAAATATACTCTTCTTCACCCAATTATGAGATACGCCAAATCCCCGAGGTTTTTGTGGATCAAATTTTTTGCCATGTGGTAAATCTTCGATGACATCTAATTGTTGCAATAGTTCTTATCACGACCCAAAAATCAGAGTACATTTTTCGTTTTTCTTTCATATTTAATTCTTAGCTTCCTCTGATCGTGACCATCCTACCTACAGTTGGGCTATGATTCGGTGTTAGTCCCCTCACTCTACTTACCATTCCATTTCCATGTTACATTCACAATTTCATTTACATAGCCTTACATCCCCAACGTCATATACGTTTACAGTACTGTGCATTTACATATTTAGATACAAAAATGATACAAGTGTGTATACCTTTCCTCGATGATAGGAAACATCGGATACCAAGAAAGCAAGTCATCAACCACTCACTATCTAATGTGAGTGCTCTGAAAAGAGGGGAAAATAAGGGGGTGAGCAACCACACGCTCAGTAAGGCAATTATGCAAGTAAGTAGATAGCTCCACTATCTACATGCTCATAATGCCATGCCCTTAAATCCATTTCTTTTCGTTTAAAGCTCATGCACGAAATCATGCACACATCAATGCCATAGTTTATGAAAGCTGTTCGTGCTTATGGAAATCATGTAACTCATGCCTCAATGGCATCTCATGTAAAATCATAAAAGGCATGAATTAACTCAAAATCATGCATTTGCGATTAAAGGATGGATAACCTCCTCATGCTAAAACATTTCATTGCATGAATTATAAATAATTATGAAAAATATATCATGTTGAGTTTCCACAAAACCTTCACGCATACCCATATGCCACATCGTGAATGTCATGTAAAACTAGTTTACTTCACACATGGGTTTAAATAGCATGGAAATAACGTCATGCAAGTTTCAGTTTAAATCCCAATTTCATTCTCATCAAATCACATCTCAGTCACACTCATCAAGACTCAACACCTCCCTCTGGTGATCCTAATCCACATAAAATCATTTATTTCCAAGCATTTATGAAAACATTGAAAATTTCAGTTATTCACAATAAAACCAATATCATCAGTCAGGATCCAACCCCTCCCTCGGGTGGTCCAGACTCACACAAAATCCACGCATTCTCAAACTTTCAAAACATCAGATAGTAACATGTGAGACTAGGCAATATATATATATATCTCAAGTAAATAACCAGGACTATAGCCATATCCTCGTGATCCCACCACTGCACGGATCCTGTGTGCGGGGTCTCACCACTATCGAGAACTGCCCCGAGAGGTGGATCAGTCAATCCCATCGGTCCTACCTAATCACTCGTATCCGAAGATGCCACTTGCATCTGAAGATGCCACTCGCATCTGAAGATACCACATAATCAATCCCAGCATGGTACAGTGTACTCCATGTTACTTGCACGGTACAACGTACTCTATGGACCCATATCTTATATCAATAATCGTGCCTATCTCAAAATGCACGTGCGAGCATATTTAATCGGCTTGACACACCGTCTACTCAACGCTCCAAGCACGGCTCATCGCATGTCTCATAAAATCAATGCCAACGATCCTCTAGCACTCTTATAAAATCTAGGAAAATCTCATGCGAGCAAAGCTCCAGCACTCTGTCATAAAACTTAACTGAAAATCTAGTGCGAGTTAGACTCCAGCACCCTGTCACGAAAATCATGTGAAAATCTGATGCGAGCTAGGCTCCAGCACCCTATCCCAAAAATCATGTGAAAATCTGGTGCGAGCTAAGCTCCAGCACCCATGCATGTAAGACTCTAGTGCGAGCCCCTGCTCCGGCACTAATGGATGTGTCATACAGTTCAAAACTCATGCGAGCTAAGCTCTAGCACCACTCATGCATGTCAAATCATTAAAACTAGTGCGAGCTATTGCTCCAGCACCATTTTATGCATATCATGTCAGACAAATTGGTGCGAGCATCCGCTCCAGCACCATTATGCACACTCACAAACTCAAATATAGTACGAGTAAGGCTTCAGCACCATCTGTTTTCATATAAACTCGATAGTTGGCCCATTTTCCAAAGAATTTCATTTAAATTCTAAATAACACTTACGTAGTGTTATCTTGTGAAATTTATGCAATTCCTGGCCAATCTACCAATTTGCTTTGGTAAAAGGTCATGAAAATTCCTCAAATCATGCATTTCATGCATGTCATGCTTTCACCATCCTTAGGTGAATTTTCCTCGGTGGGGGTAAAATAGTCTTTTACCTATCCTGAGTCCTTAAAATTTTTAATCCATTTCTAGGACCTTTATACATTTTTAGTGTATACAAAAGCTATTAAAAATACGCATAGCTACCTCTAGCTACTCGCAAAATTCCCTTATCTTATTTTTCTGTACAGTACCTTTTCACTGATGTCTCGTCACACAATCTGATTTGCTCCCAATCAAATCTCTGGAGCTACATATAATTATTTATCAGGTCAGAAATCATTCAATTTAACTGTATTTCATAATTTCTGAGCTTAATTCAAAGTATTGGGCCTATTTACAATTTTGGGCCTGATTACACCTTAATGGACCTTAATCGGCTTTAAGCCCATTTTTCACTTACTATTCACATTATCGAGGCATATTGGGCTCATTGGGCCCATCAGTATTTATGTGGCCCGTTTTAAACTCTTGGATAGCTCAATTAATTATTTACGACACTTTATCTTAAATTCCAGAATTTAATTCATTTTATACGGAATTAATCTGTAATTTATGGGGTAATTTTTAACACGTATAACTATGCAAATTGTCGTAAATAAGGGTTACTTACCCGAGATTCCATTATAGTACACAAATCGAGGCTGAGTCGAGCTCTCGTTTGACGCCAATTGTCGAGCTACACAATTACATATTTTCTAGGTAAATTTTCAGTCGAATATTAATCATATTAAATATTTCAAAATTTAAATCGGTCAATTTTGACCACTTATTGACTTACTCGTAGCTCGATTGCATCATTTGAATTTTTCTCAATTTTTTCTTTTTTTTCTTTTTCCCTTTTTCTTTTCTTTTATTTTCTTTCTTTTCTTTTTGGCTGAACCCATACGATCCGGTTCATCTCACCTTAACTGTACCGAACCAGTCCGTACTAGTTTAGGCTCATCTTTATCATTCTGGTATCGTCCGATCGGTTCTCTAGTAGTTTTCAGTGCTGTTCAGTGCGCCATCGCAAGGGGGACTTTCGACTGGCCTCTGGTTGGGTCGAAACGGCGTCGATGGCCGCCGATCCCATCTTCTCTCTCGTGGTCCTCCCTATCGATCTGGTGTTCTCCGGCGACGTCGGCGCGTGTCGTGGCTGCTGGTGGGTCGCATGAGTGTTGGCTACCTTCGTTGACCCTCGCCTGGCCTTCTGTCTCACCGGTGGCTCGTCGGATGGAGGGAACCAACTCCCTCGGTTGCCTTCTCCCTTTCGCTTGCTTCGTTTTCTGTTTTCTTTCTCAGTTTCGCATTTCGTGAAATTCGGTTTCTTTTTTATTATTATTTATGATTTATATTTTATTTTATTATTATTTTATTCATTAAAATATTATAAAAATTCCAAAATGTCATTAAAAATTTATATTTTAGTCATTTAATCCATAAATGAATTTATCTGTCTTATTTCTTCTTTTCGGTATATTTTTCCAATATTTTCGGGATAATTTTTCGATGTAAAAATTTCGATTAATTCCAATAAATTCATATCTTGATCAATTGGACTCGAAATTCATTATTTTCCTCGTTATTGATCAAGATTTCTCAATTCCATATTTTTAATGAAATTTTTCTTATCGAATTTATACCGAATTTTGATCTTTTGACCGTTTTACCCTTCAACGTGTTTTGGACCAAACCAACACAACTTCCCTTCACGAACCCTTTTTCATTTCATGTTTTAAATCGTTCATTTGATCATTAAACGCATTTAAAAAATTTTATTCATTCCATTTGCATTTTTCATTCACGTAAAACTCTTCTTATGATTCAATTTGCATAAAACCATGTTACATCACATGAATCATAAGGAATTTCGATAAAAATCGAGTCTTACAGTTCTTCACCTGAAAATCTCTGCACTGGAGTATCATGATCAACCCTTTTACTAAATTTGTCACGTTGCTTTCAAAAAGGACGATTAGGAGGCAAAAAACGACGATGACAATAAAAAAGCAAGGTTTTCGTCCGTACTGCAACCTAAAGGCCTTTGTATCTTCCTTACAATAAGGACAAGATAATCGTCCATGGGTGCTTCACCCAGACAACATTCCATAAGTGGGGAAATCATTAATCATCCATAACAATTCAGGGGGTTTTGAATTCACCAAACCCTAAACCCCAGAACTAAATTAAATTATACCCCTTACCTCAACTTTTCGG
The DNA here is from genome assembly GCA_033439115.1 of Firmiana major. Taxonomy (NCBI): domain Eukaryota; kingdom Viridiplantae; phylum Streptophyta; class Magnoliopsida; order Malvales; family Malvaceae; genus Firmiana; species Firmiana major. The sequence continues at coordinate 41,583,587 of CM065903.1, forward strand.
GGGTTTTGAATTCTAGGCAGTGGTAGCGTCTCCAAATACATCTCCTAGACTTTCTCTACGATCTTCCTACACCGAAATTCATATTTTTAGTATCCTATATTGTGAAAACTTTAAATTTTATGAGATTTGCTAAGTGAGAATTGTAATTTGGTGAATGTAATTATGATATGTTGATGCACACACAAGTTTTAATGTATATAAAGTATGAATGGATGTCATTTTCAAGTCTTAAAGGTGGTTGGATGAGAAAATGAGTATGACAGCAAATTATGGATATTTTGTGTAAGTTACTGCAAAAACTGCAGCAAAATCTGGAAAATATGAATGCCATATCGATCTCATTGAAGGAAAGATCAATCTAGAATAGTAAAAAATGCTCTTATTTGAGCAAAGGAATATGGCGATCGATCCCCAATAGGGCCAGATCAATCTTCTAAGCATTCTGTAAATGGAGAGATCGATCCTTAATGCAAACAGATCGATTTTCTTAGCTCTCGGGTTGAAGCAGATCGATCTCCTCCCTTAGCCAGATCGATCTCCTTAACTCTCGGCCTGAAAGAGATCGATCCCTAATTCAATGCCAGATTGATCTCCACTTAGGTTTTTATGAAAGAGCATATCGATCTCATCCCTCTACCAGATCGATCTTGTAGTTGTTAATTGAGCAGATGGAGTAGTTGAAATGAAGTAGAGATAGATCTCCTTTAACACCAGTTCGATCTCATAAGCCCTGTCTATATAAGTACCACGGGATTTTCTCCTGAAATCGAGCTTTTCTCTCTCTACAACCCAAACCTTCACCATTTTCACCCAAACCAAGCTTTCTCTCTCTAAGATTCACCCTATTCTGGATAAAATTAGACAAAGGGGGCAAGAGATAAAGTTATTCCTCTTGGCAAGGAGAACAATATACTAAAAAATCAAAGGTGGGCTTGAGCAAAGGGAAGAGACAAGCGTTCTACAACTTGGTCAAGAGATGACAAGCTAGGTAAGCTCACAAAATCCTTGGTTTAAGAATTATTATTGGGTACATTGGTGAATAAATGCATTTATACATATATTTGGTTGAAAATGTTTAAGGCATGATGGAACCAACAAATCGGTTTAGTTAGAAGATTTAATGTGGATGTCTTATAATGGCTATGAGTTAGCTTAAGTTTTGATAAAGATGTAGAAAGAGTTTTAAGATAATGTTAAGTTAGAATCGTAAGAGAAAGAGATGAAAAATGAAAATGATGTACATTGATGATTTAATGATGTGTGTGGACAGCTCAAGAATCCAACGTGGGAAACGAGGCTAGTCCGAGAACTGAGGATAATGTACCACTTAAGGTGCAAAAGGTAAGGGAAAATGAACCATTTATGCTTGTGAGTTTTCTAGTCAATGAAAACGTTTTATAAGCATGGAAAGAGTTTGATGAATGAGCATGTTTTATGAGATGATTTGATTGTTGATAAATGTGTGAGTGTTTTACCGGTTTGAGGTCGATTTTGATGTGATTTGTGTAATTGTGAACACATATGGTTTATAACCAAAATGGGTTTTGTGATAACCACTATGAGCTCTACGTGAAGGTAAAACGATTTATATACAATAATGGCATGTTTTTACTGTGAGTGTTTTACTGGTTTGAGCTTGATTTGATGAGTTTTGTGTAAATGTGAGCACAACGTGTTATAACCAAAATGGGCTTTGTGATAACCACTAAGAGCTCTACGTGAAGGCAAAACGATTTTTTCTAAGATTATGGCTTGTCATGAGATGCACATCGGGCTTTGCACTTGTAGCATGTAAGGTAGGGTCGTGCTCTAGTAGCATGTAAGACCGATGCCTCCATTTAAGTAACGTGAGATGACCCACTCCGCGGTAGTGATGGGTGGCTTTTCTTTGATAGCATGTAAGACCGAGCTGTGTTGTGATAGCATGTAAGACCGACGACTGTACGACTCTTATCAAGTCTACAGCGAACCATGGCTACATGTGTATTATTGTCGATGAAATCCCTCAATTGGGGATGTCCGCCTAGGGGACGAGTTCAATCATTGTTATATGCCTATGACGATGAGTTTTATCTGAGTTTTATAAATGCCTAGTCTCGATTTACTTGATAATGATGTGATTTTACTACTATGATTTATTTCGCGCTATGAGATTTGATATAATGTGATTGGTGATTTTATTACGTGCTTTATGCTAATGCCATTGTTTCTACTGTCATTTCTATGATGATTTGCATGCTCAATATTTCCATCATATTGTGTTTGTGATGATGATTTTTATAACTTCCCTTATCCTCCTTACTGAGCATTTTGAGAGCTCACCCTTTTTCCTCCCCCTCCAGATTACTTGAAGTAAGTGAGATAGAGCCTGCCGCATACGTGATATAGGCTGGTGGACAAGATCTCACCAGGCTATCGCTTGTACATGCATAAGGTATAATTCAATTCATTTTGTATCCAGACAATGATGTAATACAGATAATTGTGATATGTATTTTAGGATGTAATGAGGATGATATGAAAGAAATGAGTTGAGACTTATGTGTTGATTCATTTTGGGATATTATGTAATTGATTTCATTAAGTATGAATTGCGTGATCTTGGATATAATGACTAGCTTTGACGTAAGTGATTAAATGACACTGTTCAAGAATGCACCCAAAGTTGTTTGTTTTAATTTATGAAAAAATTTTAAATTAGCCCTATTTTTCGCGCTTCCGACTGTCACAGGTTTTCTTGGTATCAGAGCAAAGGGTATCTAGTACTGTCAGTGTGGAGTAATTGGAAGTAGATTACATCCCAAGTATCCGTATTTTCTGGTAATGAATTAAATTTAACGAGTAAAATTATGATCGGTGTTTAATGAATATGCATAGGCACGTAAGAGATAGAATATGAGGGGGAGAAGAGGACATTTAGAGAGGCAGGCACAGCCACCTCCGCCACCTGAACCACAGCAGGAGAGTCCTAACTCTCAAATGAATCACCTAGAGCACGATGTGCGTTAGGGATTAGAGCAGATTATGGCACTATTTGTGCAACATTTTGGAGCTAATGCCTCAGGTAGCATGCTGGAATCAACTCCTCCACCACCACAGGGATCACTCGTACCCCCACCACAGACTGATTCGGTGCCTCCTACCACACAGCCTGCGGTACAGATCCAACTTGAAGATAGAGATATGGGTCGATTGAGGGACTTTCTTAAGATGAACCCACCGACCTTTAGAGGGGTGAAAGATCCCGCAGAGGCTAAGGAGTGGCTGATAGAGTTGCGAGTCATTTTTGACTATTTAGGATGCATCGATGCTGAGAGGGTCATTATGGGTGCTTATATGTTAAAGGGACAAGCTCGAGATTAGTGGAACACTACTTAGAGTATATTGGCGACTAGCTATGAGGTGATTAGCTGAGAGATGTTTTAATTGGCATTAAGAACCCAGTATGTGCCAAGAGCTGCCCAGAGGAGGAAGCAAGCAGAATTCCTAAACTTGACTCAGGGTAATATGACGGTTGATGATTACGAGAGTTGATTCACCACTCTACTTAAGTATGACTCGAAGACTCTTAAGGATGAGGAGCTCCACACAGAGCGATTTGTATATAGGCTGAGGTCCATCATTAGAGATCGGTTGATAGGGCTCTGTATCATCGAGTTTGTGGATGCTCTAAGGCGAGCACAAGAAGTTGAGAGGGGACTAGAGATGGTACAGTCCTGGACTGAGTCCAAAATTTTAACCGAAGATAAGAGTAAGCGAACTGTGACTTCCCACAAAGACCTTCAGAAGGGTTATTTTAAGAGGAGACTATTCAAGGGACTGGGGGGAAGAGTTGACAGACCCAGGGTTCCTCCCATTATTAAGGAGACCCCTCGAGGTGTCAGGCCAGAGGTTAGAGTCTAGAGAGATTGTGGCAGATCACATGAGAGAAGCTGTCCTAGAATTATACAAGGATACTACAAATAGGGGACGTGGGTCACAGAGGAGGTATTACCCTCAACCATAAAAGCCACATTCTTCAAAGCCTCTTAGATAGCAGCCATAGAGGACGATTCCCCAGAGACGAGCCCCGACTGCTGATAAGGGCAAGAAGCCGGTTATAAAGGGATGTGTGTTTGCCTTGGATAAAGAGACTGTAGACACTTCGTCGGAGACCTTACGAGGTACAATTCTTGTCTGTAATCATAAGGCTCATGTGTTATTTGATTCAGGATCCACGCATTCTTTTATTAATATACAATTTGCATGTAAACTGAGTTCGAAGTATGAATCCTTAGATTATATTTTACATGTAAATACCCCTATACGTGAGTCCCAGAGGACTGATACGGTGTGCAGGAGTTGTTAGATCAAGGTGGGAGATAGGGTGAAGTTAGCAGATCTAGTGTTATTACACATGTGTGGTTTTGATGTGATTTTAGGGATGGATTGGCTAGCGACAATTCGTGTGAGCTTGGACTGCTGCATTAAGACTGTAACTTTCTACCTACCTGAAAAGTTTAGTGTATGTTTCAATGTTAAGGAATAAAGACATGTGACGTTTATCGTAAAATTTTAAGTTTATGGTTATATCCCTGCTAAACACTGATTTAATTATTGATGTAAAGGTTACATCGCACTCATCTCTGATATGAGTCAAGGACATCCAAGGATAGAGGATATACCGGTAGTATGTGAGTTTTTAGATGTATTTCCTAATTAATTGTCTGGTTTACTGCTGAAAAGAGAGCTCGAGTTCACTATTGATTTAGTGCCAGACACTCAGCCGATCTCTAAACCTCCATATAGAATGGTGTTGGTCGAATTAGAAGAGTTAAAGAAACAGTTGCAAGAATTGCTTGACTAGGGTTTCATTAGACCTAGTGTGTGGCCATGGAGAGCCCTGGTGTTATTTGTAAAGAAGAAGGATGGTAGCCTGAGACTATGTATAGACTACATATGGCTGAATAAGGCTACGGTGAAGAACAAGTACCGCCTGCTAAGGATAGATGATTTGTTTGACCAGGTGAGAGGGGCTTCTATCTTTTCTATGATTGATTTAAGATCGGGCTATCACCAGTTAAGAATCAGGAATGAGGATATTTTGAAAATGGCTTTCAGAACTAGATATGCCCACTACGAGTTCTTAGTGATGCCCTTTGGTTTGAAAAATGCCTTTGCTGCTTTTATGAGCTTGATGAATGAGGCCTTTAGAGACTATCTAGATCAGTTTGTGATAGTCTTCATTGATGATATCCTTGTGTATTCTCGATCATATGAGGAACATGTACAGCATTTGAGGATTTTCCTGCAAGTACTCAAGGATAAGCAGCTTTATGGAAAGATCAGTAAGAGTGAGTTTTAGCTAGACCAAATACCTTTTCTTGGGCATATTGTATCTAAAGACGGAGTGTTAGTGGATCCGTTTAAGATAGAAGCTGTACTTAATTGGGAGAGATCGAGGACAGTTACCGAGATTCGAAGTTTCCTAGGGTTGTCAGGGTATTACAGAAGGTTTGTTGAAGGATTTTTCAAGATTGTCGCTCCTTTAACTAAACTCACACGTAAGGAGACTCCTTTTGTATGGTCTGAGAAGTGTGAGCAGAGTTTCCAAGAATTAAAGAGGAGATCAATGTTAGCACCTGTGTTGACTATCCGAAATAGACCCGAAGGCTTTGCAGTGTACAGTGATGCCTCTCAACAAGGATTGGGATGTGTTCTCACACAGAATGGAAGAGTAGTCGCTTATGGTTCGCAACAGCTGAAAGATCGTGAGCAGAACTACCCCACACATGCCTTAGAGTTAGCCACAGTAGTGTTTTCATTGAAGATTTGGTGGCATTAGTTATATGGGGAAAGGTTCCAAATATTTACTGATCACAAGAGCTTGAGATATATATTTGACCAGAATGAGTTAAATATGAGACAAAGGAGGTGGATGAAACTGCTTAAGGATTATGATTGTGAGATACTCTATCATCCGGGGAAGGCGAATGTAATTGCTGATGCCCTAAGCAGGAAGAGTATGATATCCACTATGATGATTAAGGAATGGGATTTGTTAGAACAATTCGTCGGACTCAGGATCATAGTTGAGGAAGTAAAAGTTGGGTTTATGGCTAGCCTACGGTTAGAGCCCAATATTATGGATCAAATTAGAACCGAGCAGCAAAGTGACCAGAGGCTATTGGATATGGTTAGCTAAGCTGAACAGACCTCACAGTCAGATTTCATGATCAGTGATGATGGGTTGTTTAAGTTTAAGGGTCGAATTTGTGTTCTGAACAATGATGCCCTGAAGCAACAAATACCGAAAGAGTCTCACTACTCGCGATACACCATGCACCCTAAAAGTACCAAGATGTATCAGGATTTGAGAAGGGTGTATTGGTGGAGTGGTATGAAGTGGGACATGGCAGAATATGTGGTCAGATGTTTAGTATGCCAACAAGTGAAAGCTGAGCACCAGAAGCCCGGAGGATTGCTTAAACCTTTACCTGTGCCTACATGGAAATGGGAGCATATCACAGTGGACTTTATCATGGGATTACCGAGGACCTGACGAGGTCATGTGCAATATGGGTGATAGTGGATATATTAACGAAGAGTGCCCACTTCCTTGACATCAAGAGCACAGATACATTGAGTACATTAGCCGAGCTATATGTTAGAGAGATAGCTAGATTATATGGGGCTCTAGTGAGTGTTACCTCTGATAGAGATTCCCGATTTACCTTCAGATTTTAGACTCACTTTTCGAAGGCCATGGGATTTCGATTGAATTTCAGTATCGCCTATCATCCTTAGACTGATGGTCAGTTCGAGCGGACTATATAGACCTTGGAGGAGATGTTGAAGGCGTGTACGAAAGACTTCAAGGGATCATGGGATGATCACCTGCCCCTTGTTGAGTTTGCGTACAACAATAGCTATCATGCGAGTATTGGTATGGCACCTTACGAGGTTCTATATGGAAGGAGGTGTAGATCCCCTATAGCGTGGGAAGAAATGGAGATAGGAAAGTAATTGCTCCCGAACTAGTTGAACAAGCAGTTCAAAATGTGAAAATCATTTGTGATAGATTACGGGCTGCTCAGAGTCGACAGAAGAGTTACGCAGATGTGAGTAGACGGCCACTTGAGTTTCAAGTTTGAGATGTTGTGTTCATTAAGATATCTCACTGTAAGGGTATCATGCTTTTCGGGAAGAAAGAAAAATTGAGTCCTCAGTATATAGGACCATTTGATATTTTGGAGAGAGTAGGAAACATTGCCTATTGGTTGGCTTTACCTCACGACTTTTCACGATTTATAATGTCTTCCACGTCTCGATGTTGAGGAAGTACAATTCGGACCCCTCCCATGTCATTGAGTATGAGGCATTAGATATTTTGGAGGATATGAGTTATGTGGAAGAACCCATCCGAATACTTGACAAGAAGAAGAAAGTACTTCGGACGAAAATGGTTTCATTAGTTAAGGTTCTCTAGAAACACCACTCAATGGAGAAAGCAACTTGGGAACTAGAAAGCCTTATGAAGGAGAATTACCCTCATTTATTTAATAAGTCGAGTTAAATTTGGAGGACCAAATTCTCTTAAGGTGGGGAGGATGTGAGAACTATAAATTTTATGAGATTTGCTAAGTGAGAATTGTAATTTGGTGAATGTAATTATGATATATTGATGTACACACAAGTTTTAATGTATATAAAATATGAATGGATGTCATTTTCAAGTCTTAAAGGTGGTTGGATGAGAAAATGACTATGGCAGCAAATTCAGGATGCTTTTTTGTAAGTTACTGCAAAAAACTGCAGTAAAATTAGGAAAATATATATGCCAGATCGATCTAGAAGAGTAAAAAAAATGCTCTTATTTGAGCAAAAGAATAGGGCAGATCGATCCCCAATGGGGCCAGATCGATCGTCTAAGCGTCCTGTAAATGGAGAGATCGATCCTTAATGGAAACAAATCGGTTTCCTTAGCTCTCGGGTTGGAGCAGATCAATCTCCTCCCTTAGCCAGATTGATCTCCGTAACTCTCGACCTGGAAGAGATCGATCCCCAATTCAATGCCAGATCGATCTCCACTTAGGTTTTTATGAAAGAGCAGATCGATCTCCTCCCTCTACCAGATTGATCTTGTAGTTGTTAATGGAGCAGATGGAGTAGTTGAAATGAAGTAGAGATCGATCTCCTTCAATACCAGATCAATCTCATAAGCCCTGTCTATATAAGAACCATGAGATTTTCGCCTGGAACCGAGCCTTTCTCTCTCTGCAATCAAACCTTCACCATTTTCACCCAAACCAAGCTTTCTCTCTCTAAGATTCACCCTATTCTGGACAAAATTAGACAAAGAGGCAAGAGACAAAGTTATTCCTCTTGGTAAGAAGAACAACATACTAGAAAATCAAAGGTGGGCTTGAGCAAAGGGAAGAGACAAGCGTTCTACAACTTGGTCAACAAAGGATAAGCTAGGTAAGCTCACAAAATCCTTGGTTTAAGCATTATTATTGGGTACATTGGTGAATAAATGCATTTATACATATATTTGGTTGAAAATGTTTAAGGCATGATGGAACCAACAAATTGGTTTAGTTAGAAGATTTAATGTGGATGTCTTATGATGGCTATGAGTTAGCTTAAGTGTTGATAAAGGTGTAGAAAGAGTTTTAAGATAATGTTGAGTTAGAATCAGTAAGAGAAAGAGATAAAAAGTGAAAATGATGTACATTGATGATTTAATGATGTGTGTGGACAGCTCGAGAATCCAATGCGGGAAACGAGGCTAGTTCGAGAACCGAGGATAGTGCACCACTTAAGGTGTAAGAGGTAAGGGAAAATGAACCATTTGTGCTTGTGAGTTTTCTAGTCAATAAAAACGTTTTACGAGCATGGAAAGAGTTTGATGAATGAGCATGTTTTATGAGATGATTTGATTGTTGATAAATGTGTGAGTGTTTTACCGGTTTGAGCTCGGTTTTGATGTGATTTGTGTAATTGTGAACACATATGGTTTATAACCAGAAAAGGTTTTGCGATAACCACTATGAGCTCTACGTGAAAGTAAAATGATTTATATACAATAATGGCATGTTTTTACTGTGAGTGTTTTGCCGGTTTGAGCTTGATTTGATGAGTTTTGTGTAAATGTGAGCACAACGTGTTATAACCAAAATGGGTTTTGTGATAACCACTAAGAGCTCTACGTGAAGGCAAAACAATGTTTACTGAGACTATGACTTACCATGAGATGCACATCGAGTTTTGCTCTTCTAGCATGAAAGGTCGGGTCGTGCTATAGTAGCATGTAAGACCGATATCTCCGTTCAAGTAACGTGAGATGACCCCACTACGCAGTAGCGATGGGTGGCTTTGCTTTTATAGCATGTAAGACCGGGTTGTGCTGTGATAGCATGTAAGACCGATGATTGTATGACTCTGATCAAGTCTATAGCGAACCATGGCCATATGTGTATTATTGTCGACGAAATCCCTCGATTGGGGATGTCCGCCTAGGGGACGAATTCAATCGTTGTGATTTGCCTATGAAGATGAGTTTTATCTGAGTTTTATAAATGCCTAGTCTCAATTTACTTGATGATGATGTGATTTTACTACTGTGATTTATATCACGCTATGAGATTTGATATAATGTGATTAGTGATTTTATCACGTGCTTTATGCTAATGTCATTGTTTCTACCGTCATATTGTGTTTGTATTGTATTTGTGATGATGATTTTTATAACTTCCCTTATCTTCCTTATGAGCGTTTTGAGAGCTCACCATTTTTCCTCCCCCTCCAAATTACTTGAAGTAAGCGAGATAGAGCCTGCCACGTACGTGATATAGGTTGGTGGACAAGATCTCCCCATGTTATCGCTTGTACACGCATAAGGTATAATTCAGTTCATTTTGTATCCAGACAATGATGTAATAAGACATTTGTGATATGTATTTTGGGATGTAATTAGGATGATATGAAAGAAATGAGTTGAGATTTATGGGTTGATTTTTTTTTGGATATTATGTAATTGATGTCATTAAGTGTGAATTTTGTGATCTTGGGTATAATGACTAGCTTTGACGTAAGTGATTAAATGACACTATTTAGGATTGCACCCAGAGTTGTTAGTTTTAGTCTAAGAAAAATTTTAAATTAGCTCTATTTTCAGCACTTTCAGGCTATCACATATATAGTTTTTGAGTTACTTACAATGCTTTAAGAGTCATGATCTTATTCACCTAGTACAGCATATTCAACTATATGAAGTCCATCAATTTCCTCTTTTCCTTCCTACTCCATTATATTGTATGTGTGCACATTGTACATATATAAGCAAAACATTTTATCTACATTTGCACATATATTACTCACACACACACACCCATATGAACCCGTATATATTTTTATCCATTTCCTCCTTCCATTTTGTTCTCATCATAATCATTTCATCACTTCTTCATTTTTCATTCTTCATTATTCATTCAATGAAAAATATATTTGAAATCTAAATTATAACATCTAAATATCGCCCCAAGACCTACATATTCTATAAAACATATTCATCCATTTCACATTTTAAAATATATACTTGTTGATGTTGCCTGGTAAAACGACAACGGGATTACAACTTCCACGTATTCAGATTGCGCTAACGACAAAAAGGTGACATCGATGGGATTTCTTCCACGTGTTCTTCGTATATTCTGCAAAAACAACAAGAATCAGAGGGCGCAGGGATTTGTCCCTGCACGCGCACTCCGATGATTAAGTTAGAAAACTGAAGTTTTGTATATAGGGGGAAGAGAATTGTGTTTTTCAGAATCTAGAGTCTTATCTTTTTTTCTGTGTTGTCCTCCTCTTCTGAGAGCTCACCTGGGGTATTTATAAGTTTCTTCCGAGTCGGTTCGAGCTGAGGTCCAGGCACGTGTCTGGCGGCGACAGAGTCATTGAGCACTCTATCGCGTTTCGGGCTAGACAACCTGCGGGTGAGTCTAGATGGTGGCAGAGTTCATGTGTGGACCTCTACTGCGGTCCACGCGGTAGAGTTTTGTCGCAGAGCTGACGGCATAGGTCTGTCGCAGGATATGCGGTAGAGGTCTGTAGCAGAGTATGCAGTAGAGGTCTGTAGCGACATACAGTGCCGCACAAAGCCTACGCGATAGAGTCTCTATCGCCTCGAGACTCTGTCGCATGTCAAGCTACTCTGCCGCATGGAGCTCTGTCGCTGTAACAGCCACGTGGCTTATCTTGTGTTTGACACGTGGCGGTCTCTGGTTGGTCAACTTTCTACACGCGGACTTTGATGATAGGACCACCATCAATTGCTCCCCACTCTTTGGTAGGAATTTTTCCTGCAAAAGAGGATCCGGGTCCGGATTTGCTTTTTTCGGGTCGGGGCGGATCCTTGCGCGGGGGTGGCGCAGCCGTGCGCCTATATATACTGGGTCCCTGCTGTCACAATCGCTATTGAGTTCTCTCGCGAAGACCACTCTCCCGCAGATTCTCTCGCACTCTGTCGCAACTCTCCCGCAACTCTGCCGCAACTCTGCCGCATAACGTTACAGTGTCACAAGTCTACCGTCAGATCTTGAAACTGTGTCGCCCGTTCTTTTGTTGTCTTCCTTTTAGGTAAACTCTGTCGTCCATAATTGTTTTTGATTTCCCTCGAACTTCTAAAATGGCTGGCCATGGTGTAGGAAAACAAATAGACCTAGGTGTCAAGTCGACTTTGAAGGAAGCCGACGTCCAAGACCTAGTATCTAGGTTTCCTTTGCCCGAGGGATACTCCTATAGACTTCCAACCCCTCAGGAAAGTGACATAAGTCGTGTGTCTGACGGGGTAGTTATCTTTAGGGCAGCTTTAGAATTAGGACTCCGCTTCCCGTTATCCGACTTTGGGGCTTCTTGCCTTAGGACTCATAGGATTGCCCCGAACAGCTGCATCCTTACACATGGATGTAGTTAATAGGTTTTACCGTGCATTGCCACCTAAGGGGCGTTTCTCCATCTCTTCCCCTTCTCGATGTCTTTTTCAGATTTTGAGGTAGCCCCGGTCTAGTCCCTTACTCACTTCAGCGGGTGTATATGCCGGGATTCGAGAACAGGCTATTCAAAAAACCTGCCAATAAGCTCCACGATTTTGAATCGGAGTGGCTTGTTGTGGAGATGCTTAGGGGCCTGGATTTCCCTACTCGCTGGGAGACTAGGCGTGAAATCCCCAAGGGCCCCCGGATTGCTACTCTTAGAGAACAGCTGGCCTCAGACGTCGATAGGTTATTGGTGGATAGACCCATTAGCCTTACAGCCTTTTATCAAATGAAAATTTGATATTAGCTGGCTGGGGCGTGGGTCCTATCCCTATTGTCGGCCCTTCTATCCGTTCTTCTGATCCTCCAGCTTCAATTTCTCCTGAGTTGAACCCCGACCCTCCTAGGCCACAGGAAGACATAGGGAGCACCAATGTAGAGTCTAGTTCTAGTAGCGAACCTTTAGCTGACCTGACTGGCTGGGAAGGGTTCGGTTCAACTTTCATGGTGCTCCTTGACGACGACACGATAAATATAGAGTCCCTTCAGGAGCATTTTGATTCTCCTGACGGTAACCTTTTATTCCTTTTACTGCTTACTGTTTTTGATCAGTGTTTGACCACTTATTTGTTTTCTTTCTTTTTTGTAGAAATGAGTCACTTTCGAAGATCCTTAGCGCGTCAAACATCAGAGGCCGATCCATCTAGTGCTCCCACCAGGAAGAGGCCGCGTGTAGCTGACGAGGTTTGTAGCGAGGCACCGGTCCCTTCTCAGTTGCCTCGGGCTCGGACAGCTCCCGTTTCTAGGCCAGCGATGCCTCTTCCTCCCCTGAAACAAAGGGATCCCTCTCGGGATAGGGGAAGAGTTCCTTCCTCTTCACGGAGAGCATCCAGTTCGTATGGACGGTCCAGCTCCGAAGAGCGCGCTGAGTGCAACATAATTCCGTCCCAGCGAAAGAACCGGAGGCGCTTGTATGTCGAGGCGTCGATGGCGACTAGGCCAATTCTCTCGAGGGTAGGCCCCATTGATGAGAGGTCCTACCCTGTGGATGGTGGTTTTATCATGAGGGGGTCGAGTTTCGGGTTTACCCGGGAGTCCGTGACAACGATACCTTAGATACTCCCGGGGTAGCTTCTCGACTGAGTTGGGCTACTATTCTCCCAAGGGACGAGGCTAGAATATTCAGGAACTATCCGGAGGGAGAGGACTTGGCTGATATGGAGGCGATAAGGGTAATTTTTTTGTTCCCCTTTGTTTAACCTCTTTTTGCTGTGCTTTTGAGTTTGACATTTTATATTTCTTTGCAGCTGGCTCAGAGGACCGTGGCCAATAACGCTCAACACCGGGCCTATCGGGAGCGAGCCGATAAGGAAATTCGGGAGTTAAAAGACAAGGTTATGGAGCTATCGAACACTATCAACAACTTGTCCAAACTTCCGGACGTGGTACGAAATTTAGAGGAGCAGCTCTCAAAGGCACGACAGGATTTGGACCAGGCCAAGGGGGATCTTACCGTCGAGGCGGCCCGATCAAGTAAATTCCACGAGGATCTTCAGGAGGCCCATGCCGAGCTGGATCGTATGTAGTCCAACTATGGGTCCTTGCTCACTCGTAATCAGGAGCTCGAGCATCGCGTTGCCGAGTTAGAAAGTCAAGCTACTCCTGTACTGACCCGAGTGGAGATTGATAGCATACGGGCAGAGGCCGTGAAGGAGTACCGCCTTTCCAAGGATTGCTTAAGGCGGAAGGAGGATTTCTCGAATCCCTACGTGAAATACGGATTCTACCATGCTCGGTCATGGTTAGAGAAGCATAGGGAAGGAGAGGAATTCCCCGAGCTCTAGTACACGGATGAGGCGATGCTGTTTGAGGCTCCCGACTGGACTAAATATGAACCCGGGGCAGAACCAGCGGACGAGCTTTTCCAGAGGACTGCCCAGGATGATCTAGCCAACCTCACCGGTCCTTGAGAGCCCGCGGACCTGGGCGATGCTCCCGAGCCTATTGGCGCTCTTCTTGACTTGGACGGTGAGGAGGGTCAGCAGTCCTTAGGGAGCGAGGGTCCGTCTGCAGCTGATCTCCAGCCTCCTCCTGAAGATTGAGTTTTTGTTTTTGTTTTTTGTTTATCTTTTCAAGTATTCTGTTGTCATTTTGTTTTGATTTTATACTTTTGTCAGATGTAATCGTAAAGATCTACTAAAGATCTACTTGTAATGATTTTTTGAATGAAATGAAATCCAGAGTTTTGTTCATGCTTTGTATCACATTACTTCTCTATTTATCATTTATCATCCTTTGTCTGTTTGTTTATTTTGCTTGTACATATTTGTTTTGAATGTATTCGTGTATGGTCCCCAACTCTTGATAGAAAGATATATTTTCAGAAAGAGGTTTTCGTATAAACATATCGTTTTCTGAGGCGTGATTACTATGACGCAAGTGCGTCTTCAGTTTTTACAGCCTTTATATTTTTGTCGCCTGGCCACAGTGACGCATAGCGCCTCAGGCTCTTGCGGCTCGTTGGTTGTACGCTTAGCCACAGTGACGCATAGCACCTCAGGCTCTTACAGCTCTTTTGATTATACGCCTGGCCATAGTGACGCATAGCGCCTCAGGCTCTTACGGCTTGTTGATTATACGCCTGGCCACAGTGACGCATAGCGCCTCATGCTCTTACGGCTCGTCTGATTGCACGCCTGGCCACAGTGACGCATAGCGGCTCAAGCTCTTATGGCTCATCTGATTGTACGCCTGGCCACAGTGATGCATAGCGCATCAGGCTCTTACGGCTCGTCTGAATATACGCTTGGCCACAGTGATGCATAGCGCCTCAGGCTCTTACGGCTCTTCTGAATATACGCCTTGCCACAGTGACGTATAGCGCCTCAGGCTCTTACGGCTCGTCTGATTATACGCCTGGCCACAGTGACGCATAGCACCTCAGGCTCTTATGGCTCTTCTGAATATACGCCTGGCCACAGTGACGCATAGAGCCTCAGGCTCTTACGGCTCGTCTGATTATACGCCTGGCCACAGTGACGCATAGCGCCTTAGGCTCTTACGGCTCTTCTGATTGTACGCCTGGCCACAGTGACGCATAGCGCCTCAGGCTCTTACGGCTCGTCTGAATATACACCTGGCCACAGTGACGCATAGTGCCTCAGGCTCTTACGGCTCTTCTGAATATACGTCTGGCCACAGTGACGCATAGCGCCTCAGGCTCTTACGGCTCGTATGATTATACGCCTGGCTACAGTGACGCATAGCGCCTCAGGCTCTTACGGCTCTTCTGAATCCTGTCACAGAATTTAGATATATAACAGCTGGAAACGTATGACAATAATAGTATCTTGTGATAGCAAAAAATATGAGATTATAACGTTCAAGAAAGAAAATATAGCGATTAATTCAAATACAGTTTTAAGTGATTTGAATTCCATGTTTTTCCTATTTTCTTTCCTTGTAGAGTTTCCAGGATACAGGTTTTGGGCCCAATCTTCCGTCTGATTCGGTATGGACCTTCCCAGTTGGCTCTAAACTTTTCGTCTTCTCTCAAAGCGTTAGTGATGTGTGACTTTCTGAGCACTAGATCTCCCTCAGACATTGGTCTGTCTCTCACCCAGCTATTATAGTAGTTGGCCACCCTTTGATGATAGGATGCCAATCGAATAGCCGCGGCTTCTCGATGCTCGTCAAGTAAGTCGAGGTTTTCCCTTAGTGCATGTGAATTCTCTTCTTCTACTAAGGGTACCATTCTGGGTGATAGTGCGCCAATTTCCACGGGGATCAGTGCTTCAGCACCGTATACGAGACTGAATGGCATTTCTCCGGTCGACACACGATTGGTGGTACGATATGCCCATAGAACACTAGGCAATTCGTCCACCCATGTCCCTTTAGCTTTGTCTAACCTGGTCTTCAGCCCATGAAGAATAGTTTGATTACTGACTTCGACCTGTCCGTTGGCTTGAGGATATGACACCGAAGAGATCCTTAGCTGAATGCTGAGGCTTTTACAGAATTCGCAGAAGGCATTACAATCAAATTGCTTCCCATGGTCGACATTTAAGATGCGTGGGATTCTGAATCGACAGATAATGTCTTTCCATACCATCGCCTCGACTTTCTTTTCTGTGATTGTAGCTAAAGGTTCTGCTTCAATCCACTTTGTGAAGTAGTCGGTGGCGACTAATAGGAATTTTCGTTGGCCCGTAGCTAATGGAAAAGGCCCTAGAATATCTAACCCCCATTGTGTAAAAGGAATTGGTTGTATCGTACCTTGAGAAGGGGTCACTGGGGCTGTTGTGATAGGCACAAACCTTTGGCATTTGTCACAGCTACGGGTTTGGTCCGTTGTATCTTTCTTCAACGTCGGCCAGTAGAATCTTGATCGCAGTATCTTGGCAGCAAGGGCTCTAGCTCCTAAGTGTTCGCCACAAATCCCTTCGTGCACTTCAGCTAGGGCGTAATTTGCTTGCTCCGGTCCCAGACACTTTAACAAGGGTGACAAATATCCCCTTTTGTACAGTTCCCCGTTGATGAGTGTGAATTTTGCCCCTTGTATTCTTAAGCGACAAGCCTCGTCCTTATCTTGGGGGATTGTACCTTCAGCGAGATATTGTTTGAATGGGGATCTCCAGTCATCTCCCGTTTCAATGTCAAAGACCTTGACTCCTTCAATACTAGGCCGTTCGAGCCTCTCAACCTTCACTATCCTTCCTCTGGTTTCGGTGGAAGAGGCTAACTTAGACAATGAATCAGCATGTGTGTTATCGGATCGGTTGATTTGTATCAGCTGAAAGCTTGTAAAAGTTTATGCCAAAGATTGGACTTTCTTCAGGTAAGGGACCAACATCGGTTCTCGAACCTCATATTGGTCGTTGAACTGGTTCACCACCAACTGAGAGTCACTACGTGCTACCAAGTGGTGAACCTGCAGCGTTTCGGCCAGCCTCATCCCGGCTATCAAAGCCTCGTACTCCGCTATGTTGTTTGAGCTGGAGAACCCAAACCGTAAGGAGTATTCTAGGGATTCCCCCTCTGGTGATATCAAGACTACACCTGCCCCGCTTCCGTTTGCACTTGATGCCCCATCAACATACAGCAACCATGGTTGAGTTTCCCTCTCATCGCTGTCGCTTGGGCTAGTGCATTCCATTATAAAATCTGCCAAAGCTTGACCCTTGATGACCTGTCTGGGTTGGAACGTGATATCATATCCTCCGAGTTCCACTGCCCATTTCACTAGTCTTCCTGAGTGTTCAGGCTTCTGAAGGATTTGTCTTAACCGTTGATCCGTCAGGACAATGATGGGGTGAGCCTGAAAATAAGGGCGCAACTTGCGCGAGGCCATCACAAGGCCTAGCACTAACTTTTCGACAAGCGGATAACGGGTTTCTGGGTCTAGCAGTACTTTGCTCACATAGTAGATGGGACGGTACACCATTTCATCCTTATTTAGTAACACCGCACTGACAGCGTGATCACCGATTTCCAAGTACATATACAATTGTTCCCCTTTGAGGGGCCTTGTCAGCAAAGGTAACTGCTTAAGATATTCTTTGAGGTCCTCAAAGGCCTTTTGGCAATCTCCCGACCATTCAAAATTCTTTCCTCCCAGTAGAGTTTTGAAGAAAGGCAAGCTCCTTTCTGCTGACTTTGACAGAAAGCGATTCAGAGCTGCTATTCTGCCTGTCAATCTCTGGACCTCTCTTACGGTGGCTGGGGGTTTCATGTCAATGACTGCCTGCACCTTTTCGAGATTAGCCTCAATACCCCTGTTGGTGATCATGAAGCCCAAAAACTTCCCTGAACTCACCCCGAACAAGCACTTTTCGGGGTTTAGCTTTAAATTGAATCTCCTCAGTACTTCGAATACCCGGGACATCTGATGAGCATGAGACTCTCCTGCTCGGCTCTTGATAATCATATCGTCCACGTAGGCTTCCATGGTATTTCCCAGAAGATCTTTGAATACTTTGTTCACCATTCGCTGATATGTAGTTCCAGCGTTCTTTAAACCGAACGGCATTACCTAATAGCAATATATTCCATCATCGGTTATAAAAGAAGTCTTCTCTTCGTCTTCTGGGTGAAGCATGATTTGGTGGTATCCGAAAAAGGCGTCTAAGAAGCTGAGGAGTTCGTATCCGGATGTCGCATCCACAAGTCTATCTATCCGGGGTAGGGGGTATGAATCTTTAGGGCAGGCTTTGTTCAGATCAGTGAAATCTACACACATTCGCCACTTCCCATTAGACTTCTTTACCATTACCACGTTGGCTAGCCATTCAGGGTAATAGACTTCTCGGATGAATCTGGCATTTAGGAGCTTATTTACTTCTTTAGTAATTGCTTTTTGTCTTTCCGGGGTAAAGTTTCTATTTTTCTGTTTGACAGGCCTATGCCCGGGTAAGATGTTAAGCTCATGGCAGATCACTTCGGGATCAATCTCGGGCATGTCTGCTGGGGTCCGAGCGAAGACATCCGAGTTTTCTCTCAGGCATTTAACTATCTCACTCCTTGCTTGTTCGTTTAGCTGAGTCCCGATGAATGCCTTCTTCTCTCCGTCTCCCCTTGTTAGCTTAATGGCTTCCGTTTCCTCTACGGGCTGAGGCTTGGGCGGATCCTCTATACACAAAGTCTCCTTTCTTTGTGCTCCTTTGTTGGCGGTAGAAGCGATATAACAAGTGCGGGTACTCTTCTGATCTCCTCGCACTTGCCCGACTCCGTTGGGAGTGGGGAACTTCATTAACAGATAGCAAGAGGATATCACCACCCTCATGTCGTTCAGTACAGGTCTACCCAGGATTATGTTGTAAGCAGCAGTGGTTGACCTTACTACCATGAATAATACTTGCCAGGTCACATCCTTCGGATTTTCACCGAGAGTCACAGGTAACTCTATAGACCCAGCTACCTTCACCCTTTCACCCGTAAATCCGTATAGTGGCGTCATGACAGGCCTTAACCTATCTTCGGATATGCTCATTTTTTGAAGCAATTCCAATATATTAGGTTTACCGAGCTCCCGTTATCGACCAGGATTCTGCTCACTGGGTGTTTCGCCACTACCGAGGATATCACTATTGGGTCGTCATGAGGCATGACGATGTCACCCTTATCAGCTGGGGTGAACATGATAGGCTCTTCATCCGATCTCTCCTCCATTACAATGTTAACCTGATATGCCTGCCTTGCATAACTCTTACGGGAAGTAGAGGAGCTTCCCGCCATCGATTCCCCTCCTGCAATAACATTTATTGTCGGGGCGGTAGGTTCGTTGTTTGGCGGATTGGCACGGGAGACCGTAGGCCTAAATGCTTCATTCCTTGGCCTATTTCTTCCGTTATAGTTATTTGTCCCTATCCGCGGACGGTCATTCCTTTGGTCACGCAGAGGATAACGGAGTTTTCGCTTCTCCACAGGAAGCGGTTGATTTTCCCCTCTCTGGCCAGTCTTTCTAACTGATCCATTAAATCTCTGTATCTCTCTGTTGGGTGGCCGTGAGCACAATGGAATTCGCAGTAGGCATCAGAGTTTCGTCCTACATCCCCAATCTTCTTCTTGGGGAATTCCAACAATCCTGCCCCTTCGATAGCTGCCAGTATCGCAGTGCGAGGCTCGTTCAACCTGGTATAACCTTCATACCTGAGCCTAGGGGCTTTGTCTACTCTCACGGATCTGGGGGAGCTTCTTTCGGGTGCATCTCTTTCTCTCTTCTTTCCTTCCTTTGCTTCCCTGGGCTGTATCATCTTCATCACCTCTTCTTGGGCCACATACTTATTGGCCCTAGCAAAGAGATCGGAGAGTGTCATTGGCTGATCAAGAGAGAGGGATTCTTGCAGCTTTTCGGAGCTCGTCCCTTGCAACATTGCAGCCATGGCTACCCCTACCGGTAGATCTTCTACCTCCAAGGTTACATCTTGGAAGCGGTCTACGAAGCTCTTCAAGGATTCTTTATTCCCTTGTTTAAGAGTGAGTAGATAAGTAGCGTCCTTCTTTCTCTGGCTGTGGATCATAAAGACTTTCAGGAATTCATTTCTCAATTGGTCGAAGGAGGAGATTGAACCTTCGCTCAACCTGTTGAACCACTTCAAAGCGTGCCCGGACAGTGTGAAAGAAAAAGCCCTGCACATAATTTCGTCCTCCCACCCATGCAGCAGCATGAGGGACTCATAGCTTTGTATGTGATCGTAGGGGTCTACTTTACCGGTGTAAGTAGTCATGGAAGGCATCTTGAATTTCTTCGACAAAGGCTTGTTCATGATCTCCGGACTGAATGGAATTCTCCTCTTTCGGCTATCGTCCAGAGACACCAGTTTTCTCTTTTCTAAGATCCTTTGGACGACTTTCTCCACATTTTCTGACTCTCGGACTGAGTACGGTCCTGTCCCTTCGGGTCTAGAAGAGTCCGACTGATAAGCACCCCTTCTGACACCTCCCATTCTGGGGCTTGACATTTTGAGACCGTCTCGTGGGTTAGAACCCTTCTGTCTTCGTCGCTCCCCAGCTCTATATTCTTCTAACTCATGTTCCAACTCAACGGGAGAAAGGCTGCGCCATGTGGGAGAACTCTGCCGCTTATAGACCGCGGGAGGACTCTGTCGCATACGTGCTGCGGGAGATCTCTGCCGCGTGATGACTGCGGGTGAGCTCTGCCGCCTATCTGTTGCGGGTGAGTTCTGCCGCACAGGTGCTACGGGCGAACTCTGCCACCCTCGGTCCGTGGGTGAGCTCTGCGGTATGCCTGCTGCGGGAGATCTTTAAGGTCTACGGACCGCGAACCAGTACTGCCGTCGATCTACTGCCGGAGAGCTCTGCCGCCCACGGATTGTGGGTGAGCTCTGCCGCCCGTCTGCAGCAAGAGAGCTCTGAAGTCTGCGGTCTGCGGGTGAGCTTCACCGCCTGTCTGTCGCGGGAGAGCTCTGGAGCCTGCGGTCCGCGGGTGAGCTCTGTCGCCTGTCTCTCGCGAGAGAGCTCTGAAGCCTGCGGTCCGCAGGTGAGCTCTGCCGCCTGTCTGTCACGGGAGAGCTCTGACGCGTTGGGTCAACGGTAGCATTCACTTCCCTTAACCCTGCCACAGGGTGATTCCTTTGAAATGCGGTAGAGTTCGGGGCCAATCTTGTGGCATCATTTAGCGCTCCTGGCCCTTGTCCAACACTCACCAGGGTGGAGGGTTGGCCTCTTTCATAGGTCTGCCTTGGGATGTTTTCCCCCACCAACTGCTGCACTTTATGGGGTAAGCTGAATTGGGGGAGAGCGTCTCTGAAAAAGCTCACCATAGCTTTCAATGCTGTCATCGTCTCCTCATTTTTGCGTTTCAGGGTCTCAAATTCCTCTAGAGAAACTAAGGCTCCTCTGTCATCCCTTTCACTATGTCTTCGTCTTGGTTCTGACCTGACAGGGGGGCTCACAGAATTTTGCTCCCCTGTCCCTCCTGCTGTAGAACGTGTCCTCACCATTTTGATAGGGAACCTGACTTTTTGTCCTGATTCCCACAGACGGCGCCAATTGATGTTGCCTGGTAAAACGACAACAGGATTACAACTTCCACGTATTCAGATCGCTAACGACAAAAACGTGACGTCGATGGGATTTCTTCCACGTGTTCTTCGTATATTCTGAAAAAACAACAAGAATCAGAGGGCGCAGGGATTTGTCCCTGCACGCGCACTCCGATGATTAAGTTAGAAAACTGAAGTTTTGTATATAGGGGGAAGAGAATTGTGTTTTTTAGAATCTAGAGTCATATCTTTTTTTTGTGTTGTCCTCTTCTTCTGAGAGCTCACCTGAGGTATTTATAAGTTTCTTCCGAGTCGGTTCGAGCTGAGGTCCAGGCACGTGTCTGGCCGCGACAGAGTCATTGAGCACTCTGTCGCGTTTCGGGCTAGACAACCTGCGGGTGAGTCTGGATGGCGGCAGAGTTCATGTGTGGACCTCTACTGCGGTCCACGCGGTAGAGTTTTGTTGCAGAGCTGGCGGCATAGGTCTGTCGCAGGATATGCGGTAGAGGTCTGTAGCAGAGTATGCGGTAGAGGTCTGTAGTGACATACAGTGCCGCACAAAGCCTACGCGATAGAGTCTCTATCGCCTCGAGACTCTGTCGCATGTCAAGCTACTCTGCCTCATGGAGCTCTGTCGCTGTAACAGCCACGTGCCTTATCTTGTGTTTGACACGTGGAGGTCTCTGGTTGGTCAATCTTTCTACACATGGACTTTGATGATAGGACCACCATCACTTGTAAACACATTCCTATACCAACATAGTCAAAACTCAACATAGAGCCTTACCCCTTGAAAACTTCCAAAATCGAGACCATCTTCCGTTCGATATCTTGTTCTCAAAAACCGAACCTTAAACTCTTTCTGCTAGCCGATATTTCAGCACCAGGACTCCATGCACCAGTCTTGTCTCCAGCACGTTTCCGTCTCTTGGTTTCACTGCTCAACTTCAAATTGAATTTACTCCAGCCATGTACAATTTGTTAAACTCAAAGGAAGACCCTCTGTTGGTTGTCTTCCTTACGTGACAACAGCCTTTGAACCTCCCCGAAGATGCCGAGAATTTTAGCCTCACTCACATTCTTTTGGCTTTCTCTCTCTCTCTCTCTCTCTCTCTCATATTCTCTCTCTCTCTCTTTAACTGCATACTCGATACCTCCCCTGATTCCACCACGTTCTGCTTCAATTTTTTTCTTTTCCAGAAAATGCCAACTTCCCACCTTTCTCAGCCACACATCAGCCGAACTTTGCCCTTGAGAAAACTTCAGATTAGTAAGCGTCCCCTGTCCTTCGAACTTTTCACAGCTAGCAACATCCTCCCTGCCGACTCTGTTTCCATTTTTTCTCTACTTTCGGGTTTTCAGTCACTGCAGTGGACCGGCATTTTCTGCTTCAGCTCCTGTTTCACAGCCCCAGCAACAACATTCTCCAGCCACAATGTCGACCCTTCCAACTCCTCTTTTGATTCCAACTTCAGACTACCACCACAGTTTGTCCGGCTCATAACTCTGCCTTCGTTTTCCAGCTTCAATTTTTGGATCTCCCTTCTTCTTTTCCTTCCCTCTTTGTATCTTTTTTTTTCTCAACTGCAGTTCAGCTCAGCAGAGGCTTCTCTGCTTCAATTTCTGCCTTCCACTTTGGTCTTCAGCTTCCGATTGCAGCTTCAGTTCTCTTCTCTTCCTTCTTTCTTTTTAATCATTATCGCATTTGCTCCTCATCATATTCGTGCAAACTTGGGTGCGAGAACAAGAGTGGCAGGGGACCTTGACTCAGACAGATTGACGTTGAGCATAGTGAGAGACACGGAATAAAGCTTGTTTATTGTTGAAAAATGAGAGTATTCAGACAAAACAAACTAAATGACGTCAAAACTACAAAATCAAATTTTTACATTAGAGACGGATTTAGCTACGGACACCGGTATTTAAGAACACAAAATCTAATCAACAACGGAATTTCGTTGTTGGTACTAATCTCCAACAGAATATAAAGTTAAAAAATAAAGAACAATTTTATAAATTGCTAAATCATTTGAAAAAAATTATGTTGCAATCAGAAACGAAATTTCGTAGCAGATATTCTTTTGCAACGGAATTGAAAAAAAAAATCGTTTTTATTATGTTAAAATAAAAAATTTAGTTTCGTTGCAGATACCCTTTTGCAACGGAATTTAAATACAAAATAATATTTTTAGATAAAAATAGAAAAATTTTGGGGTATCTCCAACGAAATTTCGTTGCAAATAACATTTTGCAACAGATTATTAAATAAAAATGGTTTTTCTACATTTAACTCTTTAAGAAAAAAATATGTGGGGAATCAGTAACGGAATTCTGTAGCTAATGCCCTTTAATAACGGAATATTAAATAAAAAAATTCATTTCATAAATTTTAGGGTTTTAATAAAAATAAAAAATTAAAACATTAGCTACGAAATTCCGTTACTGATATGTTTTTGCAACGAAATTTTAAGTAAATAATGATTTTTTATATAAAATTAGACAGTTTTAGGGTATATGCAACGGAATTCCGTTGCAGATTCACATTAGCAACATATTTTTAAATAAAACTTAGTTTTCAGAAATTTATCTCCTCATTTAAAACAATATATAAGGGTCATCAGCAACGGTATTCCGTAGCTGATACTCTTTTGTAACGGAATATTAAATAAAGAAATCAGTTTAGTGAATTCTAGTTTTAATAAAAAAAATTAAGGCATCAGCTACAGAATTCCGTCACTGATATGTTTTTACAACGAAATTTTAAGGAAATGATGATTTTTATATAAAATTTGAGAGTTTTGGTCACTTGCAGATTCATATTAGAAACAAATTTTTAAATACAAATTAGTTTTCCAAATTTATCTCCTCATATAAAAAAACATTTAAGGGGTATCAGCAATGGAATTTCGTAGCTGATGCCCTTTTGTAACGGAATATTAAATAAAAAAAATTAGCTTAATGAATTCTAGTTTTGTCAAAAATAAAAAACTAAGGCATCAGCTACGGAATTCCGTTACTGATGTGTTTTTGTAACCGAATTTTAAGTAAATGATATTTTTTATATATAACACTAGAGAGTTTGGGGTATCTGAAACGGAATTTTGTATTAGATACCCTTTTTTCCAACGAAATTTAAGTAAATAATGATTTTTTATATATAAAAATAAAATTTATGGGTATCTGCTACGGAATTTCGTAGCAGATACTCATTTGCAACGAAATATATTTAGAAAATTTATTTCTAACTAAGAGATAAAAATCTTGTATATCAAAGACGGAAGTCCGTTGCAACTAGTTTTTGGCAACGGAATTTATTAATATATTTTTCTCGAAATTAATGATTTTTGTTACATATTAGAGACGGAATTCAGTTGCAAATTCCGTCTCAAAACATAAAAAAAAAAAATTCCTGTATAGATTTTAGAGATGGAATTCTATTACAAATCTCGTTGCTTATTGATAATAGTAAATGTATCATTATTAGAGACAAAAATCCGTTACAAATCCGTTACAAATTGTATTTTTTTTGCGATGAAAAAATTCTGTCGCTAATATTCCGTTACAAATTCCGTTGCTTATTGATAATAGTAAATGTACTATTATTAGAGATAGAAATCCGTTACAAATCCATTGCAACTTGTATTTTTTTGCGACGAAAAAATTTCGTCGCTAATATTCCGTTGCTAAAAGTATGTATTTTTGTAGTGTTAAAACCCATTAGTAACTGGTTACAAAATCCAATTTGGTAATCATAACCTAAACTCATTCCAAGTCAAATAAGAAGGCTGAATTTCATGACTTAATAACTAAGTCTTTAGGTTATAAAACCAGCCAACACATTGTCTTCTTTATCCCATCATTCTCGGCAAACAAGGAAACACTATTACCAAACCATATTCAAGCTTCTTCTTCATCCCATCATTCTCGGCAAACAAGGAAACACTATTACCAAACCATATTCAAGCTTTCTCTCACTAGAAATCACTAGGTTGGAGACATATTTGAAACTTGCAATCTTCATGGAAGTTGTTCTAATAAGAGGGGATTAACATACTTTGAAATTGGCTATCGAGGAGTCATATTGAGAGAGACAAATTTGGAGGAAGTCTCGGCCACAAGGAGAAGTGTAAGCTAGGTATAATTTCAAGCTTCCAAATTCATATATGTTAATCTATGAATTATTCTAAGTTGATTGGTATATGTTTTATGCATTGGAACACATGAAATCACCATGAACTAAGGTCGGCCGAAAATGGGTAATTGTAAATTGATGAATACCCATATGATTTTAAGGCATGAATAGGTTGGTATACATGTGTTTATGATTATGGCATAGTTAGTTTTAATCAATTTGGTGTATTTATTGATGAATTGAAGTTGGTAATCAAGGTGTTTGATAAAATACCTAAATGAACTAAGTTAAGGGTTAAGAACATTGTCAACCAAGTGTATGACAAAATGCCTAAGTAAAAAACTGGCCAAATGGCCTTGAAGTGGCGTGGCACTTGGCCATGGGTGGCATGATGGCTCTCAGCCACATGCCATGGCCGAGAGGTCAAATGGGTCAAACCAATTTGGTTTCGACCCAATGAGAGGTTATGGGCTTCAGACAAGCCCAATAAGAGTTGGTGGGCCCCATAAGCCCAATAAGCCCTACGTAAATGAATAGTAAAATAAAAATAGGTTTAAGACAATGTTAGGCTCATTAAGGTTCATCGAGGCCTAATAAGTGTAAACTGGCCCATTAAGTGAAATAGACTATATTAAATGTGAAATACAGTAGGAAAAGTGTAATTAACCTGATGAATGGTTATATACAGCTTTGGAGTTTGTATCGGGAGCTGATCGGACTGCGTGATTGAGGAGCACTGAAGAAGTGAAATCACATGACGTGATTTGAGGTAAGGGACTTTTGCGAGTAGTTAGAGATATCTACGCGTACTTTCGTTTGCTTTTACATTCACTTAAAAAGTCTGAGAGTCAGAGAAAGTAAATAATATTTATAGCGACCCGATATGAGTAAATTACGATTTTGCCCCTGTTAGGTAAAAAGTCAACTTTTGGAAAAAGTTGTAAAAAGTATGGAAACCATGTTTTTGAGTATTTTTACTATTGTTTAGCAGAAGAGTAGATAGATGGGCTAATGTTTTCATGGTTGATGAGAAATAACACAATTTATAGTGCTGATTTTTATGTTTTGAAAATCATCCATTTCAAAGAGCCATCTATCGAATTCTGTGAGAACAAATCATGTTGGAGCACAGCTCGCACTTGATTTCATATGTTTTCCACATAAATTAGTGTCGAAGTATGATTCGCACTAAATTTTCATGACATGCATGATAGAGTACTTGAGCATTACTCGTACTCAGTTTTATATGAAATATGCATGATAGAGTGCTGAAACAATTCTCGTACTCAGTTTTATATAGTTTACACATGACATAGTACTGGAGTGATTACTCGTACTTGATTTGAAACATGAACTATGCATGACCTAGTGCTGGAGGATTACTCGCACTAGTGTTCGATATTTTGAGATGCATAAACAAAGTTTGAGCGAGGTGTTGACTATAAATCACACTTAAGGCGCGCACTGTAGTTTTATTGTGATATATAAGACATGTTTAAAACCATGACGATTTTCTCATATAGACTGAATGCCACATTGTTAGATGTTCGCACGTGGATCTAGAGACGTGACATTAATTATCCATTGAGATAGGGTCAACGGGTGTACGTTTACCATGTATGTGTCACAGAGTACATTGTATCGTGTGTTGTTATGATGTGTGGAGTTGAGGAATTGATAGCTGGCGGTAGTGAGGATTTGACCCACCTCCCGTTGCAGCAGTGATGCCTCGAACACTAGGTACCGTATAGCCTGAGATCACCATTATAGGATATGGCTATAGTCCAGGATATTATTGCATATAGCCACCAAGTCTCACATGATATATCACATGTTTTCATGATATGGGTAGACCTGAGGGATGGGTCGAAACCCGATTGTTGTGTTGTGAATGATTGAAATGCCATATTTACTATGATTTGAATATAAATGGCATGATTTATTTAAAGACATTATGAAATGATAAAGATGCACTGTTTTGCATGAAACACCTATATTTAAGAACTCAACATGATTTCTATGCATGAGATTTAATCTGTACAATTATATATATTTTAAATTCATGCTTTAAAAGTGAGTTAAGGGAATAATATTTTCAAAGCAATGCATTATTTTTTAGTAGATAGTGTGGATGTCTACTTGCTTGCCTGATTTCCTTACTGAGCTAGTGAGCTCACCCCTTTCATTTTCCACCTTTCTAGAGAGCATCCGCAGTAGAGTGAGTACAGCTGAGGGTTAGCATTTCTTTTGTCTGCTGTCATTTCCCATCGAACAAAAAGTATACACAAATCACGTATGATTTTGTATCTGAACATATAGCAGCACAGTGATGTAAACGATGTAAGTTACGAGGATGTATTTGTATTAAATTTTATGTGAACTCACTTATGATATATAAGTATTTACAATCAATAGATAATTTTATTGGCATGTATGCAAATGTGTGGAATGAATGGTACGGTAAGTAAAGTTGATGATGTTAATACCGAATCACAGGCCAATTGTTAATAAGGAGAAAGGTAAGTAAAAAATAAAAAATTAGTAGTGGTTTTTAGTGAAGTTACGGTCGTGACAAGCTAAGAGTTGTTTTTTTTTTTTTAATTGTAAAGCATTTATTTCTGAATTTTTTTAATTTATTGTTAAGCGATTATATCAATAATTTCTTGTGATTATTTTGTAAAACCTTCAAATATCAACAAAATCAAGTGCTTTTAAAATAAAAAACAAAAAAAAAAAAATTGCAGAGATTATATTTAGCTATAATAAAATTATACTGAATTCGAACCAAAGCCATACTATTTATTAATGACGAAGGAAATTATGAAATTAATAAAGAACAAAATAATATGACTAATCCCATCTCTGTTCTTGTTTCCTCTAACCTTTAACCCTTTAATTTATCTCCAATTGCCAGATACAAACATCTTTATCGTCTCAAGGACTCTATAAACTGCCCAAGACAATGCTCACCCAAATGATAGAACCCAACGGTAACCAAGTAGAACATACTAATCCCAATGAATTGGATTTTTGCTCCAACGGAGCCAATACCGCAGCATCTAAATCCGATGGCGCCTCGCTGCTCTTTGGTGACTCCACTGGAGGGTTAGTCTTAGGAGGCGAAGAAACTGGCGATGGTGCTGGTATAACAGATGAAGGAGATGGAGAAGGAGGATGCTGCTGGGGTTTTTGCCTTACAGCCATGACGATAACAATGAGCTTTTGTCCTTTGTTGCAGTAATCAGCGTTGCCACTGATAAAGAAGAAGGGACCTGAACGATCAAATGTAAATATCGAATCACCCTCTGTCAAGGATAATATTGGATTCTTGGTGTTGCAGGAGTAGTAATCTTCTCTTTTGACCAAGAGCACGGAGTCTGACCCTTTCTTGTATTTAAAAACTGCAAAACAAAGACACCGAAAGAGCATATCAGATAATCAATTCTTGCCAGATGTACATATAGAGAGAGAGAGAAATATGGCTCACAGAGAGTGTCATTGACTTGGAATCTGTTCCTTTCAGCCCAGTGATTATAGTTCTCAAAAGGGCTAACCACCCAACCATCTTTTCCACCAACATAGAACATGTAACCTTGAGATGAAATGATGAGAAAAGACAACACTATCACAATCAACAGACAACTAAAAAATCTTTTAGACTCCATTGGTACTGCAATATTTTGAAAAAAAAAAAGAAAGAAAGACACAAAGGACCAAAATCTTGTGCTAGCTAGAGAGAGGAAGATCTATAAACTATCGAGAAATGAGAGAATTGAAGCGCATTGAAGTTGGGAATTTGTAGGGGATATAAGGAGAATCGAGGACGAAGTTACCGTTGTAAAGCATCCAAAGCAAAGCACAACTTGAAATTACTTGGCAGTGGTAGTAGGTGTTAATGAAATAGCTGAGGCGTTTCATTGGGCATCTTTATTTCTTAGCTACCTCAGCTTTTACACGTTGCAACATGCAGGAGATTTAACGGCCATGGAAAATTTTTAAAATTCTTGTAGCCAGTTTAAGACAAAATTAAAGACTTATTTAATATTTGGTCTGTCCAATATTTCTTTACTATATATATTTACCTTATTTTCTTAAAAATTACTTTATATATTAACTTCATAATAAGGGAAAAGCCAGGAAATTGATTTTGTATTATATAATATATTTTATCGGACGTAATGGCATTGAAGATGACAAAATATTTACTTCTTGGAATTGGTACAGCTAATTCTTAGTAATTTGACAAGTCAAAATAAGTATAAAAAAAGTACCCAAAAATGCATGAAGTTTAAATAATATATATACATATAAGGAGAAAATTTTAATTCAATCACAAATGGTCATGTGTACAATGAAATCTAATTATATATATATATATATATATATATATATATATATATATATTTATATTATTAAAAGGTACATAGTAAATTTGACAAGATGCCTACATGAATGTTTACATGAGCATTTTTTTGAATGACACATAAGTATATATTTGTTGTTGCTCTAAATAACAATGAAATGATGCTGATATGATTTTTTTCACGTGTCTTGAATATTCTGCAAAAACAGTAAAAGTCAGAGAGGTACAGGGATCTGTCACTGCACGTGCACTTCGATGCTTAAGTCAGAAGACTGTTTAAGCAGAGTTTTTGTATGTAAAAATAGAGATTAAGGTTTTTTTTATCATACCTGGTGTATTTATAGACATTAAATCGGGCTTCATTTTTTTCAGGGCTTGTGAAAATTTTGGGCCCAAAACTATAGGATTCGGATCTGAGGTCCAAGCGCATGTCTGGGCTGCGACAGAGTTATTAGATACTTTGTCGCAGACTCAGAGTTATTAGATACTCTGTCGCAGACTCAGAGTAGTTAGATACTCTATCACGGACTCAGAGTCTGCCTCTGTGCGGATGAGTTCAACATGTGACAGAGGTTCGAAGGCCTTTGTCGCAGTTCTTTCGGCAGAGTTCTGACGTGACTCACTCTGTCGCAGTGACTCTACCGCATAGTAACTCCATCGCGGAGAACTCTACCGCATAGTAACTCTATCGCGAAAGACTCTACCGCACAGTAACTCTATCGTAAAAGACTCAACCGAGTAGAAACTCTATCACCGGAGGACTCTATCGCCACCATTCGGTATCTGTATACATACATTAACCAACAAAAGACAGCCACGCGTTAGATACAACCAACATTCGGTATCTGCCACGTGGCTTGTCCCTCTTGGTGGTTGTATCTGACACATGACTGTCTTCTGTTGGTCAATGTATGTATACGTGGACTTTAATGGGTATGACCATTATCAATTGCTCCCCACTCTTTGGTAGGAAAGTTTCCTGCGAAAGAGTATGACTTGTCTTTTTCTTTTTTTTTTCTTTTTTAACACTTGATTTACTGTTCCTGAGCTATGCCTGTTTTCTTCAACTGCGTGTACGGATTACTGTGCAAGTGCGAATACAACCGCGCTTATATATAAGTCTCAGGCATTGCGGTATCTGTTGAGTTCTCTCGCATAGAATTACTTTGTCTCTTTACTCTCCTCGCACTCTGTCGCAACTCTGTCGCAACTCTACCGCGACTCTGTCGCTAGTCCACCCCAACTCTGTCGCTAGTATATCGCGACTCTGTCGCTAGTCTACCACAACTCTTCCGCATATCATTACTGTTTCGTGACTCTGTCGTGTTAACCAATTACTCTGTCGCGCCGTTCCTGTATTGTTTGCCACAGCTCTGTCGCAAACACTCTGACGCTGTAATCAGTATCTACCTTTGCCTTTGCAAGTGCATCTTTGGTCGTTAGGTAAAATTCTCCGTCGCCGATAGTTTTTTCTTTGCAGTTTTTCTTAAGTTCCAAAATGGCCGATCATGGTGTAAGGAAGCATATAGAGCTAGGAGTTAGATCGACTTTGAAGGCAGTTGACATTTCGGATCTTATGTCAAGATTTTCATTGCATGATGGGTACTCCTATAGACTTCTAAACCCTCAAGAAAATGACATACGTAGTGTGTCCGACGAGGTATTTATTTTCAGGGCATGCTTAGAGTTAGGACTCCGTTTTCCAATATCCGACTTTGGAGCTTCTTTTCTTAAGACGCATAGGATTACCCCTGGACAACTACATCCTCACGCATGGATGCAATTAATTAGCTTTACCGTGCATTGCTGATTAAGGGGTGTTTCTCTGTCTCTTCCCTTACTTGATATTTTTTTTAGGTTCCGAGGTAGCTCCGATTTAGTTCCCTATTCTCTTCAATGGGTGTATAAGCTCGGATTTGAAAATAGGTTATTCGAAAAACCTGTAAATAAGCTTCATGGATTTGAATCGGAGTGGCTTATTGTGGAGACGCCTGGGGGCCTGGATTTCCCTACTCGTTGGGAAACTAGACGTGAAATCCCTAAGGGCCCCCGGATTTCTACACTTAGGGAACAGTTGTCTTTAGATATTAATAGATTATTAGTTGATAATCCCATTAATCTTGATACTCTTCTATCAAATAAAAATTTAACATTTGCTGGTTGGGGTGTGGGTCTTATTCCTATTGTCGGCTCCTCTATTCCTCCCTCGAATCTTCCATCATCGATTCCTTCTGAGTTGAACCCTGGACTTCTAAGGTCGCAAGAGGATATAGGGAGCACAAATAGAGAGTCTAGCTCTGATAGTGAACCCTTAGCCGATCTGAATGACTGAGAGGGGTTTGGTTCAACTATTATGGTTCTCCCAGACAATGATATGCTAAATATAGATTCCCTTCAAGAGCATTTTGATTCTCCTGATGGTAACTTTTCACGCTATTTGATTTATTGTTTGTTGGTTTTGTCCACGTTTCTGATAATTTACTCTGTTCTTTTGTAGAGATGAGCCATATTAGGCGTTCTTTAGCGCGTCAAGGGTTGGAGGGAGGTTCGTCTAGCGACCCTACTAGAAAGAAGCCTCGCTTGACTGATGATGTTCCCAGTGAGGCACCAGTTCCATCTCAATTGCCCCGGGCTCGGACCCCGTCTCCTCCTAGACAAGAGATGCCTCCTCCTTCAGAACATAGGGATCCTTCTTGGGATAGAGGGAAGGCTCCTTCCTCTTCAAGGATGGCTTCTGATTCTTCTGGACGGTCTCGATTTGAAGAGCATGCTGAGTGCAATATAATTCCATCTCAACGAAAGAATCAGAGGCATTTGTACATTGAGCCGTCAATGGGGACTAGGCCAATTCTCCCCATGATAGGTCCTATTGACGAGAGATCCTATCCCATAGACGATGGTTTCATCATGAGGGGGTCTGAGTTTCGGGTATACCCAGGAGTGCGTGATAATGAAACCTTGGATTTTCCCGGGGTGGCGTCTAGACTGAGTTAGGCCACTATTCTCCCGAGAGACGAAGCTTGAATATTCAGGAATTATCCAGAGGGGAAGACTTAGCTGATGTGGAAGCGCTGAGGGTAATCTTCATATTCTTTTTTCGTTTAATTTCTTTTTACTCTACTTTGAGTTTGACTTTTTGTGTTTCTTTTCAGCTTGCTCAAAGGACCGTGGCCAACAATGCTCAACACCGAGCCTATCGGGAGCGAATTGACAAAGAGATCCGGGAGTTGAAGGACAAAGTGACGCTATTACGCCTCAGGCTCTTACGACTCGTCTGATTTTTTACGCCTGGCCACAGTGACGCTATTGCGCATCAGGCTCTTACGCCTCGTTTGATTTTTTACGCCTGGCCAAAGTGACGCTATTACGCATCAGGCTCTTACGGCTCGTCTGATTTTTTACGCCTGGCCACAGTGACGCTATTGCGCATCAGGCTCTTACTGCTCGTCTGATTTTTTATGCCTGGCCACAATGACTCTATTGCACCTCAGGCTCTTACGGCTCGTCTAATTTTTTACGTCTGGCCACAGTGACACTATTGCACCTCAGGCTCTTACAACTCGTTTGATTTTTTACGCCTGGCCACAGTGACGCTCTTACGCCTCAAGCTCTTACGGCTTGTCTGCTTTTTTAGACCTGGTCACAGTGACGCAGTCTGATTTTTTACACCTGTCCACAGTGACGCTATTGCGCCTCAGGCTCTTACGGCTCGTCTATCTCCTGTCACAAGATTTATATTTATAAAAGTTGAAGATATAATAGAAGAACAATCTGCATAACGATCAAATAATGGTATCTTGTGATAGTGTAAACAAATAACAATAATACGAAAATATGAGGTTCAAGAAAGAAAACATAATGATTAATTCAAATACAATTTCAAATGATTTGAGTTCCATGTTTTCCCTATTTTCTTCCCTTGCAGAGTTTCCATGATGCAGGTGTTGGGCCCAATCTTTCGTTTGATTCTGTATAGACCTTCCCAGTTGGCTCTGAATTTTTCGTCTTCCCTCAAGGCATTCATGATATGTGACTTTCTAAGCACCAAATCTCCCTCGGACATCGGTCTATCTTTCACCCGACTGTTGTAGTAGTTGACCACCTTCTGATGATAGGATGCCAACCAAATAGCTGCGGCCTCTCTATGCTCATCAAGCAAATCTAGGCTTTCCCTTAGTCCCCGTGAATTCTTTTCTTCCACTAAAGGCACTACCCTGGATGACAGTGCTCCAATTTCAACGGGAATCAATGCTTCAGTGCCGTATACAAGGCTAAACGGCGTTTCCCCAGTTGATACTGGACTAGTGGTACGA
Organism: Firmiana major; assembly: GCA_033439115.1. Lineage (NCBI taxonomy): Eukaryota > Viridiplantae > Streptophyta > Magnoliopsida > Malvales > Malvaceae > Firmiana > Firmiana major. The sequence goes on from CM065903.1 coordinate 41,617,918, forward strand.
TATGCCTATAAGACGCTAGGCAACTCGTCCACCCATGCTCCCTTAGCTTTATCCAATCTGGTTTTCAACCCATGAAGGATACTTCGATTACTGACTTCGGCCTGCCCATTAGCTTGAGGATATGATACAGAAGAAATCCTTAGCTGAATGTCAAGGCGCTTACAGAATTCACGGAAGGCATCACAATCAAACTGCTTTTCATGATCAACATTTAAGATGCTTGGGATCCCGAATCGACAGATAATACCTTTCCACACCATCGCTTCCACTTTCTTCTCCGTGATTGTAGCTAAAGGCTCTGCCTCAATCCACTTTGTAAAGTAATCGGTGGTAACTAATAAAAACTTTCTTTGACCCGTAGCTAATGGGAAGGGCCCTAGAATGTCCAATCCCCATTGTGCAAAAGGAGTTGATTGTACCGTACTCTGGAAGGGAGTCACTGGGACCGTTGTTATTGGTGCAAACCTTTGGCACTCGTCACACCTGTGGGCTTTGTCCATCGCATCTTTTTTCAATGTCGGCCAATAGAATCTCGATCGCAATATCTTAGCAGCAAGGGCTCTAGCTCCCAAGTGCTCACCATAAATTCCTTCGTGTACCTCAGCTAGGAATACCCCCTTTTGTACAGTTCCCACTTTAACAAAGGCGATGAATACCCCCTTTTGTACAGTTCCCCATTTATTAGTGTGAACTTCGCCCTTTGTATCCTTAAGCGACGAGCCTCGTCCTTATCTTGTGGGAGTGTACCTTCAGTGAGATACTATTTGAATGGGGATCTCCAATCGTCCCCCACTTCGATGTTGCACACTTCGACCTCTTCAATGCTAGGCCCCTCGAGTTTCTCCACCTTCACTATTCTTCCTCCTATCTTATTGGAGGAGGCTAATTTGGACAAGGAATTTGCATGTGTATTTTCAGACCGATTAATTTGTATTAGCTGGAAGTTTTTAAAAGTCTGAGCCAGAGATTGGACTTTCTTTAGATAAAGGACCAGTATCGGCTCTCGAATCTCTTACTGCCCGCTGAACTGGTTTACCACCAATTGAGAATCACTATGCGCCACCAGTGGTGAATTGGCAACCTCTTTGCCAGCTTCATTCCAGCAACCAGAGCCTCATACTCTACTATATTGTTTGAACTAGGGAACCCAAATCGCAAAGAGTATTCTAAGGATTTCCTTTCGACGACACTAAGACTACACCTGCCCCACTTCCATTCGCACTTGATGCTCCGTCAACATATAGTAGCCACGGTTGAGTTTCCTTTCCACTATTGTTGCTTGGGCTAGTACATTCTACTATAAAGTCTGCCAAAGCTTGGCCTTTGATAGCCTGCCTGGGTTGGAATGTGATATCATATCCTCCAAGTTTCACTGCCCATTTCACTAGTCTCCCTCAGTGTTCAGGCTTCTGAAGGATTTGTCTTAACGGTTGATCTGTCAAGACAGTGATGGAGTGTGCCTAAAAATAAAGGCGCAACTTACGAGAGGCCATCACAAAGGCCAATGCTAGCTTTTCGACTAACGGATGATGGGTCTCCGGGTCTAGTAGTACTTTACTCACATAGTAGATGGGACAGTGCACTATTTCATCTTTCTTCAATAGTACTGCACTGACGGTGAATTCATCGACTCCCAAGTACATATACAACTGTTCCCCTTCCAAAGGTCTTATCAACAAAGGTAACTACTTCAAGTATTCCTTTAAGCCTTCAAAAGCTTTTTGACAATCATTTGTCCATTCAAAATTCCTTTCACCCCGCAAAGTTTTGAAGAATGGCAAGCTCTTTTCTGCAGACTTTGATAAAAAGCGATTTAGAGCTGCTATTCTGCCTGTCAACCTTTGGACATCTCCCACTGTGGTTGGTGGCTTCATGTCTATAATTGCCTGTACCTTTTTAGGATTTGCCTCAATACCCCTGTCAGTGATCATGAATCCTAAGAACTTCCCTGATCTCACTCCGAATGAGCATTTGCTGGGATTTATCTTCATATTGAATTCCCTCAGTACATCGAACACCTTGGACGTTTGATGAGTGTGAGACTCTCCTGCTCTACTCTTAATAATCATATCGTCCACATAGGCTTCCATAGTATTTCCCAGAAGATCTTTGAACACTTTATTCAACATTCGCTGATATGTGGCTCCAGCGTTCTTTAAACCGAATGGCATTACCCGATAACAGTATGTTCCATCGTCGGTTATAAAAGAAGTCTTCTCTTCATCTTCTGGGGGAGCATAATTTGATGATATCCGGAGAAAGCATCTAAAAAATTAAGGAGTTCATATCCGGACGTTTCATCCATAAGCCTATCAATTCGGGGCAAAAGGTACGAATCTTTAGGGTAAGCTTTATTCAAATCAGTGAAATCCACACATATTCACCATTTCCCATTGGATTTCTTCACCATTACTACATTGACCAGCTACTCAGGGTAGTAGACCTCTCTAATGAACTTGGCTTCTAAAAGTTTGTTGATTTCTTCAATGATCGCCTTCTGTCTTTTTGGGGTAAAATTTCTCTTCTTCTGCTTGACAGGCCTATGCCCGAGTGAGCCATTAAGCTCATAAAAAATCACTTCAGGATTAATCCCGGGCATATCAGTCGAGGTCCAAGCGAAGACATCCGAGTTTCTCTGTAGGCATTCAGCTATCTCCCTTCTTTCTTGTTCATTCAGCTGAGTCCCTATGAATGCCTTCTTCTCTTCATCCCCTTTGACTAGCTCAATGGCTTCCGTTTTCTTCACAGGTTGAGGCTTAGGAGGGTCATCTATGCATAAAGTCTCCTTTCTCTGTACTCCTTTGCTGGTGGTAGAAGCGATATAACAAGTGCGAGCCCTCTTTTGATCTCCTCGTACTTGTCCAACTCCGTTGGGAGTAGGGAACTTCATTAATAAGTAACAAGAGGATATCACCGTCCTTATATCATTTAATATAGGCCTCCCTAGGATCATGTTGTAAGCAGCGAGGTTGACCTCACAATCATGAATAATACCTGTCGTGTCATGTCCTTTGGACTTTTCCCTAGCGTCACAGGCAACTCTATAGACCCGGCTACCTTCACCTTTTCACCCGTAAATCTGTACAATGGTGTCATAGCAGGTCTTAATCTATCTTCAGATACATTCATTTTCTCAAAGTAATTCCAATGGATTAAGTTCACCGAACTTCCATTATCGACTAGGATTTTGCTCACCGGATGTTTTGCCACCACTGAGGCACGACAATATCACCCTTGTCTGCCGGAGTGAACACAATGGGTTCTTCATCTACCTTCTCCTCCATCACAGTATGAACCTGATATGCTTGTCTTGCCTAACTTTTATGGGAAGCATAGGAGCTTCCTGCTATCGATTCTCCTCATGCGATAACATTTATCATCGGGCCGGTAGGTTCGTTATCCGATTGATTACCTCGAGGGATAGGCCTAGCTGCTTCATTCCTTGGCCTATTTCTTCCATTATCATTATTTTGCATATTCCACGGACGATCATTCCTTCAATCTCGCAGAGGATAACGGGACCTTTCACTTCTCTACAGGAAGCGGTTAATTTTTCCCTCTCTAGCTAACCTCTTTAGCTGATCCATCAGATCTCTGCATCTTTCAGTGAGGTGACCATGAGCAGCATGGAATTCACAATAGGCATCAGGGTTTCGCCCCACATCTCCAATCTTCTTTTGAGGGAATTCCAACAGTCCCGTCCCCTCAATAGCTGCAAGTATCGGGGTGCGAGGCTCATTCAATCTGGTATAACCTTCATACCTGAGTCTAGGAGCCTTGTCTAATCTGACAGGTCTTGGGAAGCATCTTTCAGGTACATCGCTCTCTCTTTTTCTTCCCTCTCTTGCCTCTCTGGATTGTACCATCTTCATTACTGCCTCTTAAGCCACGTATTTATTTGCTCTAGCAAATAAATCAGAAAGGGTCGCTGGCTAATCAAGAGAGGGATTCTTGCAGCTTCTCGAATTTCATCCCCTGTAGCATTGCAGCTATGGCTACTCCTACTGGTAGATCCTTCACCTCTAAGGTTGCATCTCAGAAACGATCTACATAATTCTTCAATGGCTATTTATTCCTTTGTTTAAGGGTTAGCAGATGAGTAGCGTCCTTCTTCCTTTGGCTATTAATCATGAAGGCTCTCAAAAATTCACTTCGTAACTGATCGAAGGATAAGATAGAACCCTCACTTAACCCGTTAAACCATTTTAGCGCATGCCCCGATAGTGTAAGCGAGAAGGCTTTGCACATGATTTCATCTTCCCATCCATGGAGCAGCATGAGGGACTCATAATTCTGTATATGGTCGTATGGGTCTGCTTTGCCAGCGTAAGTGGCCATAGAAGGCATCTTGAACTTTTTCGTTAAGGGTTTGTCCATAATCTCTGCACTGAAAGGAACTCTCCTTCTCTGACTATCATCAGGAGACACTAGCTTCTTCTTTTCTAAAATCCTTTCGATAACCTTCTCAAACATTTTTTGACCCTCGAGTTGAGTACGCTCCCCTCTCTTCGGGACTAGAAGAGTTTGAGTGGTAAGCATTCCTTCCTCCTCTGTTCTAAAGATTTGCACATGGTCAGCTCCCCGGCTAAATATCTCCTCCTCGTTCAAGGTTTCCCGCCCTCTAGGGGTCTGCCCTGTATCCTTTCTTCCAGTACCTTCCATTCCGTGATTCGACCTGGTACCCTCGAAATAGTCTCGGGGGTGATGAATATTCTATCTCCGTTGCTCCCTAGACCTGTGATCTTCAAAGTCATGTTCCAATTCTACTGTAGAAGTCCTGTGCCCTGCAGGAGAGTTCTGTCGCCTATACTCTGCGGGAGAGTTTTGTCGCCTATGCTCTGTGGGAGAGCTCTGCCGCCTATACTCTGTGAGGGAACTCTGTCGCCTGTGTTCTACGGAGGAGTTCTGCTGTCTGTACACTGCTGGGGAACTCTGCCGCCTATGCTCTGCGGGGGAGTTCTACCCCCTGTACTCTACTGGGGAACTCTGTCACCTGTGCTTTGCTGGGGAACTCTGCCGCCTCTACTCTACGGGAGAGTTCTGCTCAGTTGGGTTTGCGGTAGTGTTCGTTTGCCTCAGACCTGCTGTAGAGTTTACTCTCAAGGTTGCTGAAGGGTTATCCTTCAAACCTGCAGCAGAGTTCGGAATCAGGCCAGCAGCAGTATTCTGTCCCCAATCTCCTTGTCCAGCATTCACCATGGTAGAAAGTTAACCTCTCTTGTAAATCTGCCTCGGGATGTTCTCCCTTACTATCTGTTGCACTTCTAGGGGTAAGCTAAATTGCAGGAGAGCGTTTTTGAAGAAATTCTCCATAACCCTTAACGCTGTCGTGGTCTCCTCATTCAGATGCTTCAAAGCCTCAAATTCATCAAGGGAAATAGAGGCAATTCTGTTGCCCTCTTCATTCTGCTCTTGTCCTCGCTTTGGTTTAATAGGAGGAATCACAAAATTCTCTTCTCCCAGATTTGCTGCTGCTGTCGAGCGTGTTCTCACCATTTTGATAGGGAATCTGACTTTTCGTTCTAATTCCCATAGACGGCGCCAATTGTTGTTGCTCTAAACAATAATGAAATGATGCTGATGTGATCTTCTCCACGTGTCTTAGATATTATGCAAAAACAGTGAAAGTCAGAGAGGTGCAGGGATCTGTCCCTACACGCACACTCCGATGCTTAAGTCAGAAGATTGTTTAAGCAGAGTTTTTGTATTTAAAAATAAAGATTAGGGTTTTTTTATCATACCTGGTGTATTTATATATATTAAATCGGGCTTTATATTTTTCCAAGGCTTGTGAAAATTTTGGGCCCAAAACTATAGGATTCGGATCTGACGCCCAGGCGCGTGTCTGGGCTGCGACAGAGTTATTAGATACTCTGTTGCGGACTCAAAGTCTGCCTCTGTGCGGATGAGTTCAACATGCGACAGAGGTTCAAAGGCCTCTGCTGCAGTTCTTGTGGCAGAGTTCTGATGCGACTCACTCTGTCGCAGTGACTCTACCGCATAGTAACTCCATCGCGGAGGACTCTACCACGTAGTAACTCTATCGCGAAAGACTCTGCCGCACAGTAACTCTATCGCAGAAGACTCAGCTGCGTAGAAACTCTATCACCGGAGGACTCTATCGCCACCATTCGGTATCTGCCACGTGGCTGTCTTCTGTTGGTCAATGCATGTATACGTGGACTTTAATGGGTATGACCATTATCACTATTAATTTCATGTTTGCCTAAATCAAAACTAATATTTCCTTAATTTCTTCGCTTTTCCACTTTCCTAAAATGCTCAAAGTCTAAAAATTCTTAATATTTTTTTAAATATCTTAAAACAAATTTAAATACTATCTAATCTTAAATTGTTTTAAATATAATTTTAATACTATCTATTTAGAAAATTAAATAAAATATTCATTGATATCTATTTATATTATAAAATAAATATATTTATTTATAATTTATTGAAAAATATTTTATTAACTAAATAGAATGTATAAAAGTAAATTCTCAATGTCATGTATGTTATTTAAATATTTAAAATTATTATTTCTTAATAAATGCAATTCATATATAAAACATATAAATTTACAAATATATATTTTTTCATAGAGATTTAAACAAATAAAGTTAATTTGTTTATTGCACGAGTTATTATGCTTTTGGATATAAATATAAATACCTTTATGATATAATCATTCTTTTATATATATATATATATATATATATATATATAACGCATATTTATATTACATGTATGTAAAATGCACATTTATAAAAATGATTATTTAGGTTAATGATAAAATTATACCTCAAAATGTTACTTTAACAGTTGAAAATTGTTAAAAAATTTACTTTTAATTTCTATTTTAACATTTTGTTGATGTGTTTAATAATATTAATTAGAATATGTTTTTTATTTTTTATTCTTCAATATTTTTTTATCTTATATTTTGAATTTTATAATATGTTAATTAAATATTTGATTCTTTTATGTACTTTAAACTTACATAAATTAAATAAGGTTATTTTATATATTTACAAATTTCATGCATCGTACAAGTAAAAACTAGTTCTTTTGCTAAATTAATTAAACAATTTTCAAGTGACAAATAATTTATTTCCATGTGGATTCATGATATATTTTAAGTTAATTATAGAATTAATGATCAAATTATTAATTTTATAATTAATTTAAAGATAATTCACTTGGGTTGGCTAGTTAAATTCAAGCAATTTATTTCTTAACTAAATTAAAATAATTGAGAACTAAATTCAAATTTTTGCCACTCAAAATTCAAATATTTATGGATCATCCAAACCCACGAGTTAATAGTTTTATCTCTATTGAATTAAAATTATTTTGGAGATAAAATTAAAGAAATTAAAGAACTCTTTCACCTAGCACAACAAATACAATTCTCCTCCATGCCATTTAAAAACTTTTTGTCAATTCTAAACGGGAAGAAGATTTTGAAGAACTCATAGTCTCTCCAATGTCATAAGCATTAACCTCTTAAGAATTAAAGAACATGAAAAACATTTGAAGAAATTTCAAGAAGTTATTCTTTAATCTTGTTTCTTCATATGACGTGTGAAACCCGAAATGTCATTATTATTATTTATTTGGAAACTAGAAAGAAATTAAGAGACTCATTTTGGTATTGGTACAGGGCCTAGAGCAACCAAAGGGCCGGATTAGTGGCACGAAACCCGAGCCATGAAACCTGATGTGAGATTCTAATTTTAAGTAATTCTTGAGAGTTATATGTATATAAGTATGATTTGGTGGTTAGAAAGTAGAACTCAAGCTTTGGAAGTGAGAAAATTAGTGAAAACTAAGGTTACCATTAAACCGAGAAAATTGTCAAGAATTGCAAAGAAACTAAAATAAATTCAAAATAAATTTTGTAAATCTAAGAAAATTATTCTGAGTCCATAGGAAATTAGTGTGAGATATAACTAACTGGGAGAATTAAATTTGGGAAGAATTATTGAGGTTTAGACAGTTAAATAAATTTTAAAGCAAACTGAAAACCTTGAAGAATTTGTATTGGTAAAGACTAAATCAGATAAATGGGCCTAAACGAAAAATTTTTCGTAAACAAGTGGGTCCCAAATTTAATAGAAAACAACTAGACACATAGTAGAACACTTGAGAAGTGGCCAAATAACAAAAATGAACTAAAAATATTTTTTATGGATTTTCTGCATATGCTTTTTAGTCTATAAAGAAGGCCCAATTTGAAAGGGTTCTAGATAAGCTTTGGGCCTGAAATTTTAGCCAAAGATAGTAGACCTAATTCAGTATTTAAAATTGTATTATAGCCCCTGTAAATCTCTCAAACCAGAGAGATATCCCTCTAGAAGTTACCCGATGCGTCTTGCCCTGTTTCCTCTTGTGAAAATTTTTTTAACCCCCTTCCAAGCAGAATTAGAGCTCAACCAAGAAGGATTAAATCTTCCCCATCAAGTCGTCTATAACATATAAAAAGATTCAGCAACAAAGAATCTCTCTAAGTGGGTGACAAACTAGTTAGAAGAACGCAGAATCTGCCCTGTTGTGCAAGGTGAGAGAAAGTGAATTTCTTGATTCTTTGATAGATTTTTAAGCTTATCAGTGTAACTCTTTTGTCAGCTCTGAGCTATTCGTAATCTCTCACATATTAGTTGGACGTCCTCAAATGCCTGTTGCACTAAGTCTGGAGCAAAACTTTATCTGTCACCAACCTCTTCCCATCCAATAGGGGAACGACATCTACGCCCATACAATGCCTCATATGGTGCCATTTCGATACTCGCGTGAAAACTGTTATTATAGGCGAACTCTGTGAGTGGCAAATGGTCATCCCAAGAGCCTCCAAAATCCAATGCACACGCTTTCAACATATCCTCCAAGGTCTGTATAATCCTCTCTGACTGACCATCTGTCTGAGGATGAAACACGGTGCTAAAACTTAATTGGGTCCCTATCGCTTCCTGAAAACGTTCTCAGAAGTGGGAAGTGAGGCGGACATCCTTATCAGAAATAATGCTCACTGAAATTCCATGTAGCCTCACTATCTTGCACACATATAAGTTCGCTAATTGGCTCAGAGTATCGGTAGCTCTCACAGCTAGAAAATGGGCTGACTTCATCAACCGATCCATAATCACCCATATGGCATCATGACCTATCCGGGTCCTCGACAATCCTATCATAAAATCCATGGTGACATGCTCCCACTTCCATACTGGTATCGGTAGAGGCTGCAATAACCCTGCAGGCTTCTGATGCTCTACCTTCACCTGCTGACAAATGAGACACTTAGCGACATATTCAACAATGTGCTTTTTCATCCCAGACCACCAATAAACCTTCCGAAGGTTTTGATACATCTTGGTACTTCCTGGATGTATCGTATACCTCATTGAGTGAGCCTCTGTCAAGATCAACCTTTTGATCTCTGCATCATCAGGAACACATATCCTACCTCTGAATTTGAACAATCCATATGAATCAACTCAAAGTCCGTCTCTGTACCCCTCTGTATTTGCCCGACAATATCACGCACTGTTGATCAACTCATTGAGCCTATTGGATTCGATCTACTAGATCCGGTTCGAACTACAGGCTAGCTACCATAACACCACCATCAGCACTGGGTGGGGTCACATCCAAACTGAGGTTCGTGAAATGTTCCAACAGCTCATGTTCCCTGATCATCATAAATGATACCATCCCGAGATGCCTCATACTCAATGCATCAGCGACCACATTTGCTTTACCCGAGTGGTACAGGATCTCACAATCATAATCCTTTAAGAGCTCGAGCCATCTCCTCTATCTCATGTTCAACTCTTTCTGCGATAACAGGTACTTAAGGCTCTTGTGATCTGTGTAGATCTGAAATCTCCCACCATAAAGATAGTGGCGCCATATTTTCAATGCAAACACTACGGGCGTTAACTCCAAATCGTGAGTCGGGTAGTTCCTCTCATGATCCTTTAAGTGCCTTGATCCATAGGCCACTACCTTCCCATCCTGCAACAATACACAGTCCAGTTCTTGGTGTGAAGCATCCGCATACATTGATAAACCTCCTGAGCTGGTAGGAATGGTGAGTATTGGAGCTGTGGTTAATCTCTTTTTCAACTCCTCAAAGTTTTCCTCACACTTATCATCCCATACAAATTTAACATTCTTTCTTGTGAGACGTGTCAAATGAGCAGCTAACCTTGAGAATCCCTCCACAAACTGTCGACAATACCTAGCTAAACCCAGGAAACTTCTGATCTCTGTTACTGATTGGGGTCTTTGCCACTGAACCACGGCTTTAATCTTTGATGGATCCACTGATACTCCATCTTCTGATATTATATGACCCAGAAAAGAGATCTGTTCCAACCAAAAGTCGCACTTATGGAGTTTAGCTATAACTTCTTCTCTCTAAGGATCTGTAGCACTATCCTTAAATTCCTTTCATGCTCCTCTCTAGACCTTTAGTACACCAGTATATTATCAATAAACACGATTACAAATCGATCCAAATACTGGTGGAATTCCTCATTTGTCAACGACATAAAAGCTGCGGGAGCATTCGTCAACCCGAATGGCATAACCATAAACTCATAATGTTCATACCGAGTGCGAAAAGCTGTCTTGGGTAAATTTCCACTCCGTATCTTCAACTGATGGTACCCAGATCTCAGATCTATCTTAGAAAATACCTGTACTCCCTTAAGCTGATCCAACAAGTCATCGATGCATGGAAGGGGATACTTATTCTTGATGGTGGCCTTATTCAACAACCGGTAATCTATACACAGTCGGAGACTTTCATCCTTCTTTCTTACAAACAGAACCAATACTCCTCAAGGTGAGACGCTCGACCTGATGAACCCTTTCTCCAGCAACTCCTGTAACTGTTTCCTTAATTCTTCCAACTCAACTTAAGCCATTCTGTACGGTGGCTTAGATATCGGCTCTGTACTAGGTGCCAATTCTATACCAAATTCCATCTCCCTATCTGGAGGTAACCTTGATAATTCATCCGGAAAGACATCTAAAAATTCCCTGACCACTGGGATGTCTATCAACTTGACGTGCCTTATCCGTCTCAATCACATAAGTGATGTATCCTTCACATTATCCTTTCCATCGTTAGTAACACAATTATCACATACACACATATAATTGATAAACAAATTCATCTCTCAAATATCATAAATTGAGATCATACTCTTTTCATTTATAAAGATCATGTCATTTCATTTTTTTGATCAAAATTTACAATAAGATTGTCTAATCCTGGAAACATCAAGGTTCTGACATGACAATCCATAATAACATGGTTTGCAGGCAGCCAATCCATACATAGGATTACATCGAAATCACTCATATTTAATAAGATCAAATTGGCTGCCATTTCTTTACCTCCTATCCTCATCTTACAATTCTTATATACATTCTCGATCAATTGACTATCATTCATAGGGGTAAATATCATTAACATCTTATCTAGCAGCGTGGGTTTTATATGCTTCAACAATTTACATGCAAAGGATAGTGAAATAAAAGAATGTGTGACACCAGGATCAAACAATACAAATGCTTCTGAATCAAAAATTTGGATGATCCTTTAACCACATTCGAAGATTGATCCGCAATGTCCTGGTCCAGTGCGTGCACTCGTCCTCTGATCACACCCACTACCTGCTTCCCTTTTTCCTCAACTGTAGCCCTTCTCCTCAGAGCAACTATCCCAATTAGAGCTCACTCAGGCTCCCTGCCCTTCTGTGTGGCTCTCTCTATCATCTTTAGGCAATCTCTGATTATTGGCCCTACTTTCCCATATCTAAAGCATACAACAGGATGTCCATAGCATGGTCGAGTACCATGGTACCTGCCACACTTGTTGCACTGCTTTGTTGTAGGCCGTGGCCTTCCAATCACAATTCCCTTAGCTAGAGCTATGGTCGGATACATGGGAGTATTAACTGTCCTCTCCCAGATTTCTTCGATCCTCGGCCTCTTTCCAAAAAATCTCTTGCTTCCCTTATAGCTGAAGCCTCTATCCATCATTAGTCTCTTCTTATCCCTGTCCCTCACTTTATTAACTTTCCCAAACTCTGAGGGGATTCTATCAACATCTTGTTCATACAATTGCGCCATGTGCACTGCCTCCTCGTAGGTCGGTATATCCAGGGGAACCAGTCTAGACCTGATGGTCAGTCTCAAACCATCCATAAACTTCTGGATTTTTTGGGCCTCATTACTCATCGTGTTAGGATCATACTTGCCCAAGGAGATAAAGGTCATCTCATACTCATCCACAGTCCTACTTCCTTGGGTCAGTCCCAAAAATGCCATTTTTAGCTTTCGCTATGCGGTATCCGAAACATACTATCTCCTAAAAGCCTTCAAAAACACATCCCACCTGATCTCAGCATGCCGAGCTCTCAAAATAGGCCTGGTGGATTTCCACCAATGTTCTGCCGATCCTTTTAGCATAAAAGTGGCAAACGCTACCATCTTGATAGTAGTGCACTCAAAGAACCCATACAGCTTCTCAATCTCATTTATCCAATCCTCATCAGCTACTAGGTCCTTAACTCCATTGAAAGACAACGGTCCAAACTTCTGGAACTGCCGTAACCTATCCAAATCACAACTGTAACCCAAGCCTCTACTAGCCTATGGTGTAGCAACATGTGTAGGCATATCCTGTGTAGGTGGGGTATCTATCGTCTGAGGTCTCTGAGCTGGTCGTGCCTGTGCCTTAGGAGTTGTCGCCTGCTCGGTATCACCCTGTGTAGCGGGACTCTATCTACCGCCCACTCCAGGTAAAATTAGGTGACCAACTCCAATATCATCTCAATGCTCCGCTCAATCCTCACGAAGTGAGCCTCAATACTCTCGGGCCTCTCCTCTAGACCCTGTGGAGCATGCTCAACCTCAACCTCCAGCTCAATCTCTTCCTGAGCCTCGTCTGTTTTTGTTTCAACACAATCCCCAGGCCTACCTCTACGGCCTCTAACTTGCGCCCTCGCCCCTCTACCGCGACTGATATTAGGCATAATTGCTCAATTCCTTACATTCACATCAAATTCTAAGTCAACCCATTGACACACACACAATTTGTATCTAAACAAGTATAGTAACATGAGGATGCAATTTTCCAACTTAGTAAGTATTTTTAGACATCGACACATATCATCAGACCAACCGAGCTCTGCTACCAACTTTTGTCACGACCCTCAACTTACCAAAATACGTATAAATTTTTCGCATTTTTATGCGTTGTTTATTAATCATCCTTACCTCGATCGTGATCAGCTACACATTCAATAGTTGGGCTGTGTGTCAATGTCTACCTCATCCATCCATAACAAATTAATTTCAAAAGTAAACACTTTTATAAATACATCAGAGTTATTGTTTACAAGTGTTTACATTGCTTTACATCCCCAACGTTTACAAAAAAAATACTACTGTGCTATGTCTAGTTTGGATACAAAATAATTCAAGTGTGTATACCTTTAGCGATGGGATGCAGCAGGTACCAAAAGGGATAAGCCTCCAATCGCTCACAATCTATACTCAAAGCTCTGTAGAGGGGGGAAAATAAGGGGGTGAGCAAACCACATGCTTAGTAAGGCAATCATGCGAACAAGTAGATACTGCACTATCTACGTGATCGTGATGCCATGCTCAAAAGCATTTAGTTCATCATTTTAATCTCAAAACTTGAGTGTATGATTGTGTTAATGGTATGTAAAGCATTCATACTATTAAAAATTTAGTGCACGAAATCCCAATCAAAGCATGGCATTAACCATCATGCATATTTCATAAATAAGGCATGGCATTAATCATCATGCATCAGTGCATATTAAAAACCATTAACATACTTCATCTCAAAACACTTTAACTCTAGACAGGATTCGGTCCCTCCCTCGGACTATCTTGACCCATAAAACATTTCAAACATGGATTTATTCTCAAAGCAATAGACATGTGAGATAGGCAATTCAATAAGGGAAATAACCTCTAGGTTTATGGCCATAACCTGTGATACCGGTAACACGGATCAGGTGTGCGGGATATCACCACAATTTGCTTCCACATGAGAGGTGGGTCAAATCTTGCCCGTCGATCCATAATAGATCTCGTCCGAAGACGGTATATCACATCTCAACACGGTACAACATACTCCATGCTACATGCATGATACAACGTACTCCGTGGATCCACATCAACATATCATATCACGTCATATCTCAAACACACGTGTAAGCCTATTTAATCGATACGACCTCTTATCTACCCGAAGCTCCTAACATGGCTATCAACATGTCAAAATATCATAAATACACACGCGAGCCTATTTAATCGGTGCGACACCCAGTCTGCCCGAAGCTTCAAGGATGACAACAAATAAGGTGGGCAACTAGTGCGAGCTAAGCTCCAAGCACCATGCCCAAACTAGTATGAAATCCATGTGAAAACTAGTGCAAGCCAAGTTCCAACACTCATCCATATAAAACACATCAAATCTCATGCAAGTCATACTCTATCACGCTTTCATTCTCACGAAATCATGTAGGTGGCTCAATTCTTTGCAAAGTATGGTTAACAAAACCAAAACAACTCATTTGTTTTGCAATTCATTTTCAAATGTTAGCAAACCTACCAATCACTTGCTAAAAAGCAATAAAACATGATTTTCCAAAGCATTATGCTTTTATTTTCATGCACATTTATCAAACACCCACTTTTTACCCTTCAATCACCCAATATTATTTCCTAACATCTCATGCATTCTAGCAAAGTTTTTAAGCGCCTAAATTGCACACAGATATCTTTAAGAGTCCACACAATTCCCTTACCTTGATTTTCTCGGGGTGCGACTCTCTTTCTTTACGCTTCTCACGTTCTTATCTCTACTTACTCTGGTGTATCCTCGGGAGCTGTAATTCATCCATCAAACACTAGAGTTAATGCTTTTAACTCTCATTCAACTATGCATTTATCCAATGCCTTAAATACACATTTTTACCCCTTGTGGTAAATCTCACAATTTATCCCAAAATCAACACCTCCAATTCATACCCACAACAAAATCATCATCTTAAGATAACTCATTCATCATCACTACCTCTACATTTCACTTTCTCACACTAGAGCATTTCTAGGTTATGGTAGATTCTGTACTTTCTAGGTTGTTCCTATCATTCATATGCATACCAATCATTTCCCACATCAACATCCCAACAATGTACTTAGGTATTTCATTAGAAACTTACCTCTTTGCTGCAAATAGAAATGCATCTTGTTCCTCAAATCAAACAAGTGTGAAAAATACCTCGAAGCTAAGTTGTTCTTCTCTTCGATGTGAACAAGTTTATGTATGATAGCCTTCCCTTAAATCTTCTTGAAAATGGTCAGATTTAGAGAGTAAAATCTATGTTTTTGGGTTTGGAATGGAAGGAAATGTTTTTGTCCCGAAATCTGCATATCCAATTGCTTCTATTTATAGAGTCAGCTTGATGATATCGATTTGTACTAAGAGGAGATCGATCTGGTCCCCTTAAATCCCTCTTTTTACAGCATTTTCAAGCATGTGATCGATCTGTCAAAACTTGAGATCTATCTGCTCCCAAACAGAGAGCTAAGGAGATCAATCTGTTCCATTAAGAATCGATCTGCATTTTATAGAATGTTTAGGAGATCGATCTGGCTCACTTGGAGATCGATCTGTCCTATTTTGTAGCCCAAAATAAGAGCATTTTGGCTCTTCCAAAATCGATCTGTCATCATATTTCCATATTTTTGTAGTTTTTCTGCAGCAACACATACCAACTTCATACCTTTTGTTACCATGGTCATTTTCTCATCCAATCATTTTTGGGACTTAAAAATGGCATCCATTCATACTTTATACATATTAAAATTTGCGTGAAATCTTGGTATATCCAAAGGTACTTAATATAATCCAAATAGAAGTGCACAACTTATGCAATTCTCTTTCCATTTTACCACACTACTCCTAATCCATTCTACTCACATTCTCCACATGTTTAAGTCCATTTCTTCACATTTATACATAATGAAACTTGTATGTACAATCACAACTCTTATTACATGTGTGTATCTTAAACTTATGGACTTACATTACATATACTTCACTTATGAATTCATAATATAACTCCATTTACATTTCTATGTACATATTACAATTATACCTATACAGGGTCTCACACATAACCTGGTGCTCCAGTGTTACTCGCACTAGCGGTTGATTTTGTATATGAATAAGATAATCTTTAAGCGGGGTGCTGACTGTGTGTCACACTCAAGATGCGTACTGTAATTTTAATGTGATATACATGACATGATTTAAAACCGTGCTGATTGCCTCGTGTAGACTTAGTGTAACACAGATGAGATGCTTGCACGTGGATTTTGAGACATGTGTTCGTTACCGACATGGTATAGGGCTAAGACCTATGGTAGGCACTCCGGACCATGATGTGGGATAAGACCTATGGAAGGCACCCGAACTGTGATGTGGGCTAAGTTCTATGGCAGGTACCCCAGACAGTGATGTGGGATAAGACCTATGGCAGGCACCCCAGACATGATACCCCGCACACCGAGGCCTTTGTAGCCTGGGATAACATTGTAGGATATGACCATAGTCCAGGATATTATTGCATTTAGCCACCGAGTCTCGCATGATATATTATATGTTTTTATGATACGGGTAGACTTGAGGGATGGGTTGAAACCCGGTTGTTGTGTTGTGTTTTGTGAAATGCCATATTTATTGTGATTTGAATGAAAATGACATGTTTTATATAAAGGCATTCTGAAATTATAAAGATGCATTGTTTTACATGAATGCCTACATTTGATTTTAAATATGTACTATCGTTTTATCAGTTTTGATACATGCTTTTGAGATGAGTTAAGGAAATTGCATTTATCAAGGCAAAGCAGTATTTTCAGTAGATAGTGTGGATGTCTACTTGCTTGCCTGATTTCCTTACTGAGAGTGTGGTTACTCACCCTTTCATTTTCCCCCCTCTACAGATCATTTTCAGTTAGTAAGTGGCTGAGGACTTGCATTCCGATATCTGCTGCCTTCCCATCGAGTGAAAGGTATGCATACACACGTACAATTTTGTATCTGAACTTATAATAGCACAGTGATGTAAACGATTGTAATACTGGGGATGTATTTATTTATTAATATAGTGAGCTCACTATGAGATAAAAGAAATTACAGTCAATAAATAGTTTATATTGACATGTATGTATGATATGAAATGGAGGACACGGTAAGTAAGAAGGGTGTACTAATACCAAATCAAAGCCCAACTGTTAGTTGTAAAATTGTCACAGAAGAAAAGATAAGAAAAGTGAAAAAATTGTAGTGATTTTTTATAAAAGTCAGTCGTGACATAGTTAGACCGAAAAGTTCAGTTTAAGCTTCGGTTTAATTGAAACTATGAAAAAGATAAAATAGTGTAATTGGAAGTTAATGTGATCATTATGTAAATGATGGAAGATGACGAATATAGTCACTCTAAATGGTATAAAACATGATAGAAATGAGTTTAAATCCAAAGAATATCGTTAAACCGAGATTAAATTGAAAATCGAGTTTATCGATGAAAATTAGCTAAACAAAGAAAATTAAAAAAAAATCGATATGATAAGGATGTTTTATTGGTAAAGTGATGTGTGGATTCATATGAAATAATATTAAATACTACTAGTGGATTTATGGATTTGTTATGGCAGCTTGAGGTGTGAACGCGCATATCGAGGAGCACCCGATACCCGAGAGGTTCTCGCTGCAATTTAAAGTAATAACGGCTTCTTTTACTGTCGCGATCTCTTTTTACCTTAAATCACTATAAATTTTTCGCTTTTTATTTACTTGTTTCCCTTCATGACCATCTTACTACCAACAATTAGGCTATGATTCGACATTAGTTACATCATCCTTACTTTCCATATCATCCATTTCTATGTCATACATATACGTCAATATAAACTATCGATTGACTGTAAATATGTCCAACTCATAAGTGAGCTCACATATGTTTACATACATTTACATCCCCGATATTACATCCGTATACATTACTATGGTGTTACATGTTTAGATACAAAACTATATGAATGTCTATAACTTTCGATCGATGGGAATTCAGTGGATACCAGAATACGAGTCCTCAGTCGCTCACTAGCTACTAAAACTGCTTTGTAAAGAGAGGGAAAATGAAAGGTTGAGCTCACTAGCTCAGTAAGGCAATTATACAAACAAGTAGATAACTACACTATCTACATGAACATAATAACACGCTTCAAATCATTTTATTTCCATATCACATTTTAAAAGCATGTATTACATTTATAAACATATGCAACATAAATCTCAAGCACAAAAAGAGCATTCCATGCCATTCATTCATCGACATGTATTTTCATATTTAATATGTTTAAAACAATGATCAAGACTTAACCTTTCCCTCAGGCTATCCGATCCATATAAAAATCATTTCAAATATGAATTTCATTTAACATTTGTTAAGGCTCCTTTCGTCCCTCGGGATACCTTACCTTACATAAAATCATTCAAACTATGAATTTCATTCCCTATGTATTAAGGCTTCTCCCATCACTCGGGCTACCTTGATTCATAAAAATCATATTAAATCAAGTATTTATATACATTCTAAACATGCGAGATTTGGCAGGTACTGTGGTAATCATGTAGGAACTATGGCCTTATCCTAATCGGTGATCCCAGGCTATACGGTACCTAGTGTGCGGGGCATTATATGCTACAACGATAGGTGGGTTAAATCCTCACCGCCAATCTATAATATAATATAATCCAGTCCGAAGACTCATCTAGTCTGAAGATTACACGGTACAACGTACTCCATGCTACGTACACGCTATAAAGTACTCTATGGACTCCATCTCATATCAATCACCCATGCCATTCTCATATCGCTCGTGCAAGCATCTTATCCGTGTGACACATAGTCTACACGAGACATCCAACATGGACTTAAGCATGTTAAATCGAATCTACGTGTGAGTAATCTCCAACATGGGTTCATGTATGTCAAACTACAGTGTGAGCCTTGAGTGTGACTCCCAGTCAACACCCCGCTCCAACACAGTTTATACATATTTCATATAAAATCTAGTGCGAGTAACACTCCAGCACCATGTTGTGTATAAGTCATATTAAAATCAAGTACGAGCAACCCTCTTATACTATGTCATGCATGTCATGTGAAATTTAGTGTGAGAATCTATCCAGCACAATTTCATGCAAAAACCATATAAAATCCAGTGTGAGCACCAACATGATTTGTTTCCACATAAACTCAATACATGGCTCGTTTCAAAGAGATTATTTAAATAGTGAAAATCAGCACTATAATTGTGCTATTTTGTGTAAATCATGAAAACACTAGCTCATCCATCTATGTTTCTGCTAAACAGCAATAAAAACAATTGAAAATATGTTTTTCATGCTTTTTGTGACTTTTCTTAATTTTTAAAAATTTTCCCTTAATAAGCGTAAAATCGTAATTTACCTATATCGGGTTTCTATAAATTTTATTCTCTTTCTCTGACCCTCAAACTTTTTAAGTGAATGTAAATACCCTCAAAAATATGCACAGGTTTCTTTAACTACTCGTAAAATTTCCTTACCTCGAATCGCGTGGAATGCTCTTCCTTTTCCAAAGCTATAAGATCACTTAGTCTGTTTCGCTCCAAATATACTCTCTAGAACTGTATATAACAATTCATCAAGTTAATTACAGTATATTCAACTATATCTCACTTTCACTGGGTTTAATTTAAAGCTTTGTACCTGTTTACTCTTATTGGGCCCAATTGCATCTTAAAGGGCTTTACTCAGTCTTAAGCCCATTTCACTTTACTATTCATTTCATTTGGGCCATTGGGCTTATTGGGCCCATTAACATTTATTGGGCTTGGTTCGAGGCTTATTAACTCTTATTGGGTCAAAACCATATGGCTTGGCCAAACATACCTCTCGGCCATGGAATGGTGGTCGAGAGCCATGCATACGACCATGGTCGAGACTCACGCCATTCCTCCCACCATCTTGCTATTTTGCTAGCCATTCACTTAGGCATTTTATCAAACACCTTACATGCCAACCTTAATTAACTAACCAATTCATCAAATTGAATGAAACTAAGCATGTCATCATCGTCAGTGCATCTTAACTAGTCCATATATGTATTTAAATACATGGGTATTCATCAAAACTCATATACCTATTTTCAGCCATCACTTGTTCATGGTGATTTTGTGTGTTTTGATCCATAAAACATATACCAATCAACTTAAAATAATCCATAGATTAACATACTAGAAGTTGGAAGCTTGAAAACTCACCTAGCTTACACTTTTCTTCTTGGCCAAAACTTCTAAGGATTTCACCCCCTTCAATATGGCTCCTTGATAGCTAATTCCAAGATGTGTTAATGCTCTCTCAATTTGGAACAACTTTCATGAAGATCACTTGTTCCAAATATTCCTTTAGGTTAGTGATTTCTAGTGTGAGAAAGCTTGAAAGTTAGGTTTCCATGGTGTTTTCCTTGTTGCCGAACACTTAAGGGAGAAGAAGACTTAGCTTGGTTGGTTTTTCACTTAGCAAATTAATCCATTTAATCTAAATTTTCAACCCACCATTTGGGCTTGGCATTTATTTTGGGCTTGGTAAAATTTGGGCTTAAATTTCGGGCTTGGACAAATGGGCCTAGTTTTAGGCTTTCCACTTTAGGCTTCGATTTAGGCCTTTCTTTTGGGCTTTTGGGCTGAAATTTTCACCGCAATTTGGGCCTTCAATTTGCTCAATATTGGGCCCATCAAATGGCCCAACAATTTGGCCCATTGGGCTTACAGAATTTGGCTCATTTTTAATCCACCTTAATGGGTTTTAAAATTTCCACTAGTTGGCCCATCGATTTCTACCCGTTTAATTTAATCCGAATTTCGGTTAAATTAATTTTATATGTTTACGTAGTTAAAGATCGAGTGTTTTAGCCAAAATATTTCTTCCCTACTTTTTAACCTTGGTTGTGTTAAGTTTTAACCATGGTTAGTTCTTTAAGGTCAAAGTCAACATTTCTAACTAACTTTGACTTTTCTTAACTATTGATCACATTTGACTTTTTTTCAAAAATCCAAAAATGTCAATTCTCATGGCTAACACGCTCATCTCTGCATTTTTGTCGTTTTCGAGAAGTGAAATAACTAAAAACACCTCGAACGGTCCATTTTGAGCTTGTTTAGCCCTTTTTGGCTTTTCCATTACTTTAAAGTATTCGGGATAAAACCAAACCGACTTTCCTTCATGAACCCTCTATATTTTGATGTCATAAGTTCTTATCTTCAGTCAGAATGGTTGGCATCCCTTCGGTTTAGCCTGTGGCCTTTATAGCCCTTATTTGGCCTTTTCATTACTTATATGCATTTATTTCTTTCGTTTCCATTTTCCATTTCAGCAATTGACTCGTCTTATGATTCATCTAACAAAATCAAATATTTACACATAAGAATCATATGGAATATAGTACAAAAATGTGGGTCTTACATTCCCACCTTAAGAAATTTGGTCTTCCAAATGAAAATCAATTCAGTCCTCAAATAGATGATGGTATTTCTCTCACATCATACTCTCTAACTCCCACGTAACTTCATTCGATGTGTGGTGCTGCCAAAGAACGTTAACCAAAATTATCGTCTTCGACTGCAATACCTTCTCCTAGCTATCCAGTATCCGAATCGGCTTCTCCACATATGACATATCCTCCCTGAGCTCCGATGGCTCATACTGAATCACATGTGATGGATTCGAGTGATACTTTTGAAGCATTGAAATGTGGAAGACATTATGGACGCCTGATCAGTCTAGTGGCAAAGCCAACGTATAGGCCTTATCTCCCACTCGATCCAATATCTCAAAGGATCCAATTTAGAGAGAACTTAGTTTACCTCTCTTCCCGAATCTCGTTATACCCTTTGAAGGAAAAACTTTAAAAAACACAAACTTATCTGCTGTGAACTCTAGTGGCCTCTGTCTTTTGTCAGTATAGCTCTTCTATCCACTCTGACCTGTTCGCAATCTCTCACATATCAACTGAACAACCTCAAAGGCTTGTGTGACCAAATCAAGAGCAAATATCTTTCGATCACCCACTTCATCACATCTAATATGGGAACGACATCTATGACCATATAGGGCATCATATGGTGCCATCTCGATACTCGAATGATAACTGTTGTTGTAAGCAAATTTGGCTAGGGTAAATGATCGTCTCATGAGCCTTTAAAATCTAGTACACATGCTCTCAACATATCCTTTAGAGTCTGTATAGTCCTCTCTGACTTACCATCTGTCTAAGGATGGAAAGCTGTGCTCAAACTCAAATGGGTTCCCATGACTTCCTAAAAATGTTCCTAAAAAAGGGAAGTGAAGCGAGAATCCCTATCAGAAACAATACTCACTAGAACACAATGCAGCCTCACTATCTTGCGTACATATAACTATGCCAATGTACTTAGAGTATCGGTAGCTTTCATAGCTAGGAAGTGGGCTGACTTAGTCAATCTATCAACGATCACCCAAACAGCATCGTGATTCCTGTGGATCCTCGGTAAACCCATAAGAAAGTCCATGGTGATATTCTCTCATTTTCATGTCAGTATAGGTAGAGGCTGCAATAATCCTACAGGCATCTGATGGTTTACCTTCACTTGTTGACAAATGAGACATCGAGTAACATACTCTGCCACATCCTTCTTCATACCTAACCACCAATACACTTTCTAGAGATTTTGATACATCTTATTGCTCCTCGGATGTAACGTGTACCTCGATGAATGAGCTTCCGTCAAAATCAATCTCCTGAGCTTTAGATCATTGGGAACACATACCCTACCTCTGAATCTCAATAGTCTGTCAGTGCCTAACTCAAAATTCGTACTTGTACCCATCTAGCTTTGACTAGTCATATTAATACACTGTTGATCACTCTGCTAAGCCTATCGAATTCTGTCTATCAAATCTAGTTCCAACCTCAAGCTAGCTATCAAACAGTCCGTATCATTATCAGGAAGGGCTACAGTCAAACTAAGGCTCACGAATTGCTCTAATAACTCGTGCTCTCGAACCATCTTGTACGATACCATCCCAAGGCTCTTCCTGTTCAAAGCATCAACTACTACGTTAGTCTTACCAGGATGATAAAGTATGTCACAATCATAATCCTTCAGAAGCTCTAGCCATCTTCTCTATCTCATATTTAGCTCATTCTGCAAGAACAGATACTTAAGACTCTTGTGATCAGTAAATATCTTAAACTTCTCACCATATAAGTAGTGGCGCCATATCTTTAACATAAACACTACTCCTGCCAACTCCAAATCGTGGGTCGGATAGTTCCTCTCATGGTCCTTTAACTTCGGGATCCATAAGCTACTATCTTCCCATTTTGCATCAATACACAGCCCAGTCCTTGGTGCAAAGCATCTGTATATATATAGAAAATCCTCATGAGCTGATATGAATAGTGACAATTGGAGCGGTGGTCAATCGACGCTTCAACTCCTGAAAACTCTTCTCACATTTGTCGTCCCACTCAAATGCAACCTTTTTTCGAGTGGGGCGAGTCAACGGAGCAGCCAACTTAAAAAATCCCTCCATAAACCTTCGGTAATAACCTGCCAAACCCAAAAAACTTCTGATCTCTGTGACTGTCTTGGGCTTGTCTCACTGGACTACAGCTTGGATCTTGGATGGGTCTACTGACACACCATCTTTCGACACAACATGTCCCAAAAATGAGATCTGCTTTAACCAGAAGTCTCACTTACTGGGCTTAGCATACAACTCTTTCTCTCAGAGGGTCTATAAAACAATCCTCAAGTGCTGCTCATGTTCTTCCCTGAACTTGGAGTAAATCAAAATGTCATCGATAAATACTATGACAAATCGGTCCAGGTATGGCTTGAACACATCATTCATCAAAGCCATAAAAACTACAGGGGCATTCGTCAATCCGAATGGCATAACCAAAAACTCATAGTGGCCATATTGAGTCTTAAATGTTATCTTAGGTACATTGTCATCTCGAATCTTCAACTGATAGTACCCAGACCTCAGATCTATCTTGGAAAAGATTTATGCTCCCTGAAGTTGATCCAACAAATCATCTATGCGTTGAAGGGGATACTTGTTTTGGATGGTGGCCTTATTCAACAACCTGTAATCAATACACAGTCGGAGGCTCCCATCCTTCATCCTTCTTCTTCAGGAATAAAATCGGTGCTCCTCAAGCAAAACACTTGATCTAACAAACCCTTTATCCAACAACTCTTATAACTGGTTCTTCTACTCTTCCAACTCAACTGGGGTCATTCTGTATGGTGGTTTTAAAATCTGCTCTGTACCAGGCACTAAATCTATACAAAACTCCATCTCTCTATTTGGTGCTAACCTTGGTAGATCACTCAAAAAGATATCAAGAAACTCCCTAACCACTGATATCTCTATCAACTCGGGACGTACCTTATCCTTATCAACCACGTATGCAATAAGACCTTCAAAACATGATCCATATCGTTATCTCCCAATTTAATTCTCTTCATTACAACATCTATTCTTTTCCATTTACAAATGCTACATTCTTTCATTTCCTTGTAGTAAACTTTACAACACATATATCATGGTTAGTAAACATTATCGTTTTAGCATAACAGTCTAAAACAACAAGGTTTACTGCCAACCAGTCCATTCTTAATATTACATCAAATTCACTCATGTTCAGCAATATAAGATTAGACGACATTTTCCTTTCTCCTTCTTTTAGCTTACAGTCTCTAAATACATTCTTAACTAGCTGACTATTATTTAATGGTGTACTAATTAGCAACTGTGAGAACCCTGCTGCCCACCCCTCACCAGGTCACAGGCTTACGGCGAACTCATCACAAACCCGTATTGTCCTCTTTGCAGGCCTCGGCCCACTCAAGGTTTTGCTCCACTGGGGGGGCAAGCCCATCTCCCAGGAGACGCGTCATAGAGGCTCGAACTCGGGTCTTCACCCTTGTTCGTGCACTCCTAATGCCACTTGAGCTCAACCGGTTCAGCTAAGAAAGAAGGGAAAAAGGGAGAAAAAAAGAAAAAAAGAAAAAGAGAAAGAATTTTCGGGGATACACCAGACTTCAGGTAAGTCGGTAAGAGGTCAAAAGTGACCAATTTAACTTTCGAAAAATTTATTTAAATTATATTTAATCTGAAAGTAACCCGGGATTAAATATATAATTGTGCAGTTGTACGACAAAGCCCGAACGAGAGCCGATTGAGCTCCGATTTTCGTATCCCGCATTATATTGGGTAAGTACATTTTAATTTTGACAATTAGAATCCTTTAATACAGAGTTTCGATTATTTTACGAAATTTATGGATTAATTCTGTATAAAAGGAATATTAATCAAATTTACAACGTAATTACCGTAAATGGTATACGGGCTATCTAATGAACTTGGATCGAAGCCCGATAATTATTGGCATGCTGTATGAGCCCAGTAAACCCGAGGAAGGTATTTAATAAGTAAAAACGAGCTGAAAATGGGTCGAGGCCCATTAAGGTGCAATCGGGCCCAATAGGGGTAAATGGGCCCAATGATTTAAATTAAGCCCAGAAAATAGGAAATACAATTAAATTGTATAATATCTGACCTGAGGAATATTGATACACAGTTCCGGGCATTGGATTGAGAGTAGATCAGACTGCGCGACGTGACATCAGTGGAAAGGTCAGACTCAACGAGAATCGAGGTAAGGGAATTTTGTAAGTGCATAGAGATGCCTATACATATTTTGAGGGTATTTACAGGGCTTAGAATTTATCTAAGTATCTAGTAAACGAAATAATAATTTTTACGAAAATCGGGGCTTAGATAAATAAAGGAAAAAGATGATTTTGCCCCTAGGAGTAAAATTTACAAAAAGGGTAGTAAGGCAGGTAAATTGCATGATTTCATGTTTTTAATGCTTTATATGAACATATTCTTTGATTTAAGCAAATATACACATAGGTGGGCTGTTGATTTCGTGAATTTTACGAACGGGTACCGGTTTGTACCGGTTACTATTTTAAAAGATATTTTATTAAAAGTGAGCCACCTATTGTATTTACATGACTAAAAGAGTGCTAGAGTCTTACTCGCACTCAAGTTTACTGAATTATTTCTCATGAAAAGCCGTACTGGAGCATTGCTCGTACGAGAAATTTGTGTGTGCACAAAACCGTGCTGGAGCTTCGCTCGCACGAGATTTTAGATATCATGATATGCATAGCGTGGTGCTAGAGCTTCGCTCGCACTAGACGCGAGTTGACATGCATATAGTCGTGCGGAAGCCTCCTGTAGACTGTGTGTCACAGAGAGTTGAGATGCTCGCACGTATACTTTGAGACATGGGTTGGTTATCGACATAGTATTGGGGTGGATAAGACCTACGGCAGGCACCCCCAGACTATGATATGGGTCCACGGAGTACGATGTACCGTGTATGTCACACGGAGTACACTGTACCGTGCAGTCATGATGACTCTACGATGTTACTCGATATTCTGGCGGGTAGGACTTGACCCCACCTCCCGTTACAGTTGTGATGCCCCGTACACCGGGATCCGTGTTGCCTGGGATCACAGGGACAAAGTATGGCCATAGTCCTCGATTTTTCATACAGTAACCTACATGCCTCACATGATATCATATGGTCTAGATAGACTAGGACAAACTCGATGGAGGGGTAGTCCCGATTTATGTTTTTAAAAGAGATTTGATTTGATGAATCAAGGTATTCCCGAAAGATGGGTTTGACCTTGATGAAGTTGTTTTATAATGAAACAAATGAGTTTTAAAGTGAGAGTTTATGATGAAATAAATGAGTTTTAAATGCGATGAATTTATGATGAAACAAATAAGTTTCAAAGTGATGAGTTTGTGATTAAACAAATGAGTTTTAATGTGACGAGCATGAGATGTCATACATGATGATTTTCCATGTGTGCTTTATATGTTGATTTCATGATTTCTTGTATATAATATATACATACATGTGGCATCATTTTAGTCATACCTCATGCTCTGAAAGTAAACGATTTTTATATCATGACATTATCAGCACGTAGATAGTATAGTTATCTACCTGCTTACATTATTGCCTTACTGAGCACGTTTCTCTCACCCTTTCATTTTCCAACCCACAGGGTATATTCAGTAGAAGAGAGCGACAATAGTCTCGCATCTCGGTTATCCGCTGCTTCTTATCAAGATCAGGTATACACATTTATATAATTTTCGTATCTGAACATATAGATGCACAGTACTGTATATGGATTTAATATTGGGGATGTATTTTGTTTAAATAAATTGATATGTGAATGTGAATATGAAAATTGAATGGTAAATAGGTGAGAGGTGACTAACACCGAATCATAGCCCAACTGTTTAGTAGTGTAACTGTTCACGACGGGTGAGGAAATGAAAAGAGAAAAATTTGTAGGGATTTTTATGAAATTTGGGTCGTGACAGCAACATTCTACTAAACGAAGTAAACTTCACTTACATTTAACAACTTATATGCAAATGAAGATGATACAAATGAATGTGTGGCACTAGGGTCGAACAAAGCAAATTCTTCAAGATAAAAAATTAGGATAACACCTTTAATCACATCCGTTGAAATATCTGCGGTGTCCTGGTCCAATGCATGTACTCACCCTCGACAAACCACCTGTTTTCCCTTCTTTTCAGCTGTAACTCTCAGTCTAGGAGCAAAGGTATCAACAGAACTCTCTCTGACTTCTTGCACTTATGTGGGGCCATTTCAATCATCTCCAGGCAATTCCTCATAAAATGCCCTGTCTTACCACAACGGTAACATGTTCTAGTAGCCACCTAACAAGGCCGGTTGCCATGATACCTACCACACTTACTACACTGATATGTAGTGGGTCGTGGTCCTCCAATAACTATGTCATTCGCCGGGGCTATGGTTGGATACATATGATGTAAGACTGGATTTTATTTAAGACACGAAATGAGTGAGTGTTCGTGAAGGGAAATTGAAATGGTATTCCCGAACACGTTGAAGGGAAAAACGATCAAAACATCGAAAACCAGTATAAATTCGATAAGAAAATTTAATTAAAAATAAGGATTTAAGAAATCTTGATCAATAACGAAGAAATAATTAAATTTCAGATTAAATTGATCAAGATAAGAATTTATTGAAATTAATCAAAAATTTCACATCAAAAAATTATCCCGAAACTATTTAAAAAATTATATCGAAAAGATAAAATAATACCGATAAATTCATTTAATTGGTTGAATGAATAAAATATAATTTTTTAAGATATTTTGGCTTTTAATTGAATAAAATAATGATTAAAATAATATTAAAATAAATTATAAAAAAAAGATTGCGAAAAATGCGAAAGAGGAAAACGGAAGCCGAGCTTCCCTTTTGCGGCACCAGATGGAACCACCGACAGACCAGGTGAGAAGCCGATAGGGGAGAGGCAGCCAACCCCGTGAGAACCACTGGCCTAATGAACCAATGAATACCGAGAGAACGTCGACGAGAGAAAGGGGAAAGAGAGAGAAACCGAGAGAAATCGACGAGAGGAGAAAAGAGGAAATCCGGTGACCGGCGTCGATCTAATCCTGGCCACCGCCAGTCGAAGGTGCCCCATGCAAAGATCGACTGATCAATGGCTGAATCGACCGATAGAACGGCGGCCAGCGCCGGTAACGGAGGCAGAAAGAATCGACACCGACGTCGGAAGGGAGAAGAGCCGAACCATCCACTTTTCGACCAGCCATGGCGAAATCGAGGGCAGATCCGTGCACCAAACAATCCCACGGAGCTGCTGGTGATGGAAGTTGTCATGCCCCGCTTTCGGGAACCCTTCTATCTATACATTCTCTACTACGGTTGGGCTGTGAGAAGATGCAATTACTAAAAATTTATTTATTTACAGCGGAATATTTAAAACTTAAATTCACACTCCCAGGTGTGTGTGTGTAAATACACAAAATTAATTGTATAAATACCAAGTGTTTACATATCATCCCCATAATACTGATTACAATTTCAAGATATAACTGTGCGATACAATATATTAGATACAAAATACTCGTGTATACAAATCTTATACCTTTGCGGATTGTGGGAGCTGTTCAACACAAAAGACTTAGAGCCCACCGCTCTCTTACTTCTCAGTACCTGGAGGGGGAAAAATAGTGGGATGAGCAAACCACGGCTCAGTAAGGAAATGTATGCTAGCAGGTAGATATCGTACTACCTACATAGCCCATGCATGCATAAACCAAAACCATGTTTTCGTTATAAATGGAAATATCATACGAACAATGCATTTAAATTCATATTTCTCAAGAGCATTTTCGTGTAAATCAAATGTCAAACTTCCATTTAAAACATGTTCATAAATAGTGCCCCTATGGCACGAATGTGAAATCGGAGATTTATTGAAACACAAAATCTCTTTCACTTCTCAAATCATTCTCTTTCACAAATCTCTTTCTTTTTCTGAGATTGTCTCTGTTTCTCGATTCTCTGAGACAGGCATGGAATTTTAAGCAATCAAATATCCACGACTTATGGCCACAGTCAGTGATCCCAGGCCTCACTGATCGGGTGTGCACAGGGTATCACTTCGCCTGAAGGGGGATGGGTCAGTCCTATCCTCCGGCTCATCTTAATCCACCTCATCTCCTCGTATACTCACGGTGAAGATACGTCGTGTGTCATCTACGCGATACTCGTACTCATGTGCACCCAGCACGGTACAAAGTATACCAACGGGTGACTACACTGTTCTACGTACAACCGTGGACCCAAGTCCATACTCCAACTCCGATGGACTTTTTATCCTTGAACCATGTCTCATATACCAGGCGAGCAAGCAGCGTGACACACAGTCAACGCAAAGCTCCAGCGCGGTACGATCTATCGTTAAGGCCCAACCCGTTCAATTGGCCGTCGGCTGGTATCCCCTTAGGTCCCAGACCCCCAGGTTTACCTTAACTCAACAAAACAGGTACGAGCATAGTTCTCGTACTTTCTCAAAACCCCCGTACGAGTTAAAACTCCAACACGGTACATCAAGGCATTAAAACAGGTGTAAGCTAGCGCTTCAACACCAAATCACATCTCAAAACTGATAGAAGGCTATTTTCTCATTTTAAAAATTCAAAACATGTTTATTCATACAGCATGCTTCTTCATGCTAAAACATGTAAAATTAGCCAACCTATCATCAACATTTCTCAACCATCAATCACAATATAAAATTGAGAATTTCATTGAAAACATGCATATCATGCTATTTCCTTACCCTATCCCATTTCTCAATACATATATATACATCATAGTACTTTTCATATTTCCACATCATTTCATAAACTTATAATATCGTACTAGTCCTAGCAATATATCTACGAAATTGCTGTAATTACGTACGAACATCTCTATAGCTAACACACAGTCCCTTACCTCGTTCTACTTGTGTGCAACTATCCACCTTTATGCTTCTTGCGTTCTCATCTCGACTTGCTCCGGCGTATCATCCGAAACTGAAATTCATCCATCAACATTAGAGTTAATGTTTCTAACTCTTATTCAACTAAGCATTTATCCAATGCCTTAATTATACATTTTTACCCTTTATGGTAAATCTCTGAATTTGTCCTAATATCAACATTTCCAAACCATTTCCACAACATACTCATCCACTCAAGATATCCCATTCATCAAAATACTCCCACATTCCACTTTCTCAAACTTGACTATTTCTAAGCTATATGCATTTCATACCATCCTAGGTAGTTCTATCCACAATATGCACACCCAAATATCTTTATAAGCATTAACTAAACCAATGTACTTGGATTTGTGCATTAGAACTTACCTCATTGGATTTCCTCTTGCTCCAATTAGGATTGCCCTCTATTTCTTCAATCCTTCAAATGGGAAAATGCCTCTAGACTATGTTGTTCTTCTCTTTGATGTGAACAACTTTGTCTCTAATAGCCTCTCCTTAAATCTCACTGAAAATGGCTGGATTTAGGAGTGAGAAACTAGATTTCTTTGAGTTGAAGTGAAATGGAATTGTTTTCCTCGAAATTCTGATGATCCAACTGCTCCCATTTATAGATTTGACTTGATGAGATCGAACTTCCTTGGGTGGAGATCGATCTGTTCCTCAAAAATCCCTCTTTTCTGAGACGTTTTAAAGGTAGGAGATCGATCTGTCGAGACTGGAGATCGATCTGTGTCAAACAGAAGCTTAAGGAGATCGATCTGGTCTTAGGGGAGATCGATCTGCTTCCAACCCGAGACCTAGAGAGATCGATCTGGTCTTAGGGGAGATCGATCTTCTCCCAACCCGAGAGCTAAAGAGATCGATCTGCTTCCTTTGGAGATCGATCTGTTCCCTTCCATTTCTCACATTAGAGCATTCTGGCTCTCCTAGATCGATCTCTCATCCTATGAGATCGATCTGGCCTTCACAAATTCCAGATTTCCTGCAGTTTTTCTGCAACAACTCTTACCAAACACCCTTAATTTACTACCATGATCATTTCCTCATTCATTCATCTTTGAGACTTGAAAATGGGATTCTTCCTTACTACATACACATTAAAATTTGTGTAGAATCTTTGTGTGACCAAATATATACAATATTACTCGAATGGAAATATACACTTATGTAAATCTTTCCTTCCATTTTACTATACTTCTCATATTCCATTTCGATCACATTCTTCTCGTTTTAAGTTCATTTCCTCCTACTCACTCATAATGCAACTTGTACGTATAATCACAATTCTTACTACAGGTGCATACATAATCTTATGAACTTACATTGTATACACTTCACATTACAATACATCATCTTACTTATGATTTTATTTACATTCCCACGTTCCTATATATATAGCTATACATGTACGGGGTCTCACATTCTCCCCCACTTAAAGAATTTGGTCCTCCAAATTAGAACCAATTCAATCTGTGAATAATTCGGGATACTTTTCCCGCATCAAACTTTCCAGTTCCCATGTGGCCTCTTCCACAGTGTGATGTTGCCACAAAATCTTAACCAATGAAATCGTCTTGTTCCGCAGCACCTTCTTTTTCCTGTCCAACACCCTGATCGGTCTCTCAACATACGACATATCTTTCTTGAGCTCCAACGGCTCATAACTAATTACATGTGTCGAATCCGGGTAGTACTTCCGAAGCATAGAAACATGGAAGACATTGTGGACTTCTACTAGCTCAGGTGGTAAGGCTAGCCTATATGCTCCTTCTCCCACTCTATCCAAAATCTCGAAGGGACCAATGTAACGAGGACTTAATTTTCCTTTCTTCCCAAACCTCATTATTCCCTTAGAAGGAGATACTTTCAAAAATACGGACTCGCCAACATCAAACTCAAGTGGTCTCCGTCTCTTGTCAGCATAGCTCTTTTGTCGACTTTGAGCTGTTCGCAGCCTCTCGCATATTATCTGAACATCCTCGGAGGCTTGCTTAACCAAATCGGGAGCGAGCAATTGTCTGTCACCAACTTCTTCCCAACCAATGGGCGATCGGCATCTACGACCATATAGTGCCTCATAAGGGGCCATACCAATACTTGAGTGATGACTGTTATTGTAGGCGAACTCAATCAATGGCAAGTGATCGTCCCATGAGCCTCTAAAATCCAGCACACACACTCTCAACATATCCTCCAGGGTCTGTATAGTCCTCTCTGACTGACCATCTGTCTGAGGATGAAAAGCGGTGCTAAAACTCAACTGGGTCCCCATCGCTTCCTGGAAATGTCCCCAAAAGTGGGAAGTGAAGTGGGCATCCCTATCCGAAACAACACTTACTGGGACTCCATGCAATCTCACTATTTCTCGCACATACTGATTCGCCAGTGCACTCAATGTATCTGTAGATCTCATGGCTAAGAAATGTGCCGATTTCGTTAACCGATCTACTATCACCCATATCGCATCATGGTTCTTACGGGTTCTCGGTAACCCCATCACAAAATCCATTGTGACATGCTCCCACTTCCATGTTGGTATCGATAGAGGTTGTAATAATCCTCCTGGTTTCTGATGTTTGACTTTTACTTGCTGACAAATGAGACATCTAGCGACATACTCAGCTATGTCTCTCTTCATTCCAGACCACCAATATACTTTTCGGAGGTTTTGATACATCTTACCACTCCCCGGGTGTATCGTGTATCTCGACGAGTGTGCCTCTGATAAGATCAGCTTTCTCAGCTCTACATCCTTAGGAACACATATTCTATTTCCAAACCTTAGTATTCTATCTGGACTCAATATAAAATCAGCACCCTTCCCTTTCCGGATTTGGCTAATCATGACAATACACCATTGATCGATTTGCTGAGCTTGTCGGATTCTCTCAATCAACTTCGGTTCTAATCTCAAGCTAGCAATGATCCCATAGCTGCCAATCTCAGGTAGGGTCATATCCAGACTAAGGTTCGTGAATTGTTCCAACAACTCGTGCTCTCTAACCATCATATGTGATACCAACCCGAGACTCTTCCGACTCAATGCATCGGCAACCACATTTGCCTTCCCCGGGTGGTACAAGATCTCACAATCATAGTCCTTGAGGAGTTCCAACCACCTCCTCTGTCTCATGTTTAACTCCTTTTGTGAGAATAGATATTTCAGACTCTTATGATCCGTAAAGATCTGAAATCTCTCACCATACAAGTAGTGGCGCCATATTTTCAACGCAAACACTACAGCCGCTAACTCCAAATCGTGAGTGGGGTAGTTCTTCTCATGATCTTTCAGCTGTCTAGATCCATAAGCTACTACCCTTCCATCTTGCATCAAAACACAGCCTAGTCCTTGATGCGAAGCATCAGTATACACCGAGTAATTCCCTGAACTGTTAGGGATGACAAGAACTGGCGTGGTAGTTAATCTGCGTTTAAGTTCCTGAAAACTTCTCTCACAAGCTTCGTCCCATGAAAACTCCACACTTTTCCTCGTAAGACGTGTCAATGGAGCAGCTAATCTAGAGAAACCCTCTACAAATCTTCTGTAGTAACCTGCCAAACCCAGAAAACTTCTGATCTCTGTGACTGTCCTAGGTTGTTCCCATTGAACAACTGCCTCAATCTTTGATGGATCTACTGACACCCCATCCTTCGATATAACATGGCCTAGAAAAGAAATCTGTTCTAGCCAAAAGTCACATTTGTTAAGCTTGGCATATAACCTTTTCTCTCGAAGGGTTTGCAAAATAATCCTTAAGTGCTGCTCATGCTCTTCTCTGGACCTTGAATACACCAATATGTCATCAATGAAAATAATTACGAATTGGTCCAGGTATGGCTTGAATACTTCATTCATTAGAGCCATAAAAGCTGCTGGCGCATTGGTCAACCCAAAAGGCATCACTAAGAATTCGTAATGGCCATAGCGGGTACGAAATGCTGTCTTGGGCACATCCTCCTTCCGAATCTTCAATTGATGATACCCAGACCTCAGATCTATCTTGGAGAAGATCTGTGCTCCCCGAAGTTGATCCAATAAATCGTCAATGCGTGGCAAGGGGTACTTATTCTTGATGGTAGCCTTGTTTAACATCTGATAGTCAATACACAATCTGAGGCTCCCATCTCTCTTCTTCACAAACAATACCGGGGCTCCCCATGGTGAGATGCTCGGTCTTATGAACCCCTTCTCTAACAACTCTTGCAGCTGTTTCCTTAATTCCTCTAACTCAACTGGGGCCATCCTATATGGTGACTTAGATATTGGTTCGGTTCCAGGCATCAAGTCTATACCGAATTCCGTTTCTCTATCAGGTGGCAATCCTGGTAGATCGTCTGGAAAGACATCAGGGAATTCTCTGACCACTGAGATGTCCTCCATATCCGGATGTACTTTGTTCAAATCCACCACATAAGTAACAAAATCTTCAAAACAACACTCAAGCCATTTATACCAAAGTACTTTACTTAATACAAAATTTAAGATTTCATTTCTTCTCTTAAAATCTTACAACACGTTCTTCAGGTAGAGAAAACTTAATGGTCTTAGAACGACAGTCTATGACAGCATGATTGGCGGCTAACCAATCCATTCCTAAGATTACATCAATGTCATACATATTCAACAAAATCAAGTTGGCTGTCATACACTTATCTCCCACCCTCACTTTACAATCTTCATACACTTGTTCAACTAATTGGCTAACTCTCATGGGAGTACTTATTAGTAAAGTCCTACTCAAGTATGTGGGTTCTACAAAACCTTTTAACTTAGATGCACATGCAGGTGATATGAAGGAATGCGTAGCACCAGAATCAAACAAAGCTATAACCTCTAAATTGAAAATTAAGATTGTACCTTTTATCACTTCAGAAGAGGTATCAGCCGATGCCTGGTCTATCGCATACACCCTGCCTTGTCCCATAACTTGTTTTCCTTTCTCTTCAGCCGAGGCTTTCTTTCTTGCAGGAGGTGCAACTGTAGGAACCCTCTCTGGCTCTTTACCCCTCTGTGGAATTGCCTCAACTATCTCCGGGCACTCTCTGGCATAATGTCCAAATTTACCACATCTGAAACATCGGGTACCCTGAAGATGACATGGCCTACCACCATGGTATCGACCGCATAGCCTACACTGATCTGTAGTCGGTCGGGGTCCGCCAATCACTATACCCCTGGCTGGTGTCTGAGTCGGAGGCATAAAAGGTCTAGCAACCTTTTTCTGGAAATCATCTACCTCTCTCCGACGTTTACTCATGAATTTTTGACTAAATTTGGCACTCTTGCCATCTCCCATCTTCCTCGGACCCTTGTCCTTACCCCAACTAAACTCAGAAATCTGCAAGTCATGATCTTGCTTACATAACTGGGCCCGTCGCACGGCCTCTCTATATGTAGCGACATCAAATGGGGCCAACTTCGCTCGGATCGAAGGCCTCAGTCCATCCACAAATCTATGGACTCTGACAGCTTCACTCCTGATCGAGTCCGGATCATATCGACCCAGTGAAGTGAATCGTGACTCGTACTCATCAACTGTTCGATTCCCTTGAGTCAGATTCAGAAATTCCATCTGTAGTCTCCGTCGAGTAGTATCTGGGATGTATTGCTCTCTGAAAACGTCCAAGAACATATCCCAAGTGATAACCATTTCTTGAGCTCTTAACATCGGCCTGACGGACTTCCACAAGTGCTCTGCTTCGCCTCTCAATACAAAGGCCGCAAGCGCTACTCTCTCCGTAGCTGAACATCTACAGAAGTCGAATAACTTCTCCATTTGACTGAACCAGTCCTCAGCCACCGTCGGATCCTTTACTCCGCTAAATGAAGGAGGCTTAAAGTCCATAAAGTGCCTCAATCTCTCCATATCACAGTCATATCCATACCCCAATTCATCATCATGTTGATGTGGGGCTACCGGAGGAGGTACCGGTCGAATATGAGGTTCCCGTGGCCTAGCCGGTTCAGCTTACGCAGGTGCAACATTCTCAGGTTTAGGTGCAGCTGCTGGGGGATTCGGTGAAGCCTGTCCCGCTGTACCAGGTGTACCCTCAAACCTAGCCATGATCTGACCCATCATGGTCATCATCGTGCGCATGTCTTCCTCCAATCGAGTGATTCGAGGATCAGAAGCCTCTATTTGTTCCTGGGGCTCATGACTAGAGGATGATCTACTATGCCTCTCAGTCCTGTCATTTTGCCCTCGAGCCCTCGAGCTCTCTCCCCTCTTGCGGTGTCTCTCAGGCATAACTCACTAGCCTGATAACTTTGCTGCGTTATAACAAACATTTAATTTACTACCAGCTCCGTATACACATTTGCATCTAAATATCGCACAGTAACTTGGGGATGTATGTTTTCTTAGTCCTAAGCATCAACTCACATCAGACCAACCAGGCTCTGATACCAAGCCTGTCATGCCCCGCTTTCGGGAACCCTTCTATCCATACATTCTCTACTACGGTTGGGCTGTGAGAAGATGCAATTACTAAAAATTTATTTATTTACAGCGGAATATTTAAAACTTAAATTCACACTCCCAGGTGTGTGTGTAAATACACAAAATTAATTGTATAAATACCAAGTGTTTACATATCATCCCCATAATACTGATTACAATTTCAAGATATAACTATGCGATACAATATATTAGATACAAAATACTCGTGTATACAAATCTTATACCTTTGCGGATTGTGGGACCTGTTCAACACAAAAGACTTAGAGACCACCGCTCTCTTACTTCTCAGTACCTGGAGGGGGAAAAATAGTGGGATGAGCAAACCACGGCTCAGTAAGGAAATGTATGCTAGCAGGTAGATATCGTACTACCTACATAGCCCATGCATGCATAAACCAAAACCATGTTTTCGTTATAAATGGAAATATCATACGAACAATGCATTTAAATTCATATTTCTCAAGAGCATTTTCGTGTAAATCAAATGTCAAACTTCCATTTAAAACATGTTCATAAATAGTGCCCCCATGGCACGAATGTGAAATCGGAGATTTATTGAAACACAAAATCTCTTTCACTTCTCAAATCATTCTCTTTCACAAATCTCTTTCTTTTTCTGAGATTGTCTCTGTTTCTCGATTCTCTGAGACAGGTATGGAATTTTAGGCAATCAAATATCCACGACTTATGGCCACAGTCAGTGATCCCAGGCCTCACTGATCGGGTGTGCACAGGGTATCACTTCGCTTGAAGGGGGATGGGTCAGTCCTATCCTCCGGCTCATCTCAATCCACCTCATCTCCTCGTATACTCACGGTGAAGATACGTCGTGTGTCATCTACGCGATACTCGTACTCACGTGCACCCAGCACGGTACATAGTATACCAACGGGTGACTACACTGTTCTACGTACAACCGTGGACCCAAGTCCATACTCCAACTCCGATGGACTTTTTATCCTTGAACCATGTCTCATATACCAGGCGAGCAAGCAGCGTGACACACAGTCAACGCAAAGCTCCAGCGCGGTACGATCTATCGTTAAGGCCTAACCCTTTCAATTGGCCGTCGGCTGGTATCCCCTTGGGTCCCAGACCCCCAGGTTTACCTTAACTCAACAAAACAGGTACGAGCATAGTTCTCGCACTTTCTCAAAACCCCCGTGCGAGTTAAAACTCCAACACGGTACATCAAGGCATTAAAACAGGTGTAAGCTAGCGCTTCAACACCAAATCACATCTCAAAACTGATAGAAGGCTATTTTCTCTTTTTAAAAATTCAAAACATGTTTATTCATACAGCATGCTTCTTCATGCTAAAACATGTAAAATTAGCCAACCTATCATCAACATTTCTCAACCATCAATCACAATATAAAATTGAGAATTTCATTGAAAACATGCATATCATGCTATTTCCTTACCCTATCCCATTTCTCAATACATATATATACATCATAGTACTTTTCATATTTCCACATCATTTCATAAACATATAATATCGTACTAGTCCTAGCAATATATCTACGAAATTGTTGTAATTACGTACGAACATCTCTATAGCTAACACACAGTCCCTTACCTCGTTCTACTTGTGTGCAACTATCTGCCTTTATGCTTCTTGCGTTCTCATCTCGACTTACTCCGGCGTATCATCCGAAACTGAAATTCATCCATCAACATTAGAGTTAATGTTTCTAACTCTTATTCAACTAAGCATTTATCCAATGCTTTAATTATACATTTTTACCCTTTGTGGTAAATCTCCCAATTTGTCCTAATATCAACATTTCCAAACCATTTTCACAACATACTCATCCACTCAAGATATCCCATTCATCAAAATACTCCCACATTCCACTTTCTCACACTTGACTATTTCTAAGCTATATGCATTTCATACCATCCTAGGTAGTTCTATCCACAATATGCACACCCAAATATCTTTATAAGCATTAACTAAACCAATGTACTTGGATTTGTGCATTAGAACTTACCTCATTGGATTTCCTCTTGCTCCAATTAGGATTGCCCTCTATTTCTTCAATCCTTCAAATGGGAAAATGCCTCTAGACTATGTTGTTCTTCTCTTTGATGTGAACAACTTTGTCTCTAATAGCCTCTCCTTAAATCTCACTGAAAATGGCTGGATTTAGGAGTGAGAAACTAGATTTCTTTGAGTTGAAGTGAAATGGAATTGTTTTCCCCGAAATTCTGATGATCCAACTGCTCCCATTTATAGATTTGACTTGATGAGATCGATCTTCCTTGGGTGGAGATCGATCTGTTCCTCAAAAATCCCTCTTTTCTGAGACGTTTTAAAGGTAGGAGATCGATCTGTCGAGACTGGAGATCGATCTGTGTCAAACAGAAGCTTAAGGAGATCGATCTGGTCTTAGGGGAGATCGATCTGCTTCCAACCCGAGACCTAGAGAGATCGATCTGGTCTTAGGGGAGATCGATCTTCTCCCAACCCGAGAGCTAAAGAGATCGATCTGCTTCCTTTGGAGATCGATCTGTTCCCTTCCATTTCTCACATTAGAGCATTCTGGCTCTCCCAGATCGATCTCTCATCCTATGAGATCGATCTGGCCTTCACAAATTCCAGATTTCTTGCAGTTTTTCTGCAACAACTCTTACCAAACACCCTTAATTTACTACCATGATCATTTCCTCATTCATTCATCTTTGAGACTTGAAAATGGGATTCTTCCTTACTACATACACATTAAAATTTGTGTAGAATCTTTGTGTGACCAAATATATACAATATTACTCGAATGGAAATATACACTTATGTAAATCTTTCCTTCCATTTTACTACACTTCTCATATTCCATTTCGATCACATTCTTCTCGTTTTAAGTTCATTTCCTCCTACTCACTCATAATGCAACTTGTACGTATAATCATAATTCTTACTACAAGTGCGTACATAATCTTATGAACTTACATTGTATACACTTCACATTACAATACATCATCTTACTTATGATTTTATTTACATTCCCACGTTCCTATATACATAGCTATACATGTACGGGGTCTCACAGAAGTAGGCAAAGAACCGACCGGTAAAGCCTCAAACTGGTTGAACCAGAGTGAACCGACTGAATCAAACCGATTTAAACTAGGCTGAACCGGATCGAACCGGTTCAGCGAGAAAAGAAGAAAAAGAAAGGAAAAAGGGAAAAAGAAAAAGAGAAAAAAATCGGGGAAAAATCTTAGTAATGCAATCAAGCTACGGGTAAGTCAGTAAGCGGTCAAAATTGACCGATTTAAATTTTGGAATATTGAATTTGATTAATATCCGATTGAAAATTTAACCAAAAAAATATGTAATTGTGTAGCTCAACAATTGACGTCAAACGAGAGCTCGAGTCAGCCTCGATTTGTGTACTATCATGGAATCTCAGGTAAGTAACCCTTATTTATGATAATTTGCATCGTTATGCGTGTTAGAAATTTACCGCATAAATTACGGATTTAATTTTTGCATTTAATGAATTATATTCTGGAATTAGAGATAAATTATCGTAAATAATTAATTGAGCTATTCAAGAGTTTAGAATGAGGTCCAATAAATACGAATGGGCCCAATGAGCCCAATAGGCCTCGATAATGTGAATAGTAGGTGGAAAACAGGCTTAAGGTCGCTTAAGGCCGATTAAGGCACATTAAGGTGCAATCGAGCCCAATATTTAAATTAAGCCCAGAAAATATGAAATACAATTAATTATATTGTATTTGACCTGATGAATATTTATACACAGTTTCAGAGATTTGATTGGGAGCAAATCAGACTGTGTGAGAGATATCAGTGGAAAGGTCATACTATACAGAAAAATGAGGTAACAGAATTGTGTGAGTTACTAGAGATAGCTACGCGTATTTTAATAGTTTTTGTATACACTGAATATGTATAAAGGTCCTAGAAATGGTTTAAAGATTTTAAGGACTCGAAAAGACTATTTTACCCTTATTAAGGGAATTCACCTAAGGATGGTGAAAGCATGACATGCATGAAATGCATGATTTAAGGAATTTTCTGATTTAAGAAATTTTCTTGGTTTTTAAGTAAAGCAAATCGGTAGATTGGCCAATAATTGTATAAATTTCACAAGATAACACTACGTAAGTTTTATTTATATTTAAATGAAATTTCTTTGGAAAATGGGTCAACTATCAAGTTTATATGGAAACAGATAGTGCTAGCACATAGCTCGTACTATATCTGCGTTTGTGAGTGTGCATAAAATGTTCTAGAGTGGTTGCTCGCATCAACTTGTGTGACATCATATGCATGAAATGTGCTAGAGCGGTTGCTCGCGCTGATTTTTAATATTGTGAAATGCATGAGAGGTGCTGCAGCTTAGCTCGCACTTTGTTTTGACTGTTTTGGACTGTTTTGACTTGATATGCATAAAAAGGTGCTGAAGCGATTGCTCGCACTAGTTTTAATGATTTGACATGCATGAGAGGTGCTGGAGCTTAGCTCGCATTCTGTTTTGATATGATAATTGCATAAAAGCCGTACTGGAACCTTGCTTGTACGTGATTTAATCGATTTAATTTCATAAGTCGTGTTAGAGTGTAACTTGTACGAGTTTTGATTTACTTGAGCATTCATTTGTGCTGGAGCATTGCTCACACGAGGCTTTGATGGATTTTATGCATAAAATTGTGCTGGAGCTTGCTTGTATGTGATTTTCTATGGATTTATAACTCTTTTAAAGTTGTACTGGCGTGCTACTCGTACGCAGATTTTACTGATCCTTATGAAAATGTGCTAGAGCTTCGCTCGCACGAGATTTTTAGATATCTTGAATATGCATGGAGCCGTGCTAGAGCTTCGCTCGCACAGGGATTTATATGACATGCATATAGCCATGTTGGAGCCTCCTGTAGACTGTGTGTCACAGTGAGATGATATGTCCATCGTGCATACTGAGACATATTTGACATGGGTGGATAAGGCCTATTGCAGGCACCCCTTGACTGAGATAGGGTTCACGGAGAATGATGTACCTTGTATATCACATGGAGTACGCTGTACCGTGGAGATTATTGGAGGGGAGTGACATTAGCCACGAGGCAGCAAGCCTTGCCCTTGCAATCCTGATGTTATGTTATTCTGGAGGCAGGATTGACCCACCTCCCATTTCAAGTGTGATACCCCGCACACTAGGTACCGTGTAGCCAAGGATCACTAGGTTATGGCCATAGTCCTCGTCGTTACTGATATAGTCACCTCGATGTCTCACATGATATAACTTGTGGTCTCTATAGACCAGGGTAGACCCGAGGGGGGCAGGCCCTTGATTTTGTGATTTTCTACTATGATGTTAAATTTTTTAGAGAATTTTCTAATGAATTTTTATGAGATTGATTTCTGAGATGCTTAACCCCTTCGGGTTATTTTATACTGAGATTTAATGCAGTGATTTAAATGCAGTAGCATGATGAGTTTTCCATACTTTGATTATAAATTCATGAAAAGAATTGTCTCTCATG
Organism: Firmiana major; assembly: GCA_033439115.1. Taxonomy (NCBI): domain Eukaryota; kingdom Viridiplantae; phylum Streptophyta; class Magnoliopsida; order Malvales; family Malvaceae; genus Firmiana; species Firmiana major. The sequence goes on from CM065903.1 coordinate 41,660,580, forward strand.
ATTTATTTTATATGGCATGAAATAATGCATGATCTTGATTTAGTTCATGCGAATTATGATTTTACATAAAATGCCATTGATGCATGAGTTGCATGATTTTTATATGCACGAATAGTTTTTATAAACTATGACATTAATGTATGTATGATTTTGTGTGTGAGATTTAAATGAAAAAAAATGGATTTAAGGGCATGGCATTATGGGCATGTAGATAGTGGAGCTATCTACTTACTTGCATAATTGCCTTCCTGAGTGTGTTGTTTGCTCACCCCTTTATTATCCCTCTTTTTCAGAGCACTCGCAGTAGTTAGTGAGTGGCTAAGGACTTGCATTCTTAGTATTCGTTACGTCCCATCGAGAGTCAAGTATAGACATTTGTATAGTTTTGTATCTAAATATGTAAATGCACAGTATTATAAACGTATATGATGTTGGGGATGTAAGGTTAAGTAAATCCAATTGTGAATGTATTTAGTTAAAGTCAAAGGATAGTAAATCCTGATGTGTGAATGTAAATATGGAAATGAAATAGTAAATAGGTGAGAGGGGACTAACACTGAATTATAGCCCAACTATTAGTAGGATGGTCATGATAAGAGGAAGGTAAGAATTTAATAATAAAAGTGAAAAATGAAAAATTTATAGTGATTTTTGGTAATTTGGGTCGTGACAACTTTTGGTATCAGAGCTAAGTTGGCCTAATATGAGTCGGTGTTAGTGGTTAATGAAGTTTATATCCCCATGCACTATGTATTGTTTAGATACAATTGTGTATATCAAGATGGAATTGCGGCTAAGAATATAGTTTTAAATGCAAGAATATAGACTCATTAACTGATAGCCGCTATGGTAGAAGGGCGAGTACATGAGCTCGAGGTCGTAGAGGTAGGCCTGAGAGTCGTACTGAGTCACCACATGAGACTCAAAATGAGATTGAAGTGGAGGCTGATGTTGAGTATGCCCCATAAAGTCTGATAGAGATATCAGACAGTATTGAGACACGTTTCACGAGGTTGGAGCGAAGTGTGGAGAATATTTTGAGAGCTACTTGCTCAAAGTATGCATGGGATTTGAGGGCGAGTCGGAGCATTGGTTGAAGTCCGCTTGACCCATCTGAAGAGTTAGACATCCAAAATGGAAATGGAAAATAATTCTGGATGTATTCCGATAACAGAATATCCCGGACACTGCTTAAAGGAAATTATAGATAAAATTCTTTACTCTGACCCAGAAGAACTGGTTGATTGATGAGTATGACGAGTATGAAACTTAGTTTATATATCTGGGTAGGTATGACCCCGACACTATGAATAATGAGAGTCAGAATGTCTGAAAGTTCATGGAAGGACTCAGATTGTCAATTAGAGTCTGATTGGCCCTGTTAGATATCATTACCTATTCTAAGGAGGTGCGCAGACTACAGTTGTGTGAATAAGATCCTGAGTTGCACGCCTCCGAGATTGGAAAAGGCAGTAAGGGCTAAAATAGAGACAAAAAGAGAATAGAGGAAGACAGAGATGTCAGAACGAGAAAAAAGGTAGTTTGCTAAGAAATTAGAGATGATGAGTCACGGGATAAGATGATTGGTAATGCCCCAGTGTATTCAATTTCAACACTTATGAGGGGTATTGTGATTGGAGGACCCCGACCTGTTCCATAGCAGTGTAAGATGTGTGGTAGATACCACGGAAGTAGGGCTTACACCTACACCTTATTGACTAAAATAAGCGTTAAGTGTGGTAAGATGTGCCATCTATTAAATGATTGCTCAGAGTTGGATGAGACTGTCCCACAGAAGGGCATAGAGATAGAGAAAGCCCTGTTGATATCTTTGCAGCGAAAAGAGAGGCCACAATCGAAGAGAAAGGGTAAGTAGACTATTGGACGAGGGTGAGTGTATGCCTTAGACCAAGACACTATTGATGTTTCATCGATGTGGTGGAAGATACCACACTGGCTGTGAATAATGAAGTAATTATTTTAATTGATCTTGGTGCCACACATTTATGCATACCGCCTTTAGTTGCTTATAAGCTAGTGAAAGATGTGAAGCCTGTACCTTTAGGCAAGATGATGATAGTTATCTGATTATCACTAACTGAATATGGGTAAAGGGTTTGTAAGTTGAAAATCGGGGGGGAATGATATGTCAGACGATTTTATTCAATGGAATATGAATAATTTTGAAGTAATATTTGAGAATAGATTGATTCGGCTACAAACTATGCTGTTTAGATTGCTATCCTAAGATAGTGATGTTTTCACCCCTGAAAAAGTGTACTGTAAGTTTGACACATAATGAAGGAGGTGTAGTGATTGTAATTAAAGGAGTGAATGATTGTACTTACCGAATGAATAATGATGGGAATGTTTCATCGCTTGTGTGGTTGGTACGGATAAGGCACATCCAATGTTAACAGACATCCTAGTGCGCTAGGAGTTTCTTGATATCTTCTCGGATAATCTACTAGGGTTGCCACCCATTAAAGGAATGGAGTTGGTATTGATTTGGTACCTGGTACGGAGCCGATATCCTAACCACGGTATAAAAGGGTATTAGTGGAACTGAAAGGTTAAAAGAAACAATAATAGGAGTTATTGGATAAGCATTCCTCAGACCGAATGTGTAACTTGAGGAGTACTTGTTATGTTTGTGAAAAGAGAATGGAAGCCTCCGATCATTTATTGAATTTTGATTGTCGAACAAGGCTAACATCAAGAATAAGTGTTTCGTCCCACCATAGATGATTAATTGGATTAGCTGTGAAAATCACATGTCTTTATAGAGATCGATTTGAAATCTGGGTAACAACCGTTAAGAATTCAGAAGGTGAATGTGTAGTAAGTGTTAGGGCAATGATGAACAAGGTATTTAAACCTTACCTGGACTGATTTGTTGTCATCTTTAGCGATGATATTTTGATGTATTCGAAGTCCAAGGAAGAGCATGAGTAGCAACTGGAAACTGTTTTATAGACGAGGTGTTGTGAGTTTCTCGAAATGGGCTGCTCAGTTGACACATCCCGTTCGAAAAAAATTGCATGCCAATGGGATGAAAAGTATGAAAGTAGCTTCGGTGAGTTTAGGTGTATCGAGATACGAACTGACCACCATAATTATTCTCACCATACCCAACAACTTAAGAGGTTTCTCAGTGTATAAGGATACCTCAAAATAATGAGTGGGCTATGTATTGATGCAAAATGGGAAGATAGTCGATTATGGATTCAGACAAATTAAGGATCATGAAAGAAACTATCCGACCCATGAGTTAAAGTTGGCAGCGGTAGTGTTTGTACTGAGTATATGGTACTACTATGTACTTGGTGAGAAGTGTCAGGTATGCACTGATCATAAAAAGACCCGAGTATCTGTTTTCATAGAAAGAGTGGAATATGAGATAACAAGGAGGGTTAGAGCTTCTGAGGGATTATGATCGTGAAAATTGTACCACCCAAGAAAGGCTTCTGACTTGAAAAGAAAGAGCCTCGGGATGGTATTACATATGATGGTCAAGGAGCGTGAGCTACTAGAGCAGTTGTGAGCCTCAGTAGTGATGTGATCCCTTCTGATGATGATAGTGATTGTGTGATAGCTAGCCTGAGATTAAAACCAGATTTAAGTGATTGGATTTGACAGGCTTAGCGTGATGATCAGCATGGTGTGGATAGTGAGGGTCAGATTCAGATGGGAACAGTGACAGAGTTCACTGTGAGTGATGATGACTTACTGAGGTCCAAAGACAGCATAAGTGCTCCCCAGGACCACATTTGATGAGATAGTGCTATTGATAGAAGCTCAGTCTTCGGGATATACAGTGCATATGGGAAGTAATAAATATATAGGAATCTTTAAAAAGGGTATAGGTGGTCAGGTATGAAAAGAGATATTGTAGAGATTATGGAGAAGTGTCTCGTATGTCAGCAGATTAAAGTAGAGTACTAGAAGTTGCAGAGTTATTGCAGCCTCTACCTATATCGACATGAAAATGAGAGCAAGTTACCATGGATATCGTGATGGGTTATAAAGGACCGCATAAATCACGAGGCTATTTGGGTAATAGTCGCTAGATTGATTAAGTCTACCCACTTTCTGGTTATAAAATCCCTAGATACTCTGAGCGTGTAGGTGGATTTATATGTACGAAAAATTGTGAAAGCATTATGTAGCGTTCCAGGGAGCATGATATCAAATAGGGATTCCCGCTTCACTTCCCACTTTTGAGACTATTGTTTTTTAAAGCTATGGGAACTTGATTAAGAGTTAGTATAGTGTTCCATCCTCAGACAGATGGTCAGTCAGCGGGACTGTACAGATTCTGGAGGATATGATGAGAGTGTGTGCCCTTGATTTTATTAGCTCCTGGGATGATCAGTTGTTACTGATCTTATTCGCCAATAATGACAGTTGTTAATTGAGTATCGAGATGACTTTATATGAGGCATTGTATGGCTGTAGGGGTTGTTCCCCGACTTGGATAAGAAGAAGTGGGTGACAGATAGAGAATTATTTCCAAATTGGTAAGACAAACCTCTGAGGATGTTTAGTTGATTTGTGAGAAATTAAGAACACCTCAGAGCAGATAGAAAAGTTATGTTGACAAGAGACAGAAACTAGTGGAATTCACCGAAGGTGAATTAGTATTGTTGGAAGTTACTTGTCCTAAGGGCATAAGGACATAACGAGATTCGAAAAGAAGGCAAATTGAGTTTCGTTAGATAGAATCCTTTGAGATATTGGACAAAGTGGGAGATAAGGACTGTAGGTTGGCATTACCACTTGAATAAGCAGGCATCCACAATGTGTCCTATCTTTTGATGCTTCGAAAATACTATCTGGACCCAGCATATGTGATCAGATATGAGCTCCAATAGCTTAGCTCAATGAAAGAATAACGCATGTTGAAAAATCGATTCAGGTATTAGACGGAAGGATATGGTGTTGAGATTTAAGACGATCTCCCTAGCCAAAGACCTTTGGTAGTATTACACTCCGAAAAAAGTCACATGAGAATTAAAAAGTATGATGCAATAGGCATACCCGGAGTTGTTTTTGGACTCATTGGACTTGGTTCTAATTTGGAGGATCAAATTTATTAAGTGGGGGAGATTATGTAAGACCCGATTTTATTTAAAACACAAATGAGTGAGTGTTCGTGAAGGGAAATTGAAATGGTATTCCTGAACACGTTGAAGGGTAAAACAGTCAAAAGATCGAAAGCCGGTATAAATTCGATAAGAAAATTTAATTAAAAATAGTGATTTGAGAAATCTTGATCAATAACGAAGAAATAATTAAATTTTAGATTAAATTGATCAAGATATGAATTTATTGAAATTAATCGAAAATTTCACATATAAAAATTATCCCGAAAGTATTCGAAAAATTATACCGAAAAGATGAAATAATACAGATAAATTCATTTAATTGGTTGAATGAATAAAATATAATTTTTTAAGATATTTTGGATTTTAATTGAATAAAATAATGATTAAAATAATATTAAAATAAATTATAAAAAAAAGATCACGAAAAACGTGAAAGAGGAAAACGGAAGCCGAGCTTCCTTTCTGCGGCACCGGACATAATCACTGGCGGACCAGGTGAGAAGCCGATGGGGGAGAGGCAGCCGACCCCGTGAGAACCACTGGCCTAACGAACTGACGAATGGCGAGAGAACGCCGGCGAGAGAAAGGGGAACGAGGGAGGAACTCAGAGAAATGACAAGAGGAGAAAAGAGGAAATCCAGTGACTGGCGCCGATCTAGGCCCGGCCACCGCCAGTCGAAGGAGCCCTAAGGGAAGATCGACCGATCAGCGGCTGAATCGACCGATAGAACGGTGGCCAACGCTGGCAAAGGAGGTAGAAAGAAACGGCACCGATGTCGGAAGGAAGAAGAGCCAAACCGGTCACTTTCCGACCAGTAATGGCTAAACCGAGGGCAGATCCGAGCACCGGATGATCCTGCGAAGCTGTTGCTGTGGAATCTGACAAAGAACCGATCGACGAAGCCCTGAACCAGCTGAACTGGAGTGAACCGGCTGAACCGAGCTGGTCTGAACTGGGATGAACCGGACCGAACCGGTTCAGCCAAAAAAGAAGAAAAATAAAGGAAAAAAGGAAAAAGAAAAAGAGAAAAAATTGGGGAAAAATCTTAGTGATGCAATCGAGCTACGGGTAAGTCAGTGAGCGGTCAAAATTGACCGATTTAAATTTTAAAAAATTTAATTTGATTAATATTCGACTAAAAATTTAACCGAAAAAATATGTAATTGTGTAGCTCAACAATTGACGTCAAATGAGAGCTCGAGTCAGCCTCGATTTGTGTACTATCATGGAACCTCAGGTAAGTAACCCTTATTTACGACAATTTACATCGTTATGCGTGTTAAAAATTTACCGCATAAATTACGGATTTAATTTTCGCATTTAATGAATTATATTATGGAATTAGAGATAAATTGTCGTAAATAATTAATTGAGCTATTCAAGAGTTTAGAATGAGGTCTAATAAATACGAATGGGCCCAATGAGCATAATAGGCCTCGATAATGTGAATAGTAAGTGAAAAACGGGCTTAAGGCCGATTAAGGCCCATTGCGGTACAATCAGGCCCAATAATTTAAATTAAGCCCAAAAAATATGAAATACAATTAATTATATTGTATTTGACCTGATGTAAATTTATACGTAGTTTCGGCGATTTGATTGGGAGTAAATCGGACTGTGTGACGAGACATCAGTGGAAAGGTCAGACTGTACAAAAAAATGAGGTAAGGGAACTGTGTGATTAGCTAAAGGTAGCTAAGCGTATTTTAATATCTTTTGTATACACTGAATAAGTATAAAATGTCCTAGAAATGGTTTAAAGATTTTATGGACTCGAAAAATAGGAAAAGACTATTTTACCCTTATTGAGGGAATTCACCTAAGGATGGTGAAAGCATGACAAGCATGAAATGCATGATTCAAGGAATTTTCTTAGTTTTTAAGCAAAGCAAATCGGTAGATTGGCAAATAAGTGTTATTTATATTTAAATGAAATTTTTTGGAAAATTGGCCAACTATCAAGTTTATATGGAAACAGATAGTGCTGGCGCATAGCTCGTATTATATCTGCGCTTGTGAGTGTGTATAAAATGTGCTAGAGTGGTTACTCGCATCGACTTGTATGACATCATATGCATGAAATGTGCTAGAGCGGTTGCTCTCACTGATTTTTATTATTATGAAATGCATGAGAGGTGCTGGAGCTTAGCTCGCACTCTGTTTTGATTGTTTTGGACTGTTTTAACTTGATATGCATAGAAAGGTGTTGGAGTGATTGCTTGCACTAGTTTTAATGATTTGACATGCATGAGAGGTGTTGGAGCTTAGCTCGCATCCTGTTTTGATATGATAATTGCATAAAAGCCGTACTGGAGCCTTGCTCGTATGTGATTTAATCGATTTAATTTCATAAGCCATGCTGGAGTGTAACTCGAATTAGTTTTGATTTACTTGAGCATTCATTTGTGCTGGAGCATTGCTCGCATGAGGCTTTGATGTGTTTTATGCATAAAACCGTGCTGGAGCTTGCTCGTATGTGATTTTCTATGGATTTAAGTACTGGCGTGCTACTCGTACACAGATTTTACTGATTTTTATGAAAACGTGCCAGAGCTTCGCTCGCACGAGATTTTTAGATATCTTGAATATGCATGGAGCCGTGCTAGAGCTTCGCTCGCACAAGGATTTATATGACATTCATATAGTTGTGTTAGAGCCTCTTATATACTGTGTGTCACAATGAGATGATATGTCCACACATGCATATTGAGACATATTTGGCATGGGTGGATAAGACCTATTGTAGGCACCCCATGACTGAGATTAGGTTGACGGAGTTCGATGTACCTTGTATATCATATGGAATACGCTGTACCCTGGGGATTGTTGGAGTGGAGTGGCATTAGCCACGAGGCAACAAGCCTTGCCCTCGTAATCCTGATGTTATGTTGTTATGGCGACAGGATTGACCCACCTCCTGTTTCAGGTGTGATACCCCACATACTAGGTACCATGTAGCCAGGGATCACTAGGTTATGGCCATAGTCCTCGTTATTACTGATATAGTCACCTAGATGTCTCACATGATATAACTTGTGGTCTCGATAGACCAGGGTAGACCTGAGGGAGGGGCAGGCCCTCGATTTTGTGATTTTTTACTATGATGTTAAATTTTTCAGAGAATTTGATAATGAATTTTTAAGAGATTGATTTCTGAGATACTTAACCCCTTCGGGTTATTTTATACTGAGATTTAATGCAGTGATTTAAATGCAGTAGCATGATGAGTTTTCCATGCTTTGATTATAAATTCATGAAAAGAATTGTCTCTCATGATTTGTTTTATATGGCATGAAATAATGCATGATCTTGATTTAGTTAATGCCAATTATGATTTTACATAAAATGCCATTGATGCATGAGTTGCATGATTTTTATATGCACGAATAGTTTTTATAAACTATGACATTAATGTATGCATGATTTTGTGTGTGAGATTTAAACGAAAAGAAATGGATTTAAGGGCATGGCATTATGAGCATGTAGATAGTGGAGCTATCTACTTACTTGCATAATTGCCTTACTGAACATGTTGTTTACTCACCCCCTTATTATCCCTCTTTTTCAGAGCACTCGCTGTAGTTAGTGACCGGTTGAGGACTTGCATTCTTGGTATCCATTGGGTCCCATCCAGAGTCAGGTATACACATTTGTATAGTTTTGTATCTAAATATGTAAATGCACAGTACTGTAAACGTATATGATGTCGGGGATGTAAGGTTAAGTAAATCCAATTGTGAATGTATTTAGTTAAAGTCAAAGGATAGTAAATCCTGATGTGTGAATGTAAATATGGAAATGGAATAGTAAATTAGTGAGAAGGGACTAACACCGAATCATAGCCCAACTGTTGGTAGGATGGTCACGATAAGAGGAAGGTAAGAATTTAATAATAAAAGTGAAAAACAAAAAAGTGTTTTTTGGTAATTTGGGTCGTGACACAGAGGTCTAACAGTTCTCTCCCGTATCTCATCGATCCGTGGCCTCTTCCCAAAGAGTTTCCTTCCTTCACAATAACCGAAACCTCTATCACTCACTAGTCTCTTTCGATCTCTATCTCTAACTCTGCCAACCTCCCAAACTCAGAGGCATTTCGCTCATAATCCTGCTCACATAGTTGTACTCTGCGCACTGCCTCCTTATACGTAGAGATCTCTAGCGGAACCAGTCTGGACCTGATAGTTGGTCTCAATCCATCTAGGAACTTCTGGACCTTTTTAGTTTCACTACTCATCGTGTCCTAGTCATACTTTCCCAAGGATATGAATTTCAACTCATACTCATCGATTGTTTAGTTCCCCTGACCCAAACTCATGAACTCTATTTGAAGCTTCCTTCGGGCCATATCTGAAACATACTGCCTCTGAAACACATCTAAAAAGATATCCCAAAAAATATCAGAATGTCAAGCCCTCAGTATCGATCTGGTGGACTTCCACCAATGCACTGTCGCTCTTTTCAGCATGAACACAGTAAATGTAACCCTCTCGGTCATCGTGCATTGAAAGAATCCATACAGCTTCTCGATCTCATTTACCCAGTCCTCTGTAACTATTGGATCCTTTACCTAGTTAAATGACGGTCGTTTAAACTTCTGGAACTGTCGTAATCTATCCAGCTCATAATCATAACCCAAATCACTTCCACTATGTTATAAAGCAACTGGAGAAGACGTACCCTGAATTGGTGTGGCTGTAGGAGTATTTGTAGTCTGTCGTATATGTGCAGGCTGTGCAGGCATATAAGGAGCAGCTGCCTGTCAAGTAGTAGTCTGTGCATCCGGACCTTGCCTACCTTGCATAGCTTGTGTAAACAGCTCCATCATAGTCTCTAGGCTATGCTTTATCCTCGTAAAGCATGCCTCAGTACTCTTTGGTCCTTTAATGGGACCCTACGAAGCATGGTCAGACGAAGACTCGTCTCAGCTCTCAGACCTACCTCCACAACCTTTAGCCTGACCTCTCGCCCCTTTACCACAGCTGCCATTATCCATAATGACTCGATTTCTATATTCACAACCACTGCTTAGTCAAAACCCATGTAAGACCCGTGTTTTACTATGTACCTTATGATTCCTATGTGTAAACCATTTGATTATGTTAGTTGAATCATAAGAAGAATATTTACTGAATTGAAAATATTAGTGAAATGCTTAAATGCATATAAGTCAAGTAAATGGTAAGTAAGGCTGAGATGGCCATAGGTTAAACTGAAGGGATTTAAATCTTTCAGACCGAAGAGAAGAACTTAAATGTAAAAATATAGAGTGTTCATGAAGGGAAGTGAGTTCGGTTTGATCCCGAATATGTCGAAGTAGATGAATAGCCAAAAGGGGCTAAACGAGCTCGAAATGAACTGTTTAAGGTGTTTTTAGCTATTTCACTTCCCGAAAATGACCAAAACGCGAAGATGAGCGTGTTAACCATGAGAATGGGCACTTTTGGATTTTTGAGGAAAAGTCAAACGTGTTCAATGGTCATAAAAAGTCAAGGTTAGTTAAGAAATGTTGACTTTGACCATAGTTAACTAACTATGGTTAAAATTTAACCCAACCAAGGTTAAAAAAATTGGGGAAGAAATATTTTTAGCTAAAACTCTCGATCTTCAATCCTGTAAGTAGTGAAAATTAATTTAATCGAAATCCGGAGTAAATTAAATAGGCAGAAATCGAAGGGCCAATTGGTGGAAAACATAAAGGCCATTAAGGTGGATTCATACTGGGTTAAATTTTGTAGGCCCATTGGGCCATTTAGTGAGCCCAATATTGGCCCAATTGAAGGCCCATTTGGTAGAAACATTTTTGGCCCAAAAGCCTAAATCGAAAGCCCAAACCGAAAGCCTAATTGGAAAGCCCAAAAGTTAGGCTCATTAGTTAATAGTTTAAACCCAAAACTTAAGCCCAAATTGCCAAAGCCCAATACCATTTCCAAGCCCAATTGATAGGCTGAATTTTAAGACTAAATGGATTAGTTACTTAAGTAAAAAATCAGCCAACACCAGCCATCTTCTTCCTTAAGCTCTTAGCACCAATAAAAAAACACCAAGGAAACCTAAGTGTTTAAGTTTTATCTCACTATAAATTACTAACCTAAAGACCTAAAAATCAGCAACCAAAGATCTCATATAAGCCACCTGAAAATTTCCTAAAGTTTTGGCCAAGTGAGGAAAGACAATCTACGCAAGGTTCTAAGCTTCCAACTTCTAGTATGTTAATCTATGGATTATTCTAAGTTGATTGGTATATGTTTTATGGATCAAAACACACAAAATCACCATGAATCCATGTTGGCCAAAAATGGGTATATAGGTTTTGATGAACACCCATGTGATTTTAAGGCATGTATGGATTGGTATTCCTGTCTACATGATTATGACATAGTTTTAATCAATTTGATCAATTGATTGATAAATTGAAGATGACATATAAGGTGTTTGATAAAATTCGTAAGTGAACAAAAACTAAAGGCTTAAGGCTTGCATAGGTTATGTTTGATGAAATGCATAAGTGAATGGCTAGGCATAAGGCCAAGGTTAGCGTGGTGTGGCATGATGCTCAGCCATGGGCGGTATGCATGGCTCTCGGCCACATGCTATGGCCGAGAGGCCAAATGGGCCAAGTCGATGTGGTTTCAGCCCAATAAGGATTCATGGGCCTCAGACCAAGCCCAATAAGAGTTAGTGGGCCCCATAAGCCCAATAGGCCCAGATGAAATTAATAGTAAAGTGAAATGGACTTAAAACAATGTTAAGCCCATTAAGATGTAATTAGGCCTAATAAGAGTAAACGAGCCCATTAAGTGAAATAGACTGTATTAAACATGAAATAGAGATGAAAAAGTGTAATTAACCTAATAAATGGTTATATGCAGCTCTAGAGATTAAATTGGGAGAGAATCAGACTGCGCGATCTAGTAGCTCTGAGAAAGTTAAATTACTCGACGCGATTCCAGCTAAGGGAATTTTACAGGTAGTTAGAGATATCTTTGTGTATTTTTATCAGTGTTTACATTCACTTAAAAAGTCTAAGGCTAAGGGAAAGTGAATAAAATTTATAGAGACCTAGTATAGGTGAATTACCATTTTACCCCTATTAAGGGTAAAAAGTTTAAAATTAAGAAAAGTCCTAAAAAGCACGGAAAACATGTTTTAGAGTGTTTTTACTACTGTTTAGCAGATGCATAGATAGATTGGCTGATGTTTTCAAGATTATATGTGAAAACCACACAATATAGTGTTGATTTGATTTGATTGAGTGAATCTCTTTTAAATGAGCCATCTATCGAGTTTTGTGAAAATAAATCATCCTGTAGCACTACTCGCATTAGATTTTATATGTTTTCTATGTCAATTAGTGCTTGATTTTTACTCGCACTAGATTTTTATGAGATGTATAACATAGTATTGGAGTGTTGCTCGTACTTGATTTTAATGTGATTTATGCATGATATAGTATTAAACGATACTCGTACTCAGTTTTACATGAATTGTACATGGTATAGTGTTGGAGCATCGCTCGCACTCAATTTTTTTATCATTATACATGATATAGTACTGGAGCATTGCTCTTAGTAGATTTTATATGATATGTGTATAAGGTCGTGCTGGAGTTTACTTGCACGTACTAATTTTGGAAGAGATAACATGAAATAGTCGTACTGGAGGCCTTGTGTAGACTATGTATCATACGTATGAGATACCCGCACGTGCATTTTAAGACATGGCAATGACTATCGAACTGAAATAGGGTCCACAGAGTACTTTGTACCGTATACGAAACACAAAGTATAATACCATTAGTATTTGTGTTGTGGAGTTGTGGAGTTGTTAGCTGGCGAAGAGGATTTGACCCACCTATCATTGTAGCAGTGATACCCCACACAATAGGCACCGTGTAGCCTAGGATTACCAAATTGGGATATGATCATAGTCCTCAAAATTATACCAGTAGTCGCTAGTCTCACCTGATATTTCTCACTTGATATGTCACATGATTTTAAATGAAATTTGGTAGACCCGAGGGATAGGTCGAGCCTTGACATGTGACCTTGTGATTTTATATAACTGTAAATGTTTATGAACAAGGGTAAAACTCAAGGGATGGGTTGAGCCCTGATTTACATAATTAACATGATGAAATGCTATATTTTATGATTTAAATGAAATGACATGATATGATTTACAAACTTTATATGAGAATGCAACATTTTGTATGAATTACCCGTGTTTATAAACAATCATGGTTTCAGTATACACTGATGAATGTGTACATACTTTGCATAAGTTTTATAGAGAAAGATACATGTTTTAGATGTGAAATGAAAAGGAATATTTTAAGGTATTTCATTATATTTATGTAGATAGTGTGGTTCTCTATGTGGTTGCCAGATTTCCTTACTGAGCTAGTGAGCTCACCTCTTTCATTTTTCCCCACTCTACAGAGCATTTGCAGTAGCTAGAGTACAACTGAGGACTTGCATTCCTGTTATCTGTTGCATTTCTATCGAGCGAAATGTATACACACACGTACGATTTTGTATCTGAACATATAACAGCAGAGTGATGTAAACGAATGTAATATTGGGGATGTATTTGTATATAACTATACATGAGCTTACTTATAAGTTAAAAGTATTTACAGTCAATAGATAGTTCATATTAACATATATGTATGATATAGAATGAATAATAAGGTAATGTAGATGAGGTGACTAATATCGAATCACAGCCTAACAGATGTTAGAAACGTCACGAAAGGAAAGGTAAAGAAAAATAAATTTTTTTTAGTAATTTTAGATAAATTAGGTCGTGACATTAGTGGTATCAGAGTAGAGTTGGTCTGATGTGAGTTGATATTAATGGTTAGGAATGTTTACATCCTCATAATATTGTGCTTTGTTTGGATACAAATGTGTATTCTGATATGGGAATTTACTAAGTAATGGTTGTGAATGATGGAATCGAGCCATTATGGCTAATACCAGCTGTGGTAAAAGGGCAAGAGGTCGGGCTAGAGGCCATAGAGGTAGGGTTGAGGGCTGAGATGAGTCTTCATTTAACCATGCATCACAGGGTCCCACAGAGGTGCCAGAGATTATGAAGGCATGCTTTATGAGGTTAAAGCGTAGTCTAGAGACTATGATGAAGATGTTTACATAGGCTATGTAAGGTAGGTAGGGTCTAGAGGTTCAGATTGCTACTGGATAGGCGGCTGCTCCTGATACGCATGAATAGACTGCACAGATGCCACAGCCTACAAATACTCCTACACCTACACCAGTTTAGAGTACGTCTTCTCTTGTTGACCCACAGCAGGTCAGTAGGGGATTAGGGTATGGTTGTGAGCTTAGTCAATTATGACGATTGTAGAAGTTTATACATCTGTAATTTAGTGGAGTAAAGGACCCTATGTTGCAGAGGACCGGGTAAGCAAAATAGAGAAGTTGTACGGGTTCTTTCAATGCACGACATTTGAGATGGTCGCTTTTACCACGTTCATGCTAAAGGGAACGTCAGAACATTGGTGGAAGTCCACCAGATCGATATTGAGAGTTCGACACTCTGAGATCAGTTGGGAGATATTTCTTAATGCCTTCAAGAGGCAGTATATTCTAGATACAGCGTAGTGAAAGCTGCAGATGGAATTTTTAGGGTTGATCTAAGGGAACAGGTCAGTGGACAAGTATGAGACGAGGTTTATGTCCCTGAGAAGGTACGACCTTGACACGATGATCGGTTAAACCAAGAAGGTCTGAAGGTTTGTTGATGAACTGAGATTGGCGATACGGTCTAGATTGGTCCCACTAGATATCTCTACGTATAATAAGGTAATGCTCATGGCCCACCTCTATGAGTAGGACTATGAGAGGAATGCCTTTGAGTTTGAGAAGGTTATTCGGAGTAGGGACAAAGATAAGAAAAGGCTGACGAGCGATAGAGTATTCAGTTATCGAAGATAGAGGATACTCTTCGGTAAGAGACTAAGGATCGAGGAGATACGAGAGAAGACTGTTAGACCTCTTGTATATTTGACCATAGCTCCGATAAAAGGCATAGTTATTGAAGGACAGAGGCCTACTACTAAGCAGTAGGAAGCCGTGGCATATCGCGATGGCTTGCCCAAAGTGGATTGAGACTGCCCTACAGAAGGGTAAAGAGTCAGAGAGAGCTATTGTTGATACCTCAACTCTGATGAGGAGAGCCACAGCTGAGGAGAAGGGGAAGAAAGTGATCGGTCGAGGGCAAGTACATGGTTTAGACCAAGGCACAACTGATGCTTCATCAGATGTGATTAAAGGTACCATCCTAATTTTTGATCTTGAAGCATATGTTTTATTTGATCCTGATGCCACACATTCATTTGTATCGCCTTAATTTGCATTCAAGTTATTGAAATATGTGGAGTGTACTTCGTTAAGTAGAATTATGTTGATTAGTATGCCTATGAATAACAGTTAGCTAGTCGAGTATGTGTATAGAGACTGCAATCTAAGAGTAGGGGAAAAGGATATGTCAGCCAATCTCATTTTGTTAAATATGAGTGACTTTGATGTAATCTTAGGAATGGATTGGTTAGTTGCAAACCATGCTATTTTAGATTGTTATTCTAAGACGGTTATGTTTCCTACCCTTGTAAAGTATGTTGTAAAGTTTATCGAAATGAAATGAAAGAAGTAGTTACAATAATTTAAAGGTAAATTACTATGCTGACTGAATAATTAAAATGTTGAAGGTTTCATTACATACGTGGTTGATACGGATAAGGCGCTTCTAGAGTTGGCAGATATCTTTGTGGTTAAAGAGTTCTCAGATGTCTTTTTGGATGAACTATTAGGGTTTCTACTAGATAGAGAGATGAAGTTCTGTATAGATTTGGTGCCTGGTACCGAGCTGATATAAAAAACCAATGTACCGAATGGCCTTAGTTGAGTTGGAAGAGCTCAAAAAGTAGTTTTAGGAATTGTTGGATAAAGGGTTCGTGAGACCGAGTGTTTTACCTTGGGGAGCACCAATTTTGTTTGTGAAGAAGGATAGAAGCCTCTGATTGTCTATTGATTACAGATTGTTGAATAAGGCTACCATCAAGAATAAGTATCCCATTCCACGCATAAATGATTTGTTGGATCAGCTTCGGGGAGTGTATGTCTTTTATAAGATTGATATGAGGTTGGTGTACCATCAGTTAAGAGTTCAGAGTGGAGATGTACCGAAGACATCTTTTCGTACCCGGTATGGCCACTATGAGTTTTTGGTTATGACATTCAATTGATTAATGCTCCCGCAGCTTTATGGCTTTGATGAATAATGTGTTGAAGCTTACTTGGATTAGTTTGTTATCATCTTTATCGATGACATCTTGGTGTATTCGAAGTCCAAGGAAGAAAATGAGCAGTATATGAGGATTGTTTTACAGACCCTCCGAGAGAAGAAGTTGTATGCTAAACTCAGTAAGTGTGACTTCTGGTTAGAACAGATTGTGTTTTTCGGCCATGTTGTTTTAAAGGATGGAGTATCAGTAGATCCATCCAGGATAGAGGTTGTAGTTTAGTGGGAACAGTCGAGGATAGTCACAGAGATCAGGAGTTTTCTAGGTTTAGCTAGTATTATAGAAGATTTATGGAGGGATTTTTGAAGTTAGCTACTCTGTTGACCCGTCTCACAAGGAAGAATGTTGCATTTGTGTGGGATGATGATTGTGACAGGAGTTTTTAAGAGTTGAAGCGTCGATTGACCATCGCTCCCATTCTCACTATTCCTGCCAGCTTATGAGGTTTTTCTGTATACATGGATGCTTTGCCCCAAGGACTGGGCTGTGTATTGATGTAGGACGGGAAGGTAGTTGCTCGTACTCACTCTTATGTGATTTATGCATGATAGAGTGCTGAAGCGATTGCTTGTACTCGATTTTACATGGTTTGTGCATGACATAATACTGAAGGGTTGCTCGTACTTGATTTTGATGAATTTTGTACATGGCATAATACTTGAGCGTTGCTCTTACTTGATTTAATGAGTTTTATTCATAGGATGGTACTGGAGCAATTTCTCGTACTTGTTTTGAGATGTGAATTTTGCATGACCTGGTGCTGGAGTGTTACTCACACTAGCAGTTGATTTTGTAATATGCATTAGACAGTGTTTGAACGGGGTGTTGACTGTGTGTCGTACTCAAAACACGCACTGTAGTTTTAATGCGATATACATGAAATGATTTAAAATCGTGTTGATTGTCTCGGGTAGACTGAGTGTCACACAGATGGGATGCTTGTATGTGGATTTTAAGACATGGGTTATTTATCGATGTGGTATAGGGTGGATAAGATCTATAGCAGGCACCTCCGGACCATGATGTGGGATAAGACCTATGGCAGACACCCCAAACATAGGTTGGATAAGACCTATGGTAGGCACCCCAGACCATGTGGGTCCACAGAGTTGTGATGCCCCGCACACCGAGGCCTGTGTAGCTTAGGATCATAACATAGTATATGGCCATAGTACAGGTTATTATTGCATTTAGCCACCGAGTCTCACATGATTCTATCACATGTTTTTTATGATTTCGGGTAGACCTGAGGGATGGGTGGGAACCTAATTGACATGTTATAATTGTTGAATCTCATATTTTACATGTTTGAATTTAAATGGCATGATTTACCTTAAAGGCATTATGAGTTTACAAAGATGCAGTGTTTTGCATGAAATACCTGTATTTACGAACTCAGCATGGTTTCAGTACATGTGTTTAAATATGTATGTATTATATCAGTTTTCCAATTGATGCTTTTAATGTGAAATTAAGGAAATAGTATTTGAAGGCATGACATTATTTTCAATAGATAATGTGGTTATCTACTTGCTTGTCGGATATTCTTACTGAGCTAGTGAGCTCATCCCTTTCATTTCCCACCTTTCTATAGAGTATCTGCAGTATATAGTATACAATTGAGGACTTGTATTCCTTGTATCCGCTGCATTCCCATCAAGCAAAAGGTATACACATTACGTACGATTTTGTTTCTGAACATATAAACATCATAGTGATGTAAACGAATGTAATATTGGGGATGTGTTTGTATATTAATATAGTGAGCTCTCTTCTGATGTAAATGAAATTACAATGAATAGATAGTTTATATTGACATGTATGTATGATATATATAATGGATGACATGGTAAGTAAGAAAAGTTGTACTCATACCGAATCACAGCCCAACTGTTGGTAAAGAGAAAGGTAAGTAAAAAAGTAAAAAATTTGTAGTGGTTTTTGGTAAAATTCGATCGTGACAGAGTGGTATCAAAGCAGAGTTGGTCTGATGTGAGTCGGTATTAGTGGTTAGGAAAGTGTACATTCCCATATTACTGTGTTGTGTTTAGATACAAATGTGTATTACGAGATGGGATTTGACAAATTAATGGTTGTGAATGCAGGAATTGAGCCATTATGGCTAATACTAGCCATGGTAAATGGGTTAGAGGCAAGGCTAGAGGCTGTAGAGGTAGACTTGATAGTTGAGACTAGTCTTTATTTAAGCTAGTAATGCAGAGTCCCACTGAGATATCAGAGAGTACCAAGGCATGCTTTACGAGGTTAGAGCATAGCCTAGAGACCATGGTAGAGATTTTTACACAGGCTATGCATAGGAGACAAGGACAGGATGCAGGGACTGCTATTGGATAGGCAGCTGTACCTGATATGCCTGCACAGATGCCACAGCATACAGATATTCCTACACCCCTATGAGTATAGGATAGTTCTTCTCTTATTGCTCCATGATAGGGCAGTAATGGATTGGGGTATGGTTGTAAGGTGGATCATTTATGACAATTTCAAAAGTTGAGACCGCCATCAGTTAGTGAGGTTAAGGACCTAATAGTTGCAGAGTACTGGGTGAGTGAGATTTTATATGGATTCTTTGAGTGTACTATGATAGAGACAGTTGCTTTTGCCACGTTCATGTTGAAAGGAGCGACAGAGCATTGGTGGAAGTCCATCAGAGTGATATTGAGAGCCCGATACTCAGAGATTAGTTGGGAGATATTTCTTGATGCCTTTAGGAGGTAATATGTTTCAGATATTGTGCAGCGAAAGCTACAGATGGACTTTTTGGGGTTGAGCCAAGGGAGTCAGTCAGTAGATGAGTATGGGATGAGATTTACATCCCTGGGAAGGTATGACCCTGATATTATGTGAAATGAGACCAGGAAGGACCGTAGATTTGTAGATGGACCAAGATCGGCACTACTGTCTAGAGTGGTCTCACTAGATATTTTTACATACGATGAAGCAATGCACAGGGCGCAACTCTGTGAGCAGGATTACAAGAGGAATACCTCTGAGTTTGAAAAGTTAGTTAGAGTCGAGATAGAGATAGGAAGAGGCTAGTTAGAGATAGAGGTTTCAATTATTGAGGAGGGTGGAGACGCTTCGGTAAGAGGCCACAGATTGATGAGGAACGAGAGAGGCCTATTAGATTTCCTGTATATCCTACCATAACTCCAGTTAGAGGTATTGTTATTGGAGGACAGAGGCCTACTACTGAGCAGTATAGTATATGTGGTAGATATCATGGTAATATACCATGTTCGATGACTCTTGTAGTTTGTTTTAGTTATGGGGAGCTATGGCATATATGGCTAGAGTTTGCCCATAGATGATTGAGATTTCCCCACAGAAGGGTAAGGAGCCAGAGAGCTCCAGTTGATACGTCTGCTCCCTAAGAGGAGAGCGACGACAGAGGAGAAGGGGAAGTAGGTGATTGGTTGAAGGTGAGTACATGTTTTGGACTAGGGCACAGCTGATGCTTTATCGGATGTGATTAAAGGTAACATCATGATTTTTTATCTTGAAACATATGTTTTATTTGATCCTGGTGCCACACATTCATATGTATCACCTTCATTTGCATGTAAGTTAGCAAAACATGTAGAACGTACACCTTTAAGTAGGATGTTGCTTAGTATGCCTATGAATAACAGTCAGCTAGTTGAGTATGTGTTTAATGACTGCAAGTTAAGAGTAATGGAAAAGGATATGATAGCGAATCTAATATTGCTGAGTATGAATGATTTTGAGGTAAACCAATCCATTCCTAAATTGGTTAGCTGCAAATCATGTTATTTTAGATTGTTATGCTAAGACAGTTATGTTTCCTACCCCTGAAAAAAATTATTGTAAAGTTTATTGAAAAGAAATGAAAGATGTAGTTGCAGTACTTAGTAAAATGATTTACTATGCTTACTAAGAAATCAATATGTTGAAGGTTTCATTGCGAACGTGGTTGATACGGATAATACACATCCGAAGTTGGTAGATATCCTTATGGTTAAGGAGTTGACAGATGTTTTTTCGGATGAATTGTCAGGGTTACCACCAGACAGAGAGATGGAGTTCTGTGTAGATTTGGTGACTGGTACCAAGCCTATTTCAAAATCACCGTATCGCATGGCCTTAGTTGAGTTGGAGGTGTTCAATAAGCAGTTGTAGGAACTGTTGGATAGGGGGTTCAACAGACCGAGTGTTTCACCTTGAAGAGCACCGATTTTGTTTGTGAAAGAGAAGGATGGAAGTCTCAAATTATGTATAGATTATAGATTATTGAATAAGGCTACCATCAAGAATAGATATCCCCTTCCGTGTATTAATGACTTGTTAGATCAGCTTCGGGGAGTAGAGGTCTTTTCTAAGATTGATCTGAGGTTTGGGTACCATCAGTTGAGAGTTCAAAGTGGAGATGTACCCAAGACAGAATTTCGAACCTGATATGGCCATTATGAGTTCTTGGTTATGCCATTCGGATTGATGAATGCTCCCGCAGCTTTTAGGGCTTTGATGAACGATGTGTCCAAGCCATACTTGGATCAGTTTGTTATCATCTTTATCAATGACATTTTGGTGTATTTGAGATATGATGAGGAGCATGAGCAGCACTTGAGGCGTATTACAGACTCTCCGAGAGAAGGAGTTGTATGCTAAACTCAGTAAGTATAACTTCTAGTTAGCGTAGATATCGTTTTTGGCACATGTTGTGTCGAAGGATGGTGTATCAATAGATCCATCCAAGATTGAGGCGTAGTTCAGTGGGAACAGTTGAGGACAGTTACCAAGATCTGAAGTTTTCTAGGTTTAGCTGGATATTACTAAAGATTTGTTGAGGGATTTTCAAAGTTAGCTGCTCCGTTGACCTATCTCACTCAGAAAAATGTTGCATTCGTGTGGGACGATGATTGTGAGAGGAGTTTTTAGGAGCTAAAGTGTCGATTGACCACCATTTTGATTCTCACTATTCCTACCAGGTCATAAGGTTTTTCTATTAATACAGATGCCTCATATTAGGGACTGGGTTGTGTATTAATGCAGGATGGGAAGGTAGTTACTTGTGGATCCAGACAGCTGAAGGACAATGAGAAGAACTATCTGACCCAGGATTTGGAATTAGCAGCAGTAGTGTTTGCGTTGAAGATATGGCGCCACTACTTGTACGATAAGAAGTTTCAGATTTATACTGACCACAAGAGCCTCAAGTATCTATTCTCATAGAAGAAACTGAACATGAGACAGAGAAGATGGATAAAGCTTCTGAAGGTCTATGACTGCGACATACTTTATCATTCGTATAAGGCTAATGTTATAGTTGATGCTTTGAGCAGGAAAAGCCTTGGGATGATATCGTATATGATTGTCGGGGAACATGAGCTGTTAGAGCAGTTTGCTTACCTCAGTTTGGGTGTTGTGCCTTTTGACATGGATACGGACTGTATCATAGCTAGCCTGCGGTTGGAACCGATGTGTTTGATTGGATCAGACAAGCTCAGCAGAGTGATCCGTATTATGTTGATATGACTGGTCAGATGCAGACAGGCATAGTGACCACGTACGAGTTGAGTTCTGATGGACTATTGAGGTTCAGAGGTAAATTGTGTGTTCCTGGGGACCCAAAGCTCAAGAGATTATTTTTTGACAGAAGCTCATTTTTTGAGGTACACGTTGCATCCAAGGGGTAACAAGATGTATCAGAACCTCCAGAATGTGTACTAGTGGTCAGCTAGGAAGAAGGATGTAGCAGAGTTTATGAGGAGATGTCTCGTTTGTCAGCAGGTGAAGGTAGAGTATCAGAAGCGTGCAACCTCAATCTATACCGACATGGAAATGAAAGCATATCACCATGGATTTTGTGATGGGTTTATGAAGTCAGCCCACTTCCTAGCTATAAGAGCTACCGATACTCTTAGTTCATTGGCAGAGTTGTATGTACACGAGGTAGTGAGGTTACATGGTGTTCCAGTCAACATTGTTTCAGATAAGGATTCCCGCATCACTTTCCACTTTTGGAAACATTTTCAGGAAGCCATGGGAACCTAGTTGAGTTTGAGCATCGCTTTCCATCCTCAAACAAATGGTTAGTCAAAGAGGAGAATATAGACTCTAGAGGATATGTTGAGAGCATGTGTGCTAGATTTTAGAGGCTCCTGGGATGATCATTTTCCACTAGCCAAATTCGCCTACAACAACAGTTATCATTCAAGTATCAGGATGGCACCGTATGAGGTTTCGTATGGTCGTAGATGTCGTTCCCCTATTAGATGGGAAGAAGTGGGTGACCGAAAGATATTTGCTCCTGATTTAGTCACGAAAGCCTTTAAGGATGTTCGATTAATTGTTGAGAGATTGAGGACATCTTAGAGCATACAAAAGAGTTATGTTGATAGGAGATGGAAGCCACTAGAATTTACTATTGGTGAGTCAGTGTTCTTGAAAATTTCTCCTTCCAAGAGTAGAGCGAGATTCGAGAAGAGAGGTAAGCTGAGTCCTCGCTACATTAGACCCTTTAAGATACTAGATTGAGTGGGAGATAAGGCCTATAGGTTGGCGTTGCCACCAGACTTATCAGGTGTGCATAACATCTTCCACATTTTGATGCATTGGAAGTATCACCCGAATCCGACACATGTGATTAGCTATGTGCCGTTGGAGCTTAGGGAGGATATGTCATATGTTGAGAATCCGATTCAGATATTGGATAGGATGGAGAAGGTATTGAGGTCGAAGATGATTGTTTTGGTTAAGGTTCTCTAGAAGCAACATACTTCGGAGGAAGTTATGTGGGAATTAGAGAGCCTAATGCACGAGAAACACCCTCAGTTATTTGAGGATTGACTTGGTTCTAATTTGGAGAACCAAATTTCTTAAGTTATGGAGGATTGTAAGACCCGAAATTCGATGTCATTTTTAAGAAGATATTATTATAAACATGGATTCATGAAATCTTGATTAATAAAGAAGAAATAATTGAATTCTAAGTTCAATTAATCAAGATATGAATTTATCATGAAAATCAAAATTTTCCCACATCGAGAATATATCTCAGAAATAGGAAAATATAATAATAAATAAAAATATTTCCAAGGAAATAAAAATAAATAACAATGTTTATATATAAAAATATATAGAAATAAATTAAATAATATATATTTTTCGAGATAAATTAAACAATATATATGTACATGTGTGTGTGAATATTAATGTATAAAATTACATTATGATAATATATTATTTTTATAATAATATAAGAAATTTTGTAATATTATTATTATAATAATATTACAATTATAAGATATTATATATATGTGTGTGCATTATACTATGTTAACATATAATATATTATATTATTTATATAAATAAAATAAATAAATAAATGGAAATTGATAAAAAATAGAACCAAGATCGTGCATCATAGTCGCGCGACCCAAAAGGAAAGGAGAGATCAGATGAAATTGATCCCTCTGATTTCATGGTCACCGGTGGCGAACGACGAAGAAGGACAAAGGGCGAAGGACGATCGGCACGGTGGGAGTACTCCGAGCACCACCACGAGCCGAGATCCATCGGTGATGAGGAGAACAATGGGAGAGGAGAAATCGGCGTCAGCGACACCAATTTGCCTTGCACCACCGCCAACCGAACGTTCCCCAGGCAAAAAGGAACTGAGGGTTGGTGGAATCGGCCAGAGAACCGATCGACAACACCGAAAACGACGAAAGGGAGAAAAACTAGTAGCCAAGCCGAAGAGAGAAAGGGGCGAACCGACCACTTTTCAGCCAACTTAGGCTAAGCCAGCCCCAGATCCCTACACTGTAAGTCCCCGCAGATTTGTTGGAATTGGAAGCCGGTGAAGAACCGGTTGGCAGTGCTTCGAACGGCGACGAGGGGGACTGAACCGGTCCAAACCGGTTCAGCCAAGAGAGAGAAAAAAGAAAAAAAAAGGAAGAAAGGGAGAAAAATTTGGTGATGCCCCGAGATTAAGGATAAGCCGATAAGCGGTCGAAATTGATCGATTTAATTTTTGAAAAATTTATTTGGAATTATTTTGACCGAAATTGACTGGTTTAAACATATAAATGTTGACACGCCCAAAAGGTATATGTCCGCAAGTGCACGGGTCGTATAAGTAATAATGGGATTTGAGTCCCTGTCAGGACCCGTTCTCAATCCATGACTTTAACCAAAATCACTACAAATTTTTCGCATTTTGACTTACCTTTCCTCTCTTCAATGGTTGGGCTGTGATTCGATGTCAGAGTCCTCACTTACCACATCATCCAATATCATACATACATGTCAACATACTATTACTGACTGTACTTGCTTTTATCATACATGTAAGATTATATAAAATCTAATACAAATACATTCCCCATAATATATAATGTATACATCACTCTGCTGTTTCTATGTTTAGATACACAACTGTACATAATAGGTATACCTGGCGATCGATAGGAACTAGTTGTGGACTCAGGAATACTATCCCTTGGTACTTCTCGCTCTATTGACGCTCTGTAGAGAGATGTAAAGAAAGGGGGGTGAGCATACAACACGCTCAGTAAGGAAATCAGGCAAGCAAGTAGATATCAACACTATCTACTCAAAATAATGCTATGCCTTGAAAACATTATTTCCTTAACTCACTTTAAAAAGCATGTCTTGAAATATAATATATATACTTGTACATATTAAATCCCATGTACAGAAATCATGCTTTCTTTCTCAAATGTAGGCATGTAGTGCAAAACAATGCATCTTTATATAAATCATACCTTTATGTAAATCATGCCATGTATATATAAATCACAATAAATATGGCATTAAATAATTCACAACACAAAATTGAAGTCCGACCCATCCCTCAGGTCTGTCCGCAATTTAAATTAGTCAATCAATATGATATATCATGTGAGACTCTGTGGTTAAATGTAAATAGTATCCTGGACTATGATCATATCCGAAATGTGATCCCAAGCAACACAGTACTCGGTGTGCGGGGCATCACTGCTGCAACGGGAGGATGGTCAGTCCACTACAGCCGCCAGCTATACGTAACACATGGTACAGCGTACTCCTCGTGCCCCGGGCACGGTACAAAGTACACCCGTGGACCCTACATCACAGCCAGGGTGCCTGCCATAGGACTTAGCCTTCGGAACCATGGAATATCAACATCACAGTCAGGGTGCCTAACATAGGTCTTAGCCCTCGCACCTGTGGAATATCATACCACATCTCTAATACCCTCATGCTGGCCATCCTCTCAAAATTTGACACTCAGTCACACGAGAATGCGGCATGAGTGGGTAACATGTAAATAATATCACATACAGTGCGCGTCCTTGAGTGCGACACATAGTTGACACTACGCTCGAACACTGTTTCACATCACAAACTCAACTCTAGTGCGAGTAAACATCCAGCAACTAGGTCAATGCATAGTTCATGTATTAAATCAAGTACGAGCAATAGCTCCAGTACCATGCTATACACAATATCAAATCAAGTACGATCAATAGCTCCAGTACTATGTCATGTATAAACCGTGAAGAATCGAGTACGAGCAACGCTCCAGTAATCTATCATGTATCTCATGTAAAACT
Source organism: Firmiana major (assembly GCA_033439115.1). NCBI lineage: Eukaryota > Viridiplantae > Streptophyta > Magnoliopsida > Malvales > Malvaceae > Firmiana > Firmiana major. Next base: position 41,686,614 of record CM065903.1, read on the forward strand.
CGAGTACGAGCAAATCGCTCCAACACTCTGTGATGTATATGTCATATAAAACTGAGTACGAGTAATAACTCTAGTACTCTATCATGCATGTCATGGAAATCTAGTGCGTATCAAAATCCAGCACTAATGTATGTGAAAAACATATGAAATCCAGTGCGAGCTGTGCTCTAGCACGATTCATTCTCACATAATATGATAGATGGCTCCTTAAAAGGGATTGTTTACAAAATATTAAAATCAGCACTACAAAGTGTGCTTAAGTCACATCGACCTTAAAATCATTAGCCCATCTATTTATTTTCATGCTAAACAACAATTAAACACTCATAATAGTATTTTCCATGCTTTTTGCAACTTTTCACAAAAGTTGACTTTTTGACTAACTAAGGGTAAAATTGTAATTTGCCACTATCGAGTCATAATAATTATTATTCACTTTATCTGACCCTCAGAGTTTTTAAGTGAATGTAAAAGCAAATGAAAATACGTGCAGGTATCTCTAACTACTCGCAAAAGTCCCTTACCTCGGATCACGTCAAGTGACCTCACTTCCTCGGTGCTGCTCAATCTCACAGTCCGATCAGCTCTCAATGTAAACTCCGGAGCTATAAATAACCATTCCTCAGGTTAATTATCATTTTCCTACTGTATTACACATTAATATAGTCTATTTTCCCTTAATGGGCCTTAATAATCCTTAATAGGCCTAACTATACCTTAAGCTCATTTTTATTTTACTATTCATTTTCGTTGGGCCTATTGGGCTTATGGGGCCCACCAACTCTTACTGGGCTTGTTGTAGGCCCATTACATCTTATTGGGCCTAAAATATTTGGGCTTGGCCCATTGGGCCTCTCGACCACATGCCATGGCCGAGAGCTATCCATGCCTCGGTTTCACCATGGCATGCCATCCATGCCTATTATTTAGCCAATTCCACTTAGGCATTTTCACAAACACTTGGTAGGCAACATTACCAATCATCATATAGTTCATTTAGGCATTTTATCAAACATCTTGATTGCCAACAAATTACATGTATTAATTAATCAATTTGATTAATTCTAATTACACCATTAACATTAATACATGCACACTAATCCATTTATGTCTTAAAATCATATTGACATAATTTAATATCCCATTACTCACTCTTGGCCTAACCCACTTCATGGTGATTTAATATGTTTCAATGCTTAAAACATATATCAACATACTTGAAATCATTCATACATTAACATATATGAAATTGGAAATTAGAAAATATACCAATTGTTGTGTTCACCCTTTGGCCGAAACTTTGGAGACTCTCAATTTGCACTCTATGGCTCCTTGATAGCCAATTCCAACATATGTCACTCTCCTTTCAATTTGGAACAACTTCCATGAAGAATGCAAGTTCCAAATATGCCTAATTCCTAGTGATTTCTAGTGAGAGAAAGCTTGGAAAATATGGTTCAATGGTTTCTTCTTCTAGCCGAATTTGGTGTGATGAAGATGACAATGGTGTGGCTGAATTTATAAGCCATATACTTAGCCATTAAGCTTTACTTTTCAGCCATTTAACTTGACTTTCCAAACCTTAGCCATGAGTCACCTTATGAGTCATAGTTAACTTTAACTATGGTTAGATATTTATCTCATGGGCTTTTCCATTTGGGCTTCTCGATTTAGGCTTTCTTAATGGGCTTTTGGGCTGAAATTTTTACTATGTCTCGGGCCTTTAATTATCTCAAAATTTGGCCGATCAATTGGTCCAACAATTCGGTCTTAAGGATCTAAAAATTTCGATATACGTTTAGTATACCTTAATGGGCTTTAAAATTTTCACCTTAGGCCCATTACGTTTTTAACCATTAAATTCATTCCAAAATCCTTCCGAATAAATTTTTCTTACTTTCGGGGATGATTATCTTGTATTCTGGCCAAGAATATTTTTTTCCAAATTTTCCTCCGCACTTAGGTTAATTTTTAACCATGATTAGTCAACTATAGTAAAAGTCCACTTTCTTAACTATAGTTGACTTTTTCCTTAACCATTGACTAAGTTGACTTTTTCTTAAAATTCCAAAAGTGTCATATCTTATGTCTTACACTCTTGTCTTTATATTACAACCGCTTCTGGTGGATAATTATACCCGAAACACCTTTTCTCGCTAAAAAGGTCCATTTTACCCTTTGTAGCTTTTACTCACGTTTTCTATGTTCGGGACTAAATCAACCTGGCTTTCCTTCATGAGCTCTCTATGTTCTTTCATTTTAAGTTCTTATTTTCAGTCAGAATGATTTAGAATAACTTGGTTTAGCCTGTGATAGTCATCGCTCACATTAGGCATTTTATGTAGCTTTTGCGTGTTAAATCATTTCACTAACACTTTAAGTCTAGTAAATACTCTTCTTATGATTCAACTATAATTACATAGTGTTCATACACATAAGAATCATAAGAAATAAGCTACGAAAATCTGGATCTGACAGTCCCGAGTTATCGTCCCACAGAGAAGTTGATCAGCCTAATTAACTACCGGTTACTCTTACCCTAAGTATATTCTAGCAATTATAAAATTAAAGTGGGTGATCTACTAAGGCTAATTAAAAGTACTGAAAATAATAAAACTATAAGATACTATAACTAAAACCGAGTAAAATTACTTACAGTGCTCCACGCAATTAAAATCAAAAGCCTACAAAAGAAATTAAAACAGTTAAAACTGATTAACGCAAATAAAATGCAAATATGAAAATAACAAAGCAAGGTTAATTAAACTAAAATTAACAATCCTAAAATGCAATAATGCGACTTAATCAAAATGCAATTTAAACTAACTTAAGATTTAATGAAATAAACTTACCCCTAATTTAATTTTAAATGGACACTTAATTAACTATCAACCTAATTAAAACTAAGTTCTAAACCATTACACAAGAATACTAATCATGTAATTTTAATCAAAGACTCTAAACTAAGCTAAGAAATTAAATAGGAATTAAACTAAACTACCAATGCATGGAAATGAGTTAAGCACTACCCAAACAACCCTTAACAATTTAAACCAGCCAATTATCCCTCCCTTTACTGTTCACATCTTCACCAAATTTGCATTTCCAGCATTCTTGGCTTGCTCGATGTTCTCGGTTTTGTCCTGCTCTTCAAGTGTCCAGGATTTATCCGTGGCTTCTGCTCCAGATGTTGCTACTCCCAGCTATACACTGTACAATGCACCTCTCAGCTACCTACTCCAAGTGCTACGGGTGATGTCTACTCCTGCTCTTGGCACCGTTCCTCAGCCTATCTTGTGTTTTTCGCTTCTGCAAAACACTCGCATCCCTTAAGCCGACACCCAGCAATTTACAGCAACCTGCAGTACCCTTCCTCTGCTCGGGGTAACCTGTACAGAACTACCATCTGCTTCATTCTCTGCAAAGTAAAACACACAGCAGATGCGCAACAACCGTTTCCTGCAACCGAGAACAACAGAGGGACAGAACAGAATTAAAATGAGAAATATAGATAACCCGACAGAGATAATATTGCAATGAAAGAAAATAAATTAACAAATGCCACCCCAGCAAATACCAAGCTTCGGTACAATGAAGCAATGCAAATATGCAGAAAAACAAAAAGAAGTATGATGAACAGTAGTGAAATCTCGAGACAGAGCAGAACAGAGGATTGATTGGCTGCTGGTTTAGTTCTTTGTTACCTTCAGCTGTCGAACACCCTCTCTCGGTATTACACATGATCATCTCCATGAAAGCAGGACTTAAGATGACAATACTGAAAAACAAAACTAAATGCTAAATCAGTAATGCAGGGAAATGAAAGACATGAAAACAGGAGACTCTATGCTACGGTTTCTTTCAATTTCTTCTCCTACCGTGTTCCACTCTACCAATATTACCAATCGATACACAGAATTATTCCAACATATTAGATCGGCAATAATGAGTCAGAATATCATGATCGACATTGATTATTAAAGCTTTGCAAATGCTTTATACTACAACCGAGAATGGATAAAATAAAACTTATAGCAAAAACAGTGATGGTGACAGGATAAGTAAATTAAAATGATAAAGAAACATCTCTAAGCAACGATACTGATAAACTAAAAACAAGAATTCTTCATCATAAACTGAATTGAATGAAACAGTAACTATCCAGAAAAGAAAAATGGAAGCTAGAAAAAAAAATACTATGCTACCGAATTATCCAAAAAACAAGGAAAAAAAGACTTTTTAAGTTAACCTAAAAATAAAACTATTCTAACCTATTTTTTCCACACTTTACAATTGTCATCATTTTCTATTTATATACACATTTAGGGGTACAATTGTAATTTTTTCATCCTAGATGAGTTGGTATTATTTGGCCACTTGTCTTCACACCATTGGCTCCTTGAAAAATAATATTTCCATGTCATTTGTCTTTTTCTCCAATTGGATGTGCTAGACTCGTGTTGTCTGCGTGGTCCAATCTCGATTTAAGCTCAATTTCGGTCCATTTTCTACCGAAATATTTCGGATTTAATTTATCTGCAAACATGAGAATTTTAATTAAATAAAGGGGATAATTAACAAAATAAATTGGAGATTTAAATAATTAATTAGGAAATTAAGCACAAATAATTCTAAAAATATAGAATTATCACACCCCCAAACTTGAGCTTTTGCTTGTACTCAAGCAAAACAAAATAATTTTAGGAATGACACATACAAAACACAATAATTTCCCCAATTTTATCCTCAAAGAAAAAGTACAGACTATGAATTCAAAGACTCACAATTACAAGTCCAGCACTTAGAATTATTCAATCATAAGCCCTAACCCAAATTGGACTCCTCGTGAATGTGTGAAAAATGTCAACGTCACTTCACAGTACATTATCTGGATTAGATTATGGAAACACAGTGAATGCAAAGTCAATGACATGTGATCATTCCCATAAGTTTGCTTTTCACTTCTCTCTCCACTAATGTAGTCACATTTAACTAAAGATCAATAGGACTTCATTAAGCTTCAATGTAAGGCTGGGGCTAAGGTATGATAAAGTCAATTTAGGTTTAATTACCCCTTAACATGCATTACTTTCAGGATTTTAATGTAAAAGCTCAAATTCCCCCAAACTTATTTATTTCACTAATCATATTTATATATATATATATTTTTCTTCTTTCTTCTTTTATTTATTTTTTTTTATAGATACTCTTGCACTATCACTTAATACCTATATAGCTCACAATATATCCCAATGACTTTTCATGCTTTTGGGGTAAGGGATAGGAAAAAAATATTTAAGCTAAGGAAAATAACGCAGGTATATTTACAGAGAAAAGCTTATTTGGCCCAGATGGGTGACTAGGGGTAAAATATGTACAAGGAAGGTTAGAAAGGCTCAAACGATCCAAAGATGGCCTAAATCATCTCCCTAATTAAATGTGATCTAATATTTCGCCTCGAGATTAGATCAAACAAATTCTACAATATAATACACACAATCAACTAAACAAATGCAATCCTAACTCCACATAAGCTTTCTCTAAATAAATATACAGATTCTTGACATGACAAGTGCTTAAGATGAAGAAATCACAATCAAAATCAAGGCAAATTCAAGAATTCAACTTCATGCTTCTTAGTCAATCAAAATCAGACTTAATCATGGGGTCATATCATCGGAATATGGGAAAACTACATGCTAAGTGCTAAATCATCCCAAAATCAAATAGTTTAAGCTCAAATTTTCGAAACAAATTTTGAAAATTTAGAACATTTTGCTCAAATTTTTGAAAAATGCTTAAGTGATATCCCCTCCCCCAAACTTAAAGTGCACAGTGTCCTCAGTGTGCAGATAATATAAGAATTTAAGCTCAAGAATATAGTACTCCCCTATCTGATGTTGATGAACAACTGAAGCTTTTATTAAAAGCGTAAAACTTAGAAAATAAACCTGCAAAATAAACAAAGAAAGAAACAGCAAAAAAGAAATAGAACTATATACAAAAAGTGAAAGAAAAATGAAGCTAATTAGCAGGATCAGAAGTAGGAGGGTCAGCTAAAGTGGTCACAGAATGCTGACGATCAAACCCTCCCCTAAAATAGTGTTTCAATCTGCCCCTATTAACCTTAAAGGGTTGATTCAGGGTCTCATCCATAATTTCAATGGCTCCATGAGGGAATACTTGTGTAATGGTAAATGGACCTGACCACCTAGAGTTAAGCTTTCCTGGAAACAGCTTCAAGCATGAATTAAATAACAGAACCCACTTGCATGGCTCGAAGTGTCTCTCCTTAATTTTTTTATCATGCCATCGCTTAGTCTTTTCCTTGTAGAGCTTGGCATTCTCATATGCTAGCAACCTGAACTCATCTAATTGATTAAGCTGTAGCAGCCTCTTCTCCCCGCTGCCTCTAAATTGAAATTTAGGTTCTTAGGGGCCCAATAGGCATTGTGCTCAAGCTCTACTGGTAGAGGGTTCTAGAGCGTTGCTCGTACTCATTTTTATGTGATTTATGCATGATAGAATGCTGAAGCGATTACTCGTACTCAGTTTTACATGGTTTGTACATGACATAGTACTGGAGCATTGCTCGTACATAATTTTAATGAATTTTGTATATGGCATAGTACTAGAGCGTTGCTCGTACTTGATTTTAATGAGTTTTGTGCATGGCATGGTACTGGAGCTATTGCTCGTACTTGTTTTGAGATGTGAATTATGCATGACCTAGTGTTGGAGTGTTACTCGCACTAGCTAATGATTTTGTAATATGCATGAGACAGTGTTTGAGTGAGGTGCTGACTGTGTGTCACATTCAAGACACGCACTGTAGTTTTAATGTGATATACATGAAATGATTTAAAATCGTGTTGATTGGCTCGTGTAGATTGAGTGTCAAACGGATGAGATGCTGGCACGTGGATTTTGAGACATAGGTTAGTTACCGATGTGGTATAGGGTGGATAAGACCTATGGCAGGCACCCCCGGACCATGATGTGGGATAAGACCTATGGAAGGCACCCCAAACATAGGGTGGATAAGCCCTATGGCAAGTACCCTCAGATCGTGATATGGGATATGACCTATGGCAAGCACCCCAGACCATGTTTTTTTTGATTTCAGGTAGACCTGAGGGGTGGTTCGAAACCTGATTGACATGTTTTAATTGTTGAAAGCCATATTTTACATGTTTGAATTTAAAGGGCATGATTTACCTTAAAGGCATTATGAGTTTACAAAGATCCTGTGTTTTACATGAAATGCCTGTATTTACGAACTCAACACGATTTCAGTATACGTGATTAAATATGTATGTATTATATCAGTTTTCCAATTCATACTTTTAATGTGAAATTAAGGAAATAGTATTTCAAGGCATGACATTTTTTTCAATAGATATGTTGTTATCTACTCGCTTGTCGAATTTCCTTACTGAGCTTGTAAGCTCAGTCCTTTCATTTTCCACCTCTCTACAGAGCATCCGTAGTTTATAGTATATAGCTGAGGACTTACATTCCTTGTATTCGTTGCATTCCCATCAAGCAAAAGGTATACACATTACGTACGATTTTGTATCTGAACATATAAATAGCATAGTGCTGTAAACGAATGTAATATTGGGGATGTGTTTGTATATTAATATAGTGAGCTCACTTTTGATGTAAAAGAAATTACAATCAATAGATAGTTTATATTGACATGTATATATGATATATATAATGGATGACACGGTAAGTAAGAAAGGTGGTACTAATACTGAATCGCAGCCCAACTGTTGGTAAAGAGAAAGGTAAGTAAAAAAAAAAACGAAAAATTTGTAGTGGTTTTTGGTAAAAGTCGGTCGTGACAATTTCACTTCCCGAAAATGACCAAAACGTGAAGATGAGCGTGTTAACCATGAGAATTGACACTTTTGGATTTTTGAGAAAAAGTCAAACGTGGTCAATGGTCAAGAAAAGTCAAGGTTAGTTAAGAAATGTTGACTTTGACCATAGTTAACTAGCCATGATTAAAATCTAACCCAACCAAGGTTAAAAAAATTAGGGAAGAAATATTTTTAGCTAAAACTCTCGATCTTCAATCCCTTAAGTAGGGACAATGAATTTAATCGAATTTCGAAGTAAATTAAATTGGTAGAAATCGATGGGCCAATTGGTGGAAAACATAAAGCCCATTAAGGTGGATCCATAATGGGACGAATTTTGTAGGCCCATTGGGTCGAATTGTTGGGCCATTTGGTGAGCCCAATATTGGCCCAATTAAAGGCCCAATTGGTAGAAAAAGTTTTAGCTTAAAGACTCAAATCAAAAGCCCAAACTGAAAGCCCAAAAGTTAGGCCGAAAACTTAAGCCCAAATTGCCAAACCCCAATACAATTTCCAAGCCCCAATTAGTGGGCTGAATTTTAAGACTAAATGGATTAGTTACTTAAGTCAAAAATCAGCCAACACCACCCATCTTATTCCTTAAGCTATCGGCACCAACAAAAACACCATGGAAACCTAAGTGTTCAAGCTTTATCTCACTAGAAATCACTAATCTAGAGACATATTTGGAACAAGTGGTCTTCATGAAAGTTGTTCCAAATTGAGAAAGGAATAACATACCCAAAAGTCAGCAACCAAAGAGCTCATATAAGCCAGCCAAAAATTTTCCAAAGTTTTGACCAAGTGAGGAAAGACAAGCTAGGTAAGATTTCAAGCTTTCAACTTTTAATATGCTAATCTATAAATTATTTTAAGTTGATTGGTGTATGTTTTATGGATCAAAACACACAAAATCACAATGAATCCATGTTGGCCAAAAATGAGTATATAGGTTTTGATGAACACCCATGTGATTTTAAAGCATGTATGGATTGGTATGCCTGTGTATATGATTATGACATAGTTAGTTTTAATCAATTTGATCAATTGGTTGATAAATTGAAGATGGCATAGAAGGTGTTTGATAAAATGCTTAAATGAACAAAAACTAAAGGCTTAAGACATGCATAGGTTATGTTGGATGAAATACCTAAGTGAATGGCTAGGCATAAGGCCAAGGTTGGCATGGTGTGGCATCGTGCTCGACCTTGGACGGCATGCATGGCTCTCGGCCACATGCCATGGCCGAGAGGCCAATGGGCTAAGTCGAGGTGGTTTCAGCCCAATAAGGATTCATGAGCATTGGACCAAGCCTAATAAGAGTTAGTACGCCCCACAAGCCCAATAGGCCCAGATGAAATAAATAGTAAAGTGAAATAGGCTTAAGACAGTGTTAGATCCATTAAGATGCAATGAAGCCCAATAAGAGTAAACAAGCCCATTAAGTGAAATAGACTGTATTAAATGCGAAATACAGTTGAAAAAGTGTAATTAACCTGATAAATGGTTATATGCAGCTCAAGAGATTATATTAGGAGCGAATTGAACTGCGCGATCGAGCAGCTCTGAGAAAGTGGAATTACTCGATGCAATTCCAGGTAAGAAAATTTTGTGGGTAGTTAGAGATATCTGCGCGTAAGCGTTTACATTCAGTTAAAAAGTCTCATGCTCAGAGAAAGTGAAGAAAATGATAGAGACCCAATATGAGTAAATTACGATTTTACCCATATTAAGGGCAAAAAGTCAAAAATTTGAAAAGTCCTAAAAAGGATGGAAATCATGTTTTAGAGTGTTTTTACTGCTGTTTAGCAGATGCATAGATAGACTGGCCGATGTTTTCAAGATTATATGCGAAACAACACAATATAGTGCTGATTTGATTTAACTGAGTGAATCTCTTTCAAATGAGCCATCTATCGAGTTGTGTGAAAACAAATTGTGCCGAAGCACTGCTCGTAATGGATTTTATATGTTTTCTACGTAAATTAGTGCTGGAGTGTTACCCGTACTCGATTTTTATGAGATGCATAACATAGTACTGAAGTGTTGCTCGTACTTGATTTTAACGTGATTTATGCATGATAGAGTACTGGAGCGATACTTGTACTCAGTTTTACATGAATTGTACATGGCATAGTGTTGGAGCATCGCTCGCACTCAATTTTTCATCATTGTACATGATTTTAAATGATTTTAAATGATTTCATCTAGAGCATTGCTTATACTAGATTTTAAATGATTTGTGCATGAGGTCGTACTGGAGTTTACTCGCACAAACCAGTTTGGGAAGAGATGACATGAAACAACCGTGCTGGAGGCCTCGTGTAGACCATGTGTCACACGTATGAGATACTCGCACATGTATTTTGAGACATGGCAATGACTATCGAACTGAAATTAGGTCCACGGAGTACCTTGTACCTTGTACAAAACATAGAGTACGCTGTACAATGAGTATTTGTGTTGTGGAGTTGTTAGTTGGTGGGGAGGATTTGACCCACCTACTGTTATAGCAGTGATGCCTCGTACACTTGGTACCGTGTACCCTGGGATCACCAAATTGGGATATGAACATAGTCCCCAAAATTATACTAGTAGTCACCAATCTCACCTGATATTTCTCACTTGATATGTCACACGATTTTATATGAAATTGGGTAGACTCGAGGGATGGGTTGAACCTCGACATGTGACCTTGTGATTTTATATAATTGTAAATGTTTATGATCCAGGGTAAAACCCTAGGGATGGGTTTCGCCTCAATTTACATGTTTTACATGATGAAATGCCATATTTTATGATTTAAATGAAATGAGATGATATGATTTATAAACTTTATATGAGAATGCAACATTTTACATGAATTACATGTGTTTATAAACAAGCATGATATTAGTATACACAGATGAATGTGTACATACTTTGCATGAGTTTTTGTCATGATCGACTTTTACCAAAAATCACTACAAATTTTTTAGTTTTTTATTATCTTTCTTTCAGTCATAATTCAACCACCAACAGTTGGGCTATGATTCGGTATTAGTATCATCACCTTTACTTACCATATCATCCATTCAATACGATGCATACATGTCAATATAAACTATCTATTGACTGTAAATACTTTTGTACCATAGGTGAGCTCACATATATTTAAATACAAATACATCCCTCATTATTACTATGTTTACATCACTGTGCTGTTATATGTTCAGATACAAAATCGTACGTGATATGTATACCTTTCACCCAATGGGAATGTAGCGGATAAAAGGAATACGAGTCCTTGATCGTACTCTATCTACTGCGGATGCTTTGTAGAGATGCGGAAATGAAAGGGGTGAGCTCACTATCTCAATAAGGAAATCTGGCAAGCAAGTAGATAACTACATTATCTACTGAAAATAATGCCATGCCTTGAAATACATTTTCCTTAGTTTCACATTTAAAGCATGAATTGAAAAACTGATATAGTATGTACACATTTAATCAAATGTACTAAAATAATGCTCAGTTTGTAAATATAGGCATTTCATGCAAAATACCGCTTCTTTGTAAACTCATAATGCATTTAAGGTAAATCATGCCATTTAAATTCAAACATGTTAAATATGGCATTTCAGCAAATAAACATATCAATCAGGTTTCGACCCATCCCTTAGGTCTACTCGAATTCATAAAATCATGTGATATAATCATGTGAGACCCGGTGGCTATATGTAATAATATCCTAGATTATGGCCATATCCTATACGGTAATCCCAGGCTACACAGTACTTGGTGTGAGGGGCATTATTGCTGTAACGAAAGGTGGGTCAAATCCTTAACCGCCAGCTATCAACTCCTCAACTTCACATATCACTCCTAAATAACACACGGTACAACATACTCCGTGACACATACACGGTACAACGTACACCCGTGGACCCTATCTCAATGGATAATAAATGCCACGTCTCTAAATCCACATTCTAACATCTTATCTGTGTGACACTCAGTCTACACAAGGCAATCAACACGATTTTTAACATATCATGTATATCACATCAAAGTTACAATGCGAGCCTTGAGTTCGAATCACAGTCGACACCCCAGTCAATCACTATTTCACACACATATCACAAACTCGAACATTAGTGCGAGTAACACTCCAGCACTAGGTCATGCATAATTTGCATTTCAAATCAAGTATGAGCAATCACTCCAGTACTATCTCATGAATAATACTCATTAAAATCAAGTACGAGCAACGCTCCAGTACTAGGCCATGCATGACATGGGAAATCAAGTGTGAGTAACCACTCTAACACCATTGATGTAGAAAACATATACAATCAAGTGCGAGCAGTGCTCCAACACAATTTGTTTTCTCATAACTCAATAGATGGGTCATTTAAATAGAGATATTTCAAATCTGTAAAATCAGTGCCATAATTGGACTATTTTGTGTCATAAAAAACATTGGCCAATATATATATTCTTCTACTAAATAGCAGTAAAAACATTCAAAAACATTTTTCCATGCTTTTTAAGACTTTTTCTAAACTTTGACTTTTTACCCTGACTAGGGGTAAAATCATAATTTACATATATCGGGTCTTAATAAATATTATTCACTTTCTCTGACCCTCAGACTTTGTAAGTGAATGTAAAAGTAGATGAAATTATGCACAGATATCTCTAACTACCTGCAAAATCATGTCGAGCAATTCCACTTTTCGATCAATGCTCAATCACGCTGTCCAATTATCTCCCAATATAACTTTGGAGCTGCATATAACCATTTATCAGGTCAGTTACACTTTTCCAACTACATTTCACATTTAATGTAGTCTATTTCACTTAATGGACCCGTTTACTCTTATTAGGCCTTAATGTATCTTAATGGGTCTAATATTGTCTTAAGCCCATTTCACTTTACTATTCATTTCATCTGGGCCTATTGGACTTGGTCTGACTCCCACAAATGCTTATTGGGTCGAGACCACATCGACAAGGCCCATTTAGCCTCTCAACCATGGCATGTGACCCAGAGTCATCATGTCGCCCCATGGCCGAGCTCCAAGCCAACCATGGCCATTTGGCTATCTATTCTCTTAGGCATTTCATCAAAAACCACATGTGCATGCCTTAAGCCTTAGTTTATGTTCACTTAAGCATTTTATCAAACACCTTATGTACCATCTTCAATTCATTAACCAATTGATCAAATTGATTAAAATTAACTATGCCATGATCATGTCCACATACATACCAACCTATACATATCTTAAAATCATGTGGGTATTCATCAAAACACAAATACCTGTTTTCAACGAACATAGATACATGGTGTTTTCATGTGTTTTGATCAATAAATCATACACCAATCAACTTGAATTAATCCATAGACAAACATATATGAAGTTGGAAGCTTGAAATTATACCTAGCTTGGTGTTCCCACTTTGGCCGAGACTTTGAAGAAATCCCTCACTCTCAATATGGCTCCTTGATAGCCAATTCCAAGGTATGTTAATCCTCTCTCAATTTGGAACAACTTCCATGAAGATTTCAAGTTCCAAATATGTCTCTAGGTTAGTGATTTTTAGTGAGATAAAGCTTGAAACTGTCGTTGTTAATTGTTTCTTCCTTGTTACCAAGAATGAAAGGATGAAGAAGACAATGAGTTGGCTGATTTTTAAGCTAGTAGACTTATCCCTTAAGTCTTAATTTCAGCCATTAATTTGGGCTAGAATTTTCTTAGGCTTTAGTTTACCATTTGGGCTTAATTTCATTTACTAATGGGCTAGAAGTTTAACTAATAGGCTTGAGTTTTGGGCTTCTCGGTTTGGACTTTTCTTTTTGGGGTTTTTGGCTAAAAAATTTTCTATCAATTGGGACTTAAACTAAATTAATAATGGGACCATGAATTGGACAAAAAATTCGGCCCAATGGGCCTAAGAAATTTGGCCCACACTTGTTACACCTTAATGGGCTTTAAAAATTCCATCCTTGGCCCATCGAGTTTTTACCCGTTTAATTTAATCCGAATTTCGATTAAATTAATTTTCCATGCTTGAGGGGATGAATATTTAGTATTTTAACAAAAAATATTTCTTCTCCACTTTTTAACCTTACTTAGGTTAAATTTTAACCATGATTATGCAACTATGGTCAAAGTCCACTTTTCTTAACTACTATTGATTTTTCTTGACCATTGATCAGGTTTGACTTTTTCTCAAAAATCCAAAAGTGTAATATTTCATGGTTTACACTCTCTTCTTTACATTTTGGCTATTTTAGATCCTCGGGAACACACACCCTACCTCTAAACCTCAGTAGTCTATTAGAACTCCTCTCATACTCGATCACTGTGTCTGTCTATATTTGACTGGTCATATCAATACACTGCTGATCAACTTGTTGAGCTTGTCGAATTCTATCTACCAAATCTAGTTCCAATCTTAGGCTAGCTATCACATAGTAAATATCCATATTAGAAGGCACATTACCCAATTCGAGGCTAGGAAACTACTCCAATAGCTTATGTTCTCAAACTATCATATACAATACCATCTCAAGGCTCTTCATGCTCAAAGCATCAGCTACAACATTAGCCTTACCTAAATGATAAAGTATGTCACAGTCGTTGTACTTCAGAAGCTCTAACCCTCTTTTCTGTTTTATGTTCAGCTCCTTTTGTGAGAACATATACTTGAGGCTCTTGTAGTCAGTAAAAATCTAAAACTTCTCACCATATAACTAGTGGAGCCATATCTTAAACGTAAACACTACTGCCGCTAATTCCAAATCATTGGTCGGATAGTTCTTTTCATGGTCTTTTAGCTGTCTAGATCCATAAGCAACTATCTTCCCATCCTGAATTAATACACAGCCCATTCCTTGATGTGAAGCATCAGTATACACAGAAAAACTTCATGAGCTGGTAGGAATAGTGAGAATCAGTGCGGTGGTCAATCGATGCTTCAACTCCTGAAAACTCCTCTCACAATCATTGTCCCACACGAATACAACATTCTTTCGAGTGAGACTGGTCAATAGAGCAGCTAAATTTGAAAATCCCTCAACAAACCTCTGGTGGTACCTAACTAAACCCAGAAAACTCCTGATCTCGGTGACTATCCTCGACTATTACCACTGAACTATAGCCTCTATCTTGGATGGATCGACTAGCACTCCATCCTTCGACACAACGTGTCCTAAAAATGAGATCTGTGCTAACCAGAAGTCACACTTATTGAGTTTAGTATATAATTCCTTCTCTGAGAGAGTCTCTAGTACAATCCTCAAGTACTGCTCATGCTCTTCCTAAGACTTTGAATACACCAAGATGTCATCAATAAAGATGATAACAAATTGATCCAAGAATGGCTTAAACACATCATTCATCAAAGCCATAAAAGTTGCAGGAGCATTCATAAATACGAATGGTATAACCAAGAACTCATTGTGGCCATATCAGGTTCGAAACACTATCTTGGGTACATCTCCACTCTGAACTCTCAACTGATGATACCCAGACCTCAGATCAATCTTAGATAAGACCTGTGCTCCCTGAAGCTGATCCAACAAGTCATTTATAGATGGAAGGGGATACCTATTCTTGATGGTAGCCTTTTCAACAATTTGTAGTCAATACACAATCGAAGGCTTCATCATTCTTCTTTACAAACAAAACTGGTGCTCCCTAAGGTAAAACACTCAGTCTGATGAACCCTTTATCCAATAGTCCATGTAACTGCTTCTTGAGCTCCTTCAACTCAACTAAGGCCATGCAATACAGTGGTTTCAAATAGGCTCAAAACTAGGCACCAAATCTATACAAAACTCTATCTCTCTGTTTGGTGGTAACCCTTGTAGTTCATCTGGGAACTCCCTAACCATAGAGATATCTGTCAACTCTGGATGTGCCTTATTCGTATCAACCACGTACGTAATGAAACCTTTAACATATTGATTTCTTAGTCAACAAAATGAATTATCTCTCTAAATATGACAACTACTTCTTTCATTTCTTTTCAGTAAACTTTACAATGTATTTTTTAGGGGTAGGAAACATAATCGTCTTAGCATAACAATCTAAAATATCATGGTTTACAGCTAACCAATCCATTCCTAAGATTACATTAAAATCACTCAAACTTAATAAAATTAGATTAGTTGTCCTATTGTTTTCCCTTACTCTTAACTTGCAATTATTAAACACATACTCGACTAGCTGACTGTTATTTATAGGCGTACTAATCAACATCATCATACTTAATGAAGTACGCTCTACATGTTTCGATAACTTACATGCAAATGACGGCGATACAAATGAATGAGTGGCACTAAGATTAAATAAAACATATGCTTCAAGATCAAAAATCATGATGATACCTTTAATCACATCTGATGAAGCATCAGTTGTGCCCTGGTCCAAAGCATGTACTCACTCTCGACCAACCACCTGCTTCCCCTTCTCCTCAGTTGTCACTCTCTTCCTCGGAGTAGACGTATCTATTAGAGCTCTCTTTGGCTTCTTGCACTTCTGTGGAGTAGGCTCAATCCACTCTGGGTAAGTTCTCGCAATATGGCCTACTTTCCCACATCGAAAACAAACTATAGTAGCCATCGGACAAGGTTTACAGCCATGATATCTATCATATCTACTACATTGGTTAGTAGTCAGCCTCTGTCCTTCAATAATAATACCTCTAGCTGGAGCTATGACTAGATACATAGGAGGTCTAATAGTCTTCCTCGTATCTCCGTAATTTATGGTCTCTTACCAAAAAGTCTTCCTATCCTCGATAATCGAAACCTCCGCCACTGTCTCTTATCGACCTCTTCCTAACCTTATCTTGGCTCTGACTAACCTTCCTGAACTCAAAGGCATTCCTCTCCTAGTCCTGTTCACAGAGTTGCACCCTACGCATTGCCTCCTCGTACATAGTAATGTCTAGTGGAACCAATCTAGATTGTAGCCTCGATCTTAGTCCATCTACAAATTTGTGGACTTTCCTAGTCTCACTGATCATAGTATCAGGGTCATACCTTCCCAGGGATATAAATCTCATCTCATACTCATCCACTGACAGACTCCCCTTGCTCAACCCTAAAAAGTCTATCTGCAGGTTTCGCTGCGCTGTATCTGGGACGTACTGCCTCCTGAAGGCTTCCAAAAACAGATCCCAATTGATCTCTGAGTGTCAAGCTCTAAATATCAGTCTGGTGGACTTCCACCAATGCTCTGTCGCTCCTTTCAACATGGATACGGTGAAAGCAACTTTAAGACCCTTAAATTTTGATGTAATGTATATAATTATTTGATGTACACATAAGTTTCATTACATATGAATTACAAGAAATAAATGTTTTTAAGTTCTAAGTGTGAATGAATTGATAAATGAGTGTTGAAGTGATTAAGTATGAGTTTAGATGGGAAAATTATAGCAAAAAGGGTACAGGATGAAGGCCAAATCGATCCCAAGGCCTGAAGAATGCAATATTTGGGATTTTGGAAGAGGAAGATCGATCCCTCACTCAAGCAAATCGATCTCCATTAGTCTCAGGCTGGACCAGATCAATCTCCCCTTAAGACCAGATTGATCTCCTAAGCTCTCTATCTGAGACAAATCAATCCTGTTTCATTGAGCAGATCGATCCCATGCAACACTGCAAATAGATATCATGTATTCAATAGATCGATCTCATGCCTTTAAAATGTTAGGAAATTGAAGGATTCAAGAGGGCCAGATCGATCTCCACCCTATGCAGATCGTTTTCATCAAGCCATTTCTATAAAAAAGGGAGCAGTTGGATCTACATTTTCATGGGAATAAACTATTTCCTTCCATTTTCAATCTAAAACCTCACTTTCTCACTATAAAATCATCCTATTTTCATAAAGATTTAAGAAAGAGCCATTAGAGCAAAGTTGTTCATTATAAAGAGAAGAACAACATAGCTTGGAATTAATACCTCATTGGTTGGATTGAAGGAGCAAGGAGTGTTCTTATTTGGAGCAAGAAAGAAATCAAGCTAGGTGAGTTTCTAATACATCAAACTCAAGATATATCTATCTAGTTGTTGTTGTGAGATGATTGGTATGTGTATTGATGATTAAAACTACCTAGAATGTAATGGAATAGGTAAAACCTAGAATGAGTCTGGTGTGAGAAAATATGATAAAGGTGAGTTGATGATAAATGGATTATGTTAAGATGTTAGTGGAGTAATATGCATGATTTTATGATGATGGAATGAAGCTACATTGTGAGGATAGTCAAATTATGAAAATGAGTATATAAGGTGTATGACAAAATGCCATAGTGAAGTAAATGATGAACTAGAGACACTATGAGCTTAATGTCAATTTAGTATGAATTAATAGGTTTGAAAGTGTCCAATAAACTCTCGAGATATGAGTAGAGCAATAAAATGAAGTCTTACAAGCGTTAATGGAAATTATAGGTTGAACCGACTATAGTAAACGTAAGGATTGTGTTATATTGGACCCAATTGAAGTGGAATATGATTTTGTATAGTCTCGAAGAGTTCGCTGGAGACAAATCGAATCGCGCAATCAAGCAGCTTTAAGGAAGTGGAATCACTCGACGTGATTCTAGGTAAGGGAGTTTTGTGAGTATATAGAGATAGCTACATGTATTTTGTGGGTGATTATAGGGCTTTGTAAATGCATGATTATCTAGAAAAATGAATGATGATGTACGTGAACAACTACGAGTTTTTATATATGATTTGATTTTTGATGATATTCTTATAAAGGGGATAGTAAGGCTAATAATTGCATAAATTACATGTTTGATGTTTTATAAAAACACATTGCTTTGGTTTAAGTAAATTGATGGATAGGCTGCTTATTTGATTTATGTAGATTGATGAAATAGGATGAGGTATGTGCTGATTTTGTTTTAAAATAAGTAGTGTCAAAATAGAGTCGCCTATCATATTTACGTGAGTTAAATCGTGCTGGAGATCCGCTCGCACTGGATTTTGGTGTTTTCACATGTATGAAACATGCTGGAGCTTAGCTCGCACCTTGATTTGAATTACAATGACATTTCATAAATCATACTGGAGCTTCTGCCCATACGTGGATTTCAATTGACTTCCTTATGCATATAACCGTACTGGAGCTATGCTCGTACGTGATTTCTTCATGATTTTATGCATAAAAGCCGTACTAGAGCATTGCTCGTACGAGGAGATTTATTGATGAGGCAAAAATCGTTTAAGAGATTAGCTCGTACAGGTTTTCACACTGTGGTCTATATGATGCGGTGGAGATGGTAAGATCCTCAAACCCAACATCTTTAAGCCCGATGGGGTGGGGAGGCTATGTTCAGTGGGGAGGCTCTCTTATGATAAGATCCTTAAGCCAACATCCTTAAGCCATTGGGGTGGGGAGGCTCTCTTAAATGAAAATGAAATGCTCCTACGTGCATTTGAGACTGTATAGGTTATGTATGGTATGGGGTAGATAAGACCTACGACTGGTACCCCCAACCATGATATGGGCTTGTAAAGTACGTTGTACCGTGTAGATCACATGGAATATGCTGTATCACCTGGTTGTGACAATGATTTGAAAAGTCTGGCGAAGAACTAACCTACCTTCATTCCAGCATGACACATCGGGATCCGTGTGGTCTAGGATGATTTTGACATAGTTGGCCAACATAGTCCTTGAGATATAGTGACCACCTGTCTCACATAATATTACATAGTACCCCATGGTTTTATACACTGAGTGTGATTGTGTTGTCAGGGTAGACCCGAGGGAGGGGTCGAGCCCTGTGGGATTTTGTTTAAGGAAATGATATGCTATTTGTGATGAGATTTGATGTTTTTTGAGAAAATGATGAATCTTAAAGGATGTTTCGTATTTAATTTCCCTTTTTATGATGAGTTTTAATAACGATGAGTATGAGAGGTTTTACATGATGATTTTACTATGTTTTACATGCCTATTTCCATGTTTTAAGTACATGGTATATGTATATACATGCGGCATAGTTTTATTTCCTCATGCTCCGATTACGAATGATTTATGCCATGACATTATAAGCATGTAGATAGTGTAGTTATCTACCATGCTTGCATTATTGCCTTACTGAGCGTGTGGTTGCTCATCCCTCCATATTTTTCCCCTCTATAGAGCGCACATAGTAGCCCAGTCAAGACTGAGGCGTTGTATTTGGACATTTGCTGCACTCCATTACCAAGAGGTATACACAGGGATTCTTTTTATATCTAAACATGTAAAGGCACAGTAACCATTTTGAATTGTAATATGGGGGATGTAAATGTTAGAAAACATGTCATGTATAAACATGTGACTTAGCTATCAAATGTATGACATTGATTTTGATTAATTGGAAATGGATGGTAAATGATGATTAATATTGACTCATTGCCCAACTATTATTGGTGAGGGTCGTTCACGACCGGGTAAGGAAAATGAAAAATGGAAAAAATTTGTTGTAATTTCAGATGAATTGGATAAAAAGGGTCATGAAAGAGATTATTATCTGTCAGACCCGAGTTTTTGATTTACGTATGTAGCTTGTACCTTATGATTCCTATGTGTACGAACATTATATTTCATAGTTGAATCATAAGAAGAGTATTTACTATCATGCAATCGATTTATTGAGAATTAAAAATGCATGTAAGCTACATAACAGCAAGATAAGGGTTAAAGTGATTTTTGAGCAAGTACAGGGGTAAGACGGTCAATTGACCAAAATTCGGTATAAATCCGATGAGAAAATTTCATTAAAAATATGAAATCGAGAGATCTTGATCAATAACGAGGAAAATATTGAATTTCGAGTCCAATTGATCGAGATATGAATTTAATTAATATTTTTGGAATTTTTATCTCGAAAAAAACGAGCCCAAAAATAGTGGAAAAATATACCGAAAAAGTAAAATCGGACTGATAAATTCATTTACGGACTAAATGAATTTAATTGGAATTTTTGAGAATTTTTGAGATATTTTTGGGATATTTTAGGATTTTAATATTATTTTAAGGATTAAAATAATATTAAAAATATATTATAAAGTTCAAAAAAAAAAAAAAAAAAAAAAAAAAAAAAAACAAACAGAAAACGAATTGAAACGCGGGGAGAGAGAAACCGCGTGAGAGACCGAAAGCCGACGAGGAGAAGAACCACCGGACGGCCACCAATCCGGCGACCCCAGTGGCCAGTGAACGGCCAGAAATGAAGAAGGCTACGGCACGCACCCATTGGCACCGGTAACGCGCTCCACCGGCGCCGGAAAAGGGAGATCGGCGAGGTTGAAGCCGCGGAGGAAAAAGCGGGCGTTCGTCGGCCACCGGCGGGAGTTGGCTCCGATCGAGGCCAACCGAGTGACCCCGTGTCCAAGACACGTCGAACGGCGGCAGCGGCACGTCGGGAACCGGCCGGACGACGCCGGCACGGCTAAATCACCCCTGAACCGGTCGGCGGTTTAGTGGAAAGTCACTGTGCTGAACCGGACCGGACCGGTTCAGCCAAGGAGAAAAGGGGAAAAAGAGGAAAAAAAGAAAGAAAAAGGAAAAAGAAAATTTTCGGGAATTCACCGGACTTCGGGTAAGTCGATACGAGGTCAAAAGTGACCAATTTAATTTCTGATAAATTTATTTAAATTATATTTAATCAGAAATTGACCCGGAGTTAAATTTACGAAATTGTGCAGTTCGACGATTAATTCCGAACGGAAGCCCGATCGAACTCCGATTCGCGCACCATCGCACAATCTCGGGTAAGTAAAGCTCATTTACGACAATTTATGTGATTTATGCGTATTTAAGATTTAATTTACGCATTTCGGATTAAATTTTGGATTTAGTGAATTATATTCAAAAAATTGAATAAAATGTCGTAAATGATATACGGGCTATCCAAAGAGCTTGAAATAAAGCCCAATGGGTATTGATAGGCCCAATGAGTCGATAGACCTTGATGAACGGGCTTAATACGGATTAAGGCCCGATTAACGTAATTAAGGCCCATTAAGCGTAAAAGGGCCAATTTAAGTGAAATAAACTGTATTAAATGTGTAATACAGTAAGAAAAGTGTAATTAATTCAGTGAATGATTAAATGCAGTTCCAGAGTCATATTGAGAGTTGACCGGACTGCGAGATTAGACAGCACAGAGGAAGAGAGGTCACACGACGTGATCCAAGGTAGGGGACTCTTGCAAGTAGCTAGAGATATCTGTGCATATTTTCGTTGGATTTTACATTCACTGAAATTGTTTGAGGGTCAGAGAAAATCTATAATAATTATAGGGACCCGATATGGGTAAATTACGATTTTGCCCCTAGTTAGGCAAAAAGTGAAATTTTGGGAAAAGTGGTAGAAAGCATGGAAATGATGTTTTGAGTGGTTTTTACTGCTGTGTAGCAGAAGAGTAGGTGGATGGGCTAATGTTTTGAGGTCGATGTAAATTAAGCACACTTTATAGTGCTGATTTTAGTGATTTTTAACATCCCTATTTTTAAAGAGCCATCTACCGAATTATGTGGAAACAATCGTGCTAGAGCATAACTCGCACTTGATTTCAGATGTTTTTCACATACATTAGTGCTGGAGGTTGACTCGCA
This sequence comes from Firmiana major, assembly GCA_033439115.1. Lineage (NCBI taxonomy): Eukaryota > Viridiplantae > Streptophyta > Magnoliopsida > Malvales > Malvaceae > Firmiana > Firmiana major. The sequence goes on from CM065903.1 coordinate 41,709,108, forward strand.
CTACATTTATTTGACATGCATGATAGAGTACTGGAGCATTGCTCGTACTCAGTTTTTATGTGATTTGTGCATGATAGAGTGCTGGAGCGATTAGCTCGTACTCGAGTTTTACATGAGATGCATGACCTGGTGCTGGAGGTTCACTCGCACTAGTGTTGATATTTTGACATGCATATACAGTGTTTTGAGGCGGAGTGTTGACTGTGTGTCACACTCAAGACGCGCACTGTAGTTTTTCGTGATATACACACATGTTAGAAAACCGTGACGATTTCCTCCGTGTAGACTGAGTGTCACATTGTTGAGATGTTCTCACGTGAATTTAGAGACGTGGCATTTATTCCATGGTTTCGAGGGCTAAAGACCCTGGCTATGAGGTTTTCCATGGTTTCGAGGGCTAAAGACCCTGGCTATGAGGTTTTCCATGGTTTCGAGGGCTAAAGACCCTGGCTGTGAGGGTCCACGGGTGTACTGTGTACCGTGTCTGAGTGGCACGAGGTGTACACTGTACCGTGTGTTACGTAGCTGGCGGCTGATAGTGGACTGACCCCCCACCCGTTACAGCAGTGATTACCCCGCACACCGAGTACTGTGTTGCCTGGGATCACCATTGTTAGGATATGGCCATAGTCCGGAGATACTCTCTTACGGTAAGATCCTTAAGCCCAACATCCTTAAGCCTGTTAGGCGGGGAGGCTCTGTTCGGCGGGGAGGCTCTCTTACATAGTCTAGAGAGATTGCATTTAGCCACTGAGTCTCGCATGATATATCACATGTATTTTATGATACGGGTAGACCTAAGGGATGGGTCGAAACCCAATTTATTTGTGTTGTGATGAGAAATGCCATATTTCCTGTGTTTTGAATGTAAATGGCATATTTTATATAAAGGCATTCTTAAATGATTAAATATGCACTGTTTTGCATGAATGCCTCTGATTGATAAACCAGCATGTGTTTAGTACATGGGATTTTAAATCTGTACTATATTATATATATTTTAAACATGCTTTTGAAATGAGAGAAGGAAAGGCAAAGCACTATTTTCAAGTAGATAGTATGGATGTCTACTTGCTTGCCTGATTTCCTTACTGAGCGCGTTGATAGCTCATCCCATTCATTTTCCCCCCATCTCTACAGATTCTCATCAGTAGATCGAGTCGGCCAGGGTATTGCATTCCTTTGATCCGCTGCCACTCCCCATCTAGCGAAAGGTATACACACGCGTACTCTTTTGTATCTGAACAATGTATAAACACAGTGATGTACACGTTTTAATATGGGGGATGTAATGATGTAATTATATTTAAGAATACGAATTTACTTATGATATAAATGTCATGTATGTATGGTACGAAAAAAGAATGGTAAGGTATGCATGGATGAGGAGACTAATGCCTATTCACAGCCCAACTGTTGAGGAGATAAAGGTAAGTAAAAAGCGAAAAATTTATTGTGGTTTTTGGTAAAGTCGCGTGTGGGAGGAGGGCGTGACAAGAGTGGTATCAGAGCCTAGTTGGTCTGATGTGAATAGGTGTTAGTAATTAGGAAAATGTACATCCCCAAATCACTGTGTTATGTTCAGTTACAATTGTGTATACAAGATGGGAAGTTGACAAATTAATGGTTGTGAATGCAGGAATTGAGCCATTATGGCTAATACCCGCCGTGGTAGAGGGGCGAGAGGTAGGGCTGGAGGCCGTAGAGGTAGGCCGGCTAGCCAGGGTGAGTCTTCGACTACCCATACACCCCCAGGTACTGCTGAGGTACCAGATACTACTGAGGCACGCTTCACGAGGATAGAGCGTAGCCTAGAGGCGATAGTAGGGCTGTTGGCACAGACTTTGCCAGGTACACAGAGACAGGATGCAGAGACTGCGACTGGAGAGGCAGTTGCACCTGATACACCTACGCAGCCTGTACAGATGCCACAGACTACTGATACTCCTACACCCCCACCAGCTCAGGTTAGTAGAGGATATGGGTGTGATTTGGATCGGTTGCGACAGTTCCAGAAGCTTGGACCTCCATCTTTTCGAGGGGTCAAGGACCCAGCCAGTGCTGAGGAGTGGATTGGCGAGATGGAGAAGTTGTACGATATTTTTGAGTGTACGACTACTGAGAGAGTCGCATTTGCTGCGTTCCTACTGAAGGGAACGGCAGAGCATTGGTGGAAGTCCACCAGGCCGATATTGAGAGCCCGACATGCTGAGATTAGTTGGGAGATGTTTCTAGAGGCCTTCAGGAGGCAGTTTGTTCCTGATACTGCGCAGCGTAGACTGCAGGCTGAGTTTTTGGGATTGAGCCAGGGGAGTCTCACAGTGGATGAGTATGAGACTAGATTTTTGGCCTTGGGGAGATATGATCCCGATACCATGTACAACGAGACCAGGAAGGTCCGCAGATTTATTGACGGTTTGAGACCGGTGTTGCGGTCTAAATTGGTACCACTAGACATTGGTACATATGATGAGGCAGTGCGCAGGGCGCAGCTTTGTGAGCAAGATTATGAGAGGCATTTCTCTGAGTTTGGGAAGTTCAGTCGGAGCCGAGATAGAGAGAGAAAGAGGCCGACTAGAGATAGAGGGTTCAGTTATCGAGGAGGGAGGAGACTCTTCGGTAAGGGACCACGGATAGAGGAGGTGCGAGAGCGACCAGTCAGACCTCCTACATACCCGACCATAGCTCCGACGAAGGGCATTGTGATTGGAGGACCGAGGCCTACTACTGATCAGTGCAGCCGATGTGGCAGACATCATGGCGGTAGACCTTGTCCATTGAGCCCTGTTGTGTGTTTTCGATGTGGGAAACATGGGCATATGGCTAGAGAATGCCCAGAGACATATGTGATTGCCCCACAGAAGGGCAGGGAGCAAGATAGAGCTCCAGCTGGTACGTCTGCTCAGAGAGGTAGAGCGACGGCAGAGGAGAAGGGTAAGCAGGTGATGGGTCGAGGGCGAGTACATGCTTTGGACCAGGACACAGCTGATGCTTCTACGGATGTGATTCGAGGTAACATCCTGATTTATGATTTAGAAGCATATGTTTTAATTGATCCTGGCGCCACACATTCATTTGTATCACCATCATTTGCATGTAAGTTAGAAAAGCATGTAAAATGTACTCCTTTAAAGATGATGATGTTGATTTGTACGCCTATGGATTCCAGTCAGCTAGTTGAGCATGTGTATAACGATTGTAAGTTAAGAGTAGGGGAAAAGGATATGACAGCCAATCTAATATTGCTAAGTATGAGTGACTTTGATGTAATATTAGGTATGGATTGGTTATCTGCAAACCATGCTGTTTTAGATTGTTATGCTAAGACAGTTATGTTTCCTAACCCTACGAAAGTTATTGTAAAGTTTGATAGGAAGAAATGAAAGAAATAAATATGTTGTTAATAAATAAAAATATTTTGCTGACTGAGAGATAAATATCTTGAAGGTTTCATTGCATACGTAGTGGATACGGATAAGGTACATCCGGAGTTGGTAGATATTCCTGTGGTCAGTGAGTACCCAGATGTTTTCCCGGATGAGTTGCCAGGGTTACCACCAGACAGAGAGATGGAGTTCTGTATAGATTTGGTGCCTGGTACTGAGCCTATTTCGAGACCACCGTATCGCATGGCCTTAGTTGAGCTGGAGGAGCTCAAGAGACAGTTACAGGAGCTGTTGGATAGGGGTTTTATCAGACCGAGTGTTTCACCGTGGGGAGCACCGGTTCTGTTTGTGAGGAAGAAGGATGGGAGCCTCCGATTGTGTATAGACTACAGATTGTTGAATAAGGCTACCATAAGGAATAGATATCCCCTTCCACGCATTGACGACTTACTGGATCAGCTTCGGGGAGTGCAGGTCTTTTCTAAGATTGATCTCAGGTCTGGGTATCATCAGTTGAGAGTTCGGAGTGGAGATGTACCCAAGACAGCATTTAGGACTCGATATGGCCACTATGAGTTCCTAGTTATGCCATTCGGACTGACGAATGCTCCCGCAGCTTTCATGGCTTTGATGAACGATGTGTTCAAGCCATATTTGGATCAGTTTGTTATCGTATTCATCGATGACATATTAGTATATTCGAGATCCGAGGAGGAGCATGAGGAGCACCTCAGGATCATATTGCAGACTCTACGAGGGCAGCAGTTGTATGCTAAACTCAGCAAGTGTGATTTTTGGTTGACAGAGATCTCGTTTTTGGGACATGTAGTGTCGAGGGATGGTGTATCAGTAGATCCATCCAAGATTGAGGCTGTAGTTCAATGGGAACAGCCGAGGACAGTTACCGAGATCAGGAGTTTTCTGGGTTTAGCAAGGTACTATCGGAGATTCGTTGAGGGATTTTCGAAGTTGGCTGCTCCGTTGACACGTCTCACTCGGAAGAATGTTGCATTCGTGTGGGACGAGGATTGTGAGAGGAGTTTTCAGGAGCTGAAGAGTCGATTGACCACCGCTCCGATTCTCACTATTCCTACCAGCTCAGGAGGATTTTCAGTGTATACCGATGCTTCGCATCAGGGACTGGGCTGTGTGTTGATGCAGGATGGGAGGGTAGTTGCTTATGGATCCAGACAGTTGAAGGACCATGAGAAGAACTATCCGACCCACGATTTAGAGTTAGCAGCAGTAGTGTTTGCGTTGAAGGTATGGCGCCACTACTTGTATGGTGAGAAGTTTCAGATTTTTACCGACCACAAGAGCCTCAAGTACCTGTTCTCACAGAAGGAACTAAACATGAGACAGAGAAGATGGCTAGAGCTTCTGAAGGATTATGATTGTGAGATACTTTATCATCCGGGTAAGGCTAATGTTGTAGCAGATGCTTTGAGTAGGAAGAGCCTTGGGATGGTATCGTATATGATGGTCAGGGAGCACGAGCTGCTAGAGCAGTTTGCTAGCCTCAGTTTGGGAGTTGTGCCTTCGGACAGAGATGCAGATTGTATGATTGCGAGTTTACGCTTAGAGCCAGATCTGTTGGATAGGATCAGACAGGCTCAGCAGACAGATCTGCAGTGCATCGATGTGATTGGTCAGATGCAGAGGGGCACAGCGATAGATTTTGAGTTGAGTTCTGATGGACTACTGAGGTACAGAGGGAGATTGTGTGTTCCCGAGGACCCAGAGCTCAGGAGATTGATATTGTCAGAAGCTCATTCATCGAGGTACACGTTGCATCCGGGGAGTGGCAAGATGTATCAGAACCTCCGGAAGGTGTACTGGTGGTCAGGTATGAAGAGAGATGTGACAGATTTTGTGGCGAGATGTCTCGTATGTCAGCAGGTGAAGGTAGAGCATCAAAAACCTGCAGGATTGTTGCAGCCTCTACCTATACCGACATGGAAATGGGAGCATATCACCATGGATTTCGTGATGGGTTTACCGAGGACCCGGAGGAATCACGATGCTATATGGGTGATCGTTGATAGACTGACGAAGTCAGCCCACTTCCTAGCTATGAGAGCTACCGATACTCTGAGTACATTGGCAGGGTTGTATGTACGCGAGGTAGTGAGGTTGCATGGTATTCCAGTGAGCATTGTTTCGGATAGGGATTCCCGCTTCACTTCCCACTTTTGGGAACATTTTCAGGAAGCTATGGGAACCCAGTTGAGTTTGAGCACAGCTTTCCATCCTCAGACAGATGGTCAGTCAGAGAGGACGATACAGACTCTGGAGGATATGTTGAGGGCATGTGTGCTGGATTTTAGAGGCTCCTGGGATGATCATTTGCCACTAGCCGAGTTCGCCTACAACAACAGTTATCATTCGAGTATCGGGATGGCACCATATGAGGCCTTGTATGGCCGTAGATGTCGTTCCCCTATTGGGTGGGAAGAAGTGGGTGACCGTAAGATTTTTGCTCCTGATATGGTTACACAGGCTTCTGAGGATGTCCGGTTGATAGTTGAGAGATTGAGGACAGCTCAGAGTCGACAGAAGAGTTATGCTGACAGGAGACGTAGGCCACTTGAGTTCGCAGTTGGTGAGTCCGTGTTTCTGAAGGTTTCTCCTTCCAAGGGTATAGCGAGGTTTGGGAAGAGAGGTAAGTTGAGTCCTCGCTACATTGGACCCTTTGAGATACTTGATCGAGTGGGAGATAAGGCTTATAGGTTGGCATTGCCACCAGATTTGTCAGGCGTGCACAACGTCTTCCACATTTCGATGCTTAGGAAGTATCACCCGGATCCGGCACATGTGATTAGTTATGAGCCTTTGGAGCTCAGTGAGGACATGTCATATGTTGAGAGGCCGATTCGAATACTGGATAGGAAGGAGAAGGTTTTGAGATCGAAGACTATCGGGTTAGTGAAGGTACTATGGCAGCATCACACTTCCGAGGAGGCTACTTGGGAGTTAGAGAGCTTGATGCGAGAGAAGCACCCCCAGTTGTTTGAGGATTGATTTGGTTCTAATTTGGAGGACCAAATTCTTTTAGTTGGGGAGGATTGTCAGACCCGAGTTTTTGATTTACGTATGTAGCTTGTACCTTATGATTCCTATGTGTACGAACATTATATTTCATAGTTGAATCATAAGAAGAGTATTTACTATCATGCAATCGATTTATTGAGAATTAAAAATGCATGTAAGCTACATAACAGCAAGATAAGGGTTAAAGTGATTTTTGAGCAAGTACAGGGGTAAGACGGTCAATTGACCAAAATTCGGTATAAATCCGATGAGAAAATTTCATTAAAAATATGAAATCGAGAGATCTTGATCAATAACGAGGAAAATATTGAATTTCGAGTCCAATTGATCGAGATATGAATTTAATTAATATTTTTGGAATTTTTATCTCGAAAAAAACGAGCCCAAAAATAGTGGAAAAATATACCGAAAAAGTAAAATCGGACTGATAAATTCATTTACGGACTAAATGAATTTAATTGAAATTTTTGAGAATTTTTGAGATATTTTTGGGATATTTTAGGATTTTAATATTATTTTAAGGATTAAAATAATATTAAAAATATATTATAAAGTACAAAAAAAAAAAAAAAAAAAAAAAAAAAAAAAAAAACAAACAGAAAACGAATTGAAACGCGGGGAGAGAGAAACCGCGTGAGAGACCGAAAGCCGACGAGGAGAAGAACCACCGGACGGCCACCAATCCGGCGACCCCAGTGGCCAGTGAACGGCCAGAAAGGAAGAAGGCTACGGCACGCACCCATTGGCACCGGTAACGCGCTCCACCGGCGCCGGAAAAGGGAGATCGACGAGGTTGAAGCCGCGGAGGAAAAAGCGGGCGTTCGTCGGCCACCGGCGGGAGTTGGCTCCGATCGAGGCCAACCGAGTGACCCCGTGTCCAAGACACGTCGAACGGCGGCAGCGGCACGTCGGGAACCGGCCGGACGACGCCGGCACGGCTAAATCACCCCTGAACCGGTCGGCGGTTCAGTGGAAAGTCACTGTGCTGAACCGGACCGGACCGGTTCAGCCAAGGAGAAAAGGGGAAAAAGAGGAAAAAAAGAAAGAAAAAGGAAAAAGAAAATTTTCGGGAATTCACCGGACTTCGGGTAAGTCGATACGAGGTCAAAAGTGACCAATTTAATTTCTGATAAATTTATTTAAATTATATTTAATCAGAAATTGACCCGGAGTTAAATTTACGAAATTGTGCAGTTCGACGATTAATTCCGAACGGAAGCTCGATCGAACTCCGATTCGCGCACCATCGCACAATCTCGGGTAAGTAAAGCTCATTTACGACAATTTATGTGATTTATGCGTATTTAAGATTTAATTTACGCATTTCGGATTAAATTTTGGATTTAGTGAATTATATTCAAAAAATTGAATAAAATGTCGTAAATGATATACGGGCTATCCAAAGAGCTTGGAATAAAGCCCAATGGGTATTGATAGGCCCAATGAGTCGATAGACCTTGATGAACGGGCTTAATACGGATTAAGGCCCGATTAACGTAATTAAGGCCCATTAAGCGTAAAAGGGCCAATTTAAGTGAAATAAACTGTATTAAATGTGTAATACAGTAAGAAAAGTGTAATTAATTCAGTGAATGATTAAATGCAGTTCCAGAGTCATATTGAGAGTTGACCGGACTGCGAGATTAGACAGCACAGAGGAAGAGAGGTCACACGACGTGATCCAGGGTAGGGGACTCTTGCAAGTAGCTAGAGATATCTGTGCATATTTTCGTTGGATTTTACATTCACTGAAATTGTTTGAGGGTCAGAGAAAATCTATAATAATTATAGGGACCCGATATGGGTAAATTACGATTTTGCCCCTAGTTAGGCAAAAAGTGAAATTTTGGGAAAAGTGGTAGAAAGCATGGAAATGATGTTTTGAGTGGTTTTTACTGCTGTGTAGCAGAAGAGTAGGTGGATGGGCTAATGTTTTGAGGTCGATGTAAATTAAGCACACTTTATAGTGCTGATTTTAGTGATTTTTAACATCCCTATTTTTAAAGAGCCATCTACCGAATTATGTGGAAACAATCGTGCTAGAGCATAACTCGCACTTGATTTCAGATGTTTTTCACATACATTAGTGCTGGAGGTTGACTCGCACTACATTTATTTGACATGCATGATAGAGTACTGGAGCATTGCTCGTACTCAGTTTTTATGTGATTTGTGCATGATAGAGTGCTGGAGCGATTAGCTCGTACTCGAGTTTTACATGAGATGCATGACCTGGTGCTGGAGGTTCACTCGCACTAGTGTTGATATTTTGACATGCATATACAGTGTTTTGAGGCGGAGTGTTGACTGTGTGTCACACTCAAGACGCGCACTGTAGTTTTTCGTGATATACACACATGTTAGAAAACCGTGACGATTTCCTCCGTGTAGACTGAGTGTCACATTGTTGAGATGTTCTCACGTGAATTTAGAGACGTGGCATTTATTCCATGGTTTCGAGGGCTAAAGACCCTGGCTATGAGGTTTTCCATGGTTTCGAGGGCTAAAGACCCTGGCTATGAGGTTTTCCATGGTTTCGAGGGCTAAAGACCCTGGCTGTGAGGGTCCACGGGTGTACTGTGTACCGTGTCTGAGTGGCACGAGGTGTACACTGTACCGTGTGTTACGTAGCTGGCGGCTGATAGTGGACTGACCCCCCACCCGTTACAGCAGTGATTACCCCGCACACCGAGTACTGTGTTGCCTGGGATCACCATTGTTAGGATATGGCCATAGTCCGGAGATACTCTCTTACGGTAAGATCCTTAAGCCCAACATCCTTAAGCCTGTTAGGCGGGGAGGCTCTGTTCGGCGGGGAGGCTCTCTTACATAGTCTAGAGAGATTGCATTTAGCCACTGAGTCTCGCATGATATATCACATGTATTTTATGATACGGGTAGACCTAAGGGATGGGTCGAAACCCAATTTATTTGTGTTGTGATGAGAAATGCCATATTTCCTGTGTTTTGAATGTAAATGGCATATTTTATATAAAGGCATTCTTAAATGATTAAATATGCACTGTTTTGCATGAATGCCTCTGATTGATAAACCAGCATGTGTTTAGTACATGGGATTTTAAATCTGTACTATATTATATATATTTTAAACATGCTTTTGAAATGAGAGAAGGAAAGGCAAAGCACTATTTTCAAGTAGATAGTATGGATGTCTACTTGCTTGCCTGATTTCCTTACTGAGCGCGTTGATAGCTCATCCCATTCATTTTCCCCCCATCTCTACAGATTCTCATCAGTAGATCGAGTCGGCCAGGGTATTGCATTCCTTTGATCCGCTGCCACTCCCCATCTAGCGAAAGGTATACACACGCGTACTCTTTTGTATCTGAACAATGTATAAACACAGTGATGTACACGTTTTAATATGGGGGATGTAATGATGTAATTATATTTAAGAATACGAATTTACTTATGATATAAATGTCATGTATGTATGGTACGAAAAAAGAATGGTAAGGTATGCATGGATGAGGAGACTAATGCCTATTCACAGCCCAACTGTTGAGGAGATAAAGGTAAGTAAAAAGCGAAAAATTTATTGTGGTTTTTGGTAAAGTCGCGTGTGGGAGGAGGGCGTGACATTATCAGAGCTGAGTTGGCCTGATGTGAGTCAGTACGAATAAGTAGGAAGGTTACATCCCCATATTACTGTGCTTTTATTTAGATATAACTGTGTATACCGAGATGGAATAAGACTAAAAAATGGTTCTGAATATAGGAAGTTAGGCAATACGCCTATTACATGCCGAGGTAGAGGGATGGGTGCACATGTTAGAGGCCGTAGGGGTAGGCCTGAGAGCCTTGCTGAGCCATAGACTGATTAGGCTCCACAGGACCCTGCTGAGAGATCAGGGGATACAGAGGCACGCTTCGCTAGAATAGAGCAGAGTATTGACAGCCTAGTTGAGATAGTCACATAGGCATTGGGTACCGGTGGTAGACGAGGACCTGCAGCGTAGCCTACTACTACTGGACAGGCAGCTGCAGAAGCAAAGAGGCCTCTGGCTACAGAGATTGTTACACCCCCAGTACAGGATACAGCTTCTCCAATCGCTCCATAGCCGAGCGACAATGACCTGGGGTATGATTGTGAACTGAGTAGTCTACGCCAATTTCAAGAGTTGAAACCTTCAGTGTTTAGAGGTGTAAAGGACCCGATTATTATGGAGGACTGGGTGTACGAAATGGAGAAATTGTATAGGTTCTTCAGATGTACATCAACTGAGAAGGTGGTTGTTACCTTATATATGCTGAAAGGCAGGCAAAACACTGGTGGAGATCCACCGAATCTATTATGAGGGCCCGACACTTTGAGATCACTTGAGAGATATTCTTAGAGGCCTTTAGGAGGCAATATATTCTGACCACCGCACAAAAGGAAAATACAAATGAAGTTCATTAACTTGGTTTAGGGGAACATTCTGTGGATGAGTATGAGTCGAGATTCATGTCTTTGTGGTAATACGACCCGGATACGATGAACAGTGAGACTCAGAAGGTTCAAAAGTTAATGGATGGATTGAGATTAGCTATTCAGACTAAGTTAGCTCCATTCGACATTCATTCTTATGAGGAAGCAGCGAACAAGGCATAGTTATGCAAACAGGACTTTGAGCGGAATGCCTCCAAGCTTGGGAAGATTAGTGGTTAAAAGGACAGAGATCAGAAGAGATCCGAAATTGATAGAGTGATCTGAAAAGGAGGTCAGAGTTTGTTTAAGAAGAAACCCAAGATTGAGGAGGTGCAGGAGAGAGTTGTTATACCCCCCGTGTACCCAGCTTTGACTGCATCAAGGGGTATGGTTATTAGAGGACCATGATCTACTACTGATCAGTGTAGGAGATGTGGTAGATTTCATGGGACTAAACCTTGCTAGATGCCCCCTATTACATGTTATAGATATGGGAAGCCATGGCATATCACGAGATATTATCCTGAGATGATTGAGACTGCTCCACAGAAGTGCAAAGAGCCAGAGAGAGCTCCAGTTGAGATAGCTGCGCTGAGAAGGAGGGCTACAGTTGAAGAAAAAGGGAAACAGGCGGTTGGTGTTAACAGAGGACGAGTGCACGCATTGGACCAGGACACAGCAGACACATCGATGGATGTAATTAAAGGTACCTCCTAACTTTTGATTTAGAAGCATTTGTATTGTTTGATCTTGGTGCCACGTATTCCTTCATATCGCCTTCCTTTGCACATAAATTGTTGAACCATGTAAAACCCACATTGTTAGATAAAATATTGATGATTTACACATCGATGAATGATAGTCAATTGACTGATATGAGAAAAAGTGATGGCAACCGATTTAGTTTTACTGAGCATGAGTGATTTTGATGTAATCCTAGGAATGAATTGGTTGGCTGCACATCATGTTATTATGGGTTGTCATGATAAGAAATTGATGTTTTTAGAGATAGATAATTTTGTTGTAAGCTTTGTTGAAAAGAAATAAAAGATATGATTATTGTAAATGAAAAGAGGATAAATTAATCCATTACACTTGAGAGATGAATTTAATTATTATTTATGAATGTTAAAGTGGTGACTTGTGTTGCTAACGGTGGAAAGGATAATGTGAAGGGTTCATTGCCTACGAGGTTGACATAGATAAGGCACACCCGAAATTGAGAGATATTCCAGTAGTGGCAGAATTTCCTGATGTCTTTCTGGATAAGCTACCAGGGCTACCCCTTGATAGGTAAATAGAGTTCTATATAAAGTTAGTGCTTGGTAAAGAACCGATATCGAAACCACCATATAGAATGGCTTCGATTGAGTTGGAAGAGCTAAAGAAGTAATTGCTAGAGAAGGGGTTTATAAGATTGAGTGTCTCACCTTGGGGAGCTCCAGTTCTGTTTGTAAGGAAGAAGGATAGAACCTCCGACTATGTATAGATTACCGATTGTTGAATAAGGCCACCATTAAGAACAAGTACCCCCTTCCATGCATTGATGATTTGTTGGATCAGCTTCGGGGAGCACAAGTCTTTTCTAAGACAGATCTGCGAAATAGGTGCCATCAGTTGAAGATACGAAGTGGAGATGTACCCAAGACAACATTTCGTACCCATTATGGCCATTACAAATTTTTGGTTATGCCATTCGAATTGACGAATGCTTCTGCAACATTTTATGGCATTGATGAATGATGTATTTAAGTTATACCTGGACCAGTTTATGATTGTGTTTATTGATGACATTTTGGTTTATTCCAATTCTTGGAAAGATCACGAGCAGCATTTGAGGATAGTTCTATAGACCCTTCGAGAGAAGGATTTATATGCCAAACTTAGTAAGTGTAACTTTTGGTTAGAGCAGATCTCATTTTTAGGCCATGTTGTGTTGAAGGGTAGGGAATAAGTGGATCCATCCAAGATTGAGGCTGTTGTACAGTAGGAACAACCCAAGACAGTTACTGAGATCAGAAGTTTTTTGGGATTGACAAGTTCTTATTGAAGATTTGTAGAGGGTTTCTCCAAACTAGCTGCGCTGTTGACATGCTTCATGTGGAAAGATGTTAAGTTTATGTGGGATGAGGCATGTGGGAGGAGTTTTCAGGAGTTAAAGCGTCGGTTGACCATACTCCGATTCTCACCATTCTTACCAGCCCAGGAGGTTTCTCTGTGTATACGGATGCATCACACTAGGGACTGGGCTATGTACTTATGTAAGATGGGAAGGTAGTTGCCTATGGATCCAGACAGTTGAAGGATCACGAGAGGAACTACCTGACTCACGATTTAGAGTTGGCGGCCGTAGTGTTTGCATTGAAGATATGGTGCCACTATCTCTATGGTGAGAGATTTCAGGTTTATACAGATCATAAGAGCCTTAAGTACCTGTTCTCGCAGAAAGAGTTGAACATGAGACAGAGGAGATGGCTCAAACTCCTGAAAGATTATGATTGTTAGATCATATACCACCCGCATAAGGTGAATGTAGTTATTGAGGCCTTGAGCAGGAAGAACCTTGGGTTGGTGTCTTATATGTTGGTTCGGGAACACGAGTTGTTGGAGCAATTTGTGAACCTCAGTTTAGATGTGACCCCACCTAGTTTAGAGAGATTTGAGATTATGGCTAGTTTGAGATTGGAGCCAGAGTTGATTTGTCATATTCGACAGGCTCAGTAGAGTGATCGGTAGTGTATCGATTGGTTGAGTCAGATACAGACAGGTGTAGGTACTGATTTTGAGCTAAGTATAGATGGATTATTGAGGTTCAGAGGTAGAGTATATGTTCCCGAGGATTCAGAGATCAGGAGGTTAATTTTAATAGAGGCTCACTCATCGAAGTCATGATACATCTGGAGAGTACTAAGATGTATCAAAATCTTTAAAAAGTTTATTGGTTATCTGGAATGAAAAGGGACATTGCTGAATATTTCGCTAGATGTCTCGTCTGCCAGCAAATGAAGGTAGAGCATCAGAAGCCCGCATGGTTATTACAGCCTCTCCCAATACCGACATGGAAATGGGAGCACGTCACCATGGTTTTGTAACGGGATTACCGAGGACTCGTAGAGGTCATGATGCCATTTGGGTTATTGTGGATCGATTGACGAAGTCAGCCTATTTCTTGGACATGAGGGATATCAATACTTTGAGCCAGTTGGTGAACTTGTATGTTCGAGAGATAGTTCGGTTACATGGTGTACCAGTGAGCGTTGTTTCTGATCGGGATGCCCACTTCACTTCCCACTTTTGGGAGCGTTTTCAGGAAGCGATGGGGACCCAATTGAGTTTTAGCACCGCTTTTTATCCTCAGATAGATGGTCAGTCAGAGAGGACTATGCAGACCTTGGAGGATATGTTTAGAGCGTGTGTACTGGATTTTAGAGGCTCTTGGGATGATCACCTACAGTTAGCCGAGTTCATCTATAATAAAAACTATCATGCGAGTATTGATGCAGATGAGGCATTGTATGGATGCAGATGTCGATCCCCTATTGGATGGGAAGAGGATGGTGACAGATAGATTTTTTGCTCCTGATTTAGTGCAGCAAGCCTCTGAGAACGTCCAACTGATATGTGAGAGATTACGGATAGCTCAGAGCCGGCAAAAGAGTTATGCTGACAAGAGACGGAGACCATTGGAATTGGCTGTGGGTGAGTCAGTGTTTTTGAGAGTTTCTCCCTCGAAAGGGATTATGAGGTTTGGTAAGAAGGGAAAATTGAGTCATCGGTATACCGGACCCTTAGAGATTTTGGAGAGAGTGGGAAATAAAGCTTATAGGTTGGCATTGCCACCAGACTTAGCAAGTGTTCATAACGTCTTCCACGTCTATGCTTCAGAAATATCACCAGGACCCAGCACATGTGATAAGATATGAGCCATTAGAGCTCAATGAGAGTATGATGTATGTTGAGAAATCAGTTCGGATATTGGATAGGAAGGAGAAGGTGTTGGGGTCAAAGGAGATTAGTTTAGTGAAAGTTCTTTGGCAATATCACACTCCTGACAAAGCTACATGGGAGTTAGAAAGTATGACGCAAGAGAAGAACTCGAAATTATTTTCAGATTAACTTGATTTCAATTTGGAGGACCAAATTCCTTGAAGGAGGGGAGGATTGTAAGACCCTTAAATTTTGATGTAATGTATATAATTATTTGATGTACACATAAGTTTCATTACATATGAATTACAAGAAGTAAATGTTTTTGAGTTCTAAGTGTGAATGAATTGATAAATGAGTGTTGAAGTGGTTAAATATGACTTTAGATGGGAAAATTGCAGTAAAAAGGGTGCAGGATGAAGGCCAATCCATCCCATGCAAGAAGAGATCGATCCCAAGGCCTGGAGAATGCAATATCAAGCATTTTGGAAGAGGGAGATCGATCCCTCACTCACGCAGATCGATATCCATTAGTCTCGGGCTGGACTAGATCGATCTCCCTTTAAGGCCAGATCGATCTCCTAAGCTCTCTGTTTGAGACAAATCGATCCTGTTTCATTGAGCAGATTGATCCCAAGCAACACTGCAGATCGATCTCATGCATTCAATCGATCGATCTCGTGCCTATAAAATGTCAGGAAACTGAAGGATTCAAGAGGGCCAGATCGATCTCCACCATATGCAGATGGATCTCATCAAGCCATTTCTATAAAAATGGAGCAGTTGGATCTGTATTTTCACAGGAACAAACCATTTCCTTCCATTTTCAATCTAAAACCTAGCTTTCTCACTCTAAAATTATCCCATTTTCATAGAGATTTAAGAAAAAGCCATTAGAGCAAAGTTGTTCATTATAAAGAGTAAAAAACATAACTTGGAATCAATACCCTATTGGTTGGATTGAAGGATCAAGGAGTGTTCTTATTTGGAGCAAGAAAGAAATCAAGCTAGGTGAGTTTCTAATACACCAAACTCAAGATATATCTATCTAGTTATTGTTGTGAGATGATTGGTATGTGTATTGATGATTAAAACTACCTAGAATGTAATGGAACAAGTAAAACCTATAATGAGTCTAGTGTGAGAAAATGTGATAAAGGTGAGTTGATGATAAATGGATTATGTTAAGGTGTTAGTGAAGTAATACGCATGATTTTAAGATGTTGGAATGAAGCTACATTGTGAGGATAGTCAAATTATGAAAACTAAGTATATAAGGTGTATGACAAAATGCCATAGTGAAGTAAATGATGAAAGTGTGAGCTTAATGTTGATTTAGTATGAATCAATAGGTTTGAAAGAGTCCAATAGGCTCTCGAGATATGAGAAGAGTAAACAAATGAATTCTTACAAGCGTTAATGGAAACTATAGGTCGAATCGACTATAGTAAACGCAAGGATTGTGTTATATTGGACCCAATTGACGTGGAATATAATTAATTGCAGTCTCAAAGAGTTCGTTGGAGAGAAATCGAATCGCGCAATCAAACAGCTTTAAGGAAGTGGAATCACTCGACGCAATTCCAGGTAAGGGAGTTTTGTGAGTATATAGAGATAGCTGCACACATTTTGTGGGTGATTATAAGGCTTTGTAAATGCATGATTATCTAGAAAAGCGAATGATGAAGTACGTAAACAACTACGAGTATATATATAATTTAATTTTTGAAGAGATTCTTATAAAGGGGATAGTAAGGCTAATAATTGCATAAATTACATGTTTGATGTTTTATGAAAACATATTGCTTTGGTTTAAGCAAATTGATTGATAGGCTAGTTATTTGATTTTTGTAAATTCATGAAATAGCATGAGGTATGTACTGACCTTGTTTTGAAATAAGTTGTGCTGAAATAGAGCCGCCTATCGTATTTACGTGAGTTAAATCGTGTTAGAGCTTCGCTCGCATTGGATTTTGGTGTTTTCACATGTATGAAACGCGCTGGAGCTTAGCTCACACCTTGATTTGAATAACGATGACGTTTCATAAATCGCACTGGAGCTTTTTGCCCGTACGTGGATTTAGATTGACTTCCTTATGCATATAACCGTATTGGAGCTATGCTCTTACGTGATTTCTTCATGATTTTATGGATAAAAGCTGTACTAGAGCATTGGGGTGGGAGGCTCTGTTTTGTGAGGAGGCTCTCTTACATGAAAACAAAATGCTCCCATGTGCATTTGAGACTATGTAGGTTATGCATGGTATGGGGTAGATAAGACCTACGACTGGCACCCCCAGCCATGATATGGGTCTGTAGAGTACGTTGTACTGTGTAGATCATATGGAGTACATTGTACCGCGTGGTTGTGATGATGATTTGAAAAGTCTAGTGAAGAACTAACCCACCTTTATTCCAGCATGATGCCCCGCACTTCGGGATCCATGTGGTCTGGGATGATTATGACATAGTTGGCCAACATAGTCCTTGAGATATAGTGCCGCCTGTCTCACATAATATTACACAGCACCACATGGTTTTATACACTGAGTGTGATTGTCTTGTCTAGGGTAGACCCGAGGGAGGGGTCGAGCCCTGTGGGATTTTGTTTAAGGAAATGATATGCTATTTGTGATGAGATTTGATGTGTTCTGAGAAAGTGATGAATCTAAAAGGATGTTTCGTATTGAATTTCCCTTTTTGTGATGAGTTTTAATAACGATGAGCAAGTGAGGTTTTACATGATGATTTTACCATATTTTACATGTATATTTCTATGTTTTTAGTACATGATATATGTATATACATGTGGTATAGTATTAGTTCCTCAGACTCCGATTATTAATGATTTATGCCATGACATAATAAGCATGTAGATAGTATAGTTATCTACCATGCTTGCATTATTGCCTTACTGAGCGTATGGTTACTCATCCCTCCATATTTTCCCCCTCTACAGAGTGCATAAAGTAGTCCAGTGAGGACTGAGGCGTTGTATTTGCACATCTGTTGCACTCCATCGCCAAGAGGTATACACACAAGGATTCTTTTTGTATCTAAACATGTAAAGGCATAATAACCATTTTGAATTGTAATATGGGGGATGTAAATGTTAGAAAACATGTCATGTATAAACATGTGACTTAACTATCAAATGTATGACATTGATTTTGTTTAATTGGAAATGGATGGTAAATGATGATTAACATTAACTCACAGCCCAACTGTTATTGGTGAGGGTCATTCACGATTGGGTAAGGAAAATGAAAAATGCTAAAAATTTGTAGTAATTTCTGACAATTGGATAAAATGGGTCGTGACATCAACCCTCTCTGAAGTCATACACTGAAAGAACCCATATAACTTCTCGATCTCTCTAATCCAATCTTCAACAACCACTGGGTCCTTTGACCCACTAAATGATGGTGGTATAAACTTTTAGAACTGTCGTAAACGATACAGCTCACAACCGTGCCCCAAACCACTACTAACCTGTTAGGGATCAATAGGAGATGGCGTATCCTGAACAGGTAGAGGTGTAGGGGTATCCGCAGGTTGTGGTGTCTGTGTAAGCGTATCAAGAGCAACTACCTATCCAGTAGCAATCCCTGCATCCGTACCTTGCCTCCATGCATAGCCTGAGTAAACATCTTCATCATGGTCTCTCGGCTACGTTTTAACCTTGTGAAGCATGCCTCAGTACTCTTTGATACCTCAGTGGGACCCTGTGACGTATGGTCAGATGAAGACTCATCTTCGATCTCAAGCCTACCTCTAGGGCCCCTAGCCCTACATCTCGACCTTGCACCTCTACCATGACTGGTATTAGCCATAATGGCTCGATTCCTGCATTCACAACCATTACTCAGTCAATTACCAGCTCGAAATACACATTTGTATCTAAACACAGCACAGTCATATGAGGATGTAAATTTTCCTAACCACTAACACCGACTCACATCAGACCAACTCGGCTCAGATACCTTTCTGTCACGACTAACTTTTACCAAAAATCGCTACAAATTTTTTATTTTTTTTCTTACCTTTCTTTCTATCTATCATAATTCAACCACTAATAGTTGGGCTGTGATTCGATATTAGTATCATCACCTTTACTTACCATATCATCCATTCAATACGATGCATACATGTCAATATAAACTATTTATTGACTGTAAATACTTTTTGTACAATAGGTGAGCCCACATATATTTAAATGCAAATACATCCCCTATTATTACATTGTTTACATTAATGCGCTGTTATATGTACAGATACAAAATTGTACATGATGTGTATACCATTTGCTCGCTGGGAAGGAATGCGAGTCCTCAATCGTACTCTATCTACTGCGGATGCTCTGTAGAGATATGGAAATGAAAGGGATCAGCTCACTAGCTCAGTAAGAAAATTAGGCAACTAAGTAGATAACTACACTATCTGCTGAAAATAATGTCATACCTTGAAATACTTTTTCCTTATTTTCACATTTCAAGCATGAATTTGAAAATTGATATAGTATGTACATATTTAATCACATGTACTGAAATCATGTTGAGTTCATAAATATAGACATTTAATGCAAAATACTGCATCTTTGTAAACTCATAATGCATTTAAGGTAAATCATGCCATTTAAATTCAAACATGTTAAATATGGCATTTCAGCAAACAAAACATATCAATCAAGTTCCGACACATCCCTCAGGTCTACCTGAATTCATAAAATCATGTGATATAATCATGTGAGACTCAGTGGCTATATGTAATAATATCCTAGACTATGGCCATATCCTATACGGTGATCCAAGGTTATACAGTACTCGGTGTGCAGGGCATCACTGCTGCAACTGAAGGTGGGCTAAATCCTTAATCGCCAACTATCAACTTCTCAACTTCACATATCACTTCCAAACAACACACGGTACAGTGTACTCCATGACATATATGTGGTACAACGTACACGTGGACCCTATCTCAATGGATAATAAATGCTATGGCTCTAAATCCACATGTGGACATCTCATCTGTGTGACACTCAGTCTAAACGAGGCATTAACGCGATTTTAACAGATCATGTCTATCACATCAAAGTTACCATACGAGCCCTAAGTGCGACTCATAGTCAACACCCCGCTCAATCATTGTCACACACATCACAAACTTGAACACTAGCACGAGTAACACTCTAGCACTAGGTTATGCATAATTTGCATTTTAAATCAAGTACAAGCAATCGCTCCAGTACTATGTCATGCACAAAACTCATTAAAATCAAGTACGAGCAACGCTCCATTACTATGCCATGCATGTCATGGGAAATCAAGTGTGAGTAATCACTCTAACACTTTTCATGTAGAAAACATATACAATCAAGAGCAGTGCTCTAGCGTAATTTGTTTTCACATAACTCGATAGATGGCTACTTTAAACATAAATATTTCAAATCCATAAAATCAGCACCATAGTTAGGCTCTTCTGTATATTTCACAAAAACAATGGCTAATTTATCTATTCTTCTGCTAAAAAGTAGTAAGAACATTCAAAAACGTATTCCCATGCTTTTTAGGACTTTTCCTAAACTTTGACTTTTTGCCCTTACTAGGGGTAAAATCGTAATTTACCCATATCGGGTCTTAATAAGTATTATTCACTTTCTTTGTGTCACGACCAAAAAATCAAAGTAAATTTTTTGTTTTTCTTTTATACTTACCTGTAATCTTATCATGATCACACTTCACTAACAATTGGGCTGTGCGTCAATGCCAGTCCCACCATTCAATCATCATATAACTTAATTTCTTATTAAATGAAGGGTAAACACATGCGTTTTTCACTAATTCTTTCCTATTCATTTACAAGTGTTTACAGTGTCTATGCATCCTCGAAAGTTACTTACAAACATGTTACTGTGCTATTCTTATTTAGATACAATATGTACAAGTGTATATACCTCAAAATGATGGGCAGCAGCGGATATCAGGAATGCAGTACTCAATCGTCGCAAAGTCTACAGGAGGAAATCTATGTATAAAAATGATAGGGGTGAGCACATCAAGCTCAGTAAGGCAATCCTATGAATAAGTAGGTAACCATACTACCTACATGAACGTGGTGCCGTGCATAAACCACTCTTTCTCCACACATTTCAAAACAAATGCTATAATTCATGATGTCATGTAAAACAAGTTCTCATGTGGATTTCAAAGAGCATGGAAAATTCAACATGCAACTATTTTAAATAATTTCTCATTAAAATTTCACAACAAAGCCAGGACTCAACCCATCCCTCGGGTATTTCTTGACTCACACAAAATCATGAAGTCAAATAATTTTTAAAGCAATAATAACATGCGATACAATGAATGTCATGTAAAACCAGTTTACACCATTCATGGATTTAAATAGCATGGAAATAACATAATGCAAATTTAGTTTAAAACCTAGTTTCATTCTCATCAAAATCTTATCTCAGTCAGGATCTAACCCCTCCCTCGGGTGATCCAGACTCACACAAAATCCACAAAACAAGTTTCTCAAAACATCAACATGCGAGACTAGGCAATATATGTATATATCTCCGGATAATAACTAGGACTATGCCCATATGTCCTTGTGATCCTACTACTACGCGGATCCTAGTGTGCAGGGTCTCACCACAATCGGGGATCGCCCGGGAGGTGGCTCAGTCTATCCCGTCAACCCTGTCCGATCACTCATATCCGAAGATGCCATGCATCTGAAGATGCCACGTATTCGAAGATGCCACATAATCACTCCTAACACGGTATAACATACTCCATGCTACTTGCACAGTACAACGTACTCCGTGGACCCATATCTCATATCCATACTCATGCCTTGTCTAAAAAATGCACGTGCGATCCTATTTAATCGGCGTGACACACAGTCTACCTGACGCTCCAAGCATAACTCATCGCATGTTCTCATAAAACCAGTGAGAACGATGCTCCAGCACTCTCATAAAATCAAAGAAAATCTCGTGTGAGCCAAGCTCCAGCACGCGTTTCGTAAACTCTCATAAGATTAGTGCGAGCTAAGCTCCAGCACTCTGTCAAAGTCATGTAAAACTAGTGCGAGCTAGACTCCAGCACTGTGTCATAAATCATGAAGGGAAAATCTGGTGCGAGTTAGACTCTAGCACCCTGTCACGAAATCATATGAAAATCTAGTGCGAGTTAGACTCCAGCACCTATGCATGTAAAACTCTAGTGCGAGCTTTTGCTCCAGCACTAATGCATGCATCACACAAATCAAAACCTATGCGAACTGAGCTCTACCACGTCACAATTCTATAAAATCATGTAGGAGGCTACATTTCTCAAATCAATTTCAGAGAAAATCAATTGATTACCCATCTGGGGCACTAAAATTTTATCTTAAATCTAGACCCTTCAAACAATTTAAGAGACTACAAATGAAGTTGAAATTGAGTAAAGCTACCTCTAGCAGTCCGTAAAATTCCCTTACCTGGAATCACGCGTGAGCTTATCCTATTTTGCCCGTACCACATCTCTCAGTCCAATTCA
The DNA here is from genome assembly GCA_033439115.1 of Firmiana major. Lineage (NCBI taxonomy): Eukaryota > Viridiplantae > Streptophyta > Magnoliopsida > Malvales > Malvaceae > Firmiana > Firmiana major. The sequence continues at coordinate 41,731,454 of CM065903.1, forward strand.
CTCCAAACCAAGTCCAAGGAGCTGCATATAACCACATATTTGGGTCAGTTCTAATATACTTATTGGTATTTCACTTATACTGATCGAATCTAAAACACTGGGCCCATTTTACTTTATTGGGCCCGATTGCATCTTAATGGGCCTCGTCTCATTTTCAGCCCGTCTCCACTTATTAAATCACTTCTTTGGGTTTATTGGGCTCATTTGGCTCACTACTACTCATCGAGCTTTGTTCTAACTCTTTGGATAGCCCATATATCATTTACGACAATTTATTCAAAAATCCAAGTATAATTCACTAAATGTGGAATTTAATCCGTAATTCGTAAAATAAATCTTTAATACGCGAATAATTACATAAATTGTCGTAAATGAGCTTTACTTACCTGAGATTATACGATGGTGCATAAATCAAAGTTCGATCGAGCTCACGTACAAGATTTATCGTCGAACTGCACAATTTTAGATTTAATTTCGGGTTACTTTTCGATCAAATATAATTTAAATAAATTTTTTGAGAATCAAATCGGTCACTTTTGACATCTTACCGACTTACCCGAAGTTCGATGTATCCCCAAAAATTCTTCCCCCTTTTTTCTTTTTCTCTTTTACTTCCTTTTTCTCCCTTTTTCCTCGCTTTGGCTGAACCGGTTCGGTCCGGTTCAACCCAGTTTAGACCGATCGGTTCAGCCCGATTTTCTTCTTGCTGTACCGATCCATATCGATTCAGGCTTCCCCATCGCCATTCACTACGTTTCTGGCTGGTTCCCGGCTCGTTTCTAGCGTCAATTGGTGCGCCTGCACTGGGGAAGTGTTTAGCTGGGGTTGGGGTTGGCCGAATCACGCCGGTGACCGCCAGATTTCTCTTCTCTTCTCTGCAGCTATTCCTTGTGCCGATCTTCTCTTTCCTGCGCCGGTGGGGCGCGTCGACTGTACCAGGGGGGTCGCGCCGACGTCCTCTTCCTTTTTCGGCCCTTTGCCTGGCTGCTGGGTCACCGGTTATCGTCCGGTGCTCTTGTCTTCCTCAGTTGCCCTTCGGTTTCATTTTCGTGAGTTTCTCTCTCCTTGTTTTTAAAGTTTTATTTATTTATTTTTACTTATTTATTTATTTATAATTTATTTTATTATTATTTTATTCATTAGTATATTCAAAAAATCCCAAAAATTTATAAAAGATCATATTTTATTTAAATTAATATAAATTAATTTATTGTATTTTAACCCTTTTTCGATGTATTTTCTCTGTATTTTTGGGATATCGTCTCGTGTGAAAATTCTGATTAATTCCAGTAAATTCATATCATAATCAGTTGGACTCAAAATTTAATTATTTCATCGTTATTGATCAAGATTTCTCAAATCCATATTTTTAATGAAATTTTGTTATGAAGTTTATACAGGATTTTTGTCTTTTGATCGTTTTACCCTTCTACACGTTCGAGACCAATTTAACCCTACTTTCCTTTACGAACATTCATGCGTTCCGTGTTTTAAATCCTTATCTCCAGTCCGAATCTCATTCATTTAATTTGTGATCATTTTCAATCCTTCATAAGAAATTGCGATATAATTTTGGGTCTCACATAATCTCCTCCACTTAAAAAATTTGGTCCTCCAAATTGAACCAATTCAAATGGGTCCATAAACAACTCCGGGTACATCTATCGCATCATACTCTTTAATTCTCATATGACTTTTTTCGGAGTGTAATACTACCGAAGGACTTTAATTAGGGAGATCATCTTAAACCTCAACACTTTTTCCTTCCGTCTAATACATGTATTGAGTTTTCAACATACATTATACTTTCATTGAGCTCCAACAGCTCATATCTGATCACATATGCTGGGTCCGGATAGTATTTCTAAAGCATTAAAGATGGGACACATTGTGGATGCCTGCTAATTCAGGTGGTAACGTCAACCTACAGGCCTTATCTATCACTTTGTCCAATCTCTCAAAGGATTCAATCTAACGAAACTCAATTTGCCTTCTTTCCAAATCTCGTTATGTTCTAAGGGCATGTTACTTCTAACAATATAGATTCATCCTCGGTGAATTCCAATGCTTTTCTGTCTCTTGTCAGCATAGTTTTCCTGCCTGCTCTGAGGTGTTCTTAATCTCTCACAAATTAACTAAACATCCTCAGAGGTTTGTCTTACCAATTCGGGAGCTATTCTCTATATGTCACCCACTTCCTCTTATCTAATTCGGGGAACAACCCCTAAAGCCATACCATGTCTCATATAAGGTTATCCCGATACTCAAGTGATAACTATCGCTATTGACAAATTCAATTAGTAGCAACTGATCATCCCAGAAGCTTATAAAATCAATGCACACACTCTCATCATATCCTCCAGAACCTATACAGTCCCCTCTGACTAACCATCTGTCTGAGGATAAAAAGTTGTGCTAACAATCAGTCGGGTTCCCATAGCTTCCTGAATAATATTCCTAGAAGTGGGAAGTGAAGCGGGAATCCCTATATGATACAATGCTCACTAGAAAATACATGGTGTTCCACAATCTTCCTTACACATAAATCCGCCTACACACTCAGAGTATCTGGGGATTTCATAACCAGAAGGTAGATAGACTTAGTCAATCTATCGACCATCACCCAGGTAACCTCATGATTCATCTGGGTCCTCTGTAACCCATCAACATATCCATGGTAACTTGCTCCTATTTTCATGTCGATATAGGTAGAGGCTGCAATAACCCTGCAGACTTCTAGTACTCTACCTTACTCTGCTGATATACGAGACATTTCCCCACAATATCTATAATGTCTCTTTTCATATCTGACCACTAATACCTTTTTTGAAATTTTGATATATTATTACTTCTCGGATGCACTGTATATCCCGAAGAGGGAGCTTCTGACAATAACACTATCTCATCAACTGTGGTCCTAGGGAGTACTTATATTGTCTCTGAACTTCAGTAAGCCATCATCACACTCTGTGAACTCTGTCACTGTACCCATCTGAATCTGACCCACACTATCGATACCATGTCGATCATCACACTAAGCCTGTCAAATCCGATCACTCAAATTCGGTTATAATCTCAGGCTAGCTGTCACACAATCACTGTTATCATCATAAGGGATCACATCACTACTGTGGCTCGCAACTGCTCTAGCAGCTCATGCTCCCTGACCATCATATGTGATACCATCCCGAGGCTCTTTCTGCTCAAGGCATCTGCCATTACATTATCCTTTCATGGGTGGTATAATTTCCAAAATCATAATCCCTCAGAAGCTCTAACCCTCTTTCTTCTTATATTCTACTCTTTCTGTGAAAACAAATACTCGGGGCTTTTATGATCAGTGCATATGTAAAATTTCTCACCGAATAAATGGTGGCGCCATACCTTCTATGTAAATGCTACGGCTGTCAATCGCTAAATCATGGGTCAGATAGTTTCTTTCATCATCCTTGAGTTGTCTAGATCCATAATCGACTATCTTCGTAGTTTGTATCAATATACAACCCATTCATTATTTTGAGGTACCCATATACACTACGAAACGTCTTGAGTTGTTGGGTATGGTGAAAATAATTATGGTGGTCAGTTCATACTTCAGTGTACCAAAACTCCTATGACGTTTATCATCCTATTTAAATTCCACTTTTTCTTAGTTAAACGTGTCAACAAAGTAGTCCATTTCAAGAACTCTCAACAAACCATCTGTAAAAACAATTTCCAATTGTTGCTTATAATTTTCCCTAGACTTTAAATACACCAAAAATATCATCAATAAGGATGATAACAAATCGGTTCAGGTAAAGTTTAAATACCTCATCGTAGTTGAGTTCCACTAAATATGTCAATCACCCATATCCTTGACCTATGTACGCATAAACGTATAATGTCATTTCGAAATCGCTTCCGTTTAAGATACTAACCCGCATCATTTCCTTTTTCTTATATTAACGACTTTTATAGAATTTTAATTTTTTTTAAACCTTCATGATTAATCGAATTCTATATTTCTTTATCGTATAAGTAAAGGTACCCTAATTTTAAACGTATATATATTACGACTGTTGATTTCAATTTTTATGTGATGTGTACTTTTAGACGCTGTCAAGTCTTCAGGTGGAGAGGTATTTCGAAATACCTTTATTAACCCTCAAACTTGACCACATGGACTGGTTATGGATATATCCACCCCTTATCCTTGGTCACAATTCATATCTACTACATATCGTTTAATCCAAATTACTTCACATATCAGAGATATTCTTACATTGCATACTCTTCTTCTTCCAATATATCTTGTATTCAGGATCTATCATATCTCAAAGCTTATCTTATTTCGTATATCAACTATAACAAAACTCTTTCATTACTTGTCAAAACTTATAGTATACTTTTTAGGGGTAACCATATCACTATCTTAAGATAGAAATTTGAACAGCATAGTTTACAACCGACCAATTTATTCTCAAATATTACTTCAAATTATTCATATTCCATTGAATAAAATTGGCTGACTTATACTTCTTCCCTCGTTTTCGACTTATAATCTCTTCATAATTATTCTGTTAGTTAAACCTCCTTCATTGGGGTACTAACTATCAGCATTGTGCCCAAGGGTGTAGGCATTCATGTCTTTCACTAACTTATATGCAAATAAAGGCGATATGAATAAATGCATGGCACCAGGTTCAATTAAAATAATTACTTCATTATTCATAACCAGTGTGGTATCTTTCACCACATTATATGAAACATCAGTAGTGTCCTGGTCCAAGGCATACCCTTGCCCTCGTCCAATAGCCTACTTTCCCTTTCTCTTCGACTGTGGCCTCCCTTTTTCGGTGTAGAGATACCAACAGGGTTTTCTTTGTCTCTTTGCCCTTCTGTGGGGCAGTCTCACCCAACTATGAGTAATCATTAAATAAATAGCCCGTCTTATCACACTAAACACCTATTTTAACCAATAAAGTATAGGTGTAGGCCCTACTTCTGTGGTATCGACCACGCATCCTACACTACTACAGAGCAGGTCGGGGTCCTCCAATCACAATACCCCTCAAAAGTACTGAAATTGGATATGTTGAGGCCTTACCAATCATCTTACCCCGTGACTCAACAACTCTAATCTCTTACCAACTGGTTTCTTTCCCGCTCTGACATCTCTATCATTCTCTATTTTCTTTTGTCTCTATTTCGGCCCTTACTACCTTTCCAAATCTCAGAGGCGTGCAACACATGATCTTAATCACACAACTGTAGTCTGCGCACTGCCTCGACATAGGTAGTGATACCTAAAGGGGCCAATCGGACTCTAATCGACAATTTGAGCCCTTCCATGAACTTTTGGACTTTTCAACTCTCATTGCCTATAGTGTCGAGGAAATAACTGCCCAGGGATATAAACTGAGTTTCATACTGTAAATCAACCAGTTCCTCTAGGTCAAAGTAAAGAATTTTTATCTATAATTTCCTTTAAGCAATGTCCGAGATATTCTGTCACCAGAATACATCCAAAAATATATCTCATGTCAACTCTGGATGTCTAACTCTTAAGATGGGTCGAGCGGACTGCCACAAATGCTCCGAGTCGCCCTCAAATCCCATGCATACTTTGAGCAATTATCTCCCAAAATATTCTCCACACTCCGCTCCAACCTCATGAAACGTTTTTCAATACTGTTCGATCTCTCTGTTGGACTATGTGGGGCATGCTCAACATCAGCCTCCATTTTAATCTCATCCTGGTTCTCATAGGTTGACTCAGCACGACTAGCTGGCTTAAGCCTACCTCTACGACCTCTACCTCGTGCTCTACCTTATCTACCGTGACTAATATTAGGCATAATGCCTATATTCCTGCATTCTCAACCATTTCTTAGTTAAAACCTATCTCAATATACACTATTGTATCTTACCAAGCACAGTAACATGGGGATGTAATTTCCTATTACTAACACTGACACACATCAGACCAATTTCGCTCTAATACCACCATTTGTCACGACCCAAAAATCAGAGTAAATTTTTCATTTTTCTTTCATACTTACCTGTCCTCTGATCGTGACCACACTCCACTAACAATTGGGTTGTGCATCAATGCTAGTCCCACCATTCAATCATCATATAACTTAATTTCTTATTAAATGAAAGGTAAACACATGCATTTTTCACTAATTCTTTCCCATTCATTTACAAGTGTTTACAATTTCTATACATCCCCGAAAGTTACTTACAAACATGTTACTGTGCTATTCTTATTTAGATACAATATGTACAAGTGTATATACCTCAAAATGATGGGCAGCAGCGGATATCAGGAATGCAGTACTTAGTCCCCGCAAAGTCTACAAGAGGAAATCTGTGTAGAAAAATGAAAGGGGTGAGCACATCAAGCTCAGTAAGGCAATCCTACGAACAAGTAGGTAACCATACTACCTACATGAACGTGGTGCCGTGCATAAACCACCCTTTCTCAACACATTTCAAAACAAATGCTATAACTCATGATGTCATGTAAAACAAGTTCGCATGTGGATTTCAAAGAGCATGGAAAATTTAACATGCAACTCTTTTAAATCATTTCTCATTAAAATTTCACAACAAAGCTAGGACTCAATCCATCCCTCGGGTGTTTCCTGACTCACACAAAATCATGAAGTCAAATGCTTTTCAAAGCAATAATAACATACGATACAATAAATGTCATGTAAAACCAGTTTACACCATTCATGGGTTTAAATAGCATGAAAATAACATCACGCAAATTCAGTTTAAAACCCAGTTTCATTCTCATCAAAATCTTATTTCAGTTAGGATCTAACCCATCCCTCGGGTGATCCAGACTCACCCAAAAATCCACAAAACGAGTTTCTCAAAACATCAAAATGTGAGACTAGGCAATATATGTATATATCTCGGGCAAATAACTATGACTATGGCCATATGTCCTCGTGATCCCACTGCTACACGAATCCTAGTGTGCGAGGTCTCACCACGATCGGTGATCGCCCCGAGAGGTGGGTCAGTCCATCCCGTCGGCCCATCCGATCACTCGCATCCATAGATACCACTCGCATCTGAAGATGCCACGCATCCGAAGATGCCACACATTCGAAGATGCCACATAATCAATCCCAGCATGGTACAACGTACTCCATGCTACTTGCATGGTACAACGTACTCCGTGGACCCATATCTCATATCCATACTCATGCCCTGTCTCAAAACGCACATGCGAGCCTATTTAATCGACGTGACACACAGTCTACCCAACGCTCCAACAACAGTTCATCACATGATCTCATAAAACCAGTACGAGTGATGCTCCAGCACTCCCATAAAATCAAAGAAAATCTCATGCGAGCCAAGCTCCAGCATGCGTTTCATAGAATCTCATAAGATTAGTGCGAGCTAAGCTTCAGTACTTTGTTAAAGTCATGTAAAACTAGTGCGAGCTAGACTCCAACACTGTGTCATAAATAATCAAGTGAAAATCTGGTGCGAGTTAGACTCTAGCACCCTGTCATGAAATCATATGAAAATTTAGTGCGAGTTAGACTCCAGCACCTATGCATGTAAAACTCTAGTACAAGCTTTTGCTCTAGCACTAATGCATGCATCATACAAATCAAAACTCGTGCGAGCTGAGCTCTAGCATGTCACATTTCAATAAAATCACGTAGGCGGCTACATTTCTCAAATCAATTTCAGAAAAAATCAACATTGATTAAAATTATGCAATGCTGTGCATTTTATTTAAAAGTTAGCCAACCTACCCATGCATGTGTCAAAACACCTCGAGAAAATGTAAGGACCTCTTGTTCTTGCTCCTCCCAACTTTTCCTAAATTTGGAAATTTTACCCTTCACAAGGGTATTTTAGTAATTTACCCATCCGAGTACTAAAATTTTTATCTCACATCTAGACCCTTCAAACAGTTAAAGAGATCGCAAATGAAGTTGAAATTGTGTAAAGCTACCTCTAGCAGTCCGTAAAATTCCCTTAACTAGAATCACGCGCGAGCTTATCCCATTTCGCCCGTACCAGGTCTCAATCTAATTCGCTCCAAACCAAGTCCACGGAGCTGCATATAACCACATATTTGGGTCAGTTCTAATATACTTATCAATATTTCACTTATACTGATCGAATCTAAAACACTAGGCCCGTTTTACTTTATTGGGCCTGATTGCATCTTAATGGGCCTCGACTCATTTTCAGCCCGTTTCCACTTATTAAATCCCTTCTTCGGGTCTATTGGGCTCATTTGGCTCACCACTACTCATCGGGCTTCATTCCAACTCTTTGGATAGCCCGTACATCACTTACGACAATTAATTCAAAAATCTCAATATAATTCACTAAATGTGGAATTTAATCTGTAAGTCGTAAAATAAATCTGTAATACACGAATAATTACATAAATTGTCGTAAATGAGCTTTACTTACCCGAGATTATGCGATGGTGAGCAACTCAAAGTTCGATCGGGCTCACGTACACGATTTATCGTCGAACTGCACAATTTTATATTTAATTTCAGGTTACTTTTCGATCAAATATAATTTAAATAAATTTCCCAAAAATCAAATCGGTCACTTTTGACCTCTTACCGACTTACCCGTAGTCTGATGTATCCCCAAAAATTCTTCCCCTTTTTTCTTTTTCTCTTTTTCTTCCTTTTTCTCCTTTTTTCCTCTCTTTCTTGGCTGAACCGGTTCGATCAGATTCAACCCGATTCAGAACAGTCGATTTTGCCCAGTTCTCTTCTTGCTGAATCTGTCCATATCGGTTCAGGCTTCGTCGTCGTTCACAGCATTTTTCGTCGATTCTCGGCTCGTTTTTGGAGTGAATCGATGTGCGTGCACTAGGGAAGTGTTCGATTGGGGTCGGGGTTGGCCAAATCATGCCGGTGGCTATTGGATTTCTCTTCTCTTCTCTGCGGCTATTCCTTAGTCGATCTGCTCTTTCCGACGCTAGTGGGGCGCGTTGTCGGTACTAGGGGGTCGCGCCGACGTCCTCTTCCTTTTTTGGCCCTTTGCCTGGCCGCTGGGTCGCCGGTGATCGTCCGGTGCTCTTGTCTTCCTCAGTTGCCCTTCGATTTCGTTTTTGCGAGTTTCTCTCTCCCTGCATTTTTAGTTTTCTGATTTTTTACTTATTTATTTATTTATAATATATTTTATTATTATTTTATTTATTATTATATTCTAAAATTCTTAAAAATATCTAAAAAATCATATTTTATTTAAATTAATTAATTAAATTTATTTTTTGTATTTTAACCCTTTTTTATGTATTTTCTCCATATTTTCGGGTTATTGTCCCGAGTGAAAATTTCGATTAATTCCAATAAATTCATATCTTGATCAATTGGACTTGAAATTTAATTATTTCATTGTTATTGATCAAGATTTCTCAAATCCATATTTTTAATGAAATTTTCTTATGAAATTTATACAGGATTTCAATCTTTTGACCATTTTACCCTTCTACACGTTCGAGACCAATTTAACCCGACTTTCCTTCACGAACACCACGCATTTCATGTTTTAAATTCTTATCTCCAGTCCGAATCCCTTTCATTTAATTTGTGATCATTTTCAATACTTCATAAGAAATTATGATATAATTTCGGGTCTTACACTTTGACCCTCAAACGTTTTAAGAAATTATGATATAATTTCGGGTCTTACACTTTGACCCTCAAACGTTTTAAGTGAATGTAAAAGCAAATGAAACTATGTGCAGATATCTCTAACTACTTGCAAAATCCCCTTACCTGAAAACACATTGAGCAATTCCAGTTTCCCATTACTACTCAATCACGCAGTCGATTAGCTCCCAATATAACTCTAGAGCTGCATATAACTATTTATCAGGTTAATTACACTTTTCCAACTATATTTCACGTTTTTATATAGTTTATTTCACTTAATGGGCCTATTTACTCTTATTGGGCCTTATTGCATCTTAATGGGCCTAACACGATCTTAAACTCATTTCACTTTACTATTTATTTCATCTGGGCCTATTGTGTTTGTGGGGCCCAATAACTCTTATTGGGCTTGGTCTGAGGCCCACAAATGCTTATTGGGCCGAGACCACATCAACAAGGCCTACCATGGCATGTGCTGAGAGCCATCATGCCGCCCCACGACCGAGCACCATGCCAACCATGGCCATTTGGCTAGCCATTCTCTTAGGCATTTCATGAAACACCACATGTGCATGCCTTAAACCTTAGTTTATGTTCACTTAAGCATTTTATCAAACACCTTATTTGCCATCTTCAATTCATTAACCAATTGATCAAATTGATTAAAATTAACTATGCCATGATCATGTACACATAAATACCAACCTACACATGTCTTAAAATCATATGGGTATTCACCAAAACACAAATACCCATTTTCGACCAACATGGATTCATGGTGTTTTCATCTATTTGGATCCATAAAACATACACCAATCAACTTGAATTAATTCATAGATAAACATATATGAAGTTCGAAGCTTGAAATTATACCTAGCTTGGTGTTCCCACTTTGGCCTAGACTTTGAAGAAATCCCTCTCTCTTAATATGGCTCCTTGATAGCCAATTCCAAGGTATGTTAATCCTCTCTCAATTTGAAACAACTTACGTGAAGATTTCAAGTTCCAAATATGTCTCTAGGTAGTGATTTCTAGTGAGATAAAGCTTGAAACTATGATTGTTAATGTTTTCTTCCTTGTTGCCGAGAATGGAAGGATGAAGAAGACAAAGAGTCGGTTGATTTTCAAGCTAGTAGACTTAACCCTTAAGTCTTAATTTTAGCCCTTAATTTGGGCTAGTAATTGGTTTGGACTTTAGTTTGCCATTTGGGTTTAATTTCATTTACTAATGGGCTTGAAGTTTAACTAATGGGCTTTAGTTTTCGGCCTCTTGGTTTGGGCTTTTCTTTTGGACTTTTGGGCCAAACGTTTTTCTACCAATTTGGCCTTAAATTGAGTTAATATTGGGCCCACCAATTGGCCCAACAATTTGGCCAAATGGGCCTTAGAAATTCGGCCCACACTTGTTACTCCTTAATGGGCTTTAAAAATTCCATCCTTGGCCCATCGAATTTTACCCATTTAATTTAATCTGAATTTTGATTAAATTAATTTTCCATGCTTGAGGGGATGAATATCTAGTATTTTCACTAAAAATATTTCTTCCCCACTTTTTAACCTTAGGTTAAATTTTAACCATGGTTAGTCAACTATAGTCAAAGTCCACATTGCTTAACTACCATAACTTTTCTTTACCATTGCCACGTTTACATATGACTTTTTCTTAAAAATTTGAAAGTGTCATATTCCATAGTTTACACTCTCATCTTTACGTTTTGGCTTTTTTCGGGAGGCGAATATGTCAAAAACACCTCAAATGGACCAATTCGAATTCGTTTAGCACCTTTTTGGCAATTGCTTTACTTCAATGTGTTCGGGACCAAATCAAATCGACTTTCCTTCATGAACCCTCTATATTTTTCACATGATAAGTTCTTATCTTTAGTCAGAATAATTTAGATCCATTCGGTTTAGCTTGTGGCTCTTATAAGCCTCATTTGGCCTTTACGTAGTTTATATGCTTTTAATCACTTCACTTACAATTTCACTCTTATAAATACTCTTCTCATGATTCAACCAACCATAATAGAATGTTTGTAAATATAAGAATCATAAGGAATAAGCTACATAAAAATCTGGGTCTTAAAGTTTTACTGAGAGAGATACATGTTTTAGATGTGAAATGAAAAAGAATATTTTAAGGCATGACATTATATTCATGTAGCTAGTGTGGTTATCTACGCGGTTGCCTGATTTCCTTATAGAGGTAGTGAGCTCACCTCCTTCATTTTCCCCTCTCTACAGAGCATCCGTGGTAGCTAGAGCATGGCTAAGGACTTGTATTCCTGTTATCCACTGCATTCTCATCGAGTGAAAGGTATACACACATGTACAATTTTGTATCTGAACATATAATAGTACAGTGATGTAAACGAATGTAATATTATGGATGTATTTGTATATAACTATACATGAGCTCACTTATAAGTTAAAAGTATTTACAATCAATAAATAATTCTTATTGACATGTATGCATGATATAGAATGAATCATAAGGTAATTTGGATGTGGTGACTAATACCGAATCACAGCCTAATAGATATTAGAAACGTCATGAAAGGAAAGGTAAAGAAAAAACAAAAAATTTATAGTAATTTTAGGTAAATTAGGTTGTGACATCCCATCTCAGAATACACATTTGTAACTAAACAAAGCACAGTAATATGGAGATGTAAACTTTCCTAACTACTAACACCGACTCATATTAGACCAACTCTGCTCTGATACCACTTCTGTCACGACCACTTTTTGCCTTAAATCACTATAAATTTTTCACTTTTTATTTACCTTTTTCCCTTCGTGACCATATTACTACCAACAGTTGGGTTATGATTCGACATTAGTTACATCATCTTTACTTTTCATATCATCCATTTCTATGTCATACATACATGTCAATATAAACTATTGATTGACTGTAAATATTTCCATCTCATAAGTGAGCTCACATACGTTTACATACATTTACATCCCCGATATTACATCCGTATACATTACTACGCTGTTACATGTTTTGATACAAAACTATACGAATGTGTATACCTTTTGGTCAATGGGAATGCAGCTGATACTGGAATGCGAGTCCTCGTCGCTCATAGCTACTAAAAATGCTCTATAGAGAGGGAAAATGAAATGGTGAGCTCACTAGCTTAGTAAGGCAATTATGCAAAACATGAACATAATGCCATGCTTCAAATCATTCTATTTCCATATCACGTTTTAAAAGCATGTCTTGCATCTATAAACATATGCCACATAAATATCATGCAGAAAAGGGCGTTCCATACCATTCATTCATGGACATATATTTTCACATGTAATATGTTTAAAACAATTATCAGGACTTAACCTTTCCCTCAGGCTATCCGATCCATATAAAAATCATTTCAAATATTAATTTCATTCAACATTTGTTAAGGCTCCTCCCATCCCTCGGGATATCTTGATTCATAAAAAATCATATTAAATCATGTATTTATATACATTCTAAACATGTGAGATTTGGCAAGTATTGTGGTAATCATGTAGGAACTATGACCATATCCTAATCGGTGATCCTAGGCCACACGGTACCTAGTGTGCGGGGCATCACATGCTGTAACGGAAGCTGGGTCAAATCCTCACCGCCAGTATATAATATAATATATCCAGTCCGAAAACTCATCTAGTCTGAAGACTACACAGTACAATGTACTTCGTGCTACGTACATAGTTCAAAGTATTCTATGAACCCCATCTCATATCAATCACCCAGGCTATTCTCATATCGCTCGTGCGAGCATCTCATCCGTGTGAGACACAGTCTATACGAGGAATCCAACACAGCCATAAGCATGTTAAACCAAATCCACGTGTGCGTATTCTCCAACACGGGTTCATGTATATCAAACCATAGTGCGAGCCTTGAGTGTGACTCCAAGTCAACACACCGCTCCAACGCGGTTTATGCATATTTCATATAAAATCTATTGCAAGTAACACTCCAGCACCATGTCATGTATAAATCATATTAAAATCAAGTACGAGCAATGCTCCAGTACTATGTCATACATGTCATGTGAAATCCAGTGCGAGAAACTCTCCAGCACAATTTCATGCAGAAACCATATAAAATCTAGTGCGAACCGTGTTCCAGCATGATTTGTTTCCACACAAACTCGATAAATGGCTCATTTCAAAGAGATTATTTAAATAATTAAAATCAGCACCATAATTATGATATTGTGTAAATCATGAAAACACTAGCCCATCTATCTATGTTTCTGCTACACTGCAGTAAAAACAATCGAAAATATGTTTTCCATGCTTTTTGTGACTTTTCTTTATTTTTGGAATTTTTCCTTTATAAAGGTAAAATCGTAATTTACTTATATCGGGTCTTTATAAATTTTATTCTCTTTCTCTGACCCTTAGACTTTTTAAGTGAATGTAAATACCCTGTAAATACGCGCATGTATCTCTAACTACTCATAAAATTCCCTTACCTCGAATCGCATGGAATGCTCTTCATTTTCCAACGCTGTAAGATCACTCAGACTGTTTTGCTCCCAATATACTCTCTGGAGCTCCATATAACCATTCATCAAGTTAATTACAGTATATTCAACTGTATCTCACTTTCACTGGTCTTAATTTAAAGCTTTGGGTCTGTTTACTCTTATTGGGCCTAATTACATCTTAATGGGCCTTACTTAGTCTTAGCCCATTTCACTTTACTATTCATTTCATCTGGGCTTATTGGGCCCATTAACACTTATTGGGCTTGGTTCGAGGCCCATGAACTCTTATTGAGCTGAAACTACATAGCTTGGCCTAACATATCTCTCGATCATGGCTTGCTGGCCGAAAGCCATGCATACCACTATGACAAAGACTCATGCCATTCCTCCCACTATAATACAATTTTACTAGCCATTCACTTAGGCATTTTATCAAACACTTCCTATGCATGCCTTAAGTATTTAGTTTTTGTTCATTAAGGCAATTTATCAAATACCTTACATGCCAACCTTAATTCACCAACTAATTCATCAAATTGAATGAAACTAAGCATGCCATCATCATCCATGCATCTTAACTAGTCCATATATGTATTTAAGTCACATGGGTATTCATCAAAACTCATATACTCATTTTCGATCATCACTTGCTCATGGTGAGTTTATGTGTTTTAATTCATAAAACATATACCAATTAACTTAAAATAATCCCTAGATCAACATACTAGAACTTGAAAGCTTCAAAACTGTCATGATCAACCTTTACCAAAAATGACTACAAATTTTTCGCTTTTTGCTTACCTTTCTCTTTACCGATAGTTGGGCTGTGATTCGGTATTAGTATCGTCACCCTTACTTATTGTATCATTCATTCCACACAATGCATATATGTCAATATAATTATCTATCAACTGTAAATACTTGTATACCATAAGTGAGCTCACTGTGCTGTTATATGTACAGATACAAAGTCGAATGAGATGTGTATACCTTTCACTCGATGGGAAATTTAGCAGACAAAAAGGAAGGCTAACCCTTAGCCATACTCAATCTACTGCGGATGCTCTATTGAGAGGTGAAAAATGAAAGGGGTGAGCTCACTAGCTCAGTAAGGAAATCACGAAAGCAAGTAAACATCCACACTATCTACTGAAATGAATGTTATGCCTTGAAATATTATTTCCTTAACTCATGTTAAAGGCATATATTGGAAAATCGATATAGTATGTACATTAAATCACATGTACTAAAATCATGATGAGTTCTCAAATATAGACATTTCATGCAAAATACTGCATCTTTATAAATTCATGCCATTTAAATCATATCATAATAAATATGGAATTTCAAAAACTACAACACATTAATCGAGTTCTGACTCATCCCTCAAGTCTACCGCAAGTTATAAAAACATGTGATATAGTCATGTGAGACTCGGTGGCTTTTTGTAATAATATCCTAGACTATGACCATATCCTATAATGGTGATCCCGGGCTAAACGGATCCTAGTGTGCCACGCATCACTGCTGTAATGGGAGGTGGGTCAAATCCTCACAATCGCCAGCTATCAACTACTCAACTCCACAAATCACAACAACATAACAACACATGGTACAGCATACTCCATGACACATACAAGGTACAACGTACACCCGTGGACCCTATCTCAATGGATAATCAATGCCATGTCTCTAAATCTACGTGCGAACATCTAATCAGTGTGACACTTAGTATACATGAGAAAATCGTCACTGTTTAAAAATGTCTTACATATATCACAGTAACACTACCATGCGCGCCTTGAGTGCGACTGACAGTCGACAACTTGCTCCAACACTGTCTATGCATCTCATAAAATCAAACACTAGTGCGAGTAACCCTCCAACACTAGGTCATGCATAGTTCATGTTTTAAATCAAGTACGAGCAATCGCTCTAGTACCATGCTATGCACAAAACTCATTAAATCGAGTACCAACAATCGCGCTCCAGTACTATTTCATGTGTAAACCATGTAAAACTGAGTACAAGCAATGCTCCAGCACTCTATCATACGTAAATCATATAAAACTGAGTACGAGCAATACTCCAGCACTCTATCATGTATGTCATGGAAATCTAGTGAAAGTCACACTCCAGAACTAATTTATGTGGAAAACATATGAAATCAAGTGCAAGCTATGCTCTAGCACGATTTGTTCTCACATAATTCAATAGATGGCTCCTTGAAAGGGATGATTTTCAAAACATAAAAATCAACACTATAAATTGTGCGATTTCTCATCAACCATAAAAAACATTAGCCCATCTTTCTACTCTTCTGCTAAACAGTAGTAAAAACACTCAAGAACATGTTTTCCATGCTTTTTACAACTTTTCCTAAAAGTTGACTTTTTACCCTTACTAGGGTAAAATCGTAATTTACCCATATCGAGTCCCTATAAATATTATTCACTTTCTCTAACCTTCAAACTTTTTAAGTGAATGTAAAATAAGATGAAACTATGTGCAGATATCTCTAACTACTAGCATAAGTCCCTTACCTCGAATCACGTTAAGTGATTTCACTTCCTCGACGCTGCTCAATCACACAGTCTGATTCACTCCCAATATAAACTTCGGAGCTCCATATAACCATTTATCATGTTAATTACACTTTTCCTATTGTATTTCACATTTAATACAATCTATTGCACTTAACGGGCCTGTTAACTCTTATTGGGCCTAATTACACCTTAATGGGCCTAACACTATCATAAGCTCTTTTGCACTTTACTATTCATTTCAATTGGGTCTATTGGGCTTGTAGGGCCCACCAACTCTTATTGGGCTTGTCTGAGGCCCATGACACCGTATTGGGCCGAAACCAAGTCGACTTGTCCCATTTAGGCTATCGACCATGGCATGTGGTCGAGAGCCATGCATGTCGCCCATGGTCGAGACCATGCTACACTGTACCAATTTACCTAGCCATTCACTTAGGCATTTTATCAAACACCTTATATGCCAACATCATACAACCATCCATATGAACAAATTGATTAAAACTAACCATGCCATAATCATGTATACATGCATATCAACCTATACATGTTTTAAAATCACATGGGTATTCATCAAAACTTATATTACATTTTTCGGCTTACTTGTGTTCATGGTGTTTTCATGTGTTTCAATCCATAAAACATATACCAATCAACTCCATATAACTCATAGATCAACATATATGAAGTTGGAAGCTTGAAAACTTACCTAGCTTATACTTCTCTTCTTGGTCAAAACTTCCTTGATTTTCTGGTTGCCCAATATGGCTCATGATGGCTGATTCCAAGATATGTTATCCCTCTCTCAATATGGAACAACTTTCATGAAGATCACTTGTTCTAAATATGTATCTAGGTAGGTGATTTCTATATTGAGAAAGCTAAAAAGCTTATGTTTCCATGGTGGCTTCGCCTTTACTTAATGAAGAATAAATTTCCTACTTAGCCAATTTTGCTTTTGCTTCCTAAATATCAACCATAATATCCTAAAAATCAGCCCATGGATTGGGCTTGTTAATACGTTTTGGGCTTGGTAACTTTGGGCTTACGTTTTGGGCTTAACAATTTAACTAATGGGCTTAACTTTTAGGCTTTCGATTTTTGCTTTTCCTTTGGGCTTTTGGGCTGGAAAGTTTTAAAAAATTTGGGCCTTAAATTGACTTCATATGGGGCCCACCAAATAGCTAAACAATTTGGCCCAATGGGCCTAAGAAATTAAGCCCACACTTGTGATACCTTAATGGGCTTTAAATTTCCATCTTTGGCCCATTGCATTTTACCCGTTAAATTTAATTTGGATTTTAATTAAATCAATTTTCCTTACTTCAGGGGATGAATATCTTTTTTTTTAACCAAAAATATTTCTTCCCCACTTTTTAACCACACATAAGTTAAATTCTAACCATGGTTTGTCAACTATGGTCAAATTCTACTTTTCTTAACTACCATTGACTTTTCTTGACCATTGACCACGTTTAACTTTTTCTCAAACATCCAAAAGTGTCCATTTCCATGGTTTACACTCTCATCTTTGCGTTTTGGTCGCTTCTGATAGGTGAATGTGCCAAAAACACCTAAAACGAACCATTTCAGACTCGTTTAGCCCTTTTTTGGAGTTTACTACTTCAATGTGTTCGGGACCAAATCAAACCTACTTTCCTTCATGAGCTCTCTATATTCTCACATTATAAGTTCTTATCTTTAGTCAAAATGATTTAGATCCACTCGGTTTAGCCTGTGACTCTTATTGCCCTTATTTGGCCTTTATGTAGCTTATATGTGGTTAATCACTTTACTTACACTATCAATCATGTAAATACTCTTCTTATGATTCAACTAACATAATAAAATGTTTGTACTTATAGGAATAATAAGGAATAAGCTACATCAAAAATTTGGGTCTTATAAAAACTCACATAGCTTACACTTATCTTCTTAGCCGAAACATCCAAGGATTTTACCCCCTTCAATATGGCTCCTTGATAGCTGATTCCAAGATATGTTAATCCTCTCTCAGTTTGGATCAACTTTCATTAGGATCACTTATTCCAAATATGCCTTTAGGTTAGTGATTTATAGTGTGAGAAAGCTTGAAAGTTAGGTTTCCATGGTGTTTTCCTTACTGCTGAACACTTGAGGGAGAAGAAGACTTGGCTTGGCTAGTTTTTCACTTAGAAAATTAATCCATTTAATCTAAATTTTCAGCCCACCATTTGGGCTTGGTAAAATTTGGGATTATGTTTTGGGCTTGGACATTTAACTAATCGGCCTAGTTTTGGGCTTTCCATTTTGGGCTTCAGTTTGGGCTTTTATTTTGGGCTTGTGGACTGAAATTTCCACCACAATTTGGGCCTTCAATTTGGTCAATATTGGACCCATCAAATTGCCCAACAATTTGACCCATTGGGCTTACAAAATTTGACCCATTCTTAATCCACCTTAATGGGCTTTAAAATTTCCCTTAGTTGGCCCATTGATTTCTACTCGTTTAATTTAATCTAAATTTTGGTTAAATTAATTTTCTATGTTTACGTAGTTTAAGACAGAGTTTTTTAGCTAAAAATATGTTCCCGGACTTTTTAACCTTGGTTGGGTTAAATTTTAACCATGATTAGTTCTTTAAGGTAAAAATCAACATTTCCAACTAACTTTGACTTTTCTTGATCATTGACCACGTTTGACTTTTCTTTTTCAAAAATCCAAAAGTTTCAATTCTCATGGTCAACATGCTTATCTCTACGTTTTGGTCATTTTCGGGAAGTGAAATAGCTAAAAACACCTCAACGGTCCATTTCGAGCTTGTCTAACCCCTTTTGGCTTTTCCAGCACTTCAATGTATTCGAAACCTAACCAAACCGACTTTCCTTCATGAACCCTCTATATTTTAATGTCTTAAGTTCTTATCTTCAGTCGAAATGGTTGGCATCCCTTTGGTTTATCCTGTGGCTATTATTGTAAGCCCCACTTTTGTGCAACATTTGATGATGTTTTGAATGATATTCCTTATGATTCATGGGATGTACTTTTTTCCAGATATTAATGGATCATAAGAGGAGTTTTTACTGATTTAAATTTGCAAAGGAAATGGATGAATGTGCATGAAAATGTATGTAATAGCAAAATAAGGGTCGAAATGGCCACAAGTCGAAAGAAAGGGATTGGAAGCATGCTAACCGAAGATAAGGACTTAAGATAAGGAAAGATAGTGGGTTCAAGAAGGAGAGTCGGTTCAATTTGGTCCCGAACACGTGCAAGGGTGAAACGATCAAAAGATCAAAATACAGTATAAATTTGATAAGAAAATTTCATTGAAAATATGAATTTAAGAAATCTTGATCAATAACGAGGAAAATATTGAATTTCGAGTCCAATTGATCAAGATATGAATTTATTGGAATTAATCAAAATTTTCACCTTAGAAAATTATCCTGAAAATATTGAAAAAATATACCGAAAAGATGAAATAAGATTGATAAATTCATTTATTGATTAAATGAATTAAATAAGATTTTTTTAGATATTTTGGGGATGCAATAATATTTTATTGATTAAAATAATAATATAAAAATAAATAAATAAATAAATAATAATAAAAAAGAAACCAAAATCTGAAAACGTGAAGGCAACCCGCGACGATAGCTGAGCCCGAGGAAGACCTGAGAAGCTCGACGACGATCCGACGACCGACGAGGCCAAATGAAGGTTGGAGAAGAGAGAGGACAATTGGGCGAACCTGTTGGTACCGGTGCCGCGCGCCGATGATGCCTGATTCTGACGAATCGATGAAAGGAAATCTGAGAGGAAATCGAGCTGATTGTCCACGATCCACGGCGATTTAGCTCCGATCGACCGCAGCTGAGTGACCCCCCAGCCGAGGCACTTCTTTTGGTACCTGTAGCGGCCAATGAAACGGCCGAGAACGTCGACGACGGTGAGGAGAGCCAAAATGACAACGTAACCGGAAAGGGAAGAAAAAGGAAAAAGAAAAGAACAAAGAAAAAGAAAAAGGAAAAAGGGAAAAAGGATAGGAAAATTCTCGGGGATACCTCAGATTACAGGTAAGTTAGTAAGCGGTCAAAATTCACTAAAATAATTTTTGAGAAATTTATTTAAAATTGTATTTGATCGAAAATTAACCTGAAATTAAATATAAAATTATGCAGTTCGATGATAAATCGCGTATGTGAGCCCAATCGAACTTCGATTTATGCACCATCACATAATATCGGGTAAGTAAAGCTCATTTATGACAATTATATGATTATTGAGTAAGTGAAATTTATTTTGCGAATTACGGATTTATTTTCGCAATAAAATAGATTAAATTTGAATTTTTGAATAAATTATCCTAAATGATATATGGGCTATCTAAAGAGTTTGGAACGAAGCCCGATGGATATTAATAGGCCCAATGAGCCCAATAGACCCTGATGAACGGAATTAATAAGTGAAAAATGGGCTTAAAATGGGGTAAGGCCCATTAAGAATAAAATAGGCCCAATTGAGTGTGAATGTGCCCGACATTGTAAATAAAGCCCAGAAAGATTGAAGTACAGTTGAACTCACAATAATTAACCCAAGATTTGGTTATGTACAGCTCCGCAGAGTTGACTGTGAGAGTATCGGATCGAGCGATACGGTATTGGTGAAAAAAAATATAAGCTTATGGAAAGATTCCAGGTAAGGGAATTTTACGGACTCTTAGAGGTAGCTTTACGCAATATCTACTGCATTTACAGTCTCTTAAATAGTCTTAAGGATCTAGATTTCAGATAAAAATTTTTAGTGTCCGGATGGGTAAATGACCAAAATACCCTTGTGAAGGGTAAGATTTCCAAATTTAGGAAAAGTTAGCGAAGAAAGAACAACGGGTTCTTGCCTGTTTTGAGGTGGTTTGACACATGCATGAGTAGGCTGGCTAACTTTTAAATAAAAATTCACATCATCTCATGATTTTAACAATGTGATTTCTTTTGGAAATTGTTTTGAGATAACAGGGCCGCCTACGCAATTTTATGAAAATGTGACGTGCTAGAGCTCAGCTCGCACGAGTTTTGATTTGTACGATGCATGCATTAGTGCCGGAGCATGGGCTCGCATTACAGTTACATGCATTAGTGCTAAAGCCTAGCTCGCACTAGATTTTCATATTATTTTGATAGAGTGCTAGAGCATTGCTCGTACTAGTTTTCATGATGGAACTACAGTCGTGCTTGGAGCTTCGGGTATACTGAGTGTTACACCGATTAAATAGGCTCGCACGTGCATTTTGATTTGAGACATGCGATGAGCCGTGCTTGGAGCTTCGAGTAGATTGTATTTCATGCTGATTAAATATGCTCGCATGTTGTCAGGACCCCAGTTTCAATCCTTGACTTTAACCAAAAAACCACAATAAATTTTTCACATTTTTAACTTACCTTTCCTCTCTTCACTAGTTGGGCTGTGATTCGATGTCAGAGTCTTCACTTACCATAATATCCATTCTCATACATACATGTCAATATATTAATTATGACAGTAGTTGCTTTTATTATACATGTAAGATTTTATAAAATCAAATACGATTACATTCCCCATAATATATAACGTATACATCACTGTGCTGTTTCTATGTTTAGATACACAACTGTACATAATAAGTATACCTGATGAATCGATAGGAACTAGCAGTGGACTCTGGGACACTCTCCCACGATAACTCTCGCTCTACTGACGCTCTGTAGAGAGATGTAAAGAAAAAGGGGTGAGCATAACGTGCTCAGTAAGGAAATCAGGCAAGCAAGTAGATATCCACACTATCTACTCAAAATAGTGCTATGCCTTGAAAACATTATTTCCTTAACTCACTTTAAAAGCATGTCTTGAAATATAATATATATGTACTTGTACAGAATAAATCCCATGTACAGAAATCATGCTTTATTTCTCAAAAGTAGGCATGTAGTGCAACACAATGCATTTATATATAAATCATGCCTTTATGTAAATCATGCCATGTATATTTAAATCACATATAAATATGGCATCAAATGATTCACAACACAAATCGGAGTTCGACCCATCCCTCAGGTCTGTCCGCAGTTTAAAGAAGTTAATCAATGTGATATAACATGTGAGACTCTGTGGTTTATGCAAATAGTATCCTGGATTATGATCATATCCGAAAAGAAAGTGATCCCAAGCCACATAGATCTAGATGTGTGGGGCCTCACTGCTGTAACGGAAGGATGGTCAGTCCAATGTCAACCGCCAGCTACGTAACACACGGTACAGCGTACCTCGTGCCACTCAGACACGATACAAAGTACCCCCGTGGACCCGTTCTCACGGCCCGAGTGCCTACCATAGGACTTAGCTCTCACTCCCGTGGAACTCATCAACATCACAGTCAGGGTGCCTAACATAGGTCTTAGCCCTCGTGCCTGTGGAAATATCATACCACGTCTATACCAACCTCATGCGGATATCCTCTCTAGCTATGACACACAGTCACGCAAGGTCTCAAGCATGGGTTTCAACATGTATTACATATCACATACAGTGTGCGTCTTGAGTGCGACTCACAGTCGTCACTCCGCTCAACACTGTTTCACATCATAAAACTCGACTCTAGTGCGAGCACTCTCTAGCAACTAGGTCAATGCATAGTTTATGTATTAAATCAAGTACGAGCAATAGCTCCCAGTACTATGCTATGCACAATATCAAAATCAAGTACGAGCAATAGCTCCCAGTACTATGTCATGTATAAACCATGAAAAATCGAGTACGAGCAACGCTCTAGCACTCTGTCATGCATATATTATTCAAAGCTGAGTACGAGTAAAACTACAGTACTCTATCATGCATGTCATGAAAATCTAGTGCGTATCAAATCCAGCACTAATATTATGTGGAAAAACACATGAATCCCAGTGCGAGCTGTGCTCTAGCACGATTCATTCTCACATAATATGATAGATGGCTATTTAAAAAGGGATTGTTTATAAAACATCAAAATCAGCACTCAAGGTGTGCTTAAGTCATATCAACCTTAAAATCATTAGCCCATCTATTTATTTTCATGCTAATAACAATTAAACACTCACAATAGCATTTTCCATGCTTTTTGCAACTTCTCACAAAAGTTGACTTTTTGACTAACTAGGGGCAAAATCGTAATTTGCCACTATCGGGTCGTAATAATTATTATTCACTTTCTCTGACCCTCAGAGTTGTTAAGTGAATGCAGAAGCAGATGAAAATACGTGCAGGTATCTCTAACTACTCGCAAAAGTCCCTTACCTCGGATCACGTCAAGTGACCCCACTTCCTCGGTGCTGCTAATTCCCGCAGTCCGATCAGCTTTCGATGTAAACTCCGAAGCTGTAAATAACCATTCCTCAGGTTAATTATCATTTTCCTACTGTATTACACATTAATACAGTTTAATTTTCCCTTAATGGGCCTTAAAATCCTTAATGGGCCTTAACTAGGCCTTAAGTCTATTTTCATTTTACTATTCACTTTTGTTGGGCCTATTGGGCTTGTGGGGCCCACCAACTCTTATTGGGCTTGTCTTAGGCCCATTACACCCTATTGGGCCTAAAAATATTGGGCTTGGCCCATTGGGCGTCTCGGCCACATGCCTTGGCCGAGAGCTTAGCCATTCTCGGTTTCCACCATGGCATGCCATACATGCCTATTTTCTAGCCATTTCCACTTAGGCATTTTCACATACACTTGGTAGGCAATATTACCAATCATCCTATTGTTCATTTAGGCATTTTATTAAACACCTTGGTTGCCAACAATTTACATGTATTAATTAATCAATTTGATTAATTCTAATTATACCATTAACATTAATACATGTGTACTAATCCATTTATGTCTTAAAATCAAATTGACATATTTCAATATCCCATTGATCACTCTCGGCCTAACCCTCTTAATGGTGATTTAATATGTTTCAATGCTTAAAACATATATCAACATACTTGAAATCATTCATACATTAACATATATGAAATTGGAAATTAGAAAATATACCAATTGTAGTGTTCTCCTTTTGGCCGAATCTTTGGAGGCTCTCGGTTTGCACTCTATGGCTCCTTGATAGCCAATTCCAACATATGTTAATCTCCTTTCAATTTGGAACAACTTCCATGAAGAATGCAAGTTCCAAATATGACTAATTCCTAGTGATTTCTAGTGAGAGAAAGCTTGAATGGTTATGTTTCAATGGTGTTCTTCTCTAGCCGGAAATGTGTGATGAAGAAGACAATGGTGTGGCTGCATTTATAAGCCACTTACTTAGCCATTAAGCCTTACTTTTCAGCCACTGTGCTTGACTTTCCAAATCTGAACCATGAGTCACCTTATGAGTCACCTTATGAGTCATAGTTAACTTTAACTATAGTTAGATATTTATCTCATGGGCTTTTCCAATTGGGCTTCTCGGTTTGGGCTTTCCTAATGGGCTTTCGGGCTGAAATTTTTAATATACCTCGGGCCTTTTGTTGTCTCAAAATTTGGCCGATCAATTGGTCCAACAATTCCGTCTAAAGGACCTAACATTTTCGATATACATTTAGTATACCTTAATGGGCTTTAAAATTTTCACCTTAGGCCCATTACGTTTTTAACCATTAAATTTATTCCGGAATCCTTCCGAATAAATTTTCCTTACTTCCGGGGATGATTATCTTGTATTCTGGCCAAGAATATTTTTCCCCAAATTTTTCTCCACACTTAGGTTAATTTCTAACCTTGATTAGTCAACTATGGTAAAAGTCCACTTTTTTAACTATAGTTGACTTTTTTCCTTAACCATTGACTAAGCTGACTTTTTCTTAAATTTTTGAAAGTGTTTTATATCATGTCTTACACTCTCTTCTTTATATTCCAACCGCTCTCGGTGGATAATTTCACCCGAAACTCCTTTTCTCACCGAAAAGGTCCATTTTACCCTTTTTAGCTTTTATTCTCGTTTTGTATGTTCGGGTCTAAATCAAGCTAACTTTCCTTCATGAGCTCTCTACGCTCTCTTATTTTAAGTTCTTATTTTCTGTCAGAACGATTTAGAATGACTCGGTTTAGCCTGTGATACTCATTGCTCACATTAGGCATTTTATGTAGCTTTAGCGTGTTAATTCATTTCAATAACACTTTAAGTCTAATAAATACTCTTCTTATGATTCAACCATAATTACATAGTGTTCATACACATAGAAATCATAAGGAAATAAGCTACAAAAATCCGGGTCTGACAATCCTCCCCCACTCAGAAAATTTGGTCCTCCAAATTAGAACCAAGTCAGTCCTCAAATAGGTGAGGGTACTTCTCTCGCATCAGACTCTCTAGCTCCCAAGTAGCTTCCTCTGAAGTATGATGCTGCCAGAGAATCTTCACTAATCCGATGGTCTTCGATCTCAATACCTTCTCCTTCCTATCCAATATCCGAATCGGTCTCTCTACATATGACAAGTCCTCTCGGAGCTCCAAAGGCTCGTAACTAATCACATGTGACGGATCCAGGTGATACTTCCGAAGCATCGATATGTGGAAGACGTTGTGGACACCTGATAAGTCCGGTGGCAATGCCAACCTATATGCCTTATCTCCCACTCGATCAAGTATCTCAAAGGGTCCAATATAGCGAGGATTTAGTTTCCCTCTCTTCCCAAATCTCGCTATGCCCTTGGAAGGAGAAACTCTCAGAAATACGGACTCACCAACTGCAAACTCTAGTGGCCTACGTCTCCTGTCAGCGTAACTCTTCTGTCTGCTCTGAGCGGTCCTCAGTCTCTCTACGATCAAGCGAACATCCTCAGATGCTTGCGTAACCAAGTCAGGAGCGAAAATCATACGGTCACCCACTTCTTCCCATCCAATGGGGGAACGACATCTACGGCCATACAAAGCCTCATACGGTGCCATCCCGATACTCGAATGATAACTGTTGTTGTAGGCGAACTCGGCTAGTGGTAGGTGGTCATCCCAGGAGCCTCGATAGTCTAGTACACATGCTCTCAACATGTCCTCCAGAGTCTGTATAGTCCTCTCTGACTGACCATCTGTCTGAGGATGGAAAACGGTGCTCAAACTCAACTGGGTTCCCATGGCTTCTTGAAAATGTCCCCAAAAGTGGGATGTGAAGCGGGAATCCCTATCAGAGACTATGCTCACTGGTACACCGTGTAACCTCACTAC
This sequence comes from Firmiana major, assembly GCA_033439115.1. NCBI lineage: Eukaryota > Viridiplantae > Streptophyta > Magnoliopsida > Malvales > Malvaceae > Firmiana > Firmiana major. The sequence goes on from CM065903.1 coordinate 41,758,344, forward strand.
CTCGCGTACGTACAGTTCTGCTAACGAACTCAGAGTATCGGTAGCTCTCATAGCTAGGAAGTGGGCTGACTTCGTCAGTCTATCAACGATCACCCATATAGCATCGTGATTCCTGCGGGTTCTCGGTAAACCCATCACGAAATCCATGGTGATGTGCTCCCATTTTCATGTCGGTATAGGTAGAGGCTGCAATAACCCTGCAGGTTTCTGATGCTCTACCTTCACCTGCTGACATACGAGACACTTTGCCACGAAGTCTGCTACATCTCTCTTCATACCCGACCACCAGTATACCTTTCGGAGGTTCTGATACATCTTGTTACTCCCCGGATGCAACGTATACCTCGACGAATGAGCTTCCGCCAATATCAATCTCCTAAGTCCTGGATCCTCGGGAACACACAATCTGCCTCTGAACCTCAGTAGTCCATCAGAACTCATCTCAAAATCAGTCACGATGCCTTTCTGCATCTGACTACTAACATCCATACAAAATGGGTCAGTCTGCTGAGCCACTCTGATCCTGTCCAACAGGTCCGGCTCCAAGCGTAGACTAGCTATCACATAGCCTGTATCCATGTCAGAAGGCACGACTCCCAAACTGAGGCTGGCAAACTGCTCTAGCAAATCATGCTCCCTAACCATCATATACGATACCATCCCCAGGCTCTTCCTGCTTAAGGCATCGGCTACAACGTTAGCCTTACCCGGATGATAAAGTATCTCGTAGTCGTAGTCCTTCAGAAGCTCTAGCCATCTTCTCTATCTCATGTTCAGCTCTTTCTGCGAGAACAGATACTTGAGGCTCTTGTGGTCGGTAAATATCTGAAACTTCTCTCCATACAAGTAGTGGCGCCATACCTTCAACGCAAACACTACTGCTGCTAGTTCCAAATCATGGGTCGGATAGTTCTTCTCATGATCTTTCAGCTGTCTAGATCCGTAAGCAACTACCTTCCCGTCCTGCATCAATACGCAGCCCAGTCCCTGATGCGAAGCATCGATATATACTGCAAATCCTCCTGAGCTGGTAGGGATAGTGAGAATCGGAGCGGTGGTCAATCGACGCTTCAACTCCTCAAAACTCTTCTCACAATCCTCGTTCCATATGAACGGTGCACTCTTCCGAGTAAGACATGTCAACGGAGCAGCCAACTTCGAAAATCCCTCAACGAATCTCCGATAGTATCCAGCTAAACCCAGAAAACTCCTGATCTCGGTGACTGTCCTCGGCTGTTCCCACTGAACTACAGCCTCTATCTTAGATGGATCAACTGATACACCATCTCTCGATACGACATGTCCCAAAAACGAGATCTGTGACAACCAAAAGTCACACTTGCTGAGCTTAGCATATAACTCATGCTCCCGTAACGTCTGCAGCACGATCCTGAGGTGCTCCTCATGCTCCTCCGTGGATCTCGAATACACCAATATGTCATCGATGAAGACGATAACAAACTGGTCTAAGTATGGCTTGAACACATCGTTCATCAAAGCCATGAAAGCAGCTGGAGCATTCGTCAATCCGAATGGCATGACCAAGAACTCGTAGTGGCCATATCGGGTACGAAATGCTGTCTTGGGTACATCTCCACTCCGAACCTTTAGCTGATGGTACCCAGACCTTAGGTGAATCTTGGAAAAGACCTGTGCTCCCTGTAGCTGATCTAGCAAGTCGTCAATGCGTGGAAGGGGATATCTATTCTTGATGGTGGCCTTATTCAACAATCGATAGTCTATACACAATCGGAGGCTCCCATCCTTCTTCCTTACAAACAAAACCGGTGCTCCCCAAGGCGAAACACTCGGTCGTACAAAGCCCCTGTCCAACAGCTCCTGTAACTGTCTCTTGAGCTCCTCCAGCTCAACTAAGGCCATGCGATAAGGTGGTCTCGAAATAGGCTTCGTACCAGGTACCAGATCTATACAAAACTCCATCTCTCTGTCTGGTGGTAACCCTGGCAATTCATCCGGGAAAACATCTGAGTACTCACTGACCACAATGATATCTGCCAACTCCGGATATGCCTTATCCATATCTACCACGTACGCAATGAAACCTCGAATCACATCCGATGAAGCATCAGCTGTCCCCTGGTCCAAAGCATGTACTCGCCCTTGACCCATCACTTGTTTCCCCTTCTCCTCTGCCGTGGCTCTACCTCTCTGAGTAGACGTACCAGCTGGGGTTTTATCAAACTCCCTGCCCCTCTGTGGTGCAGTCGCATACGGCAATGGGCAATCTCTAGCCAGATGCCCCTGTTTCCCACATCGAAAACATACTATAGCACCCTGTGAACACGGCCAATCTCCATGGAATCTGCCGCATCTTCTGCACTGATCTGCAGCAGGTCTCGGTCCTCCTATCATAATGCCCTTCGCTGGGGCTGCAGTCGGATAAGCAGGAGATCTAGCATATCTATCTCGTGTCCCCTCTATCCGTGATCTCTTATCGAAGGGTTTCTTCCCCCCTCGATAACTAAAATCTCTAGCCGGCCTCTTCTTCTGCAAGTCTTGGCTACGGCTAAACTTCCCAAACTCGGAAGCATTCCTCTCATAGTCCTGCTCACATAGTTGCGCCCTGCGCACTGCCTCCTCATAGGTCACTATGTCCAGCGGAACCAACTTGGACCGTAGCACCGGTCTCAACCCGTCGATAAACCTGTGGACCTTCCTGGTCTCACTATATATAGTATCCGGGTCGTATCTTCCTAGGGATAGGAATCGAGTCTCATACTCGTCCACCGATAAACTCCCCTGGTTGAGTCTCAGAAACTCTGCATGTAACTTCCGCTGTGCGGTGTCAGGAATAAACTGCCTCCTAAAGGCCTCCCGAAATATATCCCAAGTGATATCCGTATGTCGGGATCTCAATATAGGTCTGGTGGACTTCCACCAATGTTCTGCGGCTCCCTTCAGTAGGAACGTAGCAAACGCGACCATCTCCGAGGTCGTGCACTCGAAGTATCCATAGAGCTTCTCTAGCTCTGCCAACCACTCCTCAGCAGCTACGGGGTTCTTGACCCCACTAAATGATGGAGGTCTGAACTTCTGGAACTCCCTCAACCGATGCAAGTCACATCCATATCCTAATCCACTGCCACCCGAAACCGGTGGGGGTGTAGGAGTATCTACTGTCCTCTGTGCATCAGCTGTCTGCGTAGGTGTATCAGGGGCAACTGCCTCTCCAGTAGCAGCTCCTGCCTCCTGTCTCTGCCTACCTGGCATCGTCTGTGCCAGTATCTCAATAATAGTCTCGAGACCACGTTCTAATCTCGTGAAGCGCGTCTCAGCACAATCGGGTGCCTCAGTAGCACCTGCAGTCTCATGCGTAGGTAATGGCTTGGCAGCAGCTCGTCCCTCGGGTCTCTCTCCCCGGCCTCGAGCCCTACCTCTCATACCTCTACCACTACGCGTATTTGCCATACAGGCAAAGTCCCTGCATTTATAATAATGAATTAGTCCATCTCCTATCCGGTATACACAGTTATATCTAAACACAGCACAGTACTATGGGGATGTACACTTTCCTATTTTCTAACACCGACTCACATCAGGCCAACTTCTGCTCTGATACCATCCTGTCAGGACCCCAGTTTCAATCCTTGACTTTAACCAAAAAACCACAATAAATTTTTCGCATTTTTAACTTACCTTTCCCCTCTTCACTGGTTGGGCTGTGATTCGATGTCAGAGTCTTCACTTACCATAATATCCATTCTCATACATACATGTCAATATATTAATTCTGACTGTAGTTGCTTTTATTATACATGTAAGATTTTATAAAATCTAATACGATTACATTCCCCATAATATATAACGTATACATCACTGTGCTGTTTCTATGTTTAGATACACAACTGTACATAATAAGTATACCTGATGAATCGATAGGAACTAGCAGTGGACTCTGGGACACTCTCCCACGATAACTCTCGCTCTACTGACGCTCTGTAGAGAGATGTAAAGAAAAAGGGGTGAGCATAACGTGCTCAATAAGGAAATCAGGCAAGCAAGTAGATATCCACACTATCTACTCAAAATAGTGCTATGCCTTGAAAACATTATTTCCTTAACTCACTTTAAAATCATGTCTTGAAATATAATATATATGTACTTGTACAGAATAAATCCCATGTACAGAAATCATGCTTTATTTCTCAAAAGTAGGCATGTAGTGCAACACAATGCATTTATATATAAATCATGCCTTTATGTAAATCATGCCATGTATATTTAAATCACATATAAATATGGCATCAAATGATTCACAACACAAATCGGAGTCCGACCCATCCCTCAGGTCTGTCCGCAGTTTAAAGAAGTTAATCAATGTGATATAACATGTGAGACTCTGTGGTTTATGCAAATAGTATCCTGGATTATGATCATATCCGAAAAGAAAGTGATCCCAAGCCACATAGATCTAGATGTGCGGGGCCTCACTGCTATAACGGGAGGATGGTCAGTCCAATGTCAACCGCCAGCTACGTAACACACGGTACAGCGTACCTCGTGCCACTCAGACACGATACAAAGTACCCCAGTGGACCCGTTCTCACGGCCAGAGTGCCTACCATAGGACTTAGCTCTCACTCCCGTGGAACTCATCAACATCACAGTCAGGGTGCCTAACATAGGTCTTAGCCCTCGTGCCTGTGGAAATATCATACCACGTCTATACCAACCTCATGCGGATATCCTCTCTAGCTATGACACACAGTCACGCAAGGTCTCAAGCATGGGTTTCAACATGTATTACATATCACATACAGTGTGCATCTTGAGTGCGACTCACAGTCGTCACTCCGCTCAACACTGTTTCACATCATAAAACTCGACTCTAGTGCGAGCACTCTCTAGCAACTAGGTTAATGCATAGTTTATGTATTAAATCAAGTACGAGCAATAGCTCCCAGTACTATGCTATGCACAATATCAAAATCAAGTACGAGCAATAGCTCCCAGTACTATGTCATGTATAAACCATGAAAAATCGAGTACGAGCAACGCTCTAGCACTCTGTCATGCATATATTATTCAAAGCTGAGTACGAGTAAAACTCCAGTACTCTATCATGCATGTCATGAAAATCTAGTGCATATCAAATCCAGCACTAATATTATGTGGAAAAACACATGAATCCTAGTGCGAGCTGTGCTCTAGCACGATTCATTCTCACATAATATGATAGATGGCTATTTAAAAAGGGATTGTTTATAAAACATCAAAATCAGCACTCAAAGTGTGCTTAAGTCATATCAACCTTAAAATCATTAGCCCATCTATTTATTTTCATGCTAATAACAATTAAACACTCACAATAGCATTTTCCATGCTTTTTGCAACTTCTCACAAAAGTTGACTTTTTGACTAACTAGGGGCAAAATCGTAATTTGCCACTATCGGGTCGCAATAATTATTATTCACTTTCTCTGACCCTCAGAGTTTTTAAGTGAATGCAGAAGCAGTTGAAAATATGTGCAGGTATCTCTAACTACTCGCAAAAGTCCCTTACCTCGGATCACGTCAAGTGACCTCACTTCCTCGGTGCTGCTAATTCCCGCAGTCCGATCAGCTTTCGATGTAAACTCCGAAGCTGTAAATAACCATTCCTCAGGTTAATTATCATTTTCCTACTGTATTACACATTAATACAGTTTAATTTTCCCTTAATGGGCCTTAAAATCCTTAATGGGCCTTAACTAGGCCTTAAGTCTATTTCAATTTTACTATTCACTTTTGTTGGGCCTATTGTGCTTGTGGGGCCCACCAACTCTTATTGGGCTTGTCTTAGGCCCATTACACCCTATTGGGCCTAAAAATATTGGGCTTGGCCCATTGGGCCTCTCGACCACATGCCTTGGCCGAGAGCTTAGCCATTCTCGGTTTCCACCATGGCATGCGATACATGCCTATTTTCTAGCCATTTCCACTTAGGCATTTTCACATACACTTGGTAGGCAATATTACCAATCATCCTATTGTTCATTTAGGCATTTTATCAAACACCTTGGTTGCCAACAATTTACATGTATTAATTAATCAATTTGATTAATTCTAATTATACCATTAACATTAATACATGTGTACTAATCCATTTATGTCTTAAAATCAAATTGACATATTTCAATATCCCATTGATCACTCTCGGCCTAACCCTCTTAATGGTGATTTAATATGTTTCAATGCTTAAAACATATATCAACATACTTGAAATCATTCATACATTAACATATATGAAATTGGAAATTAGAAAATATACCAATTGTAGTGTTCTCCTTTTGGCCGAATCTTTGGAGGCTCTCGGTTTGCACTCTATGGCTCCTTGATAGCCAATTCCAACATATGTTAATCTCCTTTCAATTTGGAACAACTTCCATGAAGAATGCAAGTTCCAAATATTACTAATTCCTAGTGATTTCTAGTGAGAGAAAGCTTGAATGGTTATGTTTCAATGGTGTTCTTCTCTAGCCGAAAATGTGTGATGAAGAAGACAATGGTGTGGCTGCATTTATAAGCCACTTACTTAGCCATTAAGCCTTACTTTTCAGCCACTATGCTTGACTTTCCAAATCTGAACCATGAGTCACCTTATGAGTCACCTTATGAGTCATAGTTAACTTTAACTATAGTTAGATATTTATCTCATGGGCTTTTCCAATTGGGCTTCTCGGTTTGGGCTTTCCTAATGGGCTTTCGGGCTGAAATTTTTACTATACCTCGGGCATTTTGTTGTCTCAAAATTTGGCCGATCAATTGGTCCAACAATTCCGTCTAAAGGACCTAACATTTTTGATATACATTTAGTATACCTTAATGGGCTTTAAAATTTTCACCTTAGGCCCATTACGTTTTTAACCATTAAATTTATTCCGGAATCCTTCCGAATAAATTTTCCTTACTTCCGGGGATGATTATCTTGTATTCTGGCCAAGAATATTTTTCCCCAAATTTTTCTCCACACTTAGGTTAATTTCTAACCTTGATTAGTCAACTATGGTAAAAGTCCACTTTTTTAACTATAGTTCACTTTTTTCCTTAACCATTGACTAAGTTGACTTTTTCTTAAATTTTCGAAAGTGTTTTATATCATGTCTTACCCTCTCTTCTTTATATTCCAACCGCTCTCGGTGGATAATTTCACCCGAAACTCCTTTTCTCACCGAAAAGGTCCATTTTACCCTTTTTAGCTTTTATTCTCGTTTTGTATGTTCGGGTCTAAATCAAGCTAACTTTCCTTCATGAGCTCTCTACGCTCTCTTATTTTAAGTTCTTATTTTCAGTCAGAATGATTTAGAATGACTCGGTTTAGCCTGTGATACTCATTGCTCACATTAGGCATTTTATGTAGCTTTAGCGTGTTAATTCATTTCAATAACACTTTAAGTCTAATAAATACTCTTCTTATGATTCAACCATAATTACATAGTGTTCATACACATAGAAATCATAAGGAAATAAGCTACAAAAATCCGGGTCTGACACATGTGGGTTTTGAGACAGGCACCATTATTGATATGAGATGTGGCTCCACGGAGTACAATGTATCATGCTTGTCGCATTAAGTACATTGTACCGTGCTGTGATTGATGATATGCCGTGTACGGATGTGATTGTTGAGTTATCGGGTTGGATCGACGTGTTGGATTTAACCCACCTCCCATGGCGATTCCTAACAGTGGTGATACCCCGTACACAGGATCCGTGTAGCCTGGGATCACAAGGATATGGCCATAGTCCTGGTTCTTTGCCTAAGACATATATATATATTGCCTAGTCTCTCATGTTATAAATTGATGTTTTGAGAAGCATATTTTGTGGACTTTTGTGTGAGTCTGGATCACCCGAGGGAGGGGCTGGATCCTGACTGAGATGTGATTTTGATGAGAATGAAACTGAGATTTAAACTGAAACTTGCATGACGTTAATTTCATACAATTTAAACTCATGCGTGATGTAAACTGGTTTTACATGGCATTCATTGTGTGGCATATGGGTATGCGTGATCGTATAGTTTCAAATTGTGTGGAGAAAGGGTGGTTGACATCCCTTTGGTTTAGCCTGTGGCTATTATTGTAAGCCCCACTTTTGTGCTACATTTGATGATGTTTCGAATGATATTCCTTATGATTCATGGGATGTACTTTTTTCCAGATATTAATGGATCATAAAAAGAGTTTTTACTGATTTAAATTTGCAAAGGAAATGGATGAATGTGCATGAAAATGTACGTAATTGCAAAATAAGGGTCGAAATGGCCACAAGTCGAAAGAAAGGGATTAGAAGCATGCTAGCCGAAGATAAGGACTTAAGATAAGGAAATATAGTGGGTTCAAGAAGAAGAGTCGATTCAATTTGGTCCCGAACACGTGCAAGGGTGAAATGATCAAAAGATCAAAATCCAGTATAAATTTGATAAGAAAATTTCATTAAAAATATGAATTTAAGAAATCTTGATCAATAACGAGGAAAATATTGAATTTCGAGTCCAATTGATCAAGATATGAATTTATTGGAATTAATCAAAATTTTCACCTTAGAAAATTATACTGAAAATATTGAAAAAATATACCGAAAAGATAAAATAAGACTGATAAATTCATTTATTGATTAAATGAATTAAATAAGATTTTTTTAGATATTTTGGGGATGCAATAATATTTTATTGATTAAAATAATAATATAAAAATAAATAAATAAATAAATAAATAATAATAAAAAAGAAACCAAAATCTGAAAACGCGAAGGCAACCCGCGACGATAGTCGAGCCCGAGGAAGACCTGAGAAGCTCGATGACGATCCGACGATCGACGAGGCCAAATGAAGGTTGGAGAAGAGAGAGGACAATTGGGCGAACCTGTTGGTACCGGTGACACGCGCCGACGATGCCTGATTCTGACGAATCGATGAAAGGAAATCTGAGAGGAAACTGAGCTGATTGTCGACGATCCACGGCGATTTAACTCCGATCGACCGCAGCTGAGTGACCCCCCAGTCGTGGCACTTCTTTTGGTACCTGTAGCGGCCAATGAAATGGCCGAGAACGTCAACGACGGTGAGGAGAGCCAAAATGACAACGTAAACGGAAAGGGAAGAAAAAGGAAAAAGAAAAAAAAAAGGAAAAAGAAAAAGAAAAGAAAAAGAAAAAGAAAAAAGGGAAAAAGGATAGGAAAATTCTCGGGGATACCTCAGATTATAGGTAAGTTGGTAAGCGGTCAAAATTCACTAAAATAATTTTTGAGAAATTTATTTAAAATTATATTTGATCAAAAATTAACCTGAAATTAAATATAAAATTATGCAGTTCGATGATAAATCGCGTACGTGAGCCCAATCGAACTTCGATTTACGCACCATCACATAATATCGGGTAAGTAAAGCTCATTTATGACAATTATATGATTATTGAGTAAGTGAAATTTATTTTGCGAATTACGGATTTATTTTCGCAATAAAATAGATTAAATTTGAATTTTTGAATAAATTGTCGTAAATGATATATGGGCTATCTAAAGAGTTTGGAACGAAGCCCGATGGATATTAATAGGCCCAATGAGCCCAATAGACCCTGATGAATGGAATTAATAAGTGAAAAATGGGCTTAAAATGGGGTAAGGCCCATTCAGAATAAAATAGGCCCAATTGAGTGTGAATGTGCCCGACATTGTAAATAAAGCCCAGAAAGATTGAAGTACAGTTGAACTCACAATAATTAACCCAAGATTTGGTTCTGTACAGCTCCGCAGAGTTGACTGTGAGAGTATCGGATCGAGCGATACGGTATTGGTGAAAAAAAATATAAGCTTATGGAAAGATTCCAGGTAAGGGAATTTTACGGACTCTTAGAGGTAGCTTTACGCAATATCTACTGCATTTACAGTCTCTTAAATAGTCTTAAGGATCTAGATTTCAGATAAAAATTTTTAGTGTCCGGATGGGTAAATGACCAAAATACCCTTGTGAAGGGTAAGATTTCCAAATTTAGGAAAAGTTAGCGATGCAAGAACAAGGGGTTCTTGCCTGTTTTGAGGTGGTTTGACACATGCATGGGTAGACTGGCTAACTTTTAAATAAAAATTCACATCATCTCATGATTTTAACAATGTGATTTCTTTAGGAAATTGTTTTGAGGTAACAGGGCCGCATACGCAATTTTATGGAAATGTGATGTGCTAGAGCTCAGCTCGCACGAGTTTTGATTTGTGTGATGCATGCATTAGTGCCGGAGCATGGGCTCGCATTACAGTTTTACATGCATTAGTGCTAGAGCCTAGCTCGCACCAGATTTTCATATTATTTTGATAGAGTGCTAGAGCATTGCTCGTACTGGTTTTCATGATGGAACTACAGTCGTGCTTGGAGCTTTGGGTATACTGAGTGTTACACCGATTAAATAGGCTCGCACGTGCATTTTGATTTGAGACATGCGATGAGCCGTGCTTGGAGCTTCGAGTAGATTGTATTTCATGCTGATTAAATATGCTCGCATGTGGGTTTTGAGATAGGCACCATTATTGATTTGAGATGTGGCTCCACGAAGTACAATGTATCATGCTTATCGCATTAAGTACATTGTACCATGCTGTGATTGATGATATGCCGTGTACGGATGTGATTGTTGAGTTATCGGGTTGGATCGACGTGTTGGATTTAACCCACCTCCCATGGCGGTCCCTGATAGTGGTCATACCCCGTACACAGGATCCGTGTAGCCTGGGATCACAAGGATATGGCCATAGTCCTGGTTCTTTGCCTAAGACATATATATATTGCCTAGTCTCTCATGTTATAAATTGATGTTTTGAGAAGCATATTTTGTGGACTTTTTGTGAGTCTGGATCACCCGAGGGAGGGGCTGGATCCTGACTGAGATGTGATTTTGATGAGAATGAAACTGAGATTTAAACTGAAACTTGCATGACGTTAATTTCATACAATTTAAACTCATGCGTGATGTAAACTGGTTTTACATGACATTCATTGTGTGGCATATGGGTATGCGTGATCGTATAGTTTCAAATTGTGTGGAGAAAGGGTGGTTGGCATCCCTTTGGTTTAGCCTGGGGCTATTATTGTAAGCCCCACTTTTGTGCTACATTTGATGATGTTTTGAATGATATTCCTTATGATTCATGGGATGTACTTTTTTTCCAGATATTAATGGATCATAAAAAGAGTTTTTACTGATTTAAATTTGCAAAGGAAATGGATGAATGTGCATGAAAATGTATGTAATAGCAAAATAAGGATCGAAATGGCCACAAGTCAAAAGAAAGGGATTGGAAGCATGCTAACCGAAGATAAGGACTTAAGATTAGGAAAGATAGTGGGTTTAAGAAGGAGAGTCGGTTCAATTTGGTCCCGAACACGTGCAAGGGTGAAACGATCAAAAGATCAAAATCCAGTATAAATTTGATAAGAAAATTTAATTAAAAATATGAATTTAAGAAATCTTGATCAATAACGAGGAAAATATTGAATTTCGAGTCCAATTGATCAAGATATGAATTTATTGGAATTAATCAAAATTTTCACCTTAGAAAATTATCCTGAAAATATTGAAAAAATATACCGAAAAGATGAAATAAGACTGATAAATTCATTTATTGATTAAATGAATTAAATAAGATTTTTTTAGATATTTTGGGGATGCAATAATATTTTATTGATTAAAATAATAATATAAAAATAAATAAATAAATAAATAAATAAATAAATAAATAATAATAAAAAAGAAACCAAAATCTGAAAAACGCGAAGGCAACCCGCAACGATAGCCGAGCCCGAGGAAGACCTGAGAAGCTCATCGACGATCCGGCAACCGACGAGGCCAAATGAAGGTTGGAGAAGAGAGAGGACAATTGGGCGAACCTGTTAGTACCGGTGACACGCGCCGACGATGCCTGATTCTGACGAATCGATGAAAGGAAATCTGAGAGGAAGCCGAGCTGATTGTCGACGATCCACGACAATTTAGCTCCGATTGACCGCAGCTGAGTGACCCCCCAGTCGAGGCACTTCTTTTGGTACCTGTAGCGGCCAATGAAACGGCCGAGAACGTCAACGACGGTGAGGAGAGCCAAAATGACAACGTAACCGGAAAGGGAAGAAAAAGGAAAAAGAAAAGAAAAAGGAAAAAGAAAAAGAAAAGAAAAAGAGAAAGAAAAAAGGGAAAAAGGATAGGAAAATTCTCGGGGATACCTCAGATTACAGGTAAGTTGGTAAGCGGTCAAAATTCACTAAAATAATTTTTGAGAAATTTATTTAAAATTATATTTGATCGAAAATTAACCTGAAATTAAATATAAAATTATGCAGTTCGATGATAAATCGTGTACGTGAGCCCAATCGAACTTCGATTTACGCACCATCACATAATATCGGGTAAGTAAAGCTCATTTATGACAATTATATGATTATTGAGTAAGTGAAATCTATTTTGCGAATTACAGATTTATTTCCGCAATAAAATAGATTAAATTTGAATTTTTGAATAAATTGTTGTAAATGATATATGGGCTATCTAAAGAGTTTGGAACGAAGCCCGATGGATATTAATAGGCCCAATGAGCCCAATAGACCCTGACGAACGGAATTAATAAGTGAAAAATGGGCTTAAAATGGGGTAAGGCCCATTAAGAATAAAATAGGCCCAATTGAGTGTGAATGTGCCCGACATTGTAAATAAAGCCCAGAAAGATTGAAGTACAGTTGAACTCACAATAATTAACCCAAGATTTGGTTATGTACAGCTCCGCAGAGTTGACTGTGAGAGTATCGGATCGAGCGATACGGTATTGGTGAAAAAAAATATAAGCTTATGGAAAGATTCCAGGTAAGGGAATTTTACGGACTCTTAGAGGTGGCTTTACGCAATATCTACTGCATTTACAGTCTCTTAAATAGTCTTAAGGATCTAGATTTCAGATAAAAATTTTTAGTGTCCGGATGGGTAAATGACCAAAATACCCTTGTGAAGGGTAAGATTTCCAAATTTAGGAAAAGTTAGCGATGCAAGAACAAGGGGTTCTTGCCTGTTTTGAGGTGGTTTGACACATGCATAGGTAGGCTGGCTAACTTTTAAATAAAAATTCACATCATCTCATGATTTTAACAATGTGATTTCTTTTGGAAATTGTTTTGAGATAACAGGGCCGCCTACGCAATTTTATGGAAATGTGACGTGCTAGAGCTCAGCTCGCACGAGTTTTGATTTGTGTGATGCATGCATTAGTGCCGGAGCATGGGCTCGCATTACAGTTTTACATGCATTAGTGCTAGAGCCTAGCTCGCACCAGATTTTCATATTATTTTGATAGAGTGCTAGAGCATTGCTCGTACTGGTTTTCATGATGGAACTACAGTCGTGCTTGGAGCTTCGGGTATACTGAGTGTTACACCGATTAAATAGGCTCGCACGTGCATTTTGATTTGAGACTTGCGATGAGCCGTGCTTGGAGCTTCGAGTAGATTGTATTTCATGCTGATTAAATATGCTCGCATGTGGGTTTTGAGACAGGCACCATTATTGATATGAGATGTGGCTCCACGGAGTACGATGTATCATGCTTGTCGCATTAAGTACATTGTACCGTGCTGTGATTGATGATATGCCGTGTACGGATGTGATTGTTGAGTTATCGGGTTGGATCGACGTGTTGGATTTAACCCACCTCCCATGGCGGTTCCTGATAGTGGTGATACCCCGTACACAGGATCCGTGTAGCCTGGGATCACAAGGATATGGCCATAGTCCTGGTTATTTGCCTAAGACATTTATATATTGCCTAGTCTCTCATGTTATAAATTGATGTTTTGAGAAGCATATTTTATGGACTTTTATGTGAGTCTGGATCACCCGAGGGAGGCGCTGGATCCTGACTGAGATGTGATTTTGATGAGAATGAAACTGAGATTTAAACTGAAACTTGCATGACGTTAATTTCATACAGTTTAAACTCATGCGTGATGTAAACTGGTTTTACATGACATTCATTGTGTGGCATATGGGTATGCGTGATCGTATAGTTTCAAATTGTGTGGAGAAAAGGTGGTTTTATGCATAACACGATGTTCATGTAGGTTGTAAGGTTACCTACTTGTTCGTAGGATTGCCTTACTAAGCTTGATGTGCTCACCCCTTTCATTTTCCTTCACAGATTTCCTCCAGTAGACATTGAGGTGACTTAGTACTGCATTCTTGATATCCACTGCTGCCCATCATTTTGAGGTATATACACTTGTCCATATGGTATCTGAATAAGAATAGTACAATAAATGCTTGTAACTAACTTTTCTGGGATGTATAGACACTGTGAACACTTATAAATGAATGAGAAAGAATTAGTGAAAAACTCCTATATTTACCTTTCCTTTAATAAGGAATTGAGTTGTATGGTGAATGAATGATGGGACTAGCACTAACAAACAGCCCAACTGTTACTGGAATGTGATCACGATTAGAAGACAGGTAAGTATGAAAGAAAAACAAAAAAATTTACTCTGATTTTTAGGTCGTGACAAATGGTGGTATCAGAGCGAGGTTGCTCTGATGTGTGCCAGTGTCAATAATTAAGAAGCTATATCCCCAATGTTATTGTGCTTATTTAGATATATTAGTGTATATTGAGATCGATTTTAACTAAGAAATGTTTGAGAATGCGAGATTTGGGCATTATGCCAAACACCAGTCGCGGTAGAGGAGGTAGAGCACGAGGCAGAGGTCGTAGAGGTAGACCTGAGCCTGCTAGTCATGCTTAGTCAACCTATGAGACCTAAGAAGAGGTTAAGGTAGAGACTAAGGTTGAACATGCTCAATAGGGACCTACAGAGAGACCTGCTGAGACTACCGAGGCACATTTCGCTAGGATAGAACGGAGCCTCGAGATGATTTTGGAGTTATTTATGCAGTCGCTACAGGGAGATATAGCTGGGCAGGGTGATGTTGGACAGGCAACTGCTCCTGATATGCCTGCAGATCCAGTTCAAGATACAGATACTCCTACACCTTCACCAGTTTAGGACACAGTTTTACTTGGTGCCCCACCGCAGAGTACTAGAGAATGAGGTTATTGATACGATATGGATAGATTACGCCAGTTCCAGAAGTTTAGTTCTCCGTCGTTTAGTGGGGCGAAGGACCCAGTGGTAGCTGAGGATTGGTTGAGTGAGATGGAGAAGCTATACGCATTCTTCGAGTGTATTACTTCTGAAATGGTAGCATTTACCGTGTTTGTACTGAAGGGATCAACGGAGCACTGGTGGAAGTCCACCAAACCGATTCTGAGAGCTCGACATACAGAGATTAGCTGGGAGGTATTTTTGGAGGCCTTTTGTAGGCAGTACGTATCGGACACAGCTCAGTGAAAGCTACAGACTGAGTTTTTTAGTTTGACCCAAGGGGCAGGTCTATGGATGAGTATGAGACGAGGTTCATTTCCCTGGGCAGATATGACCGTGACACTATGAGTAGTGAGGTTAGGAAGGTCCAGAGATTTATGGATGGATTGAGACCAATGATTCGGTCTAGGTTAGTCCCATTGGATATCCCGACGTATGATGAGGCAGTGTGTAAGGCGTAGTTGATTGAGCAAGATTTTGAGAGAAGTACCTCAGAGTTCGGGAAGGCTGGCAGAGTTAGAGATACAGAGAGGAAGAGACAGGTAGAGCACAGAGGTTCTGATTATAGAGGGGGCAGATGATTATCAGGAAAGAGGCCAAGGATAGAGGAGGATCAGAAGTGGCCAGTTAAATCTGCCATGTTTTCGACCATTACTTCTACTCCATAGAAGGGTATTGTGATAAGGGCCATGACCTACGATTGAGAGATGTAGTAGGTGTTATAGATATCACGGTGATAGACCCTGTTTTTGTACCACAGTGGTATGCTTTAAATGTAGGAAGCCCGGACATATCGTTAGGGATTGCCCAGAGATGACTGAGAGTGCCCCTCAAAAGGGCAAGGGCTTAGAGAGGGCTTCCAGTGAGACTTCTCCTCCAAGGAGGAGGATGACGACGGAAGAGAAGGGGAAACAAGTAGTCGGTAGAAGGTGAGTACATGCTCTAGACCAGGATACGACAGATCAGTCATTGAATATGGTGAAAGGTACTATTCTGATCTTTGAGTTAGAAGCATATGTGTTGATAGATCCTAGTTCTACGCATTCATTTGTATCGCCTTCATTTGCATATAAATTGTTTAGGTATGCAAAACTCACCCCTTTGAGGAGTAAATTGTTAATAAGCACTCCCATGAACACTAGTCAGTTAGTAGAGTATGTGTTTAGGGACATTGAGATGAGAATAGGTGGAAAAGTGATGACAGCCGATCTAATCTTGATGCACATGAGAGATTTTGATGTAATCCTAGGAATGGATTAGTTGGTTGCTAATCGAGCTGTTTTAGATTGTTTTGCTAAGGCAATGACATTTCATACTCCAAAAAATGTTTTGTACAATTTCCTTGAAGTTAGTGAGAATGTGAATTTTGTAAGGGTATGAATGAATAATGTACTAATTGGATGAAATATGTTTGATGGTTATATTGCGTACGTGGTAGATACGGTTGAGGTACGCCTAGAACTGAAAGACATTCCAGTGGTCAAAGAGTTCCCAAATGTCTTTCCAGATGAGTTACTAGTGTTACTGCCAACGAGAGAGATAAATTTTAGTATTGATCTGGCACCTGGTACAGAGTCGATATCTAGACCACCATACAGGATGGCTCCAGTTGAGTTAGAGGAGCTAAAGAAGCAGTTGCAGGAGTTATTATAGAAAAGATTTATTAGACCGAGTGTATCGTCGTGGGAAGCACCGTTCTGTTTGTAAGGAAGAAGGATGGGAGCCTCCGATTATGTATTGATTATAGATTGTTGAATAAGGCTACCATCAAGAATAAGTATCCCTTTCCCAAGATTGATGATTTGTTGGATAAGCTACGGGGAGTGCAAGTCTTTTCTAAGATTGATCTGAGATCTAGGTACTATCAGTTAAGAGTGCGGGATGGAGACATACCCAAGACAGCTTTTTGCACCTGTTATAGCCACTTTGAGTTTATGGTTATGCCATTTGGGTTGACGAACGCTCTCGTAGCCTTTATGTCATTGATGAATGAGGTGTTTCATCTGTATTTGGATTAGTTTGTGATTGTCTTCATCGATGACATCTTGGTTTATTTGAGGTCTAGAGAGGAGCATGAGCAACACCTGAGGATTGTATTACAGACCCTCAGTGAGAAGAAGTTGTATGCTTTCAGTAAGTGTGATTTTTAGCTTGAGCAGATCTCCTTTTTGGGACATATTGTGTCGAGGGATAGTGTGTCAGTAGACCCATCCAAGATTGAGGCGGTAGTTCAGTGGCAGAGGCCTCAGACAGTTACGGAGATCAAGAGCTTTTTGGGTTTAGCTGGATATTATTGTCAATTTGTGGAGGGATTTTTTAGGTTGGTTGCTCCGTTGACACATCTCACTCAAAAGAGTGTTGCATTTGAGTGGGACGGTAGATGCGAGGAGAGTTTTCAGGAGCTAAAGCATCGATTGACCACTGCTTTGATTCTCACCATTGCTACCAACTCAGGAGGTTTTTCTGTATACACAGATGATTCTTACTAAGGACTGACTGTGTTCTAATGCAGGACGGGAAGGTAGTCGCTTATGGATCCAGACAGTTGAAGGACCATGTGTCACGACCCGAATTACCTTAAAAATCAGAGTAAATTTTTCGCTTTTTCATTTATTATTTAATTCTTACATTTCTCTCGTCGTGACCATCCTACAACACAGTTGGGCTATGATTCGGTGTTAGTCACCTCACACTATTTAACATTTCATTCCCATAATCATATATCAGAGTCTACTATCCTTTTGACTTTAAATAAACACATACCAAATGGTATTTACATGACTCTACATCCCCGACATCATATCCATTTACAGTACTGTGCATTACATATTTAGATACAAAACCATACAAATGTGTATACCTGTCTCTCGATGGGAAGCAGCAAGCAGCGGATATTAAGCATGCAAGTCCTCAGCCGCTCAATAATTATTACAAGTGCTCTGAAAAGATGGGAAAATAAGGGGGGGTGAGCAAACCACACGCTCAGTAAGGCAATTATGCAAGTAAGTAGATAACTCCACTATCTACATGCTCATAATGCCATGCCCTTAAATCCATTTCTTTTCATTTAAAATTACACGCACAAAGTCATGCATATTCAATGCCATAGTTTATCCAAAACTATTTGTGCATATATAAATCATGTAACTCATGCATTCAAAGCATTTTATGTGACATCATTAAATCATATTAAGCATGAATTAGATCAAGATCATGCAGTCTTTTATGCCATGTAAGACAAAACATGGATTTCAAATGAAAGCATGGAAAACTTCACATGCTACTGCATTTAAATCAAAACATTAAAACTGCAGTTAAAACCCCTTTCCGGGTCCATCTCATAAAACAATTCAATAAAATTCATTATAAAACTTCGGTTATAAAACCACCCTTCTTTCAGGGTCACATATCATAAAATCATATGAAATCATCAAATCATCAAATCGGGGGCCTGACCCCTCCTTCGGGTCTACCCTGGTCTAACAGACCACAAGTTATATCATGTGAGACAATCAGGTAATTAACAGTAACATCGAGGACTATGGCCATATCCTAGTGATCCCTGGCAACACGGTACCTAGTGTGCGGGGTATCACACCTGAAACGGGAGGTGGGTCGTCCTACCCGCCAGAACAGCATAACACCAGGATTGCGAGGGCAAGGCTTGCTGCCTCGTGGCTAATGCCACTCCACTCCAACAATCCCCACGGTACAGCGTACTCCGCGTGACATACACGGTACAAAGTACTCCGTGAACCCAAGCTCAGTCAGGGGTGCCTGTAATAGGTCTTATCCACCCATATCATCTGTCTCAGAATGCACGTGTGAGCATATCATCTCACTATGACACACAGTCTACAGGAGGCTCCAACACGGCTATATGCATGTAATATAAATCCCTGTGCGAGCGAAGCTCAAGCACGGCTCCATGCATATTCATGATATCTGAAAATCTCGTGCGAGGGAAGCTCTAGCACGGTTTCATAAAAATCAGTGAAATCTGCGTACGAGCAGCGCTCCAGTACGACTTAAACTGATTATAATTTCATGTAAATTCCACGTACGAGCAACGCTCTAGTACGGATATGTATATAAATTCAGTGAAAACCTCGTACGAGAAAACCTCCAGTACGGCATTCAAATGAATTATGAAAACCATATAAAACTTTGTGCGAGCAACGCTCCAGCACAAATGAATGCTCAAGTAAATCAAATCTCGTGCGAGTTATACTCCAGCACGGCTTTATGCATAACTAAATCAAATCTCGTGCGAGTTTTCGCTTTTTCATTTATTATTTAATTCTTACCTTTCTCTCGTCGTGACCATCCTACAACACAGTTGGGCTATGATTCGATGTTAGTCACCTCACACTATTTAACATTTCATTCCCATAATCATATATCAGAGTCTACTATCCTTTTGACTTTAAATAAATACATACCCAATGGTATTTACATGACTCTACATCCCCGACATCATATCCGTTTACAGTACTGTGCATTACATATTTAGATACAAAACCATACAAATGTGTATACCTGTCTCTCGATGGGTAGCAGCAAGCAGCGGATATTAAGCATGCAAGTCCTCAGCCGCTCAATAATTATTACAAGTGCTCTGAAAAGATGGGAAAATAAGGGGGGTGAGCAAACCACACGCTCAGTAAGGCAATTATGCAAGTAAGTAGATAGCTCCACTATCTACATGCTCATAATGCCATGCCCTTAAATCCATTTCTTTTCATTTAAAATTACACGCACAAAGTCATGCATATTCAATGCCATAGTTTATCCAAAACTATTTGTGCATATATAAATCATGTAACTCATGCATTCAAAGCATTTTATGTGACATCATTAAATCATATTAAGCATGAATTTAATCAAGATCATGCAATCTTTCATGCCATGTAAGACAAAACATGGATTTCAAATGAAAGCATGGAAAAACACATCATGCCACTGCATTTAAATCAATTCATTTAAAACGCAGTATAAAATAACCCCTCTGGGTCAATCATCTCAAAACTCATAAAACAATTTGTTATATTTCATTATAAAACTTGAGTTATAAAACCACCCTTCTTTCAGGGTCGCATATCATAAAATCATCTGAAATCATCAAATCATCAAATCGGGGGCCTGACCCCTCCTTCGGGTCTACCCTGGTCTAACAGACCACAAGTTATATCATGTGAGACAATCAGGTAATTAACAGTAACAATCGAGGACTATGGCCATATCCTAGTGATCCCTGGCAACACGGTACCTAGTGTGCGGGGTATCACACCTGAAACGGGAGGTGGGTCGTCCTACCCGCCAGAACAGCATAACACCAGGATTGCGAGGGCAAGGCTTGCTTCCTCGTGGCTAATGCCACTCCACTCCAACAATCCCCACGGTACAGCGTACTCCGCGTGACATACACGGTACAAAGTACTCCGTGAACCCAAGCTCAGTCAGGGGTGCCTGTAATAGGTCTTATCCACCCATATCATCTGTCTCAGAATGCACGTGTGAGCATATCATCTCACTGTGACACACAGTCTACAGGAGGCTCCAACACGGCTATATGCATGTAATATAAATCCCTGTGCGAGCGAAGCTCAAGCACGGCTCCATGCATATTCATGATATCTGAAAATCTCGTGCGAGGGAAGCTCTAGCACGGTTTCATAAAAATCAGTGAAATCTGCGTACGAGCAGCGCTCCAGTACGACTTAAACTGATTATAATTTCATGTAAATTCCACGTACGAGCAACGCTCTAGTACGGATATGTATATAAATTCAGTGAAAACCTCGTACGAGAAAACCTCCAGTACGGCATTCAAATGAATTATGAAAACCATATAAAACTTTGTGCGAGCAACGCTCCAGCACAAATGAATGCTCAAGTAAATCAAATCTCGTGCGAGTTATACTCCAGCACGGCTTTATGCATAACTAAATCAAATCTCGTGCGAGTTACACTCCAGCACGGCTTTATGCAATATTAAATCAAAACAGGATGCGAGCTAAGCTCCAGCATCTCTCATGCATGTCAAATCATTAAAAGTAGTGCGAGTAATCGCTCCAGCACTATTTTATGCATACCACGTCAAAACAAATCAAAACATGTCAAAACATGTCAAAACAGAGTGCGAGCTAGGCTCCAGCAGCTCTCATTTCACAATATTAAAAATCAGTGCGAGCACCATGCTCTAGCACATTTCATGCATATGATGTCACATAAGTCGGTGCGAGCAACTGCTCAAGCACATTTATGCACATTCACAAACGCAGATATAGTGCGAACTACGTGTCGGCACTACCTGTTTCCATATAAACTTGATAGTTGGCCTCTTTTCCAAAGAAATTTCCATTTAATTATTAATAACACCTACGTAGTGTTATTTTGTGAAATTAAACAATTTCTGGCCAATCTATCGCTTTGCTTTGATTAAAACCAATAAAATTCCTTAATCATCAAAAATCCTTAAATCATGCATTTCATGCATGTCATGCTTTCACCATCCTTAGGTGAACTTCCCTCAATAGGGGTAAAATAGACATTTCACCTATTTCGATCCTTAAAATCATTCAAACCATTTTTAGGATCATTATACAATATCCATGTATACATACATACTCAGTGTACAGAAAAACTATTAAAATATGCATAGCTACCTCTAGCTACTCACACAATTCCCTTACCTCATTTTTCTGTACAGTCTGACCTTTCCCACTGATGTCTTGTCACGCAGTCCGATTTGCTCCGAATCCAAATCAAATCTCCGGAACTGCGGATACACATTCATCAGGTCAAATACAATACAATTTAATGTATTTCATAATTTTCTGGGCTTAATTTTAAATCATTGGGCCCGTTTCTCATATTGGGCCCGATTGCACCTTAATGGGCCTTAATCGACCTTAAGCCCTTTTACCACACTTTATCGAGGCCAATGGGGCTCATTGGGCCCATCAGTAATTTATTTAGCCTCGTTCTAAATTCTCTGATATCTCAATTTAATATTTACGACAATTTATCTAATTTTCCAGAATTTAATTCATTTATGCGGAAATTAAATCCGAAATTTATGCGTTAAATATCAATCACGCATAACGATATAAAATTGTCGTAAATAAGGGTCACTTACCCGTTATTCCATGATAATACAAAAATTGAGGCTATCTCGAGCTCTCAGTGGATGCCAATTGTCGAGCTACACAATTAAATATATTTTCGGGTAAACTTTCCAGTCGGAATTAATTAAATTAAATATTCAGAAAATTAAATCGGTCAATTTGACCGCTTACCGACTTACCCGAAGCTCGATTGCATCACTGGAATTTTCCCCAATTTTTTCTCTTTTTCTTTTTCCCTTTTTCTTCCTTTTTTCCCCCTCTTTTTTGGCTGAACCGGTCCGGTCCGGTTCAACCCGGTTCGGACCGCCGGTTCAGCTCGGGTCCGGTTCGGTTCAACTTGGCCGGTTCAGTCCGGTTCGGCCGGTTCAGGGAACAATTGGTCGTGCCGGCGCCGTCCGGCCGGTTCCCGGCGTGATTCCGCCACCAATCGACGCGCCACGGCCTGGGCTTCTCAAATCTGGCCTCGGTTTGTCTCGAATCGGCGTCGATGGCCGCCGATCGACGTTTCTTCCCCGCGGCATCCCCTCCGTTTTCCGACATTTTTTCGGCCACTTCGCCGCGCGTCGCTGCCGCCTGTGGGCTCGCCTGAGGTCGGCCGACCTTCGCCGACCCTCGCCTGGGGCCCTTGGCCGCCGGTGAGGCTCGTCCGTCGTCTTCTCTTCCTCGGCTCGCCTTTCGCGTTTTTCTTCTTCTCTGTTTCTGTTTCTCGCGATTCCAATTAGCGTGTTTTTTTTTTGTTTTTTTTTTTTTATTTTTTTTTTTAATTTATTTATTTTTATTTATTTATAATTTATTTTTAATATTATTTTAATCAATAAAATAATATTAAAATACACAAATATCTTTTAAAAAATATATTTTATTCATTTAATCTGTAAATAATTTTCTCAGTCCGATTTTACCTTTCCGGTATATTTTTCGATTATTTTCGGGATTATTTTTCGATGCGAAAATCCCGATTTATCCCAAGAAATTCATATCTTGATCAATTTAACCCGAAATTTAATTATTTCTTCATCATTGATCAAGATTTCTCATTCTCATATTTTTAATTAAATTTTCTTGTCCCGATAAATATCGAATTTTGGTCTTTTGACCATTTTGCCCTTGCACGTATTCGAGAATACCATTTAAGTCCTTTTGCATTTTTAAATGCACTCGAAAATATCGGGTCTTACAATCTCCCCCACTTAAAAAAATTTGGTCCTCCAAATTAGAACCAAGTAATATGAGTCCAGAAATAACTCCGGTTACATCTATCATATCATATACAGTCATCCTCAAGTGACTTTCTCCGGAGTGTAATACTATCATCATACTTAACTAGGGAGATCATCTCAAACCTCAACACTTTTTCCTTTCGTCTAATACCCGAATCAGTTCTCCAATCATACGTTATACTTTCATTGAGCTAACCCGTTGAAGCTCATATCTGCACATATACTGGGTCCGGATATATTTCTGAAGCATCATAAGATAGGACACATAGTGGATGCCTGTTTATTCAAGTGGTAATGCCAACCTACAGGTCTTACTTCCACTTGTCCAATATCTCTCTATCCGAATCTCGTTACGTCTTTATGACAAATAACTGTCAACTATAATGATTCACCCTCGGTGAATTCCAATGATTTCCTGTCTCTTGTCAGCATAGTTTCCTATCTGCTTTGAGGTGTTCTTAATCTCTCACAAATCAACTGAATATCCTCAGAGGTTTGTCTTACTAATTCGGGAACAATTTTCTATCTGTCACCCACTTCTCTTATCAAAGTCAGGGAACAACTCCCTACGGCCATACTAAGCCTCATATAATCTCATCCCGATACTCAAGTAACAACTGTCATCACTGGCGAATTTGATTAGTAGCAACTGATCATCCCAGGAGCTCATAAAATCAATGGCACACGCTCTCATCACATCCTCCAGAACCTGTACAGTCCTCTCTGACTGACCATCTGTATGAGGATGGAGCTGTGCTAACACACAATCAGGGTCCCATAGCTTCCTGAAAACATTCCCCCAAGTGGGAAGTGAAGCGGGAATCCCTATCTGATACCATGCTCACTGGAACGCTACACAATGTTTCACAATATTCCACACACATAAATCCGCCTATACACTTAGAGTATCTAGGGATTTTCATAACCAGAAGGTGGGTAACTAAATCAATCTATCAACTATCACCTAGATAGCCTCGTGATTCATTCGGGTCCTCTGTAACCCATCACGAAATCCATGGTAACTTGTTCCCATTTCCGTGTCAATATAGGTAGAGACTGCAATGACCCTGCAACTTCTTTTACTCTACCTTACTCTGCTGACATACGAGACACTTTTCCGCAATTCTCTACAATATCTCTTTTCATATCTGACCACCAATACCCTTTTCAGAGGTTCTGATATATTTATTATTTCTCGGATGCACTGTATATCCCGAAGAGTGAGCTTCTGACAATAACACTATATCATCAACTGTAGTCATGGGGAGCACTTATACTTTCTCTGAACCTCTGTAAGTCATCATCATACACTGTGAACTCTGTCACTACACCCTTCTGAATCTAACCCACACTATCGACACCATGCCGATTATCACGCTAAGCCTGGCAAATCCGGTCACACAAATCCGGTTCTAACCTCAGGCTAGCTGTCACAAAATCACCGTCATCATCAGAAGGAATCACATCACTACTGAGGTTCACAACTGCTCTAGCAGCTCACGCTCCCTGACCATCATATGTAATACCATCCCGAGGCTCTTTCTGTTTAAAGCATCAGCCTTTACATTAGCCTTTCTTGGGTGGTACAATATTCACAATCATAATCCTTAGAAGCTCTAACCCTCTTGGTTATCTCATATTCTACTCTTTCTGTGAAAACAGATACTCAGGGCTTTTACGATCAGTGCATACCCGAAATGTTTCACCGTATAAGTGGTGGCGCCATACTTTTAGTGTAAACGCTACGGCTGCCAACTCTAAATCATGGGTCGGATAGTTTCTCTTATGGTCCTTGAATTATTTGGATCCATAAACGACTATCTTCCCATTTTACATCAATACACAGCCCAATCCTTATTTTGGTATCCATTCACAATGAAACCTCTTGAGCTGTTAGTTATAGTAAGAATACTTACGGTGGTCAGTTCATTACTCCAATATACCAAAACTCATCGAAGCTATTTTCATACTTATCATACTACTCGTATGAAATCTTTTCCCAAACGAGACATCTCAACTGAGCAGCCCATTTCAAGAAACTCTCAACACCTCGTCTGTAAGACAGTTTCCCGTTGCTACTCATACTCATCCCTGGACTTCGAATACATCATAATATCATCGCTGTAGATGACAACCTATCGGTCCAGGTAAGGTTTAAATACCTTAACGTAGTTGAGTTCCACTCAATATTTCAATTTTTCATATACTTGACCTATGTACGCATAAACGTACAATGTCATTTCGAAATAGCTTTCGTTCAAGATACTAGCTCACGTCATTTCTTTCCTCTTATATTGACGGCTTTTTTTTTTTTTATAAAATTTTAATTTTTAAACTTTCATGATTAATCAAGTTCTATATTTCTTTATCGTACCAGCAAAGGTACCCAAATTTTAATGTATATATTATAACCGTCGAATTCAATCTATAGATTATGCGTGCGCTTCCAGACGTTGTCAAATCTTCAGGCAGGGAGATATTTTAAAATACCTTTATTATCCCTCAGACTTGACTACATACCGCTTAATCCAATTTACTTTGCATATCAAGGATATCCTTACCTTGCATACGTCTCTTATTCCAATATATCTCCTTTTATATATCACTTGTAACAAACTCTTTCCTTACTTGTCAAGTTACAATACACTTTTCAGTGATATTTTCACCCCTATTTTCAACTTACAATCCCTATACCCATATTCAGTTAGTGAAAATCAACTAACTATCATCCTCTTCATGCTTAAAGGTATAGGCTTCACATTTTTTTCACTAACTTATAAGCAACTGAAGGCGGTATGAATAAATGCGTGGCACCAGGATCAATTAAAATAATTATTTCATTATTCACAACCAGTGTGGTATCTTGCACCACATCCAATGAAACATCAGTAGTGTCCTGGTCCAAGGCATACACTCGCCCTCGTCCAACATCTTATTTTCGTGGTAACTACCACATATCCTACACTGTTCACACTGCTACTCTGTTATACTGTTACGTAGCAAGTCGGGGTCCTCAAATCATAATACCCCTCATAATTATTAAAATTAGATATACTGGGGTTTATCAATCAACTTACCCCGTGATTTATCAGCTCTAAGCTTTTACCAAACTACCTTTTTTTTTCATTCTGACATCTCTGTCATTTCTTTATTCTCTTTTTGTCTCTATTTCAGCCCCTTACTACCTTTCTCAATCTCAGAGGCGCGCAATTTATAATCTTATTTACACAACTGTAGTCTGCGCACTGCCTCGGCATAGGTAGTGATGTCTAACAGACAAATCGGACTCTAATTGATAATCTGAGTCCTTCCATGAACTTTCAGACATCTCGACTCTCACTGTTTATCGTGTCCGAGTCACATCTGCCCAGGAATATAAACTGAGTATTATACTCGTCAATCAACATGTTCCTCTGGGTCAGAGTAAATAATGTCATCTGTAATTTTTCTTTAAATAATGTCCGGGATATTCTGTCACCGGAATACATCTGAAATTATTTTTCATGTCCATTCTGGATGTCGAAATCTTCAAATGGGTCGAGCGAACTTTCATCAATGTTCCGACTCGCCCTCATACATACCCTGAGCAATTAGCTCGCAAAATATTCTCCACACTCCGCTCCAACCTCGCGAAGCGTATCTCAATACTGTCTGATCTCTCTGTCAGACTCTATCCGATCTCTTTGTCAGACTCTGTGGGGCATGCTCAACCAGCCTCCACGTCAATCTCATCTCGAGTCTCAAGTGGCGACTCAGTACAACTCCCGGGCCTACCTCAACGGCCTCAAGCTCGTGTACTCGCCTCTCAACCATAGCGGCTATCAGTCAATGAGTCTGTTCTTGCATTTAAAACCAAATTCTTAGCTGCACATCCATCTCGATATACACAACTGTATCTAAGCAATGCACAGTACATGGGGATGTAAACTTTCTTAACCACTAACACCGACTCATATCAGGCCAACTCAAGCTCTGATACCATTAAACCTGTCACGATATCCATTTTACCTAAAAATCAGAGTAAATTTTTCGATTATTTTCGGGATTATTTTTCGATGCGAAAATCCCGATTTATCCCAAGAAATTCATATCTTGATCAATTTAACCCGAAATTTAATTATTTCTTCATCATTGATCAAGATTTCTCATTCTCATATTTTTAATTAAATTTTCTTGTCCCGATAAATATCGAATTTTGGTCTTTTGACCATTTTGCCCTTGCACGTATTCGAGAATACCATTTAAGTCCTTTTTCATTTTTAAATGCACTCGAAAATATCGGGTCTTACACCATGAGAGGACTATCTTACCCATGATTTGGAGTTGGTAGCCATTATGTTTGCACTGAAGATATGGCGTCACTATCTGTATGGTGAAAAATTCCATGTATTTACTGATCATAAAAGCCTCAAGTATCTGTTCTCGCAGAAGCAGCTAAACATGAGACAGAGAAGATGGCTTGAGCTTTTGAAGGACTATGATTATGAGATCCTTATCTCCTGGGTAAGCCAAATGTAGTAGCTGATGAGTTGAGCAGGAAGCATATCGGGTTGATTTCTTATATGATGGTATGAGAAAACAAGTTATTAGAACAATTTGTGAGCCTCAGTTTGGATGTGACCCCGTCTGATGCTGATAATGGTTATATAATTGCTAGCCTGCGGTTGGAGCTGAATTTGGTGGATCAGATCCGACAGGCTTAGCGTCATGATTGGCAGTGCATTGATATTGTCAGGCAGATGCAAAGGGGTATTGAGACTGATTTCGATTTGACTACGGATGGATTACTGAGGTTTCGAGACAAGAAATGTGTTCCCGAGGATCCTGAGATCAGGAGATTGATTTTAGCGAAAGCTCATTCGTCGAAGTATACCTTGTATCCGGGTAATACAAAGATGTATCAGATTCTCTGAAAGGTATACTGGTGGTCGGGGATGAAGAGGGACGTCGCAGAGTTTGTTGTGAGATGTCTAGTCTGTCAGCAGGTGAAGGTGGAGCATCAGAAGCCTATAGGATTATTGCATCCTCTACCTATACAGACTTGTAAGTGGGAGCATGTCACCATGGATTTTGTGATGGGTTTGTTGAGGACCCGTAGAGGACATGATGCCATATGGGTGATAGTGGGCAGGTTGACGAAGTCTGCCCATTTCTTGGCTATGAGAGCCACCGATACTCTGAGTAGATTGGTGGATCTGTATGTGCACGAGATTGTGAGACTAAATGGTTTCTCAGTGAGTGTTGTGTCAGATAGGGATTCTCGCTTCACTTCTCATTTCTGAGAACATTTTTAGGAAGCTATTGGAACCCAGTTGAGATTTAGCACAGCTTTCCATCCTCAGATAGATGGGCAGTCAGAGAGGACTATACAGACCCTCGAGGATATGTTGAGAGCTTGTGTGTTTGATTTTAGAGGCTCTTGGGATGATCACCTACCACTCGTAGAGTTCACCTACAATAACAGTTATCATTCGAGTATCGGGATGGCACCGTATGAGGCTTTGTATGGCCGTAGATGTCGATCTCCTATTAGATAGGAGGAAGTTAGTGAGAGATAGATGTTTGCTCTTGATTTGGTACGTCTGGCTATGTACAGTTGGTTTGTAAGAGGTTGAGGACAGCTCAGAGTCAACATAAGAGTTATGCTGAAAGAAAACGTAGACCGTTGGAGTTTACGGTAGGGGAGTCTGTGTTTCTGAAAGTTTCTCCTTCCAAGGGTATTACGAGGTTCAGAGAGAGAGGAAAGCTGAGTCCTCATTTTATTGGACCCTTTGAGATATTAGACACAGTAGGAGACAGAGCTCATAGTCTAGCGTTGCCACCTGAGCTAGCGAGTGTCCAAAATGTTTTCCATATCTCTATGCTTCGGAAGTATCAGCCGGATCCGTCACATGTGATCAGATACGAGCTACTGGAGCTCAGTGAGACTGTCATATGTGGAGAGACCGATTTGGATTTTGGATAGGATGGAGAAAGTATTGAGGTCGAAGACGATTCCACTAGTGAAAGTGTGGAGGCAGCATCACACTCTGAAGGAAGTGACATGGGAGCTAGAGAGTTTGATACGGGAGAAGTACCCAGAGTTGCTTGCTGATTGACTTGGTTCCAATTTGGAGAACCAAATTATTTTAGTGGGGGAGATTATGTAAGCCCCACTTTTGTGCTACTTTTGATGATGTTTTGGATGATATTCCTTATGATTCATAGGATGTACATTTTTCCACATATTAATAATCATAAGAAGAGTTTTTACTGATTTAAATTTGCAAAAGAAATGGATGAATGTGCATGGAAATGTATGTAATAGCAAAATAAGGGTCGAGATGGCCATAAGCCGAAAGAAAGGGATTGAAAGCGTGCTGACCGAAGATAAAAACTTAAGATAAGGAAAGATAGTGGGTTCAAGAAGGAGAGTCGTTCAATTTGGTCCAGAACACATGCTAGGGTAAAACGATCAAAAGACTGAAATCCAGTATAAATTCGATAAGAAAATTTCATTAAAAATATGGATTTGAGAAATCTTGATCAATAATGAGCAAAATATTGAATTTCGAGTCCAATTGATCAAGATATGAATTTATTAGAATTAATCAAAATTTTCACCCCGAAAAATTATCTCAAAAATATTGGAAAAATATACCGAAAAGACGAAATAAGACTGATAAATTCATTTATTGGTTAAATGAATTAAATAATATTTTTTTAGATATTTTGGGGATGAAATAATATTTTATTGATTAAAATAATAATATAAAAATAAATAATTTAATTAATTAATTAATAAAAAACTGAAATCTGAAAACGCGAAGGCAACCCGCGACGATAGCCGAACCCAAGGAAGACCCGAGAAGCCCGATGACGATCCGACGACCTACGAGGCCAGATGAAGGTCGGAGAAGAGAGAGGACAATTGGGCGAACCTGTAGGTACCGGTGATGCGCGCCGACGACGCCTGATTTCGACGAATCAATGAAAGGAAATCCGAGAGGAAACCGAGCTGATTGTCGGCGATGCACGGCGATTCAGCTCCGATCGACCCCAGCCGAGTGACCCCCTAGCCGAGACACTTCTTTTGGTACTGGTAGCGGCCAACAAAATGGCCGAGAACACCGGTGACTGTGAGGAGAGCCAAAACGGCACCGTAGCCGGAAAGGGAAGAAAAAGGAAAAAGAAAAGAAAAAGGAAAAAGAAAAAGAAAAGAAAAAGAAAAAGGGAAAAAGGAGAGAAAAATTCTCGAGGATACCTCAGATTACGGGTAAGTCGGTAAGCGGTCAAAATTGACTAAAATGATTTTTGAGAAATTTATTTAAAAATATATTTGATCGAAAATTAACATGGAATTAAATATAAAATTGTGCAGTTTGACGATAAATTGCGTACGTGAGCCTGATCGAACTACGATTTATGCCCCATCACATAATTTTGGGTAAGTAAAGCTCATTTACGACAATTATATGATTATTGAGCAATTGAAATTTATTTTGCGGATTACAGATTTATTTCCGTAATAAAATAGATTAAATTCAAATTTTTGAATAAATTTCGTAAATGATATACGGGCTATCTAAAGAGTTTAGAACGAAACCCGATGGATATTGATGGGCTCAATGAGCCCAACAGACCCTGATGAAGGGAATTAATAAGTGAAAAACGGGCTTAAAATGAGGTAAGGCCCATTAAGAATTAAATGGGCCCAATTGAGTGTGAATGGGCCTAACACTGTAAATAAAGCCCAGTAAGATTGAAGTACAGTTGAACTCATAGTAATTAACCCGAGATTTGGTTATTGCAGTTTCGCAGAGTTGACTGTGAGAGTATCGGATCGAGCGATATGGTATTGGTGAAAAAAAAGACAAGCTTGCAGAGAGATTCTAGGTAAGGGAATTTTACGGTCGCTTAAAGGTAGCTTTACGCAATTTTGACTGCATTTACAGTCTCTTAAATAGTTTGAAGGGTCTAGATTTTAGATAAAAAGTTTTAGTGTTTGGATGGGTAAATGACCAAAATACCTCTATGAAGGGTAAGATTTCAAAATTTAGGAAAAGTTATAAGAAGCAAGAACAAGGAGTTCTTGCCTGTTTTGAGGTGGTTTGACACATGCATGGGTAGGCTGGCTAACTTTTAAATAAAAATTCACAGCATCTCATGATTTCAACAATGTGATTTCTTTTGGAAATTTTTTTGAGATAACAGGGCCGCCTACGCAATTTTATGGAAATATGACGTGCTAGAGCTCAGCTCGCACGAGTTTTGATTTGTGTGATGCATGCATTAGTACCGGAGCAGGGGCTCGCACTAGAGTTTTACATGCATTGGTGGTAGAGCATAGCTCGCACTAGATTTTCACATGATTTTGATAGAGTGCTAGAGCATTGCTTGAACTGGTTTTCATGATGGAACTACAGCCGTGCTTGGAGCTTTGGGTATACTGAGTGTTACACCGATTAAATAGTCTCGCACGTGCATTTTGATTTGAAACATGCCATGAGCTATACTTGGAGCTTCGGGTAGACTGTGTGTCACGCCGATTAAATATGCTCGCACGTACGTTTTGAGACAGGCACCATTATTAATATGAGATGTGGGTCCACGGGTACAATGTACCGTGCTTCTCGCATGGAGTACGGTGTATCGTGCTGTGATTGATGATATATCGTGTACGAACGTGATTGTTAAGTGACCGGGTTGAATCGACGGGTTGGATTTGACCCACCTCCCTTGATGATTCCCGATAGTGGTAATACCCCGTACACAGGATCCGTGTAGCCTGGGATCACGAGAATATGGCCATAGTCCTGGTTATTTGCTTGAGACATATATATATTGCCTAGTCTCGTGTAAGACCCACTTTTTAAGTACATGTTGATGTATTTCCTTATGATTCATGTAATGTACACTTGCACATATAGATTGAATCATAAGAAAAGCTTTGACTGAATTAAATTTGCAAATAGAATAAGACGAAATATCGGTGAATGTATGAAGTAACCAAATAATGGCGGAGATGGCCATAGGCCAAGCGAAAGGGATCGAAATTAAGTTGATGGAAACTAAGAATTTAAAATAAGAAAAGATAGTGGTTGTATGAAGGAAAGTCGGGTTAAATTGTTTCCGAACAAGTGCAGGGGTAAAACAGTCAAAAGATTGAAATTCGGTATAAATTTGAAAAGAAAATTTTAATTAAAAAAATTGGGATTTAAGGCATCTTGATCAATAACGAGGAAATTATCAAATTTCAAGTCCAATTGATCAAGATCCGAAATTATTAAGATTTATCGAAAATTCACTTGGGACAATATCTTAAAACTACGAAGAAAATATATCGAAAAAAAGGTTAAAATACAATAATTGAATTAAATTAATTAATTTAAATAAAATAGAATTTTTAATAGATATTTTTGGGATTTTTAAGAATATTTTAATGATTTTAATAATAATAAAATAAATTATAAATAATAATAATAAAAAAAATTGAAATCGAAAATCCTAAAATTGGGGAGAGAGAAAAATCAAAGAAAACGAAAAAGGAGACCGCTCGTGACCTAGCCACCGACGACCGGTGACCGACGAGACCAGGCGAAGGCTGGAGGAGGAAGAGGACAACCCGACAACCGCATTGGCACCGACGACGCGCGCAGACGATGTCAGAGTTCGGCGAATCGACGAACGAAAAATCGAGGGAAAAATCGAGTCGATTCGAACGATCCACGGTGAACCAGCTCTGATTTGACCCAATCGAGAGATCCCCAAGCCGAGGCGGTCTTTTTGAGATCCGTAGCGGCCGACGAAACGGTCGAAAATGTCGGCGACGACAAGGTCCCCGAAGCGGCACCGTTTGGCCGATAGGAAAGGGGAAGGAAAAGGAATGAAAAGGAAGAAAAAGAGAAGGAAAGGAAAAGAAAAGAAAAGAAAGAAAAGGAAGGAAAAAGAGAAGGAAAGGAAAATTACTAAGGATGACTCGAGATTCGGGTAAGTTGACCGAAGGTCGAGATTTACCTACAGGTAAATTTTGAAAATTAATTTAATATTATATTTAATGAAAAATAACCCGGACTAATCCAATTGTGCAGTTCTACGACAGAGCCCGAACGAGAGCTAATTGATCTCCAATTTTTGTACCCCGTATAGTATTGGGTAAGTACACTTTAATTACGACAATTTGAGTCCTTAATGCAAAGTTAAGATTATTTTACGGATTAATTCTGCATAAAAGGTATTGTATTCAGAATTTTAACGTAATTATCGTAAATGATATATGGGCTATCCAATGAGTTTGGAACGAAGCCCGATGAGTATTGGTAAGTCAAATGAGCCCATTAGATCCGAATAAGGGATTTAATAAGTGAAAACGAGTTGAAAAATGGGTCGAGGCCCATTAAGGTGCAATCAGGCCCAATAAAGTAAAATGGGCTAGTACTTTAGATTTGATCAGTAAGAGTGAAATACTGATAAATATATTAGAATTGACCCAAATTCGTGGTTATATGCAGCTCCGTAGACTTGGTTTGGAGCAAATTGGACTGAGAGACCCGGTACGGTCGAGAAAAGATAAGCTTGTGAAGAGATTCCAGGTAAGGGAATTTTATGCACTGCTAAAGGTAACTTTACGCAATTTCGACATCATTTACATTCCCTAAAATTGTCTGAAGCGTCTAGATTTAAAATAAGAATTTTAGTTCCCCGGATGGGCAAATGACCAAAATACCCTTGTGAAGGGTAAAATTTCCAAATTTAGGAAAAGTTAGGAGAAGCAAGAACAAGAGGTTCATGCTTGTTTTTGAGGTGTTTTGACATGTGCATGAGTAGGCTGGCTAACTTTTAAATAAAAATGCACAGCATTGCATCTTTTCAACAATGTGATTTCTTGTGAAAATTGTTTTGAGATAACATAGTCGCCTACGTGATTTTATGAAAGTGTGACATGCTAGAGCTCAAGTCGGACGAGTTTTGATTTGTGTGATGCATGCATTAGTGCTGGAGTAAGGGCTCGCACTAGAGTTTTACATGCATAGGTGCTGGAGTCTAACTCGCACCAGATTTTCATATGATTTTTGTGACAAGGTGTTGGAGTCTAATGCCCACAAGATTTTCACTTGATTTTTATGACACAGTGCTGGAGCCTAGCTCGTACTAGTTTTATATGATATTAACAAAGTGCTGGAGCTTAGCTCGCACTAGATCTTATGAGATTTTATGAAACGCGTGTTGGAGCTTTGCTCGCACAAGATTTTCTTTGATTTTATAAGAGTGCTACAGCATCGCTCGCATTTATTTTATGGGACATGTGATGAGTCATGCTTGGAGCGTCGGGTAGACTTTGTGTCACACCAATTAGATATGCTCGCATGTGCATTTTGAGACAGGCACGATTGTGGATATGAGATATGGGTCCACAGAGTACGTTGTACCATGCAAGTAGCATGTAGTACGCTGTACCGTGTTAGGATTGATTATGTGGCATCTTCAGATGTGAGTGGCATGTTCGGATACGAGATATTGGATAGGACCGACAAGATGGACTGACCCACCTCCCAGGGCAGTTCTCGATAGTGGTGAGACCCCGTACACAAGATCTTGTAGCAGTGGGATCACGAGTATATGGCCAATACTCTTGGTTATTTTCCTGAGATATATATTGCCTAGTCTGCATGTTGTTACTTGATATTTTGAAAATCATGCTTGTGAACTTTTGTATGAGTCTGAATCACCCGAGGGAGGGGTTGAATCCTGACTGAGATGTGATTTTGATAAAAATGAAACTGGGATTTAAACTGAAATTTGCATGACGTTATTTCCATGCTATTTAAACCCAGACATGATGTAAACTGCTTTTACATGACATTCATTGTGTCGCATGTTATTATTGCTTTGAAAAGCATCTGATTTCATGATTTTGTGTGAGTCAGGAACACCTGAGGGAGGGGTGGAGTCCTGGCTGTGTTGTGAAATTTTATTGAGAATGAAATGATTTAAATGGATTTGCATGTTGAGTGTTCCATGCTCTTTGAAATCCATATGTGAACTTGTTTTACATGACATCATGAATTGTAGCATCTATTTTGAAATGTGTGGAGAAAGGGTGGTTTGTGCATGGCACCACGTTCATGTAGGTTGTATGGTTACCTACTTGTTCGTAGGATTGCCTTACTGAGCTTGATGTGCTCACCCCTTTCATTTTCCTAAACAAATTTCTTCCAGTAGACATTCGAGGTGACTGAGTACTGCATTCCTGATATCCGCTACTGCTCATCACTTGAGGTATATACACTTATACCTATTGTATCTAAATAAGAATAGCATAGTAACATGTTTGTAAGTAACTTTCGGGGATGTATAGACATTGTAAACACTTGTAAATGAATGGGAAAGAATTAGTGAACAACTCATGTGTTTACCTTTCCTTTAATACGGAATTAAGTAATATGGTGAATGAATGGTAGGCCTGGCATTGACGCACAGCCCAATTGTTAGTGGGGTGTGGTCACGATCAGAGGACAGGTAAGTATGAAAGAAAAACAAAAAATTTACTATGATTTTTGGGTCGTGACATCTCGCATTTTATAAATTGATGTTTTATGAAGCATGTTTTGCGAACTTTTGTGTGAGTCTGGATCACCCGAGGGAGGGGCTGGATCCTAACTGAGATGTGATTTTGATGGGAATGAAACTGAGATTTAACTAAAACTTGCATGACGTTAATTTTATGCTATTTAAACTCATACGTGATGTAAACTGGTTTTACATGACATTCATTGTGTGGCATATGGGTATGTGTAATCGTATATTTTCAAATTGAGTGGAGAAAGGGTGGTTTTATGCATGGCACCACGTTCATGTAGGTTGTAAGGTTACCTACTTGTTCGTAAGATTGCCTTACTAAGTTAGATGTGCTCACCCCTTTCATTTTCCTACACAGATTTCCTCCAGTAGACTTTAAGGAGACTAAGTACTGCATTCCTGATATCCGCTGCTCCCATCAATTTGAGCTATATAAACTTGTACATATGGTATCTGAATAAGAATAGCACAGTAAAATGTTTGTAAGTACCTTTCGGGATGTATAGACACTGTAAACACTTGTAAATGAATGGGAAAGAATTAGTGAAAAACTCTTGTGTTTACCTTTCCTTTAATAAGGAATTGAGTTGTATGGTGAATGAATGGTGGGACTGGCATTGACGCACAGCCCAACCATTAGTGGAGTGTGGTCACGATCAGAGGACAGGTAAGTATGAAAGAAAAACAAAAAAATTTACTCTGATTTTTGGGTCGTGACAATTATAACCCTTATTTGGCCTTTTCATTACTTATGTGCATTTATTTCTTTCGTTTAGATTTTTCTTTTTAGCAATTGACTCGTCTTATGATTCAACTAACAAAATCAATTTTTTACACATAAGAATCATAAGGAATATTGTACAAAAATGTAGGTCTTACATTTACCTATTTATATTTCTTGAAATGATTTAATGTATGCATGAAGAATTAACATGAAACCTGAACCTTTCAACATAAGTTTTCAAAAGAAATACAACCCTGATTTAACCCCGAACCTAAAACTTTATCGAAGCTCATATTTTTACTATAATGCATAAGTCTTTGAAATATTAATATTTTATAATTGAAATGTATGATTTAGTGATTAAAGTTTTCCATTTGATTTTTAAGTAAGTATGTAAGCAAGCAAGAAAGTAAATTTTTTTTAGACTGGAGGCTATCTCGATAGTGTATGTTTTGTGCATATCATGCCTGCTACTTGTGGTACCCGTCTCCACCTTTATGGTGCCTGTCTCAGCTACTTATAGTGCCTGTTTCGCTCGTGTAGTGCTCGTCTCTACCTTTATGGTGCCTGTCTCCGCTACACGTGGTGCTTGTTGTGAGACCCCGTACATGTATAGCTATGTATATAGGAACGTGGGAATGTAAATAAAATCATAAGTAAGATGATGTATTGTAATGTGAAGTGTATACAATGTAAGTTCATAAGATTATGTACGCACTTGTAGTAAGAATTGTGATTATACGTACAAGTTGCATTATGAGTGAGTAGGAGGAAATGAACTTAAAACGAGAAGAATGTGATCGAAATGGAATATGAGAAGTATAGTAAAATGGAAGGAAAGATTTACATAAGTGTATATTTCCATTCGAGTAATATTGTATATATTTGGTCACACAAAGATTCTACACAAATTTTAATGTGTATGTAGTAAGGAAGAATCCCATTTTCAAGTCTCAAAGATGAATGAATGAGGAAATGATCATGGTAGTAAATTAAGGGTGTTTGGTAAGAGTTGTTGCAGAAAAACTGCAGGAAATCTGGAATTTGTGAAGGCCAGATCGATCTCATAGGATGAGAGATCGATCTGGGAGAGCCAGAATGCTCTAATGTGAGAAATGGAAGGGAACAGATCGATCTCCAAAGGAAGCAGATCGATCTCTTTAGCTCTCGGGTTGGGAGAAGATCGATCTCCCCTAAGACCAGATCGATCTCTCTAGGTCTCGAGTTGGAAGCAGATCGATCTCCCCTAAGACCAGATCGATCTCCTTAAGCTTCTGTTTGACAGCAGATCGATCTCCAGTCTCGACAGATTGATCTCCTACCTTTAAAACGTCTCAGAAAATAGGGATTTTTGAGGAACAGATCGATCTCCACCCAAGGAAGATCGATCTCATCAAGTCAAAACTATAAATGGGAGCAGTTGGATCATCAGAATTTCGGGGAAAACAATTCCATTTCACTTCAACTCAAAGAAATCTAGTTTCTCACTCCTAAATCCAGCCATTTTCAGGGAGATTTAAGGAGAGGCTATTAGAGACAAAGTTGTTCACATCAAAGAGAAGAACAACATAGTCTAGAGGCATTTTCCCATTTGAAGGATTGAAGAAATAGAGGGCAATCCTAATTGGAGCAAGAGGAAATCCAATGAGGTAAGTTCTAATGCACAAATCCAAGTACATTGGTTTAGTTAATGCTTATAAAGATATTTGGGTGTGCATATTGTGGATAGAACTACCTAGGATGGTATGAAATGCATATAGCTTAGAAATAGTCAAGTGTGAGAAAGTGGAATGTGGGAGTATTTTGATGAATGGGATATCTTGAGTGGATGAGTATGTTGTGGAAATGGTTTGGAAATGTTGATATTAGGACAAATTGGGAGATTTACCACAAAGGGTAAAAATGTATAATTAAGGCATTGGATAAATGCTTAGTTGAATAAGAGTTAGAAACATTAACTCTAATGTTGATGGATGAATTTCAGTTTCGGATGATACGCCGGAGCAAGTCGAGATGGGAAAGCAAGAAGCATAAAGGCGGATAGTTGCACACAAGTAGAACGAGGTAAGGGACTGTGTGTTAGCTATAGAGATGTTTGTACGTAATTACAGCAATTTCGTAGATATATTGCTAGGACTAGTACGATATT
This sequence comes from Firmiana major, assembly GCA_033439115.1. Taxonomy (NCBI): domain Eukaryota; kingdom Viridiplantae; phylum Streptophyta; class Magnoliopsida; order Malvales; family Malvaceae; genus Firmiana; species Firmiana major. The sequence goes on from CM065903.1 coordinate 41,797,255, forward strand.
ATAAGTTTATGAAATGATGTGGAAATATGAAAAGTACTATGATGTATATATATGTATTGAGAAATGGGATAGGGTAAGGAAATAGCATGATATGCATGTTTTCAATGAAATTCTCAATTTTATATTGTGATTGATGATTGAGAAATGTTGATGATAGGTTGGCTAATTTTACATGTTTTAGCAAGAAGAAGCATGTTGTATGAATAAACATGTTTTGAATTTTTAAAAAGAGAAAATAGCCTTCTATCAGTTTTGAGATGTGATTTGGTGTTGAAGCGCTAGCTTACACCTGTTTTAATGCCTTGATGTACCGTGTTGGAGTTTTAACTCGCACGGGGGTTTTGAGAAAGTGCGAGAACTATGCTCGTACCTGTTTTGTTGAGTTAAGGTAAACCTGGGGGTCTGGGACCCAAGGAGATACCAGCCGACGGCCAATTGAATGGGCTGGGCCTTAACGATAGATCGTACCACGCTGGAGCTTTGCGTTGACTGTGTGTCACGCTGCTTGCTCGCCTGGTATATGAGACATGGTTTAAGGATAAAAAGTCCATCAGAGTTGGAGTATGGACTTGGGTCCACGGTTGTACGTAGAACAGTGTAGTCACCCGTTGGTATACTATGTACCGTGCTGGGTGCACGTGAGTACGAGTATCGCGTAGATGACACATGACGTATCTTCACCGTGAGTATACGAGGAGATGAGGTGGATTGAGATGAGCCGGAGGATAGGACTGACCCATCCCCCTTCAGGTGAAGTGATACCCTGTGCACACCCGATGAGTGAGGCCTGGGATCACTGACTGTGGCCATAAGTCGTGGATATTTGATTGCCTAAAATTCCATGCCTGTCTCAGAGAATCGAGGAACAGAGACAATCTCAGAAAAAGAAAGAGATTTGTGAAAGAGAATGATGAAAGAGATTTTGTGTTTCAATAAATCTCCGATTTCACATTCGTGCCATGGGGGCACTATTGATGAACATGTTTTAAATGGAAGTTTGACATTTGATTTACATGAAAATGCTCTTGAGAAATATGAATTTAAATGCATTGTTCGTATGATATTTCCATTTATAACGAAAACATGGTTTTGGTTTATGCATGCATGGGCTATGTAGGTAGTACGATATCTACCTGCTAGCATACATTTCCTTACTGAGCGGTGGTTTGCTCATCCCACTATTTTTCCCCCTCCAGGTACTGAGAAGTAAGAGAGCGGTGGTCTCTAAGTCTTTTGTGTTGAACAGCTCCCACAATCCGCAAAGGTATAAGATTTGTATACACGAGTATTTTGTATCTAATATATCGTATCGCACAGTTATATCTTGAAATTGTAATCAGTATTATGGGGATGATATGTAAACACTTGGTATTTATACAATTAATTTTGTGTATTTACACACACACCTGGGAGTGTGAATTTAAGTTTTAAATATTCCGCTGTAAATAAATAAATTTTTAGTAATTGCATCTTCTCACAGCCCAACCGTAGTAGAGAATGTATGGATAGAAGGGTTCCCGAAAGCGGGGCATGACAGGCTTGGTATCAGAGCATGGTTGGTCTGATGTGAGTTGATGCTTAGGACTAAGAAAACATACATCCCCAAGTTACTGTGCGATATTTAGATACAAATGTGTATACGGAGCTGGTAGTAAATTAAATGTTTGTTATAACGCAGGAAAGTTACCAGGCTAGTGAGTTATGCCTGAGAGACACCGCAAGAGGGGAGAGAGCTCGAGGGCTCGAGGACAAAATGACAGGACTGAGAGGCACAGTAGATCATCCTCTAGTCATGAGCCCCAAGAACAAATAGAGGCTTCTGATCCTCGAATCACTCGATTGGAGGAAGACATGCGCACGATGATGACCATGATGGGTCAGATCATGGCTAGGTTTGAGGGTACACCTGGTACAGCGAGACAGGCTGCACCGAATCCCCCAGCAGCTGCACCTGAACCTGAACCTGAGAATGTTGCACCTGCGCAAGCTGAACCGGCTAGGCCACGGGAACCTCATATTCGACCGGTACCTCCTCCGGTAGCCCCACATCAACATGATGATGAATTGGGGTATGGATATGACTGTGATATGGAGAGATTGAGGCACTTTATGGACTTTAAGCCTCCTTCGTTTAGCGGAGTAAAGGATCCGACGGTGGCTGAGGACTGGATCAGTCAAATGGAGAAGTTATTTGACTTCTGTAGATGTTCAGCTATGGAGAGGGTAGCACTTGCGGCCTTTGTATTGAGAGGCGAAGCAGAGCACTGGTGGAAGTCCGTCAGGCGATGTTAAGAGCTCAAGAAATGGTTATCACTTGGGATATGTTCTTGGACGTTTTCAGAGAGCAATACATCCCAGATACTGCTCGACGGAGACTACAGATGGAATTTTTGAATCTGACTCAAGGGAATCGAACAGTTGATGAGTACGAGTCACGATTCACTTCACTGGGTCGATATGATCCGGACTCGATCAGGAGTGAAGCTGTCAGAGTCCGTAGATTTGTAGATGGACTGAGGCCTTCGATCCGAGCGAAGTTGGCCCCATTTGATGTCGCTACATATAGAGAGGCTGTGCGACGGGCCCAGTTATGTGAGCAAGATCATGACTTGCAGATTTCTGATTTTAGTTGGGGTAAGGACAAGGGTCCAAGGAAGCTGGGAGATGGCAAGAGTGCCAAATTTAGTCGAAAATTCATGAGTAAACGTCGGAGAGAGGTAGATGATTTCCAGAAAAAGGTTGCTAGACCTTTTATGCCTCCGACTCAGACACCAGCCAGGGGTATAGTGATTGGTGGACCCCGACCGACTACAGATCAGTGTAGGCTATGCGGTGGATACCATGGTGGTAGGCCATGTCATCTTCAGGGTACCCGATGTTTCAGATGTGGTAAATTTGGACATTATGGCAGAGAGTTCCCGGAGATAGTTGAGGCAATTCCACAGAGGGGTAAAGAGCCAGAGAGGGTTCCTACAGTTGCACCTCCTGCAAGAAAGAAAGCCTCGGCTGAAGAGAAAGGAAAACAAGTTGTGGGACAAGGCAGGGTGTATGCGATAGACCAGGCGTCGGCTGATACCTCTTCTGAAGTGATAAAAGGTACAATCTTGATTTTCAATTTAGAGGTTATAGCTTTGTTTGATTCTGGTGCTACGCATTCCTTCATATCACCTGCATGTGCATCTAAGTTAAAAGGTTTTGTAGAACCCACATACTTGAGTAGGACTTTACTAATAAGTACTCCCATGAGAGTTAGCCAATTAGTTGAACAAGTGTATGAAGATTGTAAAGTGAGGGTGGGAGATAAGTGCATGACAGCCAACTTGATTTTGTTGAATATGTATGACATTGATGTAATCTTAGGAATGGATTGGTTAGCCGCCAATCATGCTGTCATAGACTGTCGTTCTAAGACCATTAAGTTTTCTCTACCTGAAGAATGTGTTGTAAGATTTTAAGAGAAGAAATGAAATCTTAAATTTTGTATTAAGTAAAGTACTTTGGTATAAATGGCTTGAGTGTTGTTTTAAAGGTTTTGTTGCTTATGTGGTGGATTTGAACAAAGTACATCCGGATATGGAGGACATCTCAGTGGTCAGAGAATTCCCTGATGTCTTTCCAGACGATCTACCAGGATTGCCACCTGATAGAGAAACGGAATTCGGTATAGACTTGACGCCTGGAACCGAACCAATATCGAAGTCACCATATAGGATGGCCCCAGTTGAGTTAGAGGAATTAAGGAAACAGCTGCAAGAGTTGTTAGAGAAGGGGTTCATAAGACCGAGCGTCTCACCATGGGGAGCCCCGGTATTGTTTGTGAAGAAGAGAGATGGGAGCCTCAGATTGTGTATTGACTATCGGATGTTAAACAAGGCTACCATCAAGAATAAGTACCCCTTGCCACGCATTGACGATTTATTGGATCAACTTCGGGGAGCACAGATCTTCTCCAAGATAGATCTGAGGTCTGGGTATCATCAATTGAAGATTCGGAAGGAGGATGTGCCCAAGACAGCATTTCGTACCCGCTATAGCCATTACGAATTCTTAGTGATGCCTTTTGGGTTGACCAATGCGCCTGCAGCTTTTATGGCTCTAATGAATGAAGTATTCAAGCCATACCTGGACCAATTCGTAATTATTTTCATTGATGACATATTGGTGTATTCAAGGTCCAGAGAAGAGCATGAGCAGCACTTAAGGATTATTTTGCAAACCCTTCGAGAGAAAAGGTTATATGCCAAGCTTAACAAATGTGACTTTTGGTTAGAACAGATTTCTTTTCTAGGCCATGTTATATCGAAGGATGGGGTGTTAGTAGATCCATCAAAGATTGAGGCAGTTGTTCAATGGGAACAACCTAGGACAGTCACAGAGATCAGAAGTTTTCTGGGTTTGGCTGGTTACTACAGAAGATTTGTAGAGGGTTTCTCTAGATTAGCTGCTCCATTGACACGTCTTACGAGGAAAAGTGTGGAGTTTTCATGGGACGAAGCTTGTGAGAGAAGTTTTCAGGAACTTAAGCGCAGATTAACTACCGCGCCAGTTCTTGTCATCCCTAACAGTTCAGGGAATTACTCGGTGTATACTGATGCTTCGCATCAAGGACTAGGCTGTGTTTTGATGCAAGATGGAAGGGTAGTAGCTTATGGATCTAGACAGTTGAAAGATCATGTGAAGAACTACCCCACTCACGATTTGGAGTTAGCGGCCGTAGTGTTTGCGTTGAAAATATGGCGCTACTACTTGTATGGTGAGAGATTTCAGATCTTTACGGATCATAAGAGTCTGAAATATCTATTCTCACAAAAGGAGTTAAACATGAGACAGAGGAGGTGGTTGGAACTCCTCAAGGACTATGATTGTGAGATCTTGTACCACCCGGGGAAGGCAAATGTGGTTGCCGATGCATTGAGTCGGAAGAGTCTCGGGTTGGTATCACATATGATGGTTAGAGAGCACGAGTTGTTGGAACAATTCACGAACCTTAGTCTGGATATGACCCTACCTGAGATTGGCAGCTATGGGATCATTGCTAGCTTGAGATTAGAACCGGAGTTGATTGAGAGAATCCGACAAGCTCAGCAAATCGATCAATGGTGTATTGTCATGATTAGCCAAATCCGGAAAGGGAAGGGTGTTGATTTTATATTGAGTCCAGATGGAATACTAAGGTTTGGAAATAGAATATGTGTTCCTAAGGATGTAGAGCTGAGAAAGCTGATCTTATCAGAGGCACACTCGTCGAGATACACGATACACCCGGGGAGTGGTAAGATGTATCAAAACCTCCGAAAAGTATATTGGTGGTCTGGAATGAAGAGAGACATAGCTGAGTATGTCGTTAGATGTCTTATTTTTCAGCAAGTAAAAGTCGAACATCAGAAACCAGGAGGATTATTACAACCTCTATCGATACCAACATGGAAGTGGGAGCATGTCACAATGGATTTTGTGATGGGGTTACCGAGAACCCGTAAGAACCATGATGCGATATGGGTGATAGTAGATCGGTTAACGAAATCGGCACATTTCTTAGCCATGAGATCTACAGATACATTGAGTGCACTGACGAATCTGTATGTGCGAGAAATAGTAAGATTGCATGGAGTCCCAGTGAGTGTTGTTTCGGATAGGGATGCCCGCTTCACTTTCCACTTTTGGGGACATTTCCAGGAAGCGATGGGGACCCAGTTGAGTTTTAGCACCGCTTTTCATCCTCAGACAGATGGTCAGTCAGAGAGGACTATACAGACCCTGGAGGATATGTTGAGAGCGTGTGTGCTGGATTTTAGAGGCTCATGGGACGATCACTTGCCATTGATTGAGTTCGCCTACAATAACAGTCATCACTCAAGTATTGGTATGGCCCCTTATGAGGCACTATACGGTCGTAGATGCCGATCACCCATTGGTTGGGAAGAAGTTGGTGACAGACAATTGCTCGCTCCCGATTTGGTTTAGCAAGCCTCCGAGGATGTTCAGATAATATGCGAGAGGCTGCGAACGGCTGAAAGTCGACAAAAGAGCTACGCTGACAAGAGACGGAGACCACTTGAGTTTAATGTTGGCGAGTCTGTATTTTTGAAAGTATCTCCTTCTAAGGGAATAATGAGGTTTGGGAAGAAAGGAAAATTAAGTCCTCGTTACATTGGCCCCTTCGAGATTTTGGATAGAGTGGGAGAAGGAGCATATAGGCTAGCCTTACCACCTGAGCTAGCAGAAGTCCACAATGTCTTCCACGTTTCTATGCTTCGGAAGTACTACCCGGATCCGACACATGTAATTAGTTATGAGCCGTCGGAGCTCAAGAAAGATATGTCGTATGTCGAGAGACCGATCAGGGTGTTGGACAGGAAAGAGAAGGTGTTGCGGAACAAGACGATTTCATTGGTTAAGATTTTGTGGCAACATCACACTGTGGAAGAGGCCACATGGGAACTGGAAAGTTTGATGCGGGAAAAGTATCCCGAGTTATTCACAGATTGAATTGGTTCTAATTTGGAGGACCAAATTCTTTAAGTGGGGGAGAATGTGAGACCCCGTACATGTATAGCTATGTATATAGGAACGTGGGAATGTAAATAAAATCATAAGTAAGATGATGTATTGTAATGTGAAGTGTATACAATGTAAGTTCATAAGATTATGTACGCACTTGTAGTAAGAATTGTGATTATACGTACAAGTTGCATTATGAGTGAGTAGGAGGAAATGAACTTAAAACGAGAAGAATGTGATCGAAATGGAATATGAGAAGTATAGTAAAATGGAAGGAAAGATTTACATAAGTGTATATTTCCATTCGAGTAATATTGTATATATTTGGTCACACAAAGATTCTACACAAATTTTAATGTGTATGTAGTAAGGAAGAATCCCATTTTCAAGTCTCAAAGATGAATGAATGAGGAAATGATCATGGTAGTAAATTAAGGGTGTTTGGTAAGAGTTGTTACAGAAAAACTGCAGGAAATCTGGAATTTGTGAAGGCCAGATCGATCTCATAGGATGAGAGATCGATCTGGGAGAGCCAGAATGCTCTAATGTGAGAAATGGAAGGGAACAGATCGATCTCCAAAGGAAGCAGATCGATCTCTTTAGCTCTCGGGTTGGGAGAAGATCGATCTCCCCTAAGACCAGATCGATCTCTCTAGGTCTCGGGTTGGAAGCAGATCGATCTCCCCTAAGACCAGATCGATCTCCTTAAGCTTTTGTTTGACAGCAGATCGATCTCCAGTCTCGACAGATCGATCTCCTACCTTTAAAACGTCTCAGAAAAGAGGGATTTTTGAGGAACAGATCGATCTCCACCCAAGGAAGATCGATCTCATCAAGTCAAAACTATAAATGGGAGCAGTTGGATCATCAGAATTTCGGGGAAAACAATTCCATTTCACTTCAACTCAAAGAAATCTAGTTTCTCACTCCTAAATCCAGCCATTTTCAGGGAGATTTAAGGAGAGGCTATTAGAGACAAAGTTGTTCACATCAAAGAGAAGAACAACATAGTCTAGAGGCATTTTCCCATTTGAAGGATTGAAGAAATAGAGGGCAATCCTAATTGGAGCAAGAGGAAATCCAATGAGGTAAGTTCTAATGCACAAATCCAAGTACATTGGTTTAGTTAATGCTTATAAAGATATTTGGGTGTGCATATTGTGGATAGAACTACCTAGGATGGTATGAAATGCATATAGCTTAGAAATAGTCAAGTGTGAGAAAGTGGAATGTGGGAGTATTTTGATGAATGAGATATCTTGAGTGGATGAGTATGTTGTGGAAATGGTTTGGAAATGTTGATATTAGGACAAATTGGGAGATTTACCACAAAGGGTAAAAATGTATAATTAAGGCATTGGATAAATGCTTAGTTGAATAAGAGTTAGAAACATTAACTCTAATGTTGATGGATGAATTTCAGTTTCGGATGATACACCGGAGCAAGTCGAGATGAGAACGCAAGAAGCATAAAGGCGGATAGTTGCACACAAGTAGAACGAGGTAAGGGACTGTGTGTTAGCTATAGAGATGTTCGTACGTAATTACAGCAATTTCGTAGATATATTGCTAGGACTAGTACGATATTATAAGTTTATGAAATGATGTGGAAATATGAAAAGTACTATGATGTATATATATGTATTGAGAAATGGGATAGGGTAAGGAAATAGCATGATATGCATGTTTTTAATGAAATTCTAAATTTTATATTGTGATTGATGATTGAGAAATGTTGATGATAGGTTGGCTAATTTTACATGTTTTAGCATGAAGAAGCATGCTGTATGAATAAACATGTTTTGAATTTTTAAAAAGAGAAAATAGCCTTCTATCAGTTTTGAGATGTGATTTGGTGTTGAAGCGCTAGCTTACACCTGTTTTAATGCCTTGATGTACCGTGTTGGAGTTTTAACTCGCACGGGGGTTTTGAGAAAGTGCGAGAACTATGCTCGTACCTGTTTTGTTGAGTTAAGGTAAACCTGGGGGTCTGGGACCCAAGGGGATACCAGCCGACGGCCAATTGAACGGGCTGGGCCTTAACGATAGATCGTACCACGCTGGAGCTTTGCGTTGACTGTGTGTCACGCTGCTTGCTCGCCTGGTATATGAGACATGGTTTAAGGATAAAAAGTCCATCGGAGTTGGAGTATGGACTTGGGTCCACGGTTGTACGTAGAACAGTGTAGTCACCCGTTGGTACACTATGTACCGTGCTGGGTGCACGTGAGTACGAGTATCGCGTAGATGACACACGACGTATCTTCACCGTGAGTATACGAGGAGATGAGGTTGATTGAGATGAGCCGGAGGATAGGACTGACCCATCCCCCTTCAGGCGAAGTGATACCCTGTGCACACCCGATCAGTGAGGCCTGGGATCACTGACTGTGGCCATAAGTCGTGGATATTTGATTGCCTAAAATTCCATGCCTGTCTCAGAGAATCGAGAAATAGAGACAATCTCAGAAAAAGAAAGAGATTTGTGAAAGAGAATGATTTGAGAAGTGAAAGAGATTTTGTGTTTCAATAAATCTCCGATTTCACATTCGTGCCATGGGGGCACTATTTATGAACATGTTTTAAATGGAAGTTTGACATTTGATTTACACGAAAATGCTCTTGAGAAATATGAATTTAAATGCATTGTTCGTATGATATTTCCATTTATAACGAAAACATGGTTTTGGTTTATGCATGCATGGGCTATGTAGGTAGTACGATATCTACCTGCTAGCATACATTTCCTTACTGAGCCGTGGTTTGCTCATCCCACTATTTTTCCCCCTCCAGGTACTGAGAAGTAAGAGAGTGGTGGTCTCTAAGTCTTTTGTGTTGAACAGCTCCCACAATCCGCAAAGGTATAAGATTTGTATACACGAGTATTTTGTATCTAATATATCGTATCGCACAGTTATATCTTGAAATTGTAATCAGTATTATGGGGATGATATGTAAACACTTGGTATTTATACAATTAATTTTGTGTATTTACACACACACCTGGGAGTGTGAATTTAAGTTTTAAATATTCCGCTGTAAATAAATAAATTTTTAGTAATTGCATCTTCTCACAGCCCAACCATAGTAGAGAATGTATGGATAGAAGGGTTCCCGAAAGCGGGGCATGACACTTGTTTTATAGTATCTCGTGCCCATGCAGCACACATGTATGTTATGTTACTCGCACGGTGAGTGCTACTAGTTCCCATGCCCTAACTATGTGCTAGTTTATTCAGATACTATGTCTATTTTGCTGTATGGCTCTGACCTAGTCTACAGCCCTTACCATGGCAATCGGTGATTTATTCCCTCTACGGAGGATGATATCTCTGTTTTGCATGATAGCCATACGGACCTAGCCTAGTCTCTATGTTTTTCATGTATGAATGTGTAACGACCCTTGACCCTTGAAAATTGGGGAAAATTTTTTTTTTTGAATTTATTTTACCCATTTATTCCCTAATTCACTTAGGTTGTAATCTTGTGCAGTGTCAAAACACTTTTCCTAATTCTTTACTCGTAATTATAATTAATTTCCATATTTTAACTTATATGGCCGATAGAAATTTTAGCAGCATAACGGCTTATATATGGGCCTACCCACCTGCAAATCAGTTGTTTTTGACAATCCTAGATATCCACAACTACCAAACATACTTTCCAAATCCATCTTTACCACTCAATACATCTATTTTGATTTAATACTAGTCATCTCAAAATATAATCGCAAAATAATATTGTTCATATCGTTTCCTTACAAAATTACATCCCAACTGATATTTCCAATATGTGTGTCTGTGCATACAATTATGTCTGGTACAGGAATGTAAATGTATACCTTTCGCATGTACAAAAGTAGCCTAGGGTAGCTCTTCCCACTAGCCTACGTCATGTACGGTGCAAGTAGCGTCTATAGATTCACTGCAAATGATCTGAAGGTAGAGGGGTGAGCTTTTGGGGAAAAACCCAGTAAGATAATAATATTAAAACAGTTTTGATATATAAAAGCATTTGAAGTTATTCATAGAACGAAACTTGATGCAATACATAAATTTCCACTTCATGTGTAATCGTCATAAAGCATGCGTGTCATTAAAACCATTAACATGCTTAACCATTTTCATGAACATTTCATAAATCATTTCGTAAACATATCCTGAATACTTTATAGTCATTTAGTAAACATCTCATGAATATTTCATAATCATTTCATAAACATTTCATGAATATTTCATAATCATTTCATGAATATTTCATTTATATTTCATAAAGCATATCGGTCGTAACCGATTATCGTATATATCATGAAAACATATAATCATTCATCATAGTCGATTTTCATAATTTAATCGAGGAGACTTGGCTATAACTAAGTCATGCGATACGTGTCATTCTCCATAGAGAGTCATCATACCTATGGCCATGGTAAGTGGGCTGTAGACTGGATCAGGGTCGTACAGCCCTTTCGTAAAATATGGGTAGTATCTATCTTACTTACATTCACTAGCACTTAGCTAGGACACGGGCACCAGTGGCACTCTCCGTGTAGGAAACATAATTGCGTGCTGCGCGGGCACGAGATACTACCAAAAATATCATCGTAAACCACCAGTAGCACGACATCTTCCACACAGGTTGAGTTAAGTGCTAAAGGGGCCTACGTACCAGCACCCAAGTGGTGGAGCTGGAACACCACAAGAAATAACTATGCATGAAGTCTATAGTCTCAAAACATCTTTTCTTTTTCTTAAATACTTTTGAAAATGTCAAAATTTCCATTTCAAAGCATAAATATCGGTTTTCAAGCCATCGTAAAACTTCCATGGATTTTCATAATTCGAAAGTTTATTTCATAAACCTAGATGTTCTAGCGAACATTTTGTAAAATGAAATCATGTTTTGTAAATAGTTTCGTAAGTATGGAAGCAATGATAAATCATTTCAAATCATATGCTCTTTCATAAAATCATTTATCAGTGAAACAAGAATGCATTATTAGAACTAAGTTAAATAATACCCCTTACCTCGATTTATCGGATATCCCGAATTCGAACGGTGACGACTCATAGTACCTCCTTTAATTCCTTCTAAAATCACCTACACCGAAATCGTTTACTTAGCATCTTATTCATGCGAATTATCCGAATTACATTAAAATCGTAACCTATCGTCACTACTGCGTGTGTACGTATTATTGTATATACTTAGGTTAACACGCACGTTTATATATTTCTTTACTATTTATATATTTTGTACCTACAAGTATTAACATACACCTTTATTATATACATCCACATGTATATACGCATAAATATATATGTATTTATACACTCCTATATGTACATATATATACTTTTATTTGTTTTCATGTTTCCTTATCTCATATATATATATATATATATACATTCTTTGTGTATACATATATATACTTTTATTTGTTTTCATGTTTCCCTATCTCATATATATGTATTCTTTGAATATACATATACTAGCACACATTCATCTTATATAGCCCCACATGTATATGCACCTAAATAAATATATACACATATATATACACTCCTATATATATATTATTATTATTGTTTTCCATTTTTTTTTCTTATCACATATACATACATATTTGCCTACTTCTCGTCATTCGCATTTTTTGTCTACTTCTCATTTATTCTCGGGTTTTGTCGATTCAAGATTTGTTTTAAGCTATCCATAAGAATTTCTTTTCTCTACCTTCCTCTTCATCATCAAAATGGCCCAAATCTATCATCCACAAAATAACCGAATACAATTTTATCATCTTTATTCTTCATTTCAATTCATGATAATTTAACTTCTAATGTCTAATTTCTTACTTAATTTTCAAAATCCCCAAATCTGTCAATTTAATCCCTAGTCCTAATTTCTTCAAAAAAATCAAATTTCAATTAATTCATACTGCATCATGCTTCCATAATACAATTTATACATGCATTAAACCAAATAAAGCTTGGGTTTTTTACCTATAGATCAACTAGTACAAGGATGGGGAAACAAAAATTGAGAAAGTTATCTGTGTTTTTTTTAACACTGTAGCGTCAAAAATAGGGGTGGCCAGATGGGGAAGAACAGGAGAGGGAGGTTGTCAGGTTCGGGTTAGTGGTGGCCGGCGTTCGGTCTCCCTGTAGCTGCAGTCCGCGAACAGAGGAAAAATCCCTCTATTTTCGTTTTTGATTCCAGGCGAGGGGAGAGGGAGAAGGAAAGGAATAGTCATCGGTGGTCAGAGGGAGAAGGCTGCTCGGAGTCCGGGTAATGTGAGGCTGCTGACTGTCTCTGGTTCAGTTGTCGGTCCGACGAAAGAAAGAGGAAGGAGCTCGGTTTCGGCGAATAGCAAGGGGAAAAAGGAAAGGAGGCCGATCGTCGCTGGCTTGGGGCTCGGTTCGGTCGCCGGTGGTGAAGACGTGGACGGCAGGTGAACGATCGGGGAGAAAGGCTTGGCCGGCGGTAGCAGAGAAGAGGAACGGGGGGGCAGGGGGGTTTGGTTTTCTCTTTAGGATCACGTGACTGTCGCGCGATCCTATTTTTTTTCCTTTTCCATTTAGTTTTTTTTATTATATATATATATTTTATATATATCTATTTATATTTTTATTTATATTTATATTTATATATATATATATATATATTTATTATATATGTTATATTTGTATTTTTATATATATGTATATTTTCAATTATATTTTCATTCTTGGACAATTACATGTATATACATTTATTGTAATTATTTTTATCCTTCATTTTTTTTCAACTTAACAAATATATTTATATATATTCACATATTTCCCTATAACATATTTCCATTTATTATATATTTATTTTTTGTTTAATTTAAATACAGAAAATTTGCGGTGTTTATATTCTCCCCACCTTTAAAGAATTTGGTCCTCCAAATTCATCTTGGTCCTTCAGAATAGATGAGGGTACTTCTCCCTCATGAGGCTCACTAGCTCTCATATAGCTTCTTCAATTGAATGGTGTTGCCAGAGAACCTTTACCAGAGGAATCGTCTTCGATCGAAGTACTTTTTCCTTTCTGTCCAAAATCCGGATAGGTCGCTCAATGTAGCTCATGTCCTCTTGAGGGATCCGGATTATACTTCCTTAACATCAAGACATGGAAGACATTATGTACCCTGGAGACCTGTGGGGGTAGGGCAAGTCTATAGGCTACGTCTCCCACTCTTTCTAGAATCTCAAAAGGACCAATGAAGCGAGGACTCAGTTTCCCCTTCTTTCCAAAGCGCATAATACCCTTGCTCGGGGATACTTTCAGAAACACGGAGTCCCCAATCTGAAACTCGAGTGGCATCTATGTTTATCCGCATAACTCTTCTGCCTTCTTTGTGCGGTCTTAAGTCTATCACAGATTATCCGAACACCTTCTACTACCTGTTCTACCAACTCAGGAGCCAAGATCCTTCTATCACCCACTTCTTCCCAAGCCACTGGAGACCTACATCTTCTACCATACAAGGCCTCAAAAGGTGTCATCCCGATGCTAGCATGATAGCCGTTGTTGTAAGCAAACTCTGTGAGAGGTTGATGATCATCCCATGAGCCCTTAAACTCCAAAACGTACGCCCTCAGCATATCCTATAAGGTCTGAATGGTCTTCTCGGACTAACTATCGGTTTGAGGATGGTAGGTTGTGCTCAAGTTAAGCTGAGATCCCATGGCTTCTTGAAAATGAGCCCAAAATCTAGAAGTGAATCAGGAATCTCTATCTGTAAGACCCAAATTTAGTTAAAACCACGAAATGAGTATGTTCGTGAAAGAAATGATTGAAATGGTCCCAAATTAAACGACTGAGATTTGGACTAGAAATAAGGATTTAAAATACGAAATGAGTGAGTATTCGTGAAGGAAAGTCGAGTTAAATTAATCCCGAACACGTGCAAAGGTAAAATGGTCAAAAGATCGAAAGTCGGTATAATTCGACAGGAAAAATTTAATTAAAAATAATGGATTTGAGAATCTTGATCAATAACAAAGAAATAATTAAATTTCGGATTAAATTGATCAAGATATGAATTTACTGGAATTAATCAAAATTTTCGTTCGGGACAATATCCCGAAAATACGGAGAAAATATACAGAAAAGGGTTAAGAATATAATAAATAAATTAAATAAAATTATTTGGAATAAAAAATTGATTTTTTTAGATATTTTTGAATGTTTTTGACTATTTTAATGAATAAAATAATAATAACTAATTTATAAATAATAATAAATAAATAAATAAAACGAATCAGAAATTGAAAGTTTCGGGGAGAGAGAAATACAAAGGAAACAGAAGCCAAAAATCGAGGAGACAACTGGCGGCCAAAGACCAGGCGAGGGCCGACGAAGGCTACCCGACCCCGGCGATGCGCCGTGGAACTCGTCGAAGATCGACGAATCGGGGAGAGAAGCCGCGGGAGAAAGAGCTCTGATTGGTGGCTACTAGCACCGATTTGACCCCAACCACCGACCGTAGAAGGTTCCCCACATGATGCCGAGCAGATTGGTGGTGGCCACGGTTGGCGAAATCGATGGACGGCGTCGAAAACGGCGGAAAGAGGAAATGGGTACCGACGTGGAGAGAATAGGCTGGACCGGTGACTTTTTGGCGGCCTTGGACGAAACCAAGGGCAGATACGAGAATCGGACAACCTAGCGGAGCTACTGGCGATGAAAATCGGTGGAGAATTGGCCGACAAGGTACTGAATCGACCGAACCAGACTGAACCGACGGTCTAAATCGGGTTAAACCGGACTGAATCGGTTCAGCCATGAAAGAAAGGAAAAAGGTGAAAAAGAGAAAAAGGAAAAAGGGGAAGAATTTTTGGGAATACACCGAATTTTGGGTAAGTCGATACGAGGTCAAAAGTGACCAATTTGATTTTTGAGAAATTTATTTAAATTATAATTGATCGAAAATTAACTCGAAATTAAATATATAATTATGCAGTTTTACGACAAAGTCCGAACGAGAGCCGATTGAGCTTCGATTTTCATACCCCGCATCATATTGGGTAAGTATATTTTAATTACGATAATTAGAGTCTTTAATACAGAGTGTCGAATATTTTACGAAATTTACGGATTAATTCTGTATAAAAAGGAATATTAATCGAAATTGCAACATAATTACTGTAAATAGTGTACGGGTTATCCAATGAGTTTGTAACGAAGCTCGATGATTATTAGTAAGCTGAATGAGCCCAGTAAACCCGAAGAAGAGATTTAATAAGTAGAAATGAGCTGAAAATGGGTCGAGGCCCATTAAGGTGCAATTGGGCCCAATAAAGTAAAACGGGCCCAGTACGTTAGATTTGATCAGTAAATGTGATATACTGATAAAAATAAGTGAATTAACCTAAAAATATGTGGTTATATGCAGTTTCGTAGACTTGGTTGACGCGCAGTTGGACTGAGTGATCGGATATTATCGAGACGAGATAAGTTTACACGTAAATCGAGGTAAAGGAATTTTGTAGGTACATAGAGATTTCTATACGTATTTTGAGGGGATTTACACGGCCTAGAATTTCTTAAAGTATCTAAAAACGAAATAATAATTTTTACAAAAATCGGGGCATAGGTGAATAAAGAAAAAAATGATATTGCCCTTGGGAATAAAATTTACAGAAGGGGTAGTAAGGCAGATAAATTGCATGATTATCATGTTTTAATGTTTTATATGAATATATTTCTTTGATTTAAGCAAATATGCATATAGGATGGCTGTTGATTTTATGAATTATATGAAAGGGTACCGGCTTGTACCGGTTACGATTTTAAAAGATGTTTTATCAAGATTGAGCCACCTATCATATTTACATGAGTAAAAAGAGTGCTAGAGTCTTACTCGCACTAAATTTTACTGATTTATTACTCATGAAAAGTCGTACTGTAGCATTGCTCGTACGAGAAATTTGTGTGTGCACAAAATCGTGTTGGAGCTTCACTCGCACTAGACGTGAGTTGACATGTATATAGTCGTGTGGAAGCCTCCTGTAGACTGTGTGTCGCAGAGAGTTGATATGCTTGCACGTATTCTTTGAGACATGAGTTGGTTATCGACATAGTATTGAGGTGGATAAGACCGACGGCAGGCACCCCCAAACTATGATATGGGTCCACGGAGTACGATGTACCATGTATGTCACATGGTGTACGCTGTACCGTGCAGTCATGATGACTCGATGATGTTACTTGATATTCTGACGGGTAGGATTTGACCCCACCTCTTGTTGCAGTTGTGATGCCTCGCACACCGGGATTCATGTAGCCTGGGATCACAAGGACAAATTATGGCCATAGTCCTCGATTTTCATACAGTAACCTACATGCCTCACATGATATCATACGGTCTGAATAGACCAGGACGAACTCGAGGGAGGGGTAATGTCCCGATTTATGTTTTTAAATGAGATGCAATTTAATGAATCAAGGTATTCCCGAGAGATGGGTTTGACCTTGATGAGGTTGTTTTATGATAAAACAAATAAATTTTAACGTGATGAGTTTGTAATGAAACAAATAAGTTTTAATTTGACGAGCATGAGATGTCATACATGATGATTTTTCATGTTTGATTTATATGTCGATTTCATGATTTCTCTTATATGATATATACATACATGTGGCATCGTTTTAGTCTTACCTCATGCTCTAAATATAAACGATTTTATATCATGACATTATCAGCACGAAGATAGTAAAGTTATCTACCTACTTACATTTTTGCCTTAGTAAGCTGTTTATGCTCACCCTTTCATTTTCCACCCCACAGGGTATATTCAGTAGAAGAGAACACCGTAGTCATATCCGCTGCTTCTTATCAAGACCAAGTATACACATTTGTATAATTTTTGTATCTGAACATATAGAGGCACAGTACTGTACATGGATGTAATATTGGGGATGTATTTATTTAAAATAAATTGATACGTAAATGAAATATGAAAATGGAATGGTAAATAGGTGAGAGGTGATTAACACCGAATCATAGCCCAACTGTTTAGTAGTGTAACTGTTCATGACGGGTAAAAAAATTAAAAAGCGAAAAATTTACTCTGATTTTTAGGTAATTTTGGGTCGTGATAGAAAAGGTGGTATCAGAGCAGAGTTGGCCTGATATGAGTCGGTGTTAGTGGTTAAGTAAATTTACATCCCCATGTACTGTGCATTGTTTAGATACAATTGTATATATCAAGATGGAACTGCAGCTAAGAATTTAGTTTTGAATGCGAGAATCTAGTTTTTATAACTAATAGCCGCTATGGTAGAAGGGCGAGTACACATGCTCGAGGCTGTAGAGATCGGCCTGAGAGTCCAATGAGTCGTCACATGAGACTCAAGATGAGAGTGAGGTGGAGGCTGATGTTGAGCATACTCCACAGGGTCCTATAAAGAGACCAAACAGTATTGAGACACGCTCCGAGAGGATGGAGTGAAGGGTAGAAAATATTTTGGAGTTGTTTACTCAGTTTATGCAGGTAGTTGAGGAAAGGTAGGGTAAAGCCTAAACAGATGCCTCAGACTATAGAGATTTTCACACTCCTCTAGTATTTAGCTAAGTAAAGAAACCTATAGTTGTTGAGGACTGGGTGTATGAGATAGCGAAGTTGTTTGGATTCTTTCGGTGTATGTCGACTGAGAAGGTGACTTTTAAATACGTTTATGTTGGAGGCGAGACGGAGCATTGATGAAATTTCGCTCGACCTATCTGAATAGTTAGACGTCCAAAGTTGACATGAGAAATATTTTTGGATGTATTCCGGTGACAGAATATTTTGGATACTACTTAAGGGAAATTATAGGTAAAATTTCTTACATTGACCCAGAGACACTAGTTTATTGATGAGTATGAAACTCAATTTATATCTCTGGGCAGGTGTGAACCTGACACTATGGGCAGTGAGAGTCGAAAAGCCCAAAAGTTCATGGAAGGTCTCAAATTTTTTATTAGAGTCCGATTGGCTCACTACCTGTGTCGAGGCAGTGCGTAGAATACAGTTGCTTGAAGAAGATCATGAGTTGTACGCCTCTGAGATTGAAAAAGGTAGTAAGGGTCGAAATGGAGACAGAAGAAAATAAAGAATGACAGAGATATCAGAGTGGGAAAAAGACCAGTTGGTAAGACATTAGAGCTGATGAGTCATGGGGTAAGATGATTGGTAAGGCCCCAGTGTGTTCAATTTTAACACTTATTAGGGGTATTGTGATTGGAGAATCCCGACCTGTTACGAAGCAGTGTAGCAGTGTAAGCAGAGTTAGCAGTGTAAGCAGTGTAAGATGTGTGGTAGATACCACGAAAGTAGGGCCTACGCCTACACTTTATTGACTAAAATAGGCGTTAAGTGTGGTAAGACAGGCCACTTAATTAATGATTGCTCAGAGTTGAGTCAGATTGCCTCATAGAAGGGCAAAGAGACAGAGAAAACCATATTGATATCTTTGCACTGAAAAAGGGAGGACACAACTGAAGAGAAAGGGAAACTAGGCTGTTAGACGAGGGCGAGTGTATGCCTTAGACCAGGACATTACTGATGTTTCATATGATGTGGTGAAAGATACCACACTGGTTACAAATAAAGAAGTAATTATTTTAATTGATCCTAGTGCCATGTATTTAGTCATACCGCCTTCATTTGAATATAAGTTAGTAAAAGACGTGAATGCCTACATCCGTGGGCACAATGCTGATAGTTAGTACACCAACGAAGGAGGGTTAATTAACGAAATAATTATGAAGAGATCATAATTCGAAAACGGGGGAAGAAGTATAAGTCAGCCGATTTTATTCAATGGAATATGAATAATTTAAAGTAATAATTGAGAATAAAAATTGGTCGGCTGCAAAATATGATGTTTAGAGTTCTATTCTTAGACAATTCTGTTTTACCCCTGAAAAGTATACTGTAAGTTTTGACAAGTAATAAAAGGGGTGTAGCGATTGAAATTAAAGGAGTAAATGATTGTACTCACGGAATGAGTAATGACAGAGTTTGTTATAAGTGATATACGAAAGGAGATAAGCTTTTAGATGTGATAGATCCTGAATACAAAATCTATTAGAAAAAGAGGCGTATGCAAGGTAAGAATATCTATGATACGTGAAGTAATTTGGATTAAAGCAATTAGTAACGAATATGAATTGTGACTACATGGACTGATATGTAAAGTAATTGTGGTCAAGTCTAAGGGTTAATAAAGGTATTTCAAAATACCTCCCCGCCTGAAGACTTGATATCGTCTAGAAATATATATATAATCTATGACTTGAAATCGACCGTGATAAGATATATACATTTAAAATTAGGGTACCTTTATTGGTACGATAAGAAATATAGAATTCGATTAATCGTGAAGGTTTAAAAAAATTAATTAAAATTTTATAAAAGCCGTTAATATAAGAAAAAGGAAATGACGTAGGTTAGTATCTTGAACGGAAGCGATTTTGAAAGAACATTATATGTTTATGCATACATAAGTCAAGGATATGGGTAATTGAAATATTCAATGGAACTCAACTACGACAAGTTATTTAAACTTTACCTGGACCGATTTGTTATCATCCATATTGATGATATTTTGGGTGTATTTACAGTCCAGGGAAAATTATAAGCAACAATTGGAAATTGTTTTTACAGATGATTTGTTGAGAGTTCTTGAAATGGATTACTTTGTTGACACGTTTAACTTAGAAAAAGTTGTATTTGAATGAGATGATAGACGTGACAGGAGCTTTGGTGTACTGAAGTAATAAACTGACCACCGCATTTATTCTCACCATATCCAACAAATTAAGATGTTTCTCATGAGTCTATGGATACCTAAAAATAATGAATGGACTGTGTATTGATGCAAAAGGGGAAGATAGTCAATTATGAATCCAGACAACTCAAGGATCATGAAAGGACTATCCGGCCCATGATTTAAAGTTGACAGCGATAGTGGTTGTATTGAGTATATGACACTACTATGTATACGGTGAGAAATTTCAGGTATGCACTGATCATAAAAACCCCGAGTATCTGTTTCACAGAAAGAGTCGGATATGAGAATAAAAAGGGTTAGAGCTTCTAAGAGATTATGATTGTGGAGATTATACCACCCAGGAAAGGCTAATATAATGGCTAATGCCTTGAGCAAAAGAGCCTCGGGATGCTATTACATATGATGGTCAGGGAGCATGAGCTACTGAGCAGTTGTAAGCCTCAGTAGTGATGTGATCCCCTCTGATGATGATAGTGATTGTGTGACAGCTAGCCTGAGATTAGAACCGAATTTGAGTGACCGAATTTGACAGGCTTAGCGTGATGATCGGCAGGGTGTCGATAGTATGGGTCAGATTCATATGGGTACAGTGACAGAGTTCACAAAGAGAGATAATGGCTTACTGAGGTTCAGAGACAGTATAATAATATAAGTGCTCCCTAGGACCACAATGATGATATAATGTTATTGCCAGAAGCTCATTCTTCGGGAGATACAGTGCATCCGAGAAGTAATAAATATATATCGAAATCTTAGAAAATGGTATTGGTGGTTAGATGTGAAAAGAGATATTGTAGATATTGTAGAAAAGTGTCTCGCATGTCAGCAAAGTAAGGTAGAACAATAGAAGTTTACAAGGTTATTACAATTTCTACCTATATTGACATGGAAATGGGAACAAGTTACCATGAATATTGTGATGGGTTAGAGAAGAATCGAATGAATCATGAGGCTATTTGGGTGATAGCCGATAAATTGACTAAGTTTACCCACCTTTTGGTTATGAAATCCCCAGATACTCTGAGTGTATAGGCGGATTTATGTGTAAGAGAGATTGTTGAACAGTATGTAGCGTTCCAGTGAGCATGGTATCAGATAGGGATTCCCGCTTCACTTTCCACTTCAGGGAATAATTTTTGAAAGCTAAGGGAACCCGATTCAGTGTTAGCATAGCTTCCCATCCTCAGACAGATGGTCAGTCAGAGAGGACTGTATAGGTTCTGGAGGATATGATGAGAGCGTGAGCCATTGATTTGATAAGCTCCTGGGATTATCAAT
The DNA here is from genome assembly GCA_033439115.1 of Firmiana major. NCBI lineage: Eukaryota > Viridiplantae > Streptophyta > Magnoliopsida > Malvales > Malvaceae > Firmiana > Firmiana major. The sequence goes on from CM065903.1 coordinate 41,818,840, forward strand.
TGTTACTAATTGAATTCGCCAATAATGACAGTTGTCACTTAAGTATCGGATGACTTCAGATGAGGCATTGTATGGCCATAAGGTTTGTTTCCCCGATTTGGATACGAAGAAGTAGGTGACAGATAGAAAATTATTCCCGAATTGGTAAGACAAACTTATGAGGATGTTCAGTTAATTGTGAATGATTAAGAACACCTCAGAGTAGATAGAAAAGCTATGTTGATAAGAGACGGAAACCATTGGAATTCACCGAGGGTAAATCAGTATTATTTGAAGTTACATGCCCTTAGGACATAGCATAAGGACGTAACGAGATCCGAAAAGAGATTGGACAAAATCGAAAACAAGGCCTGTAGGTTGGTATTACCACCTGAATTAGCAGGCGTCCACAATGTGTCCTATCTTATGATGCTTCGAAAATACTGTCTGGATCCAACATATGTAATCGGATATGAGCTCCAACAGCTTAGCTCAATGAAAGTATAACGTATGATTTGGAAAATCAATACGAGTATTAGACGGAAGGAGAAAGTGTTGAGGTTTAAGATGATCTCCCAAATTAAAGTATATTGGTTGTAGTACACTCCGAAAAAGTCACATAAGAGTTAAAGAGTATAATATGTGTCAAATATCCGGAGTGATTTATAGACTAACTTGGTTCTAATTTGGAGGACCAAATTTCTTAAGTAGGGGAGATTATGTAAGACCAAAATTTAGTTAAAAACACGAAATGAGTATGTTCGTGAAAGAAATGATTGAAATGGTCCCAAATTAAACGACTGAGATTTGGACTGGAAATAAGGATTTAATATACGAAATGAGTGAGTATTCGTGAAGGAAAGTCGAGTTAAATTAATCCCGAACACGTGCAAAGGCAAAACGGTCAAAAGATCGAAAGCCGGTATAATTCGACAGAAAAATTTAATTGAAAATAATGGATTTGAGAATCTTGATCAATAACAAAGAAATAATTAAATTTTAGATTAAATTCATCAAGATATGAATTTGCTGAAATTAATCGAACTTTTCGTTCAGGACAATATCCCGAAAATACGGAGAAAAATACCAAAAAGGGTTAAAAATATAATAAATAAATTAAATAAAATTATTTGGAATAAAAATTTGATTTTTTTAGATATTTTTGAATATTTTTGACTATTTTAATGAATAAAATAGTAATAAACTAATTTATAAATAATAATAAAAAAAGAATCAGAAATTGAAAGTTTCGGGGAGAGAGAAATACAAAGGAAACAGAAGCCAAAAATCGAGGAGACCACCGGCAAGTCACCGGCGGCCATAGACCAGGTGAGGGCTAGTGAAGGCGGCCCGACCTCGGGCGACTTCACAGCGCCGGCGACGCGCCGTGGAACTCGTCGGAGATCGACGAATCGGGGAGAGAAGTCGCGGGAGAAAGAGCTCTGATTGGCGATTACGACGCCGATTTGACCCCAACCACCAATCGTTGAAGGTTCCCCACATGATGCCGAGCAGATTGGTGGTGGCCACGGCCGACGAAACTAGCGGACGACACCAAAAATTATGGAAAGAGGAAATGGGTATCGACGGTGGAGAGAACAGGCCGGACCGGTGACTTTTCGACGGCCGTGGATGAAACCGAGGGCAGATATGAGAATCGGACAACCTAGCGGAGCTACTAGCGACAGAAACCAGTGGAGAACAGACCGACAAGGCACCAAACCGGTTGAACCGAACTGAACCGACGGTCTGAACCGGGTTGAACCGGACTGAACCAGTTTAGCCATGAAAGAAGAGAAAAAAGGAGAAAAAGAGAAAAAGGAAAAAGGGGAAGAATTTTTGGGGATACACCGGACTTCGGGTAAGTCGATACGAGGTCAAAAGTGACCGATTTGATTTTCGAGATATTTATTTAAATTATAATTGATCAAAAATTAACCCATAATTAAATATATAATTATGCAGTTTTACGACAAAGCCCGAACGAGAGCTGATTGAGCTTCGATTTTCATACCCCGCATCATATTGGGTAAGTATATTTTAATTACGATAATTATAGTCTTTAATATAGAGTTTCGATTATTTTACGGAATTTACGGATTAATTCTGTATAAAAAAGAATATTAATCGAAATTGCAACGTAATTACCGTAAATAGTGTACGGGTTATCCAATGAGTTTGGAACGAAACCTGATGATTATTAGTAAACTGAATGAGCCCAATAAACTCGAAGAAGGGATTTAATAAGTAGAAATGGGCTGAAAATGGGTCGAGGCCCATTATGGTGCAATTAGGCCCAATAAAGTAAAACGGGCCAGTACATTAGATTTGATCAGTAAATGTGATATACTGATAAAAATAAGCAAATTAACCCAAAAATATGTGGTTATATGCAGTTTTGTAGACTTGGTTGACGCGTAGTTGGACTGAGAGATCGAAACTTATCGAGACGAGATAAGTTTGTGCGTAAATCGAGGAAGGGAATTTTGTAGGTGCATAGAGATTTCTATACGTATTTTCAAGGGGATTCACAGGGCCTAGAATTTCTTAAAGTATCTAGAAACAAAATAATAATTTTTACGAAAATCGGGGCATAGGTGAATAAAGGAAAAAGGCGATATTACCCCTGGGAATAAAATTTAAAAAAGGGTAGTAAGGCAGATAAATTGCATGATTATCATGTTTTAATGTTTTATATGAATATATTGCTTTGATTTAAGTAACTATGCATATAGGTTGGTTGTTGATTTTATGAATTATACGAAAGGGTACCGGTTTGTACCGATTACGATTTTAAAAGATTTTTATCAAGATTGAGCCACCTATCATATTTACATGAGTAAAAAGAGTGCTAGAGTCTTACTCGTACTAAAGATTATTGATTTATTACTCATGAAAAGTCATACTGGAGCATTACTCGTACGAGAAATTTGTGTGAGCACAAAATCGTGCTGGAGCTTCGCTCGCACGAGATTTTAGATATCATGATATGCATAGCGTGGTGCTGGAGCTTCGCTCGAACTAGACATGAGTTGACATGCATATAGTCATGTGGAAGCCTCCTGTAGACTGTGTGTCGTAGAGAGTTGATATGCTCGCACGCATACTTTGAGACATGGGTTGGTTATCGACATAGTATTGGGGTGGATAAGACCTACGGCAGGTACCCCCAGACTATGATATGGGTCCACGGAGTACGATATACCGTTTATCTCACACAGAGTATGCTGTACCGTGCAGTCGTAATGACTCGATGATGTTACTTGATATTCTGGTGGGTAGGATTTGACCCTACCTCCCGTTGCAGTTGTGATGCCCCGCACACCGGGATCCGTGTAGCCTGGGATCACAGGGACAAATTATGGCCATAGTCCTCAATTTTCATACAGTAACCTACATGCCTCATATGATATCATATGATTTGAATAGACCAGGATGAACCCGAGGGAGGGGTAATGTCCCGATTTATGTTTTTAAATAAGATGCGATTTAATGAATCAAGATATTCTCGAGAGATGGGTTTGACCTTGATGAGGTTGTTTTATGATAAAACAAATAAATTTTAACACGATGAGTTTGTAATGAAACAAATAATTTTTAATTCGACGAGCATGAGATGTCATACATGATGATTTTCCATGTTTGATTTATATGTCAATTTCATGATTTCTCTTATATGATATAAACATACATGTGGCATCGTTTTAGTCTTACCTCATGCTCCAAATATAAAGGATTTTATATCATGACATTATGTGACGGCCAACCCCTGCCCGGCCAACCCCTGCCAACGGCCATGGCAACCAAGCCCAGGTCCACTGACCCGCAAGGCCCATCGACAACGTTGGTGGTCTAACAACGGGTGGTCAAACAACGCCAACAACATCCACGTATTGTCCGCTTTGGGCCGAGGCCCGCACGGCTTTGTTTCATTCAGGGAAATTCCCCTCAGAACGCGTCCTCAGTGGTTCGAACTCGGGTAAACACCCTTGTTCTTGCCACTGATGATGCCATTGAGCCAGTTGGCTCATTGGCATCATCAGTGGCAAGAACAAGGGTGTTTAACCGAGTTCGAACCACTGAGGACGCGTTCTGAGGGGAATTTCCCTGAATGAAACAAAGCCGTGCGGGCCTCGGCCCAAAGCGGACAATACGTGGATGTTGTTGGCGTTGTTTGACCACCCGTTGTTAGACCACCAACGTTGTCGATGGGCCTTGCGGGTCAGTGGACCTGGGCTTGGTTGCCATGGCCGTTGGCAGGGGTTGGCCGGGCAGGGGTTGGCCGTCACAATAAAAAACGCACATTTTTATTGTGACGGCAAACCCCTGCCCGGCCAACCCCTACCCGGCCAACCCCTGCCAATGGCCATGGCAACCCTTCTTGGGCCCATCGACAACGTTGGTGGTCCAACAACGGGTGGTCAAACAACGCCAACAAGTCCAACGTATTGTCCGCTTTGGGTCGAGGCCCGCACGGCTTTGTTTCATTCAGGGAAATTCCCCTCAGAACGCATCCTCAGTGGTTCGAACTTGGGTAAACACCCTTGTTCTTGCCACTGATGATGCCAATGAGCCAACTGGCTCATTGGCATCATCTGTGGCAAGAACAAGGGTGTTTACCCGAGTTCAAACCACAACTGGCTCATTGGCATCATCAGTGGCAAGAACAAGGGTGTTTACCCGAGTTCGAACCACTGAGGGCGCGTTCTGAGGGGAATTTCCCTGAATGAAACAAAGCTGTGCGGGCCTCGGCCCAAAGCGGACAATACGTGGATGTTGTTGGCGTTGTTTGACCACCCGTTGTTAGACCACCAACGTTGTCGATGGGCCTTGCGGGTCAGTGGACCTGGGCTTGGTTGCCATGGCCGTTGGCAGGGGTTGGCCGGGCAGGGGTTGGCCGTCACACATTATCAGCACGTAGATAGTATAGTTATCTACCTGCTTATATTATTGCCTTACTGAGCTGTTTATGCTCACCCTTTCATTTTCCACCCCACAGGGTATATTCAGTAGAAGAGAACGACAGTAGTCATATCCGCTGCTTCTTATCAAGACCAGGTATACACATTTGTATAATTTTTGTATCTGAACATATAGAGGCACAGTACTATACATGGATGTAATATTGGGGATATATTTATTTAAAATAAATTGATATGTAAATGAAACATGAAAATAGAATGGTAAATAGGTGAAAGGTGACTAACACCCAACTGTTTAGTAGTGTAACTGTTTACGACGGGTAAGAAAATTAAAAAGCGAAAAATTTACTTTGATTTTTAGGTAATTTGGGTCGTGATACTCTCTGATGAAATGCTCATAGGTGCCCCATGCAATCGAGCTATCTCTCTCACATACAACTCTGCTAAAGCACTCAAGGAGTCTGTATTTCTTATGGCTAGGAAGTGGGCACTCTTAGTCAATCTGTCTACGATCACCCAGATTGCATCATGCCCTTTGCTAGTCCTTGGTAAACCCATGATGAAATCCATAGTAATGTGCTCCTCTTTTCAAGTAGGCACTAGAAGAGACTTAAGTAGTCCTGCTGGTCTTTGGTGTTCGATCTTAATTTGTTGGCAAATCAGACACTTGGCCATAAACTCAGCTACATCTATTTTCATACCAACCCACCAATACACCTTCCGTAAATCCTGGTACATCTTAGTGCTTCTCGGGTGCATGGTGTACCGAGAACAATGGGACTCCTTTAAGATCCTTTGCCGTAGGGCATCATCATTTGGGACACATATACGGCCCCTAAATCTCATTAACCCATCCTCACCGACCATAAAGTTTGACTGTACGTCCTGTACTGCCTAATTAACCATATCTAATAACTTCTGATCACCCCTCTGTCCAGTTCTGATCTGATCAAGTATACTAGGTTCAATCTACAAACTAGCTATGAACCCAACATCTGTTGTCTCCACACTAACACTAAGCTCGACAAACTGCTCTAGCAACTCCCATTCTCTAACCATCATAAAAGAAATCATCCCCTTCCAGCTTAAAGCATCTGCCACTATGTTTGTCTTGCCCGAGTGATACAGAATCTCACAATCATAATCCTTAAGGAGCTCTATCCACCGTCTCTATCTCATATTTAGCTTATTCTGATCAAATATATACTTCAAGCTCTTATGGTCAATAAAAATCTAAAATCTCTCTCCATACAGATAATGCCGCCATATTTTCAAAGCAAAAACAACCGCGGCTAACTCTAAGTCATGGGTGAGGTAATTCCTTTCATGGTTCTTAATCTGTCGAGAACCATATGCAACCACTCTCCCATGCTTCATAAGTACACACCCCAAGCCCTAGTATGATGCATCACTGTATACTGCATAGCCTCCAGACCCACTAGGAATGGTTAAGACTTGGGCAGTAGTCAGCCTCTTCTTGAGTTCTTCAAAACTCTACTCATAATGATCAATCCACTTGAATGGAACATCCTTGCGTATCAGCTTAGTCAGTGAAGTGGTAATCTTAGAGAAACCTTCTACAAACCTCCTGTAGTATCCAGCTAGTCCCAAAAAACTCCGAATTTCTATAATAGTTTTTCGTCTCTCCCAATTGAGTACTGCCTCAACCTTAGACGGATCCACTGACACCCCGTGTTTAGAAATAACATGGCCTAGAAATGCTATCTACTCCAACCAAAACTCACACTTATCCAACTTCCCATACAACTACTTTTCTCTGAGAGTTCGGAGCACTACTCTCAACTGCTGCTCATGCTCCTCTCGGGACTTTCAGTAGATCAGAATATCGTCGATGAAAACAATGACGAACCGATCTAGATACTCCTGAAACACCTCATTCTCAGGCTCATGAATGCAGCTGGGGCATTAGTTAGACCAAAGGGCATCACACGAAACTCAGAGTGGCCATATCTCATTCTGAAGGCCATCTTTGGAACATCCTCCCTCCTAATCCTCAATTGGTGATAGCCCGACCTCAGGTCAATCTTCAAGAACACCGTAGCCCCTCTTAGCTTATCAAATAGATCATCTATTCTGGGAAAGGGATACTTGTTCTTAATTGTGGCTTTGTTCAGCAGCTTGTAGTCTATACATAACCTGAGACTACCATCTTTCTTTCACACAAATAATATCGGAGCTCCCCACGGGGATACACTTGGCCTAATGAACCCTTTGTCTAGCAAGTCTTGCAACTGCTTCTTTAATTCCTCAAGTTCAACAAGGGCCATCTGATAAGGAGACTTCGAGATTGGCTGCGTTTCTGGTGCCAAATCTATCATGAATTCTAACTCACTTTTCGGTGGTAGTCCTGGTAGTTCATCAGGAAACACATCCGAGAACTCGCATACCACTAGTATGTCTTGAATAGTTGGACATCCCGACTAGTATCGAGGATGAATGCAACATAACCTTCACATTAACAATTCATAAAAAATTTTCATTAATTGTCAAAATCATAAAATTTATTCCTTCATTGCAAAGCATACATTAAACTTACTAGGTAAGGAGAAGGTTACAGTCTTAGAATAGTAATCTAAACTTACATGGTTAGTGGCTAGCTAATCCATACCCAAAATTACATCAAAGCCATACATGCTCAACAAGATTAGATCTGCTAATATGAACCTATCTCCTACCTTGATTTCATAATTCCTACACACCATATCAATCTTTTGTGATTTATACATGGGTGTTCTAATTTGTAACGTAAAGTCTAAAGATTCAGGCTTAACATGCAATTGACGTGCAAATTATGGTGATATGAAAGAGTAGGTGGAACCTGAATCAAACAATACTTGTGCCTCATGATTGCAAATTGAAAGCTTACCCTGAATGGTCTCAGTGGAGGTATCAGCAGTCTCTTTATCCAAGGCATAGACCCTTCCATGCGTGACAAGCTTCTTACCCTTCTCTGCTGCGGTAGCCTGTCTATGTGGATTTTGTCTTTAGGAGCTTACCTATCAAGTTGCCATGGTGGCTCTGGGTGTTATGGAACCTAGTTATGTGGGCAATCTCTCATTATATGTCCCTTTTGCCCACACACAAAGTAGCTCCCGATGGTCAAAAGGCACACACCTCCATGAAGCTTTCCACACTATTTGCACACTGGCCTATACTGTTGCGGACCTCTAACAATCTGAGGAGCAAGTACTGGAATGATGGGTCTATCAACTCTAGGCCGAAACTTATCTGTCCTCTGCCTCTTTGGTTGACCCCTCCTAAAATCCTGTCTCACAAACTCTGTCTGCTTACTCTTATCCCTGCTCTTTCCCTTAAGGCCATACTCCACCTGTGTGACATTTAGGCCTCTCTCGACCATCTGTGCTCTACCTAGTGCATCCTAAAATTTTGTAATCCATAACCCCAAAAGACGGTCTCTGATAGCTGGCTTTAATCCTGCTAAGAACCTCTCAGTCCGACGTTCTTCATTCTGAAAAATCTTTGAATCATACCTCATCAGCATGGTGAACTTACTTTCGTACTCATCCATAGTCATACTGCCCTGTACCAAATTCAGAAAGTCCATCCTCAACTTCTGCTAGGCAGCTAGTGGGACATACTGCTTCCTAAAAGCTGTGGAGAATGCATCCCAACTAATCACCGGATGCTGAGCAGTCAGAAGGACCTTGGTGGATCCCCACCAATACTTTGCTTGGCCCTGTAGCATGTAGGTGACCATGGAAACCTTCTCAACATCCGAACACCCCAAAAAATCAAAGATCTTCCCGAGGCTCACCAGCCACTCTTCAGCCTCTGCTGGGTTCTTAATTCCCTTGAATGCTTGAGGCCTTATCTTCAGGAAATCCCTCATCCTACCTGTATCCCTCTCCTCCCTACGGGTCTGTACAGGAGGCTGAGGTGCCATAGGTACTGGAGGAACTTGTGGAGGAGGAGGTGGTGGTGCTTGTGGAGGAGTTGGCATCGGATTAAGAGTTGGTGTCTTGCCAGCTGAATCAGAAATGTTTGCCCCTAGGTGTTGGGCAACCATGGCAGCAATCGACTCCAAACCTTGCTCGAGGCGCTGCTCTAAACGCTGCTCGAGCTGAGCCATACGAGTATTAGGACTCTCTGGCTCCGGTGGAGGAGGTGGAGGTGGCTAAGCCTGCCTTCGAGGACGTCTGTGTCTTCCCCTCATCGTGCAGTGATCTAATACCTATGCGTAATTCCAAAGATCAAACCTTAAAGTTATTAGGTATACATTACCTACAACCAGACAAGAACAGACATTGAGATGTAATTTAATCCTTATTTTTAACACTGACAGTACTAGACAACCTTCGCTCTGATACCCCTTAAACTGTAACGACCCATGACCCTTGAAAATCGGGGGAAAAATTTTTTTTGAATTTATTTTACCCACTTATTCCCTAATTCACTTAGGTTGTATTCCTGTGCAGTGACAAAACACTTTTCCTAATTCTTTACTCGTAATTATAATTAAGTTCCATATTTTAACATATATGATCGATAGAAATTTCGACAGCATAACGGCTTATATATAGGCCTACCCACCTGCAAATCAGTTGTTTTTGACAATCCTAGATATCCACAACTGCCAAGCATACTTTTTAAATCCATCTTTACCACTCAATACATCTATTTCGATTTAATACTAGTCATCTCAAAATATAATCCCAAAATAATATTGTTCAAATAGTTTCCTTACAAAATTACATCCTAACTGATATTTCCAATATGTGTGTCTGTGCATACAATTATGTCTGGTACAGGAATGTAAATGTATACCTTTCGCGTGTATAAAAGTAGCCTAGGGTAGCTCTTCCCACCAGTCTACGTCATGTACGCGGCAGGTAGCGTCTATAGATTCATTGCAAATGATTTGAAGGTAGAGGGGTGAGCTTTTAGGGAAAAGCCCAGTAAGATAATATTATTCAAACAGTTCTGATATATAAAAGCATTTGAAGTTGTTCATAGAACGAAACTTGATGCAATACATAAATTTCCACTTCATGCATAATCGTCATAAAGCATGCGTGTCATTAAAACCATTAACATGCTTAACCATTTTCATGAACATTTCATAAATCATTTCGTAAACATATCCTGAATACTTTATAGTCATTTCGTAAACATCTCATGAATATTTCATAATCATTTCATAACCATTTCATGAATATTTCATAATCATTTTATAAACATTTCGTGCATATTTCATAAAGCATATCGGTCGTAACCGATTATCGTATATATCATGAAAACATATAATCATTCATCATAGTCGATTTTCATAATTAAATCGAGGAGACTAGGCTATAACTAAGTCATGCGATACGTGTCATTCTCCGTAGAGAGTCATTATACCTATGGCCATGGTAAGTGGGCTGTAGACTGGATCAGGGTCGTACAGCCCTTTCGTAAAATATGGGTAGTATCTATCTTACTTACATTCACTAGCACTTAGCTAGGACACGGGCACCAGTGGCACTCTCCGTGTAGGAAACATAATTGCGTGCTGCGCGGGTACGAGATACTACCGAAAATATCTTCGTAAACCACCAGTAGCACGACATCATATATACAGTTTGAGTCAAGTGCTAAAGGGGCCTACGTACCGGCACTCAAGTGGTAGAGCTGAAACACCACAAGAAGTAACCATGCATGAAGCCTATAGTCTCAAAACATCTTTTCTTTTTCTTAAATACTTTTGAAAATGTCAAAAGTTCCATTTCAAAGCATAAATATAGGTTTTCAAGCCATCATAAAACTTCCATGCATTTTCATAATTCGAAAGTTTATTTCATAAACATAGATGTTCTAGCGAACATTTTGTAAAACGAAATCATGTTTCGTAAATAGTTTTGCAAGTATGGAAGCAATGATAAATCATTTCAAATCATATGCTCTTTCATAAAATCATTTATCAGTGAAACAAGAATGCATTATCAGAACTAAGTTAAATAATACCCCTTACCTCGATTTATTGGATATCCTGAATTCGAACGGTAACGCCTCATGGTACCACCTTTAATTCCTTCTAAAATCACCTACACCGAAATCGTTTACTTAGCATCTTATTCATGCAAATTATCCAAATTACGTTAAAATCGTAACATATCGTCACTACTGTGTGTGTACATATTATTGTATATACTTAGGCCAACACGCACGTTTATATATTTCTTTACTATTTATATATTTTGTACCTACAAGTATTAACATATACCTTTATTATATACATCCACATGTATATACGCATAAATATATATATATATATATATACACTCCTATATGTATATATATATATATATATATATACATACTTTTATTTGTTTTCATGTTTCCCTATCTCATATATATGCATTCTTTGAATATACATATACTAGCACACATTCATCTTATATACCCCCACATGTATATGCACCTAAATAATTATATACACACACACACACACACATATATATATATATATATATATATATATATACACTCCTATATATATTATTATTGTTTTCCATTTTTTTTCTTATCACATATACATACATATTTGCCTACTCCTCATCATTCGCATTTTTTGTCTACTTCTCATTTATTCTTGGGTTTTGTCGATTCAAGATTTGTTTTAAGCTACCCATAAGAATTTCTTTTCTCTACTTTCCTCTTCATCGTCAAAATGACCCAAATCTATCATCCACAAAATAACCGAATACAATTTTATCATCTTCAATCTTCATTTCAATTCATGATAATTTAACTTCTAATGTCTAATTTCTTGCTTAATTTTCAAAATCCCCGAATCTGTCAATTTAATCCCTGGTCCCTAATTTCTTCCAAAAAAAAAATCAAATTTCAATTAATTCATACAACATCATGCTTCCATAATACAATTTATACATACATTAAACCAAATAAAGCTTGGGTTTTTTACCTAGGGATCAACTGGTACAAGGATGGGGAAACAGAAATTGGGAAATTTATTTGTGTTTTTTTTTGACACTGTAGTGTCAAAAATAGGGGTGGTCGGACGGGGAAGGACAGGGGAGGGAGGTTGCCGGGTTCGGGTTCAGTGGTGGCCGGCATCGGGTCTCCCTGTAGCTGCAGTCCGTGAACAGAGGAAAAATCCCTCTATTTCCGTTTTTGATTCCAGGAGAGGGGAGAGGGAGAAGGAAAGGAATGGTCACCGGTGGTTAGAGGAAGAAGGCTGCTCGAAGTCTGGGCAATGCGAGGCTGCCGACTGTCTCTGGTTCAGTTGCTGGTCTGATGAAAGAAAGAGGAAGGAGCTCTGGTTCGGTGAATAGCGAGGGGAAAAAAGGAAAGGAGGCCGATCGTCGTTGGCTTGGGGCTCGGTTCGGTCGCCGACGGTGAAGACGTGGATGGCAGGCGAACGATAGGGAAGAAAGGCTTGGCCGGTGGTAGTAGAGAAGAGGAACCGAGGGGGGTTTGGTTTTCTCTTTAGAATCACGCGATTGTCGCGCGATCCTATTTTTTTTCCTTTTCTGTTTAGGTTTTTTTTTATTTTCATTTTTATTATATATATATTATTTATATATATATCTATTTATATTTATATTTATATTTTTTATTTTTATTATATATGTTATATTTGTATTTTTATATATATGTATATTTTCAATTATATTTTCATTCTTGGACAATTACATGTATATACATTTATTGTAATTATTTTTATCCTTCAATTTTTTTTTCAACTTAACAAATATATATATATATATATATTCACATATTTCCCTATATCATATTTCCATTTATTATATATTTATTTTTTGTTTAATTTAAATACAGAAAATTTGCGATGTTTACAGAATGTTTTGAATTATGAAAAGTAAGTAAGTAAGCTTTGTTAAAGTGAGTGAGTAAGTAAGTATGTATACTTTGTTAAAGTAAGTAAGTATGTATGTTTTTTTTTTCTCAAAGTAATTACTAATTTTGTTAAAGTAAGTGAGTAATCATATATGATTTGAATAAGGTAAGTATGAAAACTTTTTGAACGCATGATGATCATGATTTTCAACATGTTTTAGAGTTGTCAGGATTATTTTAAATGTTTTCCTTACTAGGCTTTTTTAGAAGCTCATCCCTCTCTTTCTCAATTTTAGATTACCTGAAGTGATATTGTTTTCAGCTATTCGCGAAGTACACGAGTTAGACTGGTGTATTTTGAGTCTCCACAGGCAACCTTTGGTACACGCTAAGGTATATTGTCCGATGTTTATTTCTAGACATTGTATTGTATAGATATTGGTTTGTAAAAACTTTTAGGATGTAATCTATTATTATGGATTTCTATATAAATGGTTTTGGAAGAAAATGAATGAATGAAATATTTTGATAATATTAAGTATGGGGACAACTTGGTTAGCTGAGAAGTATGGTAAATCAGGAGATAATAAGTTTAAGAAAAAAAAAACTGCTTGAGGTAGGTTAAAGTATAAGAGGTTATGCTACCGAATTTAAAACAAACTTAAATTATTAAAAGATTAAGAAAAGAAAGAAATGAAGTAACCAACACTGTACAAGAACGTAACTTAAGTAAGAAACTAAGTATTAAAAGAAAAAAAAGCTAGCCACAATGTCTCTGTTTCCTGGGGGTACACGAAGCAAGATTAATTTCGCTTATTCATGATCAATTCAATTAGACCCCTGAAGTGGATTTCCCTAAAGAAAAGAATCAAATGATTTTCTTTTATATTAAAAATATTCAGAGATTATGACATAGCCCGTCTTAAGTTACCTAGACGTGTTAACCCAAGTGCACGGGTCGTACAAGTAATAATGAGATTTGAGTCTCGGATTATCGTCCCATAGAGAATCTAATTAGCCTAACTAAGTACCGGTTAATTTTACCTTAAGTATAACCTAGAAAATTGTGAAAATTCAATGGGTGATCTACAAGGCTTAAATTAAAAAGGTATTGAAAAACAATAAAAATAAAAATTATAAAATAAATAAAACAAAACTAAAATTACTTACCGAGCTCCTAGCAAATAAAAACAATAATTTGTAAAAGAAAAATACTAAAATTAAATTAATCAGTGAAAAAAATATCAAGATGCAAATATAAGAAAATGTAAATTAAAATGAATAAAACTAGATAATTCTAATATGAAACTAAAAATTGCATGTATTAAATTTATTGCAACATAGTCTATAACCTATGGTCTAATTCTATTCCTAAACCTAACTCTAAATCTAAAATGGTGACTCTAATTAAATGTAACTCTAACTAATTACTAACTTAATAAAATGTCTAAATAAATAATAAAATAAAATCTAAATAATGCATGAGGAATAAATATTTTTTTTGGATTTTAAATTTAAAATGAAAACTAAGTTAAGAATGCATAAAATAATTCTACCATTTATTTAATTCTAACTGCAATATATGAGTACTACACTTAAAATTAAATCTTAAAAATTAAGTTTTAAACTAAAAAGCAAAGAAATTTTAGCTAACATGAAAATTAATTCAAAAATCTAATTTTAACCTAAGCTAACAAATAATAATAAAAGAAACAACATTTAGTAAATAATATAAAAGCATGAAAATTAAATTAAGAAAATTTCCATAATGCAAAACAAGCCCTTGTACTGTTTATCGATAAGCAGCCTGTGCTGTGCATTGTACAGTGCTCCACAAACCACTTGCATTGTACACAACCTTTCTACACTCCAGTGCTACCCTTGCCGACGCCTGCATACATTCATTATGCAGACTGCTTCCTCGTCCTTGATCCGTATCTTCAGCAGCAACCATGATTTTCTTCAGTCCAAGCTGTACCCAGCCGGTCATGCACATCATCTGCAACCCACGTCCTTGCTATGTACCCCTTGCACAGCAGCTCTGTCCTGCTGCTCTACTTCGCAAGTCCCAGCAACACACGCCCGAGCAAAATAATTCTTCAACTTTGGTTATGCTTGGGCTTACATGTGCTTCACGCACCATATCAGGCTTGCAGAAAACAACAGCTAACCAACAAGTTCATCCAACCTTCAACCAGTCCAACCTCCGGCAACAAGGCGACAGTAGAGAATCGAAATAGAAAGGTAAATTGAACAAGATGTAAAGGAATTTAAATCAGCATTTAACAAAGAACTGGAATAATGAACAACAGATGAACAATACAAATAAATGAAAACAGAGCAAAGCAACGGGGATGTGTGTGTTCCCTATCTACTACAACAACGCGTTCCAGCTTGGTTCTATACCGACGCTAGCTGTTGCCTCAATTAGCATGTCCAGCCATTCAACATCTCAGCATAATAGCAACAAGCCCCTAAGATCCACATAGTAATAGAAACCCGATTAGTAAAGATAACACAAAATGAATAAAGAAACTAAGATGCAGTAGATTAAAATAATAAAACCGAAAAGAATGCATAAAAAGGATAACTTCTAATCATCAAAATAAAAGAAAATAAATTGCAAAGATAAATGCACATGCAGTAGTTCAACGATAACTAATATTAAGCTAACAATAGAGAAAGTAGTGAAAGAGGAAATGTAAAAATCCCTTAGCCCTTTTTCCTCGGCTCAGCCACTATCATTCACAGTCCAACAATGCAGGAACCATGTCCAGCCATTCAACAGCTCCGCTTAACAGCAACAAGCCTCTCGATACCACACATAACCAGCTCATGCTTCATCGCTCACACAACAGTGGCTTGAAGCACTACATCCAACGCTTTTCTTAGTTCTTGCAAATGGTAGCCGAACAACACCAACAGCTGACCTATAAATATAAAGAGACTAAAATAGAATCCACAACAAAGCCTAAAGAAATTAAAAGAGAAAGTAGAATGCAACAGGATATAAAGGAGATGCTAAAACAGAGCACAATCGATGTTGAAAGCTCTGGGATTCCTACGAACTGATTGATGAAGTAAATAAAATAGCTAATGTAAGATAAACCAAGTATAGAATAAATGTGCAGGAAGTGAAAATGAAAAAATTGGCAATCAGTTCCAACATTATAAAAGATATCATGAAGTAAAATAGGTGGAACCGAGATTGGAAAAGAGGTTACTTAAAAACTGTTTCAATAAGATAGTCTTAAGTATGCCATGAACAATATCAAAATGAAAAAAAATGATTTTAATGGCTGCCAATAAAACCAACAGGAAAGCTTGAAGAAACTAGGATTTCAATTGCTACTATTCTACTTATACCTACTTGGATTTCAATTGCTCATCATATTCTATTTATACATAAAATTGGAGGTACAATTGTAATTTCAAATCCTAGATGAGTTGGCATTACTTGGCCACTTGTCTTCATACCATTGGCTTCTAGAGAAGGTATTTCCATGTCACTTGTCTTCTTGTCCACTTGGATGTGCGAGGTGGCATGGCATGTGTCTTCCAGAAGGTGGGCATGGTGTCCGTCGATCTTATCCTACCTAGGCGAATAAAATATTAACACCCAGCATCACACGTGTCCAGACGAATGGTGACTTAGACTGCGAAATGGTAGTGGTCTAGTCTCTTTTAGCCCATTTTTAGCCCATTTTTAGCCCATTTTCTATCGAAACGACTGAAATTCATCTGGATTTAATTTAACTGTGTACAAGAGAATTTTAATTAAATTAAGGGGTAATTAATAAAATAATATGGGGATTAAAATAATTAATTATGAAATTAAGCACAAATAATTCTATTTCAAGAATTATCAGATTGTAACTGTCACGACCCATTTTTACATAAAATCGCTACAAATTTTCACTTTTTTCCTTTCCTTTTCAGGTCGTGAACATTCTCACCACTAAACAGTTGGGCTATGAGTCAGTATTAGTCACCCTTTACCATCTACTATGCCATCTATCTTTTAATTTATTTAAAAGCAAACACGTATACTTTATAATTGAGGTTCTAGACTTATACGTGTTTACTAATATTTACATCCTCCATATTACATTCCAAAATGATTATTGTGCTATTATATGTTTAGATACAAAATGATACCAGTGTGTATACCTCTCGGTGATGGGAAGCAGCGGATACCAAGATGCAAGTCCTCAACCACTCACTAACTACTGTGTGCTCTTTGTAGAGGGGGAAAATGAAAAGGATGAACTCACTAGCTCAGTAAGGCAATAATGCAAACAAGTAGAGAACTACACTATCTACGTTCTTATAATATCATGATATAAAATCGTGTACATTTAGAGCATGAGGAAATAGATAAAACTATGCCACACGTGTGTAAATATATCATGTACTGCAAAACATGAAAGCAGGCATAAAAGCATGGAAAGTCATCATGTAAAACGTCTCATACCTAGCATGTCAACTTATCATAAAAAAATACATCATCCATTAAAAACATCCCACAAGGTTCGACCCCTTCCTCGGGTCTACCCTAGATAACACAAATCATGTTTAGTGCATATAAAATCATATGATATCATGTGAGACAGGGGGTCACTATATACAATTGAGGACTCTGCTGGCCAACTATGTCCCTATCATCTCAGACCATATGGATCTCGGTGTGCGGGGCATCACACTGTAATTGGAGGTAGGTTAAATCCTACCCGTCAAAACATAAATCAACATCATCACCACACGATATAACGTACTCCATGTGATATAGACGGTATAATATACTCCATGGACCCATATCACGATCGAGGGTACTTGTCGTACGTTTTATCTACCCAATACCGTGTATAGCCGACTCAGTCTCAAGTTCATGTGCGAGCATCTCATTTGTGTGACTAATAGTCTACACGAGGCATCCAGCACGGCTCGTATGAGTATCTCATCCGTGTGACACACAGTCTATACGAGGATCCAGCATGGCTCATTATATATCACAGTGTGAAAAGTCTAGTGCGAGCAAGGCTCTAGCACGATTTCATGCATACTTAGTAAAAATCCTCGTACAAGCAACGCTTCAGTACGACTTTATGCTAAATAAATAATGGTGAAATCATGTACGAGCAAAACTCCAATACAGTTACATGCATAAGAAATAATGAAACCTACGTACGAGCAAAAGCTCCAATATGGCTTGCATGCATCTCAACTAGAAATATGGTGCAAGCTAGGCTCAGCACATGTCATGCATGTTAAAATATCAAAATCCAGTGTGAGCAAGACTCTAGCATGATTTATACTCATATAAATTTGATACATGGCTCTATTTAGGTAAAACCCCTTTCAAAACTCAAAATCAGCACCGACACGTGCTATGTCATGCAAATCATGAAACAATTAGCCGACCTATCCTTGTTTTGCCTAAATCAAGGCATCACATCACATTAAAACATCTAAATCATGATATTCATTTAGTTTACAAGCCTTACTACCCTTTTCATAAAATTTACTCCTAGGGGCAAAATCATCTTTTTACACCGATGCCTCAATTTTTGTAAAATTATTATTATTTTATTTCTAGATACCTTAGAGAATTTCAAGCCTTGTAAATACCCTCAAAAATACGTGTATATACCTCTAGGTACTCACAAAATCCCCTTACCTTAAATCACTTTGATCACTCTGCCTTTTCCAACGCTGAGATTCCACGTGATCTGTTTTGCTCCCAATTAAATCTCCGGAGCTGCATATATTCATTTATTAGATTAAATACAATACTTCCATCTGTATTTCACTTTCATTGGGCTTAATTTAACTATTGGGCCAATTTACTCTTATGGGGCCCAATTACCCCTTAATGAGCCTTACTCAGTCTTAAACTCATTTTCACTTACTATTCAATTTATCTGGTCCTATTAGGCTCATCGAGCCCATTAACACTTATTGGGATTTTTCCTAGGCTCTTTGGATATCTCATTTTGTCATTTACGACAATCTATTTTCAATTTTAATCATGGGGCATTTTATACGAAAATTAATCTGTAACATATGCGATGAATTTCTAACTCTTATATTTATATAAGCTGTCGTAAATGAGATTCACTTACCCAAGATTCCATGATGGTACGTAAATCGAGACTAAC
Source organism: Firmiana major (assembly GCA_033439115.1). Taxonomy (NCBI): domain Eukaryota; kingdom Viridiplantae; phylum Streptophyta; class Magnoliopsida; order Malvales; family Malvaceae; genus Firmiana; species Firmiana major. The sequence continues at coordinate 41,837,738 of CM065903.1, forward strand.
TCGATTTCTAATTTGTCCTCAATTGTTACGCTATACATTTGTATAATTAAATCGGGTTAATTTCAATCAGATATATATATTCAAATAAATTTTCTAAAAATTAAAACGATCAATTCTGGTTGTTTACCGATTTATCCTTAGACCCGATGTGTCATCGAATTTTTCTTCCCATTTTTAATCTCTTTTTTTCTTCTTTTTTCTTTTTTTCTCTTTCCTGGCTGAACGGGTTCGGAACGGTTCAGTTCCACCATCGTCGGCTTCCACTTCTAGCTAGTCTGTATGGCTACGCGAAGCGTGGATCTGTGGTGGCCATGCTCGGATCGGTGGCGATCAGGCCAGTTTGGCCTTCTCCTTTTTCAGCATCACTGCCATCTCTCCTCCTCGTCGTTGCCAGCTGTTTCTCCGGTCGATTACTCTACCAATCGACGCGCCTGAACCTGGGGAACCTTCGATTAACCTGGTCGAGGGTCAAATCAGAGCCAACGCCGATGAATCCTCTTCTCCCTCTTTCAGTCTCCTCCCTCTCCAATTTGTCGATTCCAGCGTCTTCACAGCGCGTTGCGCTACTCAGTTGCTTCCTAGTTACCGGTTGTCCCTCGCTGACCTCCTCTCACACACTTTCGTCGGTCGTCGCTAGCCGGAGGAAGGAAAACGGTGGTTGTCGGTTATCTAGGGTTCATGTTTCGCGTTTTCGGCTTTCTTTCCTTATATATATATATATATATATATATATTACAGCTTAATATAATATAATATAATATACATATATAAATATCTTATACTAAAATACACTTAAATAAGAAATATCTTATAATTTAACATTTATTATAATAATAATACTAAAAATAAAGTATTTAATATTATTATAATAATATTTTATTCTCATAGTGTATTTTATACACTAATATTTACACACCCATGTACACATATTTTGTCTAATTTATTTCTATAAAAATATATGTACATTCTATTTTATTTTATTGCATTTATTTATTTTTATTTTCTCAAAATTATTATTTTTTCCATATTTTCAAGATAAATTCCCGAGGCGAAAAATTTTTAGGTTATCCAAATAAATTCATATATTGACCAATTGGACTTGAAATTTAATTATTTCTTCTTTATTGATCAAGATTACACGAATCCATTTTTCAAATGTCACTTTCTTAAAGAAATAACACAAAATTTCAAGTCTTACAGTAACCTTCGCATTTAATAAACAAAATTGATATTTGTTTCCAAATTCTTCATGTCAATTTTTGACTTGAAATTTGTGTGTATGAATTTTTGGCACGCCTAGTGGGACAATGTAAGACCTGAAATTCGATGTCTCTTCCTTAAGGATTCATAATTGTAAATATTGATTATGTTATTGTGAATCCTAAGACGAGTTATATTTCAATTCCAAGACAAATTGACTTAAGTAACAACCCTAAACTGTAATACCCGTCTATTTTTATGTAGCGTGTTCCTTATGAGTTATATATGTACAAACATTATATTTATCATAAGAAGAGTATTTACTTGATTTAAGTGTTAGTAAATGATTTAACACTTATAAGCTACATAAAAAGCCAAATAAGAGCCATGAGCTATAAGAGCCATAAGCTAAATTGAGAGGATCTAAATCATTTGACTAAAGAGAAGAACTTATAATGAGAAAATATAGAGAGCTTAAGAAGGGAAGTCAGTTTGATATGGCCCTGAACACATCGAAGTAGAGTAAAACCCAAAAAGGGGCTAAACGAGTCCGAAATGGTCTGTTTAAGGTGTTTTAGGCATATTCACCTCTCGAAAACAACCAAAACGTAAAGATGAGAGTGTAAACCATAAGATATGACACTTTTAGATTTTTGAGAAAAAGTCAAACGTGGTCAATGGTCAAGAAAAGTCAATAGTAGTTTAGAAAAGTGGACTTTAACCATAGTTAAAATTTAACCTAAGTATGGTTAAAAATTGGGGAAGAAATATATTTGATTAATATACAAGATAATCATCCCCTGAAGTAGGGAAAATTTATTTAATCAAAATTCAGATTAAATGTAACGGGTAAAACGCAATGGGCCAAAGTTGGAAATTTTAAAGCCCACTAAAGTGTAACAAGTGTAGGCCGAATTTCTTAGGCCCATTAGGCCGATTTGTGGGCTCAATATTTAGACAATTAAAGGCCCAGTAGGTAGTAAAAATTTCAGTCCGAAAGCCTATTAGGAAGGCCCAAACTGAGAGGCCCAAAACCTAGAGCCATTTGTTAGATTTGAAGCCCTTTAGTAAATTGTTACAAAAGCCAATTTGGTAACCTTAACCCTAACCCATTAAAGTCAATTACGATGGCTGAATTTCATGACTTAATAACTAAGTCTTTAGCTTATAAAATCAGCTAACACAACTTCATCTTCTTCCTTAAGCATTCGACAAAGAGAGGAAACCATTAACAAACACATAGTCAAGCTTTCTCTCACTAGAAATCACTAGGATAAAGACATATTTGGAACTTGCAATCTTCATGAAAGTTGTTTCAAATTAAGAGAGGATTAACATATATTGGAATTGGCTATCAAGGAGCCAAAGTGAGCAACCCGAGAGCCTACAAAGTTTCGGCCAAGTGTGAAAGTGTAAGCTAGGTATAATTTCAAGCTTCCAAACTCATATATGTTAATCTATGCATCATTCTAAGTTGATTGGTATATGTTTTTAGCATTGAAACACATGAAATCACCATGAACTAAGGTTGGTCGAAAATGGAAAATTGTAAAGTGATGAATACCTAATTTATTTCAAGGCATGAATAGGTTGGTATACATGTGTTTATGATTATGGCATAGTTAGTTTGAATCAAACTGATCAATTGGTGAATGAATTGAAGTTGGAAATCAAGGTGTTTGATAAAATGCCTAACTGAATTAAGTAAGTGTTTGTTGAAATGCCTAAGTGAATTAGCTAGCAAGATGGCATGTTAGGCATGATCGGCGGCATGGTTAGGCATGCATGGTTCTCGGCCACATGCCATGGCTAAGAGGTCCAATGGGCCAAGCGCAATTGGTTTCGACCCAATGAGATGTTATAGGCCTCGGATAAGCCCATTAAGAGTTGGCTGGCCACATAAGCCCAACAGGCCCAACATAAATGAATAGTAAAATGGAAATGGGCTTAAGACAGTATTAGGCCCATTAAGGTTTATCAAGGCCCATTAAGTGAAATAGACTGTATTAAATGTGAAATACAGTAGGAAAAGTGAAATTAACCTAATGAATCGTTATATACATCTTCAGAGATTATCATAGGAGCAGATCAGACTGTTAGATCAAGCAGCGTTGAGAAAGTAAAATTTCTCGAGTGATTGCAGGTAAGGGACTTTTTACTAGTAGTTAGAGATATCTGTGCATAGTTTCATCTGCTTTTACATTCACTTAAAAACTTTGAGGGTCTGAGAAAGTGAATAATATTTATAGCGACTCGATAATAGCAAATTACGATTTTACCCCTAGTTAGGAAAAAAATTAACTTTTGAAAAAAGTTGTAAAAAGCATGGAAACCACATTTTGAGTATTTTTACTGCTGTTTAGCAGAAGAGTAGGTAGATGGGCTAATGTTTTCATGGTTGATGAGAAATAGCACAAATTATAGTGCTGATTTTTATGTTTTGAAAATCATCCATTTTAAAGAGCCATATATCGAATTATGTAAGAATAAATTGTGTTAGAACACAACTTTCACTTGATTTCATATGTTTTCCTCATATATTAGTGCTGAAGTGTGATTCGCACTAGATTTCCATGACATGCGTGATAGAGTGCTGGAGCAATGCTCGTACTCAGTTTTATATGATTTATGCATTATAGAGTGCTAGGGTAATTACTCGTACTCGATTTGATGAGTTTTGTGCATGGCATAGTACTAGAACAATTGTTCGTACTTGATTTGAAACATAAACTATGCATGACCTAGTGCTGGAGGTTTACTCGCACTAGTGTTCGATATTTTGAGACGCATAAACAGTGTTTGAACGGGGTGTTGACTGTAAGTCACACTCAAGGTGTGCACTGTAGTTTTACTGTGATATTTAAAACATGTTTAAAAACTGTGACGATTTCCTTGTGTAGACTGAGTGTTAGATTGTTGAGATGTTCGCATGTGGATTTCGAGACGTGGTATTGGTTATCCATTAAGATAGGGTCCACGGGTGTATATTGTACTGTGTATGTGTCACGGAGTACGTTGTACTGTGTGTTGTTGTGTTGTTGTGGAGTTGAGAAGTTGATAGCTAACGGTTGTGAGGATTTGACCCACCTCCCATTGCAGCAGTGATTGCCCTGCACACTGAGATCTGTGTAGCCTGGGATCACCATTATAGGATATTGCCATAGTCCAGGAGATTATTGCATTTATCCACCAAGTCTCACATGATATGTCACCTGATTTTTTGATATGGGTAGACCTGAGGGATGGGTCGAAACCCGATTGTTGTGATGTATGATTGAAATGTCATATTTACTGTGATTTGAATATTAATGGCATTATTTATCTAAAGGCATTATGACATTATAAAGATGAATTGTTTTGCATGAAATACCTATATTTGAGAACTCAACATGATTTATGCACATGAGATTTAATCCGTACAAATATTACACATATATGGTTTTAAATTCATGCTTTTAACGTGAGTTAAGGAAATAATATTTTCAAGGTATAGAATTATTTTTCAGTAGATAGTACGGATGTCGACTTGGTTGCCTGATTTCCTTACTGAGCTAGTGATCTCATCCCTTTCATTTTTCACCTTTCTACATAGCACCTGCAGTAGAGCGAGCACGGCTGAGGGTTAGAATTCCTTTTGTCCGCTGCCATTTCCTATCGAGCGAAAGGTATACACATTAGGTATGATTTTGTATCTAAACATATAAACAACACAATGATGTAAACGATGTAAATGATAAGGGATATATTTGTAGTAAATTTTATATGAGTTCACTTATGCTATAAATGAAATTACAGTCAGTAGATAGTATATTGACATGTATATATGATAATGAATGAATGGTATGGTAAGCGAGGATACTAATATCGAATCACAACCCAACTGTTGATAAGGAGAAAGGTAAGTAAAAAGAGAAAAATTAGTAGTGGTTTTTGGTGAAGTCACGGTCGTGACAAAATGGTATCAAAGCAGATTTGGTCTGATGTGAGTCAGTGTTAGTAATTAGGAAAGTGTACATCCTCATATTACTATGCTGTGTTTAGATACAATTATGTATACAGGATGGGAATCAGACTAATTAATTGTTGTGAATAAAGGAATCGAGCTTTTATGGCAAATACTAGTCGTGGTAGAGGGGCTAGAGGTAGGGCTCGAGGTGTTAGCGGTAGTCCTGTAAGCCAAGATGATTTTGAGTCTTCATCTACCCAAGAGACTCTAGGTCCTACTGAGGTACCAAAGAGTACCGATGTGCGCTTCACGAGATTAGAGCGTAGCCTAGAGACGATTGTGGAGATGTTGGCATAGACTATACTAGGTAGACAGGGGGAGGATGCAGGGAATGTCACTGGACAGACAGCTGCACCTGACACGCCTGCACAGCCTACACATATCACGCAGCCTATGGATACTCCTACACCCCCACTAGCATAGGATACGCCTTCTCTTATTGCTCTGCGACAGAGTAGTAGTGGTTTAGGGTATGAATGTGAGCTAGATCGGTTACGACAGTTCCAGAAGTTTAGACTTCCATCTTTTAGTGGGGTCAAGGACCCAATTGTTCTTGAGGGGTGGATTGGAGAGATGAAGAAGCTATATGTGTTTTTCGAGTGTAAGACTTCGAAGATGGTTGCGTTTATTGTGTTCCTATTGAAGGGATCAACAGAGCATTAGTGGAAGTCCACTAGACCCATATTGAAAGCCCGACATACTGATATCAATTGGGATATATTTTTGATGCCATTGAGAGGCAGTTTGTTCCACATACGGCGCAATGGAAACTACAAGCTGAGTTTTTGGGGTTGAGCTAGGGGAGTTTGTCGGTGGATGAGTATCAGACTAGATTCATATCCTTGGGAAGGTATGACCCCAACACCATGTATAGTGAGACCAGGAAGGTCCGCAGATTTGTTGATGGACTGAGACAAGTACTACGATCTAGATTAGACCCATTAGAATAGCTACATATGAGGAAGCAGTGCACAGGGCGCAACTGTGCGAGCAGGACTATGAGTGGAATACCTCTGAGTTCGGGAAGTTTAGTCGAAGCCGAGATAGAGAGAGGAAGAGGCCGACAAAAGATAGAGGTTTTAGTTATCGAGGAGGGAGGATACTCTTCGGTAAGAGACCATAGATTGAGGAGGTGCGAGAGAAACCTGCTAGACCTCCTGCTTATCCGGCCATAGCTTCAGCTAGAGGTATTGTCCTTCGAGAACTGAGGCCCACTACTGAGCAGTGCAATAGATGCGGCAGGCATCATGGCAGTAGATGTAAGACCGTAATTTCCTTATACCAAATGTTTCGTTTGCTTATGTTATGTCAGAATTTAATTTACGGATAGGAAATCGAATTTAATTAAGAGATAAAACATATTAAGTTAGGATAGTTATTTAGGTTCACGCCCCTTAGTATAATAACTTTGATGTATTTTAGTTTAAGAAATGTAGGGATGTGTGAGACATTGGCATAATATGTATATATAAATAATAAATCTGAAAATTTAAAATCCAATATAAATAAAAAACAACAATGATAATTTGTATTGTGTGAACATATTTTAAATGCATAATGTATGTGCATGAATGGGTTCATGAACTCAATTTATTGACTAGTAATAGATTTATGTGACCAGATTAGGATAGATTAAGGTAACCTACCATTAGTCATTAAGTTAAATGTACATAAATGTAGAATTAAATCAAATATATGCAAGTAAACTTAGGTAGTGTATCGAAATTAATAGGAACATAAGCTAAATTCGGTTAAATAAAATTTACATGGATAATTAAGTAGTGATAATGTAATATTTAAATAATCTAACTAAGTTAAATTAAGTAGCAAATAAATTTAATAAGGTAATATGATAAATCTGAAATATTAAAGTTAGTAATAATATATGATAAGAACTATGCTTATGCATATTTGTAAATTGGAAATATAGATATAACACCATATGTAAAATAGTTTTTGTAGCATGTACATATAAATATTATAGATATAAAATCTGAATACAAATATCTAATATGATTATAAATTGGAAATTTATTTATAAATATTAAAACATTATAAAATTGAAATAATTATGAAAATATAAATAGGAAAATTACAAAACAATTTTTGGTTTCCCTCTTCTCTTTTCCCTCTCATGTTTTTCACAAAAGAAACCAAAAAAATCCTCTCATGCATTCTCTTCCTCACGCCACTCTCACCAGAAAATAGAAATACAGCAAGCTCCTCCTTTGCTCATGCCTCCAACCTCCAAAACAACTTCTCCAAAGCCTGCATGCAGTTCCCCTCTTGCTCTCTTTGTCTTCCACAGAAAACAACCCTCCTCACTTCCAGATTTTTTCCAAACAGCCAACAATCTGAAAAAACTTTATGTGCATGTTAGTGTTGAGTGATTGTGAGTTAATCTTAGAGCTAGATTATTTGTCCCACAGCCACAAATCATGTTTTCCCCTCTCCACAATTCAGAATTCTTGAAACAACCTATAAAAAAAAAACAGACTATTTCATTGCTGCATGTTGAAATCGAGATTTTCCAAAGAGAGATGAGAGTATTGCTTGTTCTGTATTGAAGGAGACCACACCAATTGAGTGAAATGTGTAAAAGCTTAGGATTTCACAAGGAATTACAAGAAATTGTAGAAAACTGATTTAGGGATTTCTAGCTAGGGAGTCGACATTAAGCAATTGAGGTAAGAAGTGTGTAATTTCTGGAAATTGATATTTAATTACTGCTATATTAGAGTAAAATAAGTGATAATTTTAGTCAATTTTAGAATTTGATACATGCATGAGGGTTAGGGTTCTTAGATAGGTGAATTGGGAATTCTGAAATTTAGAAATTTAGGAACTTGTATGGTAATTGAAATGTAAACCTGCAAGTGAATGAAGAAATTGATAAATTATAACTATTGGAGGAAAAATTTAAGATGGCCATTAGGATATGGTATTCAGCCATGTAGGAAATTGTTGTAATGTGGATGTTGAATTAAATTATTGAATCTGAAATGTGTTTAAAACAAATGTAGATTTCTATGATTTAAACTTTAACAAGAAGTTTGAATGTTTGGGGCATAGTCTCGGCTTCAGCAAGAAAAGTATAAAAACTGATTTTTTTCATGCATATAAACTTATATACAACTTACAATTCTAGAATTAAGTAGTGTTATGTTTAATTTAAAATGCAGAATTTAGATGTTGGATAGTTTAGGATTCATGTAAATTGAGGGCAAGACTTGATAACTTAGGTAGATTTGTAATGCTTAGGAGAATAATGTACTGATTTAATAAGTGCTGGAAATTGATGATGAATGGTGGAAAATAAGTGCTCGACTAAGGTAGGAAATCTAAGGAATTTCATGCTTCTATTCTGTTAGAAGGAGTTAGATTTCAAGATTATCATGAAATCAGTACATACATTTGATACATGTAGTGAATGCGAATGAAATTCAAATTTTAAAATTTAACTATTCTCTTTGGCTAAAATGGTAAGTATTTGATACTTGAATTGTAATGTCAAACGAATGTTGAAATTGTTAAATGAAAATGGAGGATTAGGTTCAGTCATTTGAGAAGTTTAGGAATGAATTTGCTTACTGAAATTTAAGGATTAAGTTAGCCAATTTGTGTATAAACAACATAGTTTCATAATTGTAAAACCAAAAATTTGGTCAATGAATAAGGATGAATTATGGAGTTTCGGCTACTAAGTATGTTGGGAATATTAGTGTTGGAAAATTTCAAAAGATTAAAATGGGATTTTGGTGTGAAAAATATGTATTCACAGGATTAGGCATTCGGCAATTTTGAGATGATTAAGAAAGAGTAGCTAATTGGATTTGAATGTTAGACCAGAAATGAGAGGTACAAATGAGGTTATTCCATGAATTTGTAAGAAATGAGCTTATGTTATTCAAGTAGGAATACTTGGGGTTAAGTGTTGATCTTGACAAAAGAATTAGGAATTTTCAGTCTATAATAATGTGTTGAGTTTGAAACTAGTAAATCAAATTAGTGTTAGCTTAGATTTTAAATTTTCATAGCTGAAATTGGTAGTGAGACAAGGTAAAATTGGCTTGACGGAATTATAATAAACCGAAATAGATAAGTAAAGTGAATAAAATGATCCTCTCGATTTAATCCAAAATTTCAAAATTTTACTTTGAAATATATTACGGGATATGTTTAAAGGATGATACTGATATTTGTAGAGGTGGAAACCGATTTGGGCACTATGGGCACAAGTGAGAAGGATACGTTATAATATTGAAAATTAGTTTGGTAAATGTTGAATGTGCTGAAATTTTATTTGTTATTGTATGAATGTTAAATGACATGTTGCCTTTAAATGTTAATTTGCAGTGACTACTTCATCAGGCACCAAGGAAGCTTAGACGCATATATGTGCGTCTAAAGCGAAAAAGTGGTAAAGTTGATTGCGTAGTTATTGTGTGGTAAGGGGTTTATGTTGTTGTTGTTAATGAAATGCCTTAGGATAGGATAGATCCATTTTTAAAGATAGGCTATAGGTTAGCCGAGTTGCTAGGATAGTTTAGAATAAAATTTCCTTACCTATTTCTTATTTTCCATCAACTTGATTTCAATCCCTTTCACTTGGCCTATGGCCATCTCGGCCCTTATTTGGTTACTTCATAGATTCACTGATATTTCGTTTTATTCCATTTGCAAATTTAATTCAGTCAAAGCTCTTCTTATGATTCAATCAATATGTAAAAGTGTACATCACATGAATCATAAGGAAATACATCAATAAGTACTTAAAAAGTGGGTCTTACATAATCTCCCCCACTAAAAAAAATTTGGTCCTCCAAATTGGAACCAAATCAGTCTCTAAACAACTCTGGGTACTTCTCTTTCATCAAACTCTTTAACTCCTAAATCGCTTCCTCCGGAGTGTGATGCTGCCACAGTACTTTCACCAGGGCAATCGTCTTCGATCTCAATACCTTCTCCTTCCTATCCACAATCTGGATCAGTCTCTCAACATAGGACATACTCTCACTGAGCTCCAGTGGCTCGTATCTGATCACATGCGATGGATTCGACTGATACTTTCGAAGCATGGAGATATGGAAGACGTTATGGACATTCGCTAGCTCTGGTGGCAACGCTAGCCTATAAGCTCGATCTCTCACTCTCACGAGTATCTCAAAAGGTCCTATAAAGTGAGGGCTTAGCTTACCTCTCTTTCTTAATCTCGTAATATCCTTGGAAGGAGAAACCTTAAAAAATACGGACTCCCCTGCTGTAAACTCCAATGTTCTACGTCTCCTGTCAGCATAACTCTTCTGTCGACTCTGAGTTGTCCTCAACCTCTCACAAATTAACTAGACATCCTCAGAGGCCTGACGTACTAAATCGGGAGTGAATATTTGCCTGTCACCAATCTCCTTCCATCCTATAGGAGAACGGCATCTACGGCCATATAAGGCCTCATATGGTGTCATCCCGATACTCAAATGATAACTGTTATTGTGGGAGAACTTCGCGAGTGGTAGGTGATCATCCCAGGAAACTCTAAAATCAAGTACACAAGCTCTCAACATATCCTCGAGGGTCTGTATAGTCCTCTCTGACTGCCCATCTGTTTGAGGATGAAAAGTTGTACTAAATCTCAACTGGGTTCCCATAGCTTCCTGAAAGTGTTCCCAGAAATGGGAAGTGAAGTGAGAATCCCTATCTGACACAATACTCACTGGGACACGATGCAGTCTCACAATCTCGCGTACATATAACTCCGCCAATCTACTCAGAGTATTGGTGGCTCTCATAGCTAGGAAATGTGCCGACTTCGTCAATCTATCAACTATCACCCATATGGCAACATTCCCTCTACGAGTCCTTGGTAAACCCATCACAAAGTCCATGGTCACATGCACTCATTCCCTCTCTCTTCCATTTCTCTCTTCTCTCTCAGTTTTCTCTCTCTTTCTCCTTTTGTCGACGTTCTTTCACCCTCAACCAACTTCGGCGAGGCGAGGCTGCCTTATCTAGGTCTGTTCGTTGGGGCCTCCGTCGGTGAGGCCAAGGGGATGGCCTCGACTCCCTCTTTTTTCTGCTTCCTTCTATTTCAGAATCGCGATTTCGTGATTCTTTTCTTTTTTTGTATATTATTATTATTATTTATTTTATTATTATTATAATCATTAAAATATTCTTAAACATCCAAAAAATATCTACTAAAAATTATATTTTATTTAAATTAATTAATTTAATTAATTTATTATATTTTAACCCTATTTTCGATATATTTTCACCTATTTTAGGGATATTGTCCCGAGTGAATTTTTGTTAAATCTTAATAATTCCGGATCTTGATCAATTGGACTCGAAATTTAATAATTTCCTCATTATTGATCATGATTTCTCAATTCCATATTTTTAATGAAATTTTCTTATCGAATTTATACTGAATTTTGATCTTTTGACCGTTTTACCCCTGCACTTGTTCGGAAACAATTTAACCCGACATTCCTTCATACACCCACTATCTTTTCTTATTTTAATTTCTTATTTTTTGTCAACTTGATTTCAATCCCTTTTGCTTGGCCTATGGTCATCTCGGCCCTTATTTGGTTACTTCATACATTCACCGATATTTCGTTTTATTCCATTTGCAAATTTAATTCACTCAAAGCTCTTCTTATGATTCAATCAATATGTGGAAGTGTACATCACCTGAATCATAAGGAAATACATCAACAAGTACTTAAAAAGTGGGTCTTACACTATGGTCTCGATTTTGTGGGCTTATAAATATTCTTTGGAAATCTGTTTTGACAAAAGATACATTGATTTTCAATTATAAAAACATGTCTAAATCGAAGTATGTATAGTATTTGTTTTATCGAATTATGCATGATGTTTTATGTGATTATCTCGATATACCATTGCATGGCGTGTTACATGGTGTTTTGCTAGCTTCGATTATGTAAGCTTCTTATTGAGCGTGTGGTTGCTCACCCGTCTCTTTCCAACACTTTTCATATTAGTATTCCGAGGCGAGCATCACATTCTAGTTGTCTCCCTCAGTTTAATTAGCAGCTTTTGGTATCTCGATGTATTATGCAATGGACAGTATATGTATATACATATACATTTTTTTTCAGATATGTACACATGGTTGTATTTGTTAGATGTATATTTAGTTTGAAAAATGTTTAAGTATGACTATAGGTATTGCACCTTCGGTTTCTTCTTGTGGTCTCGATTTAAACAATGAATTTGGGGTAATGTGTTGTATGTTGTTAAACCGAGTGGCTATGATTGTGGTGATATACTGTTATGGTAGTTCGATTATCCTGATTTACCTTAGGTTTCTTCTTTTCGGTTTAAAATGGATGGATAGTATGGCATGTTTTATAAATATTAAAAATGGTGTCGGATTATGAATATGTGATGATTATGCCGAATTAGTATAAGAAAGAGGAAATCACGGGTAATATAGGTTAAGATTAGAAATTAATCACGCATAAAATATAATGAAGAGTAGGATGGTACCTACATCGGGCAAAAAGACAAGTAAAATGATCTGCGTAGTAATATTGATATTATACTAAAATACGATTTCGCTGAATATTGCGCGACTAGTTCGAGGATAGGTCACGGGGTGTGACAACTTTGTTTGGTATCAGAGCGGGCTTGCCATAGGTCGTTTCGGTGTAGGTTAGTTACTCTAGAGGCACATCTCACAACCATGCATGTCTGAATTGTATATATATATGTTTACTACGTTCACTCAGTTTTTAGCAAAACTTCGCTAATGTCGTGAATACGTTGCAAGCTCCTCCACCTCTAGAGCCACAACCCCCAAAACCACAAGAACCCGTACCTCCACCACAGTCGTCGGTAGTACAGCTGCCAGTTCAGGATTTAGTTGAAAGGAACATGCAGCAGGTAAAGCAGTTTCAGAAGATGAACCCGCCTGTGTTCAAGGGAGACAAGGATCCGAATGCAGCTGAGGAGTGGGTTCAAAAGTTGGAAAAGATATTCTGGATTATGAACTATAGTAGCTCGGATAAGGTGGCATTCGCTACCTATATGTTAGAGGGAGAGGCAGAACGATGGTGGACTTCAGCTGAGACAGTTTTGTTGGCTAGGCATACTGAGATCTCATGGGAGACCTTCCTCGAGGCCTTTAATGACCAGTATATTTTGGAGTGTGCACGGAGGAAGAAAGAGGCAAAATTTTTGAGTTTAGTTCAGGGTAATATGACAGTGGATCAGTACAAGTCAAGGTTCACTGCACTGCTTTGATATGAGCCCGATATTACAAGGAATGAGCTGAAGAAGACTGTTAAGTTCATTCATGGACAGAGGCCGACAATCAGAAGCAAGTTAGCTCCCCCGAACATAAGAACATATGCTGAGGCTATCCAAAAGGCACAGTTTGTTGAGTAAGATATGAACTATCCTAGTATGAGTTTCAGTCACGGTTGCGGAGTCATGGTAAGAGGATTGATGACTGGAGACCTTTTCAGAATAGATAGCAGAACAAGAAGCAGAGAGTCGGAGCTTCTTGTGCCATGGTGACGAGGTCGAGGCCTTTTCCTGCTCAGAACACTCTAGTACCTTATCAGATTCCCATGTGTAATCGATGTAGGAAGAGAAATTATGCCAACCAACTTTACCATCGAATTTATAGCACTTGCTTTCAGTGTGGAGAAGTGGTGCATATGAAGAGAGATTATCCTAAGCTGAGGACTCCACCAGTTCAGCTGGTTAGAGTGATTCCTCCACCAGCCCAACCGGTAAGAGCAATTCCTCCACCACCAGCAGCTCTAGTGGACAAGGGCAAGAAAGTTATTGGATAGGGATGAGTGTTCACATTGGATAAGGAAGCTGAAGATGCCTCGACATCAGTGGTGACGGGTAATCTTCTTATCTCAAATGTTAAATCTTTTGTACTTATAAATTCTGGATCAACACATTCGTTTGTATCACTCATGTTTGCTAGGAAGTTACCGATAGAGCCTGAACCTCTAGGTTATTTACTTCATGTAAAAACACCTATGAAAGAATCGCAAATGACTGAGGTAGTGTATAGAAACTGTGAGGTAAAGATAGGTGACGAGGTAGTTCTAGCTAACTTGATCCTGCTAGATATGTTAGATTTTGATGTCATACTAAGAATGGATTGGTTAGCGATCCATATAGTTTATTTGGACTGTTTTTGTAAGACTCGATTTTTATCGTAATTTCTTATGATTCAAATGATGAAAAAATGGTTTTATGTAAATTGAATCATAAGAAGATTTCTACGTGAATGAAAAATGCAAATGGAATGAATAAAAATTCCCAAATGCATTTAAAGGTCAAATGAAGGATTGAAATGGTCACAAATTAAGCGAATAGGATTCAGACTGGAGATAAGGATTTAAAACATGAAATGAGTGAGTGTTCATGAAGGGAAGTTGGATTGGTTTGGTCCCAAACACGTTGAAGGGTAAAAATATCAAAAGACTGAAATTCGGTATAAATTTAACAAGAAAATTTCATTATAAATCTGGAATTTGAGATAAATTGTCGTAAATAATTAATTGAGCTATCCGAGAGTTTAGAATGAAGCCCAATAAATACTGATGGGCCCAATGAGCCTATTAGGCCTCGATAATGTGAATAGTAAGTGAAAAACGGGCTTAAGGCCGATTAAGGCCCATTAAAGTACAACATTGCCCAATATGGGTAAACGGGCTCAATGATTTAAATTTAGCCCAAAAAATATGAAATACAATTACTTATATTGTATTTGACCAGATGAATATTTATACGCAGTTTCGGAGATTTGGATTGGGAGCAAATCGGACTGCGTGATGAGACATCAGTGGAAAGGTGAGACTGTACAGAAAAATGAGGTAAGGAAATTTTGTGAGTAGCTAGAGGTAGCTACGCGTATTTTTAATAGCTTTTACATACACTGAAACTGTATAAAGATCCTAGAAATGGATTAAAAATTTTAAGGACCCAAGATAGGTAAAAGACTATTTTACCCCTATTGAGGGAAAATTCGCCTAAGGATGGTGAAAGCATGACATACATGAAATGCAAGATTTGAAAGATTTCCATGAACTTTTACTAAAGCAAATTGGTAGACTGGCCAGTATTTGCATAAATTTCATAAGATAATACTACGTAAGTGTTATTTGAATTTAAATAAAATTCTTTGGAAAATGGGCCAACTACCAAGTTTATATGGAAACTGATGTTGCCTGGTAAAACGACAACGGGATTACAACTTCCACGTATTCAGATTGCGCTAACGATAAAAAGGTGACGTCGATGCGATTTCTTCCACGTGTTCTTCGTATATTCTGCAAAAACAACAAGAATCAGAGGGCGCAGGGATTTGTCCCTTCACGCGCACTCCGATGATTAAGTTAGAAAACTGAAGTTTTGTATATATGAAGAAGATAATTGTGTTCTTCAGAATCAAGAGAGTCTTCTTTTTTTTCCTCCCCTTTTCAAGTACTCACCTGGGGTATTTATAGGTTTCTTCCGAGTCGGTTCGAGCTGAGGTCCAGGAGCGTGTCTGGGCCGCGATAGAGTCATTGAGCACTCTGTCGCGTTTCGGGGCTAGACAACTTGCGGGTGAGTCTGGCAGGCGGCAGAGTTCATGTGTGGACCTCTGCTGCGGTCCACGCGGTAGAGTTCTGTCGCAGTACTAGAGCAGAGGTCTGTCGCAGAGCTGGCGGCATAGGTCTGTCGCAGGATATGCGGTAGAGGTCTGTAGCAGAGTATGCGGTAGAGGTCTGTAGCGACATACAGTGCCGCACAAGCCTACGCGACAGAGTCTCTGTCGCCTCGAGACTCTGTCGCATGGGGTTCTGTCGCTGTAACAACCACATGGCTTATCTTGTGTTTGACACGTGGCGATCTCTGATTGGTCGATCTTTGTACACGCGGACTTTGATGATAGGACCACCATCAATTGCTCCCCACTCTTGGGTAGGAATTTTTCCTGCGAAAGAGGATCCGAGTCCGGATTTGCTTTTCCCGGGTCAGGGTGGATCCTTGCGCGAGTGTGGCGCAGCCGCGCGCCTATATATACTAGGTCCCTGCTGTCACAATCGCTATTGAGTTCTCTCGCGAAGACCACTCTCCCGCAGATTCTCTCACACTCTGTCGCAACTCTCCCGCAACTCTGCCGCAACTCTGCCGCGTGACGTTATAGTGTCGCAAGTCTACCGCCAGATCTTGAAACTCTGTCGCCTGTTCTTTTGTTGTCTTCCTTTTAGGTAAACTCTGTCGTCCATAATTGTTTTTGATTTCCCTCGAACTTCTAAAATGGCTGGCCATGGTGTAGGAAAACAAATAGACCTAGGTGTCAAGTCGACTTTGAAGGAAGCCGACGTCCAAGACCTAGTATCTAGGTTTCCTTTGCCCGAGGGATACTCCTATAGACTTCCAACCCCTTAGGAAAGTGACATACGTCGTGTGTCCGACGGGGTAGTTATCTTTAGGGTAGCCTTAGAATTAGGACTCCGCTTCCCGTTGTCCGACTTTGGGGCTTCTTTCCTTATGACTCATAGGATTGCCCCTGGACAACTGCATCCTCACGCATGGATGCAGTTAATAGGGTTTACCGTGCATTGCCACCTAAGGGGCGTTTCTCCATCTCTTCCCCTTCTCGATGTCTTTTTCAGATTTTGAGGTAGCCCCGGTCTAGTCCCTTACTCACTTCAGCGGGTGTATATACCGGGATTCGAGAACAGGCTATTCAAAAAACCTGCCAATAAGCTCCACGATTTTGAATCGGAGTGGCTTGTTGTGGAGATGCCTGTGGGCCTAGATTTCCCTACTCGTTGGGAGACTAGGCGTGAAATCCCCAAGGGCCCCCGGATTGCTACTCTTAGGGAACAGTTGGCCTCAGACGTTGATAGGTTATTAGTCGATAGACCCGTTAGCCTTGACAGCCTTATATCAAATGAAAATTTGATATCAGCTGGCTGGGGTGTGGGCTCAGTCCCTGTTGTCGGACCTTCTGTTCCTTCTTCGGATCTTCCACCTTCAGTTTCTCCCGAATTAAATCCCGAACCTCTTAGGCCACAGGAAGACATAGGGAGTACCAATGTAGAGTCTAGTTCTGGCAGCGAACCCTTAGCTAACCTGACCGGCTGGGAAGGGTTCGGCTCAACTTTCATGGTGCTCCCTGATGACGATACGATAAATATAGAGTCCCTTCAGGAGCATTTTGATTCTCCTGATGGTAACTTTTTATTCTTTTTTACTGCTTGCTGATTCTGATCATATTTTTGAGCACTTATTTGTTCTCTTTCTTTTTTGCAGATATGAGTCACTTTCGACGATCCCTGGGGTGTCAAATTTCAGAGGTCGGTCCGTCTAGCGATCCCACTAGAAAGAGGCCTCGTTTAGCTGATCATGTTCGTAGCGAGGCACCGGTCCCTCCTCAGTTGCCTCGAGCCCGAAACCCACTCGTTTATAGGTAAGTGATGCCTCCTCCTCCTTCAGAACAAAGAGATCCCACCAGGGATACAGAGAGAGTTCCTTCATCATCACGAGGGGCTTCTAGTTCATCTGGACGGTCTCATTCCGAAGAGCGCGCTGAATGCAACATAATTCCATCCCAGCGAAAGAATCGGAGGCGCTTGTATATCGAGGCGTCAATGGCGACTAGGCCAATACTCCCGAGGATAGGCCCCATTGATGAGAGGTCCTACCCTGTGGACGATGGTTTTATCATGAGGGGGGCTGAGTTTCGGGTTTACCTAGGAGTTCGCGACAACGATACCTTGGACACTCTCGGGGTAGCTTCCCGACTGAGTTGGGCTACTATTCTCCCGAGGGACGAGGCTAGAATATTCAGGAATTATCCGGAGGGAGAAGACTTGGCTGATATGGAAGTGATAAGGGTAAGTTTCATATTCTTTTTCGTTTAACTTCTTTTTGCTGTGCTTTTGAGTTTGACTTTTTGTATTTCTTTGCAGCTGGCTCAGAGGACCATGGGCCAATAATGCTCAACACCGGGCCTATCGGGAGTGAGCTGATAAGGAAATTCGGAAGTTGAAGGACAAGGTCATGGAGCTATCGAACACTGTCAACAACTTGTCCAAACTTCCGGACGTGGTACGGAACTTAGAGGAGCAGCTCTCTAAGGCACGATAGGATTTGGACCAGGCCAAGGGGGATCTTATCGTCGAGGCGACCCGATCAAGTAAATTTCATGAAGATCTCCAAGAGGCCCACGCCGAACTAGACCGTATGCAGTCCAACTACGGGTCTTTGCTTACTCGTAATCAGGAGCTCGAACATTACGTTGTCGAGTTAGAAAGTCGGGCTACTCCTTCACTAACCCGAGTGGAGATTGATGACATCAGGGCGGAAGCTGTGAAGGAGTACCACCTTTCTAAGGATTGCTTGAGGCGGAAGGAGGATTTTTCAAATCCTTATGTTAAATACAGATTTTACCTCGCTCAATCATGGTTAGAGAAGCATAGGGAAGGCGAAGAATTCCCCTAGCTCCAGTATACGGACGAGGCGATGCTGTTCGAGGCCCCTGACTGGACTAAGTACGAACCTGGGGCTGAACCTGCGGATGAGCTTTTCAAGAGGACTGCCCAAGATGACCTCGCCAACCTCACCGGTCCTTGGGAGCCCGCGGACCTGGACGGTGCTCCCGAACCTATTGGCGCTCTTCTGGACTTGGACGGCGAGGAGGGTCAGCAGTCCTTAAGGAGCGAGGGTCCGTCTGTAGCTGATCCCCAGCCTCCTCCTGAAGATTAGATAGTTGTTTGTAGTTTTTGTTTTTATTTTTTACTTTTATCGGATGTACTTGTAAAGATCTACTAAAGATCTACTTGTAATGATTTCTGAATGAAATGAAATCCAGATTTTTGTTCATGCTTCGTATCGCATTACTTCTCTATTTGTCATTTATCATCTTTTGTCTATTTATTTATTTTGCTTGTATATATTTGTGTATGATCCCCAATTCTTGATAGAAAGATATATTTTCAGAAAGAATTTTTCGTATAAACATATCGTTTTCTGAGGCCTGATTACTATGACGCAAGTGCGTCTTCAGTTTTTACAGCCTTTATATTTTTGTTGCCTGGCCACAGTGACGCATAGCGCCTCAAGCTCTTACAGCTCGTTGGTTGTACGCCTGGCCACAGTGACGCATAGCGCCTCAGGCTCTTACGGCTCTTCTGATTGTACGTCTGGCCACAGTGACGCATAGCGCCTCAGGCTCTTACAGCTCGTCTGATTGTACGCCTGGCCACAGTGACGCATAGCGCCTCAGGTTCTTACGGCTCGTCTGATTATACGCCTGGCCACAGTGACGCATAGCGCCTCAGGCTCTTACGGCTCGTCTGATTATACGCCTGGCCACAGTGACGCATAGCGCCTCAGGCTCTTACAGCTCGTCTGATTATACGCCTGGCCACAGTGACGCATAGCGCCTCAGGCTCTTACGTCTCGTCTGATTGTACGCCTGGCCACAGTGACGCATAGCGCCTCAGGCTCTTACGGCTCGTCTGATTGTACGCCTGGCCACAGTGACGCATAGCGCCTCAGGCTCTTACGGCTCGTCTGTATCCTGTCACAGAATTTAGATATATAACAGCTGGAAACGTATGACAATAATAGTATCTTGTGATAGTACAAAAAATGTGAGATTATAACGTTCAAGAAAGAAAATATAGCGATTAATTCAAATACAGTTTTAAGTGATTTGAATTCCACGTTTTCCCTATTTTCTTCCCTTGTAAAGTCTCCAGGATACAGGTGTTGGGCCCAATCTTATGTTTGATTCTGAATGGACCTTCCCAGTTAGCTCTGAATTTTCCATCTTCCTTCAAGGCATTCGTGATCTGCGACTTTCTGAGCACTAGATCTCCCTCAGACATTAGTCTATCTCTCACCCGGCTATTATAGTAGTTGGCTACCCTTTGATGATAGGATACCAATCGAATAGCCGCGGCTTCTCTATGTTCATCAAGTAGATCTAGGCTTTCCCTCAGTGCTTGTGAATTCTCTTCCTCTACTAAGGGCACCATCCTGGGTGACAGTGCTCCAATTTCCACGGGGATTAATGCTTCAGTGCCATACACGAGGCTGAACGGCGTTTCTCCAGTTACCTGACTAGTGGTACGAAATGCCCACAAAACGCTAGGTAATTCGTCCACCCATGCACCTTTAGCTTTGTCTAGCCTAGTCTTCAGCCCATGAAGAATAGTCCAATTACTGACTTCGGCCTGTCCGTTGGCTTGAGGATATGACACCGAAGAGATCCTTAGTTGAATGTCGAGGCGTTTATAGAATTCGCGAAAGGCATTACAATCAAATTACTTTCCATGGTCGACATTTAAGATGCGTGGGATTCCAAATCGACAGATAATGTCTTTTCATACCATCGCGTCGACTTTTTTCTCTGTGATTGTAGCTAAAGGTTCTGCTTCAATCCACTTAGTGAAGTAGTCGGTGGTGATTAATAGGAATTTTCGTTGACCCGTGGCTAACGAAAAAGCCCCTAGAATATCCAACCCCCATTGTGCAAAAGGAATTGGCTGTATCGTACCTTGAGAAGGGGTCACTGGGGCTGTTGTGATAGGCGCAAACCTTTGGCATTTGTCACACCTACGGGTTTGGTCCGTTCCATCTTTCTTCAACGTCGGCCAGTAGAATCCTGATCGCAGTATCTTGGCAGCAAGGGCTCTAGCTCATAAGTGTTCGTCGCAATCCCTTCGTTCACTTCAGCTAGGGCGTAATTTGCTTGTTCCGAACCCAGACATTTTAACAAGGGTGACGAAAATCCCCTTTTGTACAATTCCCAGTTGATTAGTGTGAACTTCGTCGCTCGTATTTTTAAGCGACGAGCCTCGTCCTTATCTTGGGGGAGTGTAGCCTCAGTGAGATACTGCTTAAATGGGGATCTCCAGTCATCTCCCGTTTCAATGTCACACACTTCGACCTCTTCGATACTAGGTCGTTTGAGCCTCTCCACCTTGACTATCCTTCCTCTTGTCTCATTGGAAGAGGCTAACTTGGAAAATGAATCAGCATGTGTGTTTTCGGACTGGTTAATTTGTATCAGCTGAAAGCTTTTAAAAGCCTGTGCCAAAGATTGAACTTTCTTCAGATAAGGGGCCAACATCTGTTCTCGAACCTCATATTGTCCATTGAACTGGTTTACCACCAATTGAGAGTCACTACGTGCTACTAAGTTGTGAACCTGCAGTTTGTCGGCCAACCTCATCCCGGCTATCAAGGCCTCGTACTCTGCTATGTTGATTGAGCTGGGGAACCCAAACCGTAAGGAGTATTCCAAGGATTTCCCTTATGGCGATATCAAGACTACACCTGCCCCGCTTCCG
Organism: Firmiana major; assembly: GCA_033439115.1. Classification (NCBI taxonomy): domain Eukaryota; kingdom Viridiplantae; phylum Streptophyta; class Magnoliopsida; order Malvales; family Malvaceae; genus Firmiana; species Firmiana major. The sequence goes on from CM065903.1 coordinate 41,859,293, forward strand.
TTTGCACTTGATGCCCCGTCGACATACAACAGCCACGGTTGAGTTTCCTTCTCGTCGCTGTCGCTCGGGCTAGTGCATTCTACTATAAAATCTTCCAAAGCTTGACCCTTGATAGCCTGTCTGGGTTGGAACGTGATATCGTATCCTCCAAGTTCCACTGCCCATTTCACTAGTCTTCCTGAGTGTTCAGGCTTATGGAGGATTTGTCTTAACGGTTGATCCGTCAGGACAGTGATGGGGTGAGCCTGAAAATAAGGGTGCAGCTTACGCGAGGCCATCACAAGGGCTAACACTAGCTTTTCGGCCAGCGGATAGCAGGTTTCTGGGTCTAGCAGTACTTTGCTCACATAGTAGATGGGACGGTACACCATTTCATCCTTCTTTATTAGCACCGCACTGACGGCGAAATCACTGATTCCTAAGTACATATACAATTGTTTCCCTTCTAGGGGCCTTGTCAACAAAGGTAACTACTTCAGATATTCTTTGAGGTACTCGAAAGCCTTTTGACAATCTCCCGACCATTCAAAATTCTTTCCTCCCCGTAGAGTTTTGAAGAAAGGCAAGCTCCTTTCTGCTGACTTTGACAAAAAGTGATTCAGAGCTGCTATTCTGCCTGTCAATCTCTGGACGTCTCTTACGGTGGTTGGGGGTTTCATGTCAATGACTGCCTGCACCTTTTCGGGATTAGCCTTGATACCCCTATCAGTGATCATGAAGCCCAAGAACTTCCCTGATCTTACCCCAAACGAGCACTTTTCGGGGTTTAGCTTCAAATTGAATCTCCTTAGTACCTCGAATACCCGGGACATCTGATGAGCATGAGACTCTTCTGCTCGGCTCTTGATGATCATATCGTCCACGTAGGCTTCCATGGTATTTCCCAGAAGATCTTTGAATACTTTGTTCACCATTCGCTGATATGTAGCTCCAGCGTTCTTTAAACCGAACGGCATTACCCGATAGCAATATGTTCCGTCGTCGGTTATAACAGAAGTCTTCTCTTCATCTTCTGGGTGAAGCATGATCTGGTGGTATCTGAAAAAGGCGTCTAAGAAGCTGAGGAGTTCATATCCGGATGTCTCATCCACAAGTCTATCTATTCGGGGTAAGGGGTATGAATCTTTAGGGCAGGCTTTATTCAGATCGGTGAAGTCTACACACATTCGCCACTTCCCACTAGATTTCTTTACCATTACCACATTGGCTAGCCATTCAGGGTAGTAGACTTCTCGGATGAATCCGGCGTCCAGAAGTTTATTCACTTCTTCAGTAATTGCTTTTTGTCTTTCCGGGATAAAATTTCTCTTTTTCTGTTTGACAGGCCTGTGCCCGGGTAAGACATTGAGCTCGTGGCAGATCACTTTGGGATTAATCCCGGGCATGTCCGCTGGGGCCTGAGCGAAAACATCTGAGTTTCCTCTCAGGCATTCAACTATCTCACTCCTCGCTTGTTCGTTTAGCTGAGTCCCGATGAATGCCTTCTTCTTTCCATCTCCCCTTGTTAGCTCAATGGCTTCCGTTTCCTCTACGGGCTGAGGCTTGGGCGGATCCTCTATGCACAAAGTCTCCTTTCTTTGTGCTCCTTTGTTGGCGGTAGAAGCGATATAACAAGTGCGAGCACTCTTCTGATCTCCTCGCACTTGCCCGACTCCGTTGGGAGTGGGGAACTTCATTAACAGATAGCAAGAGGATATCACCGTCCTCATGTTGTTCAGTACAAGTCTACCCAGGATTATGTTGTAAGCAGCGGAGGTTGACCTTACTACCATGAATAATACTTATCGGGTCACATCCTTTGGGTTTTCACCGAGAGTCACAGGCAACTCTATGGACCCAGCTACCTTCACCCTTTCGCCCGTAAACCCGTATAGTGGCGTCATGATAGGCCTTAACCTATCTTTGGATATGCTCATTTTTTCGAAGCAATTCCAATAGATTAGGTTTACCGAACTCCCGTTATCGACCAGGATTCTGTCACCGGGTGTTTCGCCACTACTACTGATATCACCATTGGGTCGTCATGGGGCATGACGATGTCACCCTTGTCAGCTGGGGTGAACATGATAGGCTCTTCATCCGCTCTCTCCTCCATTACAACGTTAACCTGATATGCCTGCCTTGCGTAGCTCTTACGGGAAGTAGAGGAGCTTCCCGCCATCGATTCCCCTCCTGCAATAACATTTATTGTCGGGACGGTAGGTTCGTTGTTTGACGGATTGGCACGGGGGACTGTAGGCCTAAATGCTTCATTCCTTGGCCTATTTCTTTCGTTAACATTATTTGTCCCAGTCCACGGACGGTCATTCATTTGGTCACACGGAGGATAACGGGGTCTTTCACTTCTCCACAGGAAGCGGTTGATTTTCCCCTCTCTGGCTAGTCTCTCTAGCTGATCCATTAAATCTCTGCATCTCTCCGTCGGGTGGCTGTGAGCGCAATGGAATTCACAATAGGCATCAGAGTTTCGTCCTACATCTCTCATCTTCTTCTTGGGGAATTCCAACAATCCTGCCCCTTCGATAGCTGCCAGTACCACGGTGCGAGGCTCATTCAACTTGGTATAACCTTCATACCTGAGCCTAGGGACTTTGTCTACTCTCACGGGTCTTGGAGAGCTTTTTTTGGGTGCATCTCTCTCTCTCTTCTTTCCTTCCTTTGCCTCCCTAGGCTGTATCATCTTCATCACCTCTTCTTGGGCCACATACTTATTGGCCCTCGCAAAGAGATCGGAGAGTGTCATCGGCTGATCAAGAGAGAGGGATTCTTGCAGCTTTTCTGAGCTCGTCCCTTGCAACATTGCAGCCATGGCTACCCCCACCGGTAGATCTTCCACCTCCAAGGTTGCATCTCGGAAGCGGTCTACGAAGCTCTTCAAGGATTCTTTATTCTCTTGTTTAAGAGTGAGTAGATAAGTAGCATCCTTCTTCCTCTGACTGTGGATCATGAAGACTTTCAGAAATTCATTTCTCAATTGGTCGAAGGAGGAGATTAAACCTTCACTCAACCCGTTGAACCACTTCAGAGCGTGCCTAGATAGTGTGAGAGAAAAAGCCCTACACATAATTTCGTCCTCCCACCCATGCAGCAGCATGAGGGACTCGTAACTTTGTACGTGGTCATAGGGGTCTGCTTTGCCGGTATAAGTGGTCATGGAAGGCATCTTGAACTTCTTCGGCAAAGGTTTATTCATAATCTCCGGACTAAACGGAATCCTCCTTTTTTGGCTATTGTCCGGAGACACCAGTTTTCTCTTTTCGAAGATCCTTTGGACGACTTTCTCCACATTTTTTGACCCTCGAACTGAGTACGGTCCTATCCCTTCGGGTCTAGAAGAGTCTGACTGATAAGCACCCCTTCCAGCATCTCCCATTCCGAGACTCGACATTTCGAGACCGTCTCGTGGGTTAGAACCCTTCTATCTTTGTTGCTCCCTAGCTCTATATTCTTCTAACTCATGTTCCAACTCAACGGGAGAAAGGCTGCGCCATGTGGGAGAACTCTACCGCCTATAGACCGCGGGAGGACTCTGTCGTATACGTGCTGCGGGAGACCTATGCCGCTTGTTGACTGCGGGTGAGCTCTGCCGCCTTTCTGTTACGGGTGAGTTCTGCCGCACAGGTGCTGCGGGCGAACTCTGCCACCCTCAGTCCGTGGGTGAGCTCTGCGGTATGCCTGCTGCGGGAGATCTGTGAAGTTTACGGACCACGGGCGAGTACTGCCGCCGATCTGCTGCGGGAGAGCTCTACCGCCCACAGTTTGCGGGTGAGCTCTGCCGCCTATCTGCTGTGGGAGAGCTCTAAAGTCTGCGGTCCACGGGTGAGCTCTGTCGCCTGTCTGCTACGGGAGAGCTCTGACGCCAGCGGTCCGCGGGTGAGCTCTGCCGCCTATCTGCCGCGGGAGAGCTCTGAAGTCTGCGGTCCGCGGGTGAGCTCTGTCGCCTGTCTACTGCGGGAGAGCTCCGACGCCTGTGGTCCGCGGGCGAGCTCTGCCGCCTATCTGCCGCGGGAGAGCTCTGCCGCGTTGGGTCAGCGGTAGTATTCACTTTCCGTAGCCCTACCACAGGGTGATTCCTTTGAAATGAGGTAGAGTTCGGGGCCAATCTCGTGGCATCATTTAGCGCTCCTGCCCCTTGTCCAACACTCACCAGGGTAGAGGGTTGACCTCTTTCATAGGTCTGCCTTGGGATGTTTTCCCTCACCAACTGCTGCACTTCATGGGGTAAGCTAAATTGGGGGAGAGCGTCTCTGAAAAAGCTCACCATAGCTTTCAACGCTATCGTCGTCTCCTCATTTTTGCATTTTAGAGCCTCAAATTCCTCTAGAGAAATCGAGGCTCCTCTGTCATCCCTTTCACTATGTCTTCATCTTTGTTCTGCCATGACAGGGGGACTCACAGAATTCTGCTCCCCTGTCACTTCTGCTGTAGATCGTATCCTCACCATTTTGATAGGGAATCTGACTTTTTGTTTTGATTCCCGCAGACGGCGCCAATTGATGTTGCCTGGTAAAACGACAACGGGATTACAACTTCCACGTATTCAGATTGCGCTAACGACAAAAAGGTGACGTCGATGCGATTTCTTCCACGTATTCTTCGTATATTCTGCAAAAACAACAGGAATCAGAGGGCGCAGGGATTTGTCCCTGCACGCGCACTCTGATGATTAAGTTAGAAAACTGAAGTTTTGTATATATGAAGAAGATAATTGTGTTCTTCAGAATCAAGAGAGTCTTCTTTTTTTTTTCCTCCCCTTTTCAAGTACTCACCTGGGGTATTTATAGGTTTCTTCCGAGTCGGTTTGAGTTGAGGTCTAGGCGCGTGTCTGGGCCGCGACAGAGTCATTGAGCACTCTGTCGCGTTTCGGAGCTAGACAACTTGAGGGTGAGTCTGGCAGGCGGCAAAGTTCATGTGTGGACCTCTGCTGCAGTCCACGCGGTAGAGTTCTGTCGCAGTACTTGAGCAGAGGTCTGTCGCAGAGCTGGCGGCATAGGTCTGTCGCAGGATATGCAGTAGAGGTCTGTAGCAGAGTATGCGGTAGAAGTCTGTAGTGACATACAGTGCCGCACAAGCCTACGCGACAGAGTCTCTATCGCCTCGAGACTCTGTCGTATGTTAAGCTACTTTGCCACATGGGGCTCTATCGTTGTAACAGCCACGTGGCTTATCTTGTGTTTGACACGTGGCGATCTCTGATTGGTCGATCTTTGTACACGCGGACTTTGATGATAGGACCAACATCAGAAACAAATAGTGCTAGAGCATTGTTCGCACTATATCTGAGTTTATGAGTGTGTATAAAAGGGTACTGGAGTGCTCTAACCAATTTATGTGACATCATGTGCATTAAATGTTCTAGAGCGGTTGCTCTACTGATTTTTTGAAATGCATGAGAGGTGTTGGAGCCTAGCTCATACCCTGTTTTGACTTGATATGCATAAAAAGGTACTAGAGCGATTGCTCACATTAGTTTTAATGATTTGACATGCATGAGAGGTGCTGGAGCTTAGCTCGCATCCTGTTTTGACATGATATTGCATAAAAGCGGTGCTGGAGTGTAACTCGTACGAGATTTGATTTCTTTATGTATAAAACCGTGCTGGAGCATTACTCGCACGAAGTTTTGATTTACTTGAGCATTCATTTGTGCTGTAGCATTTCTTACACGAAGTTTTGAATGATTTATGCATGATGTCGTACTGGAGCATTGCTCGCATGAGGCTTTGACGGATTTTATGCATAAAATCGTGCTGGAGCTTGCTCGCACGTGATTTTATATGGATTTATAACTCTTTTAAAGTCATACTGGAGTGCTGCTCGTACGTAGATTTTACTGATTTTTATGAAAACATGTTGGATCTTCGCTTGCATGAGGTTTTCAGACATCATGAAAATGCTTAGAGCCGTGCTGGAGCTTTGCTCACACAGGGATTGATATGACATGTATATAGCCATGTTGGAGCCTCCTGTAGGCTGTGTGTCACAGTAAGATGATATGCCCACATGTGTATACTGAGACATAGGTTAGGTGGATAAGACCTATGACAGGCACCCCCTGACTATGATTTGGGTTCACGAAGTACCTTGTATCATGTATGTCACGCGGAGTACACTGTACCATGGAGATTGTTAAAGTGGAGTGGCATTAGCTACGAGGTTGTAAGCCTTGCCCTCATAATCTTGGTATTTATGTTATTCTAGCAGCAGGACTGACCCACCTCCCATTTCAAGCGTGATGCCTCGCACACGAGGTACCGTGTAGCTAAGGATCACTAGGTGTAGCGCCCCGGAAGGGTGAAAAATATGGCTAATTTACAACTTTTTACTCATTAATTCAAAATTAAGAGTGCATTCCTGTGCAGTATCATACATCGTCAAAATTATCATGCCTCAAGATCTCATCATAATATAGTATATATTGTATTATATACATTACTCAATTCCAAGTTAATTAATCCTAATACATCCCGTACATCATTATACAATGAATGTCTGTAAATATAACTCTAGTCTGGGTACATGAATATTAAATATCTACCTCAATACACAAAATACGGCCTGGAGCTCAAGTCCTCCACTAGCCTCTAACCCGTACGTCGCAGGGAACTCACTTCACTTGAAGCGATCTGGGAGGGAAGAGAAAACAGAGTGAGCTTCCAAATCGCTCAGTAAGGGGGGTAAGGGAACTCAGTTATATAAACCATATCACACATCACAAATATGTATTTGATTATGAAGCTCATTTGAAATCGTAGAATGAAAGTTCCCAAAACATCATCATCTCATAACTCATAAATCATGTGAAAACATGAAGTTAAAAAGGCTCAATATCGAGCACTCACAAGCATGTGTAAATATATACGATAATGGCTGTTCTCAAAATACGTGCTAAAAATCACCTCAGTAAATAGCACGTGACAAGGTCACAAAACATAACTCATGTGTAAAACGAGACTAGGCAATAAAACTCAATTAAAACTCGTCATGGCACATCAAATATGTAATCTCCTCTGGGTGCGCATCCCAGGTATCCTCGCATAGAGGGAACGTCGACAATATGGTCGTATGCATGGTATATTAGACTTATATGTTACCAGAACAAGGCCCGGCTTTACATGCTACCAAAGCAATGCCTCGCCTCATGCACACATCACGTGGTCCCTGGGTCGGTTCCCAGGCGGCCCACTCTCTCGGTCTTACATGCTACCAAAGCAAGGCCACCCAGCGTTACCAGAATGGGGGTCATCTCACGTTACCAAAATGGAGGCATCTCTCGTTACCAAAACGGAGGCATCTCTCGTTACCAAAACGGAGGAATATCGGACTTACATGCTACTAGAGCAAGGCCTCCCATCGCTACCAAAGCGGAGGAATAATCGAACTTACATGTTACCAGAATACGGCCTCCCAACGCTACCAAAGCGGAGGAATAATCGGACTTACATGTTACCAGAACAAGGCCTGTGGTCCCTGGGTCGGTTCCCAGGTGTCCCACTATATCGGTCTTACAAGCTACCAGAGCAAGGCAGATGTGTATTCAACATGACACGCCTAAGTCTTAATCATTAGCCATTATCTTATAAAACGTTATGCCTTCACGTAGAACTCATAATGGTTTTCTCTCATAAAACTCATTTAAAACATTTGGGTACTCAACACAAAACATATTAAAATCGAGTTCCAACCGGCAAAACACAAACACATTTTCTCAAATCTCAATATCGCCTTAACGTAGAGCCCAATTTACTTTTCACGCAACTCAAAGGTTTATAAAGCAATTTCACACTCAGCTTATAAACTCACAAAATAATGGGCTCCAACCGGCTATAAAAACCGTGTGCAATTATATCACAACACAACACCAAACATGCTTGTATTCTCAAATCATGGTTCATGCTACAACGATTCATCAAAACACATACACAAATGGTTTAGTTTTCCCTTACCTCTTTGCACCTCGTATAGTGCATTCGTTTCCCCCGTATCACGGACTAGCCTCGCATTCCACTCTGGAACTCCTGAGCTGTCCAAACAATGTTAAAACATCAATACTCATTATCACATCAACCTCAATTCTCAAAATCGAGCATAATTGCTCATAACTCCTCAAATTTCTCAATTCTCATAACTCCATCACAAACCACAATCTTGCTCCCAACACCTCAAAATTCTATATTTCCTATGCCACAATATCTATGCTAATACACCACATTGTCTAAATCTCCATTTATAGCTCAAAATTCCTAAATTTACCAAAGTTGCTAAATATCATCATCACTCCAACTACATTGTAATTTCATCAATCCCTAATCATTTTTCAGCTATTTCGACAAAATGTCAACAACTATCATCACCAAAATCATCTCAAATATAAGGATCGAAGTTTAGAAATTACCCAAAACTTGTGGAGAGCTTATCTCTTGCCTTGATTCGATTCGTCTTTCAATTTCCAAGTATGTTGTTCTCCCTTAGGTGAGGAATAACTTTCCTTCTTGCCACAACTTCTGATTTGGACGAAAATAGGTGCTTTGGATGAGTGAGAAAGCTAGGGCTCGGTGAAAAATGGGGGTTGGAAGAGAGAGAAAGTGAAATTGCAGGAGAAAGCAGGGATTCCTTATATAGACTAAGGGTAGGAGATCGATCTGGCTCTTGATGCGATCGATCTGCATTTGAATTTGGGGACGATTTGGGGTAATTTATGCCTAGGAGATCGATCTATCGAGGGGTGAGATCGATCTTTTTATGGCTTTATGAGATCGATCTGCTCCTTGAGGAGATCGATCTTCTCCCAAACAGAAACATTTGGAGATCGATCTCTTCCTCATGAGATCGATCTTCTCTCAAATAGAATCATAAGGAGATCGATCCTCTTCCATTGGAGATCGATCTGCTCCTTAAATTCCTCATTCCTTGTCATTTTTAACTCACCAGATCGATCTCTCATTCTCCCAGATCGATCTATCCTCATAACTTCATACTTATTTTAAACACTTAACATATAAATCTCCAATTATCATTCCCCAATTCACTTAGCTCAATAAATTATACTTCAAGTTCATATTACATAATTAAAATATGTTTGAAATCCTCAGATCTCATATCCTCCCCACCTTAAAAGAATTTGGTCCTCCAAATTCAACTCAACTAGTCAAAGAGATGGGGGTATTTCTCCTTCATGAGGTTCTTTAGTTCCCACGTTGCCTCTTCCCTTGAGTGATGTTTCCACAAAACTTTCACTAATGGGATGCTCTTGGTTCTCAGTACCTTCTCCTTTCTATCGAGAATCCGGACGTGTTCCTCAGTATAGCTCATGTCCTCCTGTATGTCCATCTCGTCATACTCTATAACATTAGAAGGGTCCGGGTGGTACTTCCTCAACATAGACACATGAAAGACGTTGTGTATTCTGGACATTTGTAGGGGTAATGCCAATCTGTAGGCTACCTCTCCCACACTCTCAAGAATCCCAAATGGTCCTATGTATCGAGGACTCAATTTTCCTTTCTTCCCAAATCGCACGATACCCTTACTCGATGATACTTTCAGAAATATTACATCACCAACATCAAACTCAAGCGGCCGTCTACGCACATCCGCGTAGCTTTTCTGTCTACTCTGTGCAGCCCGTAGCCTCTCACATATGAGTTTCACACTCTGTACAGCTTGCTCAACAAGCTTGGGAGCATTTATCTTTCTGTTACCGATTTCTTCCCAAGCTACAGGGGATCTACACCTCCTACCATATAGAGCCTCAAAGGGTGCCATTCCAATACTTGCATGATAGCTGTTATTGTACGCAAACTCTGCTAGGGGCAGGTGATCATCCCATGATCCCTTAAAATCCATGGTACACGCCCTCAACGTATCCTGCAGGGTCTGAATAGTCCTCTCTGACTGACCATCTGTCTGAGGATGATAGGCAGTACTAAAACTCAATCGAGATCCCATGGACTCCTGAAACTGGGTCCAAAATCTGGAAGTAAATCGGGAATCTCTATCGGAAGTAATACTCACTGGAGCCCCATGTAATCTAGCTATCTCGCTGACATACAGCTCAGCTAAGGAATCCATAGTATCTGTGCTCTTGATGGCAAGGAAGTGGGCACTCTTGGTCAGTCTATCCACTATAACCCATATAGCTCACGACCTCTTCGGGTCCTCGGTAAACCCATAATAAAGTCCATAGTGACATGCTCCCATTTCCATGTAAGTACATGTAAGGGCTGTAGTAGTCCTCTGGGCTTCCGATGCTCAGCTTTCACTTGCTGGCATACTAAACACCTGGCCACATACTCTGCCACGTCTCGCTTCATACCACTCCACCAATACACCTTTCTCAAGTCTCGGTACATCTTAGTACTCCCTGGGTGCATGGTGTATCGCGAGCAGTGGGATTCTCTTAGTATCTATCTCTTCAGGGTATCATCGTCCAGTACACAAATCCGTCCTCTGAATCTCAACAATCCATCCTCACTGACTGTGAGATCTGACTGTGAACTCTGTTCAGCTTGGCTAACCATATCTATCAACCTCTGATCACTGTGCTGCCCAGTTCTAATCTGATCCATGATCCTGGGCTCTATCCGCAAGCTAGCCAAAAATCCAGTCTCTACCTTTTTAACTCTGATCCGAAGTTCGACGAACTGCTCTAACAAATCCCATTCCCGGATCATCACAGCAGATATTATACTCTTCCTGCTCAGGGCATCAGCAACTACATTCGCCTTACCCGGATGATATAGAATCTTGCAGTCATAATCCTTAAGGAGTTCCATCCATCTCCTTTGTCTCATGTTTAACTCTTTCTGATCAAAGAGATATCTTAAACTCTTGTGATCAGTGAAGATCTGGAATCTTTCCCCATATAAGTAGTGTCGCCAGATCTTCAAAGTAAATACCACAGCAGCTAACTCCAAATCATGCGTGGGGTAATTCCGCTCATGGTCTTTCAACTGTTGCGATCCATATGCGACCACTCTTCCGTGCTGCATAAGCACACACCCCAATCCTTGATGAGATGCATCACTATACATCGAAAATCCTCCTGATCCCTCAGGAATAGTTAACACAGGTGCCGCTGTCAATCTCTTTTTTAACTCCTGAAAACTGAGCTCACATTGATTAGTCCATATGAACGGAGTCTCCTTACGCGTGAGTTTAGTTAAAGGTGCAGCAATCCTTGAAAATCCTTCCACAAATCTTCTGTAATACCCTGCCAAACTAAGGAAGCTTCGCACCTTAGTAACTGTCCTCGGTCTCTCCCAACTAAGCACAGCTGCTACTTTACTTGGATCCACTGATACTCCTTCCTCTGAGACTATATGACCAAGGAAAGCTATCCGGTTCTGCCAAAACTCACACCTACTAAGCTTTCCATATGATTGCTTATCTTAGAGTATCTGAAGTACTAACCACAAATGTTGTGCATGCTCCTCATACGACCGAGAGTATACCAGGATATCATCAATAAAGACTATCACAAATTAATCTAGATAGTCTCTGAACACTTCGTTCATCAACCTCATAAATGCAGCAGGGGCGTTCATCAATCTAAAGGACATCACCAAAAATTTATAATGGCCATACCTTGTCCTGAAGGCCGTCTTGGGAATATCTTCTTCCTTGATCCTCAATTGGTGATAGCCCGATCTCAAATCAATCTTATAAAAGACTTAGGCCCCTCTTAGTTGATCAAGTAGATCATCAATTCTGGGCAGTGGGTATTTATTCTTCACCGTGGCTTTATTCAACAGCCAGTAGTCTACGCATAATCTGAGACTACCATCCTTCTTCTTGACAAATAAAACTGGTGCTCTCCACGGTGAAACACTGGGCCTAATGAACCCTTGATCCAATAACTCCTGTAGTTGTTTCTTCAATTCCTCAAGTTCCACTAACGCCATCCTGTAGGGAGGTTTAGAGATCGGCTGAGTATCTGGTACTAAATTAATGGTAAACTCCAGCTCTCTTTCTGGTGTCAAACCTGGCAACTCATCTGGGAAAACATCAAGAAATTCACACACCACAGGTATATCCTTAATCCTCAGATGTTTCCGCTCATCGTCTGAGATGAGTGTTTCGTAACCTTCACATGAACAATCATATTTAATACTCTCAAAAATAATATTAAAATTCTCAAATTACTTACTAGAATTCCACATATTCATTTCCTCAATATCTCAACCGTACACTATAAGGTTCAGGTAGGGAGAAAGTTACAATCTTAGTATAGCAGTCTAAACTCACTCGATTGGTTGCCAACCAATCCATCCCCAGAATTACATCAAACCCATGTATATTCAACATGATTAGATCTGCTAACATCACTCTATCTCCCACCTTTATTTCACATCCTCTACAGATTAACTCAGTTCTCTGGGATTCACGCATAAGGGTATTTACATGTAGTACATACTCTAGAGGTTCAAACTTCAAATTTAAACTACATGCAAAATACTCTGAAATAAACGAATGCGTGGATCCTGGATCTATCAATACATGAGCCTAATGATTATAGACAGAAAGTGTACCTCTTATAGTTTTTGCTGAAGTGTCCGCAGTTTCCTTATCCTGGGCAAACACACGTCCCTGTGCCACAGGTTTCTTCCCTTTCTCTGTAGCAGTTGCCCGTCTCTGGGGATTCACTCTTTGAGGCTGCTGTCTAGTAGGCTCCGGAGCCTGTGGTATCTAAGGTTGAGGACAGTCCTTCACTCTGTGACCCATGTCACCACTTCTAAAACATCCACGGATCGACCTATTATATTCCCTCATGTAATCAGCCACAGTCTCTACAAACTCTTATCTCTGGCCTGCCATATCGAGGGGTCTCCTTGATAATAGGATAAGCTCTGGGTCTCTCCAATCTGCCATTCTGTACCTCAATCCTTCCTCTCCTAAAGGAACCTCTCCGAACATCTGCTTGAGACATCGCAGGCCTCTTGCCTTTATCCCTAATCACTGCTCCAAACTCATTCTGGGACTGTACAATTTCAATTCCCCTCTCAATCACTTGTGCTCGTCTCAGAGCATCTCCAAACTCAGTAATACACAACCCAATCAATCGATCTCTGATGATGGGCTTTAATCCATACACAAATCTCTCTATACGGAGCTCTTCATTCTTGAAAGTCTCTGGATCATATCTCAGCAGAGCGGTAAATCGGCTCTCGTAATCATCTACAGACATGTCACCCTGTACCAAACTCAAAAACTCTGTTTGCCTCCTTCTTTGGGCAGCTCGTGGTACATATTGGGCTCTAAAGGCTGTCTGGAACTCTTCCCAACCAATCACATCCTGGTGGGACATTAAAATACCCTGGGTAGTACCCCACCAATCTCGAGCTCTCCCTTTCAACATATAGGCACTCAAACTGACCCTCTCAGCATTGGTGCACCCCAGATAATCGAATATAACTCTCAACTCCGTCAACCACTCCTGAGCCTCTGTAGGATCCTTCTTTCCCCTAAATGCAGGTGGGTTCATTTTCAAAAAGTCCTTCAGTCGGACCATGCTTCTATCATCAAGCTGAGTGACGGGAGGCACTGGGGGTATGGGAGGTCCTTGTGGTGGTGTAGGAGTAGTACCCGAGGCTTTAACTCCAAAGTGTTGCGCGAATAACGCTGCCATCTGCTCAAAATCTTGCCTCAAATCGGTCTCAATCTAATTAAATCGAGAGTTAGGACTCTCTGGTTGTGGGACAGGTGGCAGAGGGGACTCTGCCTGCCTCATCGAACGACCTCGTCGTTTACTCATTCTCTATCTCAACTCGTCTCCTGCGCGTACATCTCAAAATCGATTGAAATATCAATCCTCAGATTCAGTTCATGACCAGACTATTACAGACACTTAGGATGTATTCTATTTCACTTGACCGACACTGACAGTACTAAACACCTTAAGCTCTAATACCAAGAAAACTCTGTGACGCCCCGAAAGCGCAAAAAATAGGGCTAATTTAAAACTTGTTACTCATTAATTCACAATTAAGGGTGCATTCCTGTGCAGCGTCATACATCATCATAATTATTATGCCTCAGGATCTCATCATAATATAGTATATATTGTATTATATACATTACTCAATTCCAAGTTAATTAATCATAATAGATCCCGTACATCATTATACAATGAATGTCTGTAAATATAACTCTAGTCTGGGTACATGAATATTAAATATCTACCTCAATACACAAAATACAGCCTGGAGCTCAAGTCCTCCACTAGCCTCTAACCCATACGTCGCAAGGAACTCACTTCACTTGAAGCGATCTGGGGGGGAAGAGAAAACAGGGTGAGCTTCCAAATCACTCAGTAAGGGGGGTAAGGGAACTCAGTTATATAAACAATATCACACATCACAAATATGTATTTGTTTATGAAGCTCATTCGAAATCGTAGCATGAAAGTTCTCAAAACATCATCATCTCATAACTCATAAATCATGTGAAAATATGAAGGTAAAAAGGCTCAATATCGAGCACTCACAAGCATGTGTAAATATATGTGATAATAGCTGTTCTCAAAATACGTGATAAAAATCACCTCAATAAATAACACGTGATAAGGTCACAAAACACAACTCATGTGTAAAACGAGACTAGGTAATAAAACTCAATTAAAACTCGTCATGGCACATCAAATATGTAATCTCCTCTGGGTGTGCATCCCAGGCATCCTCGCATAGAGGGAACGTCGACAATATGGTCGTATGCATGGTATATTGGAGTTATATGTTACCAAAACAAGGCCCGACCTTACATGCTACCAGAGCAATGCCTCGCCTCATGCACACTATCACGTAGTCCCTGGGTCGATTCCCAGGCAGCCCACTCTCTCGGTCTTACATGCTACCAAAGCAAGGCCACCCAGCGTTACCAGAACGGGGGTCATCTCACGTTACCAAAACGGAGGCATCTCTCGTTATCAAAACGGAGGCATCTCTCGTTACCAAAACGGAGGAATATCGGACTTACATGCTACCAGAGAAAGGCCACCCAACGCTACCAAAGCGGAGGAATAATCAGACTTACATGTTACCAGAACAAGGCCTCCCAACGCTACCAAAGCGGAGGAATAATCGGACTTACATGTTACCAGAACAAGGCCTGTGGTCCCTGGGTCGGTTCCCAGGCGTCCCACTATATCGGTCTTACATGCTACAAGAGCAAGGCCCGATGTGTATTCAACATGACGCGTCTAAGTCTCAATCATTTGCCATTATCTTATAAAACGTTATGCCTTCACGTAGAACTCATAATGGTTTTCTCTCATAAAACTCATTTAAAATATTTGTGTACTCAACACAAAACATATTAAAACCGAGTTCCAACTGGCAAAACACTCATACATTTTCTCAAATCTCAATATCGCCTTAACGTAGAGCCCAATTTACTTTTCACGCAACTCAAAGGTTTATAAAGCAATTTCACACTCAGCTTATAAACTCACAAAATAATGGGCTCCAACCGGCTATAAAACCGTGTGCAATTATATCACAACATAACACCAAACATGCTTGTATTCTCAAATCATGGTTCATGCTACAACGATTCATCAAAACACATACACAAATGGTTTAGTTTTCCCTTACCTCTTTGCACCTCGTATAGTGCAATCGTTTCCCCCGTATCACGGACTAGCCTCGCATTCCACTCTGGAACTCCCGAGTTGTCCAAACGATGTTAAAACATCAATACTCATTATCACATCAACCTCAATTCTCAAAATCGAGCATAATTGCTCATAACTCCTCAAATTTCTCAATTCTCATAACTCCATCACAAACCACAATCTCGCTCCCAACACCTCAACATTCTATATTTCCTATGCCACAATATCTATGCTAATACACCACATTGTCTAAATCTCCATTTATAGCTCAAAATTCTTAAATTTACCAAAGTTGCTAAATATCATCATCACTCTAACTACATTGTAATTTCATCAATCCCTAATTATTTTTCAGCTATTTCGACACAATGCCAACAACTATCATCACCAAAATCATCTCAAAGATAAGGATCGAAGTTTAAAAATTACCTAAAACTTGTGGAGAGCTTATCTCTTGCCTCGATTCGATCCGTCTTTCGATTTCCAAGTATGTTGTTCTCCCTTGGGTGAGGAACAACTTTCCTTCTTGCCACAACTTCTAATTTGGACGGAAATGGGTGCTTTGGATGAGTGAGAAAGCTAGGGCTCGGTGAAAAATGGGGGTTGGAAGAGAGAGAAAGTGAAATTACAGGAGAAAGCAGGGATTCCTTATATAGACTGAGGGTAGGAGATCGATCCGGCTCTTGATGAGATCGATCTGCATTTGAATTTAGGGACGATTTGGGGCAATTTATGCCTAGGAGATCGATCTATCGAGCGGTGAGATCGATCTCTTTATGGCTTTATGAGATCGATTTGCTCCTTGAGGAGATCAATCTTCTCCCAAACAGAAACATTTGGAGATCGATCTCTTCCTCATGAGATCGATCTTTTCTCAAACAGAATCATAAGGAGATCGATCCTCTTCCATTGGAGATCGATATGCTCCTTAAATTCCCCCTTCCTTGTCATTTTTAACTCACCAGATCGATCTCTCCTTCACCCAGATCGATCTGTCCTAATAACTTCATACTTATTTTAAACACTTAACATATAAATCTCCAATTATCATTCCCCAATTCACTTAGCTCAATAAATTATACTTCAAGTTCATATTACATAATTAAAATATGTCTGAAATCCTCAGATCTCACACTAGGATAGGGCTACAGTCCTCGATGTTACTAATATAGTCACCTACATGTCTCACATGATATAACTTTTGGTCTCGATAGACCAGGGTAGACCCGAGGTAGGGGTCAGGCCCCCGATTTTGTGATTGTCACTGAGATGTGATTTTCTTCTATGATGCTAGATTTTTCAGATGATTTTATGACATGTGACCCTAAAAGAAGGATGATTTTATAACAAAATTTTTTATAATAAATTTTTAATGAGTTTGAGATTGATTTATGAGATGATTGACCTGGAGAGGTTATTTTATACTGAGCTTTAATGAAGTGATTTAAATGCAGTAGCATGAGTTTTCCATGCTTTAACTATAAATTCATAAAAAGAATTGTCTCTCATGATTTGTTTTACATGACATGAAATAATGCTTGATCTTGATTTACTTCATGCGAATTATGATTTTTCATAAAATGCCATTGATGCATGAGTTGCATGATTTTTATATGCACGAATAGTTTTTATAAACTATGGCTTTGATGTATGCATGATTTCGTGCTTGAGATTTAAACGAAAAGAAATTGAGTTAAGGGCATGGCATTATGAGCATGTAGATAGTGGAGCTATCTACTTACTTACATAATTGCCTTACTAAGTGTGTGGTTGCTCATACCCTTATTTTCCTCCTCTACAGAGTACTTTTGTCAGACTCATGTTTTTTATTTATGTATGTAGCTTGTTCCTTATGATTCCTATGTATTTAAGCACTTTATTTCATAATTGAATCATAAGAAGAGTATTTACTATCATGAAATCGACCATTAAAGAATAAAAATGCATGTAAGCTACATAACAGCCAGATAAGGGTTAAATTGGTTCCAAACAAGTGCAGGGGTAAAACGGTCAAAAGATTAAAATTCGGTATAAATTCGATAAGAAAATTTCATTAAAAATATGGAATTGAGAAATCTTGATAAAAAAACGAGGAACATATTAAATTTCGAGTCCAATTGATCAAGATATGAATTTATTGAAATTAATCAAAATTTTCACCTCGAAAAATTATCCCGAAAATATTGGAAAAATATACCGAAAAGATGAAATAAGATCGATAAATTCATATATGGATTAAATAAATTAAATATGATTTTTTTAGATATTTAGTGATTTTTTATGATATTTTAATGATTAAAAAATAATAAAAATCTATTATAAATAATAAAAGAAAAAAAAAAGAGAAATCAGAAACGTGAAACTGGAACGCGAACCAGAGGCGAAAATCGACTCTCCTCTTATTCTCTTTGCCGACGACGACACAGAGGCGGACGGCGCGAAGGGTGTTAGGCGAAGGGACGATCGGCTCCGGGAGAATGATCAACATCCACCACGCGCCTGGAATCGCAGTCGAAGAGGAGATCGTAGAAAGGGGAGGTCGCGAGAGAGTAGGGTAAATCGGGTGGAATCCGATGCCGATCTACCCCAGCCCAGGCCAAAAGAAGGCTCTAGGAGCGAAGCCGAGCCAATTGGCCATTGAATCGACTGGAGAACCGGTCGACAGCACCGACAACGGTAAAAAGAGACTGAACCGGTCGACCGGTTCAGTGAGAAGGCTACTGTACTGAACATGACCGGATTGGTTCAGCCAAGAAAGAGAGAAAAAAGGGAGAAAATAAAGAAAAAGAGAAAAAGGGAAAGATTTTTGGGGATACACTGGACTTCAAGTAAGTCGGTAAGAGGTCAAAAGTGACCGATTTGATTTTCAAAAAATAAATTTAAATTGTATTTGATCGAAAATTTTAACCGAAATTTAATATACAAATATTGCAGTTCGAAGATATATTCCAAACGTGAGACGATCGAACTTCGATCTGCATACCATCGCATAATCTCAGGTAAGTAAAGCTCATTTACGACAATTTATGTGATTATCGCATATTAAAAATTTATTTTACGAATTACAGATTAAATTATGCATTTAGTGGATTATATCCAAATTTTTGAATTAACTATCGTAAATGATATACGGGCTATCCAAAGAGTTTGGAACAAAGCCCAATGGGTATTGATAGGCCCAATGAGCCGATAGACCCTAATGAAAGGAATTAATAAGTGAAAAATGAGCTTAAGACAAAGTTAGGCCCAATTAAAGTGTTTAATGCCCAATAAGAGTAAACGAGCCCAATTAAGTGAAATAGACTATATTAAATGTGTAATACAGTAGGATAAGTATAATTAACCCAGTGAATGGTTAAATGCAGCTCTGAAGTCATATTGAGAGTTGACCAGACTGTGAGATTTAAGCAGCAGAGAAGAAGTGAGGTCACCTGACGTGATCCGAGGTAAGAGACTTTTGCAAGTAGTTAGAGATATTTGTGCTTATTTTCTTCTGCTTTTACATTCAGTGAAATGTTTTGAGGGTTAAAGAAAATCAATAATATTTATAGGGACCCGATATGGGTAAATTATAATTTTACCCCTAGTTACGTAAAAAGTCAACTTTTAGGAAAAATTGTAAAAAGCATGGAAACAATGTTTTTGAGTGTTTTTACTGCTGTGTAGCAGAAGAGTACGTAGATGAGCTAATGTTTTAAGGTTGATGTAGACTAAGAACACTTTATAGTGTTGATTTTCATGTTTTGAAACATCCCTATTTTTAAAGAGCCATCTACCGAACTATGTGAAAACAATCGTGCTGGAGCACAACTTGCACTTGATTTCAAATGTTTTTCACATACATTAGTCCTAGAGTGAGACTTGCACTACTTTTATTTGACATGCATGATAGAGTACTAGAGCATTGCTCGTACTCAGTTTTATGTGATTTGTGCATGATAGAGTGCTGGAGCAATTAGCTCATACCCAAGTTTTACATGAGATGCATGACAGAGTGCTGGAGCGTTGCTCGTACTCGGTTCTTCATGATTTATACATGACATAGTACTTGAGCGATTTGCTCGTACTTGATTTAAATGAGAACTATACATGACCTAGTGCTGGAGGTTTACTCTACTAGTGTTTGATGTTTTGACATGCATATACAGTGTTTAGAGGTGGAGCGTTGACTGTGAGTCATACTTAAGACGCGCACTGTAGTTTTTACGTGATATGTAGACATGTTAGAAAAACCATGATGATTTCCTCGTGTAGACTGAGTGTCACACTGGAGATGTTCGCATGTGGATTTAGAGACGTGACATTGATTATTCCGTGGTATGAGGGTTAAGACATATGGCAGGCACCTGACCATGATCTAGGGTCCATGGTTGTACGTTGTACCATGCGTGTGGCATGGAGTACACTGTACCGTGTGTTGTTGTGGAGTTATGATGGAGAGTTGTTGATAGCTGGCGGTTGTGATGAACTAACCCCCCTCCCGTTACAGCAGTGATAACCTGCACACCGAGTACTATGTTGCCTAGGATTTCACCATGTTAGGATATGGCCATAGTTCGAAGATATTGCATTTGACCACTAAGTCTCACATGATATATCACATGTTTTTATGATATGGGTAAACCTGATGGATGGGTCAGAACCCGATTGTTGTGTTATGTTGAGAAATACGATACTTACTGTGTTTTGAATGTAAATGGCATATTTTATACAAAGGCATTTCGAAATGATAAATATGCACTGTTTTGCATGAATGCCTCTGATTGATAACCCAGTATGTGTTTAGTACATGGGATTTTAAATCTGTACTATTATTATATATATTTTGAAACATGCTTTTGAATTGAGAGAAGGAAAGGCAAAGCACTATTTTCAGTAGATAGTATGGATGTCTACTTGTTTGCCTGATTTCCTTACTAAGCTAGATAGCTCATCCCATTCATTTTTCCCCCCTCTCTATAGATCATCGTCAGTAGATTGTGTCGGCTGAGGTATAACATTCCTTTTGACCGCTACCATTCCGTATCTAGCGAAAGGTATACACGATGTGTACTCTTTTGTATCTGAACAATGTATAAACATAGTGATGTATATGTTTTAATATTGGGGATGTAATTATATTAAGTATATGAATTTACTTATAAGAAAAGTGTACATACAATCAATAAAGATTTATAATGATATGTATGTGTGATATGAAAAAGAATGGTAAGGTATGTGTGGATGAGAAGACTAATGCCTATTCACAGTCCAACTGTCAAGGAGAGAAAGGTAAGTAAAAAGCAAAAAAATTGTTGTAGTTTTTGGTAAGTCACGTGTGAAAGGAAGGCGTGATAGAGTGGTATCAGAGCCTAGTTGGTCTGATGTGAATAGGTATTAGTAATTAGGAAAATGTGCATCCTCATATCAATGTGTTTTGTTAAGTTACAATTATGTATACAAGATGGGAATTGGACTGATTTATGGATGTGAATGCATAAATCTAGCCTTTATGGCAATTACCCATCACGGTAGAGGGGCGAGAGGTAGGGTTGGAAGCCCTAGAGGTAGGCCTGAGAGTCGAGATGAGTCCTCATTTGACCTGGTGACATAGAGGTACTACTGAGGTACCAGAGGCTACTGAGGCACGTTTCACGAGGATAGAGCGTAGCTTGGAGGCGATAGTAGGGATGTTGGCACAGAATATGCCAAGTAGATAGAGATACGGTGCAGAGACTGTGACTTAGGAGATAGTTACACCTAATACACCTGCACAACCTGCATAGATGCCACAGACTACTGATATTGTGACAGAGCATTGGTGGAAGTCCACCGGGTCGATATTGTGAGCCCGACACAGAGATTAGTTGGGAGATGTTTCTGGATGCCTTCAGGAGGCAGTTTGTTCTAGATACAATGCAGCGCAGACTGCAAGACGAGTTTTTGGGATTAAGTCAGGGGAGTCTCTCAGTGGATGAGTACGAGACTAGATTTTTGACCCTGGGGAGGTATGATCTTGATACCATGTACAACAAGACTAGGAAGGTCTACAGATTTGTCGATGGATTGAGACCGATGTTACGGTCTAGGTTAGTACCATTTGATATTGGTACGTATGATAAGGTAGTGCGCAGAGAGCAGCTTTGTGAGCAGGACTACGAGAGGAATGCCTCTCAGTTTGGGAAATTTAGTCGGAGCTGAGATAGAGAGAGGAAGAGGCCGGTTAGAGATAGAGGTTTTAGTTATTAAGGAGGGAGGAGACTCTTCGATAAGGGACCACAAATAGAGGAGGTGCGAGAGAGACCAATTAGACCTTCTACATACCCGGTCATAGCTCCGACGAAAGGCATTGTGATTGGAGGACAGAGGCCTACTACAAATTAGTACAGTAGATGTGGTAGATATCATGGCAGTAGACCTTATCTGTTGAGCCCTATTGTATGTTTTCGATGTGGGAAACAAGGGCACATTGCTAGAGCTTCGCAGAGATATTTGAGGCTGCCCCACAGAAGGGCAGGGAGCTTGATAGAGCTCCAACTGATACATTTGCTCAGAGGGTGAGAGCAACGACAGATGAGAAGGGGAAGCAGGTGATGGGTCGAGGGCGAGTACATGCCTTGGACTAGGACATAGCTGATACTTCAACGGATGTGATTCAAGGTAACATCTTGATTTATGATTTAGAAGCATATGTTTTAATTGATCCTGGTGCCACGTATTCATTTGTATCGCCTTCTTTTGCATGTAAGTTAGAAAAGCATGTAGAGCGTACTCCTTTCAGGATGATGATGTTGATTAGTATGCCTATGGATTCCAGTCAGCTAGTTGAATATGTGTATAATGATTGCAAGTTAAGAGTAGAGGAAAAAGATATGACAATCAATCTAATCTTGTTAAGTATGAGCGACTTTGAGGTAATTTTAGGAGTGGATTGGTTATCTGCAAACCATGCTATTTTAGATTGTTACGCTAAGACAATTATGTTTCCTAACCCTATAAAGTTATTGTAAAGTTAGATGGGAAGAAATGAAAGTAATAGATATGTTGTTAATAAATAAAATATTATGTTGACTGAGAAATCAATATCTTGAAGGTTTCATTGCTTACATGGTGGATATAGATAAGGTACATCTGGAGTTGGTAGATATTCCTGTGGTCAATGAGTACCCAGATGTTTTCTCGGATGAGTTGCCAGGGTTACCACCAGATAGAGAGATAGAGTTCTGTATAGATTTGGTGCCTAGTACTGAGCCTATTTCGAGACCACCGTATCGCATGGCCTTAGTTGAGCTGGAGAAGCTCAAGAGACAGTTGTCGGAGCTGTTGGATACGAGGTTCATCAGACCAAGTGTTTCACCGTGGGAAGTACCGATTTTGTTCGTGAAGGAGAAGGATGGGAGCCTCTGATTGTGTAGAGATTATAGATTGTTGAATAAGGCTACCATCAATAATAGGTATCCCCTTCCACACATTGACGACTTACTAGATCAGCTTCGGGGAGCGCAGGTCTTTTCTAAGATTGATCTGAGGTCTGGGTAATCATTAGTTAAGAGTTCGGAGTGGAGATGTACCCAAGATGGCATTTAGGACTCTATATGGCCACTATGAGTTCTAGTTATGCCATTCAGACTGACGAATGCTCCTGTAGCTTTCATGGCTCTAATAAACAATGTGTTCAAGCCATATTTAGATTAGTTTGTTATCGTCTTCATCGATGACATATTGGTATATTCGAGATCCAATGAGGAGCATGAGCAGCACCTCAGGATTGTATTGCAGACTCTACAACAGCAGCAACTGTATGCTAAACTCAGTAAGTGTGACTTTTTGTTGGCAGAGCCTCGTTTTTGGGATACGTAGTGTCGAGGGATGGTGTATCAGTAGATCCATTAAAGATTGAGGCTGTAGTTCAGTGGGAACAGTGGAGGACAGTTACCGAGATCAGGAGTTTTCTGGGTTTAGCAGGGTACTATCAGAGATTCGTGGAAGGATTTTTGAAGTTGGCTACTCCGTTGATGCGTCTCACTCGGAAGAGTGTTGTATGCATGTGGGATGAGGATTGTTAGAGGAGTTTTTCGGAGCTGAAGAGTCGATTGACCACCGCTCCAATCCTCACTATTCGTACCAGCTCAGGAGGATTTTTAGTATATACCGATGCTTCACATCAGCGACCGGGTTGTGTGTTGATGCTGGATGAGAGGGTAGTCACTTATGGATCTAGACAGCTGAAGGATCATGAGAAGAACTATCCGACCCACGATTTGGAGTTGGCAGCAGTAGTGTTTGCGTTAAAGGTATGGCGCCACTACTTGTATAGCGAGAAGTTTCATATTTTTACTGACCACAAGAGCCTCAAGTACCTGTTCTCACAGAAGGAGCTAAACATGAGACATAAAAGATGGCTAGAGCTTCTGAAGGAATATGATTGTGAGATACTTTATCATCCGGGTAAGGCTAATGTTGTAGCAGATGCTTTGAGTATGAAGAGCCTGGGGATGGTATCGTATATGATGGTCAGGTAGCACGAGTTGCTAGAGCAGTTTGCTAGCCTCCATTTGGGAGTTGTACCTTCGAGCATGGACGCAGATTGTATGATTACGAGTCTACGCTTAGAGCCGGATCTGTTGGATAAGATCAGACAGGCTCAGCAGACTGATCCGTATTACATCGATGTGATGGGTCAGATTGAAAGGGGCACAGTGACTAATTTTGAGTTGAGTTCTGATGCACTACTAAGGTTTAGAGGTAAACTGTGTGTTCCCGAGGACCCAAAGCTCAGGAGATTGATATTGCTGGAAGCTCATTCATCGAGGTACACGTTGCATCCGAGGAGTGGCAAAATGTATCAAAACCTCCAGAAGGTGTACTAGTGGTCAGGTATGAAGAACGATGTGACGAATTTTGTGGTGAGATGTCTTGTATGTCAGCAGGTGAAGGTAGAGCATCCGAGACCTACAGGGCTATTGTAGCCTCTACCTATACCGACATGGAAATGGGAGCATATCACCATGGATTTCGTGATGGGTTTACCGAGGACACAGAGGAATCACGATGCTATATGGGTGATCGTTGATAGACTGATGAAGTCAGCCCACTTCCTAGCTATGAGAGCTACTGATACTCTGAGTACGTTGGCAGAGTTGTATGTACGCGAGGTAGTGAGGTTACACAGTGTACCAGCAAGCATAGTCTCTTATAGGGATTCCTGCTTCACTTCCCACTTTTGGGAACATTTTTAGGAAGCCATGGGAACCCAGTTGAGTTTAAGCACAGCTTTGCATCCTCAGACATATGGTCAGTCAGAGAGAACTCTACAGACTCTGGAGGATATGTTGAGAGCATGTGTGCTAGACTTTCGAGGCTCCTGGGATGATCACTTGCCAGAGTTCGCTTACAATAACAGTTATCATTCGAGTATCGAGATGGCACTGTATGAGGCCTTGTATGGCCGTAGATGTCGTTCCCCTATTGGATGGGAAGAAGTGGGTGACCGAAAACATTTTACTCCCGATTTGGTTACACAAGCTACTGAGGATGTCCGATTGATAGTTGAGAGATTGAAGACAGCTCAGAGTCGACAGAAGAGCTATGCTGACAGAAGACGTAGGCCACTTGAGTTCGTAGTCGGTGAGTTAGTGTTTCTGAAGGTTTCTCCTTCCAAAGGTATAGCACGAGAAGAGGGGTAAGCTGAGTCCTCGCTACATTGGACCCTTTGAGATACTTGATCGAGTGGGAGATAAGGCCTATAGGTTGGCATTGCCACCAGATTTGTCAGGCGTGCATAACGTCTTCCACATTTCAATGCTTCGAAAGTATCACCCAGATCCGGTGCATGTGATTAGCTATGAGCCGTTGGAGCTCAGTGAGGACATGTCATATGTTGAGAGGCCGATTCAGATACTGGATAGGAAAGAGGAGGTTTTGAAGTCGAAGACTATCGAGTTAGTGAAGGTTTTATGGCAGCATCACACTTCCGAGGAGATTACTTAGGAGTTATAGAGCTTGATGCGAGAGAAGCACACCTAGTTGTTTGATGATTGATTTGGTTCTAATTTGGAGGACAAAATTCTTTTACTTGGGGAGGATTGTGAAACCTGTGTTTTCGATTTATATATGTAGCTTGTTCCTTATGATTCCTATTTGTTTGAGCACTTTATTTCATAGTTGAATCATATGAAGAGTATTTACTATCATGAAATTGACCATTAAAGAATAAAAATGCATGTAAGCTACATAACAGCCAGATAAGGGTTAAATTGGTTCTGAACAAGTGCAAGGGTAAAACGATCAAAAGACCGAAATTCGGTATAAATTCGATAAGAAAATTTCATTTAAAATATGGAATTGAGAAATCTTGATAAAAAACGAGGAAAATATTGAATTTCGAGTCCAATTGATCACGATATGAATTTATTAGAATTAAACAAAATTTTCACCTCGAAAAATTATCCTGAAAATATTGGAAAAATATGTTGAAAACACGAAATAAGACCGATAAATTCATATATGGATTAAATGAATTAAATATAATTTTTTGAGATATTTTAGGATTTTTTATGAAATTTTAATGATTAAGATAATAATAAAAATCAATTATAAATATTAAAAGAAAAAAAAAGAGAAATCAGAAACGTGAAACTGGAACGCGAACCAGAGGAGGAAACCGACTCTCCTCTGATTCTCTTTGCCGATGTCGACATAGAAGCGGACGACACGAGGGGTGCTAGGCGAAGGGACGATCGGCACCGGGAGAATGATCGACAGCCACCACGCGTCTGGAATCGTCGTCGACAAGGAGATCAGAGAAGGGGGAGGCCGCGGGAGAGAATGGTAAATCGGGTTGAATCCGAAGCCGATCTACCGTAGCCTAGGGTAAAAGAAGGCTCTAGGAGCGAAGCCGAGCCAATTGGCGATGGAATCGATCGAAGAATCGGCCGACAAACCCCAGCAATGGCAAAAAGAGACAGAACTGATCGACCGGTTCAGTGAGAAGGCTACTGTGCTGAACCGGACCGGATCGGTTCAGCCAAGAAATAGAGGAAAATGGGAGAAAAAGAAAGAAAAAGAGGTAAAGAAAAAAATGGGAAGATTTTCGAGGATAAACCAGACTTCGGGTAAGTCGATAAGAGGTAAAAAGTGACCGATTTGATTTTTGGAAAATTAATTTAAATTGTATTTGATCGAAAATTTGACCCAGAATTTCATATACAAATTATGCAGTTCGACGATAAATTTTGAACGTGAGCCCGATCGAACTTCGATTTACGCACCATCGCATATTCTCGGGTAAGTCAAGCTCATTTACGACAATTTATATGATTATCGCATATTAGAGATTTATTTTACGAATTACGAATTAAATTTCACATTTAGTGGATTATATCCAAATTTTTGAATTAACTATCGTAAATGATATACGGGCTATCTAAAGAGTTTGGAACAAAGCCCAATGGGTATTGATAGGCCCAATGAGCCAATAGACCCTGATGAAGGGAATTAAGAAGTGGAAAACGGGCTTAAGACAGAGTTGGCCCAGTTAAAGTGTTTAAGGCCCAATAAGAGTAAACGAGCCCATTTAAGTGAAATATATTGTATTAAATGTGTAATACAGTAGGAAAAGTATAATGAACCCAGTGAATGGTTAAATGCAGCTCCGGAGTCATATTGTGAGTTGACCAGACTGCGAGATTTGAGCAGCACAGAGGAAGTGAGGTCACGCGACGTTATTCAAGGTAAGGGACTTTTGAAAGTAGTTAGAGATATCTATGCATATTTTCATCTACTTTTATATTCACTGAAATTTTCTAAGGGTCAGAGAAAATCAATAATATTTATAGGGAACCGATTGGGTAAATTACGATTTCACCCCTGGTTAGGAAAAAAGTCAGCTTTTGGGAAAAGTTGTAAAAAGTATGGAAACAATGTTTTTGAGTGTTTTTACTGCTGTGTAGCAGAAGAGTACGTAGATTAGCTAATGTTTTAAGGTTGATGTAGACTAAGCACACTTTATAGCACTGATTTTCATGTTTTGAAACATCCTTATTTTTAAAGAGCCATCTACCGAACTATGTGAAAGCAATCGTGTTGGAGCACAGCTCGCACTTGATTTCAGATTTTTTTTACATACATTAGTGCTAGAGTGAGACTCGCATTACCTATATTTGACATGCATGATAGAGTACTGGAGCATTGCTCGTACTCAGTTTTATGTGATTTGTGCATGATAGAGTCCTGGAGCGATCAGCTTGTACTCGAGTTTTACATGAGATGCATGACAGAGTGCTGGAGCGTTACTCGTACTTGATTCTTCATGATTTATACATGACATAGTACTTGAGCGATTTGCTCGTACTTGATTTAAATGAGAACTATGCATGACCTAGTGTTAGAGGTTTACTCGCACTAGTGTTTAATGTTTTGACATGCATATATAGTGTTTAGAGGCGGAGCATTGTGAGTCACACTCAAGATGCGCACTGTAGTTTTTACGTGATATATAGACATGTTAGAAAAATTGTGATGATTTCCTCATGTAGACTGAGTGTCACACTGGAGATGTTCGCACGTGGATTTAGAGATGTGGCATCGATTATTCAGTGAGGGCTAAGACCTATGGCAGGACCCCGACCATGATGTAAGGTTCACGGGTGTATGTTGTACCGTGCGTGTGGCATGGAGTACACTATACTGTGTGTTGTTGTGGAGTTGTGGAGGAGAGTTGTTGATAGCTAGCGGTTGTGATGGACGGACCCCCTCCCGTTGCAGCAATGATAACTTGCACATCGAGTTCTGTGTTGCCTGGGATTTCACCATGTTAGGATATGGCCATAGTCCGGAGATATTGCATTTAGGCACTGAGTCTCGCACGATATATCACATGTTTTTATGATACGGGTAGACCTGAGGGATGGGTCGAAACCCGATTGTTGTGTTTTGTTGAGAAATGCCATACTAATTGTGTTTTGAATGTAAATGGCATATTTTATACAAAGGCATTCCGAAATGATAAATATGCACTGTTTTGCATGAATGCCTCTGATTGATAACCCAGCATGTGTTTAGTACATGGGATTTTAAATTTGTACTATTATTATATATATATTTTAAAACATGCTTTTAAATTGAGAGAATGAGAGACAAAGCACTATTTTCAGTAGATAGTATGGATGTCTACTTGCTTGCCTGATTTCTTTACTGAGCCAAATAGCTCATCCCTTTCATTTTCCCCCCTCTCTACAGATCATCGTCAGTAGATTGAGTCGGCTGAGGTATAGCATTCATTTTGACCGCTGCCATTCCCCATCTAGCGAAAGGTATACACGATGCGTACTCTTTTGTATCTGAAAAATGTATAAACACAGTGATGTACACGTTTTAATATTGGGGATGTAATTATATTAAAGTATATGAATTTACTTTTAAGAAAAGTGTACGTACAGTTAATAAATATTTATAATGACATGTATGGGTGATATGAAAAAGAATGGTAAGGTATGTGTGGATGAGAAGACTAATGCCTATTCACAGCCTAACTGTCAAGGAGAGAAAGGTAAGTAAAAAGAGTAAAATTTGTTGTAGTTTTTGCTTAGTCACGTATGAGAGGAGGGCGTGATAACTTTCAGTAGTTTCAGCACGGCTGAGGACTTGCATCTTTGGTATCCGCTACGTCCCATCGAGAGACAGGTTTACACATTTTTATAGTTTTGTATTTGAACATGTAAATGCACAGTACTGTACACGGATATGATGTCGGGGATGTAAGGTTATGTAAATACCATTATGAATGAATTTAGTTAAAGTCAAAGGATAATAAATCCTGATGTGTGAATGTGAATATGGAAAATGGAATGGTAAATAGGTGAGAGGGGACTAACACCGAATCATAGCCTAACTGTTGGTATAATGGTCACGATCAGAGAAAGGTAAGAATTAAATAACAAACGAAAAAAATTGTAGTGATTTTTAGGTAATTTGGGTCATGACAGTTTTAGGAAGGTTATGACTTTGTACTTACCTAAAAAATGTGTAGTAACTTTTAGAGATAAATGAATAATAAGTAAACTTTTTGGTCATTAATTGTGGTCTTGATAGTTGATTTTAAATGATGAAGGTTTTATAGCTT
This sequence comes from Firmiana major, assembly GCA_033439115.1. Classification (NCBI taxonomy): domain Eukaryota; kingdom Viridiplantae; phylum Streptophyta; class Magnoliopsida; order Malvales; family Malvaceae; genus Firmiana; species Firmiana major. Next base: position 41,889,004 of record CM065903.1, read on the forward strand.
TTGTGGAATGTAATGGGAAGTCGAAGCCCATCCTTCAGGATATCCTGGTAGTAAAGGAATTCCCTGATGTATTTCCCGAAGAGTTACCAGGGTTATTGCCTGATAGAGAGTAGGAGTTTGCCATTGACTTGGTGCCTGGAACCGAACCTTTATCTAAACCCCCGTATAGGCTGGCACCTATTGAGTTGGAAGAATTGAAGAAACAACTCTAAGAGCTACTGGATAAGGGATTCATATGCCCGAGTGTGTCACCTTGGGGCGCACCAATGCTCTTTTTGAAAAAGGACGGTAGCTTGAGGCTGTGCATTGATTCCCGAATGCTCAATAAGGCTACGGTCAAGAACCAGTACCCGCTACTGAGGATCGATGACTTGTTCGATCAGTTAAAGGGTGCCAAAGTGTTCTCGAAGATAGACCTAAGGTCGGGATATCACCAGCTGAAAGTTAGAGGTGAGGACATTCCCAAGATAGCCTTCCGAACTCGCTGTGGGCATTACGAATTCCTGGTCATGCCATTTTGTAACGACCCGAAACTGCTTATTTTAAGTAATTTATTGCGGAAGTATGAAAATTTTGGGCTAATTTTTTTTTTTTAATTTTTCTTTCCATATATGTTTGTCATGTGAGTACAGTCGTATTTATTTCTAGGTCTCAAAATTACCTAGTTTAGTTTAAGGTTATGAACCTAAGGTTCCAGCCTAACTTCTTATTAGCTTTTGTAATCATTTCTTAATTTAATATACATCCTGACACATGCACTGAAATGTAGCTGTCTGAAAATTAAATCAGTATAAGCAAATATACCGCTATAAGCTGCGAGATCTCGAAGCGCTTGCTTCGAAGCCGATACTGATAATGATGCCAGTGTGCCTTTAGTCTGTACTTGTGATGGAAAGAAGAAATGGGTGAGCTTTGGGAAGCTGAGTAAGCAAACCACACAACTACCGAGGAATTAACTTATATGATACTGAATTTCTAATGCATTTCTTATTTATTTCCATTCTATCATTCTTTCTTATCATTTATTCGAACTTATCACATTCTGAAACATGTCTTATTCCACAACATACTATACAATTGAAACTTATCAAAATGTCACAATTCTCCCGGGTTTATGGACTAGGGTATCTTCTAGACGCTATCTAGTTTTTTAGGCGAGGAGGTATTTTGAAATACCTTAATTAGCAATCAAACCTAACCACCCGGATTGAACATAGCCATAGGGATTCAAAATTCTAACATAATCAAATGCATCAAACCAATATTTATTGTCATCATCATTCATCCTTCAAACACAATCATTCTCGAAATTATATCATTCATCAAAAGTATTCATATACCGAAAACAATCGTATTTCAAAAACATCTCTTTTTTCATACATCATTCATATTTGAAACTTGTCATAATTTAAAAATTATCTTATTTTGAACATCATCTGTATTGAAACATTTACTTCGTTTGGGATTGATCTTACATTCAAGATATATTCCCATTCGAAATATGATTCTTATATTCGAAACATCTTTCATACTCCAAATTCTCTTCGTTCTCGAAACGTAGTTCTTATTTCCAAACATATATCGAAATTTGAAGTGTACCTCACTCTATCTTTTTCTAACTATTTTAACCTGTTAGCAGTGACATCACTGACCATTATATTCCTTCAGTTGGGACTCCATTACTAACTATTTCTTCTCTGTTAGTGGAGGCAACAACATACTTATTTCACATCGTCAGGATATGTTTCCGTGAACCATGCTGATGTTCATAAAAATATTTTTCGAAAATATACTTCATACTTCAAAACTTTCTTCAGTAATCAGTAGCTAACTAGCACCCGAGCTTAGTCACTCATCACTGGAAACTTACAGCTATAGATTACTAAGTTAGTGCAAAATGGCAGCACGTAAAAAGATTGAATAGTACAACGCTCATGAAACAGAGAAGAACATAGTGGAAGGAAAATGTCCCTGTCCACTAAACCAGCTCGTTACGCTGGCAACCTCAGCTTCATTGCTATATCCCTCTGCTTCTTGCTCGGTTCATCCTTCACCGCTTCACTATGACAGAACTTAGGAACAACAACCAGTAACAAATTTGCACCAAATACTTAGTCAGGAGTGCCTCACTTACAAAAATAAATTTTTCGTCTTAAACTTTAATAAATAAAAATAGAAAATCGTATAACTATGATGGAATAGTAATAACTGAAACATAACCAAACTATAAAATGGAGAATGATGAAACGTATAAACTGAAAATTGCAAGATAATCAGAATGAAATAAATGTACAAGAAAATGAAAGAGAAACAGTGGCAACGGGTTGAGTATTATGGCTTTTGTCACAAGCCCCTCATACCTAGAAACCAACACAATGAAATGAAATAGAGAAGAAGAAAAAGAAATCCAACGTTTGTAACCTAAAACTTGTAAAAATAAACATAACTAATGAAGCAATCAACGTGAACTACAAAAGAACTAGGAAAGAAATAAAACTTTTCATTAACAAAATAAAAGAAGTTACTGTGAACAGTAAAGATTGAAAATAAGAACAATGGTGGCTAAGAAAAAAGACTATACGGAAAGCTAAAAAAACTTAAAGCTACCCTAAATTAAGACTACTCCTAAATTACTCTACACTACTCCTAAATTCAACCCTACTTACCCTACTCCTAATTCCTACTTCATTTTTTTCAATTGCCATCATGTTCTATTTATACACACACTTAGGGGTACAATGGTAATTTTTCCATCCTAGATGAGTTGGCATTGTTTGGCCACTTGTCTTCATTTGATTTGCTGCAGAGTAGATATTTCCACGTCACTCGTCTTTTTATCCAATTGGATGTGCGATGTGGCCCGGCATGTGTCTTCCAGAAGGTTGGCACGGTGTCCGTCGATCTTATCATTTTGGAACGAATAAAATATGGACACCTGACAACATGCGTGTCTAGACGACCGGTGACTCGGTCTGCAAATTGGAAGTGGTCCAGTCTCCTTTAGCTCGTTTTCAGCCCAATTTCGACTGAAACGACTGAGTTTCATCCGGATTTAATTTATCTACACATTAAAGAATTTTAATTAAATAAAGGGGATTATTAATAAAATAATATGGGGATTAAATAAATAATTAAGAAATTAAGCACAAATAATTCTATTAAAAATAGAATTATCACACCCACAAACTTGAGCTTTTGCTTATCCTCAAGCAAAACAAAACAGATGTAGGAATGACATGTACCAAACACAATAATTTTCTCAATATCATCCTCAAAAGAAAAAGTACAAACTATGATCTCAAAGACTCACAATTACAAGTCCAACACTTAGAATTATTCCATCATAAGTCCTAACCCAAATTGGACTCCTCCTGTGTGTGTGAAAAATGTCAAAGTCACTTCAAAGTACATTATCTAGATTAGATTATGCAAACACAGTGAATGCAAAGTCAATGACATGTGATCATTTCGATAAGTTTGCTTTTCACTTCTCTCTCCACAATGTAGTCACACTTAACCAAAGATCAATAGGACTTCATTAAGCTTGTAATGTAAGGTTGGGGCTAAGGTATGATAAAGTCAATTTAGGTTTAATTACCCTTTAACATGCATTACTTCTAGGATCTTTAATGTAAGAGACAAATTTATTTCCCCCAAATTATTTCTTTTACTAAACATTTTATTCTGTTTTTATAATTTTCTTCTTTCTTCTTTTCTTTTTTTTCTTTTTCTTTCATTTGCAATTTTTTTTCGAACTTTCACTATCACCAGATACCTATATGTACAAAGCTCACAATATATTCCAATGACTTTTCATGCTTCCAGGGTAAGGGATAGGAAAAGCTAAAGAAAATTTATACAGGTGTATTTATAGAGAAAATCTTATTTTGCCCAGATGGGTGACTAGGGATAAAATATGTACAGGGATGGCTAGAAAGGCTTAAACGATCCAAAGATGGCCTAAATCATTTCCCTAATTAAGTGTGATCTAATATTTCACCTCGAGACAAGATCAAACAAATTCTAGAATATGATGACAAAATCAATTGAACTAATGCAATCCTTTGTCCACATAAGCTTTCTCTAAATAAATATATTGATTCATGACATGACATGTGCATAAGACGAGGGAATCACAATGAGCATCACGACAAATTCAAGAATTCAACTTCATGCTTTTCCTATAATCATGCTTCTCAGTTAATCAAAGTCAGACTAAATCATGGGGTCATGTCATCAGAATATGGGAAAACTATATGCTAAGTACTAAATCATCCCAAAATCAAATAATATCAACTCAAATTTTTTTAAAAAAATTAAATTTTTTTTTTCGATTTTGCCCAAAATTTTTGAAAAATGCTCAAGTGATATCCCCTCCCCCAAACTTAAAGTGCACAGTGTCCTCAGTGTGCAGATAATATAAACATTAAGCTCAAGAACAAAGTACTCCCCTTCTTGATGATGATGACAAACGACTGAAGCTTGATTGAAAGCATAATACTGTAAAGGAAATTTGCAAAATAAAGAAAGAAACAACGGAAAAGAAAAAGAAAAAGAACTATATACAAAGTGAAAAGAAAAATTAGGGTACTTCAAATGCAGATAAAGAACACAACATTCAGCAGCAGGGCGAAGAGTAGGAGGATTAGCCAAAGTGGTGACAGAATGTTGACAATTAAATCCTCCTGAGCTCTATCTACTTCTCTCATTCTTTCATATTTCTTGTGCTTAAGCCTTATATCCTCATTAACCTCCATCTTAAAACACTCTTGAGAGTCATCAGGGAGCTTTAAAGGTTTGAAAACATGAAATGTCACCTCTTGATCTAGGACTCTCATAGTCAACTCCCCCTTTTGTACATCAATTAAGGTTTTACGAGTAGCTAGGAAAGGTCTGCCTAGTATAATGGTGTAAGACCCACTTTTTATTTTTTGTTGATGCATTCCTTATGATTCATGTGATGTAGATTTCCACATATTGATTGAATCATAAGAAGAGTTTTGATTGAATTAAATTTGCAAATAGAATAAAACAAAATATCGGTGAATGTATGAAGTAGCCAGATAAGGGCCGAAATGGCCATAGGCCAAACGAAAGGGATCGAAATTTAGCTGATGAAAAATACAAATTTAAAATAAGAAAAAAATAGTGGGTGTATGAAGGAAAGCCGAGTTAAAATTGGTTCTAAAACAAGTGCAGGGGTAAAACGATCAAAAGATCAAAATTCGGTATAAATTCGATAAGAAAATATTAATTAAAAATAAGGATTTAGGATATCTTGATCAATAATAAGGAAATTATCAAATTTCGTGTCCAATTGATTAAGATCCGAAATTTTTTAAAATACCGAAAAGTCACTCGGGACAATATCCCGAAAATACGGAGAAAATATACTGAAAACAGGGTTAAAATACAATAAATAAATTAAATTAATTAATTCTTAATAAAATATAGAAATTAGTAGATATTTTTAGAATTTTTTGATTATTTTAATGAATATAATAATAATAAACTAAATTATAAATAATAATAATGATAATAATAATAATAATAATAAAAAGAAAGAAAAGCAGAAATTTGAAAATCAGGAAGAACCCGAAAACTGGAAAAAAATTGACAAAACCTGAGGAAACCCGAGACCCCCGACGGCCACTAGTGATCGACGACCTCAAACGAAGACCGAAGGAGGAAGAGGAGAGGCCGACGAATTCCACGGCACCGGAGACGCGCTGTCTAGGTGTCGAAAATCGACGAACGGAGGAAGAGAAAAATCGAAAAGAAAACGGCCCAATTTCGACGACCCATGACAGCTGGGCCTGAACAGAGGGCACCGACGTGATCGGGAGGAGTAGGGGGTCCTTTTGAGATCGGTAGCAGCCGGTGAAATTGTCTGAAACGTCGGTGACGACAAAGGCCAGAAAACGGCACCGTTTGGCCGAAAGGAAAAGGAAGGAAAAAGGGAAGGAAAGGAAAAGAAAAGAAAAGAAAAGAAGGGAAAAAGGAAAGAAAAATTACCGAGGACGACTCGAGATTCGGGTAAGTTGACTGAGGATCGAGATTGAACTACGGGTAAATTTTGAAAATTTATTTAATATTCTATTTAATGGAAAATAACCCGAATTTACCTAATTGTGCAGTTTTACGACAAAACCCGAACGAGAGCCGATTGAGCTCCTATTTTCGTACCCCGAGAAACATTGTGTAAGTACATTTTAATTTCGACAATTTGAGTCCCTAATGCAGAGTTAAGATTATTTTACGGATTAATTCTGTATAAAAAGGAATATTATTCGAAATTTTAAAGTAATTACCGAAAATAGTATACGGGCAATCCTATGAGTTTGGAACAAAGCCCAATGATTATTGGTAATCCAAATGAGCCCAGTAAACCCGAAGAAGGGATTTAATAAGTAGAAACGAGCTGGAAATGGGTCGAGACCCATTAAGGTGCAATCGGGCCCAATAAAGTAAAACGAGCCCAGTACTTTAGATTCGATTAGTAAGTGTGACATATTGATAAATATAATTGAATTGACCCAAATATGTTGTTATATGCAGTTACGTAGACTTGGTTGGCGCAAATTTGGACTGAGAGATCTCGTATTATCGAGAAGGGATAAGTTTGCTCGTAATTCCAGGTAAGGGAATTTTACGGGCTACTAGAGTTAACTTTACGCAATTTCGACATCATTTACATTTCCTAAAATTGTCTGAAGGGACTAGATTTAAGATAAAAATTTTAGGGCCCCGGATGAGAAAATTACCAAAATACCCTTTTTTAGGGTAAAATTTCAAAATTTAGGAAAAATTGGGAGGAGCAAGAACAAGAGGTTCCTGCTCATTCATGAGGTGTTTTGATACGTGCATGAGTAGGCTGGCTAGCTTTTAAATAAAAATGCACAGCATTGCATATTTTCACTAATTTGATTCTGTTTGGAAATTGTTTTGAGATAACAGAGCCGCCTAAGTGATTTTATAGACATGTGACGTGCTAGAGCTCAACTCGCACGAGTTTTGATTTGTGTGATGCATGCATTAGTGTTGGAGCGAGAGCTCACACTAGAGTTTTACATGCATTGGTGCTGGAGTCTAACTCGCACCAGATTTTTACATGATTTTCATGATACGGTGGTGGAGTCTAACTCGCACTAGATTTTCACATGCTTTGTATACATAGTGCTAGAGCTTAGCTCGCACTAGTTTTACTTGATTTTATGAGAGTGCTGAAGCATCGCTTGCACTAGTTTTCTGAGAACATGCGATGAGCTGTGCTTGGAGTGTCGGGTAGACTGTGTGTCACGCCGATTAAATAGACTCGTACGTGCGTTTTGAGACAGGGCATGAGTATGGATATGAGATATGGGTCCACGGAGTATGTTGTGTGAGATCCACAATTTTTGTATGATATTCCTTATGATTTCCATATTGTACGACATTATTATATGTTAATAGATTCATAAGAAGGTAGATTCGGATTTGATAAATGTGGTTGAAACGAAATAAATTACGTAAAATCGAATATGGATAAATCGGGAAAACAACGAAGCAATAAGTTTGTTTAAGGAATTTAATCGAGTTGACTCAAAATGAGGAATTGAATATAGGGAAAAGATTGAGGATTGATGAAGAAAGTTAATTCAATTTAGTCCCGAACACGTACAAGGGTAAAAACGTCAAAAGACCAAAATTCGATATAAATTCGATAAGTAATTTTTGTTAAATTATGGAATTTACGAAATCTGGATCAGTACCGAGGAAAATATTTAAATTCAAGTCCGATTAATCTAGATATTAATTTATGGGAATTAATTGGAATTAATTCAGAATTAATCGAGATTTTTAATTTGAAAAATTATTTCAAAAATAATCGAAAAATATACCGGAAAGACAAAAATAGACCGATAAATCCATTTATTGATTAAATGAATAAATTAATATTTTTTAGATATTTTTAAGGATATTTGATTATTTTAATGTATTAAAATAATAATAAATGAAATAAAAAAATAGAAATCAGATTTTTCAGGGAGAGAGAAAGTGAAAAACGAAAACTGAAGCTGACCCGCGAAAACCCAGCAACCCGACAGCCAAACCCGTGACCTTCGACGAGCCACTGGCGTCTAACGAGCCCAGCTACCGGTTGGAAAAGGAAGAGCAAAGCCCAGCGGTTCCATTGGTACCGGTGACGCGTGCCGACGGTCCCTATTTTCGGTGAATCGACCGAAGAAAAATCATTGGAGAAATCACCTCTGTCCCGATGAACGGCGGTGTCTTAGCATCGATTCAACCCCGTAGAGCCTTCCCCAGGACGAGGCGGTTCTGTTGATCCCATTGGCAGCCGACGAGATGGCCGGAATCACCGACGACGGAAAACCGGCCAAAACGGCACCGTAGCCAGGAAAGGGAAAAAAAGGAAAAGAAAAAGAAAAAGAAAAAAAGGGGAAAAAGGAAGAAAGTGTACCCAGGGACGACTTAAAAATTCGAGTAAGTGACCGAGGGTCGGGATTGACCTGCAGACAAATCTCAAGAATTAAATTTAATATTATTTTATTAAAAAATGACCCGAATTTAAATAATTGTGCAGTATTACTACAGAGCTTGAACGAGAGCCGATTTAGCTCTGATTTTCATACCCTGCATCATATTGGGTAAGTACATTTTAATTACAATAATATGAGTCCTTTAATGCAGAGTTCAGATTATTTTACGGATTTACGGATAAATTCTGCATAAAAGGAATTTTATTCAGAATTTTAAAGTAATTATCGTAAATAGTATCCGGGCTATCCAATGAGTTTGGAAAGAAGCCCAATGATTATTGATAAATCAAATGAGCCCAGTAAACTTGAAAAAGAGATTTTAAAAGTGGAAACAGGATGGAAAAGGGGTTTGAGGCCCATTAAAGTGCAATCGGGCCCAATAGAGTAAAACGGGCCCAGAGCTTTAGATTCGATCAGTAAGAGTGAAATATTGATCAGTATAATTAAACTGAACCCATATGTGGTTATATGCAGCTCCGTGGACGAGCGAATTGGACTGAGAGACCTGGTACGGTCGAGTCGGGATAAGCTCGTGCGTGATTCCAGGTAAGGGAATTTTATGAACACTTAGAGGTAGCTGTACGTAGTTTCGAGGGGATTTACATTACGTTAAATTCAATAGGCTAACCAAAAATAGAATAATAATTTTTACGAAAAAATATGGAAATAGTGCTAAATTACTATTTTACCCCTAGTTAGGAAAATTTTAAAAAGGGTAGTAAGGCTATGAATTGCATGAAATTCATGATTTTAATGTTTTCATGATGATATTGCTTTAATTCAAGCGATTTATGGATAGGTTGGCTATTAATTTCATGTTTTGAGTGAAAAGGCACAGGTTTGGTGCCAGTTGATATTTATTTACATGTTTTGGTAAAACTGAGCCACATATCAGCGTTATATGAGTTGTAACCGTGCTTGAGCACTGCTCGCACTGGATTTTATATTTTAACTCATACACAGAGTGCTGGAGCCTTGCTCGCACTATTTTACAGATTTATTTTATATGACTACCGTACTGGAGTTTTTCTCATACGAGGTTTTCACTGAGTTTTTATACATATCCGTATTGGAGCAATGCTTGTACGCGGATTTGAATTGAATTTATAATTAGTTAAAGTCGTACTAGAGCGCTGCTCGTACACAGATTTTATTGATTTCTATGAAACTGTGCTAGAGCTTCGCTCGCACGAGGTTTTCAGATATCATGAATATGCATGGAGCCGTGCTAGAGCTTCACTTGCATAGAAATTTATATGACATGCATATAGCCATGTTGGAGCGTCCTGTTGACTGTATGTCACAGTGAGATGATATGCTCACACGTACATACTGAGACATACTTGACATGGGTGGATAAGACCTATTACAGGCACCCCTGATTGAGCTTGGGTTCACGGAGTACGTTGTACTGCGGGGATTGTTGGAGTAGAGTGGTATTAGCCACGAGACAGCAAGTCTTACCCTCGTAATCCTGATATTATGCTATTCTGGCGGGTAGGACCGACCCACCTCCCGTTTCAGGTGTGACACCCTGCACACTAGGATCCGTGTGCCAGGGATCAGGAGGTTATGGCCATAGTCCTGGATATTACCGATATAGTCGCTTACATGTCTAACATGATATAACTATTGGTCTTGATAGACCAAGGTAGACCCGAGGGAGGGGTCAGGCCCGATTTTCTTATGATTTCAATTGAGTTTTGATTGTTCCCATGGAGGGATTTTATGAAACTTTCATTGATTTGTAACCCTGTGAGAAGGGTGATTTTATAACGGAGATTTGAAAATAAAGAATTTTGTTGAAATGGATTTTGATTGTGAGTGTATCATATTTTGACCCAGATGGGGTATTTTATAACTTGTTGATTCATTGAGCATGTGATGTTTTCATTGTTTTATAACAGATGATATTATATATATGGCATATCGTTGTTTTTACCTCATGCTCACATATATCCTAATTTCTTATGAGCATGTAGATAGTATAGCTATCTACCTGCATGTATTATTGCCTTACTGAGCATCTGGAGCTCACCCTTTCATTTTCCACCCACTTTCAATGTTTCCACCATAGAGATAGTGGGTGTAGAGAGTAGATGGCATAGCTGATATCTTTGTTTCCCATCGACTGTCAGGTATACACCACGTACAGAATTTTGTATTAGTATACTTACAACACAGTATTGCATATGAAAGAATATTTGGGGATGTACATATAGAATCAAGTGATGTATAAAACATACCAACCACTCTATTATAATATGATTGATGTAATTATATATATAGGTACGTGTAACATTTTAATGGTTAAAAATGGTATATCGATATTGATTCACAGCCCGACATGTTAAGAGGAATATGTCATGAAGAGGTAAGAAAGATTTTCCAAAAGTGAAAAATTTATACTGATTTTGGTAGTATTGGGTCGTGATAGTAATAGTGGTATCAGAGCGGAGGTTGGCCTGAAGTGAATCAGTATCGATAAGTAAGTAATTAAGAGTTAGAGTTGGTCGAATAAGAGTCGATAGTGGTCGTTAAGGAAAATTACATCCCCCTAGTACTATGCTGTATGAGATGTCAAAGTGTATACTAGATGGGAATTAAATTAACAAATGAATTTGGATTATTGGATTTACATTATGCCGATCACCCGTAGTGGTAGAGGAGATAGTACTCACGCTAGAGGCCGTAGGGGCAGGCCTAGAGGTCGTAGTGATGGTATACAGACTGGTCAGGTACTCGAGGGTACTGTTGGGAAACCAGATGAGACTGAGGCACGCTTCACTAGACTTGAGCGGAGTATTGAGAGCTTGGTTGAAATTGTAGCGCAACATGTAGCGCTCGGGGCTAGAGATAGGCGAGATCCGACGGGACAAGCAGCAGCTGATCCCGAGATGCCGACACAGGCTGTAGAGTTACCCGAGGTTCAGGCTCAGGCTGCAGAGACCCCAGCCAGCTCAAGATACTGGATATGACCTTGATAGATTTAGACATTTTTAGAAGTTTAGACCTTCATTCTTCCATGGGAGGAAGGACCCAGTAGTAGATGAGGATTGGGTGTATCACATGGAGAAGCTAATAGGCTTTTCAGGTGCACTACTATTGAGAGGGTTGCTTTGGCCGTATTTGTATTTCAGGGAGCGGCATAGTATTGGTGGAGATCTACTGAGCCGATTTTGAGAGCTCGACATGCTGAGGTCACATGGAGATATTTTTGGATGCCTTTAGGAGTCAGTATGTTCCCGCTACTGCACAGCGAAAGTTGAGGATGGAGTTTTTGAGTTTGGTTCAGGGGAACCAGTCTATTGATGAGTATGAGACTCGATTCATCTCTTTAGGGAGATATGATTTAGAGACGATGGGCAGTGAGGATCGAAAGGTCCAGAAGTTTATAGATGGACTGAGACCAGCCATCAAATCTCAGTTGGCTCCCTTTGATGTTTCGACTTATGAGGAGACAGTACATAGAGCTCAACTGTGTGAGCAGGATTATGATTAAAACGTCTCCGAGAAGGAAAGTTTAGTAGGAGTCGAGACAGAGATCAGAAGAGACCCGAGAGAGATAGATTTTTTAGGAGAGGGGTACAGCTCTCTAATAAGAGGTCGAAGATTGAGGAGGTTCAGGAGAGGATAGATAGACCCCCTGTTCATCCGACTTTACCACCAGCTAGAGGTATTGTCATTGGAGGACCACGCCCTACTACTGATCGATGTAGGGGATGTGGCAGATATCATGGTACTAGACCTTATCCAGTGCCTATAGCTACTTCTGTAGTATGTTATCGATGTGGGAGGCCAGGGCATGTGGTGAGATATTGCTCAGAGAGATAGGATACTACCCCACAGAAGGGCAAGGAGCCGGAGAGAGCTCTAGTTCAGGTTCCTGCTCAGAGGAGGAGAGCTACTGCCAAAGAGAAAGGGAAACAAGTGATGGGTTCAAGGCGAGTTCATGCTTTGGACCAGGATACAGAAGATCAGTCGTCTGATGTGGTGAAAGGTACCATCCTGATCTTTGATTTAGAAGCATATGTTTTGATTGATCCTGGTGCCACACATTCATTCGTATCGCCTTCATTTGCATGTAAATTGTCTAAGTATGTAAAGTCTATTCCTTTGAGTAGTAAATTGTTAATACTTACCCCCATAAACACTAGTCAACTAGTAGAGTAAGTAGTTAAAGACTGCAAGTTGAAAGTCTGGAAAAAAGAAATGTTAACTGACCTTATTGTGATGTATATGAGAGACTTCGATGTTATACTAGGAATGGATTGGTTGGCTGCCAATCGTGTTGTGTTAGATTGTTTTTCTAAGACATTAATGTTTAATACCCCCGAAAGATGTGTTGTAAAATTTCCCTAAAAAGTAATGCAATCAGTGGTTGTTCTAATGGAGCAATGAATTTTTGCTGATTTAATGATTTATATTTTGAAGGATTCATCACATACGTGGTTGATACGGACCAGGTACGACCAGATTTGAGAGATATTCCAATGGTTAGGGAGTTTCCTGACGTCTTTCCAGACAATTTACCAAGATTACCACCAGTTAGAGAGATTGAGTTTGGGATAGATTTAGTACCTGGTATAGAACCAATTTCAAGACCACCATATAGGATGGCTCCGATTAAGTTGGAGTAGCTGAGGAAGTAGTTACAGGATTTACTTGAGAAGGGGTTTGTGAGACCGAGCGTATCACCTTGGGGAGCTCCGGTCTTGTTTATGAGGAAGAAAGATGGCAGCCTCCGATTCTGTATAGATTACAGATTGTTGAATAAGGCTACCATTAAGAACAAGTATCCCCTTCCACGCATTGATTATCTGTTAGATCAGCTTCGGGGAGCACAAGTCTTTTCTAAGATTGATCTGAGGTCTGGGTATCATCAGCTGAGGATATGGAGGGAGGATGTGCCCAAGACAGCATTTAGGACCCGTTATGGTCATTATGAGTTTTTAGTTATGCCATTCGGGTTAACTAATGCCCCCGCAGCATTCATGGCTTTGATAAACGATATGTTCAAGCCATACATGGATCGGTTTGTGATTATGTTTATCGATGATATTTTGGTATACTCCAGATCCAGGGAGGACCACGAGCAGCACTTGAGGATAGTGTTACAGACCCTCAAAGAGAGACAGTTGTATGCCAAACTCAGTAAGTGTGACTTCTGGTTGGAGCAGATTTCTTTTCCAGGCCATGTAGTATCAAAGGATGGAGTGTCAGTGGACCCATCCAAGATAGAGGCAGTTGTTCAGTGGGAGCGGCCCAGGACAGTCACAGAGATTCAAAGTTTTATGGGTTTGGCAGGATACTATAAGAGATTTGTGGAGGGTTTTTCCAGATTAGCTGTTCCGTTGACACGTCTCACACGAAAGGATGTTGAGTTTGTATGGGATGGTGCCTGTGAGAGGAGTTTTTAGGAGCTAAAGCGTTGATTGACCACTACTCCAGTTCTCACCATACCTACTAGCTCAAGAGGTTTCTTGGTATATACAGATGCATCACATGAGGGACTGGGTCGTGTATTGGTGCAGGATGGGAGGGTAGTTACCTATGGATCAAGACAGCTGAAAGATCATGAGAGGAACTATCCGACCCATGATTTGGAGTTGGCGGCCATAGTGTTTGCATTGAAGATATGGCACCATTACCTATATAGTGAGCAGTTTCAGATCTTTACAGACCATAAGAGTCTAAAGTATTTATTCTCGTAAAAGGAGCTAAACATGAGACATAAGAGATAACTCGAGCTCCTGAAGGATTATGATTGCGAGATATTATACCACCCGGGTAAGGCTAATGTAGTTGCTGATGCTTTGAGCAGGAAGAACCGAGGGTTGGTATCATTTATGATGGTTCAAGAATATGACTTGTTACAGCAGTTCGCGAGCCTCAGTTTAGACATAACACCCCCTGAGATTGACACAGTTGAGATCATTGTGAGCTTAAGATTGGAGCCGGAGTTGATTGATCGTATCTAGTAGGCTCAGCAGAGTGATCAGGGATATATTCAGTTGATGAGGCAAGTACAGGCAGGTGCAGATACAGATTTTGTATTGAGTATTGATGGATTACTGAGGTTCTATGGTAAGATATGTGTTCCCTAGGATCCTAAGATCAGGAGGATGATTTTATCAAAGGTTTACTCAGCGAGGTATACAGTACATCCGGGGAGAATGAAGATGTATCAGAATCTCTAGAGAGATTATTGGTAGTCTGGGATGAAGAGCGACATAGGAGAGTATGTTATGAGATGTCTCGTCTGTCAGCGGGTAAAGGTAGAGCATCAGAAGTCTGTAAGATTATTGTAGCCTCTACCGATACCGACATGGAAGTGGGAGCATGTCACCATGGATTTTGTGATGGGATTACCAAGGACAAGCAGAGGTCACGATGCCATCTGGGTGATTGTGGATTGACTGACGAAGTTCGCCCATTTCTTAGCTATGAGAGCTACAGATGCTCTGAGTACGTTGGTGAACTTATATGTTCGAGAGATTGTCAGGCTACATGGTGTTCCATTGAGCGTTGTTTCTAATAGGGATGCCTGCTTCACTTCTAATTTTTGGGAACACTTTTAGGAAGCGTTAGGGACCCAGTTGAGATTTAGCTCTACTTTCCATCCTCAGATAGATGGTCAGTCACAGAGGACTATACAGACTCTGGAGCATATGTTGAGAGCGTGTGTGCTGGATTTTGGAGGCTCCTGGGATGATCATTTGCCATTAGCCAAGTTCGCCTACAATAATAGTTATCGCTCGAGTATTGGGATGGCACCATAAGAGGCACTGTATGGTCACAGATGCCGTTCCCCAATTGGATGGGAAGAGATTGGTGACAGACTGTTATTTGCTCCTGACTTTGTTCAGCAGGCTACTTAGGATGTCAGGTTGATATGGTATAGATTGCGGACAGCTCAGAGTCGACATAAGAGTTATGCTGATAGGAGACGCAGACCACTAGAGTTTGCAGAGGGTGAGTCGATGTTTTTGAGAGTTACTCCTTCCAAGGGTATCATGAGGTTTGGTAAGAAAGGTAAACTGAGCCCTCGTTTCATTGGACCCTTTGAGATTCTGGAGCGAATGGGAGATAAGGCCTATAGATTGGCATTGCTACTAGAGTTGGCAGGTGTACACAGTGTCTACCACGTTTCTATTCTTCAGAAGCACCATCCGGATCCGTCACACGTGATTCACTACGAGCCGTTAGAGCTTACTGACAGTATGACATATGTTGAGAGACCGGTTCAGATTTTGCATAGGAAGGAGAAGGTATTACGATCTAAGAGAATCTCCCTGGTGAAGGTTCAGTGGCAGTATCACACTCCGAAGGAAGCTACCTGGGAGCTAGAGAGCATGATACAGGAGAAGTAACCGGAGTTGTTTACCGATTGATTTGGTTCAAATTTGGAGGACCAAATTCTTTTAGTGTGGGAGATTGTGAGATCCGCAATTTCTGTATGATATTCCTTATGATTTCCATATTGTATGACATTATTATATGTCAATGGATTTATAAGATGGTAGATTCGGATTTGATAGATATGGATGAAACGAAATAAATTACGTAAAATCGAATATGGATAAATCGGGAAAACAACGAAGCAACAAGTTCGTTTAAGGAATTTAATCGAGTTGACTCAAAATGAGGAATTGAATATAGGGAAAAGATTGAGGATTGATGAAGAAAGTCTATTCAATTTAGTCCCGGACACGTACAAGGGTAAAAAGGTCAAAAGACCAAAATTCGGTATAAATTCGATAAGTAATTTTCGTTAAATTATGGAATTTACGAAATCTGGATCAATACCAAGGAAAATATTTAAATTCGAGTACGATTGATCTAGATATTAATTTATGGGAATTAATTGGAATTAATTCAGAATTAATCGGGATTTTTAATTTGAAAAATTATCCCGAAAATAATCGAAAAATATATCGAAAAGACGAAAATAGATCGATAAATCCATTTATTGATTAAATGAATAAATTAATATTTTTTAGATATTTTTAAGGATATTTGATTATTTTAATAAATTTTAAAGTATTAAAATAATAATAAATGAATTAAAAAAACGGAAATCAGATTTTTCGGGGAGAGAGAAAGTGAAAAACGAAAACTGAAGCCGACCCATGAAAACCTAGCAACCCGACAGCCAAAATCATAACCTTCAACGAGCCATCAGCGTCCAACGAGCCCAGCTACCGGTCGAAAAAGAAAGAGCGAAGCCCGACAGTTCCATTGGTACCGGTGACGCGCGCCGACGGTCCCTATTTCTGGCGAATCGACCGATGAAAAATTGTTGGAGAAATCCCCTTTGTCCCAACGAACGACGGTGTCTTAGTGCCAATTCAACCTCGTAGAGCATTCCCCATGCTGAGGCGGTTCTATTAAGCCCATTGGCAGCCGACGAGATGGCCGAAATCACCGGCGACGGCAAACGGGCCAAAACGGCTCTGTAGCCAGGAAAGGGGAAAAAAATAAAGAAAAAGAAAAAAAGGGGGGAAAGGAAGAAAGTGTACCTGGGGACGACTTGAAAATTCGGGTGAGTGACCGAGGGTCGAGATTGACCTGCAGATAAATCTCGAGAATTCAATTTAATATTATTTTATCGAAAAATGACCCGAATTTAAATAATTGTGCAGTGTTACTACAGAGCCTGAACGAGAGCCGATTTAGCTCTGATTTTCATACCCCGCATCATATTGGGTAAGTACATTTTAATTACAATAGTATGAGTCCTTTAATGCAGAGTTTAGATTTGTTACAGATTTACGGATAAATTCTGCATAAAAGGAATTTTTTTCGAAATTTCAAAGTAATTATTGTAAATAGTATCCGGGCTATCCAATGAGTTTGGAAAGAAGCCTGATGATTATTGATAAATCAAATGAGCCCAGTAAACCCGAAAAATGGATTTTAAAAGTGGAAACGGGCTGAAAAAGGGGTTCGAGGCCCATTAAACTGCAATCGGGCCCAATAGAGCAAAATAGGCCCAGAGCTTCAGATACGATCAGTAAGAGTGAAATACTGATCAATATAATTGAACTAAACCCATATGTGGTTATATACAGCTCCGTGGACGAGCGAATTTGACTGAGAGACCTGGTACGGTCGAGTCGAGATAAGCTCGTGCGTGATTCCAGGTAAGGGAATTTTATGAACATTTACAGGTAACTGTACGTAGTTTCGAGGGGATTTACATTACTTTAAATTCAATAGGCTAACCGAAAAGAGAATAATAATTTTTGCGAAAAAATATGCCAAATTACTATTTTACCCCCAGTTAGGAAAATTTCAAAAAGGGTAGTAAGGCTATGAATTGCATGAAATTCATGATTTTAATGTTTTCATGATGATATTGCTTTAATTCAAGCAATTTATGGATAGGTTGGCTATTATTTTCATATTTTGAGTGAAAAGGCAAAAGTTTGGTGCCAGTTGATATTTATTTTCATGTTCTGATAAAATTGAGCCAGCTATCAGTATTATATAAGTTGTAACTGTGCTTGGGTACTGCTCGCACTGGATTTTATATTTTAACTCATACACAGAGTGCTGGAGCCTTGCTCGCACTATTTTACAGATTTATTTTATATGACTACTATACTGGAGTTTTTCTCGTACGAGGTTTTCACTGAGTTTTTATACATATCCGTACTAAAGCAATGCTTGTATGTGGATTTGAATTGAATTTATAATCAGTTTAAGTCTTACTGGAGCACTGCTCGTACGCAGATTTTATTGATTTCTATGAAACCGTGCTAGAGCTTCGCTTGCACGAGGTTTTCAGATATCATAAATATGCATGGAGCCGTGCTAGAGCTTCGCTCACAGAGGAATTTATATGACATGCATATAGCCATGTTGGAGCCTCCTGTTGACTGTGTGTCACAGTGAGATGATATGCTCACACGTGCATACTGAGACATACTTGACATGGGTGGATAAGACCTATTACAGGCTCCCTTGATTGAGCTTGGGTTCACGGAGTACATTATACTGTGTATATCACGCGGAGTACGCTGTTTCGTGGGGATTGTTGGAATGGAGTGGCATTAGCCACGAGACAGCAAGTCTTGCCCTCGCAATCTTGATATTATGCTGTTCTAGAGGGTAGGACCAACCTATCTCCCGTTTCAGGTGTGACACCCCGCACATTAGGATCCGTGTGCTGGATCACGAGGTTATGGCCATAGTCCTGGATATTATCGATATAATCGCTTACATGTCTCACATAATATAACTATTGGTCTTGATAAACCAGGGTAGACCCGAGGGAGGGGTCAGGCCTGATTTTCTTATAATTTCAATTGAGTTTTGATTGTTCCCATGGAGGGATTTTATGAAACTTTCATTGATTTGTAACCCTGTGAGAAAGGTGATTTTATAACGGAGATTTGAAAATAAAAAATTTTGTTGAAATGGATTTTGATTGTGAGTGTATCATATTTTGACCTAGATGGGGTATTTTATAACGTGTTGATTCATTGAGCATGAGATGTTTTCACATGAGAATTATTCCATGTTTTATATGCCGATTTCCTATTTTATAATAGATGATATTATATATATGGCATATCATTGTTTTTACCTTATGCTCATATATATCCTGATTTCTTATCAGCATGTAGATAGTATAACTATCTACCCGTTTGTATTATTGCCTTACTGAGCATGTGGAGCTCACCCTTTCATTTTCCAACCGCTTTCAATGTTTCCACCATAAATATAACCGGTGTAGTGAGTGGACGACATAACTGATATCTTTGTTTCCCATCGACTGTCAGGTATACACCACGTACAAAATTTTGTATTAGTATGCTTACAGCACAGTATTGTATATGAAAGAATATTTAGGGATGTACATATAGAATCATGTGATGTATAAAACATACCGACTACTCTATTATAATATGATTGATGTAATTATATATATAGGTATCTGTAATATTTTAATGGTTAAAATGGTATATCGATATTGATTCACAGCCTGACATGTTAAGAGGAATATGTCACGACGAGGTAAGAAAGATTTTCCAAAAGTGAAAAATTTGTACTGATTTTGGTAGTATTGGGTCGTGACACGGTGTACCATGCAAGTAGCATGGAGTACGTTGTACCATGCTGGGATTGATGATGTGGCATTTTCGGATGCGGTGGCACCTTCGGATGCGAGTGATCAGGCATGACCGACGGGATGGACTGACCCACCTCTCAGGGCGATTCCCGATAGTGGTAAGACCCCGCACACTAGGATCCGTGTAGCAGTGGGATCACTAGGACATATGGTCATAGTCCTAGTTATTTGCCTGAGATATACATATATTGCCTAGTCTCGCATGTTGATGATTTTGAGAAACACATTTTGTGGATTTTTGTGTGAGTCTAGATCACTAGAGGGAGGGGTTGAGTCCTGACTGAGACGTGATTGTGATAGAAATAAAACTGGGATTTAAACTCTTACATGTTATCATTGCTTTGAAAAGCATTTTACTTCATGATTTTATGTGTCAGGAACACCCGAGGGATGGGTTAAGTCCTGGCTTTGTTATGAAATTTTAACAAGAATGAAATGATTTAAAAGGACTAGATGTTAAGTTTTCATGCCCTTTGAAAACCATATATGAATTGTTTTACATGACTTCATGAATCATAGCATCTGTTTTGAAATGTGTGGAGAATGGGTGGTTTATACATGGCACTACGTTCATGTAGGTTGTATGGTTATCTACTTGTTCGTAGGATTACCTTACTGAGCTTGATGTGCTCACCCCTTTCATTTTCTCACATAGATTTCTTTTAGTAGACCTTGAGGAGACTAAGTACTGCATTTCAGACATCTGCTGCTGCCCATCTTTTGAGGTATATACACATTGTATAAATATTGTATCTAAATAACATAAGCACAGTATTATATTTTGTATTGACACTGGGATGTATAGACTGGGTACATATTATAAAGAAATGAAAAGAAATTAGTGCATAACGTATGAGTTAATATTTTAATTTAAATTGTGCACTATCTGTAAAATGTATGGTGATGATATGGGCACTGACACACAGCCCAATTATTGTTTGTGGTTGGTCACGATCAAAGGTCAGGTAAGTATAAAAGAAAAACAAAAAATTTACTCTAATTTTTAAGTAGTTTTGGGTCGTGACAAATGGGGACTTCCCTGTCTTCCTTCATGTCTAATACAATAAAATCCGCATGGAAAATAAACTTATCCACCTTTACTAACACATCCTCAATGACCCCCTTCGGATATTTAATGGATCGATCAGCTAGCTGAAGGGTCACTGTGGTAGGCTTGACATCCCCTATTCCTAACTTTTGGTAGATAGAAAAAGGCATTAGATTTATACTGGCTCGTAAATCACATAAGGCTCGACCAAAGAATAGATATCCAATTGTGCAAGGTATGGTAAAACTCTCGAGATCCTTGAGCTTGGGGGTAATTTCCTTTGAATAATTGCACTACGTTCCTCAGTTAAAGCCACCGTCTCGTAATCATCCAGTCTTCTCTTCCTCGAGAGGATATCTTTTAAAAACTACACATAACTTGGCATTTGCTTTAAGGCATCTACGAAAGGAATGTTGATGTGAAGTTTCTTTAAAACCTCAAGAAATTTAGTGAATTGCTTATCGAGTTTTTGATTTTGGAACCTCTGAGGAAAAGATACTGGTGGTCTAACTGGAAGGGGTGTGGTGGTAACATGTGTAGCATCAGAGGACCAAGAAGGTTGTGAAGTAGAAGAAGGTATAGCTGAAGAAGCACCTAACTTGGATTCCTTTGCAGCCTGATCCTGATGTTCCTACTCTTTCTGAGCTGCTTCTTTAGAACTTATGGGCTCTTCAACTATGGGCTTTTCAGGTTTGGACTCAACTTGTGGATCATCTAGCTCTTTGCCACTCCTAAGGGTAATGGATTTAGCATGTTGCTTACCCTCCCTTTGCTTAACAGGATTAACTTCAGTATTACTAGGAAGGGTCCCTTGTGGATGTTGGCTAAGAGCATTGGCTATTTGTCCAACTTGAACTTCTAAATTCTTGATTGAGGCAGCTTGATTTTGCAGGATCGTTGTGAATATTTCCTCAAGCGAGGGCTTCTTCTCAGCTGCTAGTGCATGGTAATGTTGGGGCTGCATAGGTTGTGGTGGTGGTGGTGGTTGATGGAAGTGAGGTGGATAATGTTGAATTGAGGTGGATGGGGATGATTAGGTGGATGGTATGGAAACTGTTTATGTGGTGGTACATGAACCGATGGAGCTTGAAAACCAGGGGGTCTTGTAGATATGGAGTTAGAAGATTGCCCTTGATTTTGGCTCCAAGAAAAATTAGGATGGTTCCTCCACCCTGAATTATAGGTGTTTGAAAAGGGGTTGTTCTGTTGCTTCTGAGATGGGGCAACGTACTGAACCGATTTTAGGTTAAGCAGACACTTATCTATAAAGTGTGTACCACCACATGGGATTAGGACTGGTAGAAGGATTATGCTGGGTACTGAGCGACTTTACCTTATTCGTAAGGTTAGCGATTTGAGAGGTCAAGGTAAACAGCGTGTCGACCTCATAAATACTCGTCGACTTCTTTGGTAATTGCCTCTCCGATGACTATAGATAGTTGTTAGCAGCCGTCTTTTCTAACAACTCATAAGCTTCCTCCTCTGTTTTACACATTAGCCCTCTACCTGTAGCAGCATCAACAATGGTCCTATTTTGGCTTGTAAGTCCGTTGTAGAAGGTCTGGACTTGCAGCCATAAAGGTAGGCCATGGTAAGGGCACTTCCTAAGAAGCTCCTTATATCATTCCCATGCTTCGTAAAGAGATTCAGAGTCGAACTGGACGACGAATGATATATCACTACGGAGGCTGGCCATTTTAGATGGGAAAAACTTAGTTAGAAATTGGTGGGCTAACTCGTCCTATGTAGAAATGGATCTTAGAGTCAAGGAGGTTAACCAGTGTCGTACCCTATCCCTAAGTGAGAAGGGGAATAATCTAAGCCTAAGCGCATCATTAGATAATCCATTGTGCTTGAAGGTGTTGCACAAGTCCAAGAATTGCCCAAGGTGAACATGTGGGTCATCGTGTGGAAGCCCATTGAACTGTAAAGAGGTCTGGATCATCTGGAGGATGGAAGGCTTAATTTCGAAGTTGTTTTCAGGGACAGGTGGTGGCCTAATGTCGGTAAAATAACCTCCAATAGTCGGCATTGCATAATCTCCAACGGTCCTAATTTCCCTATATTCTGCCATGGTGTTTTGCAGCGGAGCTATAAATTTCCTAGAATCCTTTTGAATTTTCCTAAGAGTTCTTTCAATTTTAGGATCTAGAGGAAAGCAATCATAACTCTTGGCTCTACACATGCAAATATCAAAAAGTCCTTAGAATTTTTTTTAAGTTTTTCAATTTTTTTATGAAATAGAAAATTAACTAATCTAAACGTATTGTCCGCAAGTGCACAGGTCGTACAGGTAATAATGAGATTTGAGTCTCGAAATAACATCCCACAGAGAAGTTGATCAGCCTAATTAACTATCGGTTAATCTTACCCTATATATATTCTAGCAAATTATGAATTCTTAATGGGTGATCTACAAGGCTAAAATTAAACAAATATTGAAAATGATAAAAACTATAAAATAAAGAAAATTAAACAGAGCTAAAATTACTTACAGTGCTCTCAGCAATTAAAAGTAATTACCTACAAAAGAAAATTAAAATAGTTAAAATTAATTAACTAAAATGCAATTAAACTATAATGCAAAAATGAAAATAAAGAAAACAAATTAATTAAACCAAAATTAAACAAACTTAAAATAAAATATGCATGAAATTAAACTACTTAATAAAAATGCAAGCTAAACTAACCTAAAGTCTAATAAAATAAAAATCTACTTACCTAAAGAAATTCTTAAACCTAACTCTAACTAAATACTAACAATAAAACAAAATCTAAATAATGCATGAAAATATTTTTGGATTAAATTTAAATTGAAGACTAAATTAAAACTGCATGAAATAATTCTACTCTATATGCTATATATGAATACTATCTAATTAAAGCCTTGAACCCTATTGTGCAACGTTAACTATTAAAAAACTAAGAAAATATACTAAAATGAAATCTAATTATGGACTTCTACTTTAACCTAAGCTAACTAATAATATCAAAATGAATAATAACAACCATAAAAATAAATAAAATGAATGCTTGAAAATTTAAATTAGGACTTTTCCAAATTTGCCAAACATGGCCTTAATCAAATAATCCAACCAAATGGTCTCAATGCAAGTGTATTGTTCATTGTTCTTCTGCAATTTTCATGTTCAGGTGCTCTCGGTGTGTCCCGTCCTCTGCTCCTGGTACTGTTCTTTTCGTATTTTGCTTCAGGTGCTGTCCTGCTCATTTGGTTCCCAATTCTGTCCGCTTGCTCCTGTATCCAGGTGCTACGTAAGGCTGCTATCCATTCCATGCACTGTCCGTTTCTGCCTCCTGGTTCCTTCCTTTACTGCTAATCTGCTGCTACAATCCAAGCGTTTGCACAACTCCTGGTCAACACCTTGTGCTTCGCTCCAGCCTCTAGGCTATTCCATGTCGTGATTTGAAAATTGTTGTACCCGACTCTTATTTTACAATTCACACCCAGTAGGCAAACTTCCCTGGGATCAGTTTCGGTCCCATTCTCGCCACCTTACAGCAGCACAAATATTCCATCTCGTACCCCAGCTGCAGCTCCTGTTAACCACGCAGATCAGCTGTAGTAGCTAACTAGAACCCGATTTTAGTCACTCATCACTGGAAATCTGCAGCTACTGATTACTAAGTTAGTGCAAAATGACAGCATGCAAAAAGATTGAACAGTACAATGCTCATGAAACAGAGGAGAACAGAGTGGAAGGAATCGGTCCCTGTCCACTACAACAGCTCGTTACACTGGCAACCTCAGCTCCATTGTTATATCCCTCTGCTTCTTGCTCAGTTCAGCCTTCACAGCTTCACTATGCCAGAACTTAGGAACAACAACCAGCAACAAATTTGCACTAAATACTTAGCTAGGAGTGCCTCACTTACAAAAATAAATTTTTTGTCTTAAACTTTAATAAATAAAAATAGAAAATCGTATAACTATGATGGAATAGTAATAACTAAAACATAATCGAACTGTAAAATAGAGAATGATGAAATGCATAAACTGAAAATTGCAAGATAATCAGAATGAAATAAATGTGCAGGAAATTGAAAGAGAAACAGTGGCAACGGGTTGAGTATTATGGCTTCTGTCACAAGCCCCTCATACTTAGAAACCAACACAGTGAAATGAAATAGCAAAGAAGAAAAAGAAATCCAACTTTTGTAACCTAAAACTTGTAAAAATAAACATAACCAATGAAGCAATCAACGTGAACTACAAAAGAACTAGGAAAGAAATAAAACATTTCATCAACAGAATAAAGGAAGTTGTTGTGAACAGTAAAGATTGAACATAAGAACAATGGTGGCTACGAAAAAAAGACTATGCGGAAAGCTACAAACTTAAAGCTACCCTAAATTAAAACTACTCCTAAATTACTCTACACTACTCCTAAATTCTACCCTACTTACCCTACTCCTAATTCCTACTTCATTTTTTAAATTTCCATCATGTTCTATTTATACACACTTAGGGGTACAATGGTAATTTTTCCATCCTAGATGAGTTGGCATTGTTTGGCCACTTGTCTTTATTTGATTTGCTACAGAGTAGATATTTCCACGTCACTCATCTTTTTGTCCAATTGGATGTACAATATGGCCCGACGTGTGTCTTCCAGAAGGTTGGCACGGTGTCTGTCGATTTTATCGTTTCAGAACGAATAAAATACGGACACCTGACATCACGCGTGTCCAGACGATTGGTGACTCGGTCTACAAATTGGAAGTGGTCCAGTCTCCTTTAGCCCATTTTCAGCCCAATTTCGACTGAAACGACTGAATTTCATCCGAATTTAATTTATCTGCACATTAAAGAATTTTAATTAAATAAAGGGGATTATTAATAAAATAATATGGGGATTAAATAAATAATTAAGAAATTAAACACAAATAATTCTATTAAAAATAGAACTATCATCTATGTTTTAGAACTCATTTCATTCCATATGATGCTATCACGCATCTACGGAATTAGCTTGTACTTCATAGTGCTGCTTCACACGTAAATGAACACTGATCGATTTTATATTCTCATTAATATTCTAATTACGTAATTCTTTCAGAGTTATAATTCTTATCTAATTTCTGTTCGAGAATTCAATTTACCTCATGTAATGTTGCCTTGCAGCTATAAATTTAACTTAGAATTTTTTAAGTTCAGAATTATCTCATATGATGCTTCTTTGCATCCTAAAAGGGAACTACTAACCCGATATCTCGTTCATGGAGTTTGATAATTTGATCTTACGAATATAAGTAGCATCTGTAATTATATTCTGATAAGGGCTTTCTCGTTGTAGCTATCAGTGAGCTGAAATTACCCCATGACTAGGGTATTATCTTTGATTACAGATCCGAAGGTCTATATATACTCTATCGGAATTAACTTAACTAAAACGTCCGTAAACGAAGAACGTGTGAGATCCGTATTTTTTATATGATATTCCTTATGATTTCCATATTGTATGACATTATTATATGTTAATGGATTCATAAGATCGTTGATTCGGATTTGAAAAATATGGATGAAATGAAATAATATACGTAAAATCGAATAAGGAATTTAATCAAGTGGACTGAAAATAAGGAATTGAAAATAGGGAAAAGATTGTGGATTTATGAAAGAAAGTCGATTCAATTTAGTCCTGAACACGTGCAAGGGTAAAATGGTCAAAAGACCAAAATTTGGTATAAATTTGATAAGTAATTTTCATCAAAATATGGAATTTGCAAAATCTGGATCAATACCGAGGAAAATATTTAATTTCGAGTCCAATTGATATAGATATTAATTTATGGGAATTAATCAGAATTAATTCGAAATTAATCAGGACTTTTAATTCAAAAAATTATCCCAAAAATAATCGAAAAATATATCGAAAAGACGAAAATAGACTGAGAAATCCATTTATTGATTAAATGGATAAAATAATAATTTTTAAGATTTTTTTAGGGATATTTTGATTATTTTAATGTATTAAAATAATAATAAATAAATTAATAAAAAAAGAAATTGAAAATCTGAAAAAACTTGGGGAGAGAGAAATCAAAACGGAACCCAGAAAACCCGATAGCAACCCGAGGAGCGTGACGAGCCACCAGTGGCCGACTGTCCCAGTTAATTGTTAGAGACGATAGAGCGAAGCTCGACGAACCTAATGGTATCGGTAACCCGCGCCGATGGCCCCTATTCTCGACAAATCGTTGGACGGAATATTCGGGGAAGAAACGCGTCGGTTTCGGTGAACGACGATGTCCCAACGCCGATTCAACCCAGTCGAATGTCCACCTAGCCAATGCGGTTTTTTGAGACCAGTGGCGGCTGACGAGACGGCCTAGATTGCTGGAGACGAAAAACGGGCCAAAATGGCACCGTAGCCGAGAAGGAAGAAAAGGAAAAAGAAAAGGAAAAAGAAAAAAAAAGAAAGAAAAAAAGGAAAAAGGAAAGAAAATTACCGAGGACGACTCGAAATTCGGGTAAAAACTGAGGGTCGGGATTGACCTGCGGATAAATCTCGAGAATTCAATTTAATATTTTATTTATGGAAAATGACCCGAATTCGCATAATTGTGCAGTGTTACGACAGAGCCCGAATGAGAGTCGATTTAGTTCCGATTTTCACCATAACATATTGGTTAAGTACATTTTAATTACGATAATATGAGTCCTTAAATGCAGAGTTAAGATTAATTTACGGAATTTACGGATTAATTCTGCATAAAGGGACTTTTATTCGAAATTTCAAAGTAATTATCGTAAAAAGTATCCGAGCTATCCAATGAGTTTGGAATGAAGCCCGATGATTATTGATAAACCAAATGAGCCCAGTAAACCTATAGAAGAGATTTAAAAAGTGGAAACAGGCTGAAAAAGGTGTCGAGACCCATTAAAGTGCAATCGGGTCCAATAGAGTAAAACGAGACAAGAGCTTTAGATTCAATTAGTAAGAGTGAAAATGCTGATCAACATATTTAAACTGAACCCATATGTGGTTATATGCAGCTCTGTAGATGAGCGAATTGGACTGAGAGACCTGGTATGGCCAGTCGGGATAAGCTTATCCGTGATTCCAAGTAAGGGAATTTTATGAGCACTTAGAGGTAGCTGTACATAGTTTCGAGGGGATTTACATTATGTTAAATTCATTAGGCTACCCGAAAATCGAATAATATTTTTTTGGAAAAATATGGAAATAGTGACAAATGACTATTTTGCTCCCATTTACGAAAATTTCAAAAAAGGTAGTAAGGCTATGAAATTGCGTGAAATTCATGATTTTAATGTTTTCATGATGATATTGCTTTAATTCAAGCAATTTATGGATAGGTTGGCTATTATTTTCATGTTTTAAGTGAAAAGGCATATGTTAGGTGCCAATTGATATTTATTTAACATGTTTTGATAAAATTGAGCCACATATCAGTGTTATATGAGCTGAAACCATGCTTGAGCACTGCTCACATTGGATTTTATATTTTAACTCATACACAGAGTGCTGGAATCTTGCTCGCACTATTTTACAGATTTATTTCATATGATTACCATACTAGAGTTTTTCTCGTACGAGGTTTTCATTGAGTTTTAATACCTATCTGTACTGGAGAAATGCTCGTAGGTGGATTTGAATTGAATTTATAATCAGTTTAAGTCGTATTGGACCGCTGCTCGTACGTAGATTTTACTGATTTTTTTATGAAACCGTGCTGGAGCTTCGCTTGCACGAGGTTTTCAGATATCATGAATATGCATGGAGCCGTGCTAGAGCTTCGCTCGCACAGGGATTTATATGACATGCATATAGTCGTGTTGGAGCCTCCTATAGATTGTGTGTCATAGTGAGATGATATGCTCACACATGCATACTGAGACATACTTGACATGGGTGGATAAGACTTGTTACAGGCACCGCTTATCGATCTCCTCAAGCTATTTCTATATAAGGAGTGCTGGAAATCAGAAAATTTCGGGAAAAACACAAACTTTCCACTTTCAACCCAAAAACCTAACATTCTCTCTAAAAAATCAGCCATTTTCAGTGAGGTTTGAAGAGAGACCATTAGAGACAAAGTTGTTCCGAGCAAAGAGAAGAACAACATAGTTGGAAAGCATTCTCCCATTTGTTGATATTGAAGGATTTAAGGGCATTGCCATTTGGAGCAAGAGGAGAAATCAAATTGGGTAAGATTCTAACACTCCAACTGTGGTACATTGTTTATTAAGTGATTTTGGAGTTGTTGGCATGAGTATAGATGGTTAGAAACTATCTAAATGCATTGGTATGATTATGACCTAGAAATGATTTAGTGTGAGAAAGTGAAATTGATTGGGATTAATGAGAAATGGGATGTCTAGAGGTGACAATAATGTTATGGGTATGATTTTAAGATGTTGTTAGTGGATAAATTGTGAGATTTACCTAAAAGAGGTAAAATGTGAATTTAAGGCATTTGTAAAGTGCATAAGTGAATAATATGACTAGTGAGGTCAATCTTGGGTCAAATACGTTAACTCAATCGATTTAATGAATGAATCGCAGCTTCCGGGGATACGCCGAGGCGAGTTGACCCAAGAGCGTGAGGAGCTAAGAGAAAAGGAGTCACACCAAGTAAATCAAGGTAAGGGAATTGTGTGGACTCTTAGAGATATTGTGCGCAATTTGGGCGCATAAATGTTTTGCTAGAATGCATGAGATTAGGAAATGTTGTTGTTGGGTGATTGAAGGGTAAAAGTTGGGAGTTTGAGAAATGTGCATGAAAACAAAAGCATATTGCTTTGAAAATCATGTTTTATTGCTTTTAGCAAATGATTGGTAGGTTGGCTAACATTGAAATGATTTGCAAAAGAAATGAGTGTGTTTTGGTTTTGGTAACCATATTTTGCAAGTTTTTGAGCCACCTACATGATTTCGTGAGTATGAAAGAGTGCAAGAGGCACTTGTTTTCACATGGATTCCATATTGTTTTGGCATTGTGCTTGAGTTTGTCTCGCACTGGATGCCCACCTTGCATGTTGCCGTGTTTGGAGCTTCGAGTAGACTTGGTGTCATATCGATTAAATAGGCTCACACGTGCATTGTTTTGAGACATGGCATGTTAAAACAACCTGATGAGCCCGAACGAGGGATAAGGGTTGAAGATTCACCTGATGAGCCCGAACGAGGGATAAGGGTTGGAGGAACAGCTGATGAGCCCGAACGAGGGATAAGGCTGGGGGTCCACGGAGTACGTTGTATCGTGCATGTAGCATGGAGTACATTGTACCGTGTTGTGATGTGATGTGCCGTCTTCGGACGAGATCTGCTATGGACCGGCGGGTAGGATTTGACCCACCTCCCGTGTGGAAGCAGATGATGGTGATATCCCGCACACCTGATCCGTGTAGCCGATATCACAGGTTATGTACATAGGCCTTGAGGTTATTACCTATTGTTGAAACTGCCTATCTCACATGTCTAATGCTATTTGAGAATAAATCCATGTTTGAAGTGATTGTGGTCAGGAAAGCCCGAGGGATGGGCTGGGACCTGACGTTGAATTGATTTGTTAATGGTTTTAAAGTGCACGGATGCATGATGTGTAATGCCATGCTTTATTGTGAAAATGCATGATGGTTAATGCCATGCTATTTGAGAAAAATGCATGATGGGTAATGCCATGCTTTTATTGTGAATTATGCATGATGATTTATACCATGCTTTGAGTTGAAATGTGCACTTAATTTTAATAGCATGAATGCTTTACATACCATTAACACAATCATACACTCATGTTTTGAGATAAACAATGAATAAAATGCTTTTGAGCATGGCATCACGATCACGTAGATAGTACAGTATCTACCTGTTCGCATGATTGCCTTACTGAGCGTGTGGTTTGCTCACCCCCTTATTTTCCCCTCTCTACAGAGATTTAAGTATAGATTGGACGTGACTGGAGGCGTTCCCTTTTTTGGTAATCCGCTGCATCCCATCGCTAAAGGTATACACACTTGGATTATTTTGTATCTAAACTAGACATAGCACAGTAGCATTTTGTATGTAACTACTGGGGATGTAAAGCAATGTAAACACATGTAACAACTCTGATATATATACATTTACATAAGTGTTTACTCATAAATAATGTTTCAAATTGAATTGGTATGGTGGAGTGAGTTAGACGTCGACACACAGCCCAACTGTTAAGTGTGGTTGTTCACGATCGAGGAAGGATGATTAAGGATCGATGCATGGAAATGCGAAAAATTTGTACGTATTTTGGTAAGTTGAGGGTCGTGACAGAAGTTGGTATCAGAGCCTGAGTTGGTTTGACGTGTGTCGTGTCTAAAATACTTAATAAGTGAAAAAAATTACATCCCCAAGTTACTGTGCTTGTTTAGATACAAATAGTGTATGTCGATGGGTTGACTAAGTAATTGGTTGTGAATGTAGGGAACTGAGTAAGTATGCCTAATACCAGTCGCGGTAGAGGGATGAGAGCACAGGCTCGAGGCCGTAGAGGTAGGCCTGGGGGTCGTGTTGAGCCGGGAACACATGAGGCTCAGGAGGATGTTGAGGTGGAGGTCGACGTTGAGCACGCTCCACAGGGTCCAGAGGAGAGGCCCGAGAGTACTGAGGCTCGCTTCGTGAGGATTGAGCAGAGCATTGAGATGATTTTGGAATTGGTCACTCAATCTTTACCTGGAGTTGGCGGTAGACAGAGTCCCGCTACACAGGGTGATGCCGAGCAGGCAGCAGCTCCAGTGGCACGGGCAAGGCAAGCCCAAGGACCTCAGACGACAGATACCCCACCCACACAGGATGTGCCTACGCCGGTTGCTATGCTAGGCAGTAGAGGTTGGGGATATGGATGTGATTTGGATAGACTGCGGCAATTCCAAAAGTTTGGACCGCCGTCTTTCAATGGAGTAAAGGACCCAGTAGCGGCTGAGGATTGGATCAATGAGATCGAGAAATTATATGGGTTCTTTGAGTGTACTACTACCGAAATGGTAGCATTTGCCGCTTTTATGCTGAAGGGATCAACAGAACATTGGTGGAAATCCACCAGGCCTATTTTGAGAGCCCGGCAAACTGAGATCAGCTGGGATGTGTTTCTAGAGGCCTTCCGGAGACAGTATGTTCCGGATACCGCCCAGCGAAAGCTAAAGATGGCATTTTTGGGACTGACCCAAGGGAGCAGGACTGTGGACGAGTGTGAGACTACTTTTATATCCCTGGGCAGGTATGATCCCAACACGATGGGTAACGAGGTCGAGAAGATCCAAAAGCTTATGGATGGATTGAGACAGGCTATCAGGTCTAGACTGGTTCCCCTAGATATACCGACCTATGAGGAGGCAGTGCGCAGGGCGCAACTATGTGAACAAGATGTTGATAGAATCGCCTCAGAATTTGGAAAGGTTGGTAAGATGAGGGATAAAGATAAGAAGAGACCTATAATGGATAGAGGCTTCAACTATAAAGGAAGCAAGAGATTCTCTGGAAAGAGGCCGAGAACTGATGAGATCCGGGAGAGGATAATTGATACTCCCATGTATCCGGCCATTGCTCCAGCTAAGGGAATCGTGATTGGAGGACCACGGCCTACTACAGAATAGTGTGGCAAGTGTGGTAGGTACCATGGTACTCGACCATGTTATGGACCTCAGGTTGTATGCTTCAGATGTGGGAAGCCAGGGCACATAAGCAGAGATTGCCCCGAGATGATAGAGAGAGCCCCACAGAAGGGCAAGGAGCCAGAGAGAGCTCCAGTTGGTACAGCTACTCCGAGGAGGAATGCTACAGCTGAAGAAAAAGGGAAGCAAGTAGTGGGTGTAAGCAGAGGACGAGTGCACGCATTAGATCAGGATACTGCAGATCAGTCATCAGATGTGGTAAAAGGTACCATCCAAATCTTTGATTTAGAAGCTTATGTACTGTTTGATCCTGGTGCCACGCATTCCTTTATTTCGCCATCCTTTGCATGTAAATTGTTGAAGCATGTAAAACCCACGCTGCTTGATAAGATGTTATTGATATCTACCCCTATGAATGATAGTCAGTTGACTGAGCATATATATAGGGATTGTAAAATGAAGATAGGAGGTAAAAAGATGGCAGCCAATTTAATTTTATTAAACATGAGTGATTTTGATGTGATCCTAGGAATGGATTGGTTGGCTGCCAATCATGTTGTTATGGATTGTCATGCTAAAACCTTGATGTTTCCAAAGATAGACAATCTTGTAGTTAATTTTGTGAAATGAAATTAAAGAACATGATTTTTTCTAAGTGTGATGAGTATAATCTTGATACATGATGTATGAAAGATAAATTTGATTTCATTTATGTATGTGATGAGATGATTTATGATACTAATGGTGGAAAGAATAATGTGAAGGATTCATCGCTTTTGTAATTGAGATGGATAAGGCACGTCCAGAATTGGAAGACATACCAGTGGTTAGGGAATTTCCAGATGTCTTTCCGGATGAGTTACCAGGGTTACCTCCAGATAGGGAGATGGAGTTTGGTATAGATTTGGCACCTGGTACAGAGCCGATGTCCAAGCCACCATACAGAATGGCTCAAGTTGAGTTAGAGGAGTTAAGGAAACAATTACAAGAGTTGCTGGAGAAGGGGTTCATCAGGCCCAGCGTCTCACCTTGGGAAGCACCGGTTCTGTTTGTAAGGAAGAAGGATGGAAGCCTCCGACTGTGTATAGATTACCGGTTGTTGAATAAGGCCACCATCAAGAATAAGTATCCCCTCCCACGCATCGATGATTTGTTGGATCAGCTTAAGGGAGCGCAGGACTTTTCCAAGATAGATCTGAGATCAGGGTACCATCAGTTGAAGATACGAGGTGGAGATGTACCTAAGACAGCTTTTCGCTCCCGGTATGGACATTATGAGTTATGGTTATGCCATTCGGGTTGACGAATGCTCCAGCAGCTTTTATGTCCTTGATGAATGAGATATTCCACCAGTACTTGGATCGATTTGTTATTGTGTTTATTGATGATATACTGGTGTATTCAAGGTCTAGAGAGGAACATGAGAGGCATTTAAGGATAGTGCTACAAACCCTCCGAGAGAAGAAGTTGTACGCTAAACTCAGTAAGTGCGACTTTTGGTTGGAACAGATCTCTTTTCTGGGTCACATAGTATCAAAGGATGGAGTATCAGTGGATCCATCTAAGATTGAGGCCGTAGTTCAGTGGCAGAGACCCCAGACAGTGACAGAGATCAGAAGTTTCCTGGGTTTAGCTGGGTATTATCGAAGGTTTGTAGAGGGATTTTCGAGGTTAGCTGCCCCATTGACACGTCTCACAAGGAAAAATGTAGAGTTTGTGTGGGACAAAAAGTGTGAAGACAGCTTTGAGGAGTTGAAAAGGAGATTAACTACAGCTCCAATACTCACCATTCCTACCAGCTCAGGAGGTCTCTCGGTGTATGCAGATGCTTCACACCTAGGACTGGGCTGTGTATTGATGCAGGATGGGAAGGTAGTAGCCTATGGATCAAGACAGTAAAAGGATCATGAGAGGAACTACCCGACCCATGACTTGGAGTTGGCAGCGGTGGTGTTTGCGCTGAAGATATGGCGCCACTACCTCTATGGTGAGAGATTTCAGATTTATACAGATCATAAGAGCCTTAAGTACCTATTCTCACAGAAAGAGTTGAACATGAGACAGAGGAGATGGCTCGAGTTGTTAAAGGATTATGATTGTGAAATCCTATACCACCCGGGTAAAGCAAATGTGGTTGCTGATGCATTGAGTAGGAAGCATCTCGGGATGGTATCATTCATGATGATCAGGGAACACGAGCTGTTGGAACAGTTTATGAACCTCAGTTTGGATATGACCCCGCCTGACGCTGATAGTGGATTTATGATAGCTAGCCTGCAGTTGGAACCGGATCTGGTAGATCGAATTTGACAGGCTCAGCGAGTTCATTAGCAGTGTGGTGATATTGTCGGGCAGATACAGAGGGGTATAGAGACGGACTTTGGGTTGAGTTCGGATGGATTGTTGAGGTTCAGAGGTAGGATATGTGTCCCTGATGACGCAGAGATCAGAAGGTTGATCCTGACAGAGGCTCACTCATCGAAGTATACGATACATCCAGGGGGTACCAAAATGTATCAAAACCTTCGAAAGGTTTATTGGTGGTCGAGAATGAAAAAGCACATTGCTGAATATGTTGCTAAGTGTCTCGTTTGTCAGCAGGTGAAGGTAGAGCATCAGAAGCCTGCAGGGTTATTGCAGCCTCTACCGATACCGACATGGAAGTGGGAGCATGTCACCATGGATTTTATGATGGGATTGCCGAGGACCCGGAGAGGTCATGATGCCATATGGGTGATTGTGGATCGGTTGACGAAATCAGCCCATTTTCTAGCTATGAGAGCTACCGATACTCTGAGCCAGTTAGCGAACCTATATGTGCGCGAGATAGTGAGGCTACATGGAATTCCAGTGAGCGTTGTTTCTGATAGGGATGCCCGCTTCACTTCTCACTTTTAGGAACATTTTCAGGAAGCGATGGGGACCCAGTTGAATTTTAGCACCGCGTTTCATCCTCAGACAGATGGTCAGTCAGAGAGGACTATACAGACCCTGGAGGACATGTTGAGAGCATGTGCATTGGATTTTGGAGGCTCCTGGGATGACCATTTGCCACTCGCAGAGTTCGCGTATAATAACAGTTTTCATGCGAGTATCGGGATGGCACCATATGAGGCATTGTATGGGCGTAGATGCCGTTCCCCTATTGGACGAGAAGAGGTTGTTGACAGATAGATCTTTGCTCCCGACTTGGTTAGACAAGCCTCTGAGGACGTCCAATTG
Source organism: Firmiana major (assembly GCA_033439115.1). Lineage (NCBI taxonomy): Eukaryota > Viridiplantae > Streptophyta > Magnoliopsida > Malvales > Malvaceae > Firmiana > Firmiana major. The sequence continues at coordinate 41,924,586 of CM065903.1, forward strand.
ATATGTGAGAGGTTACGGACAGCTCAGAGCAGGCAAAAGAGTTATGCTGACAAGAGACGGAGACCACTAGAGTTTGAGGTGGGTGAGTCAGTGTTTCTGAAAGTTTCCCCTTCGAAGGGAATTATGAGATTTGGGAAGAAGGGAAAGTTGAGCCCTCGATATATAGGGCCATTTGAGATACTTGATAAGGTGGGAGACAAGGCTTATAGGTTGGCATTGCCACCAGAGTTGGCAAGTGTGCACAACGTCTTCCACGTATCCATGTTGAGGAAGTATCACCCGGACCCGGCACATGTGATAAGATATGAGCCTTTGGAGCTCAATGAGGGTATGACCTATGTTGAGAAGCCAGTTCGGGTATTAGATAGAAAGGAGAAAGTGCTGAGGACAAAGACAATTCCCTTGGTGAAGATACTTTGGCAACATCACACTGTGGAAGAAGCCACATGGGAATTGGAGAGTTTGATGCAGGAGAGATATCCCGAGTTGTTCACAGAATAATTGGTTCCAATTTGGAGGACCAAATTTTCTAAGTGGGGGAGAATGTGAGACCCCGTATATGTATAAGGGTATATATGTACATAGAAGTGTAAAAAGAGTTGTACTATGAATTCATAAGTGAAGTATATGTGATGTAAGTCCATAAGTAATGTACACACTTGTAATGAGAGTGATAATTGTACATACAAGTTTCATTATATATGAATGTGTAGTAATGGACTTAAACATGTGGAGAATGTGTGTAGAATGGATTATGAATAGTTTGGTAAAATGGAAGTAGAATTGCATAAGATGTGCACTTCCATTTTTGTTTATATTAAGTACCATTGGTCATACAAAGATCCTACACAAGTTTTAATGTGTATGAAGTGAGGATGGATGTCATCTTTAAGTCTCAAAGATGAATGAATGAGGAAATGATCATGGTAGCAAATTTAGGATGTTTGGTAAGTGTTGTTGCAGAGGAAATCTGGAAATTTTGAAGGGCAGATCGATCTCATGGGATGAGAGATCGATCTGGAAGAGCCAGAATGCTCTTATTTGGGCGAGAGAATAGAACAGATCGATCTCTAATGGACCAGATCGATCTCCTTAGCTCTCTGTTTGGGGAGCAGATCGATCTCATGCTTCGACAGATCGATCTCATGCCTCAACAGATCGATCTCATGCTTCGACAGATCGATCTCAGGCTTAAAAATGCCGTGAAAAAGAGGGATTTTAAGGGACCAGATCGATCTCCTCTTAGACCAGATCGATCTCCTCAAGCTATTTCTATATAAGGAGTGCTGGAAATCAGAAAATTTCGGGAAAAACACAAACTTTCCACTTTCAACCCAAAAACCTAACATTCTCTCTCAAAAATCAGCCATTTTCAGTGAGGTTTGAAGAGAGACCATTAGAGACAAAGTTGTTCCTAGCAAAGAGAAGAACAACATAGTTGGAAAGCATTCTCCCATTTGTTGATATTGAAGGATTTAAGGGCATTGCCATTTGGAGCAAGAGGAGAAATCAAATTGGGTAAGATTCTAACACTCCAACTGTGGTACATTGTTTATTAAGTGATTTTGGAGTTGTTGGCATGAGTATAGATGGTTAGAAACTATCTAAATGCATTGGTATGATTATGACCTAGAAATGATTTAGTGTGAGAAAGTGAAATTGATTGGGATTAATGAGAAATGGGATGTCTAGAGGTGACAATAATGTTATGGGTATGATTTTAAGATGTTGTTAGTGGATAAATTGTGAGATTTACCTAAAAGAGGTAAAATGTGAATTTAAGGCATTTGTAAAGTGCATAAGTGAATAATATGACTAGTGAGGTCAATCTTGGGTCAAATACGTTAACTCAATCGATTTAATGAATGAATCGTAGCTTCCGGGGATACGCCGAGGCGAGTTGACCCAAGAGCGTGAGGAGCTAAGAGAAAAGGAGTCACACCAAGTAAATCAAGGTAAGGGAATTGTGTGGACTCTTAGAGATATTGTGCGCAATTTGGGCGCATAAATGTTTTGCTAGAATGCATGAGATTAGGAAATGTTGTTGTTGGGTGATTGAAGGGTAAAAGTTGGGAGTTTGAGAAATGTGCATGAAAACAAAAGCATATTGCTTTGAAAATCATGTTTTATTGCTTTTAGCAAATGATTGGTAGGTTGGCTAACATTGAAATGATTTGCAAAAGAAATGAGTGTGTTTTGGTTTTGGTAACCATATTTTGCAAGTTTTTGAGCCACCTACATGATTTCGTGAGTATGAAAGTGTCATGCCCCGCTTTCGGGAACCCTTCTATCCATACATTCTCTACTACGGTTGGGCTGTGAGAAGATGCAATTACTAAAAATTTATTTATTTACAGCGGAATATTTAAAACTTAAATTCACACTCCCAGGTGTGTGTGTGTAAATACACAAAATTAATTGTATAAATACCAAGTGTTTACATATCATCCCCATAATACTGATTACAATTTCAAGATATAACTGTGCGATACGATATATTAGATACAAAATACTCGTGTATACAAATCTTATACCTTTGCGGATTGTGGGAGCTGTTCAACACAAAAGACTTAGAGACCACCGCTCTCTTACTTCTCAGTACCTGGAGGGGGAAAAATAGTGGGATGAGCAAACCACGGCTCAGTAAGGAAATGTATACTAGCAGGTAGATATCGTACTACCTACATAGCCCATGCATGCATAAACCAAAACCATGTTTTCGTTATAAATGGAAATATCATACGAACAATGCATTTAAATTCATATTTCTCAAGAGCATTTTCGTGTAAATCAAATGTCAAACTTCCATTTAAAACATGTTCATAAATAGTGCCCCCATGGCACGAATGTGAAATCGGAGATTTATTGAAACACAAAATCTCTTTCACTTCTAAAATCATTCTCTTTCACAAATCTCTTTCTTTTTCTGAGATTGTCTCTGTTTCTCGATTCTCTGAGACAGGCATGGAATTTTAGGCAATCAAATATCCACGACTTATGGCCACAGTCAGTGATCCCAGGCCTCACTGATCGGGTGTGCACAGGGTATCACTTCGCCTGAAGGGGGATGGGTCAGTCCTACCCTCCGGCTCATCTCAATCCACCTCATCTCCTCGTATACTCACGGTGAAGATACGTCGTGTGTCATCTACGCGATACTCGTACTCACGTGCACCCAGCACGGTACATAGTATACCAACGGGTGACTACACTGTTCTACGTACAACCGTGGACCCAATTCCATACTCCAACTCCGATGGACTTTTTATCCTTGAACCATGTCTCATATACCAGGCGAGCAAGCAGCGTGACACACAGTCAACGCAAAGCACCAGCGCGGTACGATCTATCGTTAAGGCCCAGCCCGTTCAATTGGCCGTCGGCTGGTATCCCCTTGGGTCCCAGACCCCCAGGTTTACCTTAACTCAACAAAACAGGTACGAGCATAGTTCTCACACTTTCTCAAAACCCCCGTGCGAGTTAAAACTCCAACACGGTACATCAAGGCATTAAAACAGGTGTAAGCTAGCGCTTCAACACCAAATCACATCTCAAAACTGATAGAAGGCTATTTTCTCTTTTTAAAAATTCAAAACATGTTTATTCATACAGCATGCTTCTTCATGCTAAAACATGTAAAATTAGCCAACCTATCATCAACATTTCTCAATCATCAATCACAATATAAAATTGAGAATTTCATTGAAAACATGCATATCATGCTATTTCCTTACCCTATCCCATTTCTCAATACATATATATACATCATAGTACTTTTCATATTTCCACATCATTTCATAAACTTATAATATCGTACTAGTCCTAGCAATATATCTACGAAATTGCTGTAATTACGTACGAACATCTCTATAGCTAACACACAGTCCCTTACCTCGTTTTACTTGTGTGCAACTATCCGCCTTTATGCTTCTTGCGTTCTCATCTCGACTTGCTCCGGCGTATCATCCGAAACTGAAATTCATCCATCAACATTAGAGTTAATGTTTCTAACTCTTATTCAACTAAGCATTTATCCAATGCCTTAATTATACATTTTTACCCTTTGTGGTAAATCTCCCAATTTGTCCTAATATCAACATTTCCAAACCATTTCCACAACATACTCATCCACTCAAGATATCCCATTCATCAAAATACTCCCACATTCCACTTTCTCACACTTGACTATTTCTAAGCTATATGCATTTCATACCATCCTAGGTAGTTCTATCCACAATATGCACACCCAAATATCTTTATAAGCATTAACTAAACCAATGTACTTGGATTTGTGCATTAGAACTTACCTCATTGGATTTCCTCTTGCTCCAATTAGGATTGCCCTCTATTTCTTCAATCCTTCAAATGGGGAAATGCCTCTAGACTATGTTGTTCTTCTCTTTGATGTGAACAACTTTGTCTCTAATAGCCTTTCCTCAAATCTTACTAAAAATGGCTAGATTTAGGAGTGAGAAACTAGATTTCTTTGAGTTGAAGTGAAAAGGAAATGTTTGTCCCGAAATTCTGATGATCCAACTGCTCCCATTTATAGATTGGACTTGATGAGATCGATCTTCCTTGGGTGGAGATCGATCTGTTCCTCAAAAATCCCTCTTTTCTGAGACGTTTTAAAGGTAGGAGATCGATCTGTCGAGGCTAGAGATCGATCTGCTGTCAAACAGAAGCTTAAGGAGATCGATCTGGTCTTAGGGGAGATCGATCTGCTTCCAACCCGAGACCTAGAGAGATCGATCTGGTCTTAGGGGAGATCGATCTTCTCCCAACCCGAGAGCTAAAGAGATCGATCTGCTTTCTTTGGAGATCGATCTGTTCCCTTCCATTTCTCACATTAGAGCATTCTGGTTCTCCCAGATCGATCTCTCATCCTATGAGATCGATCTGGCCTTCACAAATTCCAGATTTCCTGCAGTTTCTCTGCAACAACTCTTACCAAACACCCTTAATTTATTACCATGATCATTTCCTCATTCATTCATCTTTGAGACTTGAAAATGGGATCCATCCTCACTACATACACATTAAAACTTGTGTAGAATCTTTGTAAGACCAATTATATACGATATTACTCGAATGGAAATATACACTTATGTAAATCTTTCCTTCCATTTTACTATACTTCTCATATTCCATTTCGATCACATTCTTCTCGTTTTAAGTTTATTTCTTCCTACTCACTCATAATGCAACTTGTACGTATAACCACAATTCTTACTACAAGTGCGTACATAATCTTATGAACTTACATTGTATACACTTCACATTACAATACATCATCTTACTTATGATTTTATTTACATTCCCACGTTCCTATATACATAGCTATACATGTACGGGGTCTCACAGAAAGAGTGCAAGAGGCACTTGTTTTCACATGGATTCCATATTGTTTTGGCATTGTGCTTGAGTTTGTCTCGCACTGGATGCCCACCTTGCATGTTGCCGTGTTTGGAGCTTCGAGTAGACTTGGTGTCATATCGATTAAATAGGCTCACACGTGCATTGTTTTGAGACATGGCATGTTAAAACAACCTGATGAGCCCGAACGAGGGATAAGGGTTGAAGATTCACCTGATGAGCCCGAACGAGGGATAAGGGTTGGAGGAACAGCTGATGAGCCCGAACGAGGGATAAGGCTGGGGGTCCACGGAGTACGTTGTACCGTGCATGTATCATGGAGTACATTGTACCGTGTTGTGATGTGATGTGCCGTCTTCGGACGAGATCTGCTATGGACCGGCGGGTAGGATTTGACCCACCTCCCGTGTGGAAGCAGATGGTGGTGATATCCCGCACACCTGATCCGTGTAGCCGGTATCACAGGTTATGTACATAGGCCTTGAGGTTATTACCTATTGTTGAAACTGCCTATCTCACATGTCTAATGCTATTTGAGAATAAATCCATGTTTGAAGTGATTGTGGTCAGGAAAGCCCGAGGGATGGGCTGGGCCTGACGTTGAATTGATTTGTTAATGGTCTTAAAGTGCACGGATGCATGATGTGTAATGCCATTCTTTATTGTGAAAATGCATGATGGTTAATGCCATGCTATTTGAGAAAAATGCATGATGGGTAATGCCATGCTTTTATTGTGAATTATGCATGATGATTTATACCATGCTTTGAGTTGAAATGTGCACTTAATTTTAATAGCATGAATGCTTTACATACCATTAACACAATCATACACTCATGTTTTGAGATAAACAATGAATAAAATGCTTTTGAGCATGGCATCACGATCACGTAGATAGTACAGTATCTACCTGTTCGCATGATTGCCTTACTGAGCGTGTGGTTTGCTCACCCCCCTTATTTTCCCCTCTCTACAGAGATTTGAGTATAGATTGGACGTGACTGGAGGCGTTCCCTTTTTTGGTAATCCGCTGCATCCCATCGCTAAAGGTATACACACTTGGATTATTTTGTATCTAAACTAGACATAGCACAGTAGCATTTTGTATGTAACTACTGGGGATGTAAAGCAATGTAAACACATGTAACAACTCTGATATATATACATTTACATAAGTGTTTACTCATAAATAATGTTTCAAATTGAATTGGTATGGTGGAGTGAGTTAGACGTCGACACACAGCCCAACTGTTAAGTGTGGCTGTTCACGATCGAGGAAGGATGATTAAGGATCGATGCATGGAAATGCGAAAAATTTGTACGTATTTTGGTAAGTTGAGGGTCGTGACAGCATAAATGTGTAGTGTTACGATAGTGCCCAAACGAGAGCCGATTTAGCTCCGATTTTCGTACCCCACATCATATTGGGTAATTACATTTTAATTAAGATAATATGAGTCCTTAAATGCAGAGTTAAGATTATTTTACGAAATTTACAGATTAATTCTGCATAAAAAGAATTTTATTCGAAATTTGAAAGTAATTATTGTAAATAGTATTAGGGCTATCCAATGAGTTTGGAACGAAGCCCGATGATTATTGATAAACCAAATGACCCTAGTAAACCGGAAGAAGGGATTTAAAAAGTGGAAATAGGCTGAAAAAGGGGTCGAGGGCCATTAAAGTGCAATTGGGCCCAATAGAGTAAAATGGGCCCAGAGCTTTAGATTCGATCAGTAAGAGTGAAATATTGATCACTATATTTGAACTAAACCCATATGTGGTTATATGCAACTCCGTAGATGAGCGAATTGGATTGAGAGACCTGGTACGGTCGAGTCGAGATAAGGTCGTCCGTGATTCAAGGTAAGGGAATTTTATGAGCACTTAGAGGTAGCTGTACGTAGTTTTGAGGGGATTTACATTACGTTAAATTCATTAGGCTACCCGAAAACATAATAAAAATTTTTTCGAAAAAATATGGAAATAGTGACAAATGACTATTTTACCCCCAGTTAGGAAAATTTCAAAAAGGGTAGTAAGGCTATGAAATTGCATGAAATTCATGATTTTAATGTTTTCATGATGATATTGCTTTAATTCAAGCAATTTATGGATAGGTTGGCTATTATTTTCATGTTTTAAGTTAAAAGGCACAGGTTAGGTGCCAATTGATATTTATTTAACAAGTTTTGATAAAATTGAGCCATCTTATCAGTGTTATATGAGTTGAAATCGTGCTTGAGCACTGCTCGCACTGGAGTTTATATTTTAACTCATACACAGAATGCTAGTGTCACGCCCCGGAAGTGCGAAAAATAGGGCTAATTTAAGACTTTTTACTCATAAATTCACAATTAAGGGTGCATTCCTGTGCAGTGTCATACATCATCATAATTATCATGCCTCAGGATCTCATCATGATATAATATATATTGTAATATATACATTACTCAATTCCAAGTTAATTAATCCTAATACATCCTATACAATGTTATACATCAAGTGTCTGCAATTACAGTAATTGTCTGAGTACATGAAAAGATAAAAGATACCTCAAAATACAATATATGGCCTGGAGCTCAAGTCCTCCACTAGCCACTACTCCGTACGTTGCAGGAAAACCCTTTTCACTTGAAGAAATCTGGGGGGAAAGAAAACAGGGTGAGCTTCTAAATCGCTCAGTAAAGGGGGTAAGGGACTCATTTCATAAACCAAAATGCACATCACAAAATATTTATTTGTATGTGAAACTCATTAATCTCATTTGAAAACCATAGCATGAAAGTACTCAAAACGACATTCTCATGTCTCAAATCATGTGAAAACATTAAGTAAAAAGGCTCAGTCTAGAGCAATAACAAAGCATGTGAAAATAATGCGACAAACGCTTTCTCAATTAACTTGATAAAATCACTGTAATAATAATGCACGTGGCACAGCCACTAAACACATGTGGCATAGCCACTGATTTAAATTCACACGTGGCATAGCCACTAAGCACACGTGGCATAGCCACTGATTTAAATTCACACGTGGCATAGCCACAGGATAGGGTTTCACGTGGCAACGGCCACCAAATAGGGTTCTCATGTGGCAACGGCCACCAAATAGGGTTTCTCACGTTGCAACGGCCACCAAATAGGGTTCTCACATGGCAACAGCCACCAAATAGGGTTTTCACGTGGCAGCGACCACCAAATAGGGTTTCTCACGTGGCAACGGCCACCAAGTATACGTGTCATAGCCACAGAATAGGTTATTCTCACGTTACCAGAACGGAGAAGAATCGGGCTTACATACTACCAGAGCATTGCCCGGTGTGTACTTAGAATTACACACTTGAATCTTAATCACATAAGACTAGTTTGCCTTCACGTAGAACTCATAGTGGTTTTTGTCTCATAAAACTCATTTGAAAACCGTTTTGTACTCAACACAAAACATAATAAAACCGAGTTCTAATCGACAAAGCACGCACACATTTCTCAAATCTCGATATTGCCTTAACGTAGAGCCCAATTCATTACTCACACAAAAATTTAACGGTTTATAAAGCAATTTCACACTCGGCTTATAAACTTATAAAATAATGGGCTCCAACCGGCTATAAAAATCGTGTGCAATTGTATTACAACATAACACTCAACATGCTTGTTTTATAAATCACAAATCATGCTATAATAGTTCAAAATCACATACACAATTGGTTTAATTTCCCTTACCTCTTTGCACCGCGTATAGTGCAATCGTTTCCCCCGTATCACGGACTAACCTCGCATTCCACTCTGGAACTCCCGAGCTGTCCAAATGATGTTAAAACATCAATACTCAATTATCTCATCAACCTCAATTGTTAAAATCGAGCATAATTGCTCATAACACCTCAAATCTCTTGATTCTCGTAACTCTACCCCAAACTACACTCTCATTCACAACATCTCAACGTTCTACATTTCTCATGCCAATTATCTATGCTAATTCACCACATTGTCTAAATTTCCATTTATAGCTCAAATTCCCAAAATTGCTAAATATCATTATCACTCCAACCACATTTTAATTTCATCAATCCCTAATCATTCTTCAGCTATTTCAACACAATGACAACAACCATTATCATCAAAATCATCTCAGATATCAAGATCGAGGTTTAGAAATTACCCAAAGCTTGTGAGATGCACAACCCACGCCTCGATTCGATTCGTCCTTCGATTTCCAAGTATGTTGTTCTCCCTTTGATGAGGAACAACTTTCCTTCTTGCCACAACTTCTGATTTGGCCAGAAATGGGTGCTTTGGATGAGTGAGAAAGCTAGGTTTCGATGAAAATGGGGGTTAGAAGAGAGAGAAAGTGAAATTACAGGAGAAAAATAGGGGTTCCTTATATAGGCTGAGGGTAGGAGATCGATCTGGCTCTTGCTGAGATCGATCTGCATTTGAATTTTTGGGACGATTTTGGGCAATTTATGCCTAGGAGATCGATCTGTCGAGGGGTGAGATCGATCTCTTTATGGCTTTATGAGATCGATCTGCTCCTTGAGGAGATCGATCTTCTCCCAAACAGAATCATTTGGAGATCGATCTCTTCCTCATGAGATTGATCTTCTCTCAAACAGAATAACAAGGAGATCGATCCTCTTCCATTGGAGATCGATCTGCTCCTCAAATTTCTCCTTCCTTGTCATTTTAACTCACCAGATCGATCTCTCCTTCTCCCAGATCGATCTGTCCTCATAGCTTCACACTTATTTTAAACATTTAACATATAAATCTCCAATTATCATTCCCCAATTCACTTAGCTCAATAAATTACACTTCAAGTTAATATTACATCATTCAAATATATCTAAAATTCTCAGATCTCACATCCTCTCCACCTTAAATAGAATTTGGTCCTCCAAATTCAACTCAACTAGTCGAATAGATGGGGGTATTTCTCCTTCATGAGACTCTCTAGTTCCCACGTTGCCTCTTCCCTTGAGTGATGTTTCCACAAAACTTTCACTAATGGGATGCTCTTAGTTCTCAGTACCTTCTCTCTTCTATCGAGAATCTAGACGGGTTCCTCAATGTAGCTCATGTCCTCCTGTATGTCCATCTCATCATACTCTATGACATGAGAAGGGTCCGGGTGGTACTTCCTCAACATAGACATATGAAAAACATTGTGTATTCCGAACATCTGTGGGGGTAATGCTAATCTGTAAGCTACCTCTCCCACTCTCTCAAGAATCTCGAATAGTCCTACGTATCAAGGACTCAATTTCCCTTTCTTCCCAAATCGCATGATACCCTTACTCGGTGATATTTTCAGAAATACTATATCACCAACCTCAAACTCGAGTGGCCGTCTACGCACATCCGCGTAGCTTTTCTGTCTACTTTGTGCAGCCCGTAACCTCTCACATATGAGTTTCACAATCTGTACGGCTTGCTCAACAAGCTCGGGAGCATTTAACTTTTTGTCACCGACTTCTTTCCAAGCTATAGGGGATCTACACCTCCTACCATATAGAGCCTCAAAAGGTGCCATTCCAATACTCGTATGATAGCTGTTATTGTATGCAAACTCTGCTAGGGGCAGGTGATCATCCCATGATCCCTTAAAATCCATCGTACACGCCCTCAACATATCCTCCAGGATCTGAATAGTCCTCTCTGACTGACCATCTGTCTGAGGATGATAGGCGGTACTGAAACTCAATCGAGATCCCATGGACTCCTGAAACTGGGTCCAAAATCTAGAAGTAAATCGGGAATCTCTATCAAAAGTAATACTCACTGGAGCCCCATGTAATCTAGCTATCTCGCTGACATACAGCTCAGCTAAGGCATCCACAGTATCTGTGCTCTTGATGGTAAGGAAGTGGGAACTCTTGGTCAGTCTATCCACTATAACCCATATAGCGTCACGACCTCTTCAAGTCCTCGGTAAACCTATAATAAAGTCTATAGTGACATGCTCCCATTTCCATGTAGGTACGGGTAAGGGCTGTAGTAGTCCTCCGGGCTTCCGATGCTCAGCTTTCACTTACTGGCATACTAAACACCTGGCCACATACTCTGCCATGTCTCGCTTCATACCACTCCACCAATACACCTTTCTCAAGTCTCGGTACATCTTAGTACTCCCTGGGTGCATGGTGTATCGCGAGCAGTGGGATTCTCTCAGTATCTGTCTCTTCAGGGTATCATCATCCGGTATACAAATCCGTCATCTGAATCTCAACAATCCATCCTCACTGACTGTGAGATCCGACTGCAAACTCTATTCAGCTTGGCTAATCATATCTATCAATCTCTGATCACTGCGCTGCCCAGTTCTAATCTGATCTATGATCTTGGGCTCTATTCGTAAGCTAGCCACAAATCCAGTCTCTATCTCTTTAACTCTGATCCGAAGTTCGGCAAACTGCTTCAGTAAATCCCATTCCCTGATCATCATAGCAGATATCATACTCTTCCTGCTCAGGGCATCAGCAACTACATTCACCTTGCCCGGATGAAATAGAATCTCGCAGTCATAATCCTTAAGGAGTTTCATCCATCTCCTTTGTCTCATGTTTAACTCTTCCTGATCAAAGATATCTCAAACTCTTGTGATCAGTGAAGATCTGGAATCTTTCCCCATATAAGTAGTGTCGCCAGATCTTCAAAGCAAATACCACAGTGGCTAACTCCAAATCATGCGTGGGGTAATTTCACTCATGGTCTTTTAGCTATCGCGATCCATATGCGACCACTCTTCTGTGCTGCATAAGCACACACCCCAATCCTTGATGAGATGAATCACTATACACCGAGAATCCTCCTGATCCCTCAGGAATAGTTAACACAGGTGCCGCTGTCAACCTCCTCTTTAATTCCTGAAAACTGAGCTCACATTGGTCAGTCCATATAAATTGAGTCTCTTTGCGCGTGAGCTTAGTCAAAGGGGCGGCAATTCGGGAAAATCCTTTCACAAATCTTCTGTAATACCCTGTCAAACCAAGGAAGCTTCGTACCTCAGTAACTGTCCTTGGTCTCTCCCAATTAAGCACAGCTTCCACCTTGCTTGGGTCCACTGATACTCCTTCCTCTGAGACTATATGACTAAGGAAAGCTATCCGGTCCAGACAAAACTCACACTTACTAAGCTTTCCATATAATTGCTTATCTCGAAGTATCTGTAGTACTAACCATAAATGTTGTGCATGCTCCTCATACGACTGAGAGTATACCAGGATATCATCAATAAAGACTATCACAAATTTATCCAGATAGTCTCTAAACACCTCGTTCATCATTCTCATAAATGCTGCAGGGGCGTTCGTCAATCCAAAGGACATCACCAGAAATTCGTAATGGCCATTCCTCGTCCTGAAGGCCGTCTTTGGAATATATTCTTCCTTGATCCTCAATCGGTGATAGCCCGATCTCAAATCAATCTTAGAAAAGACTGATGCCCCTCTCAGCTGATCAAGTAGATCATCAATCCTGGGCAATGGGTATTTATTCTTCACCGTGGCTTTATTCAATAGCCGATAGTCTATGCATAATCTGAGACTACCATCCTTCTTCTTGACAAATAAAACCGATGCTCCCCACGGTGAAACACTGGGCCTAATGAACCCTTGATCCAATAACTCCTATAGTTGTTTCTTCAATTCCTCAAGTTCCACTAATGCCATCCTGTAGGGAGGTTTAGAGATCGGCTGAGTATCTGGTACCAAATCAATGGTAAACTCCAGCTCTCTCTCTGGTGGTAAACCTGGCAATTCATCTGGGAAAACATCCAAAAATTCGTAAACCACAGGTATATCCTCAATCCTTGGATGTTCCCGCTCATCATCTGAGATGAGTGTCTCATAACCTTCACATGAATAATCATATTTAATATTCTCCAAAATAATATTAAATTTCTCAAATTACTTACTAGAATTCCACATATTCATTTCCTCAATGTCTCAATCATACACTGTAAGGTTCAGGTAGGGAGAAAGTTACAATCTTAGTGTAGCAATCTAAGCTCACTCGATTGGCTGCCAACCAATCCATTCCCAAAATTACATTAAATCCATGTATATTCAACATGATTAGATCTGCTAACATCACTCTATCTCCCACCTTTATCTCACATCCTCTACAGATTAACTCAGTTCTCTGGGATTCACGCATAGGGGTATTTACATGTTGTATATATTCTAGAGGTTCAAACTTCAAGTTTAATCTACATGCAAAATGCTCAGAAATAAACGAATGCGTGGATCCTGAATCAATCAACACATGAGCCTTATGATTACAGACAGAGAGTGTACCTCTTATAGTTTCTACAAAAGTGTCAGCAGTCTCCTTATCTAGGGCAAACACACGTCCTTGTGTAACAGGTCTCTTTCTTTTCTCTGCAGCAGTGGCCCGTCTCGGGGGTTCACTCTCTGAGGCTGTTGTCTAGTGGGCTCCAATACATGTGGTTTCTGAGGTTGAGGGCAATCCTTCACCATGTGACCCATGTCTCCACATCTAAAACATCCATGGATCGACCCAGTACAACTTCCCTCATGCATTCGGCCACAATTTCTGCAAAACTTTATCCAGGCCTGACATCTCGAGGGGTCTCTCAAATGTTAGGGTACCCTCTGGGTCTCTCTAATCTGCCCTTCTGTACCTCAATCCTTCATCTTCTGAAGGAACCTCTCCGAGCCTCTGTTTGGAAAATCGCTGGCCTCTTGCCCTTATCTCTATTCACCGCTCTGAGCTCATTCTGGGATTGTACCATTTCAATTCCTCTTTCAATCTCTTATGCTCGTCTCAGAGCATCTCCAAACTCAGTAATACATAGCCCTATCAATCTATCTTTGATGTTGGGCTTCAATCCATACACAAATTTCTCTGTACGGAGCTCTTCATTCTTAAAGGTCTCTGGGTCATATCTCAATAGCGCTGTGAATTGGCTCTCATAGTCATCCACAAACATGTCACCCTGTACCAAACTCAAAAACTCGGCCTATTTCTTTCTCTGGGCAGCTCGTGGTACATATTGGGTCCTAAAGGCTGTCTGGAACTCTTCCCAACCAATCACATCCTGGCGGGACATCAGAATACCCTGGGTAGTACCCCACCAATCTCGAGCTCTCCCTTTCAACATATAGATACTCATACTGACCCTCTCAGCATCGGTGTACCCCAGATAATCAAATATAATTCTCAACTCCGTCAGCCACTCCTCAGCCTCTGTAGGATCCTTCTTTCCCCTAAACACGGGTGGATTCATCTTCAGAAAATCCTTCAGTCGGACCATACTTCTATCATCAGGTTGAGTGATGGGAGGTACTGGGGGTATGGGAGGTCCTTGTGGTGGTGTAAGAGTAGTACCCGAGGCATTAACTCCAAAGTGCTGCGCGAATAACGCTGCCATCTGCTCAAAACCTTGCCTCACATCGGTCTCAATCCGATTAAATCGAGAGTTAGGACTCTCTGGTTGTGGGACAGGTGGCGGAGGGGACTCTGCCTGCCTCCTCGAACGACCTCGTTGTCCACTCATTCTCTACCTTAACTCGTCTCCTGCGCGTACATATCAGAATCGATTGAAATCTCAATCCTCAATTTCAGTTCATGACCAGACTATTACAGACACTTGGGATGATTCTATTTCACTTAACCGACACTGACAGTACTAGACACCCTAAGCTCTGATACCAAGAAAACTCTGTCACGCCCCGGAAGTGCGGAAAATAGGGCTAATTTAAGACTTTTTACTCATAAATTCACAATTAAGGGTGCATTCCTGTGCAGTGTCATACATCATCATAATTATCATGCCTCAGGATCTCATCATGATATAATATATATTGTAATATATACATTACTCAATTCCAAGTTAATTAATCCTAATACATCCCATACAATGTTATACATCAAGTGTCTGCAATTACAGTAATTGTCTGGGTACATGAAAAGATAAAAGATACCTCAAAATACAATATATGGCCTGGAGCTCAAGTCCTCCACTAGCCACTACTCCGTACGTCACAGGAAAACCCTTTTCACTTGAAGAAATCTGGGGGAAAGAAAACAGGGTGAGCTTCTAAATCGCTCAGTAAAGGGGGGTAAGGGACTCATTTCATAAACCAAAATGCACATCACAAAATATTTATTTGTATGTAAAACTCATTAATCTCATTTGAAAACCATAGCATGAAAGTACTCAAAACGACATTCTCATGTCTCAAATCATGTGAAAACATGAAGTAAAAAGGCTCAGTCTAGAGCAATAACAAAGCATGTGAAAATAATGCGATAAACGCTTTCTCAATTAATGTGATAAAATCACTGTAATAATAATGCACGTGGCACAGCCACTAAACACACGTGGCATAGCCACTGATTTAAATTCACACGTGGTATAGCCACAGGATAGGGTTTCACGTGGCAACGGCCACCAAATAGGGTTCTCACGTGGCAACGGCCACCAAATAGGGTTTCTCACGTGGCAACGGCCACCAAATAGGGTTCTCACGTGGCAACGGCCACCAAATAGGGTTCTCACGTGGCAACGACCACCAAATAGGGTTTCTCACATGGCAACGGCCACCAAGTATACGTGGCATAGCCACAGAATAGGTTATTCTCACATTACCAGAACGGAGAAGAATCGGGCTTACATGCTACCAGAGCATTGCCCGGTGTGTACTCAGAATTACACACCTGAGTCTTAATCACATAAGACTAGTTTACCTTCACGTAGAACTCATAGTGGTTTTTCTCTCATAAAACTCATTTGAAAACTGTTTTGTACTCAACACAAAACATAATAAAACCGAGTTCCAACCGGCAAAGCACGCACATATTTTTCAAATCTCGATATTGCCTTAGCGTAGAGCCCAATTCATTACTCACACAAAAATTCAACGGTTTATAAAGCGATTTCACACTCAGCTTATAAACTCATAAAATAATGGGCTCCAACCGGCTATAAAAATCGTGTGCAATTGTATCACAACACAACACTCAACATGGTTGTTTTATAAATCATAAATCATGCTATAATAGTTCAAAATCACATACACAATTGGTTTAATTTCCCTTACCTCTTTTCACCTCGTATAGTGCAATCGTTTCCCCCGTATCACGGACTAGCCTCGCATTCCACTCTGGAACTCCCGAGCTGTCCAAATGATGTTAAAACATCATTACTCAATTATCTCATTAACCTCAATTCTCAAAATCGAGCATAATTGCTCATAACACCTCAAATCTCTTGATTCTCGTAACTCTACCCCAAACTACACTCTCATTCACAACATCTCAACGTTCTACATTTCTCATGCCAATTATCTATGCTAATTCACCACATTTTCTAAATTTCCATTTATAGCTTAAATTCCCAAAATTGCTAAATATCATTATCACTCCAACCACATTTTAATTTCATCAATCCCTAATCATTTTTCAGCTATTTCAACACAATGACAACAACCATTATCATCAAAATTATCTCAGATATCAAGATCGAGGTTTAGAAATTACCCAAAGCTTGTGAGACGCACAACCCACGCCTCGATTCGATTCGTCCTTCGATTTCCAAGTATGTTGTTCTCCCTTTGATGAGGAACAACTTTCCTTCTTGCCACAACTTCTGATTTGGTCGAAAATGGGTGCTTTGGATGAGTGAGAAAGCTAGGTTTCGGTGAAAATAGGGGTTGGAAGAGAGAGAAAGTGAAATTGCAGAAGAAAAATAGGGGTTCCTTATATAGGCTGAGGGTAAGAGATCGATCTGGCTCTTGATGAGATCGATCTGCATTTGAATTTTTGGGACGATTTGGGGTAATTTATGACTAGGAGATCGATCTGTCGAGGGGTGAGATCGATCTCTTTATGGCTTTTATGAGATCGATCTGCTCCTTGAGGAGATCGATCTTCTCCCAAACAGAATCATTTGGAGATCGATCTCTTCCTCATGAGATCGATCTGCTCTCAAACAGAATCACAAGGAGATCGATCCTCTTCCATTGGAGATCGATCTGCCTCTCAAATTCCTCCTTCCTTGTCATTTTAACTCACCAGATCGATCTCTCCTTCTCCCAGATCGATCTGTCCTCATAGCTTCACACTTATTTTAAACACTTAACATATAAATCTCCAATTATCATTCCCCAATTCACTTAGCTCAATAAATTACACTTCAAGTTCATATTACATCATTCAAATATATCTAAAATTCTCAGATCTCATAGCTAGAGCCTTGCTCTTACTATTTTACAGATTTATTTCATATGACTACTATACTGGAGTTTTTCTTGTACGCGGTTTTCATTGAGTTTTAATACCTATCCGTACTGGAGCAATGCTCGTACGTGGATTTGAATTCAATTTATAATTCGTTTAAGTCGTACTGGAGCACTGCTCGTATGCAGATTTTACTAATTTTTTTATGAAACCGTGCTAGAGCTTCGCTCGCACGAGGTTTTCAGATATCATGAATATGCATGGAGCTGTGCTAGAGCTTCGCTCGCACATTGATTTATATGACATGCATATAGTCGTGTTGGAGCCTCCTGTAGACTGTGTGTCACAGTGAGATGATATGCTCAGACATGCATACTGAGATATACTTGACATGGGTGGATAAGACCTATTACAGGTACCCCTGATTGAGCTAGGGTTCACGGAGTATGTTGTACCCTGTATGTCACACGGAGTACGCTGTACCATGGGAATTGTTGGAGTGGAGTGGCATTAGCCACGAGACAACAAGTCTTACCCTCGCAATCCTAATATTATAGTGTTCGGGTGGGTAGGACCGAGCCACCTCCCGTTTCAAGTGTGACACCCCGCACACTAGGATCCGTGTGCCAGGGATCACGAGGTTATGACCATAGTCCTGGATATTACCGATATAGTCACCTACATGTCTCACATGATATAACTTTTAGTCTTGATAGACCAGGGTAGACCCGAGGGAGGGGTCAGGCCCCGATTTTCTTATGATTTCAATTGAGTTTTGATTGTTCCCATTGAGGGATTTTATGAAACTTTCATTGATTTGTAACCTTGTGAGAAGGGTGATTTTATAACTAAAATTTGAAAATAAAGAATTTTGTTGGAATGGATTTTGATTTGTTGAGTGTATCATATTTTGACCCAGATGGGGTGTTTTAAAATGTATCGATCCATTTGAGCATGAGATGTTTTCACATGAGAATTATTCCATGTTTTATATGCCGATTTCCTATTTTAGAACAGATGATATTATATATATGGCATATCATTATTTTTACCTCATGCTCACATATATCCTGATTTCTTATCAGCATGTAGATAGTATAGCTATCTACCCATTTGTATTATTGCCTTAATGAGTATGTGGAGCTCACCCTTTCATTTTCCAACCACTTTCAGAGTTTCCATCATAGAGATAGCGGGTGTAGAGAGTTGACGGCATAGCTAATTTTTTGTGATTCCCATCGACTGTCAGGTATACACCACGTACAGAATTTTGTATTAGTATCCTTACAGCATAGTATTGTATATGAAGGAATATTTGGGGATGTAAATATAGAATCATGTGATGTATAAACATACCGACCACTCTATTATAATATGATTGATGTCAGTATATTTATATATATATATATATGTACGTGTGATATTTTAATGGTTAAAAAGGGTATATCGATATTGATTCACAGCCGGACCTGTTTAGAGGGATATGTCATGAGGAGGTAAGAAAGGTTTTTCCAAAGCGAAAAATTTGTATTGATTTTTGGTAGTATTGGGTCGTGACAGAATGTCCAACAATCGTGTTTCCAAAATCCATATCACGATCGAGATGGAAAGCAGTTGATGCTTAAATCTAAAATACGGAGCATAAGCTAACTAAAACTATATGCTCAATTTAGTCCAAACACAATTAAATGAGATTATATAGACAAAATCTGTATAATCTTCTAAATTTCCACGAAACACTAGGTAATGATTTTAACATTTGAAAATCATGGTAAGTTTCGCAAACAAGTTAAAACAACCTCAAATCGCATTTTCGATAGTCCAAATTGTCACGACCCAAATTACCTAAAAATCAGAGTAAATTTTTTGCATTTTCATTTATTATTTAATTCTTACCTTTCTCTCATCGTGACCATCCTACAAACAGTTGGGCTATGATTCGATGTTAGTTACCTCTCACCTATTTACCATTCCATTTCCATAATCACATTTACATATAAGGATTTTCTATCCTTTAACTTTAACTAAATACATTCATAATGGTATACATAACCCTACATCTCCGACATCATATCCGTTTATAGTACTGTGCATTACATATTTAGATACAAAACTATACAAATGTGTATACCTGTTTCTCAATGGGACGCAGCGGATACCAAGTATACAAGTCCGTAGCCACTCGCTAACTACTGCGAGTGCTCTGAAAAGATGGAAAAATAAGGGGGTGAGCAAACCACACGCTCAGTCAGGTAATTATGCAATTAAGTAGATAGCTCCACTCTCTACATGCTCATAATTCCATGCCCTTAAAATCCATTTCTTTTCGTTAGAAGCTTACACACAAAATCATGTATTTCATCAATGACTTAATTTATAAAACTATTCGTGCATATGTAAATCATACTACTTATGCATCAATAGCATTTTATGTGACATCTTTAAATCATACTTAGCATGAGGTAAATCAAGATCATGCAATGTAAAACAAATCATGAGAAACAATTCTTTTCATGAATTTATTATTAAAGCATGGAAAACTCATCATGCTACTGTATTTAAATAATTTCATTTAAAGCGCAGTATAAAATAACCCAAAGGGGTTAAGCATCCCATAATTCAATTTCAAACACATAAAGCAATTCGTTATAAAATTCTCTTAAAAAGCACATCTCAGTAAAAATCACAAAATCGGGGGCCTGACCCCTCACTCGAGTCTACCCTGGTATATTAACAATAGTTATATCATGTGAAACAAGTAGGTGACTATATCAGTAACAACAAGGACTATGGCCATAACCTAGTGATCTCTGGCAACACGGTACCTAGTGTGCGGGGTATCACACCTAAAACGAAGGTGGGTCAATCCTGCCACCAGGACAACATAATATTAGGATTACAAGGGTAATACTTACTGCCTCGTGGCTAATGCCACTCCACTCCAACAATCCCCACGGTACATCGTACTCCACGTGACATACACGGTACAACATACTCTGTGAACCCAAGCTTAGTCAGAGGTGTCTGCAATAGGTCTTATCCACCCATGCCATCTCTGAGTTAGAATGCACGTGTGAGCATATCATCTCATTATGACACACAGTCTACAGGAGGCTCCAACACAGCTATATGCATGTCATACAAATCCATGTGCGAGCGAAGCTCTAGCACAGCTCCATGCATATTCATGATATCTAAAAATCTAGTGTGAGCGAAGCTCTAGCACGGTTTCATAAATTCAGTAAAATATACGTACGAATAGAACTCCATTACATCTTTAAAATGAGTTATAAATCCATATAAAACTTCGTGCAAGCAAGCTCCAGCACGGTGTTATGCATTAATAAATCAAATCTCGTGCGAGTTACACTTCAGCACGGCTTTATACATAAATAAATCAAATCTCGTGCGAGTTACACTTCAGGACGGCTTTATGCAATTTCATATCAAAACAGGATACAAGCAAAGCTCCAACACCTCTCATGCATGTCAAATCATTAAAATTAGTGTGAGCAATCGCTCTAGCACCTTTTTATACATATTCAGTCAAAAAAGTCAAAACCGTCAAAACACTCAAAATAGGGTGCGAGCTAGGCTCCAACACCTCTCATGCATTTCTCAATAATAAAAATCAGTGCGAGCAACTGCTCTAGCACATTTCATGCATATGATGTCACATAAGTCGGTGCGAGCAACCGCTCAAGCACATTTATACATACCCACAAACTCAGATATAGTGCGAGCTATGCGCCAGCACTATCTGTTTTCATATAAAATTAATAGTCGGCCCGTTTTCCAAAGAATTTCATTTAAATACCAATAACACTTACGTAGTGTTATTTTGGGAAACTTATGCAATTACTGGCCAATCTACCGATTTGCTTTGCTTAAAACCAATAAAATTCATTAAATCAGAAATTTTCTTAAATCATGCATTTCATGCATGTCATGCTTTCACCATCCTTAGGTGAATTTCCCTCAATAGGGGTAAATAATCTTTACCTATTTCGAGTCCTTAAAATCTTTAAACTATTTTAGGACCTTTATACAATATCAATGTATACATACATATTCAGTGTATACAAAAGCTATTTAAAATATGCGTAGCTACCTCTAGCTACTCACACAATTCCCTTTCCTCATTTTTTTTTACAGTCTGATCTTTCACTGATGTCTCGTCATGTAGTCCAATTCGCTCTCAATCAAATCTTCAAAACAGCGTATAAATATACATCAGGTCAAATACAATATATTTAATTGTATTTTATATTTTTGGGCTTAATTTAAATCATTGGGCCCATTTACCCATATTGGGCCCGATTGTACCATAATGGGCCTTAATCGACCTTAAGCCCGTTTTTCACTTACTATTCACATTATCGAGCCCTATTGGGCTCACTGGGCCCATCAGTATATATTGGACCTCGTTCTAAATTCTTGAATAGCTTATGAATTATTTACGACAATTTATTTCAATTTTCAGAATTTAATTCATTTAATGCAAATTTTAAATCCGTAATTTATGCGGTAAATTTTAATAATCATAACGATGCAAAATTGTCATAAATAAAGGTTACTTACCCGTGATTCCATGATAGTACATAAATCGAGGCTATCTCAAGCTCTCGTTTGACGTCAATTGTTGAGCTACACAATTAAATATTTTTTTGGGTAAACTTCCAGTCGAATATTAATCCAATTAAATATTTCAAAATTTAAATCGGTCAATTCGACCGCTTACCGACATACTCGTAGCTCGATTACATCAATGGAATTTTTCTCAATTTTTCCTATTTTTTCTTTTTTCTTTTTCTTCCTTTTCCTTTTAGCTGAACCGGTCCGGTCCGGTTCAACATACCGACACTGCGCTGAACCGGCCGTACCGGTTTAGGTATCATTTCGTCATTCCAATGTCGTCCGACCGATTCTTGGGCCATTTTCAGTGTCGTTCGACGCGCCATCGCTTGGGCTTCCATCATTAGGCCTTGGGGTGGATTAAAATGGTGCCATCGCCGACAAATCCAGGCTTCTCTCACGCGACACTCACTCCATCGATTTGGCATTTTTCGGCGACTTCGGGCGCGTGGCTGTGCGGGTCGGCTTCCTGGGGTGCCGATCGACCTTTGCCGTCCGCCTCCTTGCGTCGTCCGTCGGTGGTTACGTCGGAGCCGAGGGAAATCGTTCCCTCAGTTTCTCGGCCTTGCTTTCGGCGTTTCTTCTCTGTTTTTGTGAACTTTCAATTTTTTTTACGTTATTTTTCATTTATAATTTATTTTTATTATTATTTTATTTATTATAATATTATTAAAAATCAAAATATCCCAAAAAAATTCTTATTTAATTCGTTTAATCTATAAATGAATTTATCAATTTTATTTCGGCTTTGCGGTATATTTTTCGATTACTTTCGGAAGAATTTCCTAAGGTAAAAATTTTGATTAATTCCAATAAATTCATATCTTGATCAATTTAACCCAAAATTTAATTATTTCTTCGTTATTGATCAAGATTTCTCATTTCCATATTCTTAATTAAATTTTCTTGTCGAATTTATACCGACTTTCGATCTTTTGATCGTTTTGTCCTTCACGTGTTTGGGAATACCATTTCAATCCTTTTGCATTTTTCATTTCATGTTTCAATTAAAATCGGGTCTTACAATCTCCCCCACTTAAGAAATTTGATCCTCCAAATTAGAACCAAGTCAAATGGGTCCATAAACAACTTCGAGTACGTCTATCGCATCATACTCTTTAATTCTCATGTGACTTTTTCCCGAAGTGTAATACTACCAACATACTTAACTAGGGAGATCATATTAAACCTCAACACTTTCTCCTTCCGTCTAATACCCGAATCGAATTTTTTAACATACATTATACTTTCATTTAGCTAAGCTGTTGAAGCTCATATCCGATTACATATGCTGGGTCTGGATAGTATTTTTGAAGCATCAATAGATGGGACACATTGTGGATGCCTGTTTATTCAAGTGGTAACACCAACCTACAGGCCTTATCTCTCACTTTGTCAAATCTCTCAAAGGACTCAATCTAATGAAACTCAATTTGCCTTCTTTTCGAATCTCGTTATGCTCTTAGGACAAATAACTGCCAACAATACTGATTCACCCTCGGTGAATTCTAATGGTTTTCTGTCTCTTGTCAGCATAGTCTTTCTGTCTGCTCTGAGGTGTTCTTAATCTCTTACAATCAACTGAACATCCTCAGTGTTTTGTCTTACAAAGGCGAGAGCAATTCTCTATTTGTCACCCACTTCTTCTTAGCTAAATTAGGGAATAACCCCTACGACCATTCTATGACTCATATAAAATGTTATCCCGATACTCAAGTGATAACTGTCATTATTGGCGAATTCGATTAGTAATAACTGATCATCCCAGGAGCTTATAAAAATCAATGGCACACGCTCTTATCATATACTCAAGAACCTGTACAGTCCTCTCTAACTGACCATATGTCTGAGGACGGAAAGCTATGCTAACACTCAATCGGGTTCCTATAGCTTCCTAAAAAATATTCCTAGAAATAGGAAGTGAAGCGGGAATCCCTATCTGATATCAAGCTCACTGGAATGCTATTAATGTTCCATGATTTTCCTTACATATAACTTCACCTATGCACTCAGAGTATCGGGGATTTCATAACTAGAAGGTGGGTAAACTTAGTCACTCTATCGACTATCACCCAGATAGTCTCGTGATTCATCTGGGTCCTCTATAACCCATCACAAAATTCATGGTAACTTGTTCTATTTTTCGTGTCAATATAGGTAGAGGTCGTAATAATCCTGCAGACTTCTCGTACTCTACTTTACTCTGCTGACATACGAGACATTTCTCCACAACTCTACAATGTCTCTTTTCATATCTGACCACCAATACCCTTTTCAGAGATTTCGATATATTTATTATTTCTTGGATGCACTGTATATCTCAAAGAATGAGCTTTTAACAATAACACTATCTCAAAAACTATAGTCCTGGGGAGCACTTATACTGTCTTTGAACCTTTGTAAGTTATCATCTCTTACTGTGAACTCTGTCACTATACCCTTCTGAATCTGACACACACTATCTACACCGTGCCGATATCACGCTAAGCCTGGCAAATCCGGTCACTTAAATTCGATTCTAACCTCAAGCTAGCTATCACACAATCACAGTCATCATCAGAAGGGATAACATCACTATTGAGGCTCATAACTGCTCTAGCAGCTCACGCTCCCTGACCATCATATGTGATACCATCCTGAGGCTCTTTCTATTTAAGGCATCAGCCATTACATTAGCCTTTCCTAGGTGGTACAATGTTCACAATTATAATCCTTCAGAAGCTCTAACCCTCTTTATTATCTCATATTCTACTCTTTCTATGAAAATAGATACTCGGGGCTTTTATAATCAGTGTATATCTAACATTTCTCACCGTATAAGTGGTGGCACCATACCTTCAGTGTAAACGCTACGGCTGCCAATTCTAACCAAGGGTCGGATAGTTTCTATCGTGGTCCTTGAACTATCTGGATCCATAAATGACTATCTTCCCATTTTACATCAGTACACAGCTCACTCCTTATTTTGCGGTATCCATACACACTGAAACCTCTTGAGCTGTTGGTTATGGTGAGAATAATTACGGTGGTCAGTTTATTACTTCCATTTGCCAAAACGCACCGAAGCAATTTTCATACTTATCATCCCACTCGTATGCAATCTTTTTCGAAATGAGACGTATCAACTGAGCAGCCCATTTCAAGAAACTCACAACAACTCATCTGTAAGACAGTTTTCAGTTGCTACTCATGCTCTTCCCTGGACTTCAAATACATCAAAATATCATTGCTAAAGATAACAACCAATCAGTCTAAGCTTTAAATACCTTATTGTAGTTAAGTTCCACTAACTATTTCAATCACCCATATCCTTGACCTATGTACGCATAAACATATTGTTGGCTCTACCGAGAGGGGGGTGAATCGATTTTCTAATGTTAATGGAAAATTTAAACTAAATTGAATCTAATTAACCAATAATGAATAAACAATATAATGTAATGGAATAAATTGAAGGAAGATAAGGGAGAGATATCAAACACAGTAGTTTATAGAGGTTCGACCAATCTCTTACCTACCTCCTCTCTTCTTGACCTCCTTGTCAAGAGCTTTCTTTCACTCTATCACCGAATTTTACACATTACCTTTTTCAGGTTAAGGAATAACCTCTCTACCCTTTTTACACAAATAAATATTCACCCTTTTACAAAGTTTTTCTCACTGAGGAACACTCCTCTTCTCTCTTGAAATAAGGGTGAATACAAGATGAAGCTTTTTATGTGGGTAGGATAAATATAGCTTTTGCACAAAGGCTTATACAATAATATCAATAAATGAGGATTGAAGACAAATGGAATGTAGGAAATAAATTCTTGAGAATGTACAGAATGTGCAGCAATAGTGTCTCCAATCCCAGTGTCTTCAATGCTTGATTTTATACTGAAGGATTGGTAGTTGGAGCATTTAATGCTATTTTTCCCGTTGAGATTTTTACAGAAAGAGCCATTGGGAACCTCTAGTAGAATGCCAGATCGATCTCCAATCTTGACCAAATCGATCTCTTAGTTGTAATTTTTGCAATGTCAAAGCAAATTGAGGCAAGAAGATAGATCTCATATATGTAGAGATCGATCTTACAATTTGAAAATGTTAGAGAAGATCGATCTGTCGAACAAGCAAATCGATCTTCCAATCTCTCTGTTTGAGGTAAGATCGATCTACAGATCGATCTACCAAGTCTTCTCATAGTGAGGAGATCGATCTCTAATCAACCCAGATCGATATCCTTAGCTCTCTAACTTTGAGGAGATCGATCTCTTCCTATACCAGATCGATCTCATGAACTCTCTGTTTGAGTACAGATCGATCTACAGATCGATCTACTGCCTTTACCTATTGTTTTAGAGGAGATCGATCTCTTTCTAGACCAGATTGATCTCATCAACATCATGTATTAGACAGATCGATCTTATAACCCTTATAGATCGATCTCTACTTCCTTAATACCTTGCACAAGTTCAATCCTTTAGCAGATCGATCTCATATCCTCACGAGATTGATCTCTCATACTGGAAAACCTAGGAGATCGATCTGTCATCTCACCAGATCGATCTCTCATCCTTAAAGACTTAGTTTCTGGTACTGATATCCTCTAAACATGATTTTAAATCATTTCTATATTATTGAATTAACTTGTTTTGTCATTTCAAAATATATTAACTCAACACGTATAATGTCATTTCAAAATCGCTTCCATTCAAGATACTAACCCACGTCATTTCCTTTTTCTTATATTAACGGCTTTTATAAAATTTTAATTTTTAAACCTTCATGATTAATCGAATTCTACCAGTAAAGGTACCCAAATTTTAAATGTATATATTACGACTGTCGATTTCAATTTATAGGTTATTTGTGCAATTCTTATTCCAATATATCTCGTATTTAGGATCTATTACATCTCAAAGTTTATCTCCTTTCATATATCACTTATAACAAACTCTTTCATTACTTATTAAAACTTACAATACACTTTTCAGGGGTGAAAACATCACTATCTTAGGATAACAATCTAAATATCGTAGTTTGCAGTCGAATCAATCTATTCTTAAAATATTACTTCAAAATTATTCATATTCCATTGAATAAAATCGGTTGACATATCCTTTTCCCTCGTTTTAACTTACAATCCCTATACCCATATTCAGTTAGTGAAAATCAGCTAACCATCATCCTCATCTTGTCTAAGGGTACAGGCTTCAAATCTTTCACTCGCTTATAAGCAAATGAAGGCGGTATAAATATATACGAGGCACTAGGATCAATTAAAATAATTACTTCATTATTCACAACCAGTGTGGTATCTTCCACCACATTAGATGAAACATCAGTAGTGTCCTGGTCCAAAGCATACACTCACCCTCGTCCAACAACTTATTTCCATGGTATCTACCACACATCCTATACTGTTTAAATTTGCTACGGAACAGGTCGGAGTCTCCAATCACAATACCCCTCAATGGTGTTGAAATTGTATACACTGGGGGTTTTACCAATCATCTTACCCATGACTCAACAGCCTAAGTTTTCACCAAACTACCTTTTTCCCGTTCTAACATATTTGTCATTCTCTATTCTCCTTTTTGTCTCTATTTCGACCCTTACTACCTTTCCCAATCTCAGAGGAATGCAACTTATGATCTTATTTACACAACTATAGTTTGTGCACTGCCTCGACATAAGTAGTGATATCGAACGGCCTAATCAAACTCTAATTGTAAATTTGAGCCCTTCCATGAACTTTCAGACATTTCGACTCTCACTGTTCATAGTGTCAGGGTCATATCTACCCAGGTATATAAATTGAGATTCATACTTGTTAATCCACCAGTTCCTCTGGGTCAGAGTCAAGAATTTTATCTGTAATTTCCTTTAAGTAGTGTTCGGGATATTCTGTCACTAGAATACATCTAGAATTATTTCTCATGTCTATTATGGATGTTTAACTCTTAAGATGGGTCGAGTGAACTTCCACCAATGCTTCGACTCACCCTCAAATCTCATACATACTCCGAGCAATTAGCTCCCAAAATTCTTCACACTCTGCTCTTACCTCGCGAAGCCTGTCTCAATACTGCCCGATCCCTCTGTCGGACTCTGTCCGATCTCTCTGTCAGACTCTGTGGGGCATGCTCAACACCAACCTCCACGTTAATCTCATCTTTAGTCTCATGTGGCAACTCAGTGCGACTGTCAGGCCTACCTCTACGGCCTTGAGCTCGTGTACTCGCCTCTCTACCGAAACGGCTATCAATTATAATAATTAGATCTTGCATTTGAAACCAAATTCTTAGCTACACTTCCATCTCGATATACACAATTATATCTAAACAATGCACAGTACATGAGGATGTAAACTTCCTTAGCCACTAACACCGAATCACTTCAGGCCAACTTAGCTCTGATACAAAAAACTGTCACGACCCAAATTACCTAAAAATCAGAGTAAATTTTTTACTTTTTCATTTATTATTTAATTCTTACCTTTCTCTCATGGTGACCATCCTACAAACAGTTGGGCTATGATTCGGTGTTAGTTACCTCTCACCTATTTACCATTCCATTTCCATAATCACATTTACATATAAGGATTTACTATCCCTTAACTTTAACTAAATACATTCATAATGGTATACATAACCTTACATCCCCGATATCATATCTGTTTACAGTACTGTGCATTACATATTTAGATACAAAACTATAAAATGTGTATACCTGTTTCTCGATGGGACGCAGCGGATACCAAGAATACAAGTTCTTAGCCGCTCACTAACTACTACGAGTGCTCTGAAATGATAGGAAAATAAGGGGGTGAACAAACCACATGCTCAGTAAGGCAATTAAGCATGTAAGTAGATAGCTCCACTTTCTACATGCTCATAATGTCATGCCCTTAAAATCCATTTCTTTTCGTTAGAAGCTTACACACAAAATCATATATTTCATCAATGATTTAATTTATAAAACTGTTCGTGCAAATATAAATCATACTACTTATGCATCAATAGCATTTTATGTGACACCATTAAATCAAACTTAGCATGAGGTAAATCAAGATCATGCCATGTAAAACAAATCATGAGAAACAATTCTTTTCACGAATTTAGGATTAAAGCATGGAAAACTCATCATGCTACTACATTTAAATAATTTCATTTAAAGCGCAGTATAAAAGAACCCAAAGGAGTTAAGCATCTCATAATTCAATTTCAAACTTATAAAGTAAGTCGTTATAAAATTCTGTTAAAAAGCACATCTCAGTAAAAACCACAAAATCAGGGGCTTGACCCCTCCCTCGAGTCTACCCTGGTTTATCGATCAATAGTTATATCATGTGAGACAAGTAAGTGACTATATCAGTAACAACAAGGACTATGGACATCACCTAGTGATCCTTGGCAACACGGTACCTAGTGTACGGGGTATCACACTTGAAATGGAGGTGGGTCAATCCTGCTGTCAGAACACCATAATATCAGGATTGCAAGGGCAAGGCTTGCTGCATCGTGGCTAATGCCACTCCGCTCCCACAATTCCCACAGTACAACGTACTCCGCATGACATACACATTACAACGTACTCCATGGACCCAAGCTCAGTCAGGGGTGTCTGCAATCGGTCTTATCCACCCATACCATCTCTGTCTTAGTATGTACATGTGAGCATATCATCTCACTGTGACACACAGTCTACAAGAGGCTCCAACACAGCTATATGCATGTCATATAAATCCCTGTGCGAGCGAAGCTCTAGCACGGCTCCATGCATATTCATGATATCTAAAAGTTTCGTACGAGCGAAGCTCTAGCCCGGTTTCATAAAATCAGTAAAATCTACATACGAGTAATACTCAAGTACGACCTTATAATGAGTTATAAATCCATATAAAACTTCGTGCGAGAAGCTGTAGCACGGTGTTATGCATTAATAAATCAAATCTCGTGCGAGTTACACTCCAGCATGGCTTTATGCAATTTCATACCAAAACAGGATGCGAGCTAAGCTCCAGCACCTCTCATGCATGTCAAATCATTAAAACTAGTCCGAGCAATCGCTCCAACACCTTTTTATGCATATTTAGTTAAAACAGTCAAAACCGTCAAAACCGTCAAAACAGTCAAAGCAGGGTGCGAGCTAGGTTTCAACACCTCTCATGCATTTCTCAATAATAAAAATGAGTGTGAGCAACCACTCTAGCACATTTCATACATATGATGTCACACAATTCGGTGCGAGCAACCGCTCAAGCACATTAATGCACACTCAAAAACTCAGATATAGTGCGAGCTATGCACCAGCACTATCTGTTTTCATATAAAATTGATAGTCGGCCTGTTTTCCAAAGAATTTCATTTAAATACCAATAACACTTACGTAGTGATATTTTACGAAACTTAGGCAATTATTGGCCAAGCTACCAATTTGCTTTGCTTAAAACCAATAAAATTCTTTAAATCAGAAATTTTCTTAAATCATGCATTGCATGCATGTCATGCTTTCACCATCCTTAGGTGAATTTTCCTCAATAGGGGTAAAATAGTCTTTATGTAAGACCCGATTTTTTTATCATAAGAGCAAATGCAATGAATAGAAATTTTCGAGTGCATTTAAAATGTAAAAGGATTGAAATGGTATTCCCGAACACGTGAAGGGTAAAACGGTCAAAAGATTAAAATTCGGTATTAATCGAGACAAGAAAATTTAATTAAAAATATGAGATTGAGAAATCTTGATCAATAACGAAGAAATAATTAAATTTCAGGTTAAATTGATCAAGATATGAATTTATTGGAATAAACCAAAATTTTCGTATCGAAAACTAATTTCGAAAATAATCAAAAAATATACAAAAAAGGTAAAATTGGACTGATAAATTCATTTACGGATTAAATGAATTTAATATAAAATTTTTTAGATATTTTTGGGATTTTTAATAATAAAATAATGATGAAATAATATTAAAATAAATTATAAATAATAATAATAATAATGAAATTTGGAAATCTGGAAAGGAATATCGGGGAGAGAGAAGAGACCAAAGTAGTCGATGGAATCGAGGGAACCAAATCCCTCCAGTCGACGGCCACCGGCGGCCAAAAACCCTAGACGAGGGCCGTTAAAGGGTGACGATGCTTGTGGGAACCACCGGCAGCCGGCACGCGTGCCGACATCGTCGAAAAGAGGAGATCGACGGAGGGAGATGCCGCGAGAGAGAAAGCAAATCGACGGCCATCTACGTCGATTCGGTCTAACCCGAGGCCCGATTATGGAAGCCTAGACGATGACGCGTCGAACGATGGTGGTGAGGCACCGGGAACCGATCGAATGGCGTCGAAAGGATAAAATGATGCTTGAACCGATCAAATCAGATTGAACCGGCCTAATCGAACTAAATTGAATCAGAGGTCTGAATCGGGTTGAACGGGACCGGTTCAGCCAAAAAGAGAAGGAAAAAAGAAGAAAAAAAGGGAAAAAGAAAAAGAAAAAAATTGAAAAAAAAATCCCTGATGCAATCGAGTTACGGGTAAGTTTGGTAAGCGATCAAAATTGACCGATTTAATTTTCAGGATATTTAATTTGATTAATATCCGATTGGAAATTTACCCGAAAAAATATTTGATTGTGTATCTCGACAATTAACGTAGAACGAGAGCTCGAGACAACCTCGATTTGTGTACGATCATGAAATATCGGGTAAGTAACCCTTATTTACGACAATTTTACATCGTTATACGTGTTAAAATTTACCACATAAATTACGAATTTAATTTTCGCATTAAGTGAATTAAATTCTGGAAATTGAGATAAATTGTCGTAAATAATTAAATAAGCTTTTCGAGAATTTAAAACGAGCATCAATATATATTGACGGGCCCAATGAGCCCAATAGGCCTCGATAATGTGAATAGTAAGTGAATAATGGGCTTAAGGCCGATTAAGGCCCATTATGGTACAATCGGACCCAATATGGGTAAATGGGCCCAATGATTTAAATTAAGCCCAGAAAATATGAAATACAATTAATTGAATTGTATTTGACCTGATGAATATTTATCTGCAGTTCCAGAGATTGGATTCGTAGCAAATCGGACTGTGTGACGAGTCATCAGTGGAAAGGTCAGACTGTACAGAAAATGAGGTAAAAGAATTGTGTGAGTAGCTAGAGGTAGCTACGCGTATTTTAATAGTTTTTGTATACACTGATTATATATGTATACACGGTTATTGTATAATGATACCAAAAAATGGTTTAAATGATTTTAAGGATCGAAAGAGGTAAAAAGACTCTTTTACCCCTATTAAGGGAAGTTCACCTAAGGATGGTGGAAGCATGACATGTATGAAATGCATGATTTAAGGAATTTTCTGAATTAAGGAATTTTATTGGTTTTAATCAAAGCAAAACGATAGATTGGCTAGTAATTGCATAAATTTCACAAGATAACACTACGTAGGTGTTATTAATATTTAAATGAAATTTCTTTGGAAAATGGGCCAACTATTAAGTTTATATGGAAACAGATAATGCTGGCACATAGCTCGCACTATATCTGCGTTTGTGAGTATGCATAAATGTGCTTGAGTGGTTGCTCACACCAACTTATGTGACATCATATGCATGAAATGTGCTAGAGCGGTTGCTCAGACTGATTTTTGTTATTGAGGAATGCATGAGAGGTGTTGGAGCCTAGCTCGCACCCTGTTTTGACTGTTCTGACATGATATGCATAAAAAGGTGCTGGAGCGATTGCTCGCACTAGTTTTTATTATTTGACATGCATGAGAGGTGTTGGAGCTTAGCTCACATCTTGTTTTGATATGATATTGCATAAGCCGTGCTGGAGTGTAACTCACACGAGATTTGATTTATTAATGCATAAAGCCGTGTTGGGGTGTAACTCGCATGAGATTTGATTTATTGATGCATAACAACGTGCTGGAGCTCGCTCACACGTGATTTTATATGGATTTATAACTCATTCATTTTTAAGTCGTACTGGAGTGCTACTCGTATGCAGATTTTACTAATTTTTATGAAATCGAGCTAGAGCTTCACTTGCACGAGGTTTTTAGATATCATGAGTATGCATGGAGTCGTACTAGAGCTTCGCTCGCACATTGATTTATATTACATGCATATAGCCATGTTGGAGCCTCTTGTAGACTATGTGTCACAGTGAGATATGCTCACACGTGCATACTAAGACAGAGATGATATGGGTGGATAAGACCTATTGCAGGCACTCCTGATTGAGCTTGGGTTAACGGAGTACATTGTACCGTGTATGTCACGCGTAGTATGCTATACCGTGGGGATTATTGGAGTGGAGTGGCATTAGCCACGTGGCAGCAAGCCTTACCCTTGCAATCCTGATGTTATGCTGTTCTGGCGGGTAGGACGACCCACCTCCTGTTTTAGGTGTGATACCCCGCACACTAGGTACCGTGTTGCCTGGGATCATGAGGTTATGGTCATAGTCCTATGTTGTTACTGATAGTCACCTACATGTCTCACATGATATAACTATTGGTCGATAGACCAGGGTAGACCCGAGGGAGGGGTCAGGCCCCCGATTTTATGATTTGTTTTACTATGCTAATATATGTTTTAGAGGATTTTATGATATGTGACCCTGAAAAAAGGGTGGTTTCTAATCAAAGTTTTTTAATGAATTTTAATTAATTGTTTTATGTAATGATTGACCCGAAAGGGTTAGTTTATACTGCAGTTTTAATGAAATGATTTGAATGTAGTAGCATGAGGGTGTTTTCCATGCTTTCACTTCAAATTCATGATTTGTCTTACATGACATGAAAGAATGCATGATCTTGTTTTACTTCATTCTAATTATGATTTAAGGATGTCACATAAAATGCTATTGATGCATGAATTACATGCTTTCTAGATGCACAAATAGTTTTGATAAACTATGCCATGGATATATGCATAATTTTGTGCTTGAGATTTTAATGAAAAGAAATGGATTTTAAGGGCATGGCATTATGAGCATGTAGATAGTGGAGCTATCTACTTACTTGCATAATTGCCTGAGCGTGTGGTTTACTCACCCCCTTATTTTTCCATCTTTTCAGAGCACTCACAGTAATTAGTAAGCGGCTGAGGACTTGCATGCTTGGTATTCTCTGCTTCCCATCAAGAGACAAGTATACACATTTGTATAGTTTTGTATCTAAATATGCAATGCACAGTACTGTAAATAGATATGATGTCGGGGATGTAGAGAAATACCATTGTATATGAATTTAGTAAAGTCAAAAGATAGTAAACTCTGATATGTGAATGTGATTATGGAAATGGAATGGTAAATATGTTAGAGGTGACTAACTCTGAATCATAGCCCAACTGTTTGTAGGATGGTCACGATGAGAGAAAGGTAAGAATTAAATAATAAATGAAAAATCAAAAAATTTACTCTAATTTTTAGGTAATTTGGGTCGTGACACTTTACCTATTTCGAGTCGTTAAAATCTTTAAACTATTTTTAGGACCTTTATACAATATCAATGTATACATACATATTCAGTGCATACAAAAGCTATTTAAAATACGCGTAGCTACCTCTAGCTACTCACTCAATTCCCTTACCTCATTTTTTTGTACAGTCTGACCTTTCACTGATGTCTCGTCATACAATCTGATTTACTCTCAATCAAATCTCTGAAACTGCGTATAAATATACATCACATCAAATACAATATATTTAATTGTATTTCATATTTTTTGGGCTTAATTTAAATCATTGGGCCCGATTGCACTATAATGGGCCTTAATCGGCCTTAAGCCCATTTTTCACTTACTATTCACATTATCAAGGCCTATTGGGCTCACTGGGCCCATCAGTATATATTGGACCTCGTTCTAAATTCTCGAATAGCTTATGAATTATTTACGATAATTTATTTCAATTTCCAGAGTTTAATTCATTTAATACGGAATTTAAATATGTAATTTATGCGATAAATTCTAACATGCATAAGAATGAAAATTATCGTAAATAAAGGTTACTTACCCGTGATTCCATGATAGTACGCAAATCGAGGCTGTCTCGAGCTCTTGTTTGACGTTAATTGTCAAGCTACACAATTAAATATTTTTTCTGGTAAAATTCCAGTCGAATATTAATCCAATTAAATATTCTGAAATTTAAATCGGTCAATTCGACCGCTTACCGACTTACCTGTAACTCGATTACATCACTAGAATTTTTTCCAAATTTTCCTACTTTTTTCTTTTTCCCTTTTTTTTCTTTTTCCTTTTCTTTTTAGCTGAACCGGTCCGGTTCAGCATACCATCACTACGCTGAACCGGCCATATCGGTTTAGGCATATTTCGTTGTTCCGGTGCCCTCCGGTCGGTTCTCGGGCCGTTTCTGGTGTCGTTCGACACGACACCGCCTGGGCTTCCATCATCGGGCCTCGAGGTGGATCAAAACGACGCCATAGCCGGTGAATCCAAGCTTCTCTCCCATGGCACTCACTCCCATGGCACTCTCTCCCATGGCATTTTTCGACGACTTCGGGGCCAGTGGGTGTGCGGGTCGGCTTCCTGGGGTGCCGATCGACCTTCGTTGTCTGCCTCCTTGCGTCGTCCACCGGTGGTTGCGTCGGAGCCGAGGGAAGCTATTCCCTCGGTTTCTCGCCCTTGCTTTCGTCGTTTCTTCTCTGTTTTCACGAACTTTCAATCTTTTTTTTACTTTATTTTATTTTTTATAATTTATTTTTATTATTATTTTATTTATTAAAATATTATTAAAAATCAAAATATCCCAAAAGAATTCTTATTTAATTCATTTAATCTGTAAATGAATTTATCGATCCTATTTCAGCTTTTCGGTATACTTTTCGATTATTTTCGAGATAATTTTTCGAGGTAAAAATTCTGGTTAATTTTAATAAATTCATGTCTTGATCAATTTAACCCAAAATTTAATTATTTCTTCCTTATTGATCAAGATTTCTCATTTCCATATTTTTAATTAAATTTACTTGTTGAATTTATACCGGCTTTCGATATTTTGACTGTTTTGCCCTTCACGTGTTCGGGAATTCCATTTCAATCCTTTTGCATTTTTCATTTCGTGTTTTAATTAAAATTGGGTCTTACACAAAGGTTCCAACTCAGGATACCGACAATTTACAAAATTATTAAATTTCTAAAAATATGACCGGATTTCATTTACTCATTACCCAGCCTGCAAAGCAGAAAATATTTTATTTTATTTTTTCCCAATCCAATTGATTCATCCCTTTTTCATCTTTCAAATTGATTAAATGGTTCACATATGTCTTCGCAAAGTTCAAATAATTATTTACGATAGCAATTGTTTTATTCCGAAGCATAAAACAATTTATACGGAATTTATCCAAAACTTATGCGATTAAATTTAATCGGCAGAATGATATAGGTGGTAGCAAGTGCAGTTCACTTACTCGAGATTTAGTGCTGGCATGCAAATCGAGGCTGAATCGAACTCTCGTTTGTCGCCTATTGTCGTACTACACATTTATATAATTAAACCGGTCAATTTCGGTTAAATATAAAATTAAATAAATTTTCTAAAATTTGAACGGCTAAATCCGACCGTTTACTGGTTTATCCTTAAACCTGGGACATCATCTAATTTTTCTCCTCTTTTTTTCTTTTTCCTTTTTTTCTTACATTTTTTTTGCTGAACCAGTTCGGACCGGATCAGAACCCTTTTTACTGAACCGATCCGAACCGGTTCAGTGGGCATTTCATTGTTCGGAGGTGTTTCCGATCGGTTCCTGGCCCCATTTCAGCCCGTGACTTCGCGCGGTGGAGAGGGGGCTTCGGTTGGCCTGAGCTTGGGCAGATTAGCGGCGGATTCTTGCTATTTAAGTAGAATAAAATATGAATTTGATGACTAAAAATATTGAATGAAGTGGTAGGTTTAATAGCTTAGGAAAATGATACATTAACTCAATTGTGAAACTAAGGGGATTGCTAGAAAATTTGATGAAGAGAAATGGTGATGGAGTGCTCAGTTAAGTAGGAAATTTAAGGGAAATTATGCATGCATTCGATTAAGAAGGATAAATTACATGTTTAGTCTGAAAATAATATACCTTGGATGCATGGAGGAAATGAAATGAAATGCAAAAAAATTTAATTCTTTGGCTGGAAATTAGGAATGAAAATAATTAATTAGTGTTGAGGCTATATAGTCCCATAATGATGAAATTAGAATTTAAGAAATAGATAATGATGATTATGGGAGTTTCGATTTATAAAATGTTGGTAAATTTAATGATTTAAATTGTAGAAATTAAATGCAATATAGGTGACGAATACTATATAAAAATATGTATTGCGTGAATGTAGTGTGAAATTAAAATTATTGTGACGCCCTGGAAGCGCGAAAAACAGGGTAATTTAAAACTTTTTCACATCCATTCGCCATAAAGGGTGCATTCCTATGCAGTGTCATACATCATCATACATATCATACCTTAGGATCCCATCATCTCATAATTGTATTTCATCCAATTTATGTTACTCAATTCAAGGTTATTTAATCCTAATACATCCCATACATCATTGTATAACAAGTGTCTGTAATTACAACTTTAGTCTGGGTACATGAAAAGATAAATTATACCTCAAATAAAATATATGGCTTGGAGCTCAAGTCCTCCACTAGCTACTACTTCGTACGTCGTAGGAAAAACTCTCTTCACTTGAAGAAATCTGGGGGGGAGAGAAAACAGGGTGAGCTTCTAAATCACTCAGTAAGGGGGTAAGGGACTCGTCAATAAAACAATGATTTGCATAGCACAATCATTTTATCTCGTAGTTAAAACTTAATTAAAACGTAGCATGAACTCAATAATACATCATTCTCATCACATTTCTCTAAAATCGTATAAAACGTGAGTGTACATAACTCAATACAAATCACAGTCACAAGCATGTGGAAATCAGAATGCGATAATGGCTTTTCTCATTAAAACCTGATAAAAATCACCTCAATAGAATGCACGTGGCACAGCTACAAAACACAACTCATGTGTATAAAAAGGAGACTAGGCAATAAAACTCATATAAAATTCGTCATGGCACATCAATATAATTCTCCTCTAGGTGCGCATCCCAGGCATCCTCAAAAGAGGGAAATGTCGACAATATGGTCGTGTACATGGTATATTGGACTTATGCGTTACCAAAACAAGGCCCGGCCTTACATGCTATGAAAGTAATGCCTCTCCTCATGCACACTATCGGTCTTACATGCTATCAAAGCAAGGCCACCCAGCGTTACCAAAATGGGGGTCATCTCACATTACAAAAACGGAGGCATCTCTCGTTACCAAAATGGAGGCATCTCTTGTTACCAAAACAGAGGAATATCGGACTTACATGCGACCAAAGCATTGCCTCCCAACGTTACCAAATCGGGGAATAATATCGGCCTTACATGCTACCAAAGCAATGCCTGATGTTTATTCAACATGACAAGCCTAAGTCTCAATTATTAGCCATTATCATATGAAACATTTTGCCTTCACGTAGAACTCTTAATGGTTTTCTCTCATAAATCTCATTTAAGACATTTGTGTACTCAACACAAAACATGTTAAAATCGAGTTCCAACCGGTAAAACCACACACACATTTCTCAATCTCAGTACGCCTTAACATAGAACCTAAATCTCTTTTCACGTTTTAAACACAAAACGGTTGTAAAATATTTTCACGCTTAGTTAATAACTCATAAAAGTTAGGCCCCAACCGGCTATAAAATCATGTGCACTACTCATTCATAACTCATAGAAACATGCTCGTTTGCTCAAATCACTTTTCATGCTACGATTAACATCAAAACACATGCATAAACAATTTAAGTTTTCCCTTACCTCTTTGCACCTTGTATAGTGCAATCATTCCTCCGTATTACGGACTAGTCTCGTATTCCTCTCTAGAACTCCTGAGTTGTCCAAACGATGTAAAAACATCAATAACCCAACTCAATCGCATTATTGAGTACACATTTGTTTATATTCTCATTAACACCTCAAATAACTCAATTCTCACAACTCTATCACAATTCACATTCTCATCCACTACATCTCAGAATTCTACATTTCTCACACTATATTCCATGCTAAATTCACCTTATTGTCTCAATTCCAATTTATAGTCATAATTCCCAAAATTATCACAAATTGTCTAACATTACCTTTACTCCAACAAAATCATAGCTTCATCAATCCTTAACCATTTCCTGGCTATTTAATCACAATGCCTACAAACATAATCACCAAAAATCACTTTAAAATCCAAGACCAAAGTTTAGAATTTACCCAAACTTGTGGAGTGCTCAACTCTTGCCTCGATTCAATCCATCTTTAGATTTCAAAGTATGTTGTTCTCCTTTGGATGAGGACCAACTTTCCTTCTTGCTGCAACCTTCGATTTGGACGAAAATAGGGACTTTGGAAGAGAGAGAAAACTATGGCTCGATTAAAATGGAGGTTTGGAAGAGAGAGAAAAGATTAAATGCAAGAAAACACAGGGGTCCTTTTATAGACGGAGGGTAGGAGATCGATCTGGTCCTTGATGAGATCGATCTGCATTTGAATTTGGGAACGTTTTGGGGAAATTTTATGCCTAGGAGATCGATCTGTCATGGGGTGAGATCGATCTCTGAATAGCTTTATGAGATCGATCTGCTCCAATTATGAGATCGATCTTTAGTTTACAGAATGCTTCATGAGATCGATCTGCTCCTTAAGGAGATCGATCTTCTCCTTACAGAATGCCTCATGAGATCGATTTCTTCATTACAGAATCATAAGGAGATCGATCCTCTTTCATTGGAGATCGATCTGCTCACTTAATTTCTTTATTCCTTGTCACTTTGGCCTACCAGATCGATCCTCTTTTCTCTGAGATCGATCTAGCCTCATAGTTTCACACTTAACATAAAATCTCCACATATAATGACCATAGTTTACTCCATTGTTTAAATTCTCATTCATTACTCATTCATCACTTAAAGATCTCATTCCATACCATCTCAATATAGGGGTACATCACATTTAGTTCAATTCAATTACACTTCATGTTCTTATTACATAATTTAGATATGTACAAAACTATCGGATCTCACATCCTCCCCACTTTAAAAAGAATTTGATCCTCCAAATTCAACTCAACTCGTCAAACAGATTGGGGTACTTCTCCTTCATGAGACTTTTCAATTCCCACATTGCCTCTTCTATTAAGTGATGTTTCCATAAAACTTTCACTAATGGGATGTTTTTGGTTCGAAATACCTTCTCTTTCCTATCAAGAATCCGGACGAGTTCTTCGATGTAGCTCATGTCCTCTTGTATGTCCATCTCTTCATAGTCTATGACATGAGAAAGGTCCGGGTGGTACTTCGTCAACATAGACACATGAAAGACGTTGTGTATTCTAGACATCTGTGGGGGTAATGCCAACCTGTAGGCTACCTCTCCCACTCTCTCAAGAATCTTGAATGGTCCTATGTATCGAGGACTCAATTTCCTTTTCTTTCCAAACCTTATGATACCCTTACTCGGTGATATCTTTAGAAACACTGCATCACCAACATCAAACTCAAGTGGCTGTCTACACACATCTCCGTAGCTTTTCTATCTACTCTGTGCAGCCCGTAATCTCTCACATATAAGTTTCACACTCTGTACAGCTTGCTCAACAAGCTCGTGAGCATTTATCTTTCTATCACTGACTACTTTCGAAGCTACAGGGGATCTGCACCTCCTACATATAGAGCCTCAAAAGGTGCCATTCCAGTAATTGCATGATAGCTGTTATTATATGTAAACTCTGCTAGGGGCAGGTGATCATCCCATGATCCCTTAAAATCCATTGTACACGCCCTCAACATATCCTCTAGGGTCTGAATAGTCCTCTCTGACTGACCATTTGTCTAAGAATGATAGGCGGTACTAAAACTCAATCAAGATCCCATAGACTCTTGAAACTAGATCCAAAATCTATAAGTAAACCAGGAATCTCTGTCAGAAGTAATGCTCACTGGAGCCCCATGTAATCTAGTTATCTCGCTGACATATAACTCAGCTAAGGCATCTACAGTATCTGTGCTCTGATGGTAAGGAAGTGGGCACTTTTCATCAGTCTATCCACTATGACCCATATCGCATCACGACCTCTCTGGGTCTTCGGTAAACCCATAATAAAGTCAATGGTGACATACTCTCATTTCCATGTAGGTATAGGTAAAGGTTGTAGTAATCCTTCGGGCAACCGATGCTCAGCTTTGGCATACTAGACATCTGGCCACATATTCTGCCATATCTCACTTCATACCACTCTACCAATACACCTTTCTCAAATCACGGTACATCTTAGTACTCCCTAAGTGCATGGTGTATCGCGAGCATTGGGACTCTCTCAGTATCTGTCTCTTCAGGGTATCGTCGTCTAGTACACAAATCCATTCTCTAAGTCTCAACAATCCATCCTCACTGATTGTGAGATCTGACTGCGAAGTTTACTCAGCTTGGCTAACCATATCTATCAACCTCTGATCATTGTGTTGCGCAGTTCTAATCTGATCCATGATCCTGGGCTCTATTCATAGGCTAGCCAAAAATCCAGTCTCTACCTCTTTAACTCTGATCCGGAGTTCAGCGAACTGCTCCAACAAATCCCATTCCCTGATCATCATAGCAGATATCATACTATTTTTGCTCAGGGCATCAGTAACTACGTTCTCCTTACCCGGATGGTATAGAATCTCGTAGTCATAATCCTTAAGGAGTTCCATCCATCTCATTTGTCTC
This sequence comes from Firmiana major, assembly GCA_033439115.1. Lineage (NCBI taxonomy): Eukaryota > Viridiplantae > Streptophyta > Magnoliopsida > Malvales > Malvaceae > Firmiana > Firmiana major. The sequence continues at coordinate 41,966,641 of CM065903.1, forward strand.
ATATTTAATTCTTTCTGATCAAAGAGATATCCGAAACTCTTATGATCAGTGAAGATCTAGAATCTTTCCCCATATAAATAGAGTCACCAGATCTTCAAGGCAAATACCACAACGGTTAACTCCAAATCGTGCGTGGGGTAATTCTGCTCATAGTCTTTCAACTGTCGCAATCCATAGGCGACCACTCTACCATGTTGCATGAGCACAGACCCCAATCCTTGATGGGATGCATCACTATACACTAAAAATCCTCTTGATTCCTCTAGGATAGTCAACACAGGTGCCGCTGTTAATCTTCTCTTTAATTCCTGAAAGTTAAGCTCACATTAATAAGTCCATATGAATGGAGTCTCCTTGCATGTGAGCTGAGTCAAAGGAGCGGTAATCTTAGAAAATCCTTCCACAAATCTTCTGTAATACCCTGCCAAAACCAAGGAAGCTTCGTACCTCAGTAACTGTCATCGGTCTTTCCCAATTAAGTACTACTTCCACTTTACTTGGATCCCCTGATACTCCTTCCTCTAAAACTATATGACCAAGGAAAGATATTCGATCCAGCCAAAACTCACACTTACTAAGCTTTCCATATAATTGCTTATCTCGGAGTATCTGAAGTACTGACCATAAGTGCTGTATGTGCTCCTCATAAGACCGAGAGTACACCAAGACATCATCAATAAAGACTATCACAAACTGATCTAGATAGTCTCTGAACACCTCGTTCATTTATCTCATAAAGGCTGCAGAGGCATTCGTCAATCCGAAGGGCATCACTAGAAATTCATAATAGCCAGACCTTATCCTGAAGGTCGTCTTCGAAATATCTTCTTCCTTAATCCTCAGTTGGTGATAGCCTAATCTTAAATCAATCTTAGAGAAGACTGAGACCCCTCTCAACTGATCAAGTAAATCATCAATACTGGGCAATGGGTATTTATTTTTCATCGTGGCTTTATTCAACAGTTGGTAGTCTATATATAATTTGAGACTACCATCCTTCTTCCTCACGAATAACACTGGTGCTCCCCACGGTGAAACACTAGGTCTAATAAATTGTTGATCCAATAACTCCTGTAGTTGTTTCTTTAATTCCTCAAGTTCCATTAAGGCCATCCTATATGGAGGTCTAGAGATAAGCTGAGTATTTAATACCAAATCAATGGTAAACTCCAGCTCTCTCTCTAGTGGTAAACCTGGTAACTCATTGGGGAAAATATCTAGAAATTCACACACCGTAAGTATATCATCGATCCTCGGATGTTCTCGATCGTCATCTGAGATGAATGTTTCATAACCTTCACATGAATGATCAAATTTAGTACTCTTAAAAGCAACGTCATAATTTCCAATTACTTATAAAATTCCATACGTCAATTTACTCAATATTTTAAAAGTACACTATAAGGTTCAGGTAGGGAGAAGGTTACAATCTTAGTGTAGCAGTCTAAACTCACTGGATTGGTTGTCAGCCAATCCATTCCCAAAATTACATCAAACCCATGCATATTCAACATTATTAGATCTGCTAACATTACTCTATCTCCCACCTTTATTTCACATCCTCTATAAATTAAATCAGTTCTCTAGGACTCACGCATAGGGGTATTTACATGTAGTATATACTCTAGAGGTTCAAACTTCAAATTTAATCTACATGCAAAATACTCAGAAATAAATGAATGTGTAGACCTTAAATCAATCAACACATGAACCTTATGATTACAGACAGAGAGTGTACCTCTTATAGTTTTTGCAGAAGTGTCTGTTGTTTCCATGTCCAGAGTAAACATGCGTCCCATAATAATAGGCTTCTTTCCTTTCTCTGCAGCAGTGGCTCGTCTCTGGGGATTCATTCTCTGAGGTTGTTGTCTGGCAGGCTCCGGAGCATGTGGTTTTTGAGGTTGAAGGCAATCTCTTAATCTGTGACCTATGTCTCCATATCTGAACCATCCACAGATCAATCCAGTACAACTTCCCTCATGTGGTCGGCCACAGTCTCTACAAACCCTTATCTCAGGCCCGACATCTCGAGGGGTCTCTCTAATGATGGGATACGCTCTAGGTCTCTCAAATCTACCCTTCTGTACCTCAATCCTTCCTCTTTTGAAGGAACCTCTCTAAACATCTGCTTGGAAAATCGCTGGCCTCTTGCCCTTATCCGTCGTCATAACATTAAACTCGTTTTGGGATTGTACAATTTCAATTCCCCTCTCAATCTCTTGTGCTCGTCTCAGAGCATCTCCAAACTCAGTAATACATAGCCCTATCAATCGATCTCTGATGATGGGTTTTAATCCATACACAAATCTCATTGCGGAGCTCTTCATTTTTTAAGGTCTCTAGGTCATATCTTAATAGAGCACTAAATCGACTCTCATAATCGTCCATAGACATATCGCCCTAGACCAGATTCAAAAACTCTGCCTGCTTCCTTCTTTGAGTAGCTCGAGGGATAAATTGGGCTCTAAAAGCAACTTGAAACTCTTCCCAGCTAATTACATCCTGACTAGACATCAAGATACCTGGGTAGTACCCCACCAATCTCGGCTCTCCCTTTCAACATATAGGCACCCATACTGACCATCTCAGCATCAATGCATCCCAAATAGTCAAATATGACTCTCAACTCAGTTAGCTACTCTTCAACCCCAACAAGATCCTTTTTCCCTTTGAATGCAGGCAAATTTATTTTCAAAAAGTCCTTCAGTCAGATCATACTTCTGTCATCAGGCTGAGTGGCAGGAGTCACCGAGTCCATCTGTACTGGGGGTACGAGAGGTCCTTGTGGTGGTATAGGAGTAGTACCCGAGGTATTAACTCCAAAATGTTGTGCGAATAGCATTGCCATTTGCTCAAAACCTTGCTTCACATCGGTCTCAATCTGGTTAAATCGAGAGTTAGGACTCTCTGGTTGTGGGGCAGGTGGTGGAGGGGACTGTACTTGCCTCCTCGAACGACCCCATCGTCAACTCATGCTCAATCTCAACACATTTTCTGCGCGTATATATCAAATTCGATTGAAATCTCAATCCTTAATTTCAGTTCATGACCAAACTTATACAAATACTTGGGATGTATTCTAATTCACTTAACTGACACTGACAGTACTAAACACCCTAAGCTCTGATACAAAAAAACACTCTGTGACACCCCGAAAGCATGAAAAACGGGGCAATTTAAAACTTTTTCTCATCCATTCGCAATAAAGGGTGCATTCTTGTGCAGTGTCATACATCATTATACATATCATACCTCAGGATCTTATCATCTCATAATTGTATTTCATCCAATTTACGTTACTTAATTCAAGGTTAATTAATCCTAATACATCCCATACATCATTGTATAACAAGTGTCTGTAATTACAACTTTAGTCTGGGTACATGAAAAGATAAATTATACCTCAAATACAATATATGGCTTGGAGCTTAAGTCCTCCACTAGCCACTACTTCGTATGTCGTAGGAAAAACTCTCTTCACTTGAAGAAATCTGGGGGGGAGAGAAAACAAGGTGAGCTTCTAAATCGCTCAGTAAGGGGGTAAGGGACTTGTTAATAAAATAATGATTTGTACAGCACAATCATTTTATCTCGTAGTTAAAACTTAATTAAAATGTAGCATGAAATCATTAAAACATCATTCTCATCACATTTCTCTAAAATCGTGTAAAACATGAGTGTACATAACTCAGTACAAATCACAGTCACAAGCATGTGGAAATCAGAATGCGATAATGGCTTTTCTCATTAAAACGTGATAAAAATCACCTCAATAGAATGCACGTGGCACAACCACAAAACATAACTCATGTGTATAAAAAGGAGACTAGGCAATAAAACTCATATAAAACTCGTCATGGCACATCAATATAATTCTCCTCTGGGTGCGCATCCCAGGCATCCTCAAAAGAGGAAAATGTCGACAATATGGTCGTGTACATGGTATATTGGACTTACGCGTTACTAAAACAAGGCCCAGCCTTACATGATACCAAAGCAATGCCTCTCCTCATGTACAATATTGGTCTTACATGCTACCAAAGCAATGCCTCTCCTCATGCACACTATTGGTCTTACATGCTACCAAAGCAAGGCCACCCAACTTACCAAAACGGGGTTATCTCAAGTTACCAAAACTGAGGCATCTCTCATTACCAAAACGTAGGAATATTGGACTTACATGCTACTAAGGCATTGCCTCCCAACGCTACCACTGCAGGAATAATATCGGCCTTACATGCTACCAAAGCAATGCCTCCCAATGCTACCAAAGTGGGGAATAATATCGACCTTACATGCTACCAAATCAGTACCTGATGTGTACTCAACATGACACGCCTAAGTCTCAATCATTAGCCATTATCATATAAAATGTTTTACCTTTGCGTAGAACTCTTAAAGGTTTTCTCTCATAAATCTCATTTAAGACATTTGTGTACTCAACACAAAACATGTTAAAATCGAGTTCCAACCGGCAAAACTACGCACACATTTATTAACGTAGAACCCAAATCTCTTTTCACGTTTTAAACACAAAATGGTTGTAAAACATTTTCATGCTTAGTTAATAACTAATAAAAGTTGGGCCCCAACAGCCTATAAAATCATGTTTACTACTCATTCACAACTCATAAAAACATGCTTGTTTGCTCAAATCACTTTTCATGCTACGATTAACATCAAAACACATACACAAACGAGTTTAAGTTTTCCCTTACCTCTTTGCACCTCGTATAGTGTAATCGTTCCCCCGTATCATGAACTAGTCTCGTATTCCTCTTTGGAACTCTCGAGCTTTTCAAAATGATGTAAAAACATTAATAACCCAACTCAATCGCATTATTAAGCACACATTTGTTCATATTCTCATTAACACCTCAAATAACTCAATTCTCACAACTCTATCACAATTCACATTCTCATCCACTACATCTCAGAATTCTACATTTCCCACACCATATTCCATGCTAAATTCACCTTATTGTCTCAATTCCAATTTATAGCCATAATTCCCAAAATTATCACAAATTGCCTAACGTTACCTTTACTCCAACAAAATCATAGTTTCATCAATCCTTAACCATTTCCTAGCTACTTAATCACAAGCCTACAACCTTAATCACCAAAAATCACTTTAAAATCCAAGACCAAAGTTTAAAATTTACCCAAACTTGTGGAGTGCTCAACTCTTGCCTCGATTTAATCCGTCTTTCGATTTCCAAGTATGTTGTTCTCCTTTGGATGAGGAACAACTTTCCCTCTTGCTACAACCTTTGATTTGGACGAAAATGGGGACTTTAGAAGAGGGAGAAAGTTATGGCTCGACTAAAATGCAGGTTTGAAAGAGAGAGAAAAGATGAAATGTAGGAAAACACAAAGGTCCTTTTATAGATGGAGGGTAGGAGATTGATCTGGTCCTTGATGAGATCGATCTGCATTTGAATTTAGGAACGTTTTGGGGTAATTTTGATGCCTAGGAGATCGATTTGTCGTGGGGTGAGATCGATCTCTTAATGGCTTTATGAGATCGATCTGCTCCAATTATGAGATCGATCTCTAGTTTACAGAATGTTTCATGAGATTGATCTACTCCTTGAGGAGATAGATCTTCTCCTTACAGAATGCCTCATGAGATCGATTTCTTCCTCATGAGATCGATCTCTTCATTATAGAATCATAAGGAGATCGATCCTCTTCAATTGGAGATCGATCTGCTCAATTAATTTCCTCATTCCTTGTCACTTTGGCCTACCAAATCGATCCACTTTTCTCTGAGATCGATCTGGCCTTATAGTTTCACACTTAACATAAAATCTCCACATATAATGGTCATAGTTTACTCCATTGATTAAATTCTCATTCATTACTCATTCATCACTTAAAGATCTCATTCCATACCATCTCAATATAGGGTTACATCACATTTAGTTCAATTCAATTACACTTCATGTTCTCATTACATAATTTAGATATGTACAAAATTCTCAAATCTTATAATTATGCTCAAGGCCTTTGGCCAATTGATTAAGATTGAAAATAATAAACAAGTAGAATTGTAGAAATTATGGCCATGAGAGCACGATTGGAAAATGAATAAGCGTAAGGCTTAAATCGATAAACTACGTTAATGGTCGTTAGTTAGAATTGTCTTTGTGGGTGTGCGTGTGCTAGAATTTTGATTCATTAATGTGCAAATGGTAAATAACGTAAGCTTTAATTATATTTCACAGCAAGCACGTCAAAAGGCGCCAAGGAAGCTTAGACGCTTATATGCGCATCTAAGGCGATAAGCGAAAAAGGGTTAATCGGGCGCGTAACTTGTGTGGTAAGGGGTTTTATATAGCTGATGTTAGTAAAATACTTAGGATAGGCTAGATTTCATATTTTAAATGATAGAAAATAGGTTAGCTAATTTATTAGGGTAGCTTAGATTAAAATTCCCTTACCGATCGTTTTTATAAATTGCCTTGATTTAAATTCTGTCATAGCATGGAGTTACCATGTTTATGAGCTAATATTTTTACATGATACTAGCGTGTGTGTGTAAGCATTTCACCATTTTTGTATGTGATTGCTGATTTTTAAAGATGTTACATGGGAACTATGTTAACTATATTTTGAATAGCATGAAGTTGCACAATTTATTTACATGATGGTTTATACAGTTGATACATGTTTTATTTTCGATGGGTTGTTTTCCCCAATTTTGGGAATTATTTTTGGGATTGAATTACTGAATTTTATTGTGAACCCATCGTGGGATTTTTGAGTTTGTTGGCAAATGGATTGATGCTTGTGTGGTAGTCATGTCCCGTGAGAACCATCTCTAACACCCAATAGGAAATTCTGTGTGATTGCCCTATGGTGCCAAGTGCTTCAAGGGGATGTCTTCGTGACATCAATTTGTTATTACTACCTAGTACTGTGAAACCTCAAGCCCGTCTACAGTACCCTAGTCCGGAACCTGCTCAGTTAGGATAAGGCAGTAGTCACTATGGCTATAGGTGTATTGATATTTGCATTGATATTAGTGAGGTTATCTGAATATTGGATCCATGACTGGTTTGGGTCATTGCCACTTACTCATGCTATTATATCAAACGATTGGATTATGCCCATGCATGTATTTGAATAAATTACTCTTTGACTATGGTCTCAGTTTTGTCGACTTATAAATATTCTTTGAAAATCTGTTTTGATTAAAGATACATTGATTTTCAATTATGAAAACATGTCTAAACCGAAGATGTACAACATTTATTTTATCGAATTATGCATGATATTTTACGTGATTATCTTGGTTTACCATTGCATGGCGTGTTACATGATGTTTTGCTAGCTTCGGTTATGTAGGCTTCTTACTCAACGTGTGATTGCTCACCCCTCTCTTTCCAACACTTTTCATATTAGTATCCTGGGGTGAGCATCACGTTCTAGTTGTCTCCCTCAGTTTAATTAGCAGCTTTTGGTATCTCGAGGTATTATCCGATGGACGGTATATGTATATATATACATCTTTATTTTCAGATATGTACGTACGGTTGTATTTGTGAGATGTATATTTAGTTTGAAAAATGTTTAAGTATGACTATAGGTATTGTACCTTCGGTTACTTCTTATGGTCTCGGTTTAAACAATGAATTTGGGGTAATGTGTTGTATGCTATTAAACCGAGTGGCTATGATTGTGGTGATATACTGTTATGGTAGTTCGATTATCCTGATTTACCTTAGGTTTCTTCTTTTTAGTTTAAAATGGATGAACAGTATGGCATGTTATATAAATATTGAAAGTGGTGTCGGATTATGAATATGTGATGATTATGCCGAATTAGTATAAGAAAGAGGAAATCACGGGTAATATAGGTTAAGATTAGAAATTAATCACTCATTAAATATAATGAAGAGTAGGATGGTACCTACATCGGGCACAAACGACAAGTAAAATGATCCGCGTAGCAATATTGATATTATACTAAAATACGATTCCGCTGAATATTGCACGACTAGTTCGAGGATAGGTCACGGGGTGTGACATCCCGTTTGGTTACTTATCCATGGAATTACTCTCACTCACGTACGTTTAACTTTGGAAAATGTGCAGTCTAATATAAACAGTAAAATCTTGAGCCAGTTTATCATTATACAGTTATAAACAGTAGCGGACAACAAAACTTTTAAAATATGCAATTCATGTAGCGGTGCAGTGCAGGTATATTTGCAGTGCAATTTAAACTGAAATGGGTGATCTTTATCACTAGGCTTAAAATTCTGTCATTTTGATATTTACGTATTTTATGGTATATTTTCAGTTAAATTACATCGAAACGTGTACGTATAGCTATCTCTAGCTACTCACATAAATCTTTTACCTCGATATAGGTCGATCGCACTTATTTTCCAACGATGTTAATCGCCCGGTCCGTTTAGCTTGAATTATGTCTTCGAATATACAAAATATCATTAATCACATAAATTAAGCCTTATACACTCGTATATAAGCTAATTATGGTAAAATTAACATTTTGGGCCTAATTACTCTTATTGGGCTGAATTGCCTCTTAATGGGCCCAACTCTATCTTAAGCCCAATTCAACATTTCTATTCTTTCCATTAAGGCCCATTTAGCTTATTAGGCCCATTAACATAACTTGGACCATCCATGGCTTGTGTTCGACCCATGGTGGCCGTCCATTACAGTAGCTCGCCCATTGTGGCATTTTGCCAAGCACTTGGTGGCCATAGCCCATAAGCACCGTTCACGCCAACTTAAGTAATTTCTAGCCATTTCTAGCTCATTTAGGCATTTTCAGAAACACTTAGCATGCTTGTCTTAACCATTAACCTAGTTCATTAGGGCATTTTATCAAACACCTTATACACATGCATGATAAATCCATCAATTCATACAAATTGATTTCACCCATTTGCACCATCATCATGTACATGTAATTTCCAACAAATAACCATCATTAAACACATCACATATAAATCATTACACTACTGTACCCATTTTGGCCAAAGCTAAATCTCTAGCTTCTAAGTTGTTTCGCAATTCAATTCATACACCAATCTACTCCATAAATTCACTGACTAACATATATAAGATTGGTGGAAAGAAAACTCACCTAGCTTGTTCTCAATTTGGCCGAAACTTGTAGGGCTGATTTGCTCCTTCAATTTAACTTGTTGGATGTTAGTTTTTGGATATGTTAATCCCTTTGTAATATGAAGCAACTTTGCTGAAGAAAGCTAGTTCCAATTATGCTTGTAAGTAGGTGTTTTCTAGAGAGAGAAAACTTAAACACTTAAACTAAAATGGTGGTTGTTTTGGTGATGAAGAAGATGTTGCAATTGCTGAAGCAAATTCTAGAAATTTGCTTCATTTTCCAGCCATTTTATTGTTAAAAATCCAGCCCATAAATTTGGCTTTAATTGGTCTTGGGCTTGTTTAAAGTTTGAGCTTTAGTTTTGGGCTTTAACTATTTCTATTGGGCTTGATCTTTAAATCCAAACGGGCTTTCCGTTTGGGCCTAAAAATCAGATTCATTGGGCTGGATTTTCACTCCTTAGGGCCTATATTTTATGCATTTAAATGGGCCCACATTCGGCACAATTGCTTGGCCCAATTTTGACCCATGTCTATTTTATGAATAATTGGCCTTTAAAATTTCACTAGTCAAGCCCATTAGCTATTATTCATTTCAGACAATATTTAATTTAGCCTAATTGCATTTAATCAATTTACTAAGTGAAATATACAGAATTTTATGTTTTCTAACCCAAGATTATTTCTCCCATGCATTAACCATGGTATGGTTACTTAGTCAAAGTCCACATTTCAATTCTGACTTTTTCCCTGACTTTGACCATTGACCACATTTGACTAATGTGGAATAACCCAAATATATGAATTTCAATGCTTGATTAGTTTATCTTTGTGTTTTGGCTACCTTTGGTAGCTGAAAATGCTAAAAACAACTCAAACGATTGATTTTGAGCTCGTTTGGCCTTTTTCTGGCATTTTCACCACTCTAACATTACCGGGACCAAACCAAACTAACTTCCCTTCTTGATATGCCTATATTTTGATTTCCTTAGTTAATATATTCTGTTAGATTGTTCAGATTCCATCCGGTTCACCCCGAGCTCATCATTGCTCATATTTTGCACTTTCAGGCATTTGAGGTTGTTACTTAAGTCAATTTGTCATGGAATTGAAATATAACTTGCCTTAGGATTCATAATAACATAATCAATGTTTACAATGATGAATCCTTAAGGAATAGACACTGAATTTTGAGTCTTACATTCCTCTCCCCTTAAGAAATTTGGTCCTCTAAATTAGAACCAAGTCAGTCCTCAAACAACTCTAGATACTTTTCACGCATCAGGCTCTCCAATTCCTATGTGGCTTCCTCCGAAGTGTGGTATTACTAGAGAACCTTCACCAGAGGGATTGTCTTAGACTGTAACAACTTTTCTTTCCTGTCCAGTATCCGAATCGACTACGCCACATATTATATATCCTCTTTGAGCTCTAAGGGCTCATACTTAATCACATGTGCCAAATTCGGATGATACTCCCGGAGTATCAAAATAGGGAAGACATTATGAATGCCTACTAGCTCAGGTGGCAATACTAGTCATTATGCCATTGGAGGGAGAAACTTTCGGAAACACTAATTAACTAACGGTGAATTCAAATAGCCTTCATCTTGTGTCAACATAACTTTTATGTTTGCTCTGAACTGTTCTCAATCTTTCACATATCAATTGAACATCCTCAGGGGCTTGCTTTACCAAATCAGGAGCAAATATCTTTCGATCACCCACTTCTTCCCATCTAAATGGAGAACGACACCTATGACCATACAAATCTTTATATGATGCCATTCTAATACTCGAGTGATAACTGTTATTATAGGCGAATTCGGCTAATGGCAAATCATAATCTCAGGAGCTTTTAAAGTCTAGTGCACAAGCTCTCAACATATCCTTTAGTGTATGTATGGTCCTCTATGACTGACCATCGATTTGAGGGTAGAAAGCTGTGTTAAAGTTCAATTGGGTTCCTATGGCTTCCTAAAAATATTCCCAGAAGTGGGAAGTGAAGAGAGAATCATGGTCAAAAACAATGCTGTCACGTCCTCTTTTACCCAAAAACACTACATATTTTTCACCTTTTCCTTACCTTTTTCCCTTCATGACTATCTTATTAACAGTTAGGTTATGGTTCAGTATTAGTCATATCATGTTACTTGTTCTATCATACATTTCTTATCACATTCACATATCAGGATCCTCTATCTTACAAAGTGTAAATACTTATATTTTATAACGTGTATTTACATGCCCTTACATATTTTACGACAATTGCATCCCGAATATTACATCCATATTTATCAATATGTTGTTATATGTTTAGGAACAAAACTATACGAATGTGTATACCTTTCGATCGGTGAAAAACAGCGGATACCAGAATGCGAGTCCTCAGCCTCTCTCTAGCTACTGAAAATGCTTTGTAGAAAGGAGGAAAATTAAAGGGTGAGCTCACTAGCTCAGCAAGGCAATTATGCAAGCAAGTAGATAACTACATTATCTACATGATCATAATGCCATACTTTAAATCATTCATTTTCATGTCATGCTTGAAACATGAGTTTTATGCATACACTTATGCAACATACATAACCATTTTCGTACATGTGGAAGTCATAAATTTCACACACAAAAGGCGTTCCATGTCATTTAGTTATGGAGATGTATTTATCATATTTAACACGTTTAATACAATTATCAGGACTCAACCTTTCCCTCAGGCTATCTCGATTCATATAAAATCATATAAAACATATATTCATTCATCATATATCAAGGCTCCTCCCGTCCCTTGGGATACCTTGATCAACAAAAATCCATATGAAATCATGTATTTATATATATATATATCATGTAACATGCGAGATTAGGTAGGTATTGTGGTAAACATATAGGAACTATGGTTATATCCTGATCGGTGATCCCAGGCTACACGGTATCTAGTGTGTGGGGCATCATTGCTACAATGCTATGTGGGTCAAATCCTACCCGCTATTCTATAATATAATATAGTCTAAAGACTCACATAGTCCGAAGACTGCACAGTACAGCGTACTCTGTGCTACGTACATGGTATAACGTACTCCATGGACCCCATATCATATCAATCACCCATGCCATGTCTCATATCGCACATGCGAGCATCTCATATCAGTGTGACACACAGTCCACACTAGGCTCCAGCTCGGCCTTATGCATGTCATATCAAAACTCATGTGAGTAAAGCTCCAACACAATTTTATGCATATCATATCAAAATATAGTGCCAACAATGTTCCAGTACATCATCACACATATCATATCAAAATACAGTGTGAGCAATGCTCTAGCACGTTTTATGCATACTTCATATAAAATTTAGTGCGAGAAATGCTCCAGCACAAATTCATGTAAAAGTCATATAAAATCCAATGCGAGCAGAGCTCCAGCACGATTTGTTTTCGCATAAACTCGATGGATGACTCAGTTTAAAAAAAAAAGTTTTCATAATCATGATTAGCACCAAAATGAGCTCCTTTATGGAAATCATGTAAAGACTTGCAAATCTATCCATACACTTGCTAAAAAGCAGTAAAAACATTCGAAAACATGCATTTCATGCTTTTTCATGACTTTTCGCAACTTTGGAAAATTTACCCTTAATAAGGGTAAAATCATAATTTTTCCATATCGGGTCTCTATAAATTTTATTCTATTTCTAGAACCCTCAGACTTTTTAAGTCCCTGTAAATGTCATCAAAAATAAGCATCGCTACCTCTAACTACTCACAAAATTCCCTTACCTTGAATCAGGTCGAGCGTGCTCACTTTTCCAACGCTGCCGATCACTTCGTCCGTTTAGCTCCAAATATAATCTTCAGAGCTGCACGTAATCATTTATTACATTAAATACAGTTTATTTATCTGTATTTCACTTTCACGACAATCGATTTAACTTATTGGGCATGTTTACTCTTATTGGGCCTTATTCGCCTTAGTTGGGCTTAACCTTGTCTTAAGCCCATTTTCACTTTACTATTCATTTCATCTGGGTCAATTGGGCTTATTAGGCCCATTAACACTTATTGGGCTTTGTCCGAGGCTTATTGCCTTATTTGGGTCGAAACCACATGTCATGACCTCATTTTTCCCTAAGAGCACTACAATTTTTTTGTTTTTTCTTCATCTTTTCCTCTTCGTGACCATCTTGTTAGCAGTTGGGCTATGATTCGGCATTAGTCACACCATGTCACTTATCTTACTATACATTCATATCTCATATAATAATAAATACTTATATCGTTTAAGGTGTATTTACATGATCTTATACATTGTATAATAATTACATCCCCAATATTAAATCCATATTGATCAATGTGCTGTGATATATTTAAATACAAAACTATACAAATGTGTATACCTTTCAATCAATGAGAATGCAACAGATACCGAAATGTGAGTCCTCAGTCGCTCTTTAGCTACTGAAAATGCTCTGTAGAGAGGAGGAAAGTAAAAGGGTGAGCTCGATAGCTCAGTAAGGCAATTATGCAAGTAAGTAGATAACCACATTATCTACATGATCATGATGCCATGCCTTAAATCATTCATTTTTCATATCACATTTTGAAAGCATGTTTTGCATTTATACACATATGCAACATAAATCTCACGCACAAAAGGGCATTCCATGCCATTCATTCATGGACATGTATTTTTCAATTTAACAGTTTTAAAATAACTATCAGTACTCAACCTTTCCCTCAAGCTATCTTAATCCATATAAAATAATTCAAAACATGAATTTCATTCAACATATATCAAGGCTTCTCTCGTCCCTGGGGATACCTTGATCCACATAAAATCATATGAAATCATGTATTTATATATATCATTGACATGCGAGATTTTGGCAGGTATTATGGTAAACATATATGGACAATGGACATAACCTGATTGGTGATCCCAAACTATACGGTACCAAGAGTGCAGGGCATCACTGCTGCAATGGTAGGTGGGTCAAATCCTTCTTGCCAGCCTATAATATAATGTAGTATGAAGGCATGTACTCTGAAGACTACACGGTTCAACGTACTCTAAAGACTACATGGTACAAATTACTCCATGGACCCAATCTCATATCAATCACTCATGCCATGCCTCATATCGCTTGTGTGAGTATCTCATCTGTGTGACACAAAGTCTACACGGGGCATCTAGCACGGCTCATGCATGTTATATCAATTCCACATGTGAGTAATCTCCAACATGGGTTTTATATATATCAAAATATAGTTCGAGCCTTGAGTGTGACGCCTAGTTAACACCCCGTTCAAACACAGTTTATGCATACTTCATATAAAATTTAGTGTGAGTAACACTCCAGCACCATGTCATGTATAAATCATATTTCAAAATCAAGTACGAGTAATGTTCTAGTACTATACCATGCATATTATGTGAAATCTAGTGCGAGTAACTCTGTAACACATTTTCATGTAGAAACTATATAAAATCTAGTACGAGCAGTGCTCCAGCACATTTGTTTCCACATAAAATAAATAGAAGGCTCATTTCCAAAATAGTCTCTTTCAAAATCATGATTTGCACCAAAATGTGCTCTTCTATATAAATCATGGAAACACTCACCAATCTATCCATGCACTTGCTAAAAAGTAGTAAAAACAAAAAAAAAAAGAATTTCATGCTTTTCGTGACTTTTCTAAATTTCTAAAATTTTACCCTTAATAGGGGTAAAATCGTAATTTACCTATAATGGGTCTCTATAAATTTTATTCCCTTTCTATAACCCTCAGAATTTTTAAGTGAATGTAAATGACTCCAAAAATTTGCGTAGCTACCTCTAACTACTCACAAAATTCTCTTACCTCAAATCACGTCGAGCGTTCTCATTTGTTCGATAATGTCAATCACTCGATCTGTTTAGCTCTCTATAGAATCTCTAAAGCTACATGTAATTATTTATCCATCAATTACACTTATTCATCTATATTTCACTTTTAATACAGTCTATTTAACCTATTGGGTCTGTTTACTCTTATTAGACATTATTCACTTTAATTTGGCCTAACTCTGTCTTAAGCTCATTTTCACTTTACTATTCTTTTCATCTGTGCCAATTGGGCTTATTGGGCCCATTAACATTTATTAGGCTTGTCCAAGGCCCATTGCATCATTTTGGGCCTAAGCCATCTCAGCTTGGCCCATGGTGTCTCTCGGCCATGGCATTGTGGTCAAGCACCCATCATGCCACCCTTGGCCGATGGTTGCCATAACCATGACAATCGCTAGCCAACTTCACTTAGGAATTTTATCAAACACCTTTCATGCATGCCTTAAGCTATTTCCATGGTTCATGTTGTTATTTTATCAAACACCTTAAATGCCAACATCACACAACCATCCATTTTAATAAGTTGATCTAATTTAACCATATCATCATCATTTATGCATCTTACCTAATCCATTCATGCCTTTAAATCATATGTATACTCAAAGAAAATGAAATACCCATTTTTTGGGCACTTGGTGTTCATGGTGATTTTGTGTGTTATGATTTATAAAACTTACACCAATCAACTTAGAATAATCCTTACATAAACATAATAGAAGTTGGAAGCTTGAAAACTCACGTAGCTTATAGTTCTCTATTTGGCTGAAACTTTGGAGGATTTCGGGTTGCTCAATATGGCTGCTTGATAGCTAATTCAAAGATATGTTAATTGTCTCTCAATTTGGAACAACTTTCATGAAGATCACTTATTCCAAATGTGCCTAAGGTTAGTGATTTCTAGTGTGAGAAAGCTTAAATACTTAAGCTTTAATAGTGAATAGCTCTCAATTTGGTGAAGATGATGGGGTTGTAAGATTTCCTTAGCCTTTAATACATGATTAAGTGCTTAATTTGGTCTTAAATTTCAGCCCATGAAGTGGGCTAAAGGGTTTTGGGCTTAGGTCCATTAGTTTTCAGCTTAACATTTCCTAATGGACTTGATTTTGGGCTATAACTTTGGGCTTACGGTTTTGGGCTTTTCCTTGGTGTTATAGGGCTGGATTTTCATAGGTAATTGGGCTTACTATTTACCTATTTTTAGGCCTGTCAAATGGCCCAACAATTTGGCCCAATAGCTTGCACAATTTCGACCCACACTCGATTAACCTTATGGGCTTCAAAATTTCCATTAATTGGCCCATTGATTTCTACCCATTTAATTTAATCTGAAATTTGATTAAATGAATTTTCCATGCTTAAGTAGTTGAAGATCGAGTTTTTAGCTAAAAATAATTCTTCCCTACTTTTTAACCTTGGTTGGGTTAAATTTTAACCATGGTTAGCTCTTTTTGGTCAAAGTCAACATTTCCAACCAACTTGGACTTTCATTCACCATTGACCACGTTTGTCTTTTGTTCAAAAATCCAAAAGTGTCATTTCTCATGGTTAACACTCTCATCTCTGCCTTTTGGTCATTTTCGGGAAGTGAAATAACTAAAAACACCTCTAATAGACCATTTTGAACTCATTTAGCCCTTTTTGGCTTTTCCTCTACTTGATCGTATTCAGGACCAAATCAAATCAACTTTCATTCTTAAACTACCTTTATTTTCACATTTTAAGTTCTTATCTTCAGTCAGAATGGTTGAATCCCTTTGGTTCAACTTGTGGCCATTATAGCCTTTATTTGGCATTTTCATGACTTATATGTATTTATTAATTTCATTTTCATTTTTGTTTCAGCAAATACTCTTCTTATGATTTAACTAAGATAATCGAAGGTTTACACCCAAGAATCATATGGAATATAATACGAAAATGTGAGTCTTACAATCCTCTCCAACTTAAGAAATTTGGTCCTCCAAATTAGAACCAAGTCAACCCTCAAATAGTTGGCGAAGCTTTTCTCTCATCAAGCTCTCTAATTCCCACGTAACTTCCTTTGAAGTGTGGTGCTGCCAGAGAACCTTAACTAAAACGATCCTCTTTGACCTTAATACCTTCTCCTTTCTATCCAATATTTGAATCAACTTCTCCACATATGACATATCCTCTCTGAGCTCCAATGGCTCAAATTCAATCACATGTGCCGGATCCAGGTGATACTTTTGAAGAATCGAAATGTGGAAGACGTTATGGACGCTTGATAAGTCCGGTGGCAACGCCAACCTATAAGCCTTATCTCGCACTTGATACAAGATCTCAAAGGGTCCAATATAGCGAGGACTCGTTTACCTCTCCTCTCAAATCTCGTTATACCTTTGGAATGAGAAACTTTTAAAAACACTGACTTACTAACCGTGAACTCTAATGGCCTTCATCTTTTGTTAGCATAACTCTCCTGTCTGCTCTGAGCTATTTGCAGTCTCTCACATATCAACTGAACATCCTTATAAGCCTACGTGACCAAATCAGGAGCAAATATCTTTTGATCACCCATTTCTTCCCATCTAATAGGGGAATGACATTTACGATCATATAGTGCCTCATATGCTGCCATCTCGATACTCGGATGATAATTGTTGTTATAGGAGAATTCAGCTAGCGACAAATGATCATCCTAACTGTAAGACACGTATTTTTTTATGTAATCCATATGATTCCCTAGGTATACATTCGTTTATGCAATATGAATTATAAGTGATGAAAGGTCCTTAAATCCAATGTACACTCTTGTTATACGGATTCGTGATGTACACGCAACTTTCATTAAGTATGAATAATAAGAAATTGACCTTTTTGTCACGACCCAAATTACCTAAAAATCAGAGTAAATTTTTTAATTTTTGATTTATTATTTAATTTTTACCTTTCTCTCATCGTGATCATCTTACCAAATAGTTGGACTATGATTCGATGTTAGTCACCTCTCACCTATTTACCATACTATTTCCATAATTACATTCACATATTAGAGTTACTATCTTTTGACTTTAACTAAATACATACACAATGGTATTTACATAACCTTACATCCCCGACATCATATATGTTATTGTACTGTGCATTTACATATTTAGATACGAAACTATACAAATGTGTATACCTGTCTCTCGATGGGAAGCAGCGGATACCAAGATAACAAGACATTAGCCGCTCACTAACTATTGCGACTACTCTGAAAAGATGGGAAAATAAGGGGGTGAGCAAACCACATGCTCAGTAAGGCAATTATGCAAGTAAGTAGATAGCTCCACTATCTACATGCTCATAATGCCATGCCCATAAAATCCATTTCGTTTCATTAAAATCTCAAGCACAAAACCATGCATACATCAATGACATAGTTTATCAAAACTATTTGTGCATATAGAAATCATGTAATTCATGCATCAAAGGCATTTTATGTGACATCATTAAATCATACTTAGCATTAGGTAAATCAAGATCATGCCATGTAAAACAAATCATGAGAAACAATTCTTTTCATGAATCTTACCATTAACACATGGAAAACTCATCATGCTATAGCATTTAAATCGCTTCATTAAAGCTACAGTTTAAAATAACCTGAAGGGTTAAGCATCTCATAAATCAATCTCATAAAACAATTCATTATAAAATTTGATTAGCAATCACATTTCAAAAAAATTCATAAAATCAGGGGCCTGATGTCACGACCCTCAACTTACCAAAATACGTACAAATTTTTCGCATTTTCATGCATCAATCCTTAATTATCCTTCCTCGATCGTGAACAACCACACGCTTAACAGTTGGGCTGTGTGTCGACGTCTAACTCACTCCACCATACCAATTCAATTTGAAACATTATTTATGAGTAAACACTTGTATAAATGTATATATATCAGAGTTGTTACATGTGTTTACATTGTTTTACATCCCCAGTAGTTACATACAAAATGCTACTGTGCTATGTCTAGTTTAGATACAAAATAATCCAAGTGTGTATACCTTTAGCGATGGGATGCAGCGGATTACCAAAAAGGGAATACCTCCAGTCACGTCCAATCTATACTCAAATCTCTGTAGAGAGGGGAAAATAAGGGGGGTGAGCAAACCACACGCTCAGTAAGGCAATCATGCGAACAGGTAGATACTGTACTATCTACGTGATCGTGATGCCATGCTCAAAAGCATTTTATTCATTGTTTATCTCAAAACATGAGTGTATGATTGTGTTAATGGTATGTAAAGCATTCATGCTATAAAAATTCAGTGCACATTTCAACTCAAAGCATGGTATAAATCATCATGCATAATTCACAATAAAAGCATGGCATTAAACATCATGTATTTTCACAATAAGGCATGGCATTAAACATCATGCATTCGTGCACTTTAAAAACCATTAACAAATCAATTCAACGTCAGGTCCCAGCCCATCCCTCGGGCTTTCCTGACCACAATCACTTCAAACATGGATTTATTCTCAAATAGCATTATACATGTGAGATAGGCAGTTTCAACAATAGGTAATAACCTCAAGGTCTATGTACATAACCTGTGATACCGGCTACACGGATCAGGTGTGCGGGATATCACCACTATCTGCTTCCACACGGGAGGTGGGTTAAATCCTACCCGCCGGTCCATAGCAGATCTCGTCCGAAGACGACACATCACATCACAACACGGTACAATGTACTCCATGCTACATGCACGGTACAACGTATTCCGTGGACCCCCAGTCTTCTCCCTCGTTCGGGCTCATCAGCTGTTCCTCCAACCCTTATCCCTCGTTCGGGCTCATCAGGCGGATCTCCAACCCTTATCCCTCGTTCGGGCTCATCAGGTTGATTTATATGCCATGTCTCAAAACAATGCACGTGTGAGCCTATTTAATCGATGTGACACCAAGTCTACTCGAAGCTCCAAACACGGCAACATGCAAGATGGGCATCCAGTGCGAGACAAACTCAAAGCACAATGCCAAAACAATATGAAATCCATGTGAAAACTAGTGCCTCTTGCACTCTTCCATACTCACGAAATCATGTAGGTGGCTCAAAACTTGCAAAATGTGGTTATCAAAACCAAAACATACTCATTTCTTTTGCAAATCATTTCAATGTTAGCCAACCTACCAATCATTTGCTAAAAAGCAATAAAACATGATTTTCAAAGCAATATGCTTTTGTTTTCATGCACATTTCTGAAACTCCCAACTTTTACCCTTCAATCACCCAACAACAACATTTCCTAATCTCATGCATTCTAGCAAAACATTTATGCGCCCAAATTGCGCACAATATCTCTAAGAGTCCACACAATTCCCTTACCTCGATTTACTTGGTGTGACTCCTTTCCTTTTTGCTTTTCACGCTCTTGGCTCAACTCGCCTCGGCGTATCCTCGGAAGCTGCGATTCATTCATTAAATCAATTGAGTTAACATATTTAACCCATAATTGACCTCACTAGTCAATATTATTCACTTATGCATTTTACAAATGCCTTAGCCCACATTTTACCTCTTTTAGGTAATCCACACAATTTATCCACCAACAACATCTTAAAATCATACCACAACACTATAAATAACTTTTACATATCTCATTCATCATTAATCTCCATACATTCCACTTTCTCACTCTAGACCATTTCTAGGTCAAAATCATTCCAATGTATTTAGATAGTTTCTAACCATCCATACTCATGCCAAACAACTCCAAAATCAATTAAATAAACAATGTACCATAGTTGGAGTGTTAGAATCTTACCCAATTTGATTTCTCCTCTTGCTCCAAATGGCAATGCCCTTAAATCCTTCAATATCCACAATGGGAAAATGCTCTTCAACTATGTTGTTCTTCTCTTTGATAGGAACAACTTTGTCTCTAATGGTCTCTCTTCAAACCTCACTGAAAATGGCTGATTTTTGAGAGAGAAAATGTTAGGTTTTTGGGTTGAAAGTGAAAGGTTTGTGTTTTTCCCGAAATTTTCTGATTTCCAGCACTCCTTATATAGAAATAACTTGAGGAGATCGATTTGGTCCAAGAGGAGATCGATCTGGTCCCTTAAAATCCCTCTTTTTCACGGCATTTTTAAGCCTGAGATCGATCTGTCGAAGCATGAGATCGATTTGTCGAGGCATGAGATCGATCTGCTCCCAAACAGAGAGCTAAGGAGATCGATCTGGTCCATTGGAGATCGATCTGTTCTATTCTCTCGCCCAAATAAGAGCATTCTGGCTCTTCCAGATCGATCTCTCATCCCATGAGATCGATCTGCCCTTCAAAATTTCCAGATTTTTTGCAGTTCCTCTGCAACAACACTTACCAAACATCCTCAATTTGCTTCCATGATCATTTCCTCATTCATTCATCTTTGAGTCTTAAAAATGACATCCATCCTCACTTCATACACATTAAAACTTGTGTAGAATCTTTGTATGACCAATGGTACTTAATATAAACTAAAATGGAAGTGCACATCTTATGCAATTATACTTCCATTTTACCAAGCTATTCAAAATCCATTCTACACACATTCTCCACATGTTTAAGTCCATTTCTACACATTCATACAAAATGAAACTTGTATGTACGATTATCACTCATTACAAGTGTGTACATTACTTGTGGACTTACACCACATATACTTCACTCAAGAATTCATAGTACAACTCTATTTACACTTCTATGTACATATATACCCTTATACATATACGGGGTCTCACACCTGACCCCTCCCTCGGGTCTACCTTAGTCTATCGAGATGATAAGTTATATCATGTGAGACATGTAGGTGACTATATCAGTAACAACAAGGATTATGGCCATAACTTCGTGATCCCTGGCTACACGGTACCTAGTTGAGGGCGAGGTTGGAGCCGAGTGTGGAGACTATTTTGAAAGCTAATTGCTTAAAGTATGCATGGGATTTGAGGGCGAGTCGAAGCATTGGTGGAAGTCCGCTCGACCCATCTGAAGAGTTAAACATCCATAATGGACATGGAAAATAATTTTGGATGTATTCCGGAGCGAGAATATACGGCACACTGCTTAAAGGAAATTACAGATAAAATTCTTTACTCTGACCCAGAATAATTGGTTGATTAACGAGTATGCAACTCAGTTTATATCCGTGGGCAGGTATGACCCCAAAACTATGGGCAGTGAGAATCGAAAAGCCCAAAAGTTAATGGAAGGGCTCAAATTGTCAATTAGAGTCTGATTGGCCCCGTTAGATATCACTACCTATACCGAGGCAGTGCGCGAACTACAGTTGTGTGAATAAAATCATGAGTTGCATGCCTCTGAGATTGGGAAAGGTAGTAAGGGCCGAAATAGAGACAGAAGAGAATAAAGAATGACATAGATGTTAGAACGGGAAAAAGGTAGTTTGGTAAGAGATTAGAGTTGATGAGTTACGGGGTAAGATGATTGGTAAGGCTGAAGTGTATTCAATTTTAGCACTTCTAAGGGGTATTGTGATTGGAGGACCCCGACCTGCTACGAAGCAGTGTAGGATGTGTGGTAGATACCATGGAAGTAGGCCCTACACCTTATTGACTAAAATAGGCGTTAAGTGTGGTAAGACGGGCCATTTATTTAATGATTACTCAGAGTTGGGTGAGACTGCCCCACAAAAGGGCAAATAGATAGAGAAAACCTTGTTGATATCTCTGTACCAAAAAAGGAGGCCACAGCCAAAGAGAAAGGGAAAGTAGGCTGTTTGACGAGGGCAAGTGTATGCCTTGGACCAGGACACTACTGATGTTTCATCTGATGTGGTGGAAGATACCACACTAGTTGGGAATAATGAAGTAATTATTTTAATTGATCCTGGTTGTAAGACCCGAATTTAATTAAAATACGGAAATTAAATAAGAAAAGATGGGGGAAGTATGAAGGAAGGTCGGGTTAAATTAATCCCGAATATGTGCAAGGGTAAAATGGTCAAAAGACCAAAGGTCGGTATAATTTTCGATAAGGAAATTTAATTAAAAATATGGATTTAAGAAATCTTGGTCAATAAAAGTGAAATAAATTTATTTCGGGTTAAATTGATCAAGATATTAATTTATTGGAATTAACCGGGATTAATCGGGATTTTTAGTTGGGAAAAATAATCTCGAAAATAATCGAAAAATATACCAAAAAGTCACCCGGGATAATATCCCAAAAATACGAGAAATTATACCCGAAAAAAAAAGAGGTTAAAAATATAATAAATAAATTAAATAAAAATTTAATTAATTGAATTTGAATAAAAATAATAATTTTTGTAGATATTTGGGTATTTTAATATATTTTATTGAATAGTAAAATAATTAAAATAAATAATAATAAAAGTAAAATTAAAAAAAAAAGAGAACTGAAACAAAAAAAAGGAAGAGAGAGAGAGAGAATGGGTCGGGGAGAGAGAAGCCAAACGGAGCCGAGAAGAACCGAAGAAGACCCGACCACCGTCCGGAGGCCGATGGCCGGGCCAAGGTCAGAAATGGAAGAGGGGAGGCCGGTAAGCAAGATGGTACCGGCGGTGCAGCCTACCGACGCCGAAATCAGACGGAAAACGGAGGAGAAGGCCGCGGGAAAGAGAAGGCCACCGGCGGCGAGGGGCGACGAATCAGCCGGAACCAAGGCTCGATTCCGAAAGCCCAGGCGACGGAGATCATTTTTGCACCGGTCTCAGCCGACGAAATGGTAGGAAACGCCGGCGACGGCCAAGGGAAGAAAATGGGTCCGACGACCGAGAGAGAAGAGGTCGAACCGGCGGCGTTCTGGCGAGCTTGACCCAAGTCGAGACCAGATTTGAGACGCGGACAGCCTTGCGGAGCTACTGGCGGTGGAAGTCGGTGGAGAACCGACCGGCAAGGTGGTGAACCGGTGATGAACCGGTCGAACCGGGGTGAACCGGCGGTCTGAACCGGTCCGAACCGGACTGAACCGGTTCAGCCAAAAAGAGAGGAAAAAAGGAGAAAAAGGGGAAAAAGAAAAAGAGGAAAAAAATTGGGGAAAATTTTTGTGATGCAATCGAGCTTCGGGTAAGTCGATAAGCGGTCAAATTGACCC
The DNA here is from genome assembly GCA_033439115.1 of Firmiana major. Lineage (NCBI taxonomy): Eukaryota > Viridiplantae > Streptophyta > Magnoliopsida > Malvales > Malvaceae > Firmiana > Firmiana major. The sequence goes on from CM065903.1 coordinate 41,990,713, forward strand.
GATTTAAATTTGAAATATTTTATTTAATTAAATTTCGACCGAAAAGTTTACCCGAAAATATAATTAATTGTGTAGCTCGACGATTGGCATCCACCGAGAGCTCGAGATAGCCTCGATTTATGAACTAGCATGGAATCTCGGGTAAGTGACCCTTATTTACGACAATTACCTCGTTATGCGTGATATTGATTTAATTTCTGCATAAATTGAATTAAATTATGGAAATTTAGATAATTGTCGTAAATAATCGATTTAGCTATTCGAGAATTAGAACGAGGCCCAATAAATTATTGGTGGGCCCAATGAGCCCAATAGGCCTCGATAAAGTGAAAATTAAGTGGAAAACGGGCTTAAGGCCGATTAAGGCCCATTAAGGTGCAATCGGGCCCAATAGGGGTAAACGGGCCCAATGATTTAAATTAAGCCCAAAAAATATTAAATACAATTAAATTGTATAATATCTGACCTGAGGAATATTAATACGCAGTTCCGGGCATTTGATTGGGAGCATATCGGACTGCGCGACGAGACAACAATGGAAAAGAAAAGGTCAGACTCGACAGGAAAATAAGGTAAGGGAATTCTACGGACTGCTAGAGGTAAACTCTACGAAATTTTAAATTCATATGCAGTCTTTAAAATTTATCTGAAGGGTCTAGAGGTCGAATAATAATATTAGTGCCCCGTATGGGCAAAATTACTAAAATACCCTTGTTAAGGGTAAAATCTAAAAATTTAGGAAAAATTAGGAGGAGCAAGAACAAAAGGTTCCTGCTCGTTCTGGAGGTATTTCAACATCATGCATGAGTAGGCTGGCTCACTTTTAAAGAAAAATGCATAGCATTGTATATCTTAAACGATGTGATTTCTGTGAAAATTGTTTGGGTATAATTGAGCCGCCTACGTGTTTTTATTTACATGTGACGTGCTAGAGCTCAGCTCGTACGATGTTTGATTTGTGTGATGCATGCATTAGTGCTTGAGCGAGAGCTCGCACTAGAGTTTATATGCATAGGTGCTAGAGTATAACTCGCACCAGATTTCATATGCTTTTTCGTGACACGGTGCGAGAGTCTAACTCGCACCAGATTTTACATAATTTTCATGACAGGGTGCTGGAGTATAACTAGCACCATATTTTTATACACGATTTTCGTGACAGAGTGCTTGAGCTTAGCTCACACTAGTTTTATTTGATTTACTGACAGTGTTAGAGCACCGCTCGCACCACTTTTCAGAGATCATACGATAAGCCGTGCTTGGAGCATCGGGTAGACTGTGTGTCACCGATTAAATTGGCCCGCACGTGCGTTTTGAGACATGGCATGAGTTTAGAGATATTATATGGGTTCACGGAGTACGATGTACCGTGCAAGTAGCATGGAGTACGATGTACCGTGTGGTATCTTCGTGATACGTTGAACTTGTTGACGTTGCTGGACCACCCGTTGTTAGACCACCATCGTTGTGCGTGGGCCCAAGAGGGGTGGCCATGGCCGATGGCAGGGGTTGGCCAGGCAGGGGTTGGCCGTCACAATAAAACGCATCTTCGGATGCATGAGATCGGATAAGACCGACGAGATGGAGTGACCCACCTCCCGGGCGGTTCCCGATCATGGTGAGAACCCGCACACTAGGATCCATGTAGCTGAGGAACTCCCGAGGACAGATATGGCCATAGTCCTGGTTATTGCCGTTATACAAATATTGCCTCGTCTCGCATGTCGACGATTTCGATGATTTAAACTGGGATTTAAATTAAATATGCATGATGGTTATATTCCATGCTTTTAAAACCCATATGTGATGTTAACGATTTTCATGATTTTGAGTGAGTCAGGATCACCCGAAGGAGGGGTCGAGTCCTGACTTTACTGTGAAATTTTAAACGAGAAAGATATGGTTTTGAATATACTTGCATGTTGGATTTTCCGTGCAATGTGTTTTACATAACATCATAATTCATAGCATCTATTTTAAAATGTGTGGAGAAAGGGTGGTTTATGCATGGCACCACGTTCATGTAGGTACTATGGTTACCTACTTGTTCGTAGGATTGCCTTACTAAGCTTGATGTGCTCACCCCTTTCATTTTCTCCCACAGATAATCTCCAGTTGAAGTTGAGGTGACTCAGTACTGCATTCCGGATATCCGCTGCTACCCATCGACATAAGGTATATATACACTTGTACATATTGTACCTACATAAGCATAGCACAGTAGCATGTTTGTAAGTAACTTTAGGGGATGTATAAATAATATAAACAATTATAAATGACTGGAGAATAAATAAGTTAAATGAGAAATGTATGGTGGGACTGGCATTGACGCACAGCCCAATTATTAGTGGAGTGTGGTCACGATTCGAGGACAGGTAAGAATTCAAGTAAATAAACAAAACGCGAAAAATTAACTCTGATTTTTGGGTAGTTTGGGTCGTGACACTGGTGCCACGCATTTATTCATACCGCCTTCAGTTGCTTATAAGTTAGTAAAAGATGTGAAACCTATACCTTTAGGCAAGATAATGATAGTTAGTTGATTATCACTAACTGAATATGGGTATAGGGATTGTAAGTTAAAAACAGAGGAAAAAGGATATGTCAGCTGATTTTATTGAATGGGTATAGGGATTCCATTTTGAACGAGTTGGGCTATGAGTCAGTAACAATCCCAACTCTTATCCCATTTGATCATATCATTCTTACCATGATAATGATGTTAGAATTTCAGATAGTATAATAATAAGTACATATATTCTAAAACTACATATACATATGTTTGGATATATTTACATCCCTCATAATTATATTCATTACAAAACTGTGATATTATGTGTTTAGATACAAAACTGTATAATGTGTATACCTGATTCGCGATGGGAAGCAGCAGACAACCAGGAATGCAGTCTCTACCAGCTCTCAACTACTGTAGATGTTCTGTGGAGGGTGGAAATTGAAAGGGTGAGCATAACTAGCTCAGTATGGCAATAATGTAAGCAGGTAGATAATTATACTATCTACGTGTTGATAATGTCATGATATAAAATCGTTTACATTTGGAGGATGAGGTAAGACTAAAACGATGCCACATGTATATATCTATCATATAAGAGAAATCATGAAATCAACATGTAAAAAAAAAATGGAAAAATCATCATATATGACATTTCATGCTCGTTACATTAAAACTTATTTGTTTCATCATAAAACAACCACATCAAGGCTAAACCCATCCTTCATGAATACTTTGATTCATTAAATCGCATCTCATTTAAAAAAAAACATAAATTGGGACATTACCCCTCCTCGGGACTGCCCTGGTCTATTCAGACCGTATGATATCATGTGAGGCATGTAGGTTACTGTATGAAAAATCAAGGACTATGGCCATATTATGTCCCTGTCATCCCAGGCTACACGGATCCCGGTGTGCGGGGTATCACAACTGTAACGGGAGGTGGGGTCAAATTCTACCCGTCAGAATATCATGTAACATTAGCTAGTCATCATGACTACATGGTACAACATACTCCGTGTGACATACATAGTAAAACGTACTCCGTGAACCTATATCATAGTCTGGGGGTGCCTGTAGTAGGTCTTATCCACCCCATACTATGTCGATAACCAACCCATGTCTCAAAGTATACGTGTGAGCATATCAACTCTCTGTGACACACAGTTTACAGGAGGCTTTTGCACGACTCTATGCATGTCACATCACGTCTAGTGAGAGCGAAGCTCCAGCACGACGCTATGCATATCATGATATCTAAAATCTCATGCGAGCGAAGCTCCAACACGATTTTTGTGCACACACAAAAATTCTCATATGAGCAACGCTCCAGTACGGCTTTTTTAGAGTAACAAATTAGTAAAATTTAATGAGAGTAAGACTCTAGCACTCTTTTTACTCGTGTAAATATGATAGGTGGCTCAATCTTGAAAAACATCTTTAAAATCGTAATCGGGACCAACTTGTACCATTTTGTATAATTTATGAAATCTGATGTTGCCTACCTGACAGCAACAGTGCTTTGCTTTCCACGTGATCGGATTGTACTATCGACGATTAAGTCAATCGTCACAGTTTGCTCCACGTGTTCTTCGTATATCCTGCAAAAACAACAGGAATCAGAGGGGGCAGGGATTTGTCCCTGCACGCGCACTCCGACGATCAAGTCAGTGATCGGGAGTTGGTGTATGTAAGAAAAGGAGAAAGTATTGCTTAAATCAAAGGGTTTAAGTGTTTCTCCCTATTTTTTTCTTTTTTTTTTGGATCGGATCCTAGATCTCAGAGGGCTCACCTCATATTTATAGGCTTCTGAGTCGGTTCGGGCTGAGACCCAGGCGCGTGTCTAGGCCGCGACAGAGTTATAGAGCACTCTGTTGTGCCTCGGGCCATGCAACTTGCGGGGAAGTAGTCTGGCGGCAGAGTATGCATGGAACCTCTACCGCTATTGGTGCGGGAGACCTCTGTCGCTACGCTGGGCGAGGGACCTCTACCACTGTCTAAGCGGGAGACCTCTACCGCGATCTGTGCGGGAGACTTCTACCGCGGTCGGCGCGGGAGACTATGCCGCAGGATGAGCGGGAGACCTCTACCGTGATCTGTGCGGGAGACCTCTACCGCGATCTGTGCGAGAGACTTCTACCGCGGTCGGCGCGGGAGACTATGCCGCAGGCTGAGCGGGAGACTATGCCGCATGCCATGCAGGAGACTTCTACCGCAGGCTGAGTGGGAGACCTCTACCGCGGTCTTGCGGGAGACTCCTGGTTGGCGGTCAGTTGTACGCTTGGATCCTGGTGACACGACCACCATCAATTGCTCCCCCCTCTTTGGTAGGAACTTTTCCTGCGAAAGAGGATTTGGTTAATTAGATCTTTTATGCCTGGCCACAGTGACGCATAGCGCCTCAGGCTCTTACGGCTTGGGTAATTATACGCCTGGCCACAGTGACGCAGAGCGTCTCAGGCTCTTGCGGCTTGGTTAATTGCATGTTCGAATGTATTCATGTATGTTGTGGTCTTAGCTCAGCCAGTGGCCACGCAACCAAATTGTCCGCTTTGGGTCTGGCCCGTTGGCAGCCTGCGTTCGCAGGGCCCGAACCAAGGGCGCTTTGGGTCTGGCCCGTTGGCAGCCTGCGTTCGCAGGGCCCGAACCAAGGGCGCTTTGGGTCTGGCCCGTTGGCAGCCTGCGTTCGTAGGGCCCGAACCAAGGCCACTTTGGGTCTGGCCTGTTGGCAGCCTGCGTTCGCAGGGCCCGAACCAAGGGCGCTTTGGGTCTGGCCCGTTGGCAGCCTACGTTCGCAGGGCCCGAACCAAGGGCGCTTTGGGTCTGGCCCGTTGGCAGCCTGCGTTCGCAGGGCCCAAACCAAGGGCGCTTTGGGTCTGGCCCGTTGGCAGCCTGCGTTCGCAGGGCCCGAACCAAGGGCAGCCCTCACGGTTTTCTTTTGCGTCTTTGAATGTATTTGTGTGAGCGTATAGTTGTTAAGGCTTGATTACTGTGACGTGTATGCGTCTTTAGTTTTTATAGCCTTGATATTTTTATCGCCTGGTCACAGTGACGCCTTGCGTCTCAGGCTCTTACGGCTCGGTTGAACTATGCCTGGCCACAGTGACGCATAGCGCCTCAGGCTCTTATGGCTCGTTGTTTGGCGGAATAGCACGGGGAATTGCAGGCCTAACTGCTTCGTTTCTTGGCCTATCCCGTCTATTATTATTATTTGCCCCAGTCCGCGAACGGTCATTTCTTTTGGTCACGCAGAGGATAACGGGGTCTCTCGCTTCTCCATAAGAAGCGGATGATCTTGCCCTCTCTGGCCAGTCTTTCTAACTGGTCCATCAAGTCTTTACACCTCTCTGTCGAGTGTCCATGAGCACCATGGAATTCACACTAGGCTTCAGGATTTTGGCCTACATCTCCCATCTTCTTCTTGGGGAATTCCAGTAGTCCCGCCCCCTCAATTGCTGCCAGTATTGCAGTACGAGGCTCGTTCAGTCTGGTATAGCCTTCATACCTGAGCCTGGGGGCTTTGTCTACTCTCACGGGTCTTTGAGAGCTTCTCTCAGGCGCGTCCCTCTCTCTCTTCTTTCCTTCTTTAGCCTCCCTGGGCTGTATCATTCTCATGACCTCTTCTTGGGCCACGTATTTATCAGCCCTAGCAAAAAGATCGGAGATCGTCAGAGGTTGATCAAGAGAGAGGGATTCTTCCAGCTTCTCTGAGCTTGTCCCTTGCAGCATCGCAGCCAAGGCTATCCCTACTGGTAGATCTTCCACCTCCAAGGTTGCATCTCGGAAGCGATCTACATAGCTTTTCAAGGATTCTCTATTTCCTTGTTTAAGCGTGAGTAGGTAGGTAGCGTCTTTCTTCCTCTGGCTGTGAATCATGAACACTTTGAGGAACTCATTTCTCAACTCGTCGAAAGAGGAGATTGAACCTTCGCTCAGCCCATTAAACCATTTCAGAGCGTGCCCGGACAATGTGAAAGAAAAAGCTCTGCACATGATTTCGTCCTCCCATCCATGAAGCAGCATGAGGGATTCATAACTCTGAATATGGTCGTAGGGATCCGCTTTGCCGGTATAAGTAGCCATAGAAGGCATTTTGAACTTCTTCGGCAAGGGTTTGTTCATGATCTCTGGACTGAATGGGATCCTCCTCCTTTGTCTGTCATCCGGAGACACTAGCCTTTTCTTCTCGAGGATCCTTTGGACGACCTTCTCCACGTCCTCCGACCCTTGAGCTGAGTAAGGTCCTGTCCCTTCCGGTCTAGAAGAGTCCGATTGGTAAATACCTCTTCCAGTACCTCTGACTACGGGACTTGATATCTCGGGACCTTCTTGTGGGTTAAAATCTCTTTGTCTCCGTTGCTCCCCAGCTCTATGTGCCCTTAGGTCATGTTCCAACTCCACAGAGGATGAGCTGCAGCAAGTATGGAAACTCTGTCGCCTATGGGCTGCGGGAGAACTCTGTCGCCTAGCAGCTAGAGGGGAAGTCTGCCGCACATTGGGCAGAGGTGAACTCTGCCGCCTGGGAGCTGAGGGTGGACTCTGTCGCCTGGGAGCTAAGGGTGTGCTCTGTTTCGCTGGATCGGCAGTAGCGTTGTGTGGCGTTCCTGCCTCTTGTCCAATGTTTACCAGGCTGGAGGGCTGACCTCTCTCATAGGTCTGCCTCGGTGTGCTTTCCCCCACTAGCTGCTGCACTTCATGGGGTAAGCTGAATTAGGGGAGAGCGTCTCTGAAGAAGTTCACCACAGCTCTCAACGCTGTCGTCGTCTCCTCATTCTGACGCTTCAGAGCCTCAAATTCCTCTATCGAAATTGAGGCCCCTTTGCCACCCTCTTCATTCTGTCTTCGTCTCTGCTCTGGTCTGACAGGGGGACTCACAGAATTCTTCCCTTCTGTCAACTCTGCTGTAGAGCGTGTTCTCACCATTTTGATAGAGAACCTGACTTTTTGTCGAGATTCCCACAGACGGCGCCAATTGATGTTGCCTACCTGACAGCAACAGTGCTTTGCTTTCCACGTGATCGGATTGTACTATCGACGATTAAGTCAATCGTCACAGTTTGATCCACGTGTTCTTCGTATATCCTGCAAAAACAACAGGAATCAGAGGGGGCAGGGATTTGTCCCTGCACGCGCACTCCGACGATCAAGTCAGTGATCGGGAGTTGGTGTATGTAAGAAAAGGAGAAAGTATTGCTTAAATCAAAGGGTTTAAGTGTTTCTCCCTGTTTTTTTCTTTTTTTTTTGGATCGGATCCTGGATCTCAGAGGGCTCACCTCATATTTATAGGCTTCTGAGTCGGTTCGGGCTGAGACCCAGGCGCGTGTCTGGGCCGCGACAGAGTTATAGAGCACTTTGTCGCGCCTCGGGCCATGCAACTTGCGGGGAAGTAGTCTGGCGGCAGAGTATGCATGGAACCTCTACCGCTATTGGTGCGGGAGACCTCTGTCGCTACGCTGGGCGAGGGACCTCTACCACTGTCTAAGCGGGAGACCTCTACCGCGATCTGTGCGGGAGACTTCTACCGCGGTCGGCGCCGGAGACTATGCCGTAGGCTGAGCGGGAGACCTCTACCGCGATCTGTGTGGGAGACCTCTACCGCGATCTGTGCGGGAGACTTCTACCGCGGTCGGCGCGGGAGACTATGCCGCAGGCTGAGTGGGAGACTATGCCGCTTGCCGTGCAGGAGACTTCTACCGCAGGCTGAGCGGGGACCTCTACCGCGGTCTTGCGGGAGACTCCTGGTTGGCGGTCAGTTGTACGCTTGGATCCTGGTGACACGACCACCATCAAAATCAATAGCCAACTTATGTGTAAATTTGCTTAAATCAAAACAATACATTCATATAAAACATCAAAACATGATAATCATGCAATTTATTAGCCTTACTACCCTTTTTTGTAAATTTTACTTCTATTGGCAATATCGTCTTCTTCTTTTTTTCACCCATGCCACAGTTTTCGCAAACATTATTATTCCACTATCAGAGGCTCGTCCAATGTGATTTGCTGCTAATCCAGTCTTTGGGGCTGCATATAATTATTTATCATGTCAATTTAACCCAATAAATATAATTCTCGCGTTTACTACAGTCGATTTAATTAATTAGGCCAATTTACTCTTATTGGGCCCGATCGTACCTTATTGGGCCTCGACCCATTTTCAGCCCGTTTCTACTTATTAAATCCCTTCTTCAAGTTTACTCAGCTCATTCAGCTTACCAATAATCATCTGGCTTCGTCCCAAACTCATTGGATAGCCCGTATACTATTTAAGGTAATAACTGTAAAATTTCGAATAATTTTCCTTTTTATACATAATTAATCCGTAAAATAATCTTAACTCTGCATTAAGGACTCAAATTGTCGGAATTAAAATGTACTTACCCAATGTTATGCAGGGTATAAAAATCAGAGCTCAATCAGCTCTAATTCGGGCTCTGTCATAAAATTACACAATTAGGTAAATCCGGGTTATTTTCCATTAAATATAATATTAATTAAAATTTTGAAATTTACCCGTAGGTCAATCTCGACCCTCGGTCAACTTACCCGAATCTCGAGTTGTCCCCTGTAATTTTTCTTTCCTTGTTGCCCTTTTCTTTTCTTTTCTTTTCTTTTCCTTTCCTTCCCTTTTTTCCTTCCTTTTTCCTTCTTTTTCCTTTCGACCAAACAGTGCTGTTTCTGGGTGTTTACCATCGCCGGTGGTTTCGATGGTTTCGCCGATCGTACCGATCTAAAAAAGGACTGCCTCCTCCTCTTGATCACGTCAGTGCCCTCCGTTCACGCCCAGCTGTCGTGCGTCATCGGAATCGAGCCGTTTTCTTCTCAATTTTTCTCTTCTTCCATTCGTCGATTTTTTACGTCTATACGGCACGTCGTCGGTGCCGTTGAGTTCGTCGGCCTCTCCCCTTTCTTCTTCGACCTTTGTTTGGGTCATCGATCGTCGGTGGCAGTGGGTGCTCCTCGGGTCTTCCTCGCTTTTCTTTTTGGTTTTCATTTTCGGGTTCTTGCCTACTTCGATTTTCAGTTCTTTTTTTATTATTATTATTTATAATTTATTTTATCATTATAATAATCATTAAAATACTCTAAAATATTCCAAAATATCCATAAATTCTTTCTTTTATTAATAATTAATTTATTCTAATTTATTTATTATATTTTAATCATTTTTCGGTATATTTTCTTCATATTTTCGGGATATTGTCCCGAGTGAGTTTTTGATAATTCTAAATAATTTCGAATCTTGATCAATTGGAGTCAAAATTTGATAATTTCCTCATTATTGATCAAGATGTCCTAAATCCTTATTTTTAATTAAAATTTTCTTATCAAATTTATATCGAATTTTGGTCTTTTGACCGTTTTACCCCTACACTTGTTTCGAAACCAATTTAACCTGACTTTCCTTCATACATCCACTATCGTTTCTTATTTTAAATTCGTATTTTCCATCAACTAAATTTTGATCCCTTTCATTTGGCCTATGGCCATCTCGACCCTAGTTTGGCTACTTCATACATTCACCGATATTTCATTTTATTCTATTTACAAATTTAATTCTGTCAAATCTCTTCTTATGATTTAATCAATATGTGGAAGTGTACATCACATGAATCATAAGGAATGCATCAACAAGAAATAAAAAATGGGTTTTACAAAATCGAACTGTTGGATTGGGCAGCGTTGAGAAAGTAAAATTTCTTGAGTGATTGCAGGTAAGGGACTTTTGTGAGTAGTTAGAGATACCTGCACGTATTTTCGTCTGTTTTTACATTCACTTAAAAACTCTGAGGATCAGAGAAGGCGAATAATAATTATTGTGACCCAACAGTGGCAAATTACGATTTTACTCTTAGTTAGGAAAAAAGTCAATTATTGGAAAAAGTTGTAAAAAGCATGAAAACCACCATTTTGAGTGTTTTACTACTGTTTAACAGAAGAATAAAAAGATGGGCTAATGTTTTTAAGGTTGATGTGAATTAAGCACACTTTATAATGCTGATTTTGATGTTTTGAAAATCATCACTTTTTAAAGAGCCATTTATCATATTATGTGAGAATAAATCGTGCTAGAGCATAGCTCGCACTTGATTTCATATATTTTTCACATATATTAGTGTTGATATATGATTTGCACTGGATTTTCATGACATGCATGATAAAGTGCTAGAGTTATTACTCGTACTTAGTTTTATATGATTTATGCACGATAGAGTGCTGGAGCGATTAACTCGTACTCAAATTTTCATGAGATGCATAACAGAGTGTTAGAGCGTTGCTCGTACTCGATTCTTCATGATTTATACATGACATAGTACTTGAGCTCTATTGCTCGTACGTGATTTGATGAGTTTTGTGCATAGCATGTACTGGAGCTATTGCTTGTACTTGATTTGAAACATGAACTATGCATTGACCTAGTTACTGGAGGTTTACTCGCACTAGAGTTTGAGTTTGTGATGTGAAACAGTGTTTGAACGGAGTGTCGACTGTGAGTCGTGCACAAAGGCGTGCATTGTATTTTATGTGATATTTAAGACATGTTGAAAACCATGGTTAATTTCCTCGTGTAGACTGAGTGTCATGCTATGAGATGTTCGCATGTGGATTTAGAGACGTGGTATTTATATTCCATGGTATGAGGGCTAAGACCTATGGCAAGCACCCCGACTGTGATGTAGGGTCCACGGAGTATGTTGTACCGTGCGAGTGGCATGGGGTACACTGTACCGTGTGGTGTTGTGGAGTTGAGGAGGTTATAGCTGGTAATTGTGATGGACTGACCCCCCTCTCGTTGCAAGAGTGATGCCCCGCACATCGAGATTTGTGTTGCTTGGGATCACCATTATAGGATATGGCCATAGTCTAGGATTTTATTGTATTTCACCATAGAGTCTCACATGATATATCACCTAACTGACTAATTTATTTATGATATGGATAGACCTGAGGGATGGGTTGGAATCTGATTATTGTGTTGTGAATGATTAAATGCCATATTTACTTTGATTTGGATATCAATGGCATGATTTATCTAAAGGTATTGTGATATTTTAAAGATGCATTATTTTGCATTACATGCCTACATCTGAGAATGAAAGCATGATTTCTATACATGGGATTTAATCTGTACAAGTATATGTATATATTTTAAAGACATACTTTGAAAGTGAGATAAGGAAATGATATTTTGAGGCATAACATTATTTTGAGTAGATAGTGTAGATGTCTACTTGGTTGCCTGATTTCCTTACTGAGCGCCTTGTTTGCTCACCCCCCTTTCTTTTACATCTCTCTACAGAGCAAGCAATAGAGTGAGAGCATTTAAGGGATAGTATTCCTGTTGTTCGCTGCCATTTCCTATCGATCAACAATTATACATATTTTGTATGGTCCTGTATCTAAATATATAAGCAACACAATGATGTATATGATATATATTATGGGGAATGTATTTTTATCAAATTTTATATGAGCTCACCTGTATTATAAAAGAAATTACAGTCAATAGATAGTGTATTGACTTGTATGTATGAAAATGGATGAATAATATGGTAAGCAATGATACTAACATCGAATCACAGCCCAACCATTGATAAGGAGAAAGTTAAGTTAAAATGTAAAAAATTTGTAGTAGTTTTGGTTAAGTCATGGAGGGTCGTGACATGGTCACGGTCAGAGAAAGGTAAGAATTAAATAACAAACAAAAAATTTACAGTGATTTTTAGGTAATTTGGGTCGTGACAGTTGGTAACCTGGTTATGCCTGTGTGGCAGTCATGTCCATGAGAGCTATCTCTAGCACCCGGTAGGAGGTTCTGTGTGATTGCCCTACAGTGCCAAGTGCTTCACAGGGATGTCTTCGTGACATCGAGTTTGTTATTGCTACCTAATACTATGAGACCCTGAGCCCGTCTATAATACCTTAGTCCAGAACCTGCTCAGTTAGGATAGGGCGGTAGTCACTATGACCATAGGTGTAGTGATTTTGCATTGATATTGGTGAGGTTATCTGAATATTGGATCCATGACCGGTTTGGGTAATTGCCATATTCTCATTGTTTATCGAACGATTAAATTGTGCCTATGCATGTATTTGAATGAATTGCTCTTGGATCTCAATTTTATGGACTTATAAATATTCTTTGGAAATCTGTTTTGACTAAAGATACATTGATTTTCAATTATGAAAACTTGTCAAAATCGAAGCATGTACAACGTTGTTTTATCGAATTATGCATGATGTTTTACATGATTATCTCGGTCTACTATTGCATAGCATGTTGCAAGGTGTTTTGCTAGCTTCGGTTATGTAGACTTCTTACTGAGCGCGTGGTTGCTCACCCCTCTCTTTCCAACCTTTTTCAGATTAGTATTCCGGGGCGAGCATCACGTTCTAGTTGTCTCCCTTAGTTTGATTAGTAGCTTTTTGAATACTCGAGGTATTATGAGATGGACGGTATATGTATATATATATATGCATTTCTATCTTAAGATATGTACGTACGATTGTATTTGTGAGATGTATATTTAGTTTGAAAAATGTTTAAGTATGATTGTAGGTATTGTACCTTCGGTTTCTTCTTGTGGTCTTGGTTTAAACAATGAATTTGAGGTAATGTGTTGTATACTGTTAAACCGAGTGGCTATGATTGTGGTGAGATACTATTATGGTAGTTTCGATTATCTTGATTTACCTTAGGTTTCTTCTTGTCAGTTTAAAGGGATGAATAGTATGGCATGTTATATAAATATTAAAAGTGGTGTCGGATTTATGAATATGTGATGATTATGCCGGATTAGTATAAGAAAGAGGAAATCACGGGTAATATAGGTTAAGATTAGAAATTAATCACGCATAAAATATAATAAAGAGTAGGATGGTACCTATATTGGGCACAAACGACAAGTAAAACGATCTGCATAGTAATATTGATATTATGTTAAAATACGATTCCACTGACTATTGCGCGACTAGTCGAGGTTAGGTCACAGGGTGTGACAACTCTTTTTGGTATCAGAGCAGGCTTGTTGTAGGTGGTATCGGTGTAGGTTAGCTAGTCTAGAGGTACATCTCACAACTGTGCAGGTCTAAAATGTATATATATATAAATGTGTTCGTATATACATTTGATTGTAATTAACTTGTTTAGGTATTTGGTATAGGATTTGCAGTCAGTATGAGTGGGAGACAAGCAAGGGGCCATGGTAGGCGAGCCCAACCGCCTTCAGTACCTCCCCCACAGCCAGAGAGTCCGAACTCCAAAATAGAGAGATTCAAGCAGTCAATGGCAGAGATATCTGCCACCTTCACTCAATTTATGGCGAATTTCGCTAATGCCGTGAATGTGCCGCAAGCTCCTCCACTTCCAAAGCCACAACCACCAGAACCCTAGGAACCTTTACCTCCACCACAGCCATAGGTAGTATAGCCGCCAGTTTAGGATTCAGTGGAAAGGAATATAGAGCGGGTAAGGCAGTTTCAGAAGATGAACCTACCTGTGTTTAAGGGAGACAAAGATCCTAATGCAGCTGAAGAGTGGGTTCAGAAGTTGGAAAAGATATTTAGGATTATGAACTACAACAGCTAATAAGGTGGCATTAGCTACCTATATGCTAGAGGGAGAGGCAGAGCGATGGTGAACTTTTACCGAGATAGTGTTATTAGTGAGGTACATGGAGATCTCATGGGAGACCTTTCTCAAAACCTTTAATGATCAGTACATCCCGGAGTGTGCACGAAAGAAGAAAGAGGTAGAGTTTCTGAGCTTGGTACATGGTAATATGACAGTGGATCAGTATGAGTCAAGGTTCACTACACTGCTTCGGCCATGAGCTCGATATTGCTAGAAATGAGCTGAAGAAGATAATCAATTTCATTCATGGACTGAGGCCAGCAATCAGAAGCAAGTTAGCTCCTCTTAACATTTATACTTTTGCTGAGCTATCTAGAGGGCATAGTTTATGGAGCATGATATGAACCTATCTCAGTCTGAGTTTCAGTCGCGGTTGGGGAGTCATGGTAAGAGGATTGATGACCAGAGACCTTATCAGATTCCCATGTACCTTATCTTGCTTAGAACACCCCAGTACCTTATCAGATTCCCATGTGTAGCCAATGTGGGAAGAAACATTATGCCAACCAGCCTTGCCGTCAGATCTATGGTACATGCTTCTATTGTGGAGAAGTGGGGCATATGAAGAGAGATTGTCCTAAGCTGACGACTTCACCAGTTCAACCGGTTAGAGCGATTCCTCCACCAGCTCAACCAGTGACAATGATTCCTCCACCACCAATAGCTCCAGTGGATAAGGGCAAGAAAGTGATCGGTCAAGGACGAGTGTTCACATTGGATAAGGAAGCTGCGGATACCTAGACATCAGTGATGAAGGGTAATCTTCTCATATCAAATGTTAAAGCTTTTGTGTTAATAGATTCTGGATCAACACATTCTTTTGTATCACCCACTTTTGATAGGAAGTTATCGATAGAGCCTGAGACTCTAGGTTTTTTACTTCTTGTAAAAACACCTATGAAAGAATTGCAAATGACTGAGGTAGTATGTAGGAACTTTGAGGAAAGAATAGGTGACAAGGTAGTTCCATCTAACTTGATCTTGCTAGATATGTCAGATTTTGATGTGATACTAGGAATGGATTGGTTAGCGATCCATAAAGTTAATTTGGACTGTTTTAGGAAGGTTATGACCTTGTACTTACCCGAAAAGTGTGTAGTAACTTTTGAAGATAAATGAATAATAAGTAAACTTTTGTTTGATTTATTATGGTCTTCATAGTTTATTTCAATTATGAAGGTTTTATAGCTTTCATGGAATGTAATGAGAAGCTAAAGCCTAGTCTTCAGGATATCCCGGTAGTAAAGGAATTCTCTGATGTATTTCTCGAAGAGTTGCCAAGATTACCACCCAATAGAAAGTTGGAGTTTGCTATTGACTTGGTGCCTAGAACCGAACCTTTGTCTAAACCCCCATATAGGTTGGCACCTATTGAGTTGGAAGAATTGAAGAAACAATTCCAAGAGCTACTAGATAAGGGATTCATACACCCGAGTGTATCACTTTGGGGTGCACCCGTGCTCTTTGTGAAGAAGAAGGATGGTAGCTTGAGGTTGTGCATTGATTACCGAATGCTTAATAAGGCTATGGTCAATAACCGGTACCCATTGTCGAGGATTGATGACTTGTTCTATCAGTTGAAGGGTGCCAAAGTGTTCTCGAAGATAGACCTAAGGTCGAGATGTCACCAGCTGAAAGTTAGAGGTGAGGACATTCCCAAGACAGCATTTTGAACTCGTTATGGGCATTACGAATTCCTGGTCATGCCATTTTGCTTGACGAATGCCCCAGCAGCATTCATGAACTTGATGAATGAAGTTTTCAAGGAGTACTTGGATAAGTTCGTGATAGTATTTATAGATGACATCTTAGTGTATTCTCGTTCTCTGGAAGAACATGAACGACACCTGTACATTGTCCTTCAGACACTCAGAGAAAGGAGATTGTATGCCAAGTTGGACAAATCTGAATTCTGGATGAAGCAAATTGGTTTTTTGGGCCATGTAGCAAACAAGGATGGAGTATTTGTTGACCCGTTCAAAGTGGAAGCTTTTGTGAACAGGGAGAGGCCACAGATAGTGATGAAGATATGAAGTTTTCTTGGATTAGTTGGGTATTACCGAAGATTTGTAGAGGGATTCTTGAAAATTATAGCTCCTTTGACTCGACTCACCCATAAGGATGTCAAGTTTAAGTGAAGCGATGCTTGTAAGCACAGTTTTCAAGAGCTCAAGCATCGATTAACTTCTGCACCAATCCTCACCATGCCAGATGGACCCAGAGGATTTACAGTGTATAGTGATGCTTCATTGAATGGATTGGGATGTGTGCTTCTGCAGAATGGCAAAGTGGTAGCATATGGATCTCGTCAACTGAAGGAGCATGAAAGGAATTACCCTAGCATAATCTCGAACTTGCAGCAGTAGTCTTTGCTTTGAAAATATGGAGGCATTACTTGTACAGAGAAAAGTTTCATATCTATACTGATCATAAAAGCCTCAAATACCTATTCTCTCAAAAAGAACTAAACATAAGGTAGCGTAGATGGATGGAATTGTTGAAAGACTATGATTGTGAAATTTTATATCACTCGAGGAAAGCAAATGTGGTAGTGGACGCATTGAGTAGGAAGAACATGAGTATGGTGTCCGGTATGATGGTGAAGGAGTGGGAATTGTTGGGATAGTTTGTAAGCTTGTCTACTGATGTGGCACCGTCAGATCAGAGTCCTTTAGTTGCTAGTCTCAGGATTGAGCCGACACTAATTAATCAGATAAGGCAGGCGCATAAGTTAGATCCAAAGTTGCTTAAAGTGTCCGAGCAGATTCAAGAGGGTAGAGATTCAGAGTTTGCTATTGGTTCAGATGGATTGCTCAGATTGAGAGGCCAGATATGTGTACCGAGGGATGAGGACCTCAAGAAATTGATTTTAGCCGAAGCTCACTCTAGTAGATATACTCTACATCCCAGGAGCACCAAAATGTACCACAATGTATGCAAGATGCATTGGTGGCCAGGAACGAAAAGTGATGTTGTCGAGTTTGTAGCAAGGTGTTTGTTGTGTCAACAAGTGAAGGTGGAACACCAGAAACCGGCAGGTTTACTCCAACCCCTACCCATACCAACTTGAAAGTGGGAACATGTAACTATGGACCTTGTTACGGGTCTACCTAGAACTCGGAGGAAGTATGACGCGATTTGGGTAATCGTGGATAGACTCACCAAGTCATCACATTTCTTGGCCATTAGCTCGACTACTCCTTTGAACGAATTGGTAGAATTATTTTTTAAGGAGATAGTGAGACTCCATGGAACCCCAGTAAGTATCACTTTAGATAGGGACTCTAGGTTGACATCTCGATTTTGGAAGCAGGTACAGGAGTCATTGAGTTCTCAGATACAGTTTAGCACGACATATCATCCGCACACTGATGGACAGTCAGAACGAACGATCCAAGATGTATCGTATACTCCGATGAGTGAGCCTCTGATAAAATCATTCTTTTGATCTCAAGATCCGTAGGAACGCATACTTTGCCTCTAAACCTCAACAACCCATCAGCACTTTGCTTAAAATTAATACCCACACCTGTCTGTATCTGCCTCAGCTAATCGATGCACCGTCGATCGCTCCGCTAGGCTTGCCGAATACGGCCAATCAATTCTGGCTCCAGTCTCAAACTAGCCATGATCTCAAGTCTCTCAGATCTAGGTGGGGTTACATCTAAACTGAGGTTCGCAAAGTGTTCTAACAATTCATGTTCTTGTATCATCATATAAGACACCAACCCAAGGTTCTTTCTACTCAAAGTATCGGTAACTACATTTGCCTTACTCGGGTGGTACATGATTTCACAAATTGTCCTTCAGGAGTTCAATCCATCTCTTCTGTCTCATATTCAGCTCTTTCTGTGAGAACAGGTACTTAAGGCTCTTATGATCTGTGAATACTTAAAATTTCTCACCATAGAGATAGTGGAGTCATATTTTCAAAGCAAATACTACAACCGCCAACTTCAAATCGTGTGTCGGGTAGTTCCTCTCATGATCTTTCAATTGTCTAGATCCATAGGTAACTACCTTCCCATCCTACATAAGCACATAGCCCAATGCCTGGTGTGATGCATCTGTATACACCGAGAATCCTCCTAAGCTGGTACGAATGGTGAGAACTGGAGCAGTCGTCAATCGACGCTTAAGCTTCTCAAAACTCCTCTCACATGCCTCATCCCATACAAACTTAACATCTTTTCACGTGAGACGTGTCAATGGAGCAGCTAGTCTGGAGAAACCCTCTACAAATATCCGATAATATCCTTCTAATCCCAAGAAACTTCTGATCTCAGTAACTGTCTTGGGTTGTTCCCACTATATAACTGCCTCTATCTTGGATGGATCCACTGATACCCCATCCTTTGACATAACACACCCTAGAAATGAGATCTGTTCTAACCAAAAGTTATACTTGCTGAGTTTGGCGTACAATTCTCTCTCTCTGAGGGTTTGTAGAACTATCCTCAAATGCTCCCTAGACTTAGAATAAACCAAAATGTCATATATGAAAACAATCACAAACTTGTCCAGGTATGGCTTGAATATATCATTCATCAATGCCATAAATGCTACAAGAGCATTCATCAATCCGAATGGCATCACCAAGAACTCGTAGTGGCTATAATGGGTACGAAATGCTATCTTGGGTACATCTCCACTCTTGATCCTCAACTGATGATACCCTGACCGCAGATCTATCTTAGAAAATACTTCGGCTCCCTAGAGCTGATCCAACAAATCATCGATTCTTGGAAGGGGGTACTTGTTCTTAATGGTGGCCTTATTCAACAACCTGTAATCTATACACAGTTGGAGGCTTCCATCCTTCTTCCTTACAAATAGAACAAGTGCTCCCTAAGGTGAGACACTCGGTCTAATAAACCCCTTCTCCAGCAACTCTTGCAGCTGTCTCTTCAGCTTTTCCAATTCTATCAGAGCCATTCTATAGGGTGGTTTCAATATCGACTCTGTACCAGGCACTAACTCTATGTAAAATTCCGTTTCCCTTTCAGGTGGTAGTCTTGGTAATTCATCGGAAAAGACATCAGGGTAATCCGTAATTATGGGTATGTCTCTCAATTCCGGGCGTGCCTCATCTATATTAACCACGTATCCTATGAACCCTTCACATTATCCTCTCCATCGTTAGTAACATAAACCATCACTCTACATTCAACATTTATCATAAACAATAAATTTATCTCTTAAGCAATATGCATTAAAAATCATACTCTTTTATTTACAACAACCATACTATTTTCATATCATTTCCTTTCATCAAAGTTTACAATAATATTGCCTAATCCTGAAAACATCAATGTTTTGGCATGACAATCCATAACAACTCGATTGGTAGCCACCACTCCATTCCCAATATTACATCAAAATCACTCATATTCAACAAGATTAAATTGGCGGCTATCATTTCCTTTCCTTCTATCTTTAACTTACAATCTCTACATACATGCTCAGTCAATTGACTATCATTCATGGGTGTGGAAATCATCAACATCTTATCCAACAATGTTGGTTTCACATACTTCCACAATTTATGTGCAAAGGAAGGTGATATGAAAGAATGCGTGGCACCAGGATCAAATAATACCAATGCATCTAAATCAAAGATTCAGATGGTACCTTTAATCACATCCGTTGAAGCATCTACGGTGTCCTGGTCCAGTGCGTGTACTCTTCCTCTGCTAACACCCGCAGCCTGTTTCCCTTTTTCCTCATCTGTAATCCTCCTCCTCGGGGCTATTGTCTCAACTGGAGCTCCCTCAAGCTCCTTGCCCTTCTGTGGGGCAACTCCATCTTCTCGGGATAATACTTAGCTATATGTCCTGGTCTCTCGCATCTAAAACACACCATAGGGGTCATCGGACAGGGCCTAGTCCCATGAAATCTCCCAAATCTCTTACACTGATCAGTAGTAGGTCGTGGTCCTCCAATAGTCATACCCCTCGGTGCAGTCAAGGCTGGGTATATGGGAGGTCTAGTAGCTCTCTCCTGCACCTCCTCAATCTTAGGCCTATTCTCGAAAAACCTTTGGCCTCCTCTCTTGGCCACTCTATCAAACCCGGATCTCTTTCGGTCATTGTCCTTCCTGACACTAATCCTCCCAAGCTCGGAGGCATTTCGCTATAAGTCTTGCTCACACAGCTGAGCCTTATGTACTGCTTCCTCATAAGTCTGAATATCAAATGGGGCTAACATAGTTCAGATGGCCAATCTCAATCCATCCATGAACTTCTGTATCTTTCGGGTCTCACTACCTATTGTGTCTAGGTCGTATCTCCCCAAGGACATAAACTTGGACTCATACTCGTCCATAGTGCGGTTCCCTTGAACCAGATTCATAAATTCCATCTGCAATTTCCTCTATGCAGTGGCTAGGATATACTGTCTCCTAAAGGCCTCTAGAAATATCTCCCATGAGATCTCAGAGTGTCTGGCCCTCAAAAAAACCTCGGTGGACCTCCACCAATGCTCGGCCTCACCTTTCAACATAAACACGACAAAGACTACCTTCTCAGCTGAAGTGCATCAAAAAAACATATACAGTTTCTCCATCTCATACACCAAATCCTCCGTAACCACTAGGTCCTTCACCCCTCTAAACACTAGGGGTTTCAGCGCTTGAAACTCTCGCAACCTGCTTAAGTCACAGTCATACCCCAAATCACTATCGCTCTGCTGTGGAGCGATGGGAGAATCTGTATCCTGTACTAGAGGTGCTATAGCAATAGCAATCTCTATAGTCTGAGTCTCTCCGCCTCTGCAGCTGCCTGTTCACTAGTAGGCTGTGATGTGGGACCTCGTCTATCACCGACGCCCAAGGCCTACGTGACTATCTCCACCAAATTCTCAATACTCCGCTCTAACCTAGCGAAGTGAGCCTCAGTATCCTTTGCTCTCCCAACAAGGTTCTGTGGAGCCTCCTCAGTCTGTGGCTCCGCACGGCTCTTAGGCCTACCTCTACGACCTCTAGCACGTGCTCTCGCCCCTCTACCTTTACGTGTAACTGGCATAGTGCCTAACTTCCTGTATTATAATAATTTATTAAGCTCGATCCATCATGGTATACACAGTTATATCTAAACAAAAGCACAGTACTATGGGGATGTACTTTCCTACGTTTTATTAGTGACTCACATCAGGCCAACACGGCTCTGATACCAATCTCTGTCACGACCGAATTCCCTTCTCTTTAACCAAAACATCACTAAAAAAATATCGTAAATTTCTTTCCTTACCCGATCGTGAACGATCTTACCACCACACTGTTGGGCTATGAGTCAATAATAAACATCACATCTCATTCATTCTCAGTTAAATAAAGCGATGCCATACATTTGAAAGTTACTCATTAACTTATACAAAACATGGTTTACTGACATCTACATCCCCCATAATTACATTTCAATTAACTACTGTGCTTTTACATTGTTTAGATACAAAAAGAAATCACTGTGTATATACCTCTCGTCGTTGGAAGCAGCGGGTGTCCAAAAACACAATGCCTCAGTCCTCACTGGCTACTATGCACGCTCTATAGGGGAAATAGAGGGGGATGAGCAACCACACGCTCAGTAAGGCAATAATGCAAGCATAGTAGATAACTACTCTATCTACATGCTGATAGTGTTATGCATAAATCGTTCATAGTAGGAGCATGAGGAAGTAAAACTATGCCATATGAGTATACATATATATCATGTATCAAAATCATGTACATTGGCATATAAAACATGGTAAAAACATCATGTATAAATCATCTAATGCTCAATCTCATTTAAATTCATAAAAAGGGCAATTCATTAAGAAACCTCCTTTTTAAACCCATATCATAAAACTCTTTCTCAAACACATACAATCTCATCAAATCAAATCAATTCACAATCACAACCTCATTTTCATTTTACAAATCAATTCCACGAGGCTCGACCCCTCTTTCGGGTCTACCTTGCACAATCATAATTACACATATGTATAAAAACCAGGTCACTATATCTCAAGTGACTATGTGGACCAACTACATCATAAATCATCCCAAACCACACGCATCCAGGTGTACGGGGGTATCGTGCTGGCATGGAGATTATCCCTCGCCAGACTTCCTCATCACATAATCATCATGCGTTACATTGTACTCCGTGTGATATACATGGTACAGCGTACTCCGCGGACTCATATTGTAATTGGGGGTGCCATTCCTGGGTCTTACCTACCCCATACCAAGAGTTTTCCATATCCGTGAAGGAGAGCCTCCCTACCGAACAGAGCCTCCCCGCCTCTCGAGGGCTTAAGGATGTTGGCTTAAGGATCCTTCTGTAAGAGAGCCTCCCCACCGAACAGAGCCTCCCCGCCTAACAGAGCCTCCCCGCCTCTTTGGGCTTAAGGATGTTTGCTTAAGGATGTAGAGCTTAAGGATCTTACCATAAGAGAGCCTCCCCACCGAACAGAGCCTCCCCGCATAACAGAGCCTCCCTGCTTCATCGGGCTTAAGGATCTTATCAACTTTCACAACCTTATACGTATCACAATGTGCAAACTTGTGCGAGCAAAGCTCTAGCACGACTCATGCATCCTATCATAAAGAGATCGCATACAAGCATAGCTCTAGTACGATCATACTCATAAGATAAACCACTCAAAAGCCACGTACGAGCAGAAGCTCCAGTACGATTTATAAACATCATCATAGTTTCCAAATCAATGTGCGAGCTAAGCTCCAGCACGTTTCATATAAATGAAAACATCAATACATGGTGCAAGCTAGGCTCCAGCACGATTTAATTCACATAAACATGATAGGCAGCTCATAAGCTTTCAAAACTAATCTCAAAACATATTTGGCACTTCCCATATGCTATCACAAACATCAAACCACAATAGCCAACCTATCTATCAACTCGTTTAAAACCAAACACATGTTTTATGAAAGCATTCAAAACACTTGATTTATGCAATTATTAGCCTTACTATCCCTTTTATTTACAATACCATTTGAACCACCAAATCTCATACAATTATTCATAGTCACATCCATACATCGTCAAAATACATTTCTATAAATCCATGCACATTTTCAAAGCCCTATATACCCACAAAATACGAGCAGCTACCTCTATATACCTACAGAATTCCCTTACCTGGAATCGCGATGCGTGATTCCACTTCCTTAAAGCTGCTACTCGTACCACTCGATTCGTTTCCAACGGACTCTTCGAGACTGCACAAAATCGTATTTCGCATTATATTTGATCCATATAATATGACATCATGCGTTCACTATTGTCAATTCGACCTATAGTTTCTAGTGACGCTCTTAAGGCCTCGTTTCATTACTCTACTCATATTTCAAGTCTATGGATTCTTTTTATGCCTATTAATTCATTCTAAATGAATATCAAATTGACATTAAGCTGATAGTGTTCATATTTCATGAATTCCCTCACTATGGCATTTATCAAGCATTTACATACTCTTTTTCATAATTTCACTTAAACCCACAATGTATTTCCATTTAACCATCTAAAATCATACACATTACCTCAATAACAACTTTAGCATGCCAATAAATCATAAACTCATTCATCCCATATCTTCTCACAATATACCTATACTAGGTTTTCTAGTTTGCACTAATTCCACCACATCTCTAGATAATTTATCCATCAATACACATCCAGCCCAACTCCAAAATCACTTAAATAAATAATGTACTTGGATTGGAGTATTAGAAACTTACCAAATCTGATTTCTCTTCTTGCTCTAAGTGTCAATGCCCTTAGCTCATTCAATACCAACAATGGGATTTTGGGTTCCAACTATGTTGTTCTCTTCCTCAAGATGAACAACTTAATGTCTAATGGCCTTCCCTCAAATCTTATTGGAAATGATTAATTTTGGAGAGAGAAAGTTAGGTTTTTGGGTTAGAAATGGAAGATTGGTGTTTTTCCCGAAATGTTTTGATTTTCAGCACTCCTTTTATAGAAATCCTTGAGGAGATCGATCTGGTCCAAGAGGAGATCGATCTGGTCTAAAAGTAGCAGTACTTATGGAGATTGATCTCATCAAGCAATTTCTATAAAATAGGGTTGTTGAACTGCAATTCACGGGAGAAACATTAAAATCTTTCAATTTTTGAAACTAAGTGACCTAGCTTCTTGCTCTCTAAACTATCAATACTCTCCATTAAGATTTGAGAAAAGTTGATTACATCAAAGTTATTCATAGAGTGGAGAAGAACAACACTGTTGGAAACGAGAGGTAGAATTGTTGAATCGAAGGAGGAAAGGAGTCCTTCCTCAAAGTTGTGAAAAAAGAGAAAAGCTGAGATTGGTAAGGTTTCAATGCATCAATCTCATATATGTTGATCTATATACTTGTATGAGTTGATTGGTATATAGATTTATGGTTGAAACATCTTAGTTCATGCCTAACCTTCCATGACCTATAAATGGTCTAATGTGTCAAAATGAGTGAAAGGATTACTAGGCAAGGATTAAATGATGAACTAGTATGTATTGATGTTATTGAGCATGTATATATGCTTGTATAGCAGTTTGATGAAGTTCATATACTAGAAACAATAATGACTGAAAGTGAGTATATTAGGTATTCGGTGAAATGCCACAATTAAATGAAAATAATAAATTTGAGGTATTGTAAACTTAATACCAGTTTAATACGAATCAATAGACTCGAGAAGTTTGAGAGATTCTCAAAAACGAGTTATATTCTCGAAATGGACTTATGAAAGAGTAAGGTCCAATAATGATATAACGAGGCCAAATGAGATATAGATGGCCCGATGCATTGATTTGAATATCATGCAAGTGAAATGAAGCATACTGATGTGTGTAGTATACGATTTCAGCCCCAGAGGATATAATTGGAGTCGATAGGATGGATCACGAGAAGTGAAAATTGAAGGAAAGCAATCGAAGCGCGATTCGAGGTAAGAGACTTATACGAGCTATTAGAGTAGCTATAAGTATGTTTTCCTACTTGTTGTGTGCGAATGGATGTGATGAGTATATAGATATTGATATATCTAGGTGGAAAGAGGTTTTACAAACGTTTTGAGAAAGAATAAGAATAGACGGGCTCTCGATTTAACCAATTGTATGAAATGTTTCTATTGAGTGATTCAGGGGAGATTTTGCCATCTCACTCATGACAGTACATGGAGCCCCTTCTATTTCTTTTGTGTGAAATCGTGCTAGAGCTTGAGTGGCAACGGTAGATTGACTAGCCTTGCTCGCACTTTAGTTTTAAAGGGATTTGAGAAAAAATGAAAAGAGTGTTTGATGCCTCGGGTGATGCTGTGTGTTCTACTCGTGATGCTCGCACTAGATTTTTAGGAATCATGCTAGAGCCTTTGAGTATTACTGTGTGTCTTGCTCTGACTATACTCACATGTAATTTCCTAGTAATACTGTGCTTGATGCCTCAGGTGTGTTGTGTGTCTTACTCTGAGTTGCTCGCACGAGGTTTTCATGATTATGCTGTGTGTTGAGTAAAAATGTGTTAGAGCCGTCATGTATTGCTCTGTGTCTTGCATTGACCTGTTCACACGTGGTTTATGCATATGATGTAATGAGTACAAAACCGTGCTAGAGCCGTTGTGTACTACTGTGTGTCATGCACTGACCTGCTTGCACGAGATTTTGAGACACTGAAAATGGGGAATAAGGATCCATGTGAGCACGATGTATTGTGAGCGTTAGCGATAAGGGGTATGATGTGCCGTGATTTGAGTATGAGCTGAAGGGATGGTTGATCCGCCTCCCCAAGCGTAGGGTTCCTGCACACCTGATCAGTGTTGCCTGTAATTCGACTATGGCCATAAGTCCGATATTTATCTGTGTGATACGACATTGTCACTACTATGTGAGGTGACATATGTCTCCCCTGCTGTGTGTCTGGGGATATGATAACCTAAGACTATGTTTCATGTATATTAAATTGTTGTGTGCAAAGTGATTTCTAAATACGTACTCTATACTTTTAAAGAAAACCTGTGTGATTCTGTGTGAATATGCATATACCCATCTAGTGAATTAATAATTTTGCATTGATGGAAGTTGTTTTAAAAAGAATGCATATGTTTATAAGAAAAATGAATGTGTGTATTCTAGCATGTAAATAGTGTAGTTATCTACCTACTTTCTATCACGACCCAAATTACCTAAAAATCACAACAAATTTTTTTGTTTGTTATTTAATATTTAATTCTTACCTTCCTCTCATCGTGACCATCCTACTAACAGTTGGGCTATGATTCGGTGTTAGTCCCCTCTCACCTATTTACCATTTCATTTCCATATTCAAATTCACACATCAGGATTTACTATCATTTGACTTTAACTAAATACATTCACAATGGTATTTACATAACCTTACATCCCCGACATCATATACGTATACAGAACTGTGCATTTACATATTTAGATACAAAACTATACAAATGTGTATACCTGACTCTCAATGGGAGGCAGCGGATACCAATAATGTAAGTCCTCAACCGCTCACTAACTAATGCGAGTGCTCTGAAAAAAAGGGGAAAATAAGGGGGTGAGTAAACCACGTGCTCAGTAAGGAAATCATGCAAGTAAGTAGATAGCTTCACTATCTACATGCTCATAATGCCATGCCCTTAAATCCATTTCCTTTTGTTTAAATCCCACGCACCAAATCATGCATACATCAATACCATAGTCTATAAAAACTATTCGTGCATATAGAAATCATGCAACTCATGCATCAATGGTATTTTAGGTAAAATCATAATTCGCATGAAGTAAATCAAGATCATGCATTATTTCATGTCATGTAAAACAAATCATGAGAGATAATTCTTTTAATGAATTTGTAATTTAAAGCATGGAAAACTCTTCATGCTACTGCATTTAAATCACTTCATTAAAGCTCAGTATAAAATAACCCCTCCGGGTTAATCATCTCATAAAAATTTCGTTATAAAATTTTGTTATAAAATCACCATTCTTTTAGGGCCACATGTCATAAAATCCTCTGAAAAATCTATCATCATAGTAAAAAATCACATCTCAATGAAAATAACAAAATCGGGGGGCTTGACCCCTCCCTCGAGTCTACCCTGATTTATCGAGACCAAAAGTTATATCATGTGAGAAATGCAGGTGACTATATCTGTAACATCGAGGACTATGGCCATATCGTAGTGATCCCTTGCTACACGGTACCTAGTGTGCGGGGTATCACACTTGAAACGGGAGGTGGTTCAGTCCTGCCGCTAGAATAACATAAATACCAAGATTGTGAGGGTAAGGCTTACAGCCTCATGGCTAATGCCACTCCAGTCTAACAATCCTCATGGTACAGCATACTCCGCGTGACAACACGGTACAATGTATTTCGTGAACCCAAATGATAGTCTGGGGGTGCCAACCGTAGGTATTATCCACCCAACCTATGTCTCAGTATGCACGTGTGGGCATATCATCTCACTGTGACACACAGTCTACAGGAGGCTCCAACACGTCTATATGCATATCATATAAATCCCTGTGCGAGCAAAGCTCCAGCACGACTTCATGCATATTCATAAAATCTGAAAACCTCGAGCGAGCGAAGTTCCAACACGTTTTCATAAAAATCAGTAAAATTTGTGTATGAGCAGCACTCCAGTATAACTTTGAAAGAGTTATAAATCCATATAAAATCACGTGTAAGCAATGCTCCATCACGACATCATGCATAAATCATTCAAAACTTTGTATGAGAAATGTTCCAGCACGAATAAATGCTCAAATAAATCAAAACTTCATGCGACCAACGCTCCAGCATGGTTTCATGCATAAAAAAAAATCAAATCTCATGCGAGTTACACTCTAGCACGGCTTTTATGCAATTAAATCGATTAAATTACGTATGAGCAAGGCTCCAGTACGGCTTTTATGCAATTATCATATCAAAATAGGATGCGAGCTAAGCTCCAGCACCTTTCATGCATGTCAAATCATTAAAACTAGTGCGAGCAATCGCTCTAGCACCTTTTTATGCATATTAAGTCAAAATAGGGTGCGAGCTAGGCTCTAGCACCTCTCATGCTTTTCACATTAGTAAAAATTAGTGCGAGCAACCGCTCTAGCACAGTTTATGCATATGATGTCATACAAATCGGTGCGAACAATCGTGCCAGCACCTTTTATGCACACTCACAAACTCAAATATAGTGCGAGTAAGTCTTCAGCACCATCTATTTCCATATAAACTTGATAGTTGGCCCATTTTCCAAAGAAATTTCATTTAAATGTAAATAACACTTATGTAGCGTTATCTTGTGAAATTTATGCAATTACTAGCCAATCTACCAATTTGCTTTACTAAAAGTTCACGAAAATCTTCTAAATCATGCATGTCATGCTTTCACCATCCTTAGGTGAATTTTTCCTCAGTAGGGGTAAAATAGTCTTTTACCTATCTCAGGTCCTTAAAATTTTTAATCCATTTCTAGGATCTTTATACAGTTTCAGTGTATGTAAAAGCTATGAAAAATATGCGTAGTTACCTCTAGCTACTCGTAAAATTCCCTTACCTCATTTTTCTATACAGTCTGACCTTTCCACTGATTTCTCGTCACGCAGTCCGATTTAATATCAATCCAATCTCCGAAACTGCGTATAAATATTCATCAGGTAAAATACAATATAATTAATTGTATTTCATATTTTTTGGGCATAATTTAAATCATTGGGCCCGTTTACCCCTATTGGGCTCGGTTGCACCATAATGGTCCTTAACTGGCCTTAAGCCCATTTTCCACTTACTATTCACATTATGGAGGCCTATTGGGCTCATTGGACCCATCAATATTTATTGAGCCTCCTTCTAAACCCTCGGATAGCTTAATTAACTATTTACGACAATTTATCTCAATTTTCATAATTTAATTCATTTTATAAGGAATTAATCCGTAATTTATGCGGTAAATTTCTACCCCGCAAAACTATGCAAATTATCGTAAATAAGGGTTACTTACCCGAGATTCCATAATAGTACACAAATCGAGGCTGACTCAAGCTCTCGTTTGACGTCAGTTGTCGAGCTACACAATTACATATTTTTCCATGTCAATTTTCAGTCGAATATTAATCAACTTAAATACTCCAAAATTTAACTAGGTCAATTTCGACCGCTTACCGGCTTACACGTAGCTCTATTACATCACTCGAATTCTCTCCAATTTTTCCTCTTTTTCTTTTTCCCTTTTTTCTTTTCTTTCTTTTCTTTCTTTTTTGGCTGAACCGGTTTGGTTTGATTCAGCCCGGTTCAGACTGGTTCAGTTCAGTCGGTTCAGTCCAGTTCAATTTCCTCCTTCGGCGTTTGGAGCATCACCGATCAGTTCTTCATCGGCTTCCTTTTCCAAATGCTTCCAGATCAATCTCTCATCCTATGAGATCGATTTGACCTTCATATTTTCTAGATTTTTTACAGTTTTTCTGCAATAACTTCACCCAAAACACCTTAAATTTGCTGCCGTAGTCATTTTCTCATTCAATCATTCTTGAGACTCAAGAATGGCATCCATTTACACTTTGTACACATGAAAATTTATGTGTAATTCTTACATGACCAAATATATACAATATATAACTAAATGGAAGTGCCTAACTTATGCAAATCTTCATTCCATTACTACACTACTCATTTCCCATTTCACTTACATCCATCATATGTTTAAGTCCATTTCTTCATATTCATACTTAATGTAACTTGTACGTACAATCACCATCTATCATTACAAGTGTGTACATTTAACTTGTGGACTTTATATCACATATGCTTCACATTACTAGTACACCATCGTACTTATGAATTCATTTACATATGTTCAAGGTTAAACCTATATGGGGTCTCACATAACGGTTACGAAAATCATTTTGGGCACATTCACATTCCGAATTCGTAATAGATGTTACCCAGACTTCAAATCGATCTCTAGAAAGATCTGATGAACTTTTATCCAATCACTCCTATAATTGGTTCTTTAGTCCTTCCAGTTTCACTATTACCATTTTATACCGTGGTTAGAATATTGGCTCCTTACCAGGTACCAAATCAATACAAAACTCCATTCCTTTAACGGGTGGTAACCCTGGTAGATTATCCGGGAAGATATCAGGAAACTCCCTGACCATAAGGATATCTGTTAACTCTGGATGTGCCTTATCCATACCAACCATACAAGCGAGAAAACATTCACATCATTACTCATTTTGTGAGTACAATCATTTACTCCTTTAATTTCAATCGCTACTCTTTTTTCATTAGTTGTCAAAACTTATCGTATACTTTTCAGGGGTAAGAACATCAATTAGGATAGAAATCTGAACATCATAGTTTGTAGCTGACTCAATCTATTCTCAAATATTACTTCAAAATTATTCATATTCCATTGAATAAAATCGATTGATATATCATTTTTCCTCCATTTTCAACTTACAATCCCTATACCCATATTCAGTTAGTGAGAATCAGCTAACTATCATCATCACCTTGCCTAAGGGTACAGACTTCACATCTTTTACTAGCTTATAAGCAAATGAAGGCAGTATGAATAAATACGTGGCACCAGGATCAATTAAAATAATTACTTCATTATTCACAACCAGTGTAGTATCTTCCACCACATTAGATGAAACATCAGCAGTGTCCTGGTCCAAGGCATACACTCACCCTCGTCCAACATCTTATTTTCGGGGTAACTACCACATATCCAACCCTGCTCAGTAATAGGTTAGGGTCCTCCAATCACAATACCCCTCGTAATTATTGAAACTGAATACACTATGGGTTACCAGTCATCTTACTCCATGACTTGATAGCTCTAATCTCTTACCAAATGGTCTCTTTCCTGCTTTGACATCTCTGTCATCCACTATTTTCTTTCTATCTCTATTTTGGCCCGTACTACCCTTCCCAACTTAGAGACAGACAACTCATTATCTTATTCACACAACTGTAGTCTGCGCACTGCCTCGGCATAGGTAGTGATATCTAACGGGGCTAATCAGACTCTAATTCAAAATCTGAGCCCTTCTATGAACTTTCAGACATCCCGACTCTTACTGTTCATATTATCGGGGTCATACCTGCCCAGGAATATAAACTGAGTTTCATACTTTTCATTCAAGCAGTTCCTCTGGGTCAGAGTAAAGAATTTTATCTGTAATTTTCTTTAAGCAGTGTTTTGGATATTCTCTCTCCGAAATACATTCAGAATGATTTCCCATGTCCATTTTGGTTGTCTAACTCTTAAGATTGGTCAAGCGGACTTCCTCCATTGTTTACGACTCGCCCTCAAATCCCATGCATACTTTGAGTAATTAGCTCCCAAAATATTCTCCACACTCCGCTCTAACCTCGCGAAGCATTTCTCAATACTATCCGATCTCTCTATCGGACTCTGTGGGGCATGCTCAACATCAGCCTCCACTTCAACCTCATTTTGAGTCTCATGTGGTGACTCAGTACGACTCTCAAGCCTCTCTCTACGGCTTCGAGCTTGTGTACTCGCCCCTCTACCATAGAGGCTATCAGTTAATTACTATATTCTTGCCTTTAAAACAAAATTCTTATCTGCAATCTCATCTCAATATACAGAATTGTATCTAAACAACGCAAAGTACATGGTGATGTAAGCTTCCTTAACCACTAACACCGACTCATATCAGGCCAACTTAGCTCTGATACCACAAACTGTCATGACCCAAATTACATAAAAATCACTACAAATTTTTTCGTTTGTTATTTAATATTTAATTCTTACCTTTCTCTCATCGTGACCATCCTGCTAACAGTTGGGCTATGATTCGGTGTTAGTCCCCTTTCACCTATTTACCATTTCATTTCCATATTCAAATTCACACATCAGGATTTACTATCATTTGACTTTAACTAAATACATTCACAATGGTATTTACAAAACCTTACATCCTCGACATCATATACATTTACAGTACTGTGCATTTACATATTTAGATACAAACTATACAAATGTGTATACTTGACTCTCAATGGGACGCAGCGGATGCCAAGAATCCAAGTCCTCAGCCTCTCACCAACTACTGCGAGTGCTCTGAAAAAAAGTGGATAATAAGGGGGTGAGTAAACCACGAGCTTAGTATGGTAATCATGCAAGTAAGTAGATAGCTGCACTATCTACATGCTCATAATGCCATGCCCTTAAATCCATTTCTTTTCGTTTAAATCTCATGCACGAAATCATGCATACATCAATGCCATAGTTTATAAAAACTATTCGTGCATATAGAAATCATGCAACTCATATATCAATGGCATTTCATGTAAAATCATAATTCATATGAAGTAAATCAAAACATGCATTGTTTCATGTCATGTTAAACAAATCATGACAGATAATTCTTTTCATGAATTTGTAATTTAAGGCATGGAAAACTCCTCATGCTACTGCATTTAAATCACTTCATTAAAGCTCAGTATAAAATAACCCCTCTGGGTCAATATCTCATAAAAATTTTGTTATAAAATTCTGTTCTAAAATCACCATTCTTTTAGGGTCACATGTCATAAAATCCTCTGAAAAATCTATCATCATAGTAGAAAATCACATCTCAGTGAAAATCACGAAATCGGGGGGCCTGACCCTTCCCTCGGGTCTACCCTGGTCTATCCAGACAAAAAGTTATATCATGTGAGACATGTAGTTGACTATATCAGTAACATCGAGGACTATGGCCATATCCTAGTGATCCCTGGTTACACGGTACCTAGTGTGCGGGGTATCACACCTGAAACGGGAGGTGGGTCAGTCCTGCCGTCAGAACAACATAAATACCAAGATTGTGAGGGTAATGCTTATAGCCTCGTGGGTAATGCCACTCCACTCCAACAATCCCCACAGTACAACGTACTCTGCGTGACATACATGGTACAACGTACTCCGTGAACCCAAATCATAGTCAGGGGGTGCCTACCGTAGGTCTTATCCACCCAACCTATGTCTCAGTATTCATGTGTGGGCATATCATCTCATTGTGACACAGTCTACATGAGGCTCCAACACGGCTATATACATGTCAGATAAATCCCTGTTCGAGTAAAGGTCCAGCACGACTCCATGCATATTCATGATATCTAAAAACCTCGTGCAAGCGAAGCTCCAACACGTTTTCATAAAAATCAGTAAAATCTGCGTACGAGCAACACTACAATATGACTTTAAAAGATTTATAAATCCATATAAAATCACGTGCGAGCAAGCTCTCAGACGGTTTATGCATAAAATCCATCAAAGCCTCGTGCGAGCAATGCTCCAGCACTTCATCATCCATAAATCATTCAAAACTTTGTATGAGAAATGTTCCAGCATGAATAAATGCTCAAGTAAATCAAAACTTCGTATGAGCAACTCTCCAACACGGTTTCATGCATAAAAAGATCAAATCTCGTATGAGTTACACTCTAGCATAACTTTTATGCAATTAAATCGATTAAATTGCGTACGAGCAAGGCTCTAGTACGACTTTTATGCAATTATCATATCAAAACAGGATGCGAGCTAAGCTCCAACACCTCTCATGCATGTTAAATCATTAAAACTAGTGCCAAAAATCGCTCTAGCACCTTTTTATGCATATCAAGTCAAAACAGGGTGCGAGCTATGCTCCAGCACCTCTCATGCATTTCACAATAGTAAAAATCAGTGCGAGCAACCGTTCTAGCACATTTTATGCATATGATGTCACAGAAATCAGTGTGAGTAATCACGCCAACACTTTTATGCACACTCACAAACTCAAATACAGTGTGAGTAAGTCTCCAGCACCATCTGTTTCCATATAAACTTGATAGTTAGCCCATTTTCTAACGAAATTTCATTTAAATCTAAATAACACTTACGTAGTGTTATCTTAAGAAATTTATGCAATTACTAGCCAATCTACCAATTTACTTTACTAAAAGTTCACAAAAATATTCCAAATCATGCATGTCATGCTTTCACCATCCTTAGGTGAATTTTCCCTCAGTATGGGTAAAATAGTCTTTTACCTATCCCAGGTCCTTAAAATTTTTAATCCATTTCTAGGATCTTTATATAGTTTCAGTGTATGTAAAAGCTGTTAAAAATACACGTAGCTACCTCTAGCCACTCACAAAATTCCTTTACCTCATTTTTCAGTACAGTCTGACCTTTCCACAATTAAATTGATTTTATACGGAATTAATCCATAATTTATGCGGTAAATTTCTAACACGCATAACTATTCAAATTGTCGTAAATAAGGGTTACTTACCCGAGATTCCATGATAGTACACAAATCGAGGCTGACTCGAGCTATCGTTTGACGTCAATTGTCGAGCTACACAATTACATATTTTTCGGGTCAATTTTCAGTTGAATATTAATCATCTTAAATATTCAAAAATTTAACTCAGTCAATTCGACCGCTTACCGGCTTACCCGTAGCTCGATTTCATCATTAGAATTTTCTCCAGTTTTTCCTCTTTTTCTTTTTCCCTTTTTTATTTTCTTTCTTTTCTTTCTTCTCTAGCTGAACCGATTCGGTCCGGTTCAACCCGATTCGGTTCAGCCAATTCGGTCCAATTCGATTTCCTCCTTTACCATTCGGAGCATCGCTGATCGATTCTTCCTCGGCTTCCTGTTCTAGATGGTCCATTTGGCCATGCGAAGTATGGATCTGGTGTCGGTTTCACCAAGAGTGACCAAAAAGTGGTCGGTCCGACCTCTTCTCTCCTCGATTTTGCTACCGATTCTTTATTCACCATTTTCGACGCCGTCCGTTGGTTTCTCCGATCGTGTCCACCACCAATCGACGCTTCATCTCGAGGGGAACCTTTAACTGGCCTCGGGGTGGGTCGAATCGGCATCGATGGCCACCGATTCCCTCTTCTCTCTTTCAATCTCCCCTCTGTTGATCTCCTCTTTTCGCCGACGTCGGCGTGCGTCGCGGCTTCTGGTGGGTCTCTCGGTGTCAGACTCCTATCAATGGTGGTCACCTGCCCCTCCGTCTCGCCAGTGAGGGAAACCGACTCCCTCGGCTTTTATCTATCTTTGCCTTTCCAAAAATCGCGTTTTGTAATTTCTGCTTTCTTTTTTTTTTGTAATTTATTTTATTATTATTTTATTCATTAAAATATTATAAAAATCTGAAAATATCTAAAAAAATCTTATTTAATTCATTTAATCAATAAATGAATTTATCTATCTTATTTCGTCTTTCTGATATATTTTTCCAATATTTTCGAGATAATTTCCTGAGGTGAAAATTTCGGTTTATTCCAATAAATTCATATCTTAATCAATTGGACTCAAAATTCAATATTTTCCTCGTTATTGATCAAGATTTCTCAATTTCATATTTTTAATGAAATTTTCTTGTCAAATTAATATTGAATTTTAGTCTTTTGACTGTTTTACCCTTTAACGTGTTCGAGACCAATTTAGACCGACTTCCCTTCACGAAATCTCACTCATTTCATGTTTTAAATCCTTATCTCTAGTCTGAATGGTCCGATTCCTATTCATTTAATTTGTGGCCATTTCAATCCTTCATTCGATCTTTAAATGCATTCGAAAATTTTTATTCATTCCATTTACATTTTTCATTCACATAAAACTCTACTTATGATTCAATTTACATAATTCCATGTTTACATCACATGACTCATAAGGAATTTTGATAAAAAGTCGGGTCTTACACTTTCAAATTTTCCTTACTGAGCATGCTAGTTCACCCCCATATTTCCTCCTCCACAGATACTATGCAGTAGTGAGTACACTGCAGTCGTCCTTGCTATCGTGTTTTTCTTCGGTCATCCAGCAGTATAGAGAGGTATACACTCTAGATGAAAAATTTTGTATCTTGTAAATTAATGCACAGTAAAGTTTGTATTTTGTATTTTAGGGGATGTATATAATAGAAACTGATGTACACGCTTCCGCACATATATATAAAAGTTTCGGTTTCTATTCTACTTCATTTGTATAACTTTATTTAACTGAAATGGATAAGATATGAATTGGATGTTGACTAACAGCCTAACTGTAAGTGGTAGGGTACAGGTCACGGACAGAGAGAGATAGGGTCGTGACAGTCCTATCCATATAGACTTAAGCATTCCTGAAACAACTTCAAGCGAGAATTGAAAAATAATACTTGTTAGCCTAGCTCGAAGCGTCTCTCCTTTATTTTCTTATCATGTCATTGCTTAGTCTTTTCCTTGTAGAGCTTGGCATTCTCATATGCCTGTAACCTAAACTCATCTAACTTGTTAAGCTGTAGCAGCCTCTTCTCTCCCGCTGCATCTACATTGATATTCAGGTTCTTAAGGGCCCAGTAGGCCTTATGCTCAAGCTCCACTGGCAAATGACAGGCCTTGCCATAAACAAGCTGATAAAGGGACATCCCTATAGGTGTTTTGAAGGCTGTCCTATAGGCCCAAAGTGCATAATCTAACCTAATGGACCAATCCTTCCTACTTGAATTCATTGTCTTCTCTAATATCCTCTTAATCTCCTTATTCGATAACTCTACCTGACCACTAGTTTGTGGGTGATAAGCAGTGGCTACCTTATGCTTTACCCCATATTTCTTTACAAGCCCATGAAAACTCATGTTGCAAAAATGGGGTCCCCCATCACTAATGATGGCTCTGGGTGTGCCAAATCTCGTAAAAATATTCTTCTTCAAAAACCTTTATCACCATATTGGCATCATTAGTTGGTAAAGCATTACTTCAACCCATTTTGACACATAATCTATGGCTACCAAAATGTAGAGATTGCCATATGAAGGAACAAATGGTCCCATGAAGTCTATACCCTAAACATACAAAAGTTATACTTTTAAAATATTAGTCAGAGGCATCTCATTTCTCTTAGAAATATTACTTACCCTCTGACATCTATCACATTTCATCATAAAGTAGTGGGCATCCTTAAACATGTTGGGCCAGTAATATCCAAATTATAAAACCTTAGCAGCGGTCCTTTCTCCTTCAAAATACCCTCCATAATCAGAAGAATGACAATGTCTAAGTATATCCTCTACTTCTTCCATGGGAACACACCTCCTTAAAACCTGATCTTTACAATACTTGTACAGAAAGGGCTCATCCCACACATAATACTGGACATCACTCAAAAACTTCTTCTTTTGTTAGG
This sequence comes from Firmiana major, assembly GCA_033439115.1. Taxonomy (NCBI): domain Eukaryota; kingdom Viridiplantae; phylum Streptophyta; class Magnoliopsida; order Malvales; family Malvaceae; genus Firmiana; species Firmiana major. Next base: position 42,028,084 of record CM065903.1, read on the forward strand.
AAGTCAAATCTGGTGGCATCACATTGCTTACCAAATAATTCACAAAATTAGCATACCAGGGCAACCTGGAGTGCCAAAAAGCAAATAACTACTCATCAAGAAAGGACTCATTAATTAATGTACCATCTTTTTTAAGTCCACCCTCTAATCTAGATAAATGGTCAGCAACTTGATTCTCTATCCCTTTCCTATCCCTAATCTCTAAGTCAAACTCCTACAGCAGGAGGATCCATCTAATCAATCTAGGCTTTGTATCCTTCTTGGAAACTAAGTACTTAATGGCAACATGATCAGTATATACTACCACCTTAGTGCCAATGAGATAGGAGCGAAACTTATCAAAAGCAAACACTATAGCCAACAGCTCTTTCTTAGTAGTAGCATAATTTAATTGGGCTTCATTCATAGTCTTACTTGCATAATAGATAACGTAAAAGACTTTTCTTTTTCTTTGTCCAAGTACAGCCCTAACTGTATAATCACTTGCATCATACATCAGCTCAAAAGGTAAACTCCAATCTTGAGCTATGATTACAAGGGCTGTAACTAACTTCTCCTTCAAAGTCTTAAATACTTCTAAGCAACGCTCATCAAAACAGAATGCAATACCTTTTTTTTGAAGATTACACAATGGCTTTGAGATTTGAGAAAAGTCCTTTATGAACCTTCTATAAAATCTTGCATGGCCCAAAAAAAACTCATAATTCACTTAACAGAGGTAGGGGGAGGTAACTTCTCAATGATTTCTACCTTGGCCCTATCCACTTTTATCTCTCTAGCAGATATCTTGTGCCCAAGCACTATACCTTCCTTAACCATAAAGTGGCACTTCTCCCAATTAAGCACCAAATTCGTTTCTTCACATCTCTTCAAAACAAGTACCAAGTTGTGCAGACAAAGATCAAAGCTATCCCCAAATACAACAAAATCATCCATGAAGACCTCTAGAAAATCCTCCACCATATCATGAAATATGGCCATCATACAACATTGAAAGGTAACGGGTGTATTGCATGGGCCAAAAGACATCATTCTAACAGTAAATGTCCCATAGGGACAGGTGAAGGTGGTCTTTTCTTGGTCCTCTGGGGCTATAGCTATCTGATTATACCCGAAGTACCGATCCAACAGACAGTAGAACTCATGAACAGCCAATCTATCTAGCATCTGGTCAATAAAGGGTAGAGGGAAGTGGTCTTCCCTGGAGGCCTTGTTAAGTTTCATATAGTCCATACATACTCGCCAACCAGTGACAGTCCTAGTGGGTATGAGCTCATTGTTCTCGTTCTCAATCATAGTCATCCCACCTTTCTTAGGAACACATTGAACTGGGCTCACCCAGGTACTATTAGAAATGGGATATATGATCCCAGCATCCAACCACTTAATTATCTCTTTTTTGACCACTTCTTTCATCATAAGATTCAACCTACGCTGGTGCTCTACTGACCACCTATACCCTTCCTCCAACAGTATCTTGTGCATAAATATTGAGGGACTAATACCCTTAAGCTTAGAAATAGACCAGCCTATAGCTTTCTGATGCTCTCTCAAAACCTGTAGTAATTTCTTCTTTTGATCAATAGATAGAGCAGCAGACACTATCACTGGCCTAGTGGAGGACTCATCTAGATAAGCATATCTAAAGTGTGAGGCTAAGGGCTTAAGCTCTAAAGCTAGATGATCACTGGTGGATGGAGAGACATCTAAAGCTAGAGTAGATGAAGTGTCTAAAGTTTCAAACTTGGTAATCTCCACGAGGGGAGTAACCTCTAACAACTGTAAAGCCTCATAAACATCATCATCATCCTCATTATATTCCTTAAGATTAACTGATCTCACCAATGAGGCTTTAAAGGGTTAAATGGGTGTGTCTTATAGAACTCCTCAGAGATGTCTCTGTCTATAATGTCCATCCTAAAACAATCTTGAGAGTCATCAAGGAACATCAAAGATTTGAAAACATTAAATGTCACCTTCTGATTTTGAACTCTCATGGTTAATTCCCTCTTTTGCTTATCAATCAATGTCTTATCAGTAGCTAAGAAGGGTCTGCCTAGAATGATGGGGACTTCCCTGTCTTCCTTCATATCCAACATAATAAAGTCTGCAGGAAAAATGAACTTATCCACCTTAACTAGAACATCCTCAATGATTCCCTTCGGATACTTAATGGATTTGTCAGCTAACTGAAGGGTCATTGTGGTAGGCTTTGCATCTCATACTCCTAACTTTTGGTATATGGACCAAGGCATGGGATTAATACTAGCTCCTAGATTGCATAAGGCTTTACAAAAAAAACTGATCTCCTATTCTGCAAGGTATAGTAAAACTACCTGGATCTTTGAGCTTAAGGGGTAATCTCTTCTGAATGATGACACTATACTCCTTAGTAAGTGCCACTGTCTCATAATCCTCTAGTCTTCTTTTCCTCGAAAGGATATCCTTCATGAACTTCACATAACTAGGCATTTGCTTTAAAGCATCCGTGAAAGGAATGTTAATGTGACGTATCTTAAACACCTTAAGAAATTTAACAAATTGCTAATCAAGCTTTTGGTTTTGGAACCTTGAGGAAAAGGTAATAGGGATCTAATTGGAGGAAGTGTAGGGGTAGCAGATGTAGTATCAGATGAAGAGAAAGGCTGTGAAGAAGAAGATGAAGATGAAGAAGTGTCTGACTAAGTTTTCTTTGCAACCTGATCATCATGCTCCTGCTCTTTTTGAACTGCCTCTTTAGCACTTAGTGGCTATGCTACTTTGGGCTCAACAGGACTAGACCTAGCATGCAGATCATCTAACTCTCTACTGATCCTAGGGGTTATGGCCTTAACATGCTCCTTACCCCCTCTGTCTGACGGGGTTAGCTTCGGTATTACTGCGGAGGGTCCCTTGTGGACACTAACTGAGAGCACTAGCTATCTGTCCAACCTAGACTTTTAGATTCTTAATAGAGGCATCTTGACTCTGCAAGATAGTATTGAACATCTCCTCAAATGAAGGCTTCTTCTCAGCTACAGCTACTGGTCCAGATAAGTGTTAGGGCGCATAGGTGGAGGTGGTGATGGGTGATGTTAAAACTGATGTGGCTGATGGGAATGATTAGACTGATGATGTGGAAGCTATTGAGGTGTTGGTACATGAACAGGTGGAACCTGAAAACCAGGGGGCCTATAAGTCTGGGATTAGAAGACTGCCTCTAATTTTGGTTCCAAGAAAAATTAGGGTGATTCCTCCACCCTGGATTATAGGTGCTCGAAAATGGATTTTTCTATTGTCATTGAGGCAGGGCAATGTACTGAACAGACTCTAAGTTTAATGTGCACCTATAAATTGAGTATGTACCACCACACAAAGTGTATGAGATCAAGGGACTTTGGACAGCTAAAACAGGACTGGGACTATTGGCAGAACTATTTTGGGTATTAAGAGACTCTACCTTCCTTATGAGATTGGCAATTTAAGAAGTTAAGGTAGAAAGTGTATCCAACTCATAAATATCAGCAACATTCTTAGGTATCTGCCTCTCTGATGACCATTGATAATTATTAGCTGCCATCTTATCCAACAGACTATAAGCTTCTTCCTCCGTCTTACACATCAAAGCTCCTCCTATAGCAACATTGACGATGGTCCTATTTTGGCTAGTGAGTCTGTTATAGAAGGTTTGGACTTGAAGCCATAAGGGTAGTCCGTTATAGAAGGTCTTTGTATCGTTCCCATGCCTCATAAAGCGACTCAGAGTCAAATTGAAAAAATGAAGATATATCATTGCGTAGTTTAACCATTTTTTAAGGAGCAAAGAACTTGGCTAAGAACTAATGGGCTAACTCATCCCATGTGGAGATTGATCCAAGAGGTAAAGAGGTAAACTAGTGTCTCGCTCTATCTCTAAGAGAGAAAGGAAATAGCCTAAGCCTAAGTCCATTGTCCGAGAGTCCATTATGCTTGAAAGTGTTGCACAGATCTAGAAATTGCCCTAAGTGAGCATGTAGGTCATCATGGGGAAGCCCAGTAAACTAAAGCGAAGTTTGGATCATTTGGAGGATCGAAGGCTTAATCTCAAAGTTGTTTGCTGGGACAACTGGTGGCCTAATGCTAGTGTAGTAACCTCCTATAGTCGAGATAGAATAGTCTCCCACTGTCCTGATCTCTCTATTTTCAGCCATCTTGTCTTGCAGCAGAGCTACTATTTTCCTAAAGTCCATTCTGATTTTTCTAAGTGTTCTTTCTATTTTAGGATATAAAGGAAAGCAGTCAAAGCTCTTGGCTCTACGCATGCAAACATTCAAAAGCCCTAAGGAATGATTTTTTTTTTTTCTTAAGAAAGGAAATTAACTAATTTAAATTAAGGCTCTAAATATTTACAACCTAATTATGTACAAAACTAGAAGTATACCTAAGCATAATTTCACCAATATTAGTCAATGGCTAAGTGTGGCTCCCCGACAACGGTGCCAAAAACTTGGTTTCGTCCTACATAGACGTGTATACCACAAGTGCACGGATCGCACAAGTATTAAAGGGAACTGAGTCCCAGATTATCGTCCCACAGAGAAACACAATCAGTCTAACTGAGTACCAGTTAATTTTACCTTAAATATATCCTAGCAAATTAAGAATATTCAAAAAGTGATCTGTAAAGTTTAATTTGAAAATACTTGAAAACAAGGAAAAAAACACTAAAATAAAGCAAAACAGAGCAAGAATTACTCACAGAGCTCTAAGTAAAATAAAAGCGAGATTCTGCAGAAGAAAGAAAATACTAAAACTCGAATTAATTTGTGTAAATTGACTAAAGATGCAAATATAAGTATAAGAAAATATAGATTAAAAATAAATAGAGTAAAACTAGAAAATCCTAATATGAAAATAAACTTTGCATGTGTTTAATCTAATTAAAAAAGAAGGAAAAATAAAAACTCAAAATAATCTAACTTGAAGCTTAATGAAATAAAATTCTAATAAAAATTGTAAAAATCCCTAAGAATAATTTTAACCCTAAATGCCTAAATTGGTAACCCTAAATTATTTATAGCTCTAAATAATACTAAATTAATAAAATGCCTAAGTAAATAATAAAATCTATTCTAAATGATGCATGAGAAATAAAATATTTTTGGGCTTTTAAAATTTAAAATGAAAACTATCCTAAAGATGCATAATGTAACGACCCGAAACTGCTTATTTTAAGTAATTTATTGCGGAAGTATGCAAATTTTAGACTAAATATTTCAATTTTTCTTTCTATACATGTTTGTCATGTGAGTACAGTCGTATTTATTTCTAGGTATCAAAATTACCTAGTTTAGTTTAAGGTTATGAACCTAAGGTCTCAGCCTAACTTCTTTTTAGCTTTTGTAATCATTTCTTAATTTAATACACATCCCGATAAATACACTGAAATGTAACTATCTGAAAATTAAATCAGTATAAACAAATATGCTATAAGCTGCGAGATCTCGAAGCGCTTACTTCGAAGTCGATACTGATAATGATGCCAGTGTTCCTTTAGTCCGTACCTATGATGGAAAGAAGAAAGGGGTGAGCTTTAGGAAGCTCAGTAAGTAAACCACACAAGTACCGAGGAATTAACTTACATGATACTGAATTTCTAATGCATTTCTAATTTATTTCCATTCTATTTTTCTTTCTTATCACTTGTCCGAACTTATCACATTTTGAAACATGTCTTATTTTACAACATACTTTACAATTGAAACTTATCGAAATGTCACAATTCTCTTGGGTTTATAGACTAGGGTAGGTTTTAGACGCTGTCAAGTTTTTCAGGCGGTGAAGTATTTTGAAATACCTTAATTAGCTATCAAACCTGACCACCAGGACTGAACGTAGCCATAGGGATTTAAAATTCTAACATAGTCAAATGCATCAAACCAAAATTTATTAACATCCTCATTCATCTTTCGAACACAACCGTTCACGAAATGATATCATACATCAAGAATATTCATAAATCGAAAATAATCGTACTTTGAAGCATCACTTACTCATACATCACTCGTATTCGAAGCTTATCATACTTTAAACTTATCTTAATTAACATCATCATCTGTATCGAAACATTTACCTTGTTTGGGATTGGTTTTACATCCAAAACATATTTCCATTTGAAATGTGATCCTTATATTCGAAACATCCTTCATATTCCAAACTCTCTCCGTTCTCGAAACGTAGTTCTTATTTCGAAACATATATCGAAATTCGAAGAGTATCTCGTACTATCTTTTGCTAACTATTTTAAACTCTTAGCAGTGACACCACTGATCATTATGTTCCCTCAGTTGGGACTCTATTACTAACTATTTCTTCTCCGTTAGCGGAGGCAATAACATACTTATTCCACATCGTCAGGATATGTTCTGTGAACCATGCTTACGTTCATAAAAATATTTTTCGAAAATATACTTCATACTTCAAAACATTCTTCACGTTTCAAAATACTTTTCATAATTCAAAGCATATTTTCAAAACATAGTTTGAAATTGGAAACATCTTTTCATCAAATTACTTGCTTATCGAAGCAAAACATAAACATAATATTTCCTTGTATACTTTGAAATGAAACATTCGTACATATATACTTACTTAAATCAAACTTACATACTTACTTAATTTGAAATAAAACATACATACTTTCTTCATCAAAGTATACATACATACTTGCTTACTTCTGTAATTCAAATCATTCGTATACTGAAACGTGGAGACTAGGCTACATCTGAATAGTTATCATGCAAATATACTTCATCCTCAAAAGAGGGCATCCTTTGAAGAGGGAATATCATACCCTTGGCTAAGGGGACTGTACACTGGGCCCGAGTCATACAACAATTCTAATATAGTATCTAATCATTTAGCTAGCACACCGCCAGGGCACGGGCACTAATGGCACTCACTGTGTAGGTGATGGAATACTACGAAAATAGACACCACGTGTAGTGAAAACAAACACCACTAAGGCGAAATAAATGTCACGACCCAAATTACCTAAAATCACTACAAATTCTTCGTTTATTATTTAATTCTTACCTTTTCTCTTATTGTGACCATCCTACCAACAGTTGGGCTATGATTCGGTGTTAGTCCCTTCTCACCTATTTACCATTCCATTTCCATATTTATATTCACACATTAGGATTTACTATCCTTTGACTTTAACTAAATACATTTACAATGGTATTTACATAACCTTACATCCCAGACATCATATACGTTTATAGTACTGTGCATTTACATATTTAGATATAAAACTATATAAATGTGTATACTTGTCTCTTGATGGGACACATCGGATACTAAGAATGCAATTCTTAGCTACTCAGTAACTACTGCGAGTGCTCTGAAAAAAAAAAGGGATAATAAGGGGGTGACCAAACCACACGCTTAGTAAGGCAATTATGCAAGTAAGTAGATAGCTCCACTATCTACATGCTCATAATGCCATGCCCTTAAAATCCATTTCTTTTCGTTTAAATCTCACGCACAAAATCATGCATACATCATTGCTATAGTTTATAAAAACTATTTGTGCATATAGAAATCATGCAACTCATTAATCAATGGCATTTTATGAAAAATCATAAAATCATAATTAGCATGAAATAAACCAAGATCATGCATTAATTCATGCCATGTGACAACAAAAATGAAAGACAATTCTTGACATGAATTTGTAATTAAAGCATGGAAAACTCCTCATGCTACTGCATTTAAATCACTTCATTAAAGCTGCAGTATAAAATAACCCGAAGGGGTTAAGCATCTCATAAATAAATCTCAAACTCATAAAACAATTCGTTATAAAAATTCTGTTATAAAATCACCCTTCTTTTAGGGTCACATATCATAAAATCCTTTGAAAATCTATCATTATATTAGAAAATCATATCTCAGTGAAAATCATAAAATTGAGGGCTTGACCCCTCCCTCGGGTCTACCCTGGTTTATCGAAACCACAAGTTATATCATGTGAGACATGTAAGTGACTATATCAGTAACAACGAGGACTATGGCCATAACCTAGTGATCCTTGGCTACACGGTACCTAGTGTGCGGGGTATGACACCTGAAAAGAGAGGTGGGTCAATCTTGCTACCAGAACAACATAACATCAGGATTGCGGGGTCAAGGCTTGCTGCCTCGTGGCTAATGCCACTCCACTCCAACAATCCGCACGGTACAGTGTACTCCATGTGATATACACAGTACATCGTACTCCGTGAACCCAATCTCAGTCAGGGGATACCTGCAATAGGTCTTATCCACCCATGCCAAGTATGTCTCAGTATGCACGTGTGGACATATCATCTCACTGTGACACACAGTCTACAAGAGGCTCCAACACGGCTATATGCATGTAATATAAATCCCTGTGCGAACGAAGCTCTAGTACGGCTCCATGCATATTCATGATATCTAAAAATCTCGTACGAACGAAGATCTAGCACGGTTTCATAAAAATCAGTAAAATTTACGTTCGAGTAACACTCTAGTACGACTTTAAAATGAGTTATAAATCCATATAAAATCACGTACGGGCAAGCTCCAACACGTTTTTATGCATAAATAAATCAAATCTCGTGCGAGTTACACTCAAGAACGACTTTTATGCAATTATCATATCAAAACAGGATGCCAGCTAAGCACCAGCACCTCTCATGCATGTCAAGTCATTAAAACTAGTGCGAGCAATTGCTCCAGCACCTTTTTATGCATATCAAGTCAAAACAGTCTAAAACAGTCAAAACAGGGTGCAAGCTAGGCTCCAGCACCTCTCATGCATTTCACAATAATAAAATCAGTGCGAGCAACCGCTCTAGCACATTTCATGCATATGATGTCACACAAGTCGATGCAAGCAACCGCTCTAGCATATTTTATGCACACTCACAAATGCAGATATTGTGCGAGCTATGCACTAGCACTATCTGTTTCCATATAAACTTGATAGTTGGCCCATTTTCCAAAGAAATTTCATTTAAATTTAAATATTAATAACACTTACGTAGTGTTACCTTGTGAAATTTATGCAATTACTGGCCAATCTACCGCTTTGCTTTGCTTAAAAATCACGAAAATTCCTTAAATCATAAAATTCCTTAAATTATGCATTTCATGCATGTCATGCTTTCACCATCCTTAGGTGAATTCCCTCAATAGGGGTAAAATAGTCTTTTCCTATTTTTGAGTTCTTAAAATCTTTAAACCATTTCTAGGACCTTTATACATAGTCAGTGTAAACAAAAGCTATTAAAATACGCATAGCTACCTCTAGCTACTCACACGATTCCCTTACCTTATTTTTTTTGTACAGTCTGACCTTTTCACTGATGTCTCGTTATGCAGTCCGATTTGCTCTCAATTAAATCTTCGAAACTGCATATAAATATACATCAGGTCAAATACAATACAATCTATTGTATTTCATATTTTCTAAGATTAATTTAAATCATTGGACCCGATTACCCATATTGGCCTTAATCGGCCTTAAGCCTATTTTCCACTTACTATTTACATTATCGAGGCCTATTGGGCTCATTGGGCCCATAAGTATTTATTGATCCTCGTTCTAAACTCTCGGATAGCTAAATTAATTATTTATGACAATTTATCTATAAATCCAAAATATAATTCATTTTATGTGAAAATTAAATTCGTAATTTATGCGATAAATTTCTAACACGCATAACGATGCAAATTGTCATAAATAAAGGTTACTTACCTGAGATTCCATGATAGTTCGTAAATTAAGGTTGACTCGAGCTCTCGTTTAACGTCAATTGTCGAACTACACAATTACATATTTTTCCAAGTCAATTTTCAGTCGAATTTTAATCAAATTAAAAATTCTAAAATTTAAATCAGTCAATTTCGATCGCTTACTGACTTACCCGTAGCTCGATTGCATCACTGTGATTTTCCTTTTTTTCTTTCCTTTTCTTCTTTTCTGGTTGAACCGGTTCGGTCCAGTTCAACCTAGTTCAAATCGATTCGGCTCAGCTGGTTCAATCTGGTTCCCCCAGTTCGGGGCTTCGCTGGCCTGTTCTTCATCGGCTTCCGTCACCAGCAGCTCCGCGGGGCCTCGCGAAGCATGGATCTGGGATCGGTTTGGTCAGATGTGGCCAAAAAGTGGCCGGTCCGGCTCTTTTCCCTTTCGGCGTCGATGCTGGTTCTTTTTGTCGTCGTTATCGGTGCTCGTCGCTGTTCCCCTGGTTGATGCAGCCACCGATTGGTCGGTCTCCGCCTGAGGAACGCTCGGTTGGTGGTGGCTTTGGTCGAATTAGCATCGGTCGTCGGATTCCTCTTTTTACTCCTCTCTCGGCTTTCTCTTTCTCCTTTCGCCAGTCGTCGTTCGTCAGTTTCGTTGGTGCTGGTGGTTCTCACGGGGTCGGCTGCCTCTCCCCGATCGACTTCTCGCCTGGTCCGCCGCTGACCGCTTCATCCGGTGAGGGAAAGGGCTCGGCTTCTGCTTCGTTTTCTGCAGAAATCACGTTTCGCGATTTTCTGTCTTTTTTATTTATAATTTATTTTAATATTATTTTATTCATTATTTTATTATTAAAAATCCAAAAATATCTAAAAACTTATATTTTATTCATTTAACCAATTAAATGTATTTATCGGTCTTAGTTTATCTTTCGGGATAATTTTTTGAATATTTTCGAGATAATTTTTCGATGTGAAATTTTTGGTTTATTCCAATAAATTCATATCTTGATCAATTTAATCTGAAATTTAATTATTTCTTTATTATTGATCAAGATTTCTTAAATCCATATTTATCATTAAATTTTTCTTATCGAAGTTATACCAGATTTCGGTCTTTTGATCGTTTTACCCTTACACGTGTTCGAGATCAATCCAATCCAACTCCCCTTCACGAACACTCGCTCATTTCGTGTTTTAAATAAAATCGGGTCTTACATAATCTCCCCCACTTAAGAAATTTGGTCCTCCAAATTAGAACCAAGTTAAATGGGTCCACCAACAACTCCGAGTACGATCTATCGTATCATACTCTTTAATTCTCATATGACTTTTTTTTTGGGACTGTAATACTACCAACAGACTTGACTAGGGAGATCATCTTAAACCTCAACACTTTCTCCTTCCATCTAATACTCTAATCAATTTTTTTTTTTTGCAATATACGTTATACTTTCATTGAGCTAAGCTGTTGGAGCTCATATCTGATCACATATGCTGGGTCCGGATAGTATTTTCGAAGCATCAAAAGATGGGACACATTGTGGATGCCTGCTAATTCTAGTGGTAACACCAACCTACAGGCCTTATCTCCCACTTGTCCAATCTCTCAAAGGATTCAATCTAACGAAACTCAATTTGCCTTCTTCCTGAATCTCTTTATTTCCTTAAGACAAGTAACTTCCAACAATACTGATTCACTCTCGGTGAATTCAAATGGTTTTCTGTCTCTTATCAGCATAGCTTTTCTGTCTGCTCTGAGGTGTTCTTTGTCACGACCCAAATTACCTAAAAATCAGAGTAAATTTTTTTGCTTTTTCATTTATTATTTAATTCTTACCTTTCTCTCATCGTGACCTTCCTACAAACAGTTGGGCTATGATTCAGTGTTAGTCACCTCACACTATTTACCATTCCACTTTCATTATCCCATTCACATATCAAAGTTTACTATCCTTTGACTTTAAATAAATACATACTCATTAGTATTTATAACTCTACATCCCCGACATCATATCCATTTACAGTACTGTGCATTACATATTTAGATACAAAACTATACAAATGTGTATACCTGTCTCTCGATAGGAAGCAGTGGATACCAAGCATACAAGTCTTCAGCTGCTTACTAATTTCTGTGAGTACTCTGAAAAGATGGGAAAATAAGGGGGTGAGCAAACCACGCACTCAGTAAGGCAATTATGCAAGTAAGTAGATAGCTCTACTATCTACATGCTCATAATGCCATGCCCTTAAAATCCATTTCGTTTCATTTAAAATTTCACGCACAAAATCATGCATATTTCAATGCCATAGCTTATCAAAACTATTTGTGCATATAGAAATCATGTAATTCATGCATACAAGGCATTTCATGTGACATCATTAAATCATAATGAGCATGAAGCAAATCTAGATCATGCATTCTTTCATGTCATGTAAGACAAATCATGCATTTGAATAAAAGCATGGAAAACTTCACATACTACTGCATTTAAATAATTTCATTTAAAATGCAGTATAAAATAACCCCTCTAGGTTAATCATCTAAAAACTCATAAAACAATTCATTATAAAATTCTATCATAAAATCACCCTTCTTTTAGGGTCACATGTCATAAAATCATATGAAATCTAGTATCACAGTATAAAATCATAAATTCGGGGGCCTGACCCCTCCCTCGGGTCTACCCTAGTCTATCGACCAATAGTTATATCATGTGAGACATGCAATTGATTATATCAGTAACATCGAGGACTATGGCCATATCCTAGTGATCCCTGGCAACACGGTGCCTAGTGTGCGGGGTATCACACCTGAAATGGGAGGTGGGTCATCCTACCCGCCAGAACAGCATAACACCAGGATTGCGAGGGCAAGGCTTGTTGCCTCATGGCTAATGCCACTCCACTCCAACAATCCCCACGGTATAGCGTACTCCGCGTGACATACATGGTATAACGTACTCTGTCAACCCAAGCTCAATCAGGGGTGCCTGTAATAGGTCTTATCCACCTATATGATCTCTGTCTCAATATGCACGTGTGAGCATGTCATCTCACTGTGACACACAGTCTACAGGAGGCTCCACCATGGCTATATGCATGTAATATAAATCCCTGTGCGAGCAAAGCTCTAGCATGGCTCCATGCATATTCATGATATCAGAAAACCTCGTGCGAGCAAAGCTCTAGCACGGTTTTATAAAAATTAATAAAATCTGCATACGAGCAGCGCTCCAGTACGACTTAAACTGATTATATATTCAAGTAAATTCCAGATACGAATAATGCTCTAGTACGGATATGCATAAAAACTCAGTGAACACCTCGTACGAGAAAAACTCCAATACTATATTCAAATGAATTATAAAACCATATAAAACTTTGTGCGAGCAACGCTCCAGCACAAATGAATGCTCTAATAAATCAAATCTTCATACGAGCAATGCTCTAGTACGACTTTATGCATAAATACATAAATCTTGTGCGAGTTACACTCCAGCACGGCTTTTATGCAATATCAAATCAAAACAGGGTGCGAGTTAAGCTCCATCATCTCTCATGCATGTCAAATCATTAAAACTAGTGCGAGCAATCGCTCCAGCACCATTTTATACATACCACGTCAAAACAAATCAAAACATGTCAAAACATGTCAAAACAGAGTGCGAGCTAGGCTCCAGCAGCTCTCATTTCACAATAATACAAATCAGTGCGAGCATCATGCTCTAGCACATTTCATGCATATGATTTCACACAAGTCGGTGCGAGCAACCGCTCAAGCACATTTATTCACATTCACAAACGCAGATACAGTGCGAACTACGTGTCGGCACTATCTGTTTCCATATAAACTTGATAGTTGGCCGTTTTCCAAAGAAATGTCCATTTAAATATAAATAACACTTACGTAGTGTTATCATGTGAAATTCATGCAATTACTGGCCAATCTATCAATTTGCTTTGATTAAAACCAATAAAATTCCTTAATCATAAAAGTCCTTAAATCATGCATTTCATGCATGTCATGCTTTCACCATCCTTAGGTGAACTTCCCTTAATAGGGGTAAAATAGACTTATCACCTATTTCGATCCTTAAAATCATTTAAACCACTTTTAGGATCATTATACATAATCAAGGTATACATACATATTCAATGTACATAAAAGCTATTAAAATACGCATAGTTACCTCTAGCTACTCACACAATTCCCTTACCTCATTTTTCTGTACAGTCTGACCTTTCCACTGATGACTCGTCGCGCAATCCGATTTGCTTCCAATCCAATCTCTGGAACTGCGGATACACATTCATCAGGTCAAATACAATACAATTTAATTGTATTTCATATTTTTTTGGGCTTAATTTAAATCATCGGACCGTTTACTCATATTGGGCCCGATTGCACCTATAATGGGCCTTAATCGGCCTTAAGCTCGTTTACCACACTTTATCGATGCCTATTAGGCTTGTTGGGCCCATCAACATTTATTGGACCTCGTTCTAAATTCTCGATAACTCAATGAATTATTTACGACAATTTATCCAATTTTCCAGAATTTAATTCATTAAATGCGAAAATTTAAATCTGTAATTTATGCGATAAATACCAATAACGCATAACGATGAAAATTATCATAAATAAGGGTTACTTACCCGTGATTCCATGATAGTACACAAATCGAGGCCGTCTCGAACACTCGGTTGATGCCAATTGTCGAGCTACACAATTTAATATTTTTTTCGAGTAAATTTCCAGTCGAATATTTATCAAATTAAATATTTCAAAATTTAAATCGATCAATTCGACCGCTTATCGACATACCCGTAGCTCGATTGCATCATTGGAATTTTTTCCAATTTTTTCTCTTTTTTTCCCTTTTTCTTCCTTTTTTTCTTTTATTTTCTTTTTTGACTGAACCGGTCCGGTCCGGTTCAGCACAGTCACTTTCTCACTGAACCGTAGATAGGTTCAGTACCTTTTTTATCATGCCGACGTCGTCTGGCCGGTTCCCGGTGTCTCACCACCTCCGTTAGACGTGTCTTGGGCAGGGGACCTCTCGACTGGCCTCGATCAGAGCCAAATCCCGCCGGTGGCCGTCGAATGCCCTCTTTCCCTCTACGGCTTCCTCCCTTCGATTCACCGGATTCCGGCGTTGGTGGAGGGTGTGACCGGTGCCAATGGGTGCGCACGGAGTCCCTCTTCATTTTCTGACCGATAGGCTGGCCGTTGGTCGCTGGTGGTGGCCGTCCGGCCTCTCTTCTTCCTCGGCCTCTGTTTCGCGTTGCTTGTTTCTGTTTTCTCTTTAGTTTCTCTCTCCCCATGTTTCAATCCAGATTTCATTTTTTTATTTATAATTTATTTTTACTATTATTTTGTTCAATTAAAATAATATTAAAATCCACAAATATCTTTAAAAAATTATATTTTATTCATTTATTCAATAAATGAATTTCTCAGTCCAATTTTGCCTTTTCGGTATATTGTTTGATTATTTTCGAGATCGTTTTCCGAGGTGAAAGTTTCGATTAATTCCTATAAATTCATATCTTGATCAATTTAATCCGAAATTTAATTATTTATTCGTTATTGATCAAGATTTCTCAATCCCATATTTTTAATTAAATTTTCTTATCAAAATTATACCGGGTTTCGATCTTTTGACCATTTTACCCTTGCACATGTTCGGGAATACCATTTCAATCATTTTGCATTTTTAAATGCACTCGAAAATTTATGTTTATTCCCTTGTGCTCTTACGATAAAATCGGGTCTTACATTCTTATTCTCTCACAAATCAACTAAACATCCTCAGAGGTTTGTCTTACCAATTCGAGAGCCATTCTCTATCTGTTACCCACTTCTTCTTATCCAAGTCGAGGAACAACCCCTACAATCATACAATGCGTCATAAGATGTTATCCCGATACTCAAGTGACAATTGTCATTATTGGTGCATTCGATTAGGAACAACTGATCATCCCATGAGCTTATAAAATCAAGGGCACACACTCTCATCATATCCTCTAGAATTTGTACAGTCCTCTCTGATTGACCATCTGTCTGAGGACAGAAAGATGTGCTAACACTCAGTCGGTTCCCATAGCTTCCTGAAAAATATATTCCCAAAAGTGGGAAGTGAAGCGAGAATCCCTATCTGAGACCATGCTCACTGGAACACTACATAATGTTTCATAATTTTCCTTACATATAACTTCGCCTATGCACTCGAAGTATATGGGGATTTCCATAATCAGAAGGTGGGTAGACTTAGTCAATCTATCGACTATCACCCAGATAGCCTTGTGATCCATCTGAGTCCTCTGTAACCCATCACTAAATTCATGGTAACTTGTTCCCATTTTTGTGTCAATATAGTAGAGGCTACAATAATCCTGCAAACTTCTAGTACTCTACCTTACTCTGTTGACATACGAGAAACGTTTCCACAATCTCTACAATGACTCTTTTCATATTGACCACCAATACCCTTTTCAAAGATTTCGATATATTTATTACTTCCCGGATGCACTGTATATCCCGAAGAGTGAGCTTCTGACACTAACACTATCTCATCAACTGTGGTCCTAGGAGCACTTATGCTATCTCTGAACCTCAGCATCATCACTCTCTGTGAACTCTGTCACTGTACCCATCTGAATCTGATCCACACTATCGACACCATGCCAATCATCACGCTAAGCCTGTCAAATCCAATCACTCAAATCCGGTGCTAATCTCAGGCTAGCTGTCACACAATCGCGGTCATCATCAGAAGGGATCACATCACTACTGAGGCTCATAACTGTTCTAGCAGCTCACGCTCCCTAACCATCATATGTAATACCATCTCGAGGCTCTTTCTGCTTACGACATCAGCCATTACATTAGCCTTTCATGGGTGGTATAATTTCTACGATCATAAGCCCTCAGAAGCTCTAACCCTCTTTGTTATCATATTCGACTCTTTCTGTGAAAATCGGTACTCGGGGATTTTTATGATCAGTGCATACCTGAAATTTCTCACCGTGTACATAGTAGTGCCATATACTCAGTACAAACACTACCGTTGCCAACTTTAATTCATGGGTCAAATAGTTTTTGTCATGATCCTTGAACTATTTGGATCCATAAATGACTATCTTCCCATTTTACATCAATACACAGCCCAATCATTATTTTGAGGTATCCATACACATTGAAACCTCTTGAGCTATTGGGTATGGTGAAAATAATTACGGTGGTCAGTTCATATCTCAATACACCAAAACTCACCGAAGCTACTTTCATATTTATCATCCCACTCGTATGCAATCTTTTTTTTGAACAATACCTGTCAACTGAGCAGCCAATTTCGAGAAACTCACAACACCACATCTGTAAGACAGTTTCTAGTTGCTACTTATGCTTTTCCCTAGACTTCGAATACATCATAATATCATCGCTAAAGATGACAACCAATCGGTCCACGTAAGGTTTAAATACCTTGTTCATCAATGCCCTAACGGTTACGAAAATCATTTTGGGTATATTCACATTCCGAATTCTTAACGGATGTTACCCAGACTTCAAATCGATCTCTATAAAGATATGAGCTTTTCACAGCTAATCAAATAAGTCATCTATAGTGGGAGGAAATAATTATCCTTGATGGTGGCCTCATTCGATAATCAAAATTCAATACATAATTGGAGGCTTCCATTCTCTCTTCACAAACATAACAGCTGCTCCTCAAGTTACTCATTCGATCTGATGAACGCTTATCCAATAACTCCTGTAATTGTTTCTTTAGTCCTTCCAGTTCCACTATTGCCATTTTCTACCATGGTTAGGATATCGGCTCTGTACCAGGTACGAAATCAATACAAAACTTCATTCCTTTAACGAGTGGCAACCTTTGTAGATTATCCGGGAAGATATCAGGAAACTCCCAGCGCACTAGGATATCTGTTAACTTCGGATGTGCCTTATCCATACCAGCGACACAAGCGATGAAACATTCTCATCATTACTCATTTCATGAGTACAATCATTCACTCCTTTAATTACAATCGTTGCACCTCCTTCATTACATGTCAAACTTACAGTACACTTTTCAGGGGTGAAAACATCACTATCTTAGGATAGCAATCTAAACAACATAGTTTGCAGCCGAATCAATCTATTCTCAAATATTACTTCAAATTATTCATATTTCACTGAATAAAATCGGCTAACATATCTTTTTTTCCCTGTTTTCAACTTACAATCCCTATACCCATATTCAGTTAGTGATAATCAGCTAACTATCATCATCTTGCCTAAGGGTACAAGCTTCACATCTTTCACTAGTTTATAAGCAACTGGAGGAGGAATGAATAAATGCGTTACACCATGATCAATTAAAATAATTACTTCATTATTCACAACCAGTGTGGTATGTTCCACCACATCAGATGAAACATCAGTAGTGTCTTGGTCCAAGGCATACATTTACCCTCGTCCAACCGCCTACTTTCCCTTTCTCTTCGACTGTGGCCTCCCTTTTTGGTGCAGAGATATCAACAGGGTTTTCTCTATCTCTTTGCCCTTCTGTGGGGTAATCTCACCCAACTCTGAGCAATCATTAAATAAATGACCCGTTTTAGCACACTGAACGCTTGTTTTAGTCAATAAGGTGTAGGTGTAGGCCCTACTTTCCTGGTATCTACCACACATCCAACACTACTATGGAGCAGGTCGGGGTCATCCAATCACAATACCCCTCAAAAGTGCTAAAATTAGATACAATGCGGTTTATCAATCATCTTACCCCGTGACTCATTGTGACGCCCCGAAAACGTAAAAAATATGGCTAATTTAAAACTTTTTACTCATCAATTCACAATTAAGGGTGCATTCATGTGCAGTGTCATACACCATCATACTTATCATGCCTCATGATCTCATCATAAAATAGTGTATATCATATTATATACATTACTCATTTCTGAGTTAATTAATCCTAATACATCCCATACATCATTGTACAACAAGTGTCTGTAAATATAACTCTAGTCTGGATACATGAATATTAAATATATACCTCAATACAGAAGATACGGCCTGGAGCTCAAGTCCTCCACTAGCCTCTAGTCCGTACATCGAAGGGAACTCACTATTCTTGAAGAAATCTGGGGGGAGAGAAAACAGGGTGAGCTTTTAAATCGCTCAGTAAGGGGGGTAAGGGAACTCAGTTATATAAACCATATCACACGTCATAAATGTGCATTTTTCTATGAAACTCAGTATACTCATTTGAAATTGTAGCATGAAAGTTCTCAAAACATCATCATCTCATAGCTCATAAATCATGTGAAAACATGAAGGTAAAAAGGCTCGATATAGAGCATTCACAAGCATGTGTAAATATATGCGATAATGGCTTTTCTCGAAATATGTGATAAAATCACCTCAGAAATAGCACGTGACAAAGTCACAAAACATAGCTCATGTGTAAAACGAGACTAGGCAATAAAACTCATATAAAACATGTCATGGCACATCAAATATATATAATCTCCTCTAGGTGCGCATCCTAGGCATCCTCGTAAGAGGGAACGTCGACAATAAGGTGTCATATGTATGGTGTATTGGACTTATATGTTACCAGAATAAGGCCCGACCTTACATGCTACCAGAGTATTGCCTCACCTCATGCACACTATCACGTGGTCCTTGGGTCGGTTCCCAGGCGGTCCACTATATCGATCTTACATGCTACCAAAGCAAGGCCTCTCAACGTTACCAAAGCGAAGGAATAATCAGACTTACATGTTACCAGAACAAGGCCCGGACTTACATGCTAACAAAGCAAAGCCACCTAGCATTACCAGAACGGGGGTCATCTCACGTTACCAAAACGGAAGCATCGCTCGTTACCAGGACGGAGGAATATCGGACTTACATGCTACCAGAGCAATGCTCGGACTTACATGCTACCAAAGTAAGGCTTGATGTGTATTCAACATGACACGCATAAGTCTCAATCATTAGCCATTATCATAAAGGAGATCGTTATGCCTTCACGTAGAACTCCTAATGGTTTTCTCTCATAAAACTCATTTAAAATATTTGTGTACTCGACACAAAACATATTAAAATCGAGTTCCAACCGGTAAAATATGCACACATTTTCTCAAATCTCAATATTGCCTTAACGTAGAGCCCAATTTACTTTTCACACAAACTCAACGGTTTATAAAGCAATTTCGCACTTAGCTTATAAACTCATAAAACAATGGGCTCCAACCGGCTATAAAAATCGTGTGCAATCATATCACGACACAACGCTAAATAGGCTTGTATTCTCAAATCATGGTTCATGCTACAAACAGTTCATCAAAACATATACACAAATGGTTTAGTTTTCCATTACCTCTTTGCACCTCGTATAGTGCAATCGTTCTCCCGTATCACGGACTAGCCTCGCATTCCACTCTGGAACTCCCGAGCCGTCCAAATAATGTTAAGAACATCAATAACCCAACTCAATCGCATTATTGAGCACACATTTGCTCATTTTCTCATTAACACCTCAATTAACTTAAATCTTCACAATTCTATCACAACTCGCATTCTCTCCCACTACATCCTGAAATTCTACATTTCTCGTACTATATTCCACGCTAAATTCACCACATTGTCTCATTCCTAGTTTATAGACAAAAATCCCAATCTACCATAAATTGCATAATAACACCTTTACTACACCAAATCACAATTTCATATATTTCTAATAATTTTCCAACTATTTCATCACAATGCCCATGCTCACAATCATCAAAGATTACTTAAAAATCAAAGATCGAGGTTTAGAGATTACCCAAACTTGTGGAGTGCTCAACTCACACCTCGATTTGATTCGTTTTTCGATTTCCAAGTATGTTGTTCTCTTTTGGGTGAGCAACAACTTTCCTTCTTGCCACAACTCTGGATTTGGACAAAAATGGGCGATTTGGAAGAGAGAGAAAGCTAGGGCTCGGCTAAAATGGAGGTTTGGGAGAGAGAGAAAAGATGGAATGCGAGAAAACACAAGGGTCCTTTTATAGACGAAGGGTAGGAGATCGATCTGGCTCTAGATGAGATCTATCTGCATTTGAATTTGGGGACGATTTGGGGTAATTTTATACCTAGGAGATTGATCTGTCGTGGGGTAAGATCGATCTCTTAATGGCTTTATGAGATTGATCTGTTCCAATTATGAGATCGATCGCTGGTTTACAGAATGCTTCATGAGATCGATCTGCTCCTTGAGGAGATCGATCTTCTCCCTAATAGAAACATTTTGAGATCAATTCCTTGCTCATGAGATCGATCTTTTCATTACAGAAGTATAAGGAGATCGATCCTCGTCCATTGGAGATCGATCTGTTCGCTTAATTCCTCCTTCCTTGTCATTATTAACTTACCAGATCGATCTTTCTTCTCCAAGATCGATCTAACCTCATAGTTTCACACTTTGGTTAAACACTTAACATATAAATCTCCAAATACAATTTCCATAATTCACTACTTTGATTATTTCTCATTCATTACTTATGCATTTCACTCAGCTCAATAAATTATACTTCACGTTCATATTACATAATTAAAATATGTCTAAAATTCTCAGATCTCACATCCTCCCCACCTTAAAAAGAATTTGGTCCTCCAAATTCAACTCAACTTTCCAAATATATGGGGGTATTCCTTCTTCATGAGACTTTCTAATTCCCACGTTGCCTTCCATTGAGTTATGTTTCCACAAAACTTTCACTAATAGGATGCTTTTGGTTCTAATTACCTTCTCTTTTCTATCGAGAATCCAGATGGGCTCTTCAGTGTAGCTCATGTCTTCTTGTATGTCCATCTCTTCATACTCTATGACATGAGAAGGGTCCGAGTGGTACTTCCTCAACATAGACACATGAAAGACGTTGTGTATTCCGGACATGTGTGGGGGTAATGCCAATCTGTAGGCTACCTCTCCCACTCTCTCGAGGATCTTGAATGGTCCTATGTATCGAGGACTTAATTTTCCTTTCTTCCCAAATCGCATGATACCCTTACTCGGTGATATCTTCAGAAATACTGCATCACCACCATTAAACTCGAGTGGCTGTCTACGCACATCCGCGTAGCTTTTTTGCCTACTCTATGCAGCCCGTAACCTCTCACATATGAGTTTTACACTTTGTACAGCTTGTTCAACAAGCTCGGGAGTATTTATCTTTCTGTCACCGACTTCTTCCCAAGCTACAGGGGATCTACACCTCCTATCATATAGAGCCTCAAAAGGTGTCATTCCAATACTTGCATGATAGTTGTTATTGTACGCAAACTCTGCTAGGGGGAGGTGATCATCCCATGATCCCTTAAAATCCATCTTACACACCCTCAACATATCCTCCAGGGTTTGAATAGTCCTCTCTGACTAACCATCTGTCTTAGGATGATAGGCGGTACTGAAACTCAATCGAGATCCCATGGACTCCTGAAATTGGATCCAAAATCTGGAAGTAAATCGGGAATCTCTGTCAGAAGTAATACTCACTGGAGCCCCATGTAATCTAGCTATCTCGCAGACGTACAACTCAGCTAAGGCATCCACAGTATCTGTGCTCTTAATGGCAAGGAAGTGGGCACTTTTGGTCAGTCTATCCACTATGACCCATATGCATCATGACCTCTCCGGGTCCTAGGTAAACCCATAATAAAATCCAAGGTGAAATGCTCTCATTTCCATGTAGGTACAAGTAAAGGCTGTAGTAGTCCTCCGGGCTTTCGATGCTCAGCTTTCACCTGCTGGCGTACTAAACATCTAACCACATAATCTACCACGTCTCTCTTCATACCACTCCACCAGTACACCTTTCTCAAGTCTCGATACATCTTAGTACTCCCTGGGTGCATGGTGTATCGCTAGCAGTGGGATTCCCTCAGTATCTGTCTCTTTAGGTTATCATCATCCGACACACAAATCCATCCTCTGAATCTCAACAATCCATCCTTACTGACTGTGAGATCTGGCTGTGAAGTCTGCTCGGCTTGGCTAACCATATCTATCAACCTCTGATCACTGCGCTGCCCAGTTCTAATCTGATCCATGATCCTAGGCTCTATTCACAGGCTAGCCAAAAATCAAATCTCTACCTCTTTAACTCTGATTCGAAGTTTGGCAAACTGCTCCAGTAAATCCCATTCCCTGATCATCATAGCAGATATCATACTCTTTCTGCTCAGGGTATCAGCAACTACGTTCGTCTTACCCGGATGGTATAGAATTTCGCAGTCATAATCCTTAAGGAGTTCCATCCATCTCTTTTGTCTCATGTTTAACTCCTTCTGATCAAACAAATATCTCAAACTCTTGTGGTCAGTGAAGATCTGGAATCTTTCCCCATATAAGTAGTGTCACAAGATCTTCAAGGCAAATACCACAGCGGCTAACTCCAAATCATGCATGGGGTAATTTTGCTCATGATCTTTTAATTGTTGCGATCCATAAGCGACCACTCTTCCATGCTACATGAGCACACACCCCAATCCTTGATGAGCATACACCAAAAATCCTTCGATCCCTCAGGGATAGTCAACACAGGTGCTGCTGTTAATCTCCTCTTTAATTCCTAAAAATTGAGCTCACACTAATCAGTCCATATGAACAGAGTCTCTTTGCGTGTGAGCTTAGTTAAAGGAGTGGCAATCCTGGAAAATCCTTCCACAAATCTTCTATAATACCCTGCCAAATCAAGGAAGCTTCATACCTCTATAACTGTTTTCAATCTTTCCCAATTAAGCACAACCTCTACTTTACTTAGATCCACTGATACTCTTTCCTCTGAGACTATATGACCAAGGAAAGCTATCCGATCCAACCAAAATTCGCACTTACTAAGCTTTTCATATAATTACTTATCTCGGAGTATCTGAAGTACTAACCATAAATGTTGTGCGTGATCCTCATATGACCGAGAGTACACAGGATATCATCAATAAAGACTATCACAAACGTATCTAGATAGTCTCTGAACACCTTATTCACTAATATCATAAAGGCTGCAGAGGCGTTCGTCAATCCAAAGGACATCACTAGAAATTCATAATGGCCTACCTTGTCCTGAAGGCCGTTTTCGAAATATCTTCCTCTTTAATCCTCAATTGGTGATATCCCGATCTCAAATTAATCTTAGAAAAGACTAAGGCCCCTCTCAGCTGATCAAGTAGATCATCAATCCTCGACAATGGATATTTATTCTTCACTATGGCTTTATTCAACAGTCGGTAGTCTACGCATAATCTGAGACTACCATCTTTCTTTCTCACGAATAACACTGGTGCTCCCCACGGTGAGACACTAGGTCTAATAAACCCTTGATCCAATAACTCCTGTAGTTGTTTCTTCAGTTCCTCAAGTTCCACTAATGCCATTTTGTATGGAGGTCTAGAGATAGGCTAAGTATCCGGTACCAAATCAATTGTAAACTCTAGCTCTCTCTGGTGGCAAACCTGGCAACTCACCTGGAAAAACATCAAAAAATTCGCACACTATAGGTATATCCTCAATCCTCGGATGTTCCCGCTTATCATCTGAGATTAGTGTTTCATAACCTTCACATGGACAATCATATTTAATACTCTCAAAAATAGTATTAAAATTTCAAACTACTTACTAGAATTCCACATATTCATTTCCTCAATATCTCAACTGTACGCTGTAAGGTTCAGGTAGGGAGAAAGTTACAAGCTTAGTGTAGTAGTCTAACTCACTCGATTGGTTGCCAGCCAATCCATTCCCAAAATTACTTCGAACCCATGTATATTTAACATTATTAGATCTGCTAATATTACTCTATCTCCCACCTTTATTTCACATACTCTACAAATTAAATCAGTTCTCTAGGATTCACGCATATAGGTATTTACATGTAGTATAGGTTCAAACTTCAAGTTTAATCTACATGCAAAATGCTCAGAAATAAATGAATGCGTGGATCCTGGATCAATAAAAACATGAGCCTTACGATTACAGACAGAGAGCGTACCTCTTATAGTTTCTGCAGAAGTGTCCGCAGTTTCCTTATCCAGAGTAACCACACACCCTTGTGTGACGAGTCTCTTTCCTTTCTCTGTAGCAGTGGCCCGTCACTGGGGATTCACTCTCTGAGGCTGCTTTCTAGTAGGCTGCGGAGTATGTGGTATCTGAGGTTGAGGACAGTCCTTCACTCTGTAACCCATGTCACCACATGTAAAACATCCTCGGATCGACCCAGTGCAACTTCCCTCATATGATTGGCTACAGTCTCTACAAACCTTTATCTCAGGTTTGCTATATCGAGGGGTCTCCTTGATAATAGGATAAGCTCTGGGTCTCTCCAATATGCCATTCTATACCTCAATCCTTCCTCTCCTGAAGGAGCCTCTCCGAACATCTGCCTAGGACATTGCTGGCCTCTTGCCATTGCCCTTGCCCCTAATCACTGCTTCGAACTCACTCTGAGATTGTATAATTTCTATTCCCCTCTCAATCTCTTGTGCTCGTCTCAGAGCATCTCCAAACTCGGTAATACATAGCCCTATCAATCGATCTCTGATGATGGGCTTCAATCCATACACAAATCTCTGTACGGAGCTCTTCATTCTTGAAGGTTTCTGGATCATATCTCAGTAGAGCGGTAAATCGACTCTCATAATCATCCACAGACATGTTGCCCTGTACCACACTCAAAAACTCTGCTTGCCTCCTTCTCTGGGCAGCTCGTGGTACGTATTGGGCTTTGAAAGCTGCCTGAAACTCTTCCCAACCAATCATATTCTGGTGGGACATCAGGATACCATGGGTAGTACCCCACCAATCTCAAGCTCTCCCTTTCAACATATAGGTACCCATACTGACCCTCTCAGCATCGGTGCACCCCAAATAGTCAAATATAAGTCTCAACTCCGTCAGCCACTCCTCAGCCTATGTAGGATCCTTCTATCCCCTAAATGCGGGTGGATTCATTTTCAAAATGTCCTTCAGTCGGACCCTACTTCTGTTATTAGGCTAAGTGACGGGAGGCACTGGGTCCATCTGTACTGGGGGTACGGGAGGTCCTTGTGGTGGTGTAGGAGTAGTACCCAAGGCATTAACTCTAAAATGTTGCATGAATAGCGCTGCCACTTGCTCAAATCCCTGCCTCACATCGGTTTCAATCCGGTTAAATTGAGAGTTAGGACTCTTTGGTTGTGGGGCAGGTGGTGGAGGGGACTCTGCCTGCTTCCTCGAACGACCTCGTCGTTTACTCATTCTCTATCTCAACTCGTCTCCTGTGCGTACATACCAAAATCAATTGAAATCTCAATCCTCAATTTTAATTCATGGCCAGACAATTACAGGCACTTGGGATATATTCCAATTCACTTAACCGACACTGACAATACTAGGCACCCTAAGCTCTGATACCAAGAAAAACTCTGGACGCCCAGGAAACACCAAAAATAGGGTAAATTTAAAACTTTTTACTCATCAAATCACAATTAAGGGTGCATTCCTGTGCAGTGTCATACACCATCATACTTATCATGCCTCAGGATCTCATCATAAAATAGTGTATATCATATTATATACATTACTCAATTTCGAGTTAATTAATCCTAATACATCTCATACATCATTGTACAACAAGTGTCTTTAAATATAACTCTAGTCTGGATACATGAATATTAAATATATACCTCAATACAGAAGATACGACCTGGAGCTCAAGTCCTCCATTAGCCTCTAATCCATACATCGCAGGGAACTCACTTCACTTGAAGAAATCTAAGGGGAGAGAAAATAGGGTGAGCTTCTAAATCGCTCAGTAAGGGGGGTAAGGGAACTCAGTTATATAAACCATATCACACGTCATAAATGTGTATTTTTCTACGAAACTCAATATACTCATTTGAAATCGTAGCATGAAAGTTCTCAAAACATCATCATCTCATAGCTCATAAATCATGTGAAAACATGAAGGTAAAAAGGCTCGATATAGAGCATTCACAAGCATGTGTAAATATATGCGATAATGACTTTTCTCAAAATATGTGATAAAATCACCTCATAAATAGCACGTGACAAAGTCACAAAACACAACTCATGTGTAAAACAAGACTAGGCAATAAAACTCGTATAAAACTTGTCATGGCACATCAAATATATATAATCTCCTCTGGGTGCGCATCCCAGGCATCCTCATAAGAGGGAACGTCGACAATAAGGTCGTATTCATGGTATAATGGACTTATATGTTACCAGAACAAGGCCCAGCCTTACATGCTACCAGAGCAATGCCTCGCCTCATGCACACTATCACGTAGTCCCTGGGTCGATTCCCAGGCGGCCCACTATATCGGACTTACATGCTACCAAAGCAAGGCCTGCCAACGCTACCAAAGTGGTGGAATAATCGGACTTACATGTTACCAGAACAAGGCCCGGACTTACATGCTACCAA
This sequence comes from Firmiana major, assembly GCA_033439115.1. Lineage (NCBI taxonomy): Eukaryota > Viridiplantae > Streptophyta > Magnoliopsida > Malvales > Malvaceae > Firmiana > Firmiana major. The sequence goes on from CM065903.1 coordinate 42,055,300, forward strand.
AGCAAAGCCACCCAACGTTACCAGAATGTGGGTCATCTCACGTTACCAAAACGGAGGCATCCCTCATTACCAGAATGAAGGAATATCGAACTTACATGCTACCAGAGCAATGCCCGGACTTACATGTTACCAAAGCAAGGCCCGATGTGTATTCAACATGACACGCCTAAGTCTTAATCATTAGACATTATTATAAACTCATACTGGTTTTCTCTCATAAAACTCATTTAAAATATTCGTGTACTCGACACAAAACATATTAAAACCGAGTTCCAACCGGCAAAACACGCACACATTTTCTCAAATCTCAATATTGCCTTAACGTAGAGCCCAATTTACATTTCACGCAAACTCAACAGTTTATAAAGCAATTTCGCACATAGCTTATAAACTCATAAAACAATGGGCTCCAACTGGCTATAAAAGTCATGTGCAATCATATCACGACACAACGCTAAACAGGCTTGTATTCTCAAATCATGGTTCATGCTACAAACAGTTTATCAAAACACATATACAAATGGTTTAGTTTTCCCTTACCTCTTTGCACCTTGTATAGTGCAATCGTTCCCCCGTATCATGGACTAGCCTCGTATTCCACTCTGAAACTCTCGAGCTGTCTAAACGATGTTAAGAACATCAATAACCCAACTCAATTAAATTATTGAGCACACATTTGCTCATTTTCTCATTAACACCTCAATTAACTTAAATCTTCATAATTCTATCACAACTCACATTCTCTCCCACTACATCCCAAAATTCTACATTTCTCGTACTATATTCCACGCTAAATTGACCACATTGTCTCATTCCCAGTTTATAGACAAAAATCCCAATCTACCATAAATTGCATAATAACACCTTTACTCCAACCAAATCACAATTTCATATATTTCTAATCATTTTTCAACTATTTCATCACAATGCCCATGCTCATAATCATCAAAGATTACTTAAAAATCAAAGATCGAGGTTTAGAGATTACCTAAACTTGTGGAGTGCTTCACACCTCGATTCGATTCATCTTTCGATTTACAAGTATGTTGTTCTCCTTTGGGTGAGCAACAACTTTCCTTCTTGCCACAACTATGGATTTAGACGAAAATGGGTGATTTAGAAGAGAGAGAAAGCTAGGGCTCGATTAAAATAGAGGTTTAAGAGAGAGAGAAAAGATGAAATGCGAGAAAACATAGGGGTTCTTTTATAGACGGAGGGTAGGAGATCGATCTGGCTCTTGATGAGATCGATCTACATTTGAATTTGGAGACAATTTGGGGTAATTTTATGCCTAGGAGATCGATCTGTTGTGCGGTAAGATCGATCTCTTAATGGCTTTATGAGATCGATCTGCTCCAATTATGAGATCGATCTCTGGTTTACAGAATGCTTCATGAGATCGATCTGCTCCTTGAGGAGATCGATCTACTCCCTAACAGAAACATTTTGAGATCGATTCCTTCCTCATGAGATCGATCTTTTCATTACAGAAGCATAAGGAGATCGATCCTCTTCCATTGGAGATCGATCTGTTCACTTAATTCCTCCTTCCTTGTCATTCTTAACTTACTAGATCAATCTTTCTTCTCCAAGATCGATCTGACCTCATAGTTTCACACTTTGGTTAAATACTTAACATATAAATCTCTAAATACAATTTCCATAATTCACTACTTTGATTATTTCTCATTCATTACTTATACATTTCACTCAGCTCAATAAATTATACTTCACGTTCATATTACATAATTAAAATATGTCTAAAATTCTCATATCTCACACTCATCAACTCTAATCTTTTACCAAACTACCTTTTTCCCGTTCTGACATCTTTGTCATTCTATATTCTCTTCTGTCTCTATTACGGCCCTTGCTACCTTTCCTAATCTCAAAGGCGTGCAACTCATGATCTTATTCACACAACTGTTGTTTACGCACTGCCTCGACATAGGTAGTGATATTTAACGGGGCTAATTAGACTCTAATTGACAATCTGAGCCCTTCCATGAACTTTCAGACATCCCAACTCTCACTGTTCATAGTGTCGGAGTCATACCTGCCCAGGAATAAACTGAGTTTCATACTGGTTAATCAACTAGTTCCTCTTGGTCAGAGTAAAGAATTTTATTTGTAATTTCCTTTAAGCGGTGTTCGGGATATTCTGTCACCAAAATACATCTAGAATTATTTTCCATGTCCATTCTGGATGTCTAACTCTTAAGATGGGTCCAGCAAACTTCGACAAATGCTCCGACTAGCCCTCAAATCCCATGCATACTATGAGCAATTAGCTCTATAATATTCTTGACACTCCACTCCAACCTAGCGAAGTGTGTCCCAATACTGTTTAATCTCTCTATCGGACTCTGTTCGATCTCTCTGTCGGACTCTGTGTGGCATGCTCAACATCAACCTCCACTTCTACCTCGTTTTGAGTCTCATATGGCTACTTAGTACGACTCTCAGGCCTACCTCTATGGCCTCAAGAACGTGTACTCGCCCCTCTACCATAGCGACTATCACTTAATGAGTCTATATTCTTACATTCAAACCAAATTCTTAGCTGCAATTCCATCTTGATATACACAATTGTATCTAAACAATGCACAACACATGGGGATATAAACTTCCTTAACCACTAACACCGACTCATATCAGGCGAACTTAGCTTTGATACTAAAAGATGTCACGACCCAAATTACCTAAAATCACTACAAATTTTTTGTTTATTATTAAATTCTTACCTTTTCTCTTATCGTGACCATCCTATGAACAGTTGGGCTATGATTCGGTGTTAGACCCTTCTCACCTATTTACCATTCCATTTCCATATTTACATTCACACATCAAGATTTACTATACTTTGACTTTAACTAAATACATTTACAATGGTATTTACATAACCTTACATCCCCGACATCATATACGTTTATAGTACTGTGCATTTACATATTTAGATACAAAACTATACAAATATGTATACTTGTCTCTCTATGGGACGCAGTGGATACCAAGAATGTAAGTTCTTAGCCACTCACTAACCACTACGAGTGCTCTGAAAAAAAAGGATAATAAGGGGGTGAGAAAACCACACGCTCAATAAGGCAATTATGCAAGTAAGTAGATAGCTCCACTATCTACATGCTCATAATGCCATGCCCTTAAAATCCATTTCTTTTCATTTAAATCTCACGCACAAAATCATGCATACATCATTGCTATAGTTTATAAAAACTATTCATGCATATAGAAATTGTGAGACCCCGTATATGTAAAGTTGTAATGTGTAATAAATGTGAATGGACTTGTAATGTAAAGTATGATCGATGTAAGTCCATGGATTCAATGTACGTATGTGTAATATGATTTGTAATGTACATACAAGTTTCATTAAGTATGAATATGAAGAAATGAGTTCTTGTAAGTGATGAATGTGATTGGAACTCAAAATGAGTAGTGTGGTAAAATGGAAAAAAGTTAAGCTCCCATTTAGTTTGGAATATGATACTTTTGGATATACAATGAATGAACACAAGTTTCAATGTGCATAAGGTATGAATGGATGCCATTTTCAAGTTATAAAGGTGGATGGATGAGAAAATGGCCATGGCAACAGATTAAGGATGTGTTGGTGTGAGTTGCAGCAAGAAAACTGCAGAAAATCTAGAAAGTATGAAGGCCAGATCGATCTCATAAGATGAGAAATCGATCTGGAAGAGCCAGAATGCTCTTATTTGGGCAATGGAATAGAGCAGATCGATCTCCAATGGGGCCAGATCGATCTCCTAAGCATTCTGTAATGAAAAGATCGATCCTCAAGCACCCAGATCTATCTCCTTAGCTCTCTGTTTGGGACTAGATCGATCTCATGCTTTGACAGATCGATCTCATGCTTAAAATTTCATGAAAATGAGAGATTTAAGGGGACCAGATCGATCTCCTCAAGCTATTTCTATATAAGGAGGGCTGAAAATCTAAAAATTTCAGGAAAAACACCAATCTTCCATTTCTAACCCAAAAACCTAACTTTCTCTCTCTAAAATCAATCATTTTCAGCAATAATTGAGGGGAGACCATTAGACATTGAGTTATTCATCTTGAGGAAGAGAACAACATAGTTGGAACCCAAAATCCCATTGTGGGTATTGAAGGAGGTAAGGGCATTGACATTTGGAGCAAGAAGAAAAAACATATTTGGTAAGATTCTAACACTCCAATCCAAGTACATTGTCTATTTAATTGATTTTGGAGTTGTTTGGCAGGAGTATGTATGGATGGAAAGACCTAGGTTGTGTTAGAAACTAATGTAACCTAGAAAATGGAATGCCTCTAGTGTGAGAAAGTATGAATTGGGGAGTTGGTGGTTTATGGGTTAAGATGTTGTTAAATGAGTAATGTGGGTGATTTGGAATGGTTATGTGGAGTTATAATATGGTTTTAAGTGAAATTGTGAAAATGAGTATGTATATGCTTGATAAAATGCCATAGTGATGGAATTCATGAAATATGAACACTATGAGCTTGATATCGATTTAATATCGATTTAGAATGAGTTAATAGGCCTAAAAGAATCCATAGACTCGAGTTTTGGGTAAAGTAATGAAACGAGGCCTCATAAGCGTTAATAGATGCTATAGATTAAATTGACTATAGCAAGCACAAGGGTTGCATTATATGGATCGAATATAATGTGAAATATGATTGTGTGCAGTCTCGAAAGTTGTTGAAGACGAATCGAACCGTACGAGTAAGCAGCTTAAGGAAGTGGAATCACGCATCACGATTCCAGGTAAGGGAATTCTGTAAGTATATAGAGGTAGCTGCTCGTATTTTGTGGGTGTGTAGGGCTTTGGAAATGTGCATGGATTTATAGAAATGTGTTTGAAGATGTTTGGATGTGACTATGAATAATTGTATGAGATTTGGTGGTTGAAATGGTATTGTAAAGAAATGGGATAGTAAGGCTAATAATTGCATAAATCTAATGTTTTGATGTTTCTCAAAACAGAATTGCTTGGTTTTAAGCAAGCTTGTAGATGGGCCAGCTAGTGTTTTATTGATGTTGTGAAAAAGCATTTGTGAAGTGCTAAACCCAATTACCAGGATTGTTTGATTGTGTATGAGCCGCCTATCGTATTTGGATGACATAAATCGCGCTAGAGCCTCGCTCACGCTGGATTTCTATGTTTTCACTTGTGTGATACGTGCTTGAGCCTAGCTCGCACTTTGATTTGAATTGTGATGATGTTTTATAAACCGTACTGGAGCTTACACTCGTACGTGGATTTGAGTGATTTTTCTTCTACATATAACCGTACTGGAGCTATGCTCGTACGTGTTTCTTCATATTTTTATGCATAAATGCCGTACTAGAGCGTTACTCGTACTAAGTGATTGGTTTTGATGCATGAATTCGTGCTAGATCATAGCTGACGTCGGTTTTCACACTGTGGTATGTAAGAGGCCGTGGTGAGAGATACGGATTAACTCAGGGAACCCAACAGGCTTGACAGACCTCTTGAGTGGGGTGAGGTTGAGGGGCTAGGACCTGACATAATCCATTCAGGGAACCCAACGGGCCTAACAGACCTCTTGAGTGGGGTGAGGGTGAGGGGCTAGGACCTGAATCAGGGAACCCAACAGGGGCGAGCAAGGCCATGAGGGGCTAGGACCTGGTATTGAGGTTACTCCCACGCGCTCTTGAGACTATAAAGGTTACACTTGGTATGGGGTAGATAAGACCTACGGTAGGCACCCCCAACCATGTTATGGGTCCGCGGAGTACGACGTACCGTGTATATCACATGGAGTACGATGTACCGCGTGGTGGTTACTTGATTTGAGAAAGTCTGGCGGAGAACTAACCCACCTTCATCCTAGCATGATACCCCGCACATCGGGATCCATGTGGTCTGGGATGATATGTGACAATTGGCCAACGTAGTCACTTGAGATATAGTAACCTGTCTCCTTGCTTGATTTATTTACTACCACATGATTTTAAATCTCTAAGTGTGATTTGCGATTGTTTAAGGTAGACACGATGGAGGGGTCGAGCCTCGTGGAATTGATTTGTGAAATGAAAATGAGGTTGTGATTGTGAATTGATGTGATGAGATTGTATGTGTTTGAGAAAGAGTTTTATGACGTGGGTTTAAAAAGGAGGTTTCTTAATGAATTGCCCTTTTTATGAATTTAAATGAGATTGAGTATGAGATGATTTATACATGATGTTTTTACGATGTTTTATATGCCAATGTACATGATTTTAATACATGATATATATGTATACTCACATGGCATAGTTTTACTTCCTCATGCTCCTACTATGAACGATTTATGCATAACACTATCAGCATGTAGATAGAGTAGTTATCTACCATGCTTGCATTATTGCCTTACTAAGCGTGTGGTTGCTCATCCCTCTCTATTTTCCCCCTATAGAGCGTGCATAGTAGCCCAGTGAGGACTGAGGCATGGTATTTTGGACTCCGCTGCATCTCCATCGCTTAGAGGTATATACACAGTGATTCTTTTTGTATCTAAACAATGTAAAAGCACAGTATTCTTTTGAATTGTGATCATGGGGGATGTAGATGTCATTAAAACATGCTTTTGTATAAGTACAAGATTAAATGCAAATGTATGACATCGTTTTATTTAACTGTGAATGAATGAGATGTGGCATTTATTATTGACTCACAGACCAACAGTGTGTGCTGAGTTAGTTCACGATCGGGTAAGGTAACAATAAAACGCGAAAATTTTTTTGTGATTTTCGGCTAAAGAGAATGGAATTGGGTCGTGACAGAAATCATGCAACTCATGCATCAATGACATTTTATGAAAAATCATAAAATCATAATTAGCATTAAATAAATCAAGATCATGCATTAATTCATGCCATGTGACACCAAACATGAAAGACAATTCTTTTCATGAATTTGTAATTAAAGCATGGAAAACTCCTCATGCTACTGCATTTAAATCACTTCATTAAAGCTGCAGTATAAAATAACCCGAAGGGGTTAAGCATCTCATAAATAAATCTCAAACTCATAAAACAATTCGTTATAAAGATTTTGCTATAAAATCACCCTTCTTTTAGGGTCACATATCATAAAATCCTCTGAAAATCTATCATTACAGTAGAAAATCATATCTCAATGAAAATCATAAAATTGGGGGCCTGATCCCTCCCTCGGGTCTACCCTAGTTTATTGAAACCACAACTTATATCATGTGAGACATGTAGGTGACTATATCAGTAACAACGAGGACTATGGCCACAACCTAGTGATCCCTGGCTACACGGTACCTAGTGTGCGGCTATGACAGTCGAAATGGGAGGTAGGTCAATCATGCCGCCAGAACAACATAACATAAGGATTGCGAGGGCAAGGCTTGCTGCCCTGTGGCTAATGCCACTCTACTCCAACAATCCCCACAGTATAGCGTACTCCATGTGATATACAGGGTACATTGTACTCCGTGAACCCAATCTCCGTCAGGGGTGCCTGCAATAAGTCTTATCCACCCATGCCAAATATGTCTCAGTATGCACGTGTGGACATATCTTCTCACTGTGACACACAGTCTACAGGAGGCTCAAACACAGTTATATACATGTCATATAAATCCCTGTGCAAACGAAGCTCTAGCACGGCTCCATGCATATTCATGATATCAAAAAATCTCGTACGAACGAAGCTCTAGCATGGTTTCATAAAAATTAGTAAAATCTGCGTACGAGTAACACTCCAGTACGACTATAAAATGAGTTATAAATCCATATAAAATCACGTACGAGTAGGCTCCAACACGTTCTTATGCATAAAAAAATCAAATCTCGTGCGAGTTACACTTAAGCACGACTTTTATGCAATTATCATATCAAAACAGGATGCGAGCTAAGCTCCAGCACCTCTCATGCATGTCAAATCATTAAAACTAGTGCGAGCAATCGTTCCAGCACCTTTTTATGCATATCAAGTCAAAACAAGGTGCGAGTTAGGCTCCAGCACCTCTCATGCATTTCACAATAATAAAATCAGTGCAAGCAACCGCTCTAGCACATTTCATGCATATGATGTCACACAAGTCGATGCGAGCAACCGCTCTAGCACATTTTATGCTCACTCACAAACGTAGATATAGTGCGAGCTATGCGCCAGCACTATCTGTTTCCATATAAACTTGATAGTTGGCCCATTTTCCAAAGAAATTTCATTTAAATTTAAATATTAATAACACTTACGCAGTGTTATATTGTGAAATTTATACAATTACTGGCCAATCTACCGTTTTGTTTTGCTTAAAAACCACGAAAATTCCTTAAATTAGAAAATTCCATATATCATGCATTTCATGCATGTCATGCTTTCACCATCCTTAGGTGAATTCCCTCAATAGGGGTAAAATAGTCGTTTCCTATTTTCGAGTCCTTAAAATCTTTAAACCATTTCTAGGACCTTTATACATATTCAGTGTATACAAAAGCTATTAAAATACATGTAGCTACCTCTAGCTACTCACACAATTCCCTTACCTCATTTTTCTCTACAGTCTGACCTTTCCACTGATGTCTCGTTATGCAGTCTGATTTGCTCTCAATCAAATCTCTGGAACTGCGTATAAATATACATCAGATCAAATACAATAAAATATATTGTATTTCATATTTTCTGGGCTTAATTTAAATTATTGGGCCCGTTTACCCATATTGGTCTTAATCGGCCTTATGCACGTTTTTCACTTACTATTTACATTATCGAGGCCTATTGGGCTCATTGGGCCCATAAGTATTTATTGAGCCTCGTTCTAAACTCTAGGATAGCTAAATTAATTTTTATGACAATTTATCTCTAAATCCAAAATATAATTCATTTTATGCGGAAATTAATTCCGTAATTTATGCGGTAAATTTTTAACACGCATAACGATGTAAATTATCGTAAATAAGGGTTAGTTACCCGAGATTTCATGATAGTACGTAAATCGAGGCTGACTAGAGCTCTCGTTTGACGTCAATTGTTGAGCTACACAATTACATATTTTGTCGCGTCAATTTTTAGTCAGATTTTAATCAAATTAAATTTAAATCGGTCAATTTTGACCGCTTATTGACTTACCCGTAGCTCGATTGCATCACTAGAATTTTTCCCCAATTTTCCTTTTTTCCCCTTTTCTCTTTCTTTTTCTTCTTTTCTGGCTGAACTGGTTCGAGGCTTTGTCGGTCAATTCTTCACCGGCTTCCATCGCCAACAGCTCCGCGGAACCTCGTGAAGCTCGAATCTGGGGTCGGTTTGGTCAGAGGTGGCCGAGAAGTGGCCGGTCCGGCTCTTTTCCCTTCCGACGTTGGTGGTGATTCTTTTTGCCGCCGTTGCCGGTGCTGGCCGCTGTTTCCCTGGCCAAAGCAGCCACCGATCGGTCGGTCTCCGCCTGAGGAACGCTCGACTGGTGGTGGCTATGGCCGAATCGACGTCGGTCATCGGATTCCTCTTTTTTCTCCTCTCTCGACTTTCTCTTTGTCCTTACGTTGGCCGCCGTTCGTTGGTTTCGTTGGTGCCGTTGGTTCTCACGGGGTCAGCTGCCTCTCCCCCATCGGCTTCTCGCCTGGTCCACCGCCGACCGCTCCTTCCAGTGAGGGAAAGGGCTCGACTTCTGCTTCATATTCTGCAGAAATCACGTTTCACGATTTTCTATCTTTTTATTTTATTTTATTTTATTTATAATTTATTTTAATATTATTTTATTCATTATTTTATTATTAAAAATCTAAAAATATCTAAAAAATTATATTTTATTTATTTAACCAATTAAATGAATTTATCGGTCTTAGTTCATCTTTTGGGATAATGTTTTGAATATTTTTGGGATAATTTTTCGATGTAAAAATTTCAATTTATTCCAATAAATTCATATCTTGATCAATTTATTCTGAAATTTAATTATTTCTTCGTTATTGATCAAGATTTCTCAAATCCATATTTATCATTAAATTTTTCTTATTAAAATTATACCGGATTTCGATCTTTTAACCGTTTTACCCTTGCACGTGTTCGAGATCAATCCAATCCAACTTCCCTTCACGAACACTCACTCATTTCGTGTTTTAAATAAAATCGGGCCTTACAATAGACACTGTACAGTTGAATCTAAACTAACACTACATGTGGTTGAGCCGAACACCACAAGTAGCGACCATGATTATGCACTCAGCATATACTAATAAATATCCTGTTGTCTCATCTCAAAGTCTTTACTTCCTTATCATACTGAAATCATTTTCAAATGTTTTTGTACGAAACTTACGAAAATAGTGTTTCGAAAAACATACATTTACATAACCTCGTTTCATAAACTTTCATTTCCACGTAGTAAATTACATTTCAAAATATTTTACAAAAACCATGAATTCGTAGATAACCAAACATGGGCTACCTTTCATTTTGAAATTAGTGCTAATCATGGTGTAGATAAAAGCAGAATTAGCTTAAATCCAAAACACAGAGACGTATGTCTCACATGCTCTCCAAAACCTGTTGTAAGTGAGATTTTAAAGCTTCTTTTGTGCAGATATAAATCAATGCAAACCTTCTAAATCTCACAAAATCATATTATACATTAAGATACAAATTGTAATGTAAAACACGGTTCACATGAGAACATATCCTTTTCGATAATCTTATCGCTGATGTTTTCCACATACTTGTAACGTTTAGGATTCTTGAATATCATTTTGTTCGTATTCTAGGACCCGATAATCAATACAATGCTTCCTCGCATCAATAGAAACTAATTTATACCTTAAGAGGCTACCTTGTATCCCAAGGATCACTTATCTAACACTCATACCAATTACATCTAGTCCTTGAAACATTCTTCAATATAAGTTTTAGGACTCATTTTATTCCATAAAATGCTATCACGTATCTACGGAATTAGCTTATACTTCGTTGTGCTAATTCACACCTAAATGAACACTGATCGATTTTATATTCTTATTATTATTCCAATCACGTATTCTTTCACACTTATAATTACCAACCATTATCTATTTTTTTTTTCGAGAACTCAAATTTGATTCATATAATGCTACCTTGTAGCTATGGGTGTAACTTAGAATTTTCTAAGTTCAGGACTTTCCCATATAATGCCTCTTTGCATCTTAAAGGGAAACTATTAACCCAATATCTCGTTCACAGAGTTTGATAATTTGATCTTATGAATATAAGCGGCGTTCGCAATTATATTCCGATAGGGACATCCTCATTGTAGTTATCCGAAAGCTAAAATTACCCCAATGACTAGGGTATTACCTTTGGTTATGGATTTGGAAGTCTTTATGTATCCTATCGAAAATAACTTAATTGGAACGTTCGTAACGGGATACGTTCGAAAAATGTGTTTCCCGAAATTATATTGTGATTGGGATAGAAAGTAGTTTATGCTTAATTTTGAAGCACTGAGCATAAGGTAAATACGTTGTCTATTCCAATTAGTCCAACTCAATTGACTGAGCTTATACAGATAAAATCCATATAACTTTTAAATTTCCCACAATTTACCATGAGATGATTTTAAGGTGTAAAAATCATCGTCACGTTCAAAACGTGTCAAAACGAGTCGAAATAGCACTTTCGATGGTATAGGGGTCTTAATTCGAAATATCGATAATTTATAAAAATTTCACAAATAATATTGGTATCATTTGCCCATTACCCAGCCTACAAAGCAGCAAGTATTTTATATTCCCAATCCAAGTGATTTATCACTTTTTCATCTTTCAAACAGTTTTAACGATTCACATATGCCTTCGCGAAGTTTAAATAATTATTCAAGACAACAATTATTTTATTCCAAAGCATAACGCAATTTATACGGAATTATCTAAAACTTATACGATTAATTTAATCGGCTTAATAGTACAGGTGGTAGTAAGTGGAGTTCACTTACCTGAGATTCCATGTTGTCATGTAAATCGAGGATGAATCAAATTCTCGTTTGTCGTCAATCATCGCGCTACACATTTATATAAATTAAATCGGGTCAATTTTGGTCAAATATAAATTTAAATAAATTTTCTAAAATTGAAAAGTCCAAATCAGATCGCTTACCAGTTTATCCTTAAACCCGAGACATCATCGAATTTTTCTCCCCTTTTTCTCTCTTTTTTTTTTGGTTGAACTGGTTCAGACCTCCTCTTCAGCTGAACCGGTCCGAACTGATTCAGCACCGTTTTGCCCAAGTCCAACGCCGATGACTGATTCTTCGTCGATTTTCGCCTCTAATGAGTTTGCGAGGCTGCACAATGCGTGGATCTGGTGACGGTTACGCCTGGGCTCGCCGAAAAGTGGTCGGTTCACCCCTTCTCCCTCTCGCTGACGCTGTCCTCTCTTCTCCTTCGCCGATCTCCTCTTTTCGTCGGCTTTCTCTAGGTTGGCTGGTGCCGACTCCCTCGGGTCGACGTCTTCCCCTCACTCTTGGCCTCTCTTCCTCTCTTTCTCCTCTCTCGGTCTCTCCATTGCGTTTTTTTCTGCTTGGTTTCGTTCTCTCTTCTGTTAAACAGAGGAGAGAAAATGAAGGGGTCGGGCTCCTACCCCGACTCCTTTCCTTTTTTTTCATTTTCTTTTCTTCTTTTGTTTTCATTTAATATATATATATATAAAAATAATATAATATATTATTATATTTTAATATAAAATATTATAAAAAAAATATCTTTAAATAAAATACACTATTATAATTATTTATATTAAAACATCTACATACATATATATTTCTACATATATATTTATTTTGTTTTACATATAATATACTATATTAATTTCATATATTAATATAATATATTATTTAATTTATTTCTAAATATATTTTATTTAATATATACATATAGACATTTTTTTTGGAATATTGTCCCGTAATTTCGAAATAAATTTCGGAAGTGAGAAAAATTTCAGGTTATCACACATAAAATGATTTTACCCCTAAACTAACTCTAAATGCAATACATAAGCACTACACTAATATACTATTAACATTAAAATCATACTAGTATATACTGAAAACAATAAACACTTTCTTAAATTGAAAATCAACTAAATCCTAAATAGATGAATGAAAATAATGAAATTAAAATTTCAATTGCATAAAAAACTAAAATTTCATCTAAACTAAAATCTAAAGAAAGTAAATCTAATAATCTTGAACATATGCAAATTAATTAAACTATTAAAATGCTACCTAAACTAATTAAAAGTTGTACTAAATTAAAATAACATTAAACTACTAATATTAAATTATTAAACTATTGTAACTAAAATTACCAGCAACCAACAACAGCCATGCGTCTCTGCCTCTAATACCAACATTCTGTCCATGCGCCTGCTATCCACGCACCTGCTTCAATCTGCTTCTGTCGTGCCTCATGCACTGCCATGCATCTTCTGCCTCAACAGTCACACAACAGAGCAACACAAAATTCATGCGCACAAGTCCTTTGCAAAAGCAGAACCCAGCAGCGCCACGTTCTTCTTGTTATCATACTGCAACAATAGCAACTAGGAGCTATCCAGAAACGCACACCCACAGCATCTTGCTCCCGGCAGCAGTGAATTCCAGCCAAGATAGAAACAGCAGCATCCACACACTTCCTCTGAAATGGATACTAATAGAAACACAGCAGAAACTTGAGGTATAACTAAGAATAAAGTTTTTTTTTTTTTTATAAAACAATTACAGTAAAATAGAGGATTTGTTTGATGTTGTAGTGTAGTGAACAACCGTGAGCAGCAGCAGTGGAGACTACATCTGTAGCAGCCACCAATCACCTTGAGAAATAGAACTTGAAGTTGTCGAATTAAAACAAAAAAATTCTATAAACCAAGAGTGCATAAAACAACTATGAAATCGTGAGACAGAGCACAGAAATGGAAATATAGGAGAGGAATTTAAGCTGCTGTCACCAGCCCCACATGTCTGTCTCAGCCAACACGTCTTTGCCTTCAGTCTTCATTTATCTAATCTCACCACTTTCTGCTTCACATCCTGCCATGCGTCGTCTTCTTCTTCAACAGCACACACTCTTTTGCTTCAGCCAACAAGCACGACAAGGTAACTTTATAGGTTGCTGCAGTAGCACTCGTACTACTTCAGCCTCGTGTTGCAGCTAGCCATGTACCGCTACAGCTTTTTCAGCCTATCACGATCCAAGCACAACTCGCAAGTAGTGACTTCTACTACCAGCTAGGCATGCAGCAGCTTCCACCTTCCAACAGCAAAGCAGCAAACGGCTCACGTTTCAAGCCTTCTCCAGTCCAGACTACTCCTGCTCTGCCTCTCACAACCCTGCAACTCTCCATGGTGCAGTACAGTAAAGCAGGACAGGAACTGCATCAGAGCAACAGATGCAGGATATGTTGCAAAGGTGTTAACAACAACCAAGATAAAAAAACAAAGCAGTGTAGAACTTTAACTAACCAAAACAAGTAAAGTAAAGCATAAACGTGAAGAAAGTAATGCAAACCATAATTAAGAAGTTTTAAGAACAGTAAAGAAACAAAAGCAGAGCATAGAAAGAAAACAAGAAAACTATGAATTTATTGAATGTGAAAACCTTACTTCCAATGTATGTCTGATTGAACTATCAAAACTAATATGAAATCGAATAGAATCTAATAAAACCATAACTCTAAAACATAAAAAAACGTAGTAAAACAATAAGGAAGATCTTTGGTTGCTGTCACCAGCCATTTTTCTCCCTTTAACAGCACCGCACCGCTCAGCCCCAGCTCTTCACACGCACAACAGTAGCCCAGGACCCGTACTTCTAGTAACCTAAATCCATGGATATAATGATGAAACAAAAGAACTAGAGAATGAAAAATAATTTTTTTAAAACTTAACACTGGAAACTAAATGAATGAGGAGGAAAAGTTTGTATATATTTAATTTAACTTAAAACTGATATAAATTAAAGAAACTATAGAATATGAATAGATAAGGCAAAGACTATATTACCATAAAAGAAAGAAATCTTCAAACTTGAATAAACAACTTAAAACAATAGCGAAAAGTTTTTAAGATAAATCTAAAATTAATAAAAACTGAAACTGAAAATACAAGTGCAAAAACGATAAAGAAACTTGAAGACAAGGCAGACAACTAAAGAAAACATGGGATAAGAAACAAGCTTTATCACACAGCTGATTCCTTCCTCTTCTAAACCTATCCTATTGCTAAAAATTAAAAGCCTCAAAATACTCCTAAATTGTAAAAGAAATAAGCAAAAAACAATGCCAAAACGATAAACACCAGAGCTGCTGTCACCAACCCCTCAACATAACATAAGAACAATAAGAAAAACATAAAAGAAATATAAACCTAACCTAAGAGAAACATAGCAGCTAACCTAAAAAGAACTCTGAAAAAAGCTCTTCTAAAAACTACTCCCAAAATTGTCTCATCTCTTTTCTTTTTATTCACATTAAAATGCGGGTACAAAGGGGATTTTTTTCCTAGATGAGTTGCCATTGTTTGGCCACTTGTCTTCACACCATTGGCTTCTAGAGAAGATATTTCCATGTCATTTGTCTTCTTGTCCACTTGGATGTGCAAGGTGACATGACTTGTGTCTTCCATGAGGTGGCCAAGGTGTCATTTGATCTTATCCTTCAAAGGTGAATAAAATATGGACACTTGGCATCACATGTGTCAAGAAGAATGGTGACTCATGCTACAACATGAAATGGTAGTGGTCCAATCTCCTTTTTAGCTCATTTTCAGTCCATTTTCTACTGAAATGACTGAAATTCATCTAGATTTAATTTATATGCAAACATGAGAATTTTAATTAAAATGAGGGGATAATTAATAAAATAATATGGGAATTAAAATAGTTAATTAAGAAATTAAACATAAATAACGCTATTTTCATAGAATTATCAAGGATGTGGCAAAGTACGAAGCGAGGTGTCTCGCTTGTCAACAGGTAAAGGTAGAGCATCCTGCAGGGTTATTGCAACCTCTACCTACATCGAAATGAAAATGGGAGCATATCACCATGGATTTCATGATGGATTCACCGAGGCCCCGTAGGAATCACGATGCTACATGGACGACCGTTGATAGATTAAGGAAGTCAGCCCACTTCCTAGCTATGAGAGCTACTGATACTCTGAGTTCATTGGCATAGTTATATGTACGCGAGGTAGTGAGGTTACATGGTCTTCTAGTGAGCATTGTTTTGGATAGGGATTCCCGTTTCACTTCCCACTTTTGGGAACATTTTCAGGAAGCCATATGAACCCAATTGTCACGACCCTCAACTTACCAAAATACGTACAAAGTTTTTGCAATTTCATGCATCAATTGTTAATCATCCTTCCTCGATCGTGAACAACCACACTCTTAACAGTTAGGCTGTGTGTCGACGTCTAACTCATTCCACCATACCCATTCAATTTGAACATTATTTATGAGTAAACACTTGTATAAATGTATATATATCAGAGTCGATTACATGTGTTTACATTGTTTTACATCCCCAATAGTTACATACAAAATGCTACTGTGCTATGTCTAGTTTAGATACAAAATAATCCCAGTGTGTATACCTTTAGCGAAGGGATGCAGCGGATTACCAAAAGGGAAACGCCTCCAGTCACGCTCAATCTATACTCAGCACTCTGTAGAGAGGGGGAAAATAAGGGGGTGAGCAAACCACATGCTTAGTAAGGCAATCATGCGAACAGGTAGATACTGCACTATCTACGTAATCGTGATGACATGCTCAAAAGCATTTAATTCACTATTTATCTCAAAACATGAGTGTATGATTGTGTTAATGGTATGTAAAGCATTCATGCTTTTAAAATCCAGTGCACATTTCAACTCAAAGCATGGTATAAATCATCATGCATAATTCACAATAAAAGCATGGCATTAACCATTATGCATTTTCACAATAAAGTGTGGCATTAAACATCATGCATTTTCACAATAAAGCATGGCATTAAACATCATGCATCCGTGTACTTTAAAAACCATTAACAAATCAATCCAACACTGGTCAGGTCTCAGCCCATCCCTCGAACTTTCCAGACCGACAAATCATTTCAAACATGGATTTATTGTCAAAGCAATAGACATGTGAGATAGGCAGTTCAACAACAGGTAATAACCTCCAGGCCTATGTACATAACCTGTGATACTGGCCACACGGATCAGGTGTGCGGGATATCACCACTATCTGCTTCCACACGGGAGGTGGGTCAAATCCTACCCGTTGGTCCATAGCAGATCTCATCCGAAGATGGCACATCACATCTCAACACGGTACAACGTACTCCATGCTATATGCACAGTACAACGTACTCCGTGGACCCAATCAACACATCATATCACGCCACATCTCAAATGCACGAGTGAGCCTATTTAATCGGTACGACCTCTTATCTACCCCAAGCTCCTAACACGGCTAATTAATCATGTCAAAACAATGCACGTGTGAGCCTATTTAATCGATGTGACATCCAGTCTACTCGAAGCTCCAAATACGGTAACATGCAAGGTGTGCATCCAGTGCGAGACAAACTCCAAGCACAATGCCAAAACAATTATGAAATCCATGTGAAAACTAGTGCCTCTAGCACTCATATGTATAAAACACGTCAAATCCCGTGCAAGTAGCACTCTAGCACGCTTTCATACTCACGAAAACGATGTAGGTGGCTCATTTCTTTGCAAAGTGTGGTTAACAAACCAAAATGACTCAACTCTTTTGCAAATCATTTCAAATATTAGCCAACCTACCAAATCATTTGCTAAAAAGCAATAAAACATGATTTTCAAGCAATATGATTTTGTTTTCATGCACATTTCTCAAACTCCCAACTTTTACCCTTCAATCACCCAACATCATTTCCTATATCACATGCAATCTAACAAAGCATTTTATGTGCCCAAATTGCGCACAAATATCTCTAAGAGTCCACACAATTCCCTTACCTCGATTTACTTGGTGTGACTCTTTTCATCTTAGCTTCTCATGCCTCTTGGCTCAACTTGCTCCGATGTATCCTCGAAAGCTGCGATTCATTCATTCAATCAATTGAGTTAATGTTTTTAACCCATAATTGACCTCACTAGTCAATACAATTCACTTATGCATTTTACCAATGCCTTAATCCACATTTTACCTCTTTTAGGTAAATCTCACAATTTATCCACTAATAACATCTTAAAATCATACCACAACACTATTATTAACTTCTACATATCTCATTCATCATTAATCTCCATATATTCCACTTTCTCACGCTAAAGCATTTTTAGGTCATAATCATTCTAATGCATTTTAGATAGTTTCCAACCATCCATACTCATTCCAAACAAGTCCAAAATCAATTAAATAGACAATGTACCATAGTTGGAGTGTTAGAATCTTACCAAGTTTGATTTCTCTTCTTGCTTCAAATGACAATGCCCTTAGCTCCTTCAACACCAACAATGGGATAATGTCTTCCAACTATGTTGTTCTTCTCTTTGATAGGAACAACTTTGCCTCTAATGGTCTTTCTTCAAATCTTACTGAAAATGGCTGATTTTAGAGAGAGAAAGTTAGGTTTTTGGGTTGAAAATGGAAGAATAGTGTTTTTCTCAAAATTTTTAGATTTTCAACACTCCTTTTATAGAAATAGCTTGAGGAGATCGATCTGGTACCCTTAAATCCCTTATTGTCATGGCATTTTAAGCATGAGATCGATCTGTCGAAGCATGAGATCGATCTGCTCCCAAACAGAGAGGTAAGGAGATCGATCTGGGTGCTTGAGGATCGATCTTTTCATTTCAGAATGCTTAGGAGATCGATCTAGCTCCATTGGAGATCGATCTGCTCTATTCCATTGCCAAAATAAGAGCATTCTAGCTCTTTCAGATCGATCTCTTATCCTATGAGATCGATCTGCCCTTCACAATTCCCAGATTTTCTGCAGTTCTTATGCTGCAACTCATACTCAAACATCCTTAATTTGCTACCATGATCATTTTCTCATTCATTCATCTTTGAGACTTGACAATGACATCCATACATACCTTATTCCAATTGAAACTTGTGTGGAATCCTTGTATATCCAAAATTACATGATATAAACCAAATCGAAGTGCACAACTTATGCAATTCTACTTCCATTTTACCACACTACTCATAATCCATTCTACTCTCATTCTCCACATGTTTAAGTCCATTTCTTTACATTCATACATAATGTAACTGATATGTACAACTACAACTCTTATTACAAGTGTGTACATTAACTTATGGACTTACATCACATATACTTCACTTATGAATTCATAGTACAACTCTATTTACATTTCTATGTACATATATACCATTATACATATACGGGGTCTCACATTCTCCCCCATTTAGAAAATTTGGTCCTCCAAATTAGAACCAATCATTCTATGAACAACTCGAGATACTTTTCCCGCATCAAACTCTCCAATTCCCATGTGACTTCTTCCACAGTGTGATGTTGCCAAAGCACTTTCACTAAGGGAATTGTCTTTTTCCTCAACACTTTCTCTTTCTGTCCAATACCTAAACTGGCTTCTCAACATAGGTCATACCTTCATTGAGCTCCAAAGGCTCATATCTTATCACATGTGCCGAGTCCGGGTGATACTTCCTCAACATGGATACGTGGAAGACGTTATGCACACTTGCCAACTCTAGTGGCAATGCCAACCTATACGCCTTATCTCCCACTCTAACAAGTATCTCAAATGGCCCTATATATCGAGGGCTCAACTTTCCCTTCTTCCTGAATATCATAATTCCCTTCGAAGGGGAAATTTTCAAAAACACTAACTCACCCACATCAAACTCTAGTGGTCTCCGTCTCCTGTCAGCATAACTCTTTAGCCTACTCTGAGCTATCCGTAACCTCTCACATATCAATTGGACGTCCTCAGAGGCTTGTCTAACCAAGTCGAGAGCAAAGATCTGTTTGTCACCAACCTCTTCCAATCTAATAGGGGAACGACATCTACGCCCATACAATGCCTCATATGGTGCCATCCTGATACTCGTATGAAAACTGTTATTATAGGCGAACTCTGCGAGAGGTAAATGGTCATCCCAGGAGCCTCCAAAATCCAATGCACATGCTCTCAACATATCCTCCAAGGTCTGTATAGTCCTCTCTGACTGACCATCTGTCTGAGGATGAAACGTGGGGCTAAAACTCAACTGGGTCCCCATCGCTTCCTGAAAATGTTTCCAGAAGTAGGAAGTGAAGTGGGCATCCCTATTAGAAACAACGCTCACTGGAATTTCATGTAGCCTCACTATCTCGCGCACATATAGGTTCGCTAACTGGCTCAGAGTATCGGTAGCTCTCATAGCTAGAAAATGGGTTGATTTCGTCAATCGATCCACAATCACCCATATGGCATCATAACCTCTACAGGTCCTCGACAATCCCATCACAAAATCCATGGTGACATGCTCCCACTTCCATGTCGGTATCGGTAGAGGCTACAATAACCCTGTGGGCTTCTGATTCTCTACCTTCACCTGCTGACAAACGAGACACTTAGCAACATACTCAGCAATGTACTTTTTCATCCCAGACCACTAATAAACCTTTCGAAGGTTTTGATACATCTTGGTACCCCCTGGATGTATCGTATACTTCTATAAGTGAGCCTCTGTTAAGATCAACCTTCTGATCTCTGCATCATCAGGAACACATATCCTACCTCTGAACCTCAACAACCCATTCGAACTCAACTCAAAGTTCGTGTCTATACCCCTTTGTATCTATCCGATAATATCACTACACTGCTGATTAACTCGCTGAGCCTGTTTGATTCGATCTACCATATTCGGTTCCAACTGCAGGCTAGCTATCATAAATCCACTATCAGTGTCAGGCGGGGTCATATCCAAACTGAGGTTCGTGAACTATTCCAACAGCTCATGTTCCCTGACCATCATAAATGACACCATCCCGAGATGCTTCATACTCAATGCATCAGCAACCACATTTGCTTTACCCGGGTGGTATAGGATTTCACAATCATAATCCTTTAATAGCTCGAGCCACCTCCTCTGTCTCATGTACAACTCTTTCTGTGAGAATACGTATTTAAGGCTTTTATGATCTGTATAAATTTGAAATCTCTCACCATAGAGGTAGTGGCGCCATATCTTCAGCGCAAACACCATCGCTACCAACTCCAAGTCATGGGTTGGGTAGTTCCTCTCATGATCCTCTAACTGTCTTGATCCATAAGCTACTACCTTCCCATCCTACTTCAATACACAGCCTAGTCCTAGATGTGAAGCATCCGTATACACCGAGAAACCTTCTGAGCTGGTAGGAATGGTGAGGATCGGAGCTGTGGTTAATCTCCTTTTCAGCTCCTCAAAACGTTCTTCACACTTATCGTCCCACACAAACTCCACATTCTTTCTTGTGAGGTGTGTCAAAGGAGCAGCTAACCTCGAAAATCCCTTTACAAACCTTCGATAATATCCAGCTAAACCTAGGAAACTCCTGATCTCTGTCACTGTCTGGGGTCTCTTCCACTAAACTACGACCTCAATCTTAGATGGATGCACTGATACTCCATCTTTCGATACCATGTGACCCAGAAAAGAGATATGTTCCAACCAAAAGTCACACTGACTAAGTTTAGCATATAACTTCTTCTCTCGGAGGGTCTGTAGCACAATCCTTAGTTGCCTTTCATGCTCCTCTCTAGACCTTGAATACACCAGTATATCATCAATAAATACGATCACAAATCGATCCAAATACCGGTGGAATACCTTATTCATTAACGACATAAAGGCTGCGGGAGCATTCATCAAACCGAATGGCATAACCATGAACTCATAATGCCCATACCAGGTGCGAAAAGCTGTCTTGGGTACATCTCCACCTCGTATATTCAACTGATGGTACCCTAATCTCACATCTATCTTGGAAAAGACCTACGCTCCTTTAAGCTGATCCAACAAATCATCGATGCGTGGAAGGGGATACTTATTCTTGATGGTGGCCTTATTCAACAACCATTAATCTATACACAGTCGGAGGCTTCCATCCTTTTTCCTTACAAACAGAACCGGTGCTCCCCAAAGTGAGACGCTCGGTCTGATGAACCCCTTCTCTAGTAACTCTTGCAGTTGTTTCCTTAGTTCTTCTAACTCAACTTGAGCCATTCTGTACAGTGGCTTGGACATTGGCTCTGTACCAGGTGCCAAATCTATACCAAACTCCATCTCCCTATCTGGAGGTAACCCTGGTAACTCATCCGGAAAGACATCTAAAAATTCCCTAACCACTGGTATGTCTCCTAATTTCGAACGTGCCTTATCCATCTCAATCACAAAAGCCATGAATCCTTCACATTATTCTTTCCACCATTAGTAATTATAAATCATCACATCACATAAATAAATGAAATCAAATTTATCTTTCAAACATCATGTATTAAGATTGTACTCATCACACTTATAAAAATCATGTTCTTTAGCTTCATTTCATAAAATTTACACAAGGTTGTCTATCTTTGGAAACATCAAAGTTTTTACATGACAATCCATAACAACATGATTTGTAGCCAGCCAATCTATCCCTAGGATTACATTAAAATCACTCATATTTAATAAAATTAAATCGACTGTCATCTCTTTACCTCCTATCTTCATCTTACAATCCCTATATACATGCTCAGTCAACTGACTATCATTCATAGGGGTAGATATTAACAACATCTTATCAAGCAGTGTGGGTTTTACATGCTTCAACAATTTACATGCAAAGGATGACGAAATAAAGGAATGCGTGACACCAAGATCAAACAGTACATAAGCTTCTAAATCAAAGATTTGGATGGTACCTTTTACCACATCCGATGACTGATCTGCAGTGTCTTGGTCCAGTGCGTGCACTCGTCCTCTGCTTACACCCACTGCTTGCTTCCTCTTTTCCTCGACTGTAGCCCTCCTCCTCAGAGCAGCTGTACCAACTGGAGCTCTCTTTGGCTCCTTGCCCTTCTGTGGGGCTCTCTCTATCATCTCTGGGAAATCTCTGATTATGTGCCATGGCTTCCCACATCTGAAGCATACTACAGGAGATCCATAGCATGGTCGAGTACTATGGTACCTACCACACTTGCCACCCTGTTCCATAGTAGGCCGTGGTCCTCCAATCACAATTCCCTTAGCTGGAGTAATGGCCGGATACATAGGAGTATTAACTGTCATCTCCCAGATCTCATCAATTCTCGACCTCTTTCCAGAGAATCTCTTGCTTCCTTTATAACTGAAGCCTCTATCCATCATTGGTCTTTTCTTATCTCTGTCCCTCATCTTACCAACCTTTCCAAACTCTGAGGCGATTCTATCACTATCTTGTTTACACAATTGCGCCTTACGCACTGCCTCCTCGTAGGTCGGTATATCCAGGGGAACCAGTCTAGACCTCATGGTCGATCTCAATCCATCCATAAACTTCTGGATTTTCTCAACGTCATTACTCATTGCACTGGGATCATATCTACCCAGGGATATAAAAGCAGTCTCATACTCATCCACAGTCCTGCTCCCTTGGGTCAGTCCTAAAAATGCCATTTTTAGCTTTCGCTGTGCGGTATCCAAGACATACTATCTCCAGAAGGCTTCTAGAAATACATCCCAGCTGATCTCAGTATGTCGGGCTCTCAAAATAGGAGTGGTGGACTTCCACCAATGTTCTGTTGACCCCTTCAGCATAAAAGCTGCAAACGCTACCATCTCGGTAGTAGTACACTCAGAGAACCTATATAATATCTCGATCTCATTGATCCAATCCTCAGCCGCTACTGGGTCCTTTACTCCACTGAAAGACGGCGGTCCAAACTTCTGAAACTATGAGATCTGAGAATTTTAGATATATTTTAATGATGTAATAAGAACTTGAAGTGTAATTTATTGGGCTAAGTGAATTGTGGAAATTATATTTGGAGATTTATGTGCAAGTGTTTAACATAAGTGTGAAACTAAGAGGTCAAATCGATCTTGGGGAAGGAGAGATCGATCTGGTGAGTTAAAAATGACAAGGAAGGAGGATAATAAGTGAGCAGATCGATCTCCAATGGAAGAGGATCGATCTCCTTATGATTCTGTTTTGAGAGAAGATCGATCTCATGAGGAAGGGATCGATCTCCAAATGTTTCTGTTTGGGAGAAGATTGGTCTCCTCAAAGAGCAGATCGATCTCATAAAGCCATAAAGAGATCGATCTCACCCCTCGACAGATCGATCTCCTAGGCATAAAATTACCCCAAATCATCCCCAAATTTAAATGCAAATCGATCTCATCAAGAGCCAGATCAATCTCCTACCCTCAGTCTATATAAGGAACCCCTGCTTTCTCCTACAATTTCATTTTCTCTCTCTTCCAATCCCCATTTCTATCGAGGCCCTAGCTTTCTCACTCATCCAAAGCACCCATTTTCATCCAAATTAGAGGCTATGGTAAGAAGGAAAGTTGTTCCTCATCAAAGGGAGAACAACATACTTGAAAATCGTAAGACGGATTGAATCGAGGTAAGAGATAAGCTCTCCACAAGTTTTGGGTAATTTCTAAACCTCGATCCTGATATTTGAGATGATGTTGGTGATAATGGTTGTTGGCATTGTGTTGAAATAGTTGGAAAATGATTAGGGATTGATGAAATTATAATGTAGTTGGAGTGATAATGATATTTAGCAATTTTGGTAATTTTAGGAATTTTGAGCTATAAATGGAAATTTAGACAATGTGGTGAATTAGCATAGATAATTTGACATGAGAAATGTAGAACGTGGGGATGTTGTGAATGAGATTGTAGTTTGGGGTAGAGTTACGAGAGTCAAGAGATTTGAGGTGTTATGAGCAATTATGCTCGATTTTGAGAATTAAGGTTACTGAATGATGAGTGTTGATGTTTTAACATCGTTTGAATAGCTTGGGAGTTCCAGAGTGGAATGCGAGACTAGTCCGAGACAAGGGGGAAACAATTGCACTATACGAGGTGCAAAGAGGTAAGGGAAACTAAACCATTTGTGTATGTGATTTGTGAACTATTATAGTATGATTTGCGATTTATAAAACAAGCATGTTTGATGTGTTGTATTTTGATGAGAATGCACACGGTTTTTATAGCCGGTTGGAGCCCATTATTTTATGAGTTTATAAGCTGAGTGTGAAATTGCTTTATAAACCATTGAGGTTGTGTGAGAAATGAATTGGGCTCTACGTTAACGTAATTTTGAGATTTGAGAAATGTGTGCGTGTTTTACTGGTTGGAACTCGATTTTAAATATGTTTTGTGTTGAGTACAAAACGGTTTTAACTGAGTTTTATGAGAGAAAAACCACTATGAGTTCTACGTGAAGGCAAACCAGTTTTATATGGTAATGGCTATTGATAAATACTTAGGTGTGTAATTTTGAATACACACCGGGCATTGCTCTGGTAGCATGTAAGCCCGATTCTTCTCCGTTCTGGTAACGTGAGATCCCCCAATCTGTGGCTGTGCCACGTATATTTGGTGGCCGTTGCCACGTGAGAACCCTAATTGGTGGCCGTTGCCATGTGAGAAACTCCATTCTGTGGCTATGCCATGTATATTTGGTGGCTGTCGCCACGTGAGATCCCCTATTCTGTGGCTGTGCCACGTATATTTAGTGGCTGTCGCCAAGTGAGATCCCCCATTTTGTGGCTATGCCACGTATATTTGGTGGCCGTTGCCACGTGAAACCCTATTCTGTGGCTGTGCCACGTGTGAATCTAAATCAGTGGGTATGCCACGTATGTTTGGTGGCTGCACCACGTGCATTATTATTACAGTGATTTTATCACGTATATTGAGAAAGCCATTATCGCATTATTTTCACATGCTTGATTACTGCTCTAGACTGAGCCTTTTACTTCATGTTTCCACATGATTTTGAGATATGAGAATGTTGTTTTGAGAACTTTCATGCTATGATTTTCAAATGAATATACTGAGTTTCACATGCAAATAAATATTTTTAATGTGCATTATGGATTATATAACGAGTCCCTTACCCCATTACTGAGCGATTTAGAAGCTCACCCTGTTTTCTTTCCCCCCAGATTTCTTCAAGTGAAAAAGGGTTTCCCTGCGACGTACGGAGTAGTGGCTAGTGGAGGACTTGAGCTCCAGGCCATATATTGTGTTTTGAGGTACCATTTATCTTTTCATGTACCCAGACAATTATTATAATTACAGACACTTGATGTATAATATTGTATGGAATGTATTAGGACTAATTAACTTGAGATTGAATAATGTATATGATATGGTATATACTATTTAATGATGAGATCCTGAGGTATGATAAGTGTGATGATGTATGACACTGCACAGGAATGCACTCTTAATTATGAATCGATGAGTAAAAAGTTTTTAAATTTGCCCTATTTTTCGCATTTTCGGGGCGTGACAGAAATTGCCGCAATCTATCCAAATCACAACCATATCCCTAACCTCTACTGCCTGGCGTAGCAACCGGTGTAGGCACATCCTGTGTGGGTGGGGTATCTGTCGTCTTAGGTCTCGGGGCTTCCCTTGCCTGTGCCTCAGGAGTTGTCGCCTACTCGGCATCACCCTATGTAGCGAGACTCTGTCTACCGCCAACTCCAGATAAAGATTGGGTGACCAACTCCATAATCATCTCAATGCTCCACTCAATCCTCGCGAAGCGAGCCTCAGTACACTCGGGCCTCTCCTCTGGACCATGTGGAGCGTGCTTAACATCAACCTCCATCTCAACATCATCTTGAGCCTCGTGTGTTTCTAGCTCAACACGACCCCCAGGCCTACCTCTACGGCCTCGAGCCTGTGCTCTCATCCCTCTACCACGACTGGTATTAGGCATATTTACTCAATTCCCTACATTCACAACCAAAAACTTAGTTAACCCATCGACACACACACAATTGTATCTAAACAAGCACAGTAACATGGGGATGCAATTTTCTAACTTATTAAGTATTTTAGACACGACACACGTCAAACCAACTCGAGCTCTAATACCAACTTCTGTCACGACCCTCAACTTACCAAAATACGTACAAATTTTTTGCAATTTCATGCATCAATTATTAATCATCCTTCCTCGATCGTGAACAACCACACTCTTAACAGTTGGGCTGTGTGTCGACATCTAACTCATTCCACCATACCCATTCAATTTGAACATTATTTATGAGTAAACACTTGTATAAATGTATATATATGAGAGTCGATTACATGTGTTTACATTGTTTTACATCCCCAATAGTTACATACAAAATGCTACTGTGCTATGTCTAGTTTAGATACAAAATAATCCAAGTGTGTATACCTTTAGCAAAGGGATGCAGCGGATTACCAAAAGGGAAACACCTCCAGTCACGCTCAATACCAAAAGGGGGGTGAACAAACCACAAGCTCAGTAAGGCAATCATGCGAATAGGTAGATACTGCACTATCTATGTGATCGTGATGCCATGCTCAAAAGCATTTAATTCATCATTTATCTCAAAATATGAGTGTATGATTGTGTTAATGGTATGTAAAGCATTCATGCTATTAAAATCCAGTGCACATTTCAACTCAAAGCATGGTATAAATCATCATGCATAATTCACAATAAAAGCATGGCATTACCCATCATGCATTTTCTCAAAGAGCGTGGCATTAACCATCATGCATTTTCACAATAAAGCATGACATTAAACATCATGCATTTTCATAATAAAGCATGGCATTAAACATCATGCATCTGTGCACTTTAAAAACCATTAACAAATCAATCCAACACTGGTCAGGTCTCAGCCCATCCCTCGAACTTTCCTGACCTACAAATCATTTCAAATATGAATTTATTCTCAAAGCAATAGACATGTGAGATAGGCAGTTCAACAACAGGTAATATCCTCAAGGCCTATGTACATAACTTGTGATACCGGCTACACGAATCAGGTGTGCAGGATATCACCACTATTTGTTTCCACACGGGAGGTGGGTCAAATCCTACCCATCGGTCCATAGCAGATCTCATCCGAAGATGGCACATCACATCTCAACACGGTACAACGTACTCCATGCTAAATGTAAGGTACAACGTACTCCCTGGACCTAATCAACACATCATATCACCACATCTCAAATACATGAGTGAGCCTATTTAATCGGTACGACCTCTTGTCTACCCGAAGCTCCTAACACGGCTAATTAATCATGTCAAAACAAAGCACGTGTGAGCCTATTTAATTGATGTGACATCCAGTCTACTCGAAGCTCCAAACACGGCAACATGCAAGGTGGGCATCCAGTGCGAGACAAAATCCAAGCACAATGCCAAAACAATTATGAAATATATGTGAAAACTAGTGCCTCTAGCACTCATGTGTATAAAACATGTCAAATCCCGTGCGAGTAGTACTCTAGCATGCTTTCATACTCACGAAAACGATGTAGGTGGCTCATTTCTTTGCAAAGTGTGGTTAACAAACCAAAACGACTCAACTCTTTTGCAAATCATTTCAAATATTAGCCAACCTACCAAATCATTTGCTAAAAAGCAATAAAACATGATTTTCAAGCAATATGCTTTTGTTTTCATGCACATTTCTCAAACTCTCAACTTTTACCCTTTAATCACCCAACATCATTTTCTATATCACATGCAATCTAGCAAAGCATTTAATGCGCCCAAATTACGCACAGATATCTCTAAGAGTCCACACAATTCCCTTACCTCGATTTACTTGCTGTGACTCTTTTCCTCTTAGTTTCTTATGCCTCTTGGCTCAACTCACTCCAGTGTATCCTCAAAAACTGCGATTCATTCATTCAATCAATTAAGTTAATGTTTTTAACCCATAATTGACCTCACTAGTCAATACAATTCACTTATGCATTTTACCAATGCCTTAATCCACATTTTACCTCTTTTAGGTAAATCTCACAATTTATCCACTAATAACATCTTAAAATCATACCACAACACTATTATTAACTTCTACATATCTCATTCATCATTAATCTCCATATATTCCACTTTCTCACACTGGACCATTTCTAGGTCATAATCATTTCAATGTATTTTAGATAGTTTCCAACCATCTATACTCATGCCAAACAACTCCAAAATTAATTAAATAGACAATATACCATAGTTGGAGTGTTAGAATCTTACCAAGTTTGATTTCTCTTCTTACTCCAAATGACAATGCCCTTAGCTCCTTCAATACCAACAATGGGATAATGCCTTCCAACTATGTTGTTCTTCTCTTTGATAGGAACAACTTTGCCTCTAATGGTCTCTTTTCAAATCTTACTGAAAATGATTGATTTTAGAGAGAGAAAGTTAGGTTTTTGGGTTGAAAATGGAAGAATGGTGATTTTCCTGAAATTTTTAGATTTTCAACACTCCTTTTATAGAAATAGCTTGAGGAGATCGATTTGCACCAAGAGGAGATCGATTTGGTCCCCTTAAATCCCTCATTTTCACTGTATTTTAAGCATGAGATCGATCTGTCGAAGCATGAGATCGATCTGCTCCCAAACAGAGAGCTAAGGAGATCGATCTGCGTGCTTGAGGATCGATCTTTTCATTTCAGAATGCTTAGGAGATCAATCTGGCTCCATTGGAGATCGATCTGCTCTATTCCATTGCCCAAATAAGAGCATTCTGGCTCTTATAGATCAATCTCTAATCCTATGAGATCGATCTGCCCTTCACAATTCCCAGATTTTCTGCGGTTCTTCTGCAGCAACTCATACTCAAACATCCTTAATTTGCTACCATGATCATTTTCTCATTCATTCATCTTTGAGACTTGACAATGACATCCATACATACCTTATTCCTATTGAAACTTGTGTGGAATCCTTGTATATCCAAAATTACATGATATAAACCAAATGGAAATGCACAACTTATGCAATTCTACTTCCATTTTACCACACTATTCATAATCCATTCTACTCACATTCTCCACATGTTTAAGTCCATTTCTTTACATTCATACATAATGTAACTTGTATGTACAACTACAACTCTTATTACAAGTGTGTACATTAACTTATGGACTTACATCACATATACTTCACTTATGAATTCATAGTACAACTCTATTTACATTTCTATGTACATATATACCATTATACATATACGGGGTCTCACACCAATTGAGTTTGAGTACAGCTTTCCATTCTCAGAGAGATGGTCAGTTAGAGAGGACTATACAGATTCTGGAGGATATGTTGAGAGGATGTGTACTAGATTTTAGAGGCTACTGGGATGATCATTTTCTACTAGTCGAATTTGTCTACAATAATATTTATCATTTGAGTATCGGGATGACACTATATGAGGCTTTATATGGTAGTAGATGTCGTTCCTCTATTGGATAGGAAGAAGTGGGTGATCGAAAGATATTCGCTCCTGATTTGGTCACGAATGTCTTTGAGGATGTTCAGTTGATATTTGAGAGATTGAGAACAACTTAGAGTAGACAAAAGAGCTATGTTGACAAGAGACGGAGGCCACTAGAGTTTACAGTTGGTGAGTCAGTATTCTTAAAAGTTTCTCATTCTTGGGTATAGTGAGATTCAGGAAGAGAGGTAAGCTGAGTCCTCGCTACATTGGACCCTTTGAGATAATGGATCGACTGGGAGATA
Source organism: Firmiana major (assembly GCA_033439115.1). Lineage (NCBI taxonomy): Eukaryota > Viridiplantae > Streptophyta > Magnoliopsida > Malvales > Malvaceae > Firmiana > Firmiana major. Next base: position 42,086,043 of record CM065903.1, read on the forward strand.
AAGCCTATAGGTTGGCGTTGCCACCAGACTTATTAGGCATCTATAACGTCTTCTACATTTTGATGCTTCAAAAGTATTACTCAAAACCGACACATGTGATTCAGTATGAACCGTTGGAGCTTAAAGAGGCATGTCATATGTAGAGAAGCTAATTTGGATATCGGATAGGAAGGAGAAGGTATTGAGGTCAAAGATGATCAGATTAGTTAAGGTTCTCTTGCAGTACCACACTTCAGAGGAAGCTACGAGGGAGTTAGAGAGCTTGATGCGTGAGAAGCACCCCCAGCTATTTTAGGTTTGACTTGGTTCTAATTTTGAGGACCAAATTTCTTAAGGTGGGGAGGATTGTAAAGCATGTATTTTACTATAGACCTTAAGATTCCTATGTGTAAACATTTTATTATGTAAGTTGAATCCTAAGAAGAGTACTTACTAGAATGAAAATGCAAATGAAGTAAGTAAATTTCATATAAGTCAAGTAAAGGTAAAATAAGGGCTATAAGAGCCACAAGCTAAATCGAATGGATTTAAATCATTCTGATTGAAGATAAGAACTTAAAATGTGAAAATATAGAGGGTTCATGAAGGAAAGTCGATTTGATTTTGTAAAACCTGATTTTTATCTTATTTCCTTATGATTCACGTGATGAAAACATGATTTTATGCAAATTGAATCATAAGAAGAGTTTTACGTAAATGAAAAATGCAAATGGAATGAATAAAAATTCTCGAATGCATTTAATGATCAAATGGAGATTGAAATGGCCATATATTAAACGAATGGGATGCGGACCATTCGGATTGGAGATAAGGATTTAAAACATGAAATGAGAAAGGGTTCGTGAAAGGAAGATGGATTGTTTTGGTCCTGAACACGTTGAAGGGTAAAATAGTTAAAAGACTCAAAATTCGGTGTCAATTCGGTAAGAAATTGACACTGTAAACATGGATTCAGGGAATCTTGATCAATAAAGGAGCAATAATTAAATTTTAGGTTAAATGTCACGACCCAAACTACCTAAAAATCATAACAAATTTTTCGTTTGTTATTTAATTCTTAGCTTTCTCTGATCGTGACCATCCCACCAATCTATGATTCGGTGTTAGTCCCCTCTCACCTATTTACCGTTCCATTTTTCATATTCACATTCACACATCAGGATTTACTATCCTTTGACTTTAACTAAATCCATTCACAATTTACATAACCTTACATCCCCGACATCATATCCGTTTACAGTACTGTACATTTACATGTTCAGATACAAAACTATACAAATGTGTATACTTGTCTCTCGATGAGACGCAGCAGATACCAAAGATGCAAGTCCTCAGCCGCGCTCAAACTACTGAAAGTACTCTGTAGAGAAGGAAAATAAGGGGGTGAGAAACCACACTCTCAGTTAGGCAATTATACAAGTAAGTAGATAGCTCCACTATCTACATACTCATAATGCCATGCCCTGAAATCCATTTCTTTTTGTTTAAATCTCACGCGCGAAATCATGCATCATCAATGCCATAGTTTATAAAAACTATTCGTATATATAGAAATGCAACTCATGCATCAATGACATTTTATGTAAAATCATAATTTGCATGAAGTAAATCAAGATCATGCATTAGTTCATGTCATGTAAACAAATCATGAGACACAATTCTTTTCATGAATTTGTAATTAAAGCATGGAAAACTCCTCATGCTACTACATTTAAATCACTTCATTAAGGCTCAGTATATATAAAAAAAACCCCTCCCTGTCAATCATCTCATAAATCAATCTCAAACTCATAAAAAATTTTGTTATAAAATTCTGTTAGAAAAATCACCCTTCTTTTGAGTCACATGTCATAAAATCCTCTGAAAAATCTATCATCATAGTAGAAAATCACATCTGAGTGAAAATCATAAAAATCAGGGGCCTGACCCCTCCCTCGGGTCTACCCTGGTCTATTGAGACTAAACGTTATATCATATGAGACATGTAGGTGACTATATTAGTAACATCGAGGACTATGGCCATATCCTAGTGATCCCTGGCTACACGGTACACAGTGTGCGGGGCATCACACCTGAAATGAGAGGTGTGTAAGACCCTCAAATTCATAAGTTCATACATGTACATGCTATGTGAAGCATGAATGATGTAAAGTCCATAGATTTAATGTACATGCATGTAATATGAGTTGGTGATATATGTACAAGTTACGTTATGTATGAATAATAAGAAATGCACTTTAGTATGTGATGAATGGGAATATATGAAAAATTTTATACTCCATTTGGTTGCACAAGTTTTATACGCCATTTGGTTGTAAATTGTATACCTTTGGTTATACAATGAATACACACAAGTTTCAATGTATATGAAGTAGGAATGGATGTCATTTTCAAGCCTTAAGTGTGGATGAATGAGAAAATGACCATGGTAGTAAAGTGTATGAAGTTTGGCATGTGTTACTGCAGAAAACTGCATTAAAATCTGGTAAATATGGATAAGAGATCGATCTCATAGGATGAGAGATCGATCTGGAAGAGCAAAAAATGCACTTATTTGAGCGAAGGAACAGGTCGATCGATCTTATTAGAGAGCAGATCGATCTGCTAAACATTCTGTGTTGAAGGAATCGATCTCAAAAGGGCCAAATCGATTTCCTTAAGCTGCTGACTTGTAATAGATCGATCTCATGCAAGAGAAGATCGATCTTCTTAAGGTTTTATGTTGCAACAGATCGATCTTATGCAGTCTAAAAGGTCAGTTTCAAGAGGAAAAATACAGAACAGATCGATCTCCTAGGGTAGTAAATCGATCTCATCAAGATAGTTCTATAAATACTGAACTTCTGCACTTCATTCTCCCGAGAGTTACAACTCTATTTGGAAACTAAACCTAAACCTAGCCAAAAAATACTAGAAAACTTCAGTTTGTGATCAGTTTTGAGTGAGATATAAGTGAGCAAAGTTGTTCTTAGCAAATAGGAGAACAACATACTTGGAAACAAGATATTAAAATCAAGAGTTTAAGGAGCAAGGAAGATTTTACCATTTTGGTGAAAAAGGAAAGAAAGTTCAACTAGGTAAGATTTAATGCACTAAGTTTATATATGTTAAACTAGATGTATAGATGAGTTGATTGGTATATATATGAAATGTTGGAAATGAAAGGAACATGAAAAATCACCATAACCTAGATATTGGTGAGAAAATGAGGAAATGATGAAGAAATGGTGTTAACATTGATTTAATGATGAAATATGCATGTATGGAAGATTATAAGGTAATCTTATCAAATGCATGTATTTGAAATAAGGAGGGAAAAATATAGTTATAGTGACATGTGGTTTTATACCAAATTTGGAGGAAGTGATGAAAATTATGTGTTTCATTGAGATTTGGCAAATGAAACGAGTATAGAGTGATTTACTAATGCCAATATTTATAACAGCTTTGAAAATCACATTTGGAAGCTGATTGGATTGCAAGAGTGAGCAGAACCAATGAAGTGAGGTCACTTGACGTGATCCGAGGTAAGGGAATTTCGTGAGTAGCTAAAGATGGCTACACATATTTTGAATAGAGTTTCGATATTATACTCTATATGATTTCCCTGAAATAAGCATGTTGTATGTGATAGAGATTAAAGAGATAAAGTGTGATTTTATCCAAAAATAGGATAAAAAGCCTGAAAAGCATGTTGTGACCCAAAATGCATGAGTTGCATGATAGAATGGCTAATGTTTTCATGTATATGCGAAAGCAACACATTTAAGAGCTAAATTGATTTGAAATGAGAGAGTTGTGATTTGAATAAGCCATCTATCTAGTTTTGTGTGAAAACCATAAGTGCTAGAGAATACTCGCACTATATTTTGAGATATGCATCACATAGTATTAGAGGATATACTCGTACAATATTTTAATGCTATTTTATGCATGTTAGAGTACTGGGAGCATTGCTCGTACTCAGTTTATGATTGATGCATATAGAGTATTGGAAGCCATGCTCATACTCAGTTTCACATGATAGAGTACTGGGAGCTTTGCTCGTACTCGACTTTTCATGAATTATACATGATATCGTACTAGAGCGATAGATCGTACTTGATTTGAAAAGAGAATTATGCATTATCCTAGTGCTAGAGATTACTCACACTAGTGTTTGATATTTTGACATGCATACACAGTGTTTAAGAGGCGGAGTGCTAATTGTGAGTCACACTCAAGACGTAAACTGTTGTTTGACGTGATATATAATACATGTTAAAGAGCAAAATCGTGATGATTTCTTCTATGTAGACTGAGTGTCACATAGTTGAGATGATTGCACTTGGATTTAGAGACGTGGCAGTATTTCCATAGTATGAGGGTTAAGACTTATGTCAAGCACCCCGAATATGATGTATTTTCGTGGTGTGAGGACTAAGAACTATGGCAGGCATCCCAACCTTGAAGAGAGGGTCCATGGGTGTACGTTGTACCGTGCGAGTGGCATGGAGTACATTATACCGTGTGGTAGAGTTGTGGAGTTGAGGAATTGATAGCTGGCGATTGTGATGGACTGACCCCCCTCCTATTACAGCAGTGAGACCCGCACAATAAGATCTGTGTTACCTGGGATTTCACATTATAATATATGGCCATAGTCCAGGAGAGTATTACATTAGGCACTGAGTCTTGCATGTTATATCAGTTATTTTCATGAGACGGTTAGACCTGAGAGAGAGATAGGTCAAAAACTGATTTGTGTCGTGTTGTGAACTGTCATATTTACTATGATTTAAATGTAAATGGCATGATTAAGATAAAGGCATTCCTAAATTTATAAAGATGCACTGTTTTGCTTAAATGCCTACCTTTGATAACTAAGCATGATTTTAAGTACATGGACTTTTATTCTGTACTATATTATATCATTTTGATAAATGCTTTGAGATGAGAGAAGAAAGGCAAAGGCTTATTTTCAGTAGATAGTGCGGTTGTCTACTTGCTTGCCTGATTTCCTTACTGAGGGCGTTGTTTGCTCATCCCTCTTTATTTTCCACTCTTTACAGATCATCCGCAGTAGATTGAGTCCAATTGAGGTATAGCATTCATTGTATCCGCTGCCTATCCATCTTATGAGAGGTATACACACTGGAACACTTTGTACTGAACAATGTATAAGCACAGATATGTACACTATTATACGATCAGGATGTATATGTAAAAATACTATATAACAGTTATGTTATCAAAAAGAATACTAAATTCTATGTATAATGTGAATGAATGTGAGTGGGTGACTAATATCGAATCATAGCCCAACTGTTGAGGAGAGAAAGATAAGTAAAGTAAAAAAAAAAAATTGTTGTTGTTTTGGGTAAGTCACAGATTGAGGTCGTGACAGAATGGTATCAGAGCAGTGTTGATTTGATGCAAGTCGTTATTATTTTAGGAAAGTGTACATCCCCTTAGTACTGTGCTTTCTTCCGTTACAATTATGTATAAAAGATTGGAATCAGACTAATTAATGATTATGAATGCAGGAATTTAATCTATATGGCTAATACTAACTAAGGTTGAGGGGTGAGAGGTAGGGCTCAAGGCCGTAAAGGTAGGCCAGAGACCCGAGATGAGACTGTGGGTACTAATAAGGTACCAAAGACTGTTGAGGCACACTTCATGAGAATTAAGGATAGCTTAGAAATGATAGTCGAGTTGCTAGCACAGATGATGCCAGGTAGACAGGGATAGTATGTAGAGACTGCGACAGTAGAGGCAGTTGTACCTCACACACCTGTACAGCCTGCACCTGAGATGCCATAGGCTGCAGATACTCCTACACCCCCCAAGTTCAGGATAGTAGTGGATTGGGATATGGGTACGATTTAAATAGATTGCGACAATTCCAGAAGCTTGGACCTCCATCCTTTCGAGGGGTCAAGGATTCAGCTGTTGCTGAGGAGTGAATTGGAGAAATGGAGAAGTTATACGGATTCTTTAAGTGTATGACTTCAGAGACGGTCGCATTTGCTGCGTTCTTACTGAAGGGAACAACAGATAATTGGTGGAAGTCCACCAGGCCTATATTGAGAGCCCGACATGCTAAGATTAGTTAGGAGCTATTTTTTGATGACTTCAGGAAGCAGTTTGTTCTAGATACGGCACAGCAGAGGCTGCAGGTCGAATTCTTGGGGTTGAGCTAGGGAAGTCTTTCAGTGGATGAGTATGAGACTAGATATTTAGCCCTGAGAAGGTATAACCCCGATACTATCTACAGTGAGACTAGGAAGGTCCACAGGTTTATCAATGGATTGAGGCCAGTGTTGTGGTCTAAACTGGTTCCATTTAACATTTCTACCTACGATGAGGCTATGCGCAGGGCACAACTCTATGAACAAGATTATGAGAGGAATGTCTCAGAGTTTAGATCAGTCGAGAAAGGTAGAGATAGAGATAGAAATAGGTCGATGAGTGACCGTGCTCGAAGTTTCAGATATCAAAGAGGGAGGAGACTTTTCGATAAGAGACCAAAGATCGAGGAAGTACAAGAAAAGATTATGAGATTTCCTACATACCAGGCTATAACTTCGGCGAAGGGCATCATGATTGCAGGACTAAGGCCTACTACTGATCAGTGCAGTAGATGTGGTAGATACCATGGTGGTAGACCTTGTCTGATGAGTCCTATTGTGTGTTTCTGAAGTGGGAAACCAGGGCATATTGCTAGAGTTTGCCCAGAGATGGTTGAGACTGCTCCACAGAAGGGCAGTGAGCCAGAGAGAACTCCAGGTGATACGTCTACATAGAGGAGGAGAGCGACGGCTGAGGAGAAGGGGAAGCAAGTGATGGGATGAGTGCAAGCACATACCTTGGACCAGGGGACAGCTGATGCTTCATCAGATGTGATTAGAGGTAACATCCTGATTTATGATTTAGAAGTACATGTTTTGATTGATCTTGGTAGCACATAGTCATTTGTATCGCCTTCATTTGCATGTAAGTTAGCAAAGCATGTAGAGCGTACTCCTTTAAATAAGATGATGTTGTTTAGTACGCCTATAAATAATAGTCAGCTAGTGGAGTATGTATTGAATAATTATAAGCTGAAAGTTAGGGAAAAGGATATGACAGCCAATCTAATATTGTTAAGTATGAATGACTTTGATGTAATACTAGGAATGGATTAGTTATCGTCAAACCATGTTGTTTTGGATTGTTACGCTAAGACAGTTATGTTTCCTAACCCTAAAAAGTATGTTGTAAAGTTTGATGAAAAGAAATGAAAATAGTTATTAAAATTGAAATTGATAATGTATTATGCTGACTGAGAAAAGAATAAGTTGAAGGTTTCATTACATACGTGGTTGATACGGATAAGGTACATCCAGAGTTGAAAGATATTTCTATGGTTAGTGAGTTCCCAAATGTCTTTCTGGATGAATTGCCAAGGTTACCACCAGATAGAGAGATGAAATTCTGTATAGATTTGGTGCCTGGTACTGAACCTATATCGAAACCACCCTATCGCATAGCCTTAGTTGAGCTAGAGGAGCTCAAGAGATAGTTACAGGAGCTATTGGACAGAGGCTTTATTAGATCGAGTGTTTTGCCTTGGGGACATCGATTTTATTCATGAGGAAGAAGGATGGGAGCCTCCGATTGTGTATTGATTACAAATTGTTGAATAAGGCAACCGTCAAGAATAGATATCCCTGTCCACGTATTGATGATTTGTTATATCAGCTCCGGGAAGCGCAGATCTTTTCTAAGATTGATCTGAGGTCTATGTACCATCAGTTGAGAGTTCAGAGAGAGGATGTGCCCAAGACAGCATTTAGGACCCGATATGGCCATTATGAGTTCTTGGTTATGCCATTCGGATTGACGAATGCTCCTGCAGCTTTCATGGCTTTAATGAACGATATGTTCAAGCCATATATTGATCAATTTGTTATTGTTTTCATCGATGACATTTTGGTATATTCTAGGTCTGAGGAAGAGCATGAGAGACACCTCAGGAATGTAGTGCAGACTTTACAAGAGTAGAAGTTATATGCTAAACTCAACAAGTGTGATTTTTGGTTGTCACAGATCTCATTTTTGGGATTTGTAGTGTCAAAGGATGGTGTATTAATGGATCCATCCAAGATTAAGGCTGTAGTTCGGTGGGAATAGTCGAGGACAGTCACCAAGATCAGAAGTTTCTTGGGTTTAGCAGGGTATTATCAGAGATTCGTAGAAGGATTTTCGAAGTTAGCTGATCTGTTGACACGTTTAACTAGGAAAGGTCAGCATTTGTGTGGAACGAGGATTGTGAGAAGAGTTTTCAGGACTTGAAGAGTCGATTGACCACCACTCTAATTCTCACTATCCCTACCAGCTCAGAAAGATTGTCAGTATATACCGATGCTTCGCATCAGTGACTAGGTTATGTGTTGATGCAAGATGGGAAGGTAGTTACTTATGGATCCAGACAGCTGAAGGAGCATGAGAAGAACTATCCGACCTAAAATTTAGAGTTGGTAGCAGTAGTGTTTGCGTTGAAGGTATGGCACCACTACTTGTATGGCGAGAAGTTTCAAATATTCACCGACCATAAGAGCCTTAAGTATCTGTTCTCACAGAAAGAGCTAAACATGAGAGAGAGAGAATATAGCTAGAGCTTCTGAAGGATTATGATTGTGAGATACTTTATCATCCAGGTAAGGCTAATGTTGTAGCCGATGCTTTAAGCAGGAAGGGCTTTGGGATGGTATCGTACATAATAGTCAGGGAACATGAGTTGCTAGAGCAGTTTGCTAGCCTCTATTTGGGAGTCGTACCTTTCGACATGAATATGGACTGTGTGATCACTAGTCTATACTTGGAGTCGGATCTGTTAGAGAGGATTAGATTTGGCTCAGTAGACTGATCCGTATTGCATTGACATGATAGATCAGATACAGAAGGGCACAGTGACTGACTTTGAGATAAGTTCAGATGGACTCTTAAGGTTTAGAGATAGGTTTTGTGTTCCCAAGGACCCAGAGCTCAGGCGATTGATATTGTTGGAAGCTCATTCGTCGAGGTACATGCTACATCCAAGGAGTAATAAGATGTACCAGACTCTCCAGAAGGTGTCCTGGTGGTCAGGTAGGAAGAAAGATGTTACGAATTTTGTGGCAAAATATCTTGTATGATAGCAAGTGAAGGTAGAGCATCAAAAACCTGTAGGGTTAGTGCAGCGTCTACCCATACCAACATGGAAATGGGAGCATATCACCATGGACTTCGTGATGGGTTTACTAAGGACTTGGAGGAATCACGATGCTATATGGGTGATAGTTGATATACTGATAAAGTCAGCCCACTTTCTAGCTATGAGAGCTACCGATACTCTGAGTACATTGGCAGAACTGTATGTACGCGAGGTAGTGAGGTTACATGGTATTCCAGTGAGTATTGTCTCTGATAGGGATTCCCGCTTCACTTCCCATTTTTGGGATCATTTTCAGGAAGCCATGGGAACCCAGTTGAGTTTGAGCACCGCTTATCATCCTCAGATAGATGGTTAGTTAAAGAGGACCATATAAACTCTGAAGGATATGTTGAGAGCACGTGTGCTAGATTTTAGAGGCTCCTGGGATGATCATTTGCCACTAGCTGAGTTTGCATACAACAACAGTTATCATGCGAGTATCAGGATGGCGCTGTATGAGGCTTTGTATGGCTGTAGATGTCGTTCCCGTATTAGTTGGGAAGAAGTGGGAGACAGAAAGATTTTTACTCCTAATTTGGTTACACAAGCCTTTGAGGATGTCCGTTTGATTGTTGAGAGATTGAGGACAACTCAGAGTAGACAAAAGAGTTATGCTGACAAGAGACGAAGACCACTTGAATTCGCAGTTGGTGAGTCAGTATTTCTGAAGGTTTCTCCTTCTAAGGGTATAGCGAGATTTGGGAAGAAAGGTAAGCTGAGTCCTCACTACATTGGACCTTTTTGAGGTACAGGACAGAGTGGGAGATAAGGCATACAGATTAGCTTTGCCACCAGATTTATCGGGAGTGCATAATGTCTTCCACATTTCGATGTTAAGGAAGTATCATCCAAATCCAAATCATGTGATTCGGTATGAGCCATTGGAGCTCAAAGATGATCTACCTTATGTAGAGAAACTGATCCGAATATTGGATAGAAAGGAGAAAGTCTTGAGGAATAAGACTATCGGGTTAGAGAAGATTCTCTGGCAACACCACACTTCAGAGGAAGCTACTTGGGAGCTAGAGAGTCTAATGCAAGAGAAATATCCCCAATTGTTTAGAGACTAACTTGGTTCTAATTTGGAGCACCAAATTCTTTTAAGGAGGGGAGGATTATAAGACCTTTAAATTCATAAGTACATACATGTACATGCTATGTGAAGCATGAATGATGTAAAGTCCATAGATTGAATGTACATACTTGTAATATGAGTTGGTGATATACGTACAAGTTACATTATGTATGAATAATAAGAAATGAACTTTAGTATGTGATGAATGGGAATATATGGAAAATTTAGTAGTGTCGTAAAATGGATTTAAGTATGCATAAGTTGCACAAGTTCTATACTCCATTTGGTTGTAAATTGTATACCTTTGGTTATACAATGAATACATACAAGTTTCAATGCATATGAAGTAGGAATGGATGTCATTTTCAAGCCTTAAGTGTGGATGAATGAGAAAATGACCATGGTAGCAAAATGTATGAAGTTTGGCATGTGTTACTACAGAAAACAGCAGTAAAATCTGGTAAATATGGATGAGAGATCGATCTGAAAGAGCCAAAAATGCTCTTATTTGAGCGATGGAACAGTTCAGATCGATCTCATTAGAGAGCAGATCGATCTGCTAAACATTTTGTGTTGAAGGAATCGATCTCAGAAGGGCCAGATAGATTTCCTTAAGCTACTGACTTGCAACAGATCGATCTCCTTAAGGTTCTGTGTTGCAACAGATCGATCTCCTGTAAGAGCAGATCGATCTCATGTAGTCTAAAAGGTTGGTATCAAGAGGAAAAATGCAAAACAGATCGATCTCATCACGACAATCCTATAAATACTGGACTTCTACACTTCATTTTCCCAAGAGTTACTATTCCATTTGGAAACTAAACCTAAATCTAGCCAAGAAACACTAGAAAACTTCAGTTTGTGATCAGTTTTGAGTGAGATATAAGTAAGCAATGTTGTTCTTAGCAAAGAGGAGAACAACATACCTGTAAAAAAGAGATTGAAATCAAGAGTTCAAGGAGCAAAGAGGATTTTACCATTTTGTTGAAAAATGAAAGAAAGTTCAACTAGGTAAGATTTAATGCACCAAGTTTATATATGTTAAACTAAGTGTACTGATGAGTTGATTGGTGTATATATGAAATTTTGGAAATGAAAGGAACATGAAAAATCACCATTACCTATATATTGGTGAGAAAATGAGGAAACGATGAAGAAATGGTGTTAACATTGAGATAATGATGGAATATGCATGTATGGAAGATTATAAGGTAGTCTTATGAAATGCATATATTTGAAATATAGAGAAATAAATATAGTTATAGTGAAATGTGGTTTTATACCAAATTTGGAGGAAGTGATGAAAATTATGTGTTTAATTGAGATTTGGAAAATGAAATGAGTATAGAGTGATATATTAACGCCAATATTTATAACAACTTCGAAAATCACATTTGGAAGCTGATTAGACTGCAAGAGTGAGCAGAACCGAGGAAGTGAGGTCACTTGATGTGATCCGAGGTAAGGGAATTTCGTGAGTAGATAGAGATGGCTACACGTATTTTGAATAGAGTTTCGATATTATACTCTATATGAATTCCCTGAAATAAGCATGTTGTATGTGATAGAGATTAATGAGATAAAGTGTGATTTTATCCAAAAATAGGATAAAAAGCTTGAAAAGCATGTTATGACCCAAAATACATGAGTTTCATGATAGAATGGCTAATGTTTTCATGCATATGTGAACAAACACATTTAAGTGCTAAATTGATTTGAAATGAGAGAGTTGTGATTTGAATAAGCCATCTATCTGGTTTTGTGTGAAAATAATAAGTGCTAGAGAATACTCGCACTATATTTTGAGATATGTATCACATAGTACTAGAGGATATACTCATACTATATTTTAATGTTATTTTATGTAAGTTAGAGTACTGAGAGCATTGCTCGTACTCAGTTTGTAATTAATGCATATAGAGTACTGGGAGCTATGCTCATACTCAGTTTTACATGATAAAGTACTGGGAGCTTTACTCGTACTCGACTTTTCATGAATTATACATGATATCGTACTAGAGCGATAGCTCATACTTAATTTGAAAAGATAACTATGCATTATCCTAGTGCTAGAGATTACTCACACTAGTGTTTGATATTTTGAAATGCATACACAGTGTTTAAGAGGCTGAGTACTGATTATGAGTCACACTCAAGACAGGCACTGTTGTTTTATGTGATATATAATACATGTTAAAAAGCAAAACCATGACGATTTCCTCTGTGTAGACTGAGTGTCACACAGTTGAGATGTTCGCACGTGGATTTAGAGACGTGGTAGTATTTCAATAGTATGAGGGCTAAGACTTATGGCAAGCACCCCAACTATGATGTATTTTCGTAGTGTAAGGACTAAGACCTATGGCAGGCATCCCGACCATGAGGAGAGGGTCTACGGGTGTACCTTGTACCGTGTGAGTGGCATGGAGTACGTTGTACCGTGTGGTGGAGTGGTGGAGTTGAGGAGTTCATAGCTAGCGGTTGTGATGGACTGACCCCTCTCCCGTTACAGCAGTGATACTAGTACACCGAGATCTGTGTTGCCTGAGATTTCATATTATAAGATATGGCCATAGTCCAAGAGAGTATTGCATTAGACACTGAATCTTACATGTTATATCACTTGTTTTCATGAGACGGATAGACCTGAGAGAGAGATAGGTCGAAAACCGATTTGTGTCGTGTTGTGAACTGCCATAGTTACTATAATTTAAATGTAAATGGCATGATTGAGATAAAGGTATTCCTAAATTTATAAAGATGCACTGTTTTGCATGAATTCCTACCTTTGATAACTAAGCATGATTTTAAGTGCATGGACTTTTATTCTGTATTATATTATATCATTTTGATACATGCTTTGAGATGAGAGAAGGAAAGGCAAAGCCTTATTTTCAGTAGATAGTACGGTTGTCTACTTGCTTGCCTGATTTCCTTACTGAGCATGTTGTTTGCTCATCCCCCTTTATTTTCCACTCTCTACAGATCATCCGTAGTAGATTGAGTCTAGCTGAGGTATAGTATTCATTGTATCCGCTGCCTATCCATCTTACGAGAGGTATACACACTCGAACATTTTGTATTGAAAAATGTATAAGCACAGTTATGTAAACTATTATACGGTCGGGATGTATATGTACAAATACTGTATAACAGTTATGGTATCGAAAAGAATACTAAATTCTGTGTATAATGTGAATGAATGTGAGTGGGTGACTAATATCGAATCACAGCCCAATTGTTGAGGAGCGAAAGGTAAGTAAAGTAAAAACGTGAAAAAATTTGTAGTGGTTTTGGGTAAGTCACGAATTGAGGTCGTGACAAGGTGGGTCAGTCCAGTTGCTAGAACAACATAAATACCAGGATTGTGAGGGCAAGGCTTACAACCTCGTGGCTAATGCCACTCCACTCCAACAATCCCTATGGTATAGCGTACTCTGGGTGACATACACGGTACAACTTACTCCGTGAACCCAAATCATAGTCAGAAGGTGCCTGCCGTAGGTCTTATCCACCCATACCAACCTATGTCTCAATATGTACGTGTGGGCATATCATCTCACTGTGACACACAATCTACAAGAGGCTCCAACACAGCTATATGCATGACATATAAATCCCTGTACGAGCAAAGCTCCAGTACGACTCCATGCATATTCATGATATCTGAAAACCTCGTATGAGGGAAGCGCCAACACGTTTTCATAAAAATCAGTAAAATCTGCATACGAGCGGTACTCGAGTATGACTTTAAAAGACTTATAAATCCATAAAAATCACGTGCGTACAAGCTCCAGTACGATTTTATGCATAAAATCCATCAAAGCCTCGTGCGAGCAATGCTCCAGCACGACATCATGCATAAATCATTCAAAATTTCGTGTGAGCAATGCTTCGGTACAAATGAATGCTCAAGTAACTCAAAACTTCGTGTGAGCAACGCTCCAGCACGGTTTCATGCATAAATAAATCAAATCTCGTGCGAGAGTGTAACTCTCACACGACTTTTATGCAATTAAATCGATTAAATCATGTACGATCAAGGCTCTAGTACCGCTTTTATGCAATTATCATATCAAAACAGGATGCGAGCTAAGCTCCAGCACCTCTCATGCATGTCAAATCATTGAAACTAGTACAAGCAATCGCTCTAGCACCTTTTTATGCATATCAAGTCAAAACAGGGTGCGAGCTAGGTCCCAGCACCTCTCATGCATTTCACAATAGTAAAAATCAGTGCGAGCAACCGCTCTAGCACATTTTATGCACATGATGTCACACAAATCGGTGCGAGCAACCGCTCCAGCACCTTTTATGCACACTCACAAACTCAGATATAGTGCGAGCAATGCTCCAGCACTATTTGTTTCCATATAAACTTGATAGTTTGCCCATTTTCCAAAGAAATTTCATTAAAATCTAAATAACACTTACGTAGTGTTATCTTATGAAATTTATGCAAATACTGGCCAATCTACCAATTTATTTTACTAAAAGTTCACGAAAATCTTCCAAATCATGCATTTCATGCATGTCATGCTTTCGCCATCCCTAGGTGAATTTTCCCTCAGCAGGGGTAAAATAGTCTTTTACCTATCCCGAGTCCATAAAATTTTTAATCAATTTCTATGATCTTTATACAGTTTCAGTGTATGTAAAAGTTGTTAAAAATACATGTAGCTACCTCTAGCTACTCGCAAAATTCCCTTACCTCAATTTACTTTGTACAGTCTAACTTTTCCCAACGCTACCGATCACTCAATCTGTTTAGCTCCCAATATGTTCCCTGGAGCTGCAGATGATTATTTATCAGGTTAAATCCAAACATGTTTAGCCATATTTCACTTTTACTGGGCTTAAATTAAATCATTGGGCCCGTTTATCCCTATTGGGCCTGATTGCACCTTAATGGGCCTTAATCGACCTTAAGCCCGTTTTCCATTTACTATTCACATTATCGAGGCCTATTGGGCTCATTGTGCCCATCAGTATTTATTGGGCCTCGTTCTAAATTCTCGGATAGCTCAATTAATTATTTACCACAATTTATCCCAAATTCAAGAATTTAATTCATTTTATACGGGGTTAATTCGTAATTTATGCGGTAAATTTCTAACACGCATAACTATGCAAATTGTCATAAATAAGTTTTACTTACCCGAAATTCCATGATGGTACGCAAACCGAAGCTGACTCGAACTCTCGTTTGACGTCAATTGTCGAGCTATACAATTACATATTTTTTCGAGTCAATTTTCAGTCAAATATTAATCAACTTAAATATTCTGAAATTTAACTCGGTCAATTTTAATTGCTTACTAGTTTACCGTAGCTCGATTGCATCACTGGGATTTTTCTCTCATTTTTCTTCTTTTTCTTTTCCCTTTTTTCTTTTTCTTTTTCTTTCTTTCCTTTTTGGCTAAACCGGTCCGATTCAGCATATCTGCACTGCACTGAACCGGTCCGTACCGGTTCAGGCTCATCTTTACCATTCTGTGCCGTCCAACCGATTCTCCGGCAGTTTTTGGCACCAATCGGTGCGCCATTGTGAGGGGAACCTTCGACTTGCCTCGAGGTGGGTCGAATCAGCGCCATCACTGGTGAATCTCCCTTTCTCTCCAGTGGCACTATCCTCTTCCGATCTCCTCCGTTAGGCGTCACCGGCGCTCGTGGTACCATTTAAGCACTGTCACTGTGCCAATCATGTCGTCGCCTGCCGTCTCGTGCTGGTCCGATGGTTGAGGCTCGTCGGATGGAAGGAACCGACTCCCTCGGTTTCTCACCTTCGCTTTCGCCTGTCTACAGAATCACGATTTCGCGATTCTGTGTTTCTTTTTTTTTTCAATTTCTTTTTATTACTTATTCTATTTTATTTTAATAAAATAAAACATAATAAAACCCAAAATATCCCAAGTAAATTAATACTTTATTCATTTAATCCATCAAATGTATTAATCTGTCATAATTTATCTTTCCCATGTATTTTTCCAATACATTCAGGATAATTTCTCGAAGTGAAAATTTCGGTTTATTCCAATAAATTCATATTTTGATCAATTTACCCTAAAATTTAATTATTGCTCCTTTATTGATCAAGATTCCCTGAATTCATATTTACAGTGTCAATTTCTTATCGAATTGACACCGAATTTTGGGTCTTTTGAATGTTTTACCATTCAATGTGTTCGGGACCAAACCAATCCAACTTCCCTTCACGAACCCTTTGTCATTTCATGTTTTAAATCCTTATATCCAATATGAATGGTCTAAATCCCATTCATTTAATATGTGGCCATTTAAATCTCCATTTGATCTTTAAATGCATTCGAGAATTTTTATTCATTCCATTCGCATTTTTCATTCACGTAAAACTCTTATTATGATTCAATTTGCATAAAACCATGTTTACATCACTTGACTCATAAAGAAATACGATAAAAATCAGATCTTACATAATCTCCCCCACTTAAGATATTTGGTCCTCCAAATTAGAACCAAGTCAAATGGGTCTATAAACAACCCCGAGTACGTCTATCGCCTCATACTCTTTAATTCTCATGTGACTTTTTTTGGTGTGTAATACTACCAAAGGACTTTGACTAGGGAGATCGTCTTAAACCTCAATACTTTCTCCTTCAGTCTAATACTCGAATCGAATTTTAAACATACGACCTACTCTCTTTGAGCTTCAACAATCTCCGTCTCTTGTCTGCATAACTTTTCCTTATTCTTTGAGGTATTCTCTATCACTCATAATCAACTGAACACCTTCAAAGGCTTATTATACCAATTGTATCTAAACAATGCACAGTACATGGGGATGTAAACTTCCTTAACCACTAACACCGACTCATATCAGGCCAACTTAGCTCTGATACCAAAAACAATCATGACCCAAATTACCTAAAAATCACTACAAATTTTTCGTTTGTTATTTAATTCTTACCTTTCTCTAATCGTGACCATCCTACCAACAGTTGGGCTATGATTCGGTGTTAGTCCCCTCTCACCTATTTACCATTCCATTTTCCATATTCACATTCACACATCAGGATTTACTATCTTTTGACTTTAACTAAATCCATTCACAATGGTATTTACATAACCTTACATCCCCGACATCATATCCATTTACAGTACTGTACATTTACATGTTCAGATACAAAACTATACAAATGTGTATACCTGTCTCTCGATGGGATGCAGTGGATACCAAAGATGCAAGTCCTTAGCAGTGCTCAAACTACTGAAAGTACTCTGTAGCGGTGAGTAACCACACGCTAAGTAAGGTAATTATGCAAGTAAGTAGATCGCTCTACTATCTACATGCTCATAATGCCATGCCCTCAAATCCATTTCTTTTCGTTTAAATCTCACGCAGGAAATCATGCATACATCAATGCCATAGTTTATAAAAACTATTCGTGCATATAGAAATCATGCAACTCATGCATCAATGACATTTTATGAAAAATCATTATACGCATGAAGTAAATCAAGATCATGCATTATTTCATGTCGTGTAAAACAAATCATGAGACAATTCTTTTCATGAATTTGTAATTAAAGCATGAAAAACTCCTCATGATACTGCATTTAAATCACTTCATTAAAGCTCAGTATATATAAAAAAAATCCCTCTGGGTCAATCATCTCATAAATCAATCTCAAACTCATAAAAAATTTTGTTATAAAATTTTGTTATAAAATCACCATTCTTTTATGGTCACATGTCATAAAATCCTTTGAAAATTCTATAATCATAGTAGAAAATCACATCTCAGAGAAAATCACAAAAATCGGGGGCCTAACCCTTCCCTCGGGTCTACCCTGGTCTATCGAGACCAAAAGTTATATCATGTGAGACATGTAGGTGACTATATCAGTAACATCGAGGACTATGGCCATATCCTAGTGATCCTTGGCTACACGGTACCTACTGTACGGGGCAGCACACTGAAATGGGAGGTGGGTCACTCCTGCTGCTAAAACAACATACACACCAGGATTGTGAAGGTAAGGCTTACAGCCTCGTGGCTAATGCGACTCCACTCTAACAATCCCCACGGTATAGCATACTACGCATGACATACACTGTACAACGTCTTCCATGAACCCAAATCATAGTCAGGGGGTGCTTGTTGTAGGTCTTATCCACCCATACCAACCTATGTCTCAGTATGTACGTGTGGGCATATCATCTCAATGTGACACATAGTCTACAAGAGGCTCCAACATGGCTATATGCATGTCTTATAAATCTCTATGTCAGCAAAGCACCCGCACAACTCCATGCATATTCATGATATCTGAAAACCTCGTGCGAGCGAAGCTCCAACACGTTTTCATAAAAATCAGTAAAATCTGCATACGAGTAGCACTCTAGTACGACTTTAAAAGAGTTATAAATCGATATAAAATCATGTGCGAGTAAGCTCCAGCATGGTTTTATGCATAAAATCCATCAAAGCCTCGTGCGAGCAATGCTCCAGCACGACATCATGCATAAATCATTCAAAACTTCGTACGAGCAATGCTCCAGCACGAATGAATGCTCAAGTAAATCAAAACTTTATGCGAGCAATGCTCGAACACAGTTTCATGAATAAATAAATCAAATCTCGTGCGAGTTACACTCTTGCACGGCTTTATACAATTAAATCGATTAAATCACGTACGAGCAAGGCTCCAGTACCGCTTTTATGCAATTATTATATCAAAACAGGATGCGACCTAAGATCCAGCACCTCCAATGCATGTCAAGTCATTAAAACTAGTGCGAGTAATTGCTCTAGCACCTTTTTATGCATATCAAGTAAAAACAGGGTGCGAGCTAGGCTCCAGCACCTTTCATGCATTTCAAAATAGTAAACATCAGTGTAGGCAACCACTCTAGCACATTTTATGCACATGATGTCACACAAATCGGTGCGAGCAACCGCTCCAGCTCCTTTTATGGACACTCACAAACTCAGATATAGTGTGAGCAATGCTCCAGCACTATCGGTTTCAGTTAAATATAAATAACACTTACGTAGTGTTATCTTATGAAACTTATGAAATACTGGCCAATCTACTAATTTACTTTACTAAAAGTTCACGAAAATCTTCCAAATCCTGCATTTCATGCATGTCATGCTTTCACCATCCTTAGGTGAATTTTCCCTTAATAGGGGTAAAATAGTCTTTTACCCATCCCAATCCTTAAAATTTTTAATCAATTTATAGGATCTTTATACAGTTTCAGTGTATGTAAAAGCTGTTAAAATACACGTAGCTACCTCTAGCTACTCGCAAAATTCCCTTACCTCAATTTACTCTATATAGTTCGACTTTTCCCAACGCTACTGATCACCCGATCCATTTAGCTCCCAATATGTTCTCCAGAGCTGCATATTATCATTTATCGAGTTAAGTCCAAACATGTTTATCCATATTTCACTTTTACTGGGCTTAATTTAAATCATTGGGCCCATTTACCCCTACTGGGCCCGATTGCACCTTGATGGCCTTAATCGGCTTTAAGCCCGTTTTCCAATTACTATTCACATTATCAAGGCCTATTGGGCTTATTGGGCCCATCAGTATTTATTGAGCCTCGTTCTAAACTCTCGGATAGCTCAATTAATTATTTACGATAATTTATCTCGAATTCTAGAATTTAATTCATTTTATACGAGATTAATCTGTAATTTATGCGGTAAATTTTTAATACGCATAACTATGCAAATTGTCTTAAATAAGGGTTACTTACCTGAGATTCCATGATGGTACGTCAACTGAAGCTGACTTAAGCTCTCGTTTGACATCAATTGTCGAGCTACACAATTACATATTTTTTGGGTCAATTTTTTGTCCAATATTAATCAACTTAAATATTCTGAAATTTAACTCGGTCAATTTCGACCGCTTACCAATTTACTCGTAGCTCGATTGCATCACTGGAATTTTTATCCCATTTTTCTTCTTTTTCTTTTCCCTTTTTCATTTTCATTTTCTTTCTTCCCTTTTTGGCTGAACCGGCCCAGTTTAGCATATCTGCACTGCACTGAACTGGTCCATACTAGTTTAGGCTCATCTTCGCAATTCTGACGCCATCTGACAGATTCTCCGACAGTTTTTGGCATCAATCGGTGCGCTATCGTGAGGGTAACCTTCGACTGGCCTTGGGGTGGGTTGAATCGATGCCATCGCCAACGAATCTCCCCTTTTCTCTCACGGGACTCTCCTCTTTCGATCTCCTCCGTCAGGCGTCACCGGCCCTGTGGTGCTGCTCAGGCATTTCCACCGTGTCGGTCATGTCGTCGTCTGCCATCTTGTGCTGGTCTGATGGTCAAGGCTCGCCGGATGGAGGGAACCAACTCCCTCAGTTTCTCGCCCTCACTTTCGCTTGTCTGCAGAATCGCGATTTTGCGATTCTGTGTTTCTTTTAATTTTTTTTTCAATTTCTTTTTATTACTTATTATATTTTATTTTAATCAAAGAAAATATAAGAAAACCCAAAATATCCCAAGTAAATTAATATTTTTTTCATTTAATCCATTAAATGTATTTATCTATCTTAATTTTTCTTTGCGGTGTATTTTTCAATACTTTCGGGATAATTTCTCGAAGTGAAAATTTCAGTTTATTCAAATAAATTCATATCTTGATCAATTTTATCTAATATTTAATTATTGTTCCTTTATTGATCAAGATTCCCTGAATCCATGTTTATAGTGTCAATTTCTTACCGAATTGACACCGAATTTTGAGTCTTTTGACCGTTTTACCCTTCAACGTGTTCGGAACGAAACCTATCCAACTTCCCTTCACGAACCTTTTCTCATTTCATGTTTTAAATCCTTATCTCCAATTCGAATTGTCCGAATCCCATTCGTTTAATATGTGGCCATTTCAATCTCCATTTGATCTTTAAATGCATTCGAGAATTTTTATTCATTTCATTTGCATTTTTCATTCACGTAAAACTCTTCTTATGATTCAATTTGCATAAAACCATGTTTACATCATGTGAATCATAAGGAAATACAATAAAAATTAGGTCTTACAGATTTGGTCTCGAACACATTGAAGTTGAGGAAAAGCCAAAAAGGGGCTAAACGAACTCGAAATGGTCCGTTTTAGGTGTTTTTGACACATTCACCTCTCGGAAACGGCCAAAACACAAAGATGAGAGTGTAAACCATGGAAAATGACACTTTTGGAATTTTGAGAAAAAGTCAAACGTGGTCAATGGTCAAGAAAAGTCAAGGCTAGGTAAGAAATGTTGACTTTGACCGTAAAGAATTAACCATGGTTAAATTTTAACCCAAGTAAGGTTAAAAAGTGGAGAATAATTATTTTTGGTTAAAACACTGAATCTTCATCTCTTTTAGTATGGGAAATTACTTTAATCGAAATCCAGATTGAATTAAATGGGTAAAACTCAAGGGGCCAACGATGAAAATTTAAAGCCCATTAAGGTGCAACAAGTGTGGGCTGAATTTTGTAGGCTCATTGGGCCGAATTGTTTAGCCAATTGGTGGGCCAAATATTAAGCCAATTGAAGGCCTAATTGGTAGAAAAATTTTTAGCCTAAAAAGCCCAAACCGAAGCCCAATTTGGAAGCCAGAGACAAGCTCATTAGTTAAATGGTTAAGGCCCAAACTTAAGCCCAAATTGTCCAAGCCCAAATTGTCCAAGCCTAAATCTATTACCAAGCCCAATTGGTGGGCTGAATTTTAAGACTAAATTAGTTTAATTCTTAAGCCAAAAATCAGCCAACACTTAGTCATCTTTTTCCTAAGCTCTCGGCAACAAGAGGAAAACCATTAAAACACATAAGTTCAAGCTTTCTCACACTAAAAATCTCTAGCTTTGAGGCATATTTGGAATATGTAACTTTCATGAAAGTTGTTCCAAATTCAGAGAGGATTAACGTACCTTGGAATTTGCTATCAAGGAGCCATATTGAGAGAGAGAAATTTCTTCAAAGTTTCGGCCAAAAAGAGAACAACAAGCTAGGTGAGTTTTCAAGCTTCCAACTTCTAGCATGCTAATCTATGGATTATTCTAAGATGATTGATGTATGTTTTATGGATCAAAACATACAAAATCACTAAGATCCTAAGTTGGTCGGAAATGGGTATTTGTGTTTTGATGAATACGCATGTGATTTTAAGACATGCATAGGTTGGTATGCATGTGTACATGATTATGGTATAGTTAGTTTTAATCAATTTGATCATTGGTTGATGAATTGAAGATGGTATATAAGGTGTTTGATAAAATGCCTTAATGAACATAAACTAAAGGATTAATGCATGCCTAGGTAGTGTTTGATGAAATGCCTAAGTGAATGGCTAGTGAGTTGGCCAAGGTTAGTATGATGGTGGCATGACTGATGGCATGGGCGGTATGCATGGTTCTCGGCCACATGCCATGGCCGAGAGGCTAATCGGGCCAAGCTGCGGTGGTTTCGGCCCAATAAGAGTTCATGGGCCTCGAACCAAGCCCAATAAGTGTTGGTGGGCCCCACAAACCTAATAGGCCCAAATGAATTAAATAGTAAAGTGAAATGAGCTCAAGGCAATGTTAGGCCCATTAAGATGCAATTAGGCCCAATAAGAGTAAACGGGCCCATTAAGTGAAATAGATTGTATTAAACATGAAATACAATTGAAAAAGTATAATTAACCTAATAAATGGTTATATGTAGCTCCAGAGATTATATTAGTAACGAATCGAACTGCGTAATCGTGCAGCTCTGAGAAAGTGGAATCACTCGACGTGATTTCAGGTAGGGAAATTTTGTGAGTACTTAGAGATGTCTATGCATGTTTTTGTCTGCTTTTAAATTCACTTAAAAAGTCTGAGGGTTAGAGAAAGTGAATAAAATTTATAAAGACCCGATATGGGAAAATTACCATATTACCCCTATTAAAGGTAAAATTTTGGAAATTAGGGAAAAGTCTTAAAAAGCATGGAAAATATGTTTTTGAGTGTTTTTGCTAGTGTTTAGCAGAAGAGTAGATAGATTAGAATGTGATTTCATGAAATACACAAAACAATCTAATTATGGAGCTAATTTACTGATTTAAAATATCCCTTTTGAATTAAGCCATCATTGAGTTGTGTGAAAACAAATCGTGCTAGAGCACTGTTCACGCTAAAATTTATATGTTTTCTGCATGAAAAGTGCTAGAGTCGTTACTCGCACTTGATTTCACAGGATATGCATGGCATAGTACTAGAGCGTTACTTGTACTTGAATTTTATGAGTTTTGTGCATGGCAAAGTACTGAAGCGTTGCTCATACTTGATTTGAAATGCGAATTATGCATGACCTAGTGCTAGAGTGTTGCTCGCACTAGTGTTTGATTTTGTGATATTCATAAAACAATGTTTGAGCGGGGTGTCAACTGTGAGTCGCACTGAAGGAATGTACTGTAGTTTTAGTCTGATATACATGACATGTTTAAAAATCGTGCCGATTACCTCGTGTAGATTAAGTGTCACACAGATGAGATACTCACATGTGGATTTAGAGATGTGGCGTTGATTATCTATTAAGATAAGGTCTATAGGTGTACGTTATACCGTGCATGTGTCATGTAGTACGCTGTACCGTGCGATGTCTAGGGTGGATATGTGGAGTTGTTGAGTTGATAGCTGGCAGTTAGGATTTGACCCACCTTCCATTATAGTAGAGATGCCCCATACACTAGGATCCATGTAGCCTGGGATCACAGTATTGGATATGGCCATAGTCCCAAATATTATTGCATATAGCCACCTAGTCTCACATAATTGTATCACATGATTCTATATGATTTCAGGTAGACTTGAGGGATGGGTCGGAACCTAATTGATATGCTTTACTCGACGAGATGCCATATTTTCTATATTTGAAATGAAATGGCATGATACATTTTAAAGGCATTAGATGAGATTATATAAAATGCAATGTTTTGCATGAAATGCCTGTAATTATGTACACAACATGATTTTAGTAATTTCGAGTAAATATATATGTACACAGCATAAGTTTTACAATTCATGCTTTAAATGTGAAACTAAGGAATGATTATTTCAAGGCATGACATTATTTACAGCAGATAGTGTAGTTATTTACTTACTTGCTTGATTTCCTTACTAAGCTAGTGAGCTCACCCCTTTCATTTCCCCCCTCTCTAAAGAGCATTCGTAATAGCTAGAGTACGACTGAGGACTTGCATTCCTTTTTGTCCACTGCATTCCCATCGTGCGAAACGTATACACACCACGCATGATTTCATATCTAAACATATAACAGCACAATGATGTAAACGAATGTAATAGTGGGGATGTATTTGTATATAAATATATGTGAGCTTACTTATGACATAGAAGTATTTATAGTCAATAGATAGTTTATATTGACATGTATGCATTATGTAGAAGAGATGATATTAATATCGAATCATAGCCCAACAGATGTTTGAAATTGTCATAGAAGGAAAGGTAAGAAAAAGTGAAAAAGTTGTAGTAATTTTAGGTAAAAGAGGTCGTGATAGCATGGTATTAGAGTTAAGTTGGTCTAATATGAGTTGGTGTTAGTGGATAGGAATGTTTACATCCCCATGTTACTGTGCTTTGTTTAGATACAAGTGTGTATTCCGAGATTAGAATTGACTAAGTAATGGTTGTGAATGCAGGAATTGAGCCACTATAGCTAATACCGACTGTGGTAGAGGGTTGAGAGGTTGGGCTAGAGGCTGTACAGGTAGGCATAAGAGTCGAGAAGAGTCTTCGTCTAACCATACTTCATCGAGTCCCATCGAGGTATCGAAGAATATCAAGGCATGCTTTACGAGGTTAAAGCGTAGCCTAGAGACCATGATGGAGCTATTCGCTTAGGCTATGCGTGGGAGGCAAGGTTCGGATACAGGGACTACTACTGGATAGGTAGCTGCTCCTGATACGCCTGCACATATGCCATAACCTACAGATACTCCTATACCCCCACCTGTTGAGGGTACTTCTTCTCTTGTTGACCCACAACAAGTTAGTAGTGGATTGGGGTAATGTTGTGAACTTGATCGATTACGACAGTTTCAGAAGTTTAGATCGTCATCGTTCAGTGGGGTAGAAGACCTCATGGTTGTAGAGGATTAGATAAGAGAGATAGAGAAGCTATACGAGTTCTCTTAATGTACGACTTCAGAAGATGGTTGCTTTTGCTGCGTTCATGTTGAAAGGAGCGACAGAGCATTGGTGGAAGTCCACCATATTGATATTGAGAGCCCTATATTCTGAGATCAGTCAGAAGATATTTTTGGATGCCTTCTGGAGGTAGTATGTTCCAGATATAGTCAATAGATAGTTTATATTGACATGTATGCATTGTATAGTAGAGATGATACTAATATTGAATGACAGCATAATGGATGTTTGAAATTGTCACAAAAGGAAAGGTAAGAAAAAGAGAAAAATTTGTTTTAATTTTAGGTAAAAGAGGTCGTGACAGGTAATGACGTCCATACTTTGAATTCTTGAGAGAAATGTTTCTCTACATTTGACAGATAGTTGTTGTACTTAGGAGATATTGGAATACACTTGACCATGTCTAAAAGATGTCTTCAATTTTTGTAACATGTTGCAACTTGTTTTCTCATGTCCAAGGGATGACTTCAATATTTAGAATGTATGGGATTCATTTACTCTCTTCCAATGGATGACTTCAATACTAAGACAGATTTAAGCTTAAATATTGATAAATTCATTCGAGAAGAGATTTCCTTGTATTAAAGAATTATTAGGTCGAAGAATAACCAATGCTTGTGAAGGTTAATAGCTTTATCATGTCCTGTAGATAGCATCAAGCATGTTAGGCTCAAAATCAAGATTTTTCCTAAAGTCAATTTTTTCATTGAACCCAAATTGTGTGAGTGCCTCACATAAGAGGTTTAATGAAGAAGTTATGATACACAAAGGATTGGGCAAAGAGTTTTATCTCGTCTCTTGGATGACATCTAGCACTAACGCTAGGATACTAGGTCTATTTTATAACATCTCATGGACTGTTTCTTAACTTGGCTAGGACTTTGGGTCTCAATTGTCTCTGCCCTCCAAACTTAGAATGTATAGGAAACCTTACTATAGGTAATCACGCCAGTTGTGGTGGCTCGAAGTTTCTACCAAGCTTTCTCATGTCTTGCAGATAGCATAGAATTGCTTCTGCTAGGCATTAGGAGACGTCAAAGCAATAGCTTATACGTAAGGACCCATACCAGCTAGGCTTGCTAAACGTCAAGGTTTGGAACTTTCCATAGCACAGTAACATTTTGAATGTAATCATTAGGGATGTAAAGCAATGTAAACACATGTAAACAGCAACTCTAATTTATTTATACAAGTGTTTACTTCTAAATTTTAATGCAAATGAAATTGTTATTGTTAGGTGAGGTAGACATTGACACATAGCTTAACTGTTGAGAGGGTAGCTGATCACAATCGAGGTGAGGTAAAAACGAAAAAAATAAATAATGCATGAAAAACGAAAAATTTACGCTGATTTTTATTAAGTTAAGGATCGTGACAGAAGTTGGTATTAGAGTCAGGTTGGTCTGACGTGTGTCGATGTCTAAAATACTTAATAACTTGAAAAATTACATCCCCATGTTACTGTGCTTGTTTAGATACAATTGTGTGTGTGTCGATGGGTTGACTAAGAAATTAATGTGTATGTAGGGAAGTGAGACATTATGCCTAACACTAGTCGCGGTAGAGGGACGAGAGCGTAAGCTCGAGGCCGTATAGGTAGGCTTGGGGGTAGTGTTGAGCCTGAAACACATGAGGCTCAGAATGACATTGAGGTGGGGGCTGAGTTGAGCATCCTCCACAGGGTCCAGAGGAGAGACCCGAGAGTACTGAGGCATGCTACGCAAAGATTGAGCGGAGCATTGAGATGATCTTGGAGTTGGTCACTCAATCATTGGCTAGAGTTGGGGGCAGACAGAGTCTCGTTACAGAGGGTGATGTCGAGCAGGTGGCAGCTCCTGAGGCATGGGCACGACCAACCTAGAGAACTCAGATGACAGATACACCTACACCCCCACCCGCATAGGATATGCCTACACCTGTTACTATACCACAGGGCAGTAGAGGCTGGGGTTACGGTTGTGATTTGGATAGGCTACGACAGTTCCAGAAGTTTGGACTGCCGTCTTTCAGTGGAGTTAAGGACCCAGTAGCTGTAGAGGATTGGATAAATGAGATTGAGAGGTTATATGGGTTCTTTGAGTGCACGACTACCTAGATGGTAGCTTTTGCCGCATTCATGCTGAAGGGATCAGCAGAACATTGGTGAAAGTCCACCAGGCCTATTTTGAAAGCCCGACATATAGAGACTAGCTGAGATGTGTTTTTAGAGGCTTTCTGGAGATAGTATGTTCCAGATGCTGCACAGCGAAAGATGAGGATGCCATTTTTAAGACTGACCCAAGGGAGTAGGACAGTGGATGAATATGAGACGACCTTTATCTCCTTGGGCAGATATGATCCCAACACAATGGGTAATGAGGTTGAGAAGATCCAGAAGTTTATGGATAGACTGAGACCAACCATCAGGTCCAGATTAGTTCCTCTAGATATACCAACGTATGAGGAGGCAGTGCGCAGGGCGCAATTATGTGAGCAAGACATTGATAGAATCGCCTTAGAGTTTGGAAAGGTCGGTAAACTGAGGGGTAAAGATAAGAAGAGACCAGTGATGGATAGAGGCTTCAGTTATAAGGGAAGCAAGAGGCTTTCTGGAAAGAGGCCGAGAATCGAGGAGATCCGAGAGAGAATAGTAAATTCTCCCATGTATCCGTCTTTAGCTCCAACTAAGGGAATTATGATTGGAGGGCCACGGCCTACTACAGAGCAGTACAGTAAGTGTGGTAGATACCATGGCACTCGACCATGCTATGGACCTCTTGCAGTATGCTTCAGATGTGGGAAGCCAGGGCACATAATCAGGGATTACCTAGAGATGACAGAGAGAGCCCCACAGAAGGGTAGGGAGCCAGAGAGAGCTCTAGTTGGGACAACTTCTCCGAGGAGGAGGGCTACAGCTGAGGAAAAGGGGAAGTAGGCAGTGAGTGTGAGCAGAGAATGAGTGCATACACTGGACTAGGACACTGCGGATTAGTCTTTGGATGTGGTTAAAGGTACCATCCAATGTCACGACCCTTTTTATCCTCTTATTACCGAAAATCTCAATAAATTTTTCGCATTTATTCCATTCTCTACTCGATCGTGATCAAACTTACCACTACACTGTTGGGCTGTGAGTCAATAATAATTCACTCGCAATGTCCATTCTCAGTTAATAAAAGTGATGTCATACATTTGAACATTAATCATTCATTTATACAAAATATGATTTCTAACATCTACATCCCCCATAATTACATTTCAAATGACTACTGTGCATTTACATTGTTTAGATACAAAAAGGAATCACTGTGTATATACCTCGAGTGATGGAGATGCAGTAGATGTCTTAACCAAAATGCCTCAGTCCTCACTAGGCCACTATGTATGCTCTGTAGGAGGGGGAAAATAGAGAGGGATGAGCAACCACATGCTCAGTAAGGCAATAATGCAAGCATGGT
Organism: Firmiana major; assembly: GCA_033439115.1. NCBI lineage: Eukaryota > Viridiplantae > Streptophyta > Magnoliopsida > Malvales > Malvaceae > Firmiana > Firmiana major. The sequence continues at coordinate 42,114,961 of CM065903.1, forward strand.
AGCTAACTACTCTATCTACAAGCTGGTAATGTTATGCATAAATCTTTTATAACAGGAGCATGAAGAATTAAAACTATGCCATATGAGTATACATATATCATGTATTTAAAATCATGGAAATTGGCATATAAAACATGGTAAAATCATCATGTATAAATCATCTCATGCTCGTCAATCATCAAATCTCATAAAAAGGGCAATTCATTTAAGAAACATCCTTTTTGATTATCTCATTCTCAATACAACAAAATCCCTATCAAATCATTTCATAATCACAACATCATAACCATTTCACAAATCAAATCCCACAAGGCTCGACCCCTCCTTCTGGTCTACCCTGGACAGTCAAAATCATACTCAAGTATTCAAAACCATGTGGTATTATATAAATCAAGCAAGGAGATAGGTCACTATATCTCAACTGACTATGTTGGCCAACTATGTCACATATCATCCTAGACCACATAGATCCTAATGTGCGGGGTCTCATACTGGTACAAAGGTGGGTTAGTTCTTTGCCAGACTTTCTCAAATTAAGTAACCACCACACGGTATATCGTACTCCATGTGATATACATGGTACATTGTATTTTGTGAACCCATAACATGGTTGGGGGTGCCTACATTAGGTCTTATCTACCCCATACCGAGTGAACCTCTAGTCTCAAGTGCACATGGGAGTACTCTTAATACCAGGTCCTAGCCCCTCATGGCCTTGCTCGCTCCTGCTGGGTTCCCTGATTTAGGTCCTAGCCCCTTACCCTCACCCTACTCAAGAGGTCTGTTAGGCCTGTTGGGTTCCCTGAATGGATTATGTCAGGTCCTAGCTCCTCACCCTCACCCCACTCAAGAGGTTTGTTAGGCCTGTTGGGTTCCCTGAACACCAATCCGTATCACTCTCACCACGGCCTCATACATACCACAGTGTGAAAACCAACGCGAGTTACCCTCTAGCGCGAATTCATGCATCAAAATAAATCACCTCGTACGAGCAACGCTCTAGTATGATATTTATGCATAAAAATATGAAGAAACCACGTACGAGCATCGCTCCAGTACAGTTATATGCATAAGAAAACCACTCAAAATCCACGTACGAGTAAAAGCTCCAGTACTGTTTATAAAGCATCGTCATAGTTTCAAACCAATGTGTGAGCTAAGTTCTAGCACATTTTAAACATATGAAAACATCAATACCCAGTGCGAGCTATGCTCCGGCACAGTTTAATTCACATAAACACGATAGGCGGCTCATTAATATTCAATATCAATATCAAAACACATTTAGCACTTCACATGTGCTGTCACACAACATCAAACAACAATAGCCAGACTATCTATCAATTCACTGAAAACAAAACACATGTTTTGTGAAAGGATTCAAAACACTTGATTTATGCAATTATTAGCCTTACTATCCCATTTCTTTACAATATCATTTCAATAACCAAATCTCATACAAATACTCGCAGTTGTTTCCATACATCGTCAAACACATTTCTATAAAATCATGCACTCTTCTAAAGCCCTACGTACCCACAAAATACGAGCAGCTACCTATATATACTTACAAAATTCCCTTAGCTAGAATCATGATACGTGATTCCACTTCCTTAGAGCTGCCTAATTCATCTCCAACGAACTCTTCGGAGCTGCACACAAATGTATTTCACACCATTATAGTCCGTTATAATCCAACTCTTGCGTTTACTATAGTCGATTTGACCTATAGTCTCTATTAATGCTTATGAGGCCTGGTTTCATTACTTTACCCATAACTCGAGTCTACAGATTCCTTTAGGCTTATTTATTTATTCCAAATCGATATTAAATCGATGTTAAGCTCATAATGTTCATTTTTCATAAATTTCCTTCACTATGGCATATTATCAAACACTACATGTGTTTATTCTCATCAATTCACCAAACACACAATGTAGCTTCATTTACCCATTTCTAATCATCCACATTACACAAATAACAACTTATCAAAACCCATAAACCACCAACTCCCCAAATCACAATTTCTCACACTAGAGGCATTCCATTTTCTAGGTTATATGTGTTCCATTGCTTACTAGATGGTTTCTATCATCCATATACATTCCAATCAACTCCAAAATCAATTTAATAGACAATGTACTTAGGCTGGAGTTTTAAAAACTTACCAAACTAGGTTTCTCTTCTTGCTACAAATGACAATGTCCTTAGCTCCTTTAATACCAACAATAGGATTTTGGGTTTTCAACTATGTTGTTCTCTTCCTCAAGATGAACAACTTGGTACCTAATAGTCACCCTTCAATTCTTACTGGAAATGGCTGATTTTAGAGAGATAAATCTAGGTTTTGGGTGAAAAATGGAAGGGTGATGTTGTTTACCCAAAATTTTTAGATTTTAACGCTCTTTTTATAGAAATAGCTTGAGGAGATTAATCTGCACTAGGAGGAGATCGATCTGCACTAGGAGGAGATCGATCTGGTCCCTTGTCGGTCGCCGTTTTTTCCAGTAGCTGTCGGTGCCGACGAGCTCGGGCGGTTCAGTTGTCTCATCTTGTTAGCTCTCCGGTGATGTCTAGTGGCTCCGTTCGGGAAGCAGAAGGCTCAGTCGATGGGTTTCGCACGTTCACGCGACCTACTTTTTTGTTTTTGTTTTAATTTTTTTCAATTTTTTTCTAATTTTATTTTTATTTTTATAATTTATTATATTATTATTTTAATTAATATATTAGTCAATAAAATATTATTTTCTTCCCACAAAATCTAAAAAAATTCTTATTTTATTTATTTAATCAATAAATAAATTTATCAGTCTTATTTCGTCTTTCCGGTATATTTATCCAATATTTTCGGGATAATTTTTCGATATAAAAATTTCGGTTTATTCCAATAAATTCATATCTTGATCAATTTGACTCAAAGTTTAATTATTTCTTCGTTATTGATCAAGATTTCTGAAATCCATATTGTTAATGAAATTTTCTTATCGAATTTATACCAGATTTCGGTCTTTTGATCGTTTTACCCTTACACGCGTTCGGGACCAAATCAATCTAACTTCCCTTCACGAACACTCACTTATTTCGTATTTTAAATCATGATCTCCAGTCTGAATCCCATTTGTTTAAATTTGTGACCATTGTCAATCATTTATAAGAAATTACGATATAATTTCGGGTCTTACATAATCTCCCCTACTTAAGAAATTTGGTTGTCCAAATTAGAACCAAGTCAAATGGGTCCATAAATAACTCCAAGTACGTCTATTGCATCATATTCTTTAATTCTCATATGACTTTTTTCGGAGTGTAATATTAGCAAAGGACTTTGACTAGGGAGATCGTCTTAAACCTCAACACTTCTCCTTCCGTTTAATGCCCGAATCGATTTTTTCATCATACATTATACTTTCATTGAGCTCCCACAGCTCATATCTGATCACATATGCTGGGTCCGGATAGTATTTCTGAAGCATCAAAAGATGGGACACATTGTGGGTTCTTGCTAATTTAGGTTGTAATACCAACCTACAGGCCTTATCTTCCACTTTGTCCAATCTCTCAAAGGATTCAATCTAATGAAACTCAATTTGCCTTCTTTTCCAAATTTCGTTATGTCCTAAGGGCATGTAACTTCCAATAATACAAATTCATCCTCGGTGAATTTTAATGGTTTCTGTCTCTTGTCAGCATAGCTTTTCTGTTTGCTCTAAGGTGTTCTTAATCTCTCACAATTCAACTGAACATCCTCAGAGGTTTGCCTTACCAATTCGGGCGTAATTCTCTATCTGTCACCCACTTCCTCTTATCTAATTCAGGGAACAACCCCTAAAGACATACCATGTCTTATATAAAGTCATCCGGATACTTAAGTGATAACTGTTGCTATTGGCGAATTCTATTAGTAGCGACTAATCATCCCAGGAGCTTATAAAATCAATGCACACACTCTCATCATATCCTCCAAAACCTGTACAGTCCCCTCTGTCTGACCATCTGTTTGAGGACAAAAAGTTGTGCTAACACTCAGTCGGGTTCCCATAGCTTCCTGAAAAATATTCCCCGAACTGGGAAGTGAAGCAGGAATCCCTATATGATATAATGCGCACTGGAAAATACATGGTGTTCCACAATCTTCCTTACACATATATCCGCCAACAGACTTAGAGTATCTGGGGATTTCATAACCAGAAGGTGGGTAGACTTAGTCAATCTATTGACTATCACCTAGATAGCCTCATGATTCATCTGGGTCTTCTGTAACCCATCACGAAATTCATGGTAACTTGCTCCCATTTTTCGTGTCGATATAGGTAGAGGTTGCAATAACCTTGTAAACTTCTATTGCTCCACCTTACTCTGCTGACATACGAGACACTTCTCCACAATCTCTATAATGTCTCTTTTCATATCTGACCACCAATACCCTTTTTTGAGATTTCAATATATTTATTACTTCTCGGATGCACTGTATATCCCAAAGAGTGAGCTTTTAACAATAATACTATCTCATCAACTGTGGTCTTGGGGAGCACTTATACTGTCTCTGCACCTCAGTAAGCCATTATCACTCTCTGTGAACTCTGTCATTGTACCCATCTAAATCTGACCCACACTATCGACACAATGCCTATCACCATGCTAAGCCTGTCAAATTCGATTCTAATCTCAGGCTAGCTGTCACACAATCACTGTCATCATCAGCAGGCATCACATCACTACTGAGGCTCACAACTGCTATAGCAGCTCACGCTCCCTGACCATCATATGTAATACCATGCCGAGGCTCTTTCTACACAAGGCATCAACCATTACATTAGCCTTTCTTGGGTGGTACTATTTTCACGATCATAATCCCTCAAAAGCTCTAACCCTCTTTGTTCTCAAATCTGACTCTTTCTGTGAAAACAGATACTCGGGGTTTTTTATGATCAGTGCATACACAAAATTTCTCACCGTATAACTGGTGGCGCCATACCTTCAATGTAAACGCTACGGCTGCTAATCTCTAAATCATGGGTCAGATAGTTTTTTTCATGATCCTTGAGTTGTTTAGATCCATAATCGACTATCTTCCCATTTTACATCAATACACAGCCTATTCATTATTTTGAGGTATCCATATACACTGAAACCTCTTGAGCTGTTGGGTATGGTGAAAATAATTATAGTGGTCAATTCATATCTCAATACACCAAAACTCACCGAAGCTACTTTCATACTTATCATCCCACTCGTATGCAATCTTTTTTTGAATGAGATGTGTCAACTAAGTAGTCCATTTTGAGAACTTTCAGCAAGCTATCTGTAAAAACAATTTCTAATTGTTGCTTATAATTTTCCCTGGACTTGAAATACACCCAAAATATCCTCCATAAGGATGATAACAAATTGGTCCAGGTAAAGTTAAATACCTCATCGTAGTTGAGTTCCACTAAATAATTCAATCACCCATATTCTTGACCTATGTACGCATAAACGTATAATGTCATTTCAAAATCGCTTCCGTTTAAGATACTAACCCGCGTCATTTCATTTTTCTTATATTAACGATTTTTATAGAATTTTAATTTTTAAACCTTCATGATTAATCAAATTCTATATTTTTTTAACATACAAGTAAAGGTACCCTAATTTTAATGTATATATTAGACTGTCGATTTCAATTTATAGGTTATGTATACTTGTAGACACTGTCAAGTTTTCAGGCGAGGAGGTATTTTGAAATACCTTTATTAACCCTCAGACTTTACCACATGGACTAGTTATGGATATATCCACCCCTTATCCTTGGTTGCAATTCATATCTACTACATATCGCTTAATCCAAATTATTTCATATTTCAGAGATATTCGTACCTTGCATACAACTCTTATTCCAATATATCTTGTATTCAGGATCTATCACATCTCAAAGTTTATCTCCTTTCGTATATCACTTATAACAAACTCTGTCATTACTCATTCCGTGAGTACAATCATTTACTCCTTTAATTTCAATTGCTACACCCCTTTTATTACTTGTCAAAACTTACAGTATACTTTTCAGGGGTAACCATATCACAATCTTAGGATAGAAATCTGAACAGCATAGTTTGCACCCAACCAATTTATTCTCAAATATTACTTCAAATTATTCATATTCCATTGAATAAAATCGGCTGAATTATTCTTCTTCCCCCATTTTCGAATTATAATCTCTTCATAATTATTCTGTTAGTTAGCCCTCCTCCATTGGGGTACTAACTATCAGCATTGTGCCCAAGGGTGTAGGCATTCATGTCTTTCACTAACTTATATACAAATGAATGTGGTATGACTAAATGTGTGCCACCAGGATCAAGTAGCATAATTACTTCATTATTCCTAACCAGTGTGGTATCTTTCACCACATCATATGAAACATCAGTAGTGTCCTGGTCCAAGGCATATACTCGCCCTCGTCCAATAGCCTACTTTCCTTTTTCTCTTCGGTTGTGGTCTCACTTTTTCGGTGCAGAGATATCAATAGGGTTTTCTCTGTCTCTTTGCCCTTCTGTGGACAGTCTCACCCAACTCTGAGCAATCATTAAAAAAATGGCTCGTCTTACCACACTTAAGGCATATTTTAGTCAATAAAGTGTAGGTGTAGGCCCTACTTGTAAGACCCGATTTTAATTAAAAGACGAAATGAAAAATGCAAAAGGATTGAAAAGGTATTCCTGAACACGTGAAGGGTAAAACAGTCAAAAGATCGAAAGCCGATATAAATTCGACAAGAAAATTTAATTAAAAATATGGGATTGAGAAATCTTGATCAATAATGAGGAAATAATTAAATTTCGGGTTAAATTGATCAAGATGTGAATTTATCTCAATTAATCAGAATTTTTACCTCGGGAAATTATCTTGAAAATAATAAAAATTATACAGAAAAGGTAAAATCGGACTGATAAATTCATTTACGAATTAAATGAATTTAATTTGAATTTTTAGGATATTTTAAAGTTTTTATTATTATTTTAATGAATAAAATAATAATAAAAATCTATTATAAATAAAAGGAAAAAATAGAAAATTGGATTGAAAACACGGGGAGAGAGAAATTGAAGAGAAACGAAACTGAGCAAACCGACACAAGCCGAGGAAAGAGGAATCCATCGGACGACAAGCACCGACGACCCCATGGCCAGGCAAGCAGTCAAAAAAGGGACAGGACATTGGTGCGCACTCATCGGCAGCGACAACGTGCTCCACCGACGCCGAACGCCGACGAATCAAAGAGGAAAAGCAGCGGAGGAAAAGAGGGAATCCGACGGCCACCGACGATGATTGGTCCCGATCGAGGCAAGCCAAGTGTTCCCCAGGCCGAGACACGTCGAACAACGACAATGGTACGTCGGGAACCGGTCGGATGACGCTGACACGACCAAAGGAGCCCTGAATAGGTCGACGGTTCAGTGAAGAAGCTTCTGCACTGAACCGGACCGGACCGGTTTAGCCAGAAAGAAAAGGAAAAGAAAAAAAAGAAAAAGGGAAAAAGAAAAAGAGGGAAAATTGGGAAAAAATCCTAGTGATGCAATCGAGCTATGGGTAAGTCGATAAGCGTTCAAATTGACTGATTTAAATTTTGAAATATTTAATTTGATTAATATTCGACTGAAAGTTTACTCGAAAAAATATTTAATTGTGTAGCTCGACAATTGTCGTCAAATAAGAGCTCGAGACAGTCTCGATTTGCATACTATCATGGAATCACAGGTAAGTAACCCTTATTTATGACAATTTTAGATCGTTATGCGTGTTAGAAATTTACCGCATAAATTACGGAATTAATTTTCGCATTAAATGAATTAAATTCTGGAATTTGAGATAAATTTTCGTAAATAATTCATTAAGCTATTTGAGAGTTTAGAATGAGGCTCACTGATGGGACCAATTAGCCCAATAGGCCTCGATAAGGTGAATAGTAAGTGGAAAAATGGGCTTAAAGCTGATTAAGGCCCATTGTGGTGCAATCGGGCCCAATATGGGTAAACGGGCCCAATGATTTAAATTAAGTCCAGAAAATATGAAATATAATAAATTGGATTGTATTTGACCTAATGTATATTTATACGCAATTTTGAAGATTTAATTGAGAGCAAATCAGACTGCATGATGAGACATCAGTGAAAGGTCAGACTGTACAGAAAAATGAGGTAAGGGAATTGTGTGAGTAGCTAGAGGTAGCTACGCGTATTTTAATAGTTTTTGTATACACTAAATATGTATGTATACACTGAATATGTATAGAGGTCCTAAAAATGGTTTAAAGATTTTAAGGACTCGAAATAGGTAAAGACTATTTTACCCCTATTGAGGGAAGTTCACCTAAGGATGGTGAAAACATGACATGCATGAAATGCATGATTTAAGGAATTTTCTGAATTAAGGAATTTTATTGGTTTTTAAGCAAAGTAAATCGGTAGATTGGCCAGTAATTGCATAAATTTCACAAGATAACACTACGTAAGTGTTATTTATTTTTAAATGAAATTTCTTTGGAAAATGGGATAACTATCAAGTTTAAATGGAAACAAATAGTGCTGGCGCATAGCTCGCACTATATCTGAGTTTGTGAGTGTGCATAAAATGTGCTTGAGCGGTTGCTTGCACCGACTTTTGTGACATCATATGCATGAAACGTGCTAGAGCGGTTGCTCGTACTGATTTTTATTATTGTGAAATGCATGAGAGGTGCTGGAGGCTAGCTCATAACCTATTTTGACTGTTTTGACGGTTTTGATTGTTTTGACTGAATATGCATAAAAAGGTGCTGGAGCGATTACTCGCACTAGTTTTAATGATTTGACATGATGAGAGGTGCTGGAGTCTAGCTCGCATCCAGTTTTGATATGATAATTGCATAAAAGCCATGCTGGAGTGTAACTCGCACGAGATTTGATTTAATTATGCATAAAGTCGTGCTGGAGTGTAACTCGCATGAGATTTGATTTCTTTATGCATGAAACCGTGCTGGAGCGTTGCTTGCACAAAATTTTGATTTACTTGAGTATTTATTCGTGCTAGAGCATTGCTCGCACGAAATTTTAAATGATTTATGTTATATATGGATTTATAACTCTTTTTAAAGTCGTACTGGAGTGCTACTCGTACGCAGATTTTATTTATTTTTATGAAACCGTGATAGAGCTTCGCTCGTATGATATTTTTAGATATCATGAATATGCATGGAGCTGTGCTAGAGCTTCGCTCGCACAGGGATTTATATGACATGCATATAGCCCTGTTGAAGCCTCTTGTAGACTGTGTGTCACAGAGAGATGATATGCTGTCACGACCCAAACTACCCAAAAATCAGAGTTAATTTTTCGCGCTTTGTTATTTTTATTACTTAAATTCTTACCTGTCTTCTGATCGTGACCACACTCCTCTAACAAATTGGGCTGTGCGTCAATGCCAGTCCCACCATTCAATTACCATCTAACTTATTTCTTCTCCAGTCATTTATAATTGTTTACATTAAATATACATCCCCTAAAGTTACTTACCAACATGTTACTGTGCTATGCTTATGTAGATACAATATGTACAAGTGTATATACCTTAAATGATGGGTAGCAGCGGATATCCGAAATGCAGTACTGAGTCATCGCAACTTCAACTGGAGATTATCTGTGGGAGAAAATGAAAGGGGTGAGCACATCAAGCTCAGTAAGGCAATCCTACGAACAAGTAGGTAACCATACTACCTACATGAACGTGGTGCCATGCATAAACCACCATTTCTCCACACATTTAAAACAGATGATGTGAAAGTTATGATGTTATGTAAATCGAGTTTGCACAGAAAATTCACATGCAATTATTTCAAATCATTTCTTTCTCAATTAAAATTTTCACAATAAAGTCAGGACTCGACCCCTCCTTCGGGTGATCTTGACTCACACAAAACCATGAAAATCGGTATACATCACACATGGGTTTAAAAAGTATGGAAATAACCATCATGCACATTTAATTAAAAACCCAGTTTAAATCATCGAAATCGTCGACATGCGAGACGAGGCAATATCTGTATAACGGCAATAACCAGGACTGGCCAAATGTGTCCTCGTGAGTCCCTCTAGCTTCACGGATCCTAGTCTGCGAGGTCTCACCCTGATCGAAAACCGCCCGGGAGGTGGGTCAATCCAACCCGTCAGTCTTATCCGATCTCACGCATCCGAAGATGCCGTATCCGAAGATACCCCGTATCACAAAGATATCGTATCCGAAGATACCCCGTATCACAAAGATACCGTATCCAAAGATACCCCACGGTACATCGTACTCCATGCTACTTGCACGGTACATCGTACTCCATGGACCCATATCACTCTAGGTACTCCAGCCCAAATGGCCTGCTTCCCACAGAGAGGTTTTGTTTCTCAATACTCATGCCACGTCTCAAAACGCACGTGCGAGCCTATTAAATCGGTGACACACAGTCTACCCGATGCTCCAAGCACGGCTCATCGCATGTTCTCATAAAATCAGTGCGAGCGATGCTCAGTACTCTCATCAAATCAAGTAAAATCGACAGAGCCCGCTTTACATCCCCACAAGGCCGCCAACCTCATCCCTCACTCTCACCCCACCTAAGAGATATTTTGGGTATTTTAATAGATTTTAATGAATAGTGTAATAATTAAAATAAATAAATAATAAAAATAAATAAATAAATAAATATATAAAAATAAATTAAAGAATAAAAAAATATCTGAAAATCTGAAGAACCGAAATCGCGAAAAACAGAGACGAAAATGGAAGCTGAAGACCGAGCCCCTGCCAGCGAAACGACGGTCTATGAAGGTCGAGGAGGGGGAGCCCGACGAGGGTCGACCCACCACCGGCCCCATGGAGGCCCGAACGGCGGCCACTGGCGAGCAAAACGGCGAAACCGAAACCGAGAGGGGGAGAGAGAATCGCCGGTGATCGGCGCGATTGAGGCCTGATCGACCCCAGCCGAAGTTTCCCCAGGCCCAGACGATGCGATCGGTGGTGGCCACGGCTGGCGAAACCGGTGAACGACGCCAAAAACGGCGAAAGAAGAAAATGGGTCTGACCGTCGGAGGAGAACAGGCCGGACCTGCCATTTTTCGACGAGCTTGAGGCGAACCAAGCCCAGATTCGTGATGCGGACGACCCAGCGGAGCGACTGGTGGCGAGAACCGATGGAGAACCGGTGGTGAACCGGTCAAACCGGAGTGAACCGACGGTCTGAACCGGTCCGAATTGGACTGAACCGGTTCAGCCAAAAAGAGAGGAAAAAAGGGAGAAAAAGGGAAAAAGAAAAAGAGTAAAAATTGGGGAAAATGCCAGCGATGCAATCGAGCTTCGGGTAAGTCGATAAGCGGTGAAATTGACTGATTTAAATTTTGAAATATTTTATTTAATTAATTTTTGACTGAAAATTTACCCGAAAAATTATGATATTGTGTAGCTCGACAATTGGCATCCAACGAGAGCTCGAGATAGCCTCGATTTGCGGACTAGCATGGAATCTCGGGTAAGTGACCCTTATTTACAACAATTTACATCGTTATGCGTGATATGAATTTAAATTCCACATAAATTGAATTAAATTATGAAAATTTAGATGAATTGTCGTAAATAATAAAATTATCTATTCGAGAGTTAGAACGAGGCCCAATAAATTGTTGGTGGGCCTAATGAGCCCAATTGGCCTCGATAAGGTGAAAATTAAGTGGAAAACGGGTTTAAGGCCGATTAAAGCCCATTAAGGTGCAATCGGGCCCAATAGGGGTAAATGGGCCCAACGATTTAAATTAAGCCCAGAAAATATTAAATACAATTAAATTGTATAATATCTGACCTGAGGAATATTAATACGCAGTTTCAGGCATTTGATTGGGAGCATATCGGACTGCGCGACGAGGCAACAGTGGAAAAAAAAAGGTCAGACTCGACAAGAAAATAAGGTAAGGGAATTCTACGGACTGCTAGAGGTAAACTTTACGTAATTTTAAGCTCATTGCAGTCTTTAAAAATTATCTGAAGGGTCTAGAGGTCGAAGAATAATTTTAGTGCCCCGTATGGGCAAAATTATCGAAATACCCTTGTTAAGGGTAAATGTTTCCAACTTTAGGAAAAATTGGGAGGAGCAAGGACAAGAGGTTCCTGCTCGTTCTGGAGGTATTTTAACACATGCATGAGTAGGCTGGCTCACTTTTAAAGAAAAATGCATAGCATTGCATACCTTAAACGATGTAATTTTTGTGAAAACTATTTGGAGATAACCGAGCCGCCTACGTGTTTTTATTTACATGTGACGTGCTAGAGCTCAGCTCGCACGATGTTTGATTTGTGTGATGCATGCATTAGTGCTGGAGCGAGAGCTCACACTAGAGCTTTACATGAATGGGTGCTAGAGTCTAACTCGCACCAGATTTTACATGATTTTCGTGACAGGGTGCTAGAGTTTAACTCGCACCATAATTTTACATGATTTTTGAGACAGGGTGCTGGAGTTTAGCACGCATCAGATTTTATAAGATTTTCATGTGATTCACATATAGAGTGCTAGAGCCCAGCTCGCACTAGTTTTATTGGATTTGTGGAGTAGCGCTGTCTGCCCTTGGAGTCAGCCAAAAGGCCCAACAGGCTCAAAAGACCTCTTAGGTGGGGTGAGAGTGAGGGATGAGGTTGGCGGCCTTGTGGGGATGTAAAGCGGCCTTGTGGGGATGTAAAGCGGGCTCTGTCGATGTAAAGCGGCCTTGTGGGGATGAGAGTACTGAGCATCGCTCGCACTGATTTTATGAGAACATGCGATGAGCCGTGCTTGGAGCATCGGGTAGACTGTGTGTCACCGATTTAATAGGCTCGCACGTGCGTTTTGAGATGTGGCATGAGTATTGAGAAACAAAACCTCTCTGTGGGAAGCAGGCCATTTGGGCTGGAGTACCTAGAGTGATATGGGTCCATGGAGTACGATGTACCGTGCAAGTAGCATGGAGTACGATGTACCGTGGGGTATCTTTGGATACGGTATCTTTGTGATACGGGGTATCTTCGGATACGATATCTTTGTGATACGGGGTATCTTCGGATACGGCATCTTCAGATGCGTGAGATCGGATAAGACTGACGGGTTTGATTGACCCACCTTTCGGGTGGTTCCCGATCAGGGTGAGACCTCACACACTAGGATCCGTGAAGCTAGAGGGACTCACGAGGACACATATGGCCAGTCCTGGTTATTGTCGTTATACAGATATTACCTCATCTCGCATGTCGACGATTTCGATGATTTAAATTGGGTTTTTAATTAAATGTGCATGATGGTTATTTCCATGCTTTTTAAACCCATGTGTGATGTATACCGATTTTCATGGTTTTGTGTGAGTCAGGATCACCCGAAGGAAGGGTCGAGTCCTGACTTTATTGTGAAAATTTTAATTGAGAAAGAAATGATTTGAAATAATTGCATGTGAATTTTCTGTGCAAACTCGATTTACATAACATCATAACTTTCATATCATCTGTTTTAAATGTGTGGAGAAAGGGTGGTTTATGCATGGCACCACGTTCATGTAGGTAGTATGGTTACCTACTTGTTCGTAGGATTGCCTTTCTGAGCTTGATATGCTCACCCCTTTCATTTTCTCCCACAGATAATCTCCAGTTGAAGTTGCGACGACTCAGTACTGCATTCTGGATATCCGCTGCTGCCCATCATTTAAGGTATATACACTTGTACATATTGTATCTACATAAGCATAGCACAGTAACATGTTTGTAAGTAACTTTAGGGGATGTATAATTAATGTAAACAATTATAAATGACTGGAGAAGAAATAAGTTAGATGGTAATTGAATGGTGGGACTGGCATTGACGCACAGCCCAATTTGTTAGAGGAGTGTGGTCACGATCAGAAGACAGGTAAGAATTTAAGTAATAAAAATAACAAAGCGCGAAAAATTAACTCTGATTTTTGGGTAGTTTGGGTCGTGACATATAAAGGTGGTATCAGAGCCGAAATTGGTCTGATGTGTGTCAGTGTCAATAATTAGGAATTACATCCCCGTATTATTGTGCTTGGTTAGATACAATAGTGTATATCGAGATGGGTTTTGACTAAGAAATGGTTGAGAATGCAGGAATGCCTAATATGAGTCGCGTTAGATGAGATAGTGCACGAGAGGTAAACCTGAGTCTGCTAAGTCGTGCTGAGGTGACCTATGAGAATCAGGATGAAATTGAAATGGAGGCTAATGTTGAACATGCCTCTCAAAGTCCGACAGAGTGATCGGACAGTATTGAGACACGCTTCATGAGATTGGAGCGGTGTGTGGAGATTATTTTGGGGAGCTAATTGCTCAGATTATGTATGAGATATGAGGGCGCAGCGGAGCATTGGTGGAAACCCGCTCGACCCATCTTAAGTGTTAAACATCCATAGCTAAGATGAGAAATCTTATTGGATGTATTCCGGTGACAGGATATCCCGGACATGATTTAAAGGAAAAATTTCTTACACTGCCCAGGAATACTAAATTGATTATGAGTATGAAACTCAGTTATATTCTTTGGCAGATATTACCTCGACACTATGAACAAGTGACAGTCAAGATGTCTAAGAGTTCATGAAATGGCTCAACTTTTTAGATAGAGTCCGATTGGCCCGTGAGATATTACCTATACCGAGGCAGTGCGCAGATTTACAGTTGGGTAAATAAGAACACGAATTGCACACCTCTGAGATTTGAAAAGGTAGTGCGGGCTGAAATAGAGACAGAAAAGAGAATCGAGAAATGACAAAGATGTTAAAATGGAAAATGGCAATTGGTAAAAGATTTAATTTGACGAGTCATGGAGTAAGATAATTGGTAAGGCCCCAGTGCATCCAATTTTGACACTCTTGGGGGGCATTGTAATTGGAAGACCCCGACCTGCTACGAAGCAGTGTAGCAGTGTAAGCACTGGAAGCAGTGTGGGATGTGTGGTGGATACCACAGAAGGAGGGTCTATACCTACACTGTATTGATGAAAATGGCCGTTAAATGTGGTAAGACGGACCATTGATTTTGATTGTACAGAGTTGGGCGAGATCGCCCCACAGAAAAGTAAAGAGACAGAGAAAAACTTCGTTGGTATAGCTGCAACGTGAAGGGAGGCAATAGCCTAAAAGAAAAGAAAAAGGAAAGTAGGCTGTTGGACGAAGGCGAGAGGATGTCTTGGACCAGGACACTATTTATGTTTCATGGATGTGGTGTAAGATACCACACTTGTTATGAATAATGAAGTACATATGTTCATTGATCCTGGTGCCATACATTTATTCATACTGCATTCATTCGCATATAAGTGAGTAAAAGGCATGAATGCCTACATCATTGGGCATAATACTGATAAATGAGTACCCCAATAGAGGAGGATTAATTAACGGAATATGGATATAGAGATTTTAAGTGATAAAAAGGGGTGCAACAGTTGAAATTAAAGGAGTAAAGGATTGTACTCACGAAATGAATAATGAACAAGAGTTTCGTTATAATAGATACACTAAGGAGATAATCCTTAAGATGATATATGCATAATTCTGAATACAAGATGTATTGGAGTAAGAGGCGTATGCAAGGTGAGAACATCCTTACGATATGAAGTCATTAGGATTAAAGCAATTAGTAGCGAATATAAATTGTGACCACATGGACTAGTATATAAAGTAATTGTGGTTAAGTTTGAAGGTTAATAAAGGTATTTCAAAATACCTCCCCGCCTGAAGACTTGACAGCGTCTAAAAGTATATATGTATAACCTATAACGTGAAATCGATCGTTGTAATAGATAACTTTAGCGTTAGGATACCTTTACCAAGATGATAAGAATATTAGAATTCGACAAATCATAAAGTTTAACATAGTAAAATTTAATAAGAGCCGTTAAGATAAGAAAAGGAAATGACGCAGGTTAGTACCTGAAAACGTAAGCGATTTTGAAGGATCTTATACACTTATGCGTGGATAAGTCAAGGATTAGACCGATTTGTAATCATCATTATCGATGATATGTTGGGTGTAGTTAAAGTCTAAGGCAAACTGTAAGTAATAATTGGAAAATTGCTTTTACAAATGGGTTGTTGCGAGTTCTCAATATAGTATACCTTGTTGACACGTTTAACTAAGAAAACGTATGTGACATGAATTTCGGTGTAGTGAAGTATGAACTGACCACCGTGATTAATTTCACCATACCCAACAGCTCAAGAGGTTCACAGTGAGTATGGATACCTCGAAATTATGAAGGAGCTGTGTATTGATGTATAATGGGAAGATAGTCAATTATGGAGTCAGACAACTCATTGATCATGAAATAAACTATCTGACCCATGATTTAAAGTTGGCAGCGACAGTACTTGTATTGAGGATATGGTACTATTATGTACTCGATGAGGAATTTTGGATATGCACTGATCATAAAGTCTCAAGTATCTGTTTTCACAGAAAGAGGCGAATATGAAAATACATAGTGGGTTAGAGCTTCTGAGAGGTTTTGATTTATGAAAATTATGCCACCCAGGAAAGGCTAATGTGATGGCTAATGCCTTGAGTAGAAAGAGCCTCGGGATGGTATCACATATGATGGTCAGGGAGCGTGAGCTGCTAAAGCAGTTGTGAGACTCAGTAGTGATGTGATCCCTTCTGATGATGACAGTGATTGTGTGACAGCTAGCCTGATGATTAGAACCGGATGAGAGTGCCCGGATTTGCCAAGCTTAGCGTGATGATCGGCATGATGTCGATAGTTTGGGTCAGATTCAGAAGGGTACAGTGACAGAGTTCACGGAGTGTGTTGATGGTTTACAGAGAGGTTCCGAGACAGTATGAGTGCTCCCTAGGACCACAGTTGATGGGATAGTAATATTGTCAGAAGCTCACTCTTCAGGATATACAGTGCATACGGAAGTAAAGAATACAAATATGAAATCTCGAAAAGGGTATTGGTGGTCAGATGTGAAAAGAGATATGGTAGAGATTGTGAAAAAGTGCCTAGTATATCAGCAGAATATGGTAGAGTATTAAAAGTCTGCAAGGTTATTGCAGCCTCTACCTATATCGACACGACACGAAAATGAGAGCAAGTCTCCATGAATTTTGTGATGGGTTACAGAGAACCCAGGTGAATCACGAGGCTATTTGGATGATAGTCGATAGAGTGACTAAGTCTACCCACCTTCTGGTTATGAAATCCCCAGATACTCAGAGTGTGTATAAGGATTTATGTATAAGGAAGGTTGTGGAACATTAAGTAGCGTTCCAGTGATCATGGTATCATATAGGGATTCCCGCTTCACTTCCCACCTCTTTGGATATTTTTAGGAAGCTATGGGAACCCGACTGAGTATTAGCACAGCTTTTCATCCTCAAACAGATGGTCAGTCAGAGAGGACTGTGCAGGTTCTGGAGGATCCGATGAAAGCGTGTGCTGTTAATTTTATAAGATCCTGGGATGATCAGTTATTACAAATTGAATTTGTCAATAGTGACAGTTGCCACTTGAGTATCGGGATAACAAGATACGAGGCAGTGTATGGCTGTAGGGGTTGTTCCCTAAATTGGATGAGAAAAAGTGGGTGACAGATAGAATTATTTTCGACTATAGATAATAAGTCTCTGAGGATGTTTTAGTTAAGAGTGAGAGATTAAGAACACCTCAGAGCAGGTAGAAAAGTATTGGAATTCACCCTTGGTGAATTAGTATGGTTGAAAGTTACTCGTCCTAAGAGAATAAGGACATAGCGAACTTTTGGAAGAAGGTAAATTGAGTTGCGCTGGATGGAATATTTTGAGAGATTGGACAAGTGAGAGATAAGACCTGTAAGTTGGTGTTATCACCTGAATTAACAGGCACCCACAATGTGTTTCAGTTTTGATGCTTCGGCAATACTATCCAGATCCAGCATAGGTAATCGAATATAAACTCCAAAAGTTCAGTTTAATGAAAATATAAGTATATTGATAAGTTGATTCGGGCAGTAAACAGGAAAGAGACAGTATTGAGGTTTAAGACGATCTCCCTAATTAAAGTCCTTTGGTAGTAATACACTCCGGAAAAAGGTCACATAAGAATTAAAGAAGTATGATACGATTGATGTACCTGGAGTAGTTTATGGACTCATATGAATTGGTTCTAATTTGGAGGACCAAATTCCTTAAGTGGGGGAGATTTGTAAGACCCGAATTTAATTAAAATACGAAATGAATGAGTATTTATGAAGGGAAGTCGGGTTAAAATAATCCTGAACACGTGCAAGGGCAAAATGGTCAAAAGATCGAAGGTCGGTATAATTTCGATAAAGAAATTTAATTAAAAATATGGATTTGAGAAATCTTGGTCAATAAGGATGAAATAAATTTATTTTGGGTTAAATTGATCAAGATATTAATTTATTGGAATTAATCGGGATTAATTGAAATTTTTAAATTCAAAAAATAAATCCCGAGAATAATCGAAAAATATATCGAAAAGTCGTTCGGGACAATATCCCGAAAATACGGAGGAATTATACCCGCAAAAGGGTTAAAATATAATAAATAAATTAAATAAAATTTAATAAATGAATTTAGAATTAAATAATAATTTTTAAGAGATATTTTGGGTATTTTAATATATTTTAATGAATAGTGTAATAATTAAAATAAATAAATAATAAAAATAAATAAATAAATAAATATATAAAAATAAATTAAAGAATAAAAAAAAAATCTGAAAATCTGAAGAACCGAAATCGCGAAAAACAGAGACAAAAACGGAAGCTGAAGACCGAGCCCTTGCCGGCGAAACGACGGTCGACGAAGGTCGAGGAGGGGGAGCCCGACGAGGGCCGACCCACCACCGGCCCCATGGAGGCCCGAACGGCGGCCACTGGCGAGCGAAATGGCGAAACCGAAACCGAGAGGGGGAGAGAGAATCGTCGGCGATCGGCCCGATTCAGGCCTGATCGACCCCAGCCGAAGTTTCCCCATGCCCAGACGATGCGATCGGTGGTGGCCACGACTGGCGAAACCGGCGGACGACGCCGGAAACGGCGGAAGAAGAAAATGGGTCCGACGGTCGGAGGAGAACAGGCCGGACCGGCCTCCGTTTTGCTCGCCAGTGGCCGCCGTTCGGGCCTCCATGGGGCCGGTGGTGGGTCGGCCCTCGTCGGGCTCCCCCTCCTCGGCCTTCGTCGACCGTCGTTTCGCCGGCAAGGGCTCGGTCTTCAGCTTCCATTTTCGTCTCTGTTTTTCGCGATTTCGGTTCTTCAGATTTTCAGATTTTTTTTTATTCTTTAATTTATTTTTATATATTTATTTATTTATTTATTTATTTATTTATTTTAATTATTACACTATTCATTAAAATATATTAAAATACCTAAAATATCTCTTAAAAATTATTATTTAATTCTAAATTCATTTATTAAATTTTATTTAATTTATTTATTATATTTTAACCCTTTTTCGGGTATAATTCCTTCGTATTTTCGAGATATTGTCCCGAACGACTTTTCGGTATATTTTCCAATTATTCTCGGGATTTATTTTTCGAATTTAAAAATTTCAATTAATCCCGATTAATTCCAATAAATTAATATCTTGATCAATTTAACCCAAAATAAATTTATTTCATCCTTATTGACCAAGATTTCTCAAATCCATATTTTTAATTAAATTTCTTTATCGAAATTATACCGACCTTCGATCTTTTGACCATTTTGCCCTTGCACGTGTTCAGGATTATTTTAACTCGACTTCCCTTCATAAATAGTCATCATTTCATATTTTAATTAAATTCGGGTCTTACATATGCTCACACGTGCATATTGAGACAGAGATGGTATGGGTGGATAAAACCTATTACAGGCACCCCTGACTGAGCTTGGGTTCACGGAGTACGTTGTACCGTGTATGTCACACAGAGTACGCTGTACCGTGGGGATTGTTGGAGTGGAGTGGCATTAGCCACGAGGCAGCAAGCCTTACCCTCGCAATCCTGATGTTATGCTGTTCTGGCGAGTATGACCGACCCACCTCCCATTTCAGGTGTGATACCTCGTACACTAGGTACTGTGTTACTAGGGATCACTAGGTTATGGCCATAGTCCTTGTTGTTACTGATAGTCATATACATGTTTCACATGATATAACTTGTGGTCTCGATAGACCAGGGTAGACCCGAGGGATGGGTAAGGCCCTCGATTTTTTGATTTTATGATATGTGACCCTAAAAGAAGGGTGGTTTTATAACCGAAGTTTTATAATGAATTTTAATGAATTATTTTATGAGTTTGGAATTGAATTATGAGATGCTTAACCCCTTTGGGTTATTTTATACTGCAGTTTTAATGAAATGATTTAAATGCAGTAGAATGATGAGTTTTCCATGCTTTAATCATAAATTCATGAAAAGAATTGTTTCTCATGATTTGTTTTACATGGCATGATCTTGATTTACCTCATGCTAAAAATGATTTAATGATGTCACATAAAATGCCATTGATGCATAAGTAGTATTATTTATATATGCACGAACAGTTTTATAAACTAAGTTATTGATCACATACATGATTTTGTGCTTGAGATTTTAATGAAAAGAAACGGATTTTAAAGGCATGACATTATGAGCATGTAGATAGTGGAGCTATCTACTTACTTGGATAATTGCCTTACTGAGCGTGTGGTTTGTTCACCCTCCTTATTTTCCCATCTTTTCAGAGCACTCATAATAGTTGGTGAGCGACTGATGACTTGCATTCTTGGTATCCGTTGCTTCCCATCGAGAGACAGGTATACACATTTGTATAGTATTGTATCTAAATATGTAATGCATAGTACTATAAACATATATGATGTCGGGGATATAAGGTTATGTAAATACCATTGTGTATGTATTTAGTTAAACTCTGATATATGAATGTGATTATGGAAATGGAATGGTAAATAGGTAAGAGGTGACTAACACCGAATCATAGCCCAACTGTTTGTAGGATGGTCACGATGAGAGAAAGGTAAGAATTAAATAATAAATGAAAACAAAAGTGAAACATTTACTCTGATTTTAGGTAATTTGGGTCGTTACAGTTTAATGGTATCAGAGCTTAAATTTGCCTAATATGAATCGATGTTAGTGGTGAAGGAAGTTTACATCCCCATGTACTGTGCATTGTTCAGCTCTGGATGTCTACCTCTTAAGATGGGCCGAGCGAACATCCACCAATGCTCCGACTTGCCATCAAATCCCATGCATACTCTCAGCAATTAGCTCTCAAAATATTCTCTACACTCCTCTCTAACCTCACGAAGCATGTCTCAATACTGTCCAATCTCTCTGTCAGACTCTGTGGGGCATGCTCAACATCAGTCTCTATTTCAATCTCATCTTGGTTCTCATAGGTCGACTCAGCACGACTAGCAGGTTCAAGCCTACCTCTACGACCTCTGCCTCGTGCTCTACCTCCTCTACCGCGACTATATTAGGCATAATGCCTATATTCCTGCATTCTCAACCATTTCTTAGTTAAAACCCATCTCAATATACACTATTGTATCTAACCAAGCACAGTAACACGGGGATGTAATTTCCTAATTACTGACACTGACACACATCAGACCAATTTTGCTTTGATACCACCATTTGTCACGACCGAAAAATTAGAGTAAATTTTTCATTTTTCTTTCATACTTACCTGTCCTCTGACCGTGACCACACTCCACTAACAATTGGACTATGCGTCAATACCAGTCCCACCATTCAATCATCATATAACTTAATTTCTTATTAAATGAAAGGTAAACACATGCATTTTTCACTAATTCTTTTCCATTCATTTACAAGTGTTTACAGTTTCTATACATCCCCGAAAGTTACTTACAAACATGCTACTGTGCTATTCTTACTTAGATATAATATGTACAAGTGTATATACCTCAAAATGATGGGTAGCAATGGATATCAGCAATGCAGTACTCAATCGTCGCAAAGTCTACTGGAGGAAATTTGTGTAGGAAAATGAAAGGGGTGAGCACATCAAGCTCAGTAAGGCAATCCTACGAACAAGTAGGTAACCATACTACCTACATGAACGTGGTGCCATGCATAAACCACCCATTCTCCACATATTTCAAAACAGATGTTATAATTCATGATGTCATGTAAAACAAGTTCGCATGTGGATTTCAAAGAGCATGGAAAATTCAACATGCAACTCTTTTAAATCATTTCATTCTCATTTAAAATTTCACAACAAAGTTAGGACTCAGCCCATTCCTCGGGTGTTCCTGACTCATACAACACCATGAAATCAAATGCTTTTCGCAACAATAATATATACGATACAATGAATGTCATGTAAAACCAGTTTACATCATTCATGGGTTAAAATAGCATGGAAATAACATCATGCAAATTCAGTTTAAAACCCAATTTCATTCTCATCAAAATCTTATCTCAGTCAGGATCTAACCCCTCCCTCGGGTGATCTAGACTCACACAAAAATCCACAAAACGAGTTTCTCAAAACATCAACATGCGAGACTAGGTAATATATGTATATATCTCAGGCAAATAACTAGGACGATGGCCATATGTCCTCGTGATCCCACTGCTACACGGATCCTAGTGTGTGGGGTCTCACAAATATCAGAGATTGCCTCGAGAGGTGGGTCAGTCCCTCTCATCGGCCCCGTCCAATCACTCGCATTTGTAGATGCCACTCGCATCCGAAGATGCCACTCGCATCTGAAGATGCCACTCACATCCGAAGATGCCACGCATCCGAAGATCCCACATAATCAATCGCAGCACGGTACAACGTACTCCATGCTACTTGCACGGTAAAACGTACTATGTGGACCCATATCTCATATCCATACTCATGCCCTGTCTCAAAACGCACGTGCGAGCCTATTTACTCAGCGTGACACACAGTCTACCCGACGCTCCAAGCACGGCTCATTGCATATTCTCATAAAACTAATGTGAGTGAGGCTCCAACACTCTCATAAAATCAAGGAAAATCTCGTGCGAGCCAAGCTCCAGCATGCGTTTCATGAAATTTCATAAGATTAGTGCGAGCTAAGCTCCAGTACTTTGTCAAAATCATGTAAAACTAGTCCAAGCTAGGCTCCAGGACTCTGTCATAACAATTCAAGTGAAAATCTGGTGCGAGTTAGACTCTAGCACCCTGTCACGAAAATCATATGAAAATCTGGTGCGAGTTAGACTCCACCACCTATGCATGTAAAACTCTAGTGCGAGCTCTTGCTCCAGCACTAATGCATGCATCACACAAATCAAAACTCGTGCGAGCTGAGGTCTAGTACATCACATTTCTAGAAAATCACTTAGGCGGCTACATTTCTCAAATCAATTTCAGAGAAAATCAACATTGATTAAAGTTATGCAATGTTGTGCATTTTATTTAAAAGTTAGCCGGCCTACCCATGCATGTGTTAAAACACCTCAAGAACAAGCAAGGACCTCTTGTTCTTGCTCCTCCCAACTTTTTCTAAATTTGGAAATTTTACCCTTCACAAGGGTATTTTGGTAATTTGCCCATCCGAGGCACTAAAATTTTTATCTGAAATCTAGACCCTTCAGACAATTTAAGAGACTGTAATTGAAGTCAAAATTGTGAAAAGGTACCTCTAGCAATCCGTAAAATTCCCTTACTTCATTTTTCTATACAGTCTGACCATTTCCCAACGCTACCGATCACCCGATCCGTTTAGCTCCCAATATGTTCTCCGGAGCTACAAATAATCACTTATCAGGTTAAATCCAAACATATTAATCCATATTTCACTTTTACTGGGCTTAATTTAAATCATTGGGCTCGTTTACCCCAGTTGGGCCCGGTTGCTCCTTAATTGTCCTTAATCGGCCTTAAGCCCTGTTTTCACTTACTATTCACATTATCGAGGCCTATTGGGCTCATTGGGCCCATCAATATTTATTAGGTCTCATTCTAAACTCTTTGATAGCTCAATTAATTATTTACGACAATTAATTCAAAATCCCAATATAATTCACCAAATGTGGAATTTAATCCGTAATTCGTAAAATAAATCTTTAATACGCGAATAATTACATAAATTGTCGTAAATGAGCTTTACTTGCCCGAGATTATGCGATGGTGTGTAAATCGAAGTTTGATCGGGCTTACGTACACGATTTATCGTCGAACTGCACAATTTTATATTTAATTTCGGGTTAATTTTCGATCATATATAATTTAAATAAATTTCTCGAAAATCAAATCGATCACTTTTGACCTCTTACCGACTTACTCGAAGTCCGGTGTATCCCCAAAAATTCTTTCCCTTTTTCTTTTTTTCTCTTTTTCTTCCTTTTTTCTTCTCTTCCTTGGCTGAATCGGTTCGGTCCACGGGGTTGTCCGATTTAGCTAGTTCAGTCTAGTTCAATTTTCTTCTTCACCGTTTGGAGCTCTGCCGACCAGTTCTTCACTGGTCGGTTCTTCACCAACTTCCGCCTCTAGCAGCTCCACGGGGTAGTCCGATTCACGAATCTGGCCTCGGTTTCGCCAACGATGTTCGAAAAGTGGCCTGTCCGGCCTCTTCTCCCCCGACGTCGGTACCCATTTCTTTTCTATCACCGTTAACGACGTTTCTCACCGATCCGCCCCTAGATCAGCACCGTGGTCACTCCCTCCGGCCGGTGGCGAGGCACTTCCCCCTCCTTCGACCCCGATCGTCTCGATTTTCTCTTTTTCTCTCTCTTTCTATCTTTCTCTTTTTTCCCACATCAGTCGCCATTTTTTCTAGCAGTTGTCGGTGCCGGCGAGCTCGAGCAGCTCGGTTATCTCGCTTGGGCAGCTCTCTGGTGGCGTCGGGTAGCTCCGTTCGATAAGCAGAAGGCTCGGTCGTGCAATGGGTTTCGCGCGATCGCGCTACCCAGTTTTCTGTTTCAGTTTTCAGTTTTTTTTTCTATTTTATTTTTATTTTTATAATTTATTATATTATTATTTTAATTAATATATTAATCAATAAAATATTATTTTCTCCCCACAAAATCTAAAAAAATTCTTATTTTATTCATTTAATCAATAAATGAATTTATCAGTCTTATTTCGTCGTTCCGGTATATTTGTCAAATATTTTTGGGATAATTTTTCGATGTAAAAATTTTAGTTTTTTCCAATAAATTCATATATTGATCAATTTGACTTGAAATTTAATTATTTCTTCATTATTGATCAAGATTTCTCAAATCCATATTGTTAATGAAATGTTCTTATCGAATTTATACTGGAATTTTGATCTTTTGATCGTTTTATCCTTACACGTGTTCGAGACCAAATCAGTCCAACTTCCCTTCACGAACACTCACTCATTTCGTATTTTAAATCCTTACTCCAGTCCGAATCCCATTCGTTTCAATTTGTGACCATTTTCAATGCTTTACAAGAAATTGCGATATAATTTTGGGTCTTACATATGAAAAGTGGAATACAATTGAAAAAGTGTAATTAACCTAATAAATGGTTATATGCAGCTCAAGAGATTATATTGAGAGCGAATCGGACTGTGCAATGTAGCAACTTTGAGAAAATGGAATTACTCGATGCAATTCCAGGTAAGGGAATTTTGTGGGTAGTTAGATAACGTATTTTTGTTAGTGTTTACATTCACTTGAAAAGTCTGAGGGTTAGAGAAAGTGAGTATAATTTATAGAGACCAGATATAGGTAAATTACTTTTTTACCCCTATTAAAGGTTAAATTATGGAAATTAGGAGAAGTCCTAAAAAGCACCAAAAACTCATTTTTAAGTGTTTTTACTGCTATTTATCAAAAGAATAGATACATTGGCAAGTTTTTTTTTTTTTAAAAATACACGAAACAACCTAATTGTGGAACTGATTTCATTGATTTGAAATATCCCATTTGAAACGAGCTATCTATCGAGTTGTGTGAAAACAAATCATGCTAGAGCACTGCTCGCACTTGATTTTATATGTTTTCTGCATAAAAAGTACTGGAGTGGTTAATCGCCCTTGATTTCCCATGATATGCATGGCATAGTACTGGAGCACTGCTCGTACTTGATTTGAAATACGAATTATGCATGACCTAGTGCTGGAGTGTTAGTCGCACTAATGTTTGATTTTGTGATATGTATAGAACAGTGTTTGAGCGGGGTGTCAATTGTGAGTCACAATCAAGGTGCGCATTATAGTTTTAATGTGATATACATGACTTGTTTAAAAACTGTGCTGATTGCCTCGTGTAGACTAAATATCACACGGATGAGATACTCGCACATGGGATTTAGAGACGTGGCATTAATTATCTTTTGAAATAGGGTCCACGGGTGTACGTTGTACCATGCATGTATCACGGAGTATGCTGTACCATGTAGTGTTTAGGGTAGATGTGTGGTGTTGTGGAGTTGTTGGTTGGCTGTTAGGATTTAACCCACCTATCATTTCAGTAGTGATGGCCCACACACTAGGATCCGTGTAGCTTGGGATCACATTATTAGATATGGCCACAATCCAAGATATTATTGCATATAGCCACCCAGTCTCACATGATTATATCACATGATTTTATATGATTTTGGGTAGACCTAAGGGATGGTTCGGAACCTGATTGATATGCTTTACTCGATGAAATGTCGTATTTTATATGTTTGAAATGAAATGACTTGATACATTTTAAAAGCATTATATGAGATTATTTAAAATGTAATGTTTTGCATGAAATTCCTATATTTATGAACATAATATGATTTTAGTAATTTCGAGTAAATATATATACACACTGCATAAGTTTTACAATTCATGCTTTAAATGTGAAACTGAGGAAAGATTATTTTGAGGCATGGCATTATTTGCAGTAGATAATGTAGTTATGTACCTATTTACCTGATTTCCTTACTGAGCTAGTGACCTCACCCTTTTAATTTTTCCCCTCTCTACAGAGCATCAGTAGTAGTTAGGGTACGACTGAGCACTTGCATTCCTTTTTTCCGTTACATTCCCATCGAGCGAAAGGTTTACACACCACGTACGATTCCGTATCTGAACATATAACAACATAGTAATGTAAGCGAATGTAATAGTGGGGATGTATTTTTATATAAGCATATGTGAGCTCACTTATGACTTAAAAGTATTTACAGTCAATAGATAGTTTATATTGACATGTATGTATTGTATAGAAGAGGTGATACTAATATTGAATCACAGCTCAACGGATGTTTAAAATTTTCATAGAACGAAAAATTTGTAGTAATTTTAGGTAAAAGAGGTCGTGACAGAATGGTATCAGAGCCGAGTTGGTCTGATGTGAGTCAGTGTTAGTGGTTAGGAAAGTTTACATCATCATATTACTTTGCTTTGTTTAGATACAAGTGTGTATTTCGAGATGAAAATTGACTAAGTAATGGTTGTGAATGCAGGAATCGAGCTTTTACGGCTAATACCAGCTGTGGTAGAGGGGTGAGTGTCACGACCCATTTTTACCTAAATCGCTAAAAAATTTTCACTTTTCATTTCCTTACCCATCGTGAACAGTTTCACTAATAACAGTTGGGCTAGGAGTCGACATTAGTCCCTCTTGTTATGTTAATTACCTTAACATCCATTTCCATATCACATTTATATATTAGGATCTAATGTCATTTGACTTTAACTAATTACATTGATAACTGTATTTACATAGGTTTACATCCCTGATATTCCATCCATGTACAGTACTGTGCTTTTACATGTTTAGATACAAAAAACAACCAGTGTGTATACCTCTTGGTGATGGGAAGCAGCGAACAACATGAATGCAGTCTCTACCCGCTCTCAACTATTGTGGATGCTCTGTAGGGGTGGAAAGTGAAACGGGTGAGTAGAACTTGCTCAGTAAGACAATAATGTAAGTAGGTAGATAACTACACTATCTACATGCTTATAATGTCATGATATAAAAATCGTTTTTGTCCAGAGCATGAGGTAATGGATAAAACTACGTCGCATGTGTATAAATATATCATGTACTGTAAAAAATGAAAGAAGACATATAAAACAAACATGAAAAAATCATATGTATGACATTTCATGCTCGTCACATTATAACTTATCAATTTCATCTTAAAACAATACTTCACCCTTTAAAAACACCCCACAAGGTTCGACCCCTCCCTCGAGTCTACCCTGGATAGCACAAATCATTATTAATGCATATAAAATCATGTGATATCATGTGAGATAGGTTGTTACTGTATACAATCGAGGACTCTGTTGGCTAACTATGTTACTATCATCCCAGACCACACGGATCCCGTTGTGCCGGGCATCATACTGTAACTGGAGGTGGGTCAATCCTACCCAGCAGAATATAAATCAACATCATCACCACACGATACAGCTTACACCATGTGATATACACAGTACAACATACTCCATGGACCCATATCACGGTCGAGGGTGCTTGTCGTAGGTCTTATCTACCCCATACCATCTATAATCGACTCAGTCTCAAGTGCACGTGTAAGCATCTCATCCGTATGACTAATAGTCTACACGAGGCATCCAATACAGCTCGTGCGAGCATCTCATCTGTGTGATACACAGTCTACATGAGGCATCCAGCACAACTCATTACATATCACAGTGTGAAAAATCCAGTGTGAGCAAGCCTCTAACACGATTTCATACACAATCAGTAAAAATCCTCGTATGAGAAATACTCCTGTACGACTTTATATTCATATTAAATAATGGAAAAAATCATGTACGAGCAATGCTCCAGTACGATTATATGCATAAGAAATAAACAAAAACTCACGTACGAGCAAAAGCTCCAATACGACTTGCATGCATCTCAACTAAAAATATGGTGCGAGCTAGGCTCCAGTACATTTCATGCATGTTAAAATATCAAAATCCTGTGCGTACAAAGCTCTCGCATGATTAAACTCATGTAAGTCTGATAGGCGGCTTTATTTCAACAAAACACGCTCAAAATCAAAGTTAGCACCTGACTCGTGTTATTTCATGAAATTATGAAATCAATAGCCAGCCTATCTATAAATTTGCTTAAATTGAAGTAATATATTTCATAAAATATCAAAACATGATAGTCATGCAATTTATTAGCCTTACTACCCTTTTTGTAAAATTTGCTCCCACGGGCAAAATCATCTTTTTCACCTATATCCGAAATTTTTTGTAAAAATTATTAATTCTTTTCTAACTAAGCATGTAAATTTAATGCCCTGTAAATACCCTCAAAATACATGCAGCTACCTCTAAATACTCACAAAATTCCCTTACTTGGAATCGCGTCGAGTAATTCCACTTCCTGAGAGCTGCTCAATCGCGTAGTCCGATTTGCTCCCAATGTAATCTTCGGAGTTGCACAAAATTATTTATCATATTAAATACAGTTTATTTATATGTATTTCACTTTCAATACAATCAATTTAACTTATTGGGCCCATTTACTCTTATTGGACCTTAATTTCTCTTAAGTCCATTTCGATTATACTATTCATTTCTCAAGAATCTACTAGGCCCATAAAGCCTATTGATTCATATTGGGCCGACCTTAGGCCTACAATGCCTTATTAAGCTGAATACTCAACGCTTGGTCCACTTGACCATTCGGTCATGCTTAGTGCGCCATGCCTACCCATGTTCGACACGACGGTTGCCTTGTTCTCATAGTTATTTCGGCAAACACTTGGTGTGCTTGCTTTAAGTTCATCACTTTCATTCACTAAGGCATTTCATCATACACCTCTTATGCCTACTTAAAAATTATCATCTATTCCAACATATTGATTTCACAAAACCATCTCAAAATTATGCTTATAACATCACCAACACCATAGTATACTCAAATCATCATTAAATCAACCATAGCTCACTTTCTCACACTAAACCCATATTAGGTCATGGATGATTAATCATGCTCAAGGATGTTTCAGCCAACAATACATACACCAATTAACTCATAAAAATGTCTAGATTAATATACTTGAAGTTGGTGTATTGAAAACTTACATAGCTTAACCTTTCTCTTTTGGCCAAAAATGGGGAAACACCTTCTCCTTCAATCTAGAACTTCAACTACTAGTTTTTGACTATGTTGTTCTCCTCCTCACAAGGAACAACTTTGCTAAAAACAACCTTTGTCAAATCTGTTTGGAAGATGATGATATTTTAGAGTGAGAAAACTTGCTCACTTTGCTAAAATGGAGAGATTTTGTTAATTTGGGAAAGAAGGCTCGTTTGTCACGCTTTTAAATAGAACTGGGCATTGTGAGATCGATCTCCTAGGTGAGAGATCGATCTTCCTTTCGTTAAACTACACAAATATTCAGTAAATAAGCTGTGGGATTGATCTGCTATTGGGAGGGGATCGATCTACTTTTAAGAGAGGATCGATCCTTTCTAGCCAGTAACCATTCTAGATCAATCTATGTTTGGGAAGGGATCGATCATTTCTAGGCAGAATCACATAGAGATCGATTTGCTTTAGGAAGGGATCGATCCTCTCTATGTAGAATCACATCGAGATCGATCTGCTTGCCTATAGAACCTTTGTGATTTCATTCTGGAATTACCAGATCGATCCTATCGTGAAGGTAGATCTATCTGGCCTTCATCTATAGGATTCCAGCTACTATTTTTCCCAAAATTTTAAAGGAAAGATTGGTTTTAATCGCTTCATCAATCATTTTGCATTCTAATTACACTTAGAGGATAGAAGGTCCATTTCTTATGATTTACATATTATGTAACTTGTGTGTACAATAGGGAATCATAAAGGGTACATAGAATTCATGAATATTCATTCATTCTCTTTGCAATTTCATTCAAGAAAAAAGCTCTTCTTATGATTCAATTAACATATGGAAATGTGTACATTATATGAATCATAAGGAATACATCACCAAAAGTGAGTCTTACAGTGAAAGGTCGGGCTATAGGCCGTAGAGGTAGGCGTAAGAGTCGAGACGAGTCTTCGTCTGACCATACGTCATCGAGTCCCACTAAGGAACCGGAGAGTATCATGAAATGCTTTACGAGGTTAGAACGTAGCCTAGAGACTATGATGGAGATGTTTACACAGGCTATGCATAGGAGGTAGGGTCCGGATGTAGACTACTTTTGGATAGGCAATTGCTCCTAATATGCCTGCACAGCCTGCATAGACGCCACAACCTACAGATATTCCTACACTCCCACTAGTTTAGGGTACGTCTTCTCCTATTGACCCACAACAGGGTAGTAGTGGATTGGGTTATGCTTATAAGCTTGGTCGATTATGGCAGTTTTAAAAGTTCAGACTGTCGTCATTTAGTGGCGTAAAGGACCCAGTAGTTGTAGAGGACTGGGTGAGCGAGATAGAGAACTTCTACGAACTCTTTCAGTGTACGACTTCTAAGATGGTTGCTTTTATCGCGTTCATGCTGAAGGGAGTGGCAGAGCATTGGTGGAAGTCCACTAGATTGATATTGAGAGCCTAACATCTTGAGATTAGTTGAGAGATATTTTTGGATGCCTTCAGGAGGCAATATGTTGTAGATACAGCACAGCGAAAGCTGCAGACGAAATTTCTAGGGTTAATCTAGGGGAACAGGTCAGTGGATGAGTATGAGACGAGGTTTATGTCACTAAAAAGGTATGACCCCGATACTATGATCATCAAAACCTTCTGTTTTTACTCAAAGAAAGCAAACCTCATCTCTCAGATTATCAACACTTTCCGTAGAGATTTGAGAAAAACGCATTTGAGCGAAGTTGTTCCTAGAAAGGAAGAGAACAACATAGTTGAAAACTAGAGGTTGAGTTGCTTAATTGAATGGAGTTTTCCCCCAAATTTGCCAAAGAGGAGAAAAGTTGAGATAGGTAAGATTTCAATACACCAATTTCTAGTATATTAATCTAGATATTTTAATGAGTTAATTGTTGTATGCATTGATGGTTGAAACATCCATGATCATGCTTAATCTTTCGTAACCTATAAATAGCTTAGTGAGAGAACAGTAATAGGTATTGATTAAATGATGATTTATGCATGAATTGATGTTATTAAGCATGTATAAATGATGCTAAGATGTTTTTATGATATCCATGTACTGGAAACGATAATGGTTGAAAATAAGCATATGAGGTATATGATAATTACCTTAGTGAATGAAATGAGGAACTAGAGCCATTGGTAGATTAATGTCGAATCAATATGAATTTGTAGACTCGAGGAGTCTAAGAGATTCTCGAGAAATGAGTTATATACTTGAAATGGACTTAAGAAAGAGTAAGGTCCGATAAGCCAGATAATGATGTAACGAGGCCAAATAAGATATAAATAACCCAATGCATTAATTTCAATAGCATGCAAGTAGAATGCAGCTCCTAAAAATATAACCGGAGCCAATTAGACGGATCGAGAAAAGTGGAAATCAAGGAAAGTGATTCGAGCGCGATTCGAGGTGAGGGATTTATGCAAGCTATAGAGATAGCTAGATGCATTTTGATGAATCTCTATATGTGAATGGATAATATCTATAATCTAGATAGATATCGAAATATCAGTATGAAACCCAGTTTGTGGATATACTGCAATTGATTGAAAAAGCATAGGTACATGATGTGCATGCTTTTGGTGTATTCTATGTGAAAAGTGTTTTGAGAAAGAGTAACAATAGACTGGCCCCTGATTTACTTGTTTTTAAGTGAAAAGCATTTAACGAGTGATTGAATGGAGATTTCTCATCCCACTCATACTTTGTGAATGGAGCCAGCTATTGATTTTCTGTGTGAACTTGTGCCATAGCCAACGTGGCAACGATAGAGTTACCAGCCCTAATCGCACATAGCTTAAAATAATTTTGAGAAAAGTAAAAAGTGCTAGAGCTGAGAGAAGATGTGTGATCCACTCGAGAGCTCACACCATATTTTGAGAATCATGCTAGAGCCTTCGAGTACTACTATGTGATCTTACTTTGACCATGCTCGCATGTGACTCTCTTGATTTAAGGTGATGAAACAAAACCGTGCTAGATGCCTCAGGTAGTGCTTTGTGATCCTACCCTGAGTTGCTCGCATAAGGTTTCATGATTGTTATTGTGTGATGAGTAAAACCGTGCTAGAAACATCATGTACTACTAACTGATCATGCATAGACTTGCTTACACGTGATTTTGAGATAACGAAAATGGGTAACAAGAATCCACGGGAGCTCGCTGTACTGTGAGCATTAGCCACAATGTACAATGTGCCTTGAATATCTTAGTGATTCTGTATGGGCTAAAGGGATGGTTGATCTGCCTCTAAAGCATGAGATTCTCGTACACCTGATCAGTGTTGCCTGGAATCCAGACTATGGCTAGAAGTCCTTTATTTATCTGAGTGATATGACATTGTCACTACCATGTGAGGTGACATATGTTCCCTCTACTGTGTTTCTGGGGATATTATAACCCATAATTATGTCTCATGCATATTGATTTGCTAAGTGCAAAGTGATTTCTAAATGTGTACTGTGTGATTTTAAGGATGAGTTGTGTAAAAAGAGTATGTTGTGTGAATATGCATATACCCATCCCGCGAATTAATGATTTCACATCGATAAAAGTTATTTTAAAGAATGCATATGTTTTATAAGGAAAATGAATGTTTATATTTTAAGCATGTAGATGAGTAGTTATCTACCTGCTTTCATATTTTCCTTACTAAGCTTGTTAGCTCACCCCCTTATTTCTCCTCCACAAATTCTATGTATTAGTGAGTACACTGCAATCGTTCCTATTATCATGTTGCTTCAGTTATCCAACAGTATAGAGGTATACATTTATGAGAGAAAAATTTTGTATCTTATAAATTAATGCACAGTATAGTTATCCTTTGTACGAAAGAGATATGTATGATAAAAACTGATGTAAACGTTTACACATATTAATACAAGAACAATTTCTATTTCATTAAACGAGTTATGAATTATAAATGGATAAGATGTGGATATGGATGTTGACTCACAGCCTAACTGTTAGTAGTAAAGTAAGTCACGAGAAGAGGGTCATGACAAAAAATCAGCCAACACTTAGTCATCTTCTTTCTAAGCTTTTGGCAACAAGAGGAAAATCTTTAGAACATATAAGTTCAAGTTTTCTCACACTAGAAATCTCTACCTTCAAGGAATATTTGGAACAATCAACCTTCATGAAAGTTGTTCCGAATTGAGAGAGGATTAACATACCTTGGAATTGGCTATCAAGGAGCCATATTGAGAGAGGAATTTCTTTAAAGTTTCGGCTAACAACAAGCTAGGTGAGTTTTCAAGCTTCCAACTTCTAGTATGTTAGTCTATGGATTATTCTAAGATGATTGGTGTATGTTTTATGGATCAAAACACATAAAATCACTAAGATCCTAAGTTGGTCGAAAATGGGTATTTGTGTTTTGATGAATACCCATGTGATTTTAAGACATGTATAGTTTGGTATGCATCTGGACATGATTATGGTATACTTAGTTTTAATCAATTTGATCAATTGGTTGATAGATTGAAGATTGCATATAAGGTGTTTAATAAAATACCTAAATGAACATAAACTAAAGGCTTAAGGCATGCATAGGTAGTGCTTGATGAAATGCTGAAGTGAATGGCTAGTGAGTTGGCCAAGGTTAACATGACGTTGGCATGACCGAGGGCATGGGCGGTATGCATGGCTCTCGACCACATGTCATGGCCAAGCCGAGGTGGTTTCTGCCTAATAAGAGTTCATATGCCTCGGACCAAGCCCAATAAGTGTTAGTGGGCCCCACAAGCCCAATGGTCCATATGAAATGGATAGTAAAGTAAAAAAGACTTAAGGCAGTGTTAGGCCCATTAAGATGCAATTAGGCTCAATAAGATTAAATGGTCCCATTAATTAAAATAGACTATATTAAACATGGAATATAGTTTAAAGTGTAATTAACCTAAAAAATGGTTATATACAGCTCTATAGATTATATTAAGAGCGAATCGAACTCCGCGATCGAGCAGCTCTTAGAAAATAGAATTACTCGACGCGATTCCAGGTAACGAATTTTTGCTGGTAGTTAGAGATATCTGTGGATATTTTTATCAGTGTTGACATTCACTTAAAAAGTATGAGGGTTAGAGAAAGTGAAAAAAATTTATAGAGACTCGATATGAATAAATTACCGTTTTACCCCTATTAAGGCTAAAATTATAGAAATTAGGAAAAGTCTTAAAAAGCATGGAAAAAATGTTTTCAAGTGTTTTACTGCTGTTTAGCAAAAGAATAGATAGATTGGTAAGTGATTTCATGAAATACACAAAACAACCCAATTATGAAGCTGATTTCACTAATTTGAAATATGCCTTTTGAAATGAGCCATCTATCGAGTTATGTGAAAACGAATCGTGCTAGAGCACTGCTCGCACTGGATTTTATATGTTTTCAGCATGAAAAGTGTTGGAGTGGTTACTCGTACTTGATTTCCCATGATATACATAGCATAGTGCTGGAGCGATGCTCGAACTTGATTTTTATGAGTTTTGTGCATGGCATAGTACTGCAGCATTGCTCGTTCTTGATTTGAAATGAGAATTAGTGCTGGAGTGTTACTCGCACTAGTGTTTGATTTTGTGATTTGCATAAAATAGTGTTTGAGCGAGGTGTCAACTGTGAGTCGCACTCAAGGCGTGTACTGTAGTTTTAATTTGATATACTTGACATGTTTAAAAATCGTTCTGATTGCCTCGTGTAGACTAAGTGTCACAAAGATGAGATGCTCGCGCATGGATATTGAGACGTGGCATTGATTATCTATTGAGATAGGGTCCACAGGTGTATGTTGTATCATGCATGTGTCACAGAGTACGTTGTACCGTGTGGTGTTTAGGGCGGATATGTGGAGTTGTTGAGTTGTTAGCTGGCGGTTAAGATTTGACCTACCTTCCATTGCAGCAGTGATGCCCTGCAGACTAGGATCCGTATAGCTTGTGGTTACAGTATTGGTTATGGCCATAGTTCAAGATATTATTGCATATAGCCACCCAATCTCACATGATTATATCACATGATTATATATGATTTCGGATAGACCTGAGGGATGGGTCGGAACCTGTTTGATATGCTTTACTCGATGAAATGTCATATTGTATATGATTGAAATGAAATGGCATGATATGATTTCCAAGCTTTAAATGAGAATGCAATATTTTGCATGAAATACATGTGTTATAAACAAGCATGATTTCAGTATACACAGATGAATGTGTACATACGTTGCATAAGTTTTACAGAAAAAGATGCATGCTTTAAATGTGAAATGAAAAGGAATATCTTAAGTCATAGCATTATATTCATATAGATAGTGTGGTTATCTACTAGCTTGCTTGATTTTCTTACTGATCTAGTGAGCTCACCCCTTTCATTTCCCCTTTCTACAGAGCTTCCGTAGTAGATAGTGTATGGCGGAGGACTTGCATTCCTTTTATCCGCTGCGTTCCCATTGAGCGAAAGGTATACACACCACGTACGATTTTGTATCTGAGCATATAACAGCACAGTGATGTAAACGAATGTAATATTTGGGATGTATTTGTATATAAATATACGTGAGCTCACTTATGACATAAAACTATTTACAGTCAATAAATAGTTTATATTGACATGTATGCATGATATAGAATGGATGATGTGGTAAGTAAAGAAGATGATTCTAGTACTAAATCATAGCCCAACGAATGTTTGAAGTTGTCACAGAAGGAAAGGTACGAAAAAATGAAAAAATTGTAGTGATTTTCGGTAAATTAGGTTGTGACAGCTGGTTAACCCAAACGTCATAACAAGGAATTCAAAGTGTTCGTACTAGGTTTTAAATATAGTCTTCAGCATATCTTTTCCTCTAATGCACAACTAATGATATCCTAACCATATATTAATTTTTGAAAATAACTCAGTACCTTACAACTAATCAAACAAATTATTGATTAAAGGTAATGGATACTTATTTTTCATAGTAGCCCTATTCAAAAGTCGATAGTTAATACATAACTGAAGACTTCATCTTTCATACAGACAAGCAGAACCAAAGTGCCTCATGGTGACATTTGAGCATATGAAACCCTTATCAAGAAACTTTTATCAAGAAACTCTTGGAGATATTTCTTTAATTCATCCAACTCCATCAAAGACGTACTATATGGGGCTTTTAAGATAAGCTAAGTTCCAATCATCACATAAATGGAAAACTAAGTCTCTCTTTCTGAAGGTAACCCTGACAAATCATCTAGAAAGATATCCGAGAACTTTTTGACTATCTGAATTATTTTGTCCATGTCCTTCACAAAAGCCAACTAACCTTCGCACAAATTACAAACATTTATATGAGATTTCACTAAACAAAAAGGTACTTATTTCATTTCGCTTGTTAAAATTGATTACAATTGGTTCGAGGTGATTAAAATTGACACTTTTCTTACCACAATCCACATTAGCATGTTTTGTGGCTAGCCAATCCGTACTCAATATCATATTGACATCAAACATGTTTAACAAAATTAAATAAGCCTGTAACACTTTTTCTCCCACTTTTACTTTACATTTTTGACACACAAACTCGGTCCTCTAAGACTTTTTTAGTGGCATGCTTATATGCAACATGAATCCCACTGACTTTAGCTCTATGTTTAGTCTGTTAGCAAATAAAGGAGAAATGAATGAATGCGTAGAGCTTGGGTCCATCAAACATAAAGCTTCAAAACCAGAGATCAGAAGCTTACCCTTAACTACAGAGTCAGAAGCATCTGCAACCACTTGGTCAAGGATGAACACTCTGCCTTGAGCTATCTGTCTTTTACCATTGCCTGGCGATTTAGCTTTCTCAGTGATAGTAAGAGTTACTAATTTCTCTACTCCTCAAATTTTAATAGTAAAAAATCCTTAATCAGATGTCATTCTTTACCACATTTTCAACATGTGCTTGTTCTAAGATAACATGTATTACCTTGGTTAAATTTACCACATTTTGAACACGGTGAATCAGACTTAGGCTTTATGGCTTGTGGTCAAAGCATCTCACTCTGCTTCTTTTCTCTCTTACTTTTCGATTTGCTTTGAACTGGTTTAGTCGAAACAGGTCGCTTACTCTTGCCTTTACCTCATGAATCATACTGAGCTTACAATTTGTTGAAGTCCTATTCAACCAACTGTGCCTTTTGGGTAGCATCTGAATAGGACACAATGCAAAAGGTAGCCATTCTACCTCTAATAGAGGGTCGTAATCCATTCATAAATTTGATGGTATTATGAAGTTCACCTTGAGAAATTAGAGGGTCATGCATGCTTAGCATGGTAAAATGGGATTCATTTTACCCCACTATCATATTCCTTTAGCTCAGATTCAGAAATTTTGATTGTTTCATCCTCTATACGCTTTTCTAGAAAATATTGCTAGTGGAAAGCTATCAAGAACTTATCACATGGAATTACCACATCGTTTCCCCTCAAAGCCATTTTAACTAAGCACCACTAATGCTAAGTATCACTTTTAAACATGTATACAACTAATTATTCCTTTTTTTTTAGGTTGACAGTTCATTTACTAAAAGATTTTCTGGATCTTCTGTGACGCCCCGGAAGCGCGGAAAATAGGGCTAATTTAAAACTTTTTACTCATTAATTCACAATTAAGGGTGCATTCCTGTGTAGTGTCATACATCATCATAATTATCATGCCTCAGGATCTCATCATGATATAGTATATATTGTATCATATACATTACTCAATTCCAAGTAATTAATCCTAATACATCCCGTACATCACTGTATAACAAGTGTCTGTAAATATAACTCTAGTTTGGGTACATGAATAGTAAATATCTACCACAGTACACAAAATACGGCCTGGAGCTCAAGTCCTCCACTAGCCTCTAACCCGTACGTCGCAGGGAACTCACTTCACTTGAAGCAATCTGGGGGGAAGAGAAAACAGGGTGAGCTTCCAAATCGCTCAGTAAGGGGGTAAGGGAAACTCAGTTATATAAACCATATCACACATCACAAATATGTATTTGTTTATAAAGCTCATTTGAAACCGTAGCATGAAAGATTTTCAAAACATCATCATCTCATAACTCATAAATCATGTGAAAACATGAAGGTAAAAAGGCTCAATATCGAGCACTCACAAGCATGTGTAAATATATGCGATAATGACTGTTCTCAAAATACGTGATAAAAATCACCTCAGTAAATATCACGTGACAAGGTCACAAAACACAACTCATGTGTAAAATGAGACTAGGCCATAAAACTCAATTAAAACTCGTCATGGCACATAAATATGTAATCTCCTCTGGGTGCGCATCCCAGGCATCCTCGTATAGAGGGAACGTCGACAATATGGTCGTATGCATGGTATATTGGACTTATATGTTACCAGAACAAGGCCCGGCCTTAC
The DNA here is from genome assembly GCA_033439115.1 of Firmiana major. Lineage (NCBI taxonomy): Eukaryota > Viridiplantae > Streptophyta > Magnoliopsida > Malvales > Malvaceae > Firmiana > Firmiana major. Next base: position 42,154,432 of record CM065903.1, read on the forward strand.
ATGCTACCAGAGCAATGCCTCGCCTCATGCACACTATCACGTGGTCCCTGGGTCGGTTCCCAGGCGGCCCACTCTCTCGATCTTACATGCTACCAAAGCAAGGCCACCCAGTGTTACCAGAACGGGGGTCATCTCACGTTACCAAAACAGAGGCATCTCTCGTTACCAAAATGGAGGAATATCGAACTTACATGCTACCAGAGCAAGGCCTGTGGTCCCTGGGTCGGTTCCCAGGCATCCCACTATATCGGTCTTACATGCTACCAGAGCAAGGCCCGATATGTATTCAACATGACACGCCTAAGTCTCAATCATTAGCCATTATCTTATAAAACGTTATGCCTTCGCGTAGAACTCATAATGGTTTTCTCTCATAAAACTCATTTAAAACATTTGTGTACTCAACACAAAACATATTAAAACCGAGTTCCAATCGGCAAAACACGCACACATATTCTCAAATCTCAATATCGCCTTAACGTAGAGCCCAATTTACTTTTCATGCAACTCAAAGGTTTATAAAGCAATTTCACACTCAGCTTATAAACTCACAAAATAATGGGCTCCAACCGGCTAGAAAAATCGTGTACAATTATATCACAACACCAAACATGCTTGTATTCTCAAATCATGGTTCATGATACAATAATTCATCAAAACACATACAAAAATGGTTTAGTTTTCCCTTACCTCTTTGCACCTCGTATAGTGCAATCGTTTCTCCCGTATCACGGATTAGCCTCGCACTCCACATTGAAACTCCCGAGCTGTCCAAACGATGTTAAAACATCAATACTCATTATCACATCAACCTCAATTCTCAAAATCGAGCATAATTGCTCATAACTCCTCAAATTTCTCAATTCTCATAACTCCATCACAAACCACAATCTCGCTCACGACACCTCAACATTCTATATTTCCTATGCCACAATATCTATGCTAATACACCACATTGTCTAAATCTCCATTTATAGCTCAAAATTCCTAAATTTACCAAAGTTGCCAAATATCATCATCACTCCAACTACGTTGTAATTTCATCAATCCCTAATCATTTTAAGCTATTTCAACACAATGCCAACAACTATCATCACCAAAATCATCTCAAATATAAGGATCGAAGTTTTAAAATTACCCAAAACTTGTGGAGAGCTTATCTCTTGCCTCGATTCGATCCGTCTTTCGATTTCCAAGTATGTTGTTCTCCCTTGGGTGAGGAACAACTTTCCTTCTTGCCACAACTTCTGATTTGGACGGAAATGGGTGCTTTGGATGAGTGAGAAAGCTAGGGTTCGGTGAAAATGGGGGTTAGAAGAGAGAGAAAGTGAAATTACAGGAGAAAGCAGGGATTCCTTATATAGACTTAGGGTAGGAGATCGATCTGGCTCTTGATGAGATCGATATGCATTTGAATTTGGGGACGATTTGGGGCAATTTATGCCAAGAGATCGATCTGTTGAGGGGTGAGATCGATCTCTTTATGGCTTTATGAGATCGATCTGCTCCTTGAGGAGATCGATCTTCTCCCAAACAGAAACATTTGGAGATCGATCTCTTCCTCATGAGATCGATCTTCTCTCAAACAGAATCATTAGGAGATCGATCCTCTTCCATTGGAGATCGATCTGCTCCTTAAATTCCTCCTTCCTTGTCATTTTTAACTCACCAGATCAATCTCTCCTTCTCCCAGATCGATCTGTCCTCATAGCTTCATACTTATTTTAAACACTTAACATATAAATCTCCAATTATCATTCCCACAATTCACTTAGCTCAATAAATTATACTTCAAGTTCATATTACATAATTGAAATATGTCTGAAATTCTCAGATCTCACATCTTCATCAGCGAAGTCTCTACCTCCTCCAATTCTTTAACCCCCTTAAAAATAAGTTCATTTTCTGAAATTATTTTAGCTGTCTACTCTTGAAACACCTAATGGTACTGCAGCTGGCGGCTGAGGCCTAACCTATGGAGCAATTGGCTGAAGAGGTGTAGGAACCTGAGGCGGAATAAGAGCTGCTGAGGGGCTTGTGTCTCTATTTGGGGCACTACTGGTGAATTATGTGGTAGTGGTTGTGCTTATTGTAGGTTACCCAACTATTGCGCCAACGTAGTGGTTATTGTAATCAAGTTGTGAAGTGTAGCTCTGCTCCATGTGATTCATATGCATAATAGGTTTCTAGCACCTATAGAGGAGAATGAGGAAGGGATGGTGTGTGTGCAGGAGATGCCTTCCTCTTATGAGTTCACCTTCTACCTCTATGCATATATGACTTTTCTAATAAGCTTTGCATAACATGAGTTAAACCAGTATCTATTTCAAACTCGCAGTATATAAGCAAACAAACCAGCACTAAGGGATGTGTACAAAACATAACTAACTTAAAGGACTTTTTCGAACTGATTTTGTACGACAACTTTACTTTGCTATGAATAAAATATGTCATGTCCTGAAGGAAAATGATGTCATAGAACTTATTATAGAAATATAGCTATTTTTGCTTATTTCTCATTCACACTAACACACAATTGTCATACAAGTACAATCTTATACTCACATTAAGCATTTATTTATGCATTATTGATCTAAGGTGCATTGCCTAGAGTCCAAGTCGAATTTTTAAATAGAATTATATCATTGAAGCATGAATCAAAATGCATGAGGCATGAACGGGTCAATCTTATAGGGGTGAGGGATCGGTCCCTCCAAGTCAGAATAGCTCAATTTTAACTATAGAGTAAAGGGATCTGTCCTAAGATCAAATGGAATGGATCCTAAAACCAAAGAATGTAAAAATGAATAGTACAACATTCAAGCGATTGATCTCATCCCTTATCGGATTGATCCTAAAATTCCAAAATACTTTTTGAGATGAAAATTTATGCATAGGGATCGGTCCCCTATCTCAAGGGAACGATCCTTAACTGCTAGGCTGGTATTCTGTATAAGAAATCAACCCTTTTATATTTTTCAAAGGTATATGTATCAAAATATATGTTTACATTTAAAATCGTGAATCAATATCCTATACATATCTCGCCCTAAGTACTAACATTGTATTGTTTGAAGGGAGTTGATTTATACGAAAATAATACTGCGGGAGTTCGAAGTCAGAATTTTAGAGCTGGATACTCAAATGAGTAAACCTAATTCTGCTGTAAAAATCAAACAAGTGTAGAATTAACCAAAACAAGAATATTGAATACATGTTGTACAAACCATATTTAGAAACTGATACTCAATTTACACCATTGTATCACACAATGAAATATATCAAAATCACATGCTTAGGGTTTTGAACTAGAATCGTGTCTAAACGCTATCAAGTTTTTCATGTGTGGAGGTATTTTGAAATACCTTATTATACCATCAAACTTGATCATCAAGAACACAAATTCGAAGTCACATAGGTTCAAAAGTTCAAACACATAATTAAATGCAGAAAACTGAAGTTTAATGCAATTTTCAAAATATAAACTCTTTCATTCAAAATCGCTTAAATCACATGTTTTTATTCAAAATAGATTACACAAGCTTCGAATCATATATCAAATTCAAAACATATTTCAAAGTTCACATTTCATATGCTTTCACAAGTTTGAAACTCGATTCATACGAATATAGGTTCAAGTAAAGATAATATGTCCCAATAAAGACTTACCTATTGTAGATATCAATAAGCAAAAACTACACTAGAAACTGGCTGACAAGCCACAGGCCTGTAATAGAATAATGATATTCGGGACTGTATCCATATGCTCTATCGGTATAAAAGGTTCAGAATGCCCATAAACGATAAAAACAATGAATACATAGTTTGAAATTCTTACTTCTTAATCGAATACGAAAAGCATTACATTCTTAATTTCAAAATCCTTAAGCATAAGCTTCACAAGTTATATGCTTCACCTCTTATTAAAAACATAATCGAAATCATATAGTTCAAAGTTCACAAAACATAAACGATTAATGAAATTTCTACAAGAGGACCACCGAACTTGCAATGCGGAAAGAGTTTATAATCCAAAAAACAGATGTTTCATTCATTATTTACATTTAGACGAGTCTAAAAGTATTCACATGATTATACAAATAGTTCTACCATAGCATTTAAAAGTTTAAAGATCCATTTTGAAATACAAATCACTTTAATATGGGGTTAGCCCATAACTTGGGTAATTAACTTACCAAAGTTTGAATAAGCTTAGCTAATCACAACTTATCAAATCAATAACATATACCACAGTTTCACTTCAACAGAGTATGATTTACTTAGTAGGCAGTTTAGAATGTCTTTAGGTTAACTATATGACGCGGTAAAACTTAGTTTAGCCTATGTCACCTTAACCTATAAAGTAACAAAAGGCTTCAATTCACATTAATTAATCATTCTGATTTCACATTTAACATGAACATGTGTCTAATAGTTGCTTAGGACCAAATTTACACTATGAGGGTAAAATTACCCAAATACCTCTGTTTTGGTTGCAATTGGTGTAAATGCCCTAGGTTTATTTTTAAGCCATAGAAGTATTCATTTCATGCCTAGATACATGATACAAACTTCATATCATCATTTCTTCATGGAATTATAAAGAATTCCCACTTTCTCACACTAAGACCCTAGCCATTTACACCACGCCATCATCATACATAATTCATTTCTTTAAATTGAGTTCATATAACATCTTCACATATCATATGAACCAACATACCCAAGAAACCCAAAGTGGCTAAAAATAGTAGCTAGCCTTGGTGTTGATTTTTTTTTTTCAATATAAACATATAAAAATACTTCCCATAAGTTGCTTATAACCATATGTGAGAACCATACATTGAAAATACATCAAAACTCCATAAATCTCACTAAAGCGGAACCTTACTCACCTTGATTGTGCTCGCTTAGATCTCACCAAACACTTCGTTTTAGCTTTTCGCTGCCAACTACATTGTAGAGGAAGTAATTCTATGTTTGAGCTAAAAGTGGCTTGAAAATAGGGAGAAGGTGGTGACAAAACTTGGATGAAATAGAAAATGGTGTTATCCAATTTTCATGTATTTTTTGTGTTAATTTTGGCATAATTAAAGGTAGCAGCCAACTCATCTCATGAGATAAAGACAAAACCATATATTATGTGCTAAACATGTGATTATTAATCGGATTAATCATGTAAAGTTTAAGGTGTATCTCATAAGCCACCTAAATATCTAAACATTTTCATTAATTTACCACATTCTATAAGTCACATGTTTTTCCTATGGCACTTTCCATTATCTTCATGTATATAATTGTATTTAATATATTACATGGGAAATTGATCAAAAGAGTCAGGTCGTTTCACAATTTTGAATGAATTTTACTAGGTTTCCTTTTTGGCCTCTTTTAGTAAATTCATTTGACATCTTGAAAAAAGGCCTAACATGAGGAATTAAGGGCTTAACAAGACTTATAATGTACCCTTAAATCATTTCACAATGACCATTTAGTCAATTAAAACTTTAACCTTCTAACAAAATTGACATTTTGGCAATTACTACGTGTTATCGGGAAAAGTCAAAAATTCAACTTTGAGGTCTTAAAAGCTTACCAAAAGTGAGATATCATCATTTGAAAATGGTTCAGATGTGTGTGTGTAGATGCTCACTCTTGTGGGGCCCACGAACTTCTTTGCATGCAAGCAACCCTATTTGCACTCAGATAAACATAAATGGCTTTTTAGCCCTTTCACATCATTTTAAAGTTGTAAAGTATCACAGTCAGTACGAAAATACTGATTTTTGCACTTTTTAAGGAGATGAGCCTCCTAATCTATCACAACATAATTTAGCAAAAATCACTATAAATTATTCATTTTTTCTTACCTTTCCTTCTGTGACAATTTCAAACATCAGTTAGGCTGTGATTTGGTATTAGTATCATCTCCTTTACTTACCATATCATCCATTCTATATCATGCATACATGTCAATATAATTATCAATTGACTGTAAAAACTTTTATGTCATAAGTGAGATTACGTAAATTTATATACGAATACATCCCCAACATTATATTTGTTTACATCACTGTGCTATTATATGTTTAGATACAAAATTGTACGTAGTGTGTATACCTTTCGCTTGATGGGAATGTCGCAAACAAAAGGAATGTAAGTCCTCAGCCGTACTCTATCTACTCTAGATGCTTTGCAGAGAGGGGGAAATGAAAGGGGTGAGCTCACTAAGGAAATTAGGCAAGCAAGTAGATAACGACACTATCTACACCATCATATACAATACCATACCAAGGCTCTACCTACTTAAACCATCAGCTTCAACATTAGCCTTACCCGGATGATAAAGTGTTGCGTAATCTTAGTCCTTCAGAAGCTCTAGCCATCTTCTCAGTCTCATATTCAGCTTCTTCTGTGAGAACAGATACTTAATATGAGACCCCGTATAATATTTAACCTTGAACATATGTAAATGAATTCATAAGTATGATGACGTAATAGTAATGTGAAGCATATGTGATGTAAAGTCCATAAGATTAATGTACACACTTATAATAAGAGTTGTGATGTATGTACAAGTTGCATTAAATATGAATAAATGGACTTTGATATATGATAAATGTGAGTGGAATGGGAAATGAGTAGTAGAGTAAAATGGAATGAAATTGCACAAGTGGTGCAAATCTTTATGTTCCCATTTAGTTATATGTTGTATATAATTGGTCATGCAAGGATTACACACAAGTTTTAATGTGTACAAAGTGTGATTAGATGCCATTTTCAAGTCTCAAGGATGGATGAATGAGGAAATGACTATGGCAGCAAATTAAGGATATGTGTGAGAGAATTTTTGCAGAAAACTACAGTAGAAATCTAGAAATATGCATGACAGATCGATCTCATAGGATGAGAGAACGATCTGGAAGAGCCAAAATGAACTTATTTGGAGCTTTGGAGCAAGACAGATCGGTCTCCAATAGAGCCAAATCGATCTACTAAGTATTCTGCAATGAGAGGATCGATTTTAAGGTAAACAAATTGATCTCTTTAGCTCTCTATTTGAGACAGATCGATCTCAAGACTAGACAGATTGATCTCCTTAAGGATTTTATAAAAAGCAGATCGATCTCCTAGAAGAGGCAGATCGATCTCTAAGAGGAAAAATCCCTTCGACAGATCGATCTTATCAAGGGAGAAGATCGATCTGGTACTGGTTGCGTTACGTGAAGAGGACTACCAAACGTGCAGAGATCAATCTCTATAAGGACCAGATCGATCTCACAAGCCTGCATCTTTAAAAAGGAGCTCGGGATTGGATTAAAAACTCAGAACTCTTCCTCACCAAACCTCACCTGCCATTTTCTCTTAAGACCCAAGCTTTCTCACTCTAGAAATCACCACATTCTGGCCTGTTTTGGAAGAAGCTCAAGAAGGGAAAGTTATTCCTTGAAGCAAGGAGAACAACATACCAAAAAATCACACATTGATGTGACCAAGAGAAGGAGTTGTGGCTACCACAAGATTGACTAAGTAAAAGGGTAAGCTCTTCAACCTTTAAGCTTAAAATATGGGTTTCTAAGCATTTAATGGGTTAAATGAGATGTGAAATATGGTTAGAAATGATGAGTGTAGTGATGAATGAGTAATATTGAAAAGGGTTTATGGAGAGAAAATCCATTAGAAATGGTGGGAAGCTTAAGAGAAGTATAATGAGATTTGTGAGAAAGATGAAACGTGATTTAATGGGTTAAGGAGTATGAATAAATAAATAAATGACAATGTGGAGGTTTAGAAGAGGGAAAAGAAAATAACTTGATGATTTATATGTGTAGCTTGAAATACACGGAATACGGATAACTCGAATCATGAATGGAGTAAACGTGACGAAGGAGATACGCGTACGATTCGAGGTAAGGGACTGTGTTAGCTATAGAGATGTTTGTATGTATTTCTCGACAATTTCGTAGATATATTGCTAGAATTAGTACGATACTACGATTCTATGAAATGATATGGAGCATGAAATGTACTATGATATATATGTATTGAGAAATGGTATGGGGTAAGGAAATAGGATGATATGCATGTTTTCAATGTTTTTCTCAATTTTGTATTGATATTAGTGATTAAGAAATGATGATGATAGGTTGGCTAATTTTACATGTTTTAGCATGAAGAGGCATGTTGCATAAATAAACATGTTTTGAGCTTTAAAAAGAGAAAATAGCCATCTATCATACTTGAGATGAGATTTGGTGTTGGAGCTCTAGCTCACACTCATTTTAATGACTTGGACTATGTACTGGAGTGTTAGCTCGCGCACGTTTCTATGCTTTTGATTTGTCGTGCTGGAGTTTAACTCGCACGATGCTTTTGAGAAAAGTGTTGGAGCTTTGCTTGCACATGTTTTTACTGAGTTGAGGTAAACCTGGGGGTTTGGGACCCAAGGCGATGCCAGTCGATGGCCTGGGAATGGGCTGGGCCTTAATGATAAATTGTATCGCGGTGGAGCCTTGCGATGACTGTGTGTCACGCTTATTGCTCGCCTAGTATATGAGACATGGTTTAGGATAAAAAGTCCATCGGAGTTGGAGTATAGACTTGGGTCCACAATCGTACGTAGTATGTGTAGTTGTTCGTTGGTATACTATGTACCATGCTGGGTGCACGTGAGTAGGAGTATCTGGTAGATGACATATGGCATACCTTATACCGTGAGTATATGAGGAGATGAGGTTGATTGAGATGAGCCGGAGGGTAGGACTGACCCATCCCCCTTCAGGCAAAGTGATGCCCTGTGCACACCTGATCAATGAGGCCTAGGATCACTGACTATGGCCATATATCATGGATATTAGATTGTCAAAAATTCCATGTCTGTCTCAGAGATTCGAGAAATAGACTTAAGGAAAAGAAATGATTGAGAAAGTAAAGAGATTTTGTGTTTTGATAAATCTCTGATTTAAACACTTGTGCCGTGAGGGCATTGTTTTATGAATCATGTTTTAAAATGGAAGCATGACATATATGATTTGCATGAAAGTTCAAAATGAGAAATGTATGTTTAAATGCATTTTCGTATAATATTTATATCGAAAACATGGTTTTTGTTTTATACATGCATGGGCTATGTAGGTAGTACGATATCTACCTGCTAGCATTCATTTCCTTACTGAGATGTGGTTTGCTCACCCCACTATTTTCCCCCTCCATATACTGAGAAGTAGGAAAGCGGTGGTCTCTGGATCTCTTTTGTGTTGCACAGCTCCCACCAGTTGCAAAGGTATAAGATTTGTATACACACGAGTATTTTGTATCTAATATATTGTATCGCACAGTTACAAATCGAGAATGTAAACAGTAGTATGGGGGATGTTATATAAAGATATTATTATACAATTAATTTTGTATATTTACACACACCTAGGATTGTGAATTAAAGTTTAAATATTTTCGCTATAAAACTTATGAAATTTTAGTAATTGCATCGTCTCACAGCCCAACCATAGTAGTGTAAGTATAGATAAAGAGCACCCGAAAGTGGGGTGTGACAGATTTGGTATCAGAGCATGGTTAGCTTGATATGAGTCAATGTTTAGGACTAAGAAACATACATCCTCAAGTTACTGTGTGATATTTAGATACAAATGTGTATACAGAGCTGGTAGTAAATAAAAAGTTTATTGTAAATGCAGGAAGTTATCAGGCTAGTGAGTCATGCCTGAGAGACACCGCAAGAGGGGAGAGAGCTCGAGAGCTCAAGGGCGAAATGATAATACTGAGAGGTACAGTAGATTGTCCTTTAGTCATGAGCCCTAGGAATAGATAGAGGCTTTCGATCCTCAGATAGTCCGATTAGAGGAAGATATGAGCACGATGATGACCATGATGGGTCAAATTATGGCTAGGTTTAAGGGTACACCTGGTACAGCGAGACAAGCTGCACCAAATACCCTAGTAGCTACACCTGAACGTGAGAATGTTGCACCGACACAACCTGAACTGGTTAGGCCACGAGATCCCCATATTCAACCAGTACCTCCTCCACTAGCCCCACAGCAGTGTGATGATGATGATTTGGGGGTATGGATATGATTTTGATATGGAGAGGTTGAGGCATTTCATGGATTTCAAGCCTCCTTCTTTTAGCGGGGTAAAGGATCCGGCAGTGGCTGAGGACTGGATCAACCAAATGGAGAAACTATTTGACTTCTGTAGGTGTTCGACTACGGAAGTCCACCAGGCCTATGTTGAGAGCTCAGGGTATGGCTATCACGTGGGATATGTTTTTTGGGTGCTTTCAGATAGTAATACATCCCAGATATCGCTCGACGTAGGTTGCATATGGAATTTCTCAATCTGACTCAAGGGAATCGAACCGTAGATGAATACGAGTCATGATTCACTTCATTGGGCTTATGTGATCCAAACTCTATCAGGAGTGAAGCTATCAGGGTTTGTAGATTTGTGGATGGACTGATGCCTTCGATTCGAGCTAAGTTGGCCTCGTTTGATGTCGCTGCATACAAAGAGGTTGTGCGATAGGCCAAGTTGTTTGAGAAGGACTATGACCTGTAGATTTTAGAGTTTAGTGGGGTAAGGACAAGGGTCCGAGGAAGCTGAGAGATGGCGAGAGTGCCAAATTTGGTCGAAGATTTATGAGTAAGCGTTAGAGAGAGGTAAATGAGTCACAGAAAAAAGGCTGCTAGATCTTTTATGCCTCTGACTCAAACATCAGCTAGAGGTATAGTGATTGGTGGACCCCGACCAACTACGGATCAGTGCAGAATATGCGACCGATATCATGGTGGTAGGCCATGTCATCTTCAGAGTACCCAATGCTTCAAATGTGGTAAATTTAGGCATTATGCCAGAGAGTGCCCGCAGATAGTTGAGGTAGTCCCAAAGAAGGGTAAGGAGCCAGAGAGAGTTCTTACAGTTACACCTCCTGCAAGAAATAAAACCTCGGCTGAAGAAAATGGGAAACAAGTTGTGGGTCAAGGCAGGGTGTATGCAATAGACCAAGCATCAGCTGATACTTCTTCTGAAGTGATAAAAGGTACAATCTTGATTTTCAATTTGGAGGTTATAGCTTTGTTTGATTCTGGTACTACGTATTCCTTTATATCACCTGCATGTGCATCAAAGTTAAAAGGTTTTATAGAACCCACATACTTGAGTAGGACTTTATTAATAAGTGCCCCTATGAGAGTTAGTCAGTTAGCTGAGCAAGTGTATAAAGATTACAAAGTGAGGGTAGGGGATAAGTGCATGACAGCCAATTTGATTTTGTTAAATATGTATGACATTAATGTAATATTGGGAATGGATTGGTTAGCTACCAATCATCCTGTCATAGACTACCATTCTAAGTCCATTACGTTTTCTCTACCCGAAGAATGTGTTGTAAGATTTTAGAGAAGTAATAAAATCTTGAATTTTGTGACAAGTAAAGTACATTGGTATCAAATGACATGAATTTTATTTTGAAGGTTTTATTGCTTATGTGGTGGATTTGGACAAAGTACAACCGGATATGGAGGACATTCCAGTGGTTAGAGAATTCCCGATGTCTTTCCAGACGACCTACTGGGATTACCACCGGATAGAGAAATGGAGTTTGGTATAGACTTAACACCTGGAACAGAGTCGATATCTAAGTCACCATATAGGATGGCTCTAGGTAAACTAGAGAATTAAGGAAGCAGTTGCAATATATGCTAGATAAGGGGTTTATAAGATCAAGCGTCTCACCGTGGAGAGCTCCGATATTGTTTGTGAAGAAGAGAGATGGGAGCCTTAGGTTATGTACTGACTATTGGATGTTGAACAAGGCTACCATTAAGAATAAATATCCCTTACCACGCATTGACGATTTATTGGATCGGCTTTGGGGAGCACAGATCTTTTCCAAGATAGATCTGAGGTCTGGTTACCATCAACTAAAGATTCGAAAGGAGGATGTGCCCAAGACAGCTTTTCGCACTCGCTATGGTCATTACGAATTCCTGGTGATGCCTTTTGGGTTGACGAATGCACCAGTAACTTTTATGACTCTAATGAATGAGATATTCAAGCTATACCTGGACCAGTTCATGATCGTTTTTATTGACGATATATTGGTGTATTCAAGGTCTAAGGAAGATCATGAGCAGCACTTAAGGATTGTTTTGCAAACCCTCCGAGAGAGAAGGATGTATGCCAAACTGAGTAAATGTGACTTTTGGCTAGAGCATATTTCTTTTCTAAGCCATGTTGTATGAAAGGATGGGGAGTCAGTAGATCCATCAAAGATTGAGGCAGTTGTTAAGTGGGAATAGCCCAGGACAATCATAGAGGTCAGGAGTTTTCTGGGTTTGGCTAGTTACTACAGGAGATTTGTAGAGGGTTTCTCTAGATTGGCTGCCTCGTTGATACGTCTTATGAGAAAAGGGATGGAGTTTATATGAGATGAAGCATGTGATAGGAGCTTTCAGGAACTTAATCGCAGATTAACCACCACACCAGTTCTTATCATCCCTAACAGTTAAAGAAACTATTCTGTTTATACGGATGCTTCACATCAAGGATTGGGTTGTTTTTGATGCAAGAGGGAAGGGTAGTAGCTTATGGATATAGAAAGCTAAAAGATCATAAGAAGAACTACCCCACTCACGATTTGGAGTTGGCAGCTATAGTATTCGCATTGAAGATATGGTGCCACTACTTGTATAGGGAGAGATTTCAGATCTTTACAGATCACAAGAGTCTGAAGTATCTATTCTCACAGAAGGAGTTAAATATGAGACAAAGAAGATGGTTAAAACTCATCAAGGACTAAGATTGTAAGATTTTGTACCACTCGAGGAAGGTAAATGTGGTTACCGATGCATTGAGTAGGAAGAGTCTCGGGTTGGTATCACATATGATGGTTAGAGAGCATGAGTTGTTGGAACAATTCACAAACCTTAGTCTGGAATGTCCCTACCTGAGGTTGGCAGCTATGGGATTATTGCTAGCTTGAGATTAGAACAAGAGTTGATTGAGAGAATCCGATAAGCTCAGCAAATTGATCAATGGTGTATTGATATGATTAGCCAAATTTAGAAGGGGAAGGGTACAGATTTTGTATTGAGTTCAGATGGAGTACTAAGGTTCAGAGTAGAATATCTATTCCTAAGGTATATTGGTGGTTTGGAATAAAGAGAGACATAGTTAAGTATGTTGTTAGATGTCTCATTTGTCAGCAAGTAAAGGTTGAGCATCAGAAACCAAGAGGATTATTGCAACCTCTACCAATACCAATATGGAAGTGGGAGCATGTCACCAAGGACTTTGTGATGGGGTTACCGAGAACCCCTAAGAACCATGATGCTATATGGGTGATAGTAGATCGGTTAACGAAATCGACACACTTTTTTACCATATGATCTACAGATACATTGAGTGCACTGGCGAACCTGTATGTGCGGGAGATAGTGAGATTGCATGGAGTCCCAATGAGTGTTGTTTCTAATCTGGATGCTCGCTTCACTTCCCACTTTTGGGGACATTTTCAGGAAGTGATGGGGACCTAGTTGAGCTTTAGCACTGCTCCTCAGATAGATGGTCAGTCAAAGAGGACTATACAGACCCTAGAGGATATGTTAAGAGTGCGTGTATTGGATTTTAGAGGCTCATGGGATGATCACTTGCCATTGATTGAGTTTGCCTACAATAACAGTTATCACTCAAGTATTGGTATGGCCCTTTATGAGGCACTGTATAGTCGTAGATGCTGATCGCCCATTGGTTGGGAAGGAGTTGGTGACAGACAATTGCTCGCTCCCGATTTGGTTAAACAAGCCTCTGAGTATGTTCAGATAATATACAAGAGGCTACAAATAGCTCAAAGTCGAAAAAAGAGCTACACTGACAGGAGACGGAGACCACTTGAGTTTGATGTGGGTGAGTCCATATTTTTTAGAGTATCTCCTTCTAAGGGAATAACGAGGTTCGGGAAGAAAGGGAAACTAAGTCCTCGTTACATTAGTCCCTTCGAGATCTTGGATAGAGTGGGAGATGGAGCATATAGGCTAGCCTTACCACCTGAGCTAGCAGAAGTCCACAATGTTTTCCATGTTTCTCTCTCCGAAAGTACTACCTGGATCCGATACATGTAATTAGCTATGAGCTCTTGGAGCTCGAGGATATGTCGTATGTCGAGAGATCGATCCGGATATTGGACAGAAAAGAGAAGGTGTTGCAGAATAAGATGATTTCATTAGTTAAGGTTTTGTGGCAACATCACACTGTGGAAGAGGCCACATGGGAATTGGAGAGTTTGATACGGGAGAAGTATCTCGAGTTATTCACATAATGATTAGTTCAAATTTGGAGGATCAAATTGTCTAATTGGGGGAGAATATGAGACCCCGTATAAGGTTTAACCTTGAACATATGTAAATGAATTCATAAGTATGCTGACGTAATAGTAATGTGAAGCATATGTGATGTAAAGTCCATAAGATTAATGTACACACTTGTAATAAGAGTTTTGATGTACGTACAAGTTGCATTACATATGAATATGAAGAAATGGACTTTGATATATGATGAATGTGAGTGGAATGGGAAATCAGTAGTAGGGTAAAATGGAATGAAATTGCACAAGTGCTGCAAATCTTTATGTTCCCATTTAGTTATATGTTGTATATATTTGGTCATGTAAGGATTACACACAAGTTTTAATGTGTATAAAGTGTGATTGGATGCCATTTTCAAGTCTCAAGGATGGATGAATGAGAAAATGACTATGGCAGTAAATTAAAGATGTGTGTAAGAGATTTTCTACAAAAAACTGTAGTAGAAATTTGGAAATATGCATGACAGATCGATCTCATAGGATGAGAGATCGATCTGAAAAAGCCAAAATGAACTTATTTAGAGCCATGGAGCAAGACAAATCAAGATATACAATACACTCGGGGAGTAGTAAAATGTATCAGAATCTTCGAAAGGTAGACCCGAAATGTATCGAGATATGCAGTACACCCGGGCTAAAATGTATCAGAATCTTCAAAATGTATCGAGATATATAGTACACCCGGGCTAATTTTACATGTTTTAGCATGAAGAGGCATGCTGTATAAATAAACATGTTTTGAGTTTTAAAAAGAGAAAATAGTCATCTATCAGACTTGAGATGAGATTTGGTGTTGGAGCTCTAGCTCACACTCGTTTTAATGACTTTGACTATGTGCTGGAGTGCTAGCTCACACAAGTTTCTATGCTTTTGATGTGTCGTGCTGGAGTTTAACTCGCACGATGGTTTTGAGAAAAGTACTGGAGCTTTGCTCGCATAAGTTTTTACTGAGTTGAGGTAAACCTGGGGGGTTTGGGACCCAAGGTGATGCCAGCCGATAGCCTGGGAACGGGCTGGGCCTTAACAATAAATCGTATCACGCTGGAGCCTTGCGATGACTGTGTGTCACGCTGATTGCTCACATGGTATATGAGACATGGTTCAGGATGAAAAGTCTATCGGAGTTAGAGTATGGACTTGGGTCTACGATCATACGTAGTACTGTGTAGTTGTCCATTGGTATACTATGTACCGTGCTGGGTACACGTGTGTACGAGTATCACGTAGATGAAACATGGCATACCTTATACTGTGAGTATATGAGGAGGTGAGGTTGATTGAGATGAGCCGGAGGGTAGGACTAACTCATCCCCCTTCAGGCGAAGTGATATCTTGTGCACACCTGATCAGTGATGCCTGAGATCACTGACTATGGCCATATATCATGGATATTAGATTGTCGAAAATTCCATGCCTGTCTTAGAAATTCGAGAAACAGACTTGAGGAAAAGAAATGATTGACAATGTAAGGAGATTTTATGTTTTGATAAATCTCTGATTTAAACATGTGTGCCGCGAGGGCATTGTTTTATGAATCATGTTTTAAAATGGAAGCATGACATATATGATTTACATGAAAGTGCAAAATGAGAAATGTATGTTTAAATGTATTTTCTTATAACATTTCCATTTATATCGAAAACATGGTTTCTAGTTTATACATGCATGGGCTATGTATGTAGTACGATATCTACCTGATAGCATTCATTTCCTTACTGAGCTGTGGTTTGCTCACCCCACTATTTTCCCCCTTCATATACTGAGAAGTAGGAAAGTGGTGGTCTCTGGATCTCTTTTGTGTTGGACAGCTCCCACCAGTTGCAAAGGTATAAGATTTGTATACACACGAGTATTTTTTATCTAATATATTGTATCGCACAATTACAAATTGAGAATGTAAATAGTGGTATGGAGGATGTTATATAAAGATATTATTATACAATTAATTTTGTATATTTACACACACCTAGAAGTGTGGATTAAAGTTTAAATATTTTCGCTGTAAAACTTATGAAATTTTAGTAATTGCATCGTCTCACAGCCCAACCGTAGTAGCGTAAGTATGGATAAAGAGCACCTGGATGTGGGGTATGACACTTAAGGCTCTTATGATCAGTAAAAATCTAAAACTTCTCACTGTATAAGTCGTGGCTCCATATCTTCAATTCAAACACTACTGCTGCCAATTCCAAATTGTGGATTGAATAGTTCTTCACATGGTCCTTCAGTTGTCTAGATCTATAAGTAACTACCTTCCCATCCTGTATCAATACACAACCCAGTCCCTGATATGAAGCATCTATATATACAAAAAAGCCTACTGAGATAATAGGAATAGTGAGAATCAGAGCCGTGTTCAATTGACGCTTCAACACCTAAAAACTCTTCCCATAATCATCGTCCCACATGAACGCAACATTCTTCAGAGTGAGATGAGTCAACAAAGCAACTAACTTCAAAAATCCCTCGACAAACCTCCGTTAATAACCAGCTAAACCTAGAAAATTACTGATCTCTATGACTGTCATATGTTGTTCCCACTAAACTACAACCTCTATCTTGGATAGATTTACTAACACTCCATCCCTCGATACAACATGGCCTAGAAATGAAATCTGCTCTAGTTAGAAGTCACATTTATTGAGTTTGGCATAAAACGCCTTTTCTCGGAGGGTCTATAAAACAATCCTCAAGTACTGCTCATGTTATTCTTTGCATTTTGATTGCACCAAAATGTCATCGATAAAAACGATAACGAACTGATCTAAGTATGGCTTTAACACATCATTCATCAAAGCCATAAAAGCTGCAAGAGCATTCGTCAATCTGAATGGCATAACTAAGAACTCGAAGTGGCCATATTGGGTCTGAAATGCTATCTTTGGTACATCTCCACTCCGAACTCTCAACTGATGGTACCCCGACCTCAGATTAATCTTAGAAAAGACCTGTGCTCCTCGAAGGTGATCCAACAAGTCATCTATACGTAGAAGGGGATACTTATTCTTGATGGTAGCCTTATTCAACAATCTGTAATCAATACATAATCAGAGGCTTCCATCCTTCTTCTTCACAAACAAAATTGGTTTTCCCCTAGGTGAAACACTTAGTCTGACAAACACTTTATCCAACAGTTTCCTGCAACTGCTTCTTGAGCTCTTCCAACTCAACTAAGGTCATTCAGTATGGTGGTTTGGATATCGTCTCTGTACCAAACACCAAATCTATATAGAACTCTATCTCTTTGTTTGGTGGTAACCCTGATAGTTCATCCGAAAAGATATCTAGCAACTCCCTAACCATAGAGATATATGCCAACTCTGGATGCGCCTTATTCGTATCAACCATGTACGCAATGAAACCTTCAACATATTGATTTCTTAGTCAGCAAAATGAATTATCTTACTAAATACTACAACTACTTTTATTTCTTTTTAGTAAACTTTACAATATATTTTGTGCGGGTAGGAAACATAACTGTCTTAGAATAACAATCTAAAACAACATGGTTTACAGCTAACCAATCTATTCCTAAGATTACATAAAAATCACTCATACTCAATAAAATGAGATTGGCTGACATATCCTTTGCCCCTACTCTTAGCTTGCAGTCTTTATACATATACTCGACTAGCTGACTGTTATTCATAGGCGTACTAATCAACATCATTCTACTTAATGACGTACACTCCACATACTTCAATAACTTACATGCAAATGAAGGCGATACAAATGAATGTGTGGCACTAGTATAAAATAAAACATATGCTTTAAGATCAACAATAATGATGGTACCTTTAATCACATCTGATGAAGCATTAGTTGTGCCTTGGTCTAAAGCATGTACACGCCCTCGACCAATCACTTACTTCCCCTTCTCCTCCGAATCGCTTTCCTCCTCGGAGCAGAGGTATCAACTGGAGCTCTCTCCGGCCCCATGCCCTTCTGTGGGTAGTCTTAATCCACTCTGGACAAGCTCTCGCTATATTCCATGGCTTCCCACATCTAAAGTACACTCTGACAGCCATCGGACAAGGTCGGTTGTCATGATACCTGCCACATCTACCACACTACTCAGTAGTAGGCCTCTGTCCCCCACTAACTATTGTGAGACCCCGTATAGGTTTAACCTTGTATATATATATGTAAATGAATTCATAAGTGTGGTGATATACTTGTAATGATAAGTATATGTGATGGAAGTTCATAAGTCTAATGTACACACTGGTAATAAGAGTTGTGATTGTACGTACAAGTTACATTATGTATGAATATGAAGAAATGAACTTAAACAAGTGAAAAGTGTGAGTAGAATGAATTATGAGTATTGCGGTAAAATGGAAGGAAGATTTCATAAGTTGTGCACTTCCATTTGGTTTATATCATGTACCTTTGGTTAAAAAAAGATTTCACACAAGTTTTAATAGGTATAAAGTATGAATGGATACCATTTTCAAGTCTCAAAGATGATTGAATAAGAAAATGACTATGGCAGCAAATTAAAGTTGTTTTGGTGTAAGTACCTGCAAAAATTGCAGTAAAATCTGGAAATATGAAGGTCAGATAGATCTCATGGGATGGGAGTCGATCTGGAAGAGCCAAATTGCTCTTATTTGAGTAATAGGACTAGTGTAGATTGATCTCCAATGGAGCCAGATCGATCTTCTAAACATTCTGTAAAATGGGGATCGATCCTTAAGGTAAATAGATCGATTTCCTTAGCTCTTGGGTTGAAGTAAGATCGATCCCCCCTCAAGCCAGATCGATCTCCTAGAGCTATTGCCTGAGACAAATCAATCTCTAGTCTTCGACAGATCGATCTCCTACCCTCAAATGCCGTGAAAAAAAAAGAAGGATTTTATGAGGACCAGATCGATCTCATGTTTCGACAGATCGATCTCATCAAGCTAAATCTATAAATAGGAGCAGTTAAAATTTGCATTTCACGAGAACAACCATTCCCTTTCCATTTTTCAACCTAAAAACCTAGATTTTACTCTCTAAATTCGGCCATTTTCAAGAAGATTTGACGGAAGGCTATTAGACACAAAGTTGTTCCATCGAAGAGAAAAACAACTTAGCGTGGAGGCATTTTCCCGATTTGTTGGATTTAAGGAACAAGGGGCATTTCTATTTGGAGCAAGAAGGAAATCTAAAGAGGTGAGTTTCTAAAGCACCAACTTAAGTACATTGTTAAGCTATTGATGTTTGGGATTGATTTGAGACACTTAATAATGTTGGAAAACTAGCTAAAATGCATTGGAATGATTATAACTTAGAAATGGGTTAGTGTGAGAAAATAAAATGTAGAGGATTAGAGGATGAATGGGATATCTTGAGGTGATAATGTGTTATGGGTATGATTTGAAGTCGTGGTTAGTGAATAAATTATGAGATTTACCTAAAAGGGTAAAATGTGGAATAAGGCATTGGTAGAATGCATAAATGAATTATATTGATTAGTGAAGTCAAAATGTGAGTTAACATCATTAACTCAAGTGACTTGGATGAATGAATCGCAGCTTCCAATGTCACGACCCAAATTACCTAAAAATCCCTACAAATTTTTTGCTTTTTCATTTCCTCACCCGTCGTGAACAGTTACACTACTAAACAGTTGGGCTATGATTCGGTGTTAGTAACCTCTCACCTATTTACCATTCCATTTTCATATTTCATTTACATATCAATTTATTTGAACTAAATATGTCCCCAATATTACATCCATATACAGTACTGTGCATCTATATGTTCAGATACGAAATTATACAAATGTGTATACCTGGTCTTGCTAAGAAGCAGCGGATAACTGAGATGCGAGACTATTGTCGCTCTCTTCTACTGAATATACCCTGTGGGGTGGAAAATGAAAGGGTGAGCGAAACGTGCTCAGTAAGGCAATAATGTAAGCAGGTAGATAACTATACTATCTACGTGCTGATAATGTCATGATGTAAGAATCGTTTACTTTCGGAGCATGAGGTAAGATTAAAACAATGCCACATGTATGTATATATCATATACAAGAAATCATGAAATCGACATATCAAGCACACATGGAAAATCATCATGTATGACATCTCATGCTCGTCACATTAAAACTCATTTATTTCATCATAAACTCTTCACTTTAAAACTCATTTGTTTAATCACAAAACTCATCACTTTGAAACTTATTTGTTTCATCATAAATTCATCACATTTAAAACTCATTTGTTTCATTATAAAACAACTTCATCAAGGTCAAACCCATCTCTCGGGAATACCTTGATTCATCAAATCACATCTCTTTTAAAAACACAAATCGGGACTACCCCTCCATCGGGTTTGTCCTGGTCTATCCAGACCGTATGATATCATGTGAGGCATGTAGGTTACTGTATGAAAAATCGAGGACTATGGCCATACTATGTCCCTGTGATCCCAGGCTACACGGATCCCGGTGTGCGAGGCATCACAACTGCAACAGGAGGTGGGGTCAAGTCCTACCCGCCAGAATATCGAGTAACATCATAGAGTCATCATGACTGCACGGTACAGCGTACTCCGTGTGACATACATGGTACATCGTACTCTGTGGACCCATATCATAGTCTGGGGGTGCCTGCCGTAGGTCTTATCCAGCCCAATACTATGTCGATAACCAACCCATGTCTCAAAGTATACGTGCGAGCATCTCAACTCTCTGTGACACACAGTCTACAGGAGGCTTCTGCATGACTATATGCATGTCAACTCGCGTCTAGTGCGAGCAAAGCTCCAACACCATGCTATGCATATCATGATATCAAAAATCTCGTGCGAGCGAAGCTCCAGCACGGTTTTGTGCACACACAAATTTCTCATACGAGCAATGCTCCAGTACGACTTTTCATGAGAATAAATCAGTAAACTTGAGTGCGAGTAAGACTCTAGCACTCTTTTAGTCATGTAAATACGATAGGTGGCTCACTTTTAATAAAACATCTTTTAAAATAGTAACCGGTACAAACCGGTACCCTTTCGTAAAATTCACGAAATCAACAGCCCACCTATGTGTATATTTGCTTAAATCAAAGCAATATATTCATATAAAGCATTAAAAACATGAAATCATACAATTTACCTGCCTTACTACCCTTTTTGTAAATTTTACTCATAGGGGCAAAATCATCTTTTTCCTTTATTTATCTAAGCCCCGGTTTTCGTAAAAATTATTATTTCGTTTACTAGATACTTAGATAAATTCTAAGCCCTGTAAATACCCTCAAAATATGTATAGGAATCTCTATGCACTTACAAAATTCCCTTACCTGGAATTTGCTTGCAGACTTAATCTGTCTCGATGATACCGAACCTCTCGGCCCAAGTGCGCGACAACCAAAGGTACGTAACTGCATATAACCACATAGTCGAGGTTAATTCACTTATATTGATCAGTATATCGCATTTACTGACCAACTTTAAGGTATTGGGGCCTATCTACCTTATTTGGTCTCGGCCCATTGCAGCCCGTTTTATATTTATTAATTCCCTTTTTCGGGTATACCGGGCCTATGCAACTTACTAATAATTATCGGGCTTCGATCCAAATTCATTGGATAGCCCGTATACCATTTACGACAATTTATTACAACTCCGAATTAATATTCCTTTCTATGAGAAATTAATCCATAATTCCGTAAATTAATTAAAACTCTGTATTTAAAGAACTTTGATTGCCGAAATTAAACTGTTCTTACCCGATACGATGCGGGGTATGAGAATCGGAGCTTAATCGGCTCTCGTTCGGGTTTTGTCGTACAACTGCACAATTATATATTTAATCTCGGGTTACTTTCAGATTAAATATAATTTAAATAAATTTCTCGAAAGTCAAATTGGTCACTTTTGACCTCTTACCGACTTACCTGAAGTCCAGTGTATCCCCAAAAATTCTTTCCCTTTTTCCTTTTTTTCTCTTTTTCCCCCTTTTTTCTCTTTTTTTTCCTCTCTTTTTTGGCTGAACCTGTTCAGTCCGGTTCGGACAGGTTCAGACCGCCGGTTCTCTCCGGTTCGACCGGTTCACCGCCGGTTCACCGCCTTGTCGGCCGGTTCTCCGTCGGCTTCCATCGTCAATCGCTCCGCTGGGTCGTCCGCATCACGAATCTGACTTCGGTTTGGGTCAAGCTCGCCGGAACGCCGCCGGTCCGGCTCTTCTCCCTCGGTCGTCGGACCCATTTTCCTCCTCTTGGCCATCGTCGGCGATTCCCGCCGTCTCGTCGGATGCTATCGGTCTCAAAAGCACCGCCGTCGCCTAGGCTCTCGAAATCGGGCCTCGGTTCCGCCCGGATCGCCGCCGTTCGCCAGGACCGAGCCCCTCAATCCCGTCGGCCTTTCTCTCCTCCGTTCGACGTCCTCAGGCCACTACACGGTACGTCTCCGGTGCCATCTTGCTCGCCGGCCTCCCCTCTTCCTCCTCGACGCTTAGTCGGGCTTGATGATCGTCGGTGGTGGATTGTGGGTCGTCGGCTCTCGGCTTCCGTTTTCGTCTTCTGCTTTCTCGCGATTTCGTTTTTTGATTTCCTTTTTTTTTTCATTTATTTTATTAATTATTTTTATTATTATTATTTATTTTAATTATTACACTATTCATTAAAATACTCTATAAAAATCCAAAATATCCCTTAAAATATCCTTAAAAATTATTGTTTAATTCTAAATTAATTAATTTAATTTTATTTAATTTATTTATTATATTTTAACCCTTTTTCGGGTATAATTTCTCCGTATTTTCGAGATATTGTCCCGAATGACTTTTCGGTATATTTTTCGATTATTTTCGGGATTATTTTTCCGAACTAAAAATTCCGATTAATCCCGATTAATTCCCATAAACTAATATCTCGATCAATTTAACCCGAAATAAATTTATTTCACTTTTATTGACCAAGATTTCTTAAATCCATATTTTTAATTAAATTTCCTTATCGAAATTATACCGACCTCTGGTCTTTTGATAATTTTGCCCTTGCACATATTCGGGATTAATTTAACCCGACCTTCCTTCATACATCCCCCATCTTTTCTTATTTAATTTTCGTATTTTAATTAAATTCGGGTCTTACAACTCTCCCCCACTTAAAGAATTTGGTCCTCCAAATTATAACCAAATCATATGAGTCCATATACAACTCCGGGTACATCGATCGTATCATACTCCTTTAATTCTTATGTTATCTTTTCTCCGAAGTGTATTACTACCAAAAGACTTTAATTAGGGAGATCGTCTTAAACCTCTATACTTTCTCTTTCCTGTTTAATGCCCGAATCATCTTCTTCAATATACTTATATTTGCATTAAGCTGAACTGTTGGAGTTCATATCCAATTACCTATGCTGGATCTGGATAGTATTGCCGAAACATCAAAAGCTGAGACACATTGTGGGTGCCTGTTAATTCAGGTGATAACACCAACCTACAGGTCTTATTTCCCACTTGTCCAATCTCTCAAAATATTTAATCCAGCGTAACTCAATTTACCTTCTTCCAAAAGTTCGCTATGTCCTTATTCTCTTAGGACAAGAAATATCTCATTCATACTAATTCACTCTCGGTGAATTCCAATGCTTGTGTATCTGCTCTGAGGTGTTCTTAATCTCTCATCCTTAACTAAACATCCTCAGAGACTTATTATCCAAAGTCGTAAATAATTCCATCTGTCACCCACTTTTTCTTTATCCAATTCGGGGAACAACCCCTACAGCCATACACTGCCTCATATCTTGTTATCCCGATACTCAAGTGACAACTGTCACTATTGACGAATTCAATTTGAAATCAATTGATCATTCCAGGAGCTTATAAAATCAATGGCACACGCTTTCATCGGATCCTCCAAAACCTGTACAGTCCTCTCTGACTGACCATCTGTCTGAGGATGGAAAGCTGTGCTAATACTCAGTCGGGTTCCCATAGCTTCCTAAAAAAAATATTCTCTGAAGTAAGAAGTGAAGCGGGAATCCCTATATTATATCATGCTCACTGGAACGCTACATAATGTTCCACAATCTTCCTTATACCTGAATCCTCATATATACTCTGAGTATTTGGGGATTTCATAACCAAAAGGTGGGTAGACTTAGTCACTCTATCGACTATCATCCAAATAGCCTCGTAATTCACCTGGGTTCTCTGTAACCCATCATAAAATTCATGGAGACTTGCTCCCATTTTCGTGCCGTGTCGATATAGGTAGGTGCTGCCATAACTCTGCAGACTTTTAATACTCTACCTTATTCTGCTGACATACTAGGCACTTTTCCACAATCTCTACCATATCTCCTTTCACATCTGACCACCCATACCCTTTTCAGAGATTTTCAAATATATATATTCGTCACTTTCTGTATGCACTGTATATCCCGAAGAGTGAGCTTTTGACAAATTATTATCTCATCAATTGTGGTCTGGGGAGTACTTATACTGTCTCTGAACCTCTCTGTAAATCATTATCATACTCTGTGAACTCTATCACTGTACCCTTCTGAATCTGACCCAAACCATCGACATCATGCCGATCATCACGCTAAGCCTGTCAACTCCGAGCACTCTCATCCGGTTCTAATCTCAGGCTAGCTATCACATAATCACTGTCATCATCAGAAGGGATCACATCAATACTAAGGTTCACAACTGCTCTAGCAGCTCACGCTCCCTGACCATCATATGTAATACCATCCTGAGACTCTTTATACTCGAGGCATCAGCCATCACATTAGCCTTTCCTGGGTGGCATAATTTTCACAAATCAAAACCTCTCAGAAGCTCTAACCCACTATGTATTTTCATATTCGCCTTTTTCTGTGAAAACAGATACTTGAGACTTTATGATCAGTGCATATCCAAAATTCTTCATCGTGTACATAATAGTACCATATCCTCGGTACAAATACTGTTGCCAACTTTAAATCATGGGTCATATAGTTTATTTCATGATCAAGGAGTTGTCTGACTCCATAATTGACCATCTTCCCATTATACATCAATACACAGCTCCTTCATAATTTTGAGGTATCCATACTCACTGAGAACCTCTTGAGCTGTTGGGTATGTTGAAATTAATCACGGTAGTCAGTTCATATTTCACTACACTGAAATTCATGTCACATCTATCATCTTATTCAAAGACCACATTTTCTTAGTTAAACGTGTCACAAGGTATACCATTTTTGAGAATTCACAACAACCCAATTGTAAGAGCAATTTTCCAATTGTTGCTTACAGTTTGCCCTAGACTTTAACTACACCCAACATATCATCGATAATGATGATTACAACTCGATCCAATCCTTGACTTATTTACGCATAAGCGTATAAGATCCTACAAAATCGCTTACATTTTTAGGTACTAACCTGCGTCATTTCCTTTTCTTATATTAACGGCTCTTATTAAATTTTACTATGTTAAGCTTTATGATTCGTCAAATTTTAATATTCTTATCGTCTTAGTAAATGTATCATAATGCTGAAGGTGTTTATTACGACGATTGATTTCACGTTTTAGGTTATATATATACTTTTAGACGCTGTCAAGTCTTCAGGCAGGGAGGTATTTTGAAATACCTTTATTAACCTTCAGACTTAACCACATATACTTTATATATTAGTCCATATGGTCACAATTCATATTCGTTACTAGTTGCTTTAATCCTAATGACTTCATATCGTAAAGATGTTCTTACCTAGCATACGCCTCTTACTCCAATACATCTTGTATTTATGATCCATCTTATCTTAAAGATTTTCTCCTTTCGTATATCCCTCATGACAAAACTTTCATTATTGATTCCGTGAGTACAATCCTTTACTCCTGTAATTTCAACTGTTGCACCCCTGTTTTTAACTTAAAATCTCTATATCCATATTCCGTTAATTAATCCTCCTCCATTGGGGTACTCATTTATCAATATTGTGCCTAATGATGTAGGCATTCATGCCTTTTACTCACTTATATGTGAATGAAGGCAGTATGAATAAATATGTGGCACCAGGATCAACGAACATATGTACTTCATTATTCATAACAAGTGTGGTATCTTACACCACATCCATGAAACATCAATAGTGTCCTGGTCCAAGACATCCTCTCGCCTTCGTCCAACAACATACTTTCCTTTTTCTTTTCGGCTATGGCCTCCCTTTTCGTTGCAGCTATATTCTCTGTCTCTTTACTTTTCTGTGGGGCCATCTCGCCCAACTCTGTGCAATCAAAATCAATGGTCCGTCTTACCACACTTAACGGCCATTTCCATCAATACCGTGTAGGTATAGACCCTCCTTCTGTGGTATCCACCATACATCTCACACTGCTTACAGTGCTCACACTGCTACACTGCTTCTTAGCAGGTCGGGGTCCTCCAATCACAATGCCCACAAGAGTGCCAAAATTAGATGCACTGGGCCTTACCAATTATCTTACTCCATAACTCGTCAAATCAGATCTTTTACTAATTACCATTTTCTCATTTTATCATCTTTGTCATTTCTCGATTCTCTTTTCTGTCTCTATTTCAGCCCTCACTACCTTCCCCAATCTCAGAGGCGTGGTGCAATTCATGTTCTTATTTACCCAACTGTAAGTCTGCGCACTGCCTCGATATAGATAATATCTCACGGGCCAATTGGACTCTAATTGACAATCTGAGCCCTTTCATAAACTTTTAGATATCTCGACTGTCACTTTTCATAGTGTCGAGGTAATATCTGCTCAAAAATACAATCGAGTTTCCATACTCGTCAATAAATCAAATCCACTGGGTCAGAGTAAGGACTTTTATCCATAATTTCCTCTAAATCATGACCGAGATATCATATCATCAGAGTGCATCTATAAATATTTCTCATATCAACTCTTAAGATGGGTCGAGCGGGTTCTACCAATGCTCCGACTCGCCCTCAAATCTCATTCATAATCTGAGCAATTAGCTCCTCAAAATAATCTCCACACTCCGCTCCAACCATCGCGAAGCGTGTCTCAATACTGTCCGATCTCTCTGTCGGACTCAGTGGGGCATGCTCAATATTAGCCTCCATTTCAATCTCATCCCGATTCTCATAAGTCAACTCAGCACGACTTAGCAGACTCAGGTCTACCTCTACGACCTCTGCCTCGTGCACTATCTCATTTAACGCGACTCATATTAGGCATTCCTGCATTCTCGACCATTTCTTAGTCAAAACCCATCTCGATATACACTATTGTATCTAACCAAGCACAGTAACACGGGGATGTAATTTCTTAATTACTGACTCTGACACACATCAGACCAATTGCGCTCTGATACCACCTTTATATTGTCACGACCCAAATTACCTAAAAATCCCTACAAATTTTTTGCTTTTTCATTTCCTCACCCGTCGTGAACAGTTACACTACTAAACAGTTGGGCTATGATTCGGTGTTAGTAACCTCTCACCTATTTACCATTCCATTTTCATATTTCATTTACATATCAATTTATTTGAACTAAATACGTCCCCAATATTACATCCATATACAGTACTGTGCATCTATATGTTCAGATACGAAATAATACAAATGTGTATACCTGGTCTTGCTAAGAAGCAGCGGATAACTGAGATGCGAGACTATTGTCGCTCTCTTCTACTGAATATACCCTGTGGGGTGGAAAATGAAAGGGTGAGCGAAACGTGCTCACTAAGGCAATAATGTAAGCAGGTAGATAACTATACTATCTACGCGCTGATAATGTCATGATGTAAAAATCGTTTACTTTCGGAGCATGAAGTAAGATTAAAACAATGCCACATGTATGTATATATCATATACAAGAAATCATGAAATCGACATATCAAGCACACATGGAAAATCATCATGTATGACATCTCATGCTCGTCACATTAAAACTCATTTATTTCATCATAAACTCTTCACTTTAAAACTCATTTGTTTAATCACAAAACTCATCACTTTGAAACTTATTTGTTTCATCATAAATTCATCACATTTAAAACTCATTTGTTTCATTATAAAACAACTTCATCAAGGTCAAACCCATCTCTCGGGAATACCTTGATTCATCAAATCACATCTCTTTTAAAACCACAAATCGGGACTACCCCTCCATCGGGTTTGTCCTGGTCTATCCAGACCGTATGATATCATGTGAGGCATGTAGGTTACTGTATGAAAAATCGAGGACTATGGCCATACTATGTCCCTGTGATCCAAGGCTACACGGATCCCGGTGTGCGGGGCATCACAACTGCAATGGGAGGTGGGGTCAAGTCCTACCCGCCAGAATATCGAGTGACATCATAGAGTCATCATGACTACACGGTACAGCGTACTCCGTGTGACATACACGGTACATCGTACTCCGTGGACCCATATCATAGTCTGGGGGTGCCTGCCGTAGGTCTTATCCAACCCAATACTATGTCGATAACCAACCCATGTCTCAAAGTATACGTGCGAGCATCTCAACTCTCTGTGACACACAGTCTACAGGAGGCTTCCGCACGACTATATGCATGTCAACTCGCGTCTAGTGCGAGCAAAGCTCCAACACCACGCTATGCATATCATGATATCAAAAATCTCGTGCGAGCGAAGCTCCAGCACGGTTTTATGCACACACAAATTTCTTGTACGAGCAATGCTCCAGTACGACTTTTCATGAGAATAAATCAGTAAACTTGAGTGCGAGTAAGACTCTAGCACTCTTTTAGTCATGTAAATACGATAGGTGGCTCACTTTTAATAAAACATCTTTTAAAATAGTAACCGGTACAAACCGGTACCCTTTCGTAAAATTCACGAAATCAACAGCCCACCTATGTGTATATTTGCTTAAATCAAAGCAATATATTCATATAAAGCATTAAAAACATGAAATCATGCAATTTACCTGCCTTACTACCCTTTTTGTAAATTTTACTCCTAGGGGCAAAATCATTTTTTTCCTTTATTTATCTAAGCCCCGGTTTTCATAAAAATTATTATTTCGTTTACTAGATACTTAGATAAATTCTAAGCCCTGTAAATTCCCTCAAAATATGTATAGGAATCTCTATGCACTTACAAAATTCCCTTACCTGGAATTCGCGCGCAGACTTAACCTGTCTCGATGATACCGAACCTCTCGGCCCAAGTGCGCGACAACCAAAGGTACGTAACTGCATATAACCACATAGTCGAGGTTAATTCACTTATATTGATCAGTATATCGCATTTACTGACCAACTTTAAGGTATTGGGCCCTATCTACCTTATTTGGTCTTGGCCCATTGCAGCCCTTTTTATATTTATTAATTCCTTTTTTCGGGTATACCGGGCTTATGCAGCTTACTAATAATTATCGGGCTTCG
Source organism: Firmiana major (assembly GCA_033439115.1). Classification (NCBI taxonomy): domain Eukaryota; kingdom Viridiplantae; phylum Streptophyta; class Magnoliopsida; order Malvales; family Malvaceae; genus Firmiana; species Firmiana major. The sequence goes on from CM065903.1 coordinate 42,184,167, forward strand.
ATCCAAATTCATTGGATAGCCCGTATACCATTTACGACAATTTATTACAACACCGAATTAATATTCCTTTCTATGCGAAATTAATCCATACTTCCGTAAATTAATTAAAACTCGGTATTTAAAGAACTTTGATTGCCAAAATTAAACTGTTCTTACCCGATACGATGCGGGGTACGAGAATCGGAGCTCAATCGGCTCTCGTTTGGGTTTTGTCGTACAACTGCACAATTATATATTTAATCCCGGGTTACTTTCAGATTAAATATAATTTAAATAAATTCCTCGAAAGTCAAATTGGTCACTTTTGACCTCTTACCGACTTACCCGAAGTCCGATGTATCCCCGAAAATTCTTTCCCTTTTTCCTTTTTTTCTCTTTTTCCCCCTTTTTTCTCCTTTTTTTCCTCTCTTTTTTGGCTGAACCGGTTCAGTCAGGTTCGGACCGGTTCAGACCGTCGGTTCTCTCCGGTTCGATCGGTTCACCGTCGGTTCACCGCCTTGTCGACCGGTTCTTCACCGGCTTCCACCGCCAATCGCTCCGCTGGGTCGTCCGCATCACGAATCTGATTTCGGTTTGGGTCAAGCTCGCCGGAACGCCATCGGTCCGGCTCTTCTCCCTCGGCCGTCGGACCCATTTTCCTCCTCTTGGCCATCGCCGGCGATTCCCGTCGTCTCGTCGGATTCTATCGGTCTCAAAAGCACTGCCGTCGCCTGGGCTCTCGAAATCGGGCCTCGGTTCCGCCCAGATCGCCGCCGTTCGCTGGGACCGAGCCCCTCAATCCCGTCGGCCTTTCTCTCCTCCGTTCGACGTCCTCAGGCCACTACACGGTACGTCTCCGGTGCCATCTTGCTCGTCGGCCTCCCCTCTTCCTCCTCGGCGCTTCGTCGGGCTTGATGATAGCCGGTGGTGGATTGTGGGTCGTCGGCTCTCGGCTTCCGTTTTCGTCTTCTGCTTTCTCGTGATTTTGTTTTCTGATTTCCTTTTTTTTCATTTATTTTATTAATTATTTTTATTATTATTATTTATTTTAATTATTACACTATTCATTAAAATACTCTATAAAAATCCAAAATATCCCTTAAAATATCCTTAAAAATTATTATTTAATTCTAAATTAATTAATTTAATTTTATTTAATTTATTTATTATATTTTAACCCTTTTTCGGGTATAATTTCTCCGTATTTTTGAGATATTGTCCCGAATGACTTTTCGGTATATTTTTTGATTATTTTCGGGATTATTTTTCCGAACTAAAAATTCCGATTAATCCCGATTAATTCCCATAAACTAATATCTCGATCAATTTAACCCGAAATAAATTTATGTCACTTTTATTGACCATTTCTTAAATCCATATTTTTAATTAAATTTCCTTATCGAAATTATACCGACCTCTGGTCTTTTGACCATTTTGCCCTTGCACATATTCGGGATTAATTTAACCCGACCTTCCTTCATACATCCCCCATCTTTTCTTATTTAATTTTCGTATTTTAATTAAATTCGGGTCTTACATCCAAGGATACATCGGAGCAAGGCGAGTCGAGATAAGAACATGAGAAGCGTAAAGGAAGAGCGTCTCACCCCGAGTAAATCGAGGTAAGAGAATTCTGTGGACACTTAGAGATATCTGTGGGCAATTTGGATGCATAAATGTTTTGCTAGAGTGCATTAGGTACTAGGAAATGATATTGGGTGATTGAAACAAAGGCAAAGAGTTTGGTTTTGAGAAATGTGCATGAAAACAAAGGCATAATGCTTTGGAAAAAAATCATGTTTTATTGCTTTTTAGCAAGTGATTGGTAGGTTGGCTAACATTTGAAAGGAATTGCAAAAGAAATGAGCTATTTTTGTTTGCTAACCATACTTTACAAAGAATTGAGCCACCTACATGGTTTTCGTGAGAATGAAAGCGTGCTAGAGTGTGTCTCGCACAAGTTTTAATGTGTTTTATACACATGAGTGCTGGAGCTTAGCTCGCACTAATTTTCACATGAATTATATACTGGTTTTGGCATGGTGTTGGAGCATAGCTCGTATTAGATGCCCACCTTATTTGTTGCCGTGCTTGGAGCTTTGGTAGACTAGGTGTCACATCGATTAAATAGGCTCGCACGTGCATTTGTGATATTTTGACATGCTGATAGCCGTGTTAGGAGCTTCAGGTAGACAAGAAGTCATACCGATTAAATAGGCTCACACGTACATTTTTGAGATGTGGCGTGATATGATGTGTTAATATGGGTCCACGGAGTACGTTGTACCGTGCACGTAGCATGGAGTACGTTATATCGTGTTGAGATTGTGTTATGCCATCTTCGGACGAGATCTGCTATGGACCGACAGGTTGGACTTGACCCACCTCTCGTGTGGAAGCAGATAGTGGTGAAACCTTGCACAACTGATCCGTATAGCCAGTAACACAGGATATGGCCATAGTCTTAGAGGATATTTCCCATACTTTATTACCTATCTCACATCTCTAATGCTTTGTGAATAAATTCATGTTTGAAATGATTTGTGGGTCAGGACAGTCCGAGGGAGGGGCTGAGTCCTGACAAGTGTTGGATTGTTTTGAGATGACAGTTTGTTAATGGTTTTAAAGTACACGTACGCATGGTGTGTTGTCCATGCCCTATTTGTGAAATATGCATGATGGATATTCCATGCTTTGAATTGAATTGTGCACTGAATTTTAATAGCATGAATACTTTACATACCATTAACACAAGCATGAACTTATATTTTGAGAAAATGATGAAATGTATGCTTTGAGCATGGCATCATGATCACATAGATAGTGCAGTATCTACCTATTCGCATGATTGCCTTACTGAGCGTGTGGTTTGCTCACCCCCCTTATTTTCCCCTTCTCTATAGAGCTTTGAGTATAGATGGAGTAGGACTGGAGGCATTCCCTTTTGGTATCTGCTGCATCCCATCGCACAAGGTATACACACTGATGAAATCTTTTGTATCTAAACTTTCCATAGCACAATAGCATTTCGTATGTAACTATTGGGGATGTATAGCAATGTAAACACATGTAAATAACAACTATGATTTATTTATACAAGTGTTTAACTCATTTTAAAAATGCAATTAAATTGGTATGGTGGAATGAGATAGACATTGACACATAGCCTAACTATGGAGGAGAGTAACTGTTCATGATCGAGGAAGGACGAATAATAAATAATGCATGAAAATGCGAAACATTTGTACGTGTTTTGGTAAGTTGAGGGTCGTGACAACTATGCCCTTCACTGGGGCTATGGTCGAATATACAAAAGGTCTAAAGTCTTCCCCCTTATCTTCTCGATTTGAGGTCTCTTACCAAAGAATCTTCTCCCTCTTTGATAACCGAATCCTCTATCGCTCGTCAGCCTCTTCCTATCTCTATCCCTACTCTGGCTAACCTTCCCAAATCTCGAAGGCATTCATCTCATAGTCCTGCTCATAGAGTTATGCCTTATTCACTGCCTCCTCATACCTAGATATACCTAGTTGAACCAATCTAGACCATATTGCCAGTCTCAGTCCATTAACAAACCTCATGACCTTCTTGGTCTCACTAATCATAATATCGGGGTCATACCTTTCTAGGGACATAAACTTCGTCTCATACTCGTCCACTAACCTATTTTTTTTATCAACCCCATAAATTCCATCTGTAACTTTCGTTGCACTGTATCTAGAACATACTGCCTCCTAAAGGCATCTAAAGATATCTCTCAAATGATCTCGATATGTTGGGCTCTTAGTATCGGTCTGGTGGACTTCCACCAATGCTCTACCGCTCCCTCCAGCACGAACGCGGCAAAAACAACCATCTCAGAAGTCATACACTTAAAGAACTTGTACAACTTCTCTACCTCTCCTATCCAATCCTCTACAACAATAGGGTCCTTTACCCCACTATATGATGGTGGTCTAAACTTATGAAACTACTGTAATCGACCAAGCTCATGACGATAACCCAATCCATTACTACCCTGTTGTGGGTCAAAAGGAGAAGACGTACCTTGAACTGGTGAGGGTGTAGGAGTATTTGTAAGCTGTGGCATCTGTACAGGCATATTAGGAGTAGCTACCTGTCTAGTAGTAGTCCTTTCATCTGGACCTTGCCTCTCATGCATAACATGTGTAAACATCTCTATCATGGTCTCTAAGCTATGTTCTAACCTCGTAAAGCGTGCCTCGATACTCTCTGATATCTCAGTAGGACTCGGTGACGTATGGTCAGACGAAGACTCGTCTCGGCTCTTAGGCCTACCTCTATGGTCTCTCCCCCCTCTACCACGGCTGGTATTAGACACAATGGCTCAATTCCTGCATTCTTAAACATTACTTAATCAATTCCCATCTCGGAATACACACATGTATCTAAATAAAGCATAGTAACGTGGGGATGTATGCTTTCCTAACCACTAACACAAACTCACATCAGACCAAATTTGCTCTGATACCACTTCTGTCATGACCTAATTTATCGAAAATCACTATAGATTTTTTGCTTTTTCTTACCTTTCCTTCTATGACAATTTCAAACATTCATTGGGTTGTGATTCAATATTATTATCATCTCCTTTACTTACCATATCATTCATTATATATCATGCATACATGTCAATATAACTATCTATTGACTGTAAATACTTTTATGTCTTAAGTGAGCTTACATTTGTTTATACACAAATACATCCCCAACATTACATTCGTTTACATCATTGTACTGTTATATGTTTAGATACAAAATCGTACGTGTGTGTATACCTTTCACTTGATGGAAATGCAACGGACAAAAAGGAATACATATCATCAACTGTACTCTATCTACTACGGATGCTCTGTAGAAAGGGGGAAAATGAAAGGGGTGAGCTCACTAGCTCAGTAAGGAAATCAGGTAAGCAAATAGATAACCACATTATCTACATGAATATAATGATATGCCTTAAAATATTCCTTTTCAATTCACATCTAAAGCATGTATCTTTCTCTGTAAAACTTATGCAAAGTATGTAGACATTCATCCTTGTATATTGAAATCATGCTTGTCTATGAACACAGGTACTTCATGCAAAATGTTGCATTCTCATATAAAGCTTATAAATCATGTCATGCCATTTCGTTTAGATCATAAGAAAATATGGCATTTCATCATGTAAAAATATGTAAATCGGGGTTTAACCCATCCCTCGGGTTTACCCTTGTTCATAAACATTTAGAGTTATATAAAATCACAAGGTCACATGTCAAGGCTCAACCCATCCCTCGAATCTACCCAATTTCATATAAAATCATGTGACATATCAAGTGAGAAATATCAGGTGAGACTGGCGACTACTGGAATAATTTCTAGGACTATCATCATATCCCATATCGATGATCCCAGGCTACACGGATCCTAGTGTGCCGGGCATCACTACTGTAACGGTAGGTGGGTTAAATCCTCCCCGTCAGCTAGTAACTCCACAACTCCACAACACCAAATACTCACGGTATAACGTACTCCATGTTTCGTACATGATACAAAGTACTATGTGGACCCTATTTCGGTTCGATAGTCATTACCATGTCTCAAAATGCACATGCCAGTATCTCATACGTGTGATACACAGTCTACATGAGGCCTCCAGCACGGCTGTTTGATGTCATCTTTTCCAAAACTGGCACGTGTGAGTAAACTCTAGCACAACCTTATGCACAAATACATGAAATTCTAGTGCGAGCAATGCTTCAACACTATATCATGTACAATGATGTAAAATCGAGTACGAGCGATGCTCCAACACTATGCCATGTATAATTCATGTAAATTTGAGGATGAGCATCACTCCAGTACTCTATAATGCATAAATCACAATAAAATCAAGTACAAGCAACGTTCCAGTACTATGTTATGCATCTCATAAAAAATCTAGTGCAAGTAACACTCCAGCATTAATTTATGTAGAAAATATATAAAATCTAGTGCGAGCAGTGCCCTAGTACTATTTGTTTTCACACAACTCGATAGATGGCTCATTTAAAAGAGATTCACTCAATTAAATCCAATCGGCACTATATTGTGTTATTTTTGCATATAACATGAAAACATCGACCAATATATCTATGCATCTGCTAAACAGCAGTAAAAACATTAAAAAACATACTTTCCATGCTTTTTAAAACTTTTCCTAACTTTCCTAATTTTACCCTTAATAGGGGTAAAATGGTAATTTTCCCATATCGGGTCTTTATAAATTTTATTCACTTTTTCTGACCCTTAGACTTTTTAAGTGAATGTAAAAGCAAATGAAAATACTCGTAGATATCTCTAACTACCTGCAAAATTTGCTTACTTGGAATCACGTCAAGTGATTTCACTTTCTCAGAGCTGCTCGATCGCGCAGTCTGATTCGCTCCCAATATAATCTCTGGAGCAATATATAATCATTTATTATGTTAATCACACTTCTTCAACTGTATTTCACATTTAATACAGTCTATTTCACCTAATGGGTCCATTTACTCTTATTGGGCCTATTTGGATCTTAATGGGCCTAACACTGTCTTAAGCCCATTTCACTTTACTATTCTTTTCATTGGGCCTATTGGGCTTGTGGGGCCCATTAACACTTATTAGGCTTGTTATGAAGCCCATGAACTCTTATTGGGTTTAAACCGCATCGACTTCTCCCATTTGGCCTCTCGGCCATGGCATTTGGCCGAGAGCCATGCATGCCGCCCATGCTGTCATTCATGCCACCATCATGCCAACCTTAGCCAATTCACTAGCCATTCACTTAGGCATTTCATCAAACAGTACCTATGCATGCCTTAAGCCTTTAGTTTATGTTCATTTAGGCATTTTATCAAACACCTTATATGCCATCTTCAATTCATCAACCAATTGATCAAATTGATTAAAACTAACCATGCCATAATCATGTACACATGCATACCAACCTATACATGTCTTAAAATCATATAGGTATTCATAAAAACAAAAATACCCATTTTTGGCCAACATAGGATCTTAGTGATTTAGTGTGTTTTGATCCATACCAAGGTATGTTAATCCTCTCTCAATTTGGAACAACTTTCATGAAGGTTGCTTGTTCGAAATATGCCTTGAAGCTAGAGATTTCTAGTGTGAGAAAGCTTGAAGTTATGTGCTTTAATCGTTTTCCTCTTGTTGCCGAGAGTTTAAGAAGAAGATGACTAAGTGTTAGCTAATTTTTTGGCTTATGAATTAAACCTATTTGGTCTTAAAATTAAGCCCATCAATTTGGCTTGGACAATTTGGGCTTAAGTTTTGAGCCTTAACCATTTAACTAATGGGCTTGTCTTTGGGCTTCCAAATTGGACTTCGGTTTGGGTTTTTTGGGCTGAAAATATTTCTACCAATTGGGCATTCAATTAGCTTAATATAGGGCCCACTAATGGCCCAACAATTTAACCCAATGGGCTTACAAAATTCGACCCACACTTGTCGCACCTTAATGGGCTTTAAATTTCCATCGTTGGCCCCTTGAGTTTTACCCACTAAATTTAATCTGGATTTCGATTAAATTAATTTCCCATACTCAAGGAGATGAAGATTAAGTGTTTTAACCAAAAATAATTCCCCCCCACTTTTTAACCATACTTGGGTCAAAATTTAACAATGGTTAGTTCTTTATGGTCAAAGTCAACATTTCTTAACTAGCCTTGAATTTTCTTGACCATTGACCACGTTTGACTTTTTTCTCAAAAATCCAAAAGTGTCATTTTCCATGGTTTACACTCTCATCTTTGCGTTTTAGGTGCTTTCGGGAGGTAACTGTGTCAAAAACACCTCAAACGGACTATTTTGAACTCATTTAGCCCCTTTTTGGCCTTTCCTCTACTTCAATGTGTTCGTAACCAAATCAAACCGACTTTCCTTCATGAACACTCTATATTTTAACATTTTAAGTTCTTATCTTCAGTCAGAATGATTTAAATCCCTTCGATTTAGCCTGTGGATCTTATAGTCCTTATCTGGCCTTTACTTGACTTGTATGAAATTTACTTACTTCGTTTGTATTTTCATTCTAGTAAGTACACTTCTTATGATTCAACTTAGATAATAAAATGTTTGCACATAAGAATCATAAGGTACATAGTACAATACGGGTCTTACATAATCTGCTCATATCCTTTGTGAATTTAGTTAAGGGATAAGCAAAATGTATGCTTTAGAAGTGTCTTTGTTGGTGTAAGATCATGGTCATTTGATACGATTTAGTCAACTCATGACTTTAATTTTCCCTCATGAGGCAACAAATAATCAATCCTTGAAGCTTCTTTAAAAACTGTATAACTTATCTTAGCCGAATTCTCAATCTTAAAATGGAGTTTTGACACAATATAGCTCATAGAATCATGCCTTTTGTGGTTGGTGTAGAGCTAGATCACAACTTTTAGTTTAGCTAGTTGAAGTTTTTAATTGCCTATAATGGGATTTGTTCCTTATTCACTGCTTCAAAAACTTATCATTTAGAGTCATAACCATCTATTTTTAGTCTTTGGTTATTGATTTTCAATTTTAAGTGTTAGACTATTGAATATCAAAGTTCAAATTTCCAACAAATTGAATGAGTTCTATTAAGTATCATAAGTCGTGAGTCTTTCCAACATATTAATAGAATTCCCTTAAGTCATAGGTGAACTTCACTTGGCTATTACAAAACTCTTAATGGTTTTCATCCATAACCTACCCCTAACGACTCCTTATAAAAGGATAAGTGTAAGTTTTCTCTTTTAAAATGACTACTCATTACCGAGTTATTATGGTAACAAATATTGCTCAGAATGATAGAGGGTAAACACATCATTAACTATTTTTCTAACTTCCCATGGATTCAGATTTAAACAGACTTTGTTAGGTGATAAGTTCTTGTTCCACAAGTAAGATGGCTTGAACCAACTCCTCAAAACGCGATGCAATCTTTACCTTGACTATGAACAAGATCTATTTGCTCTTTTAAGAGTCCATTTACCATCTGATCTTATCAACTTTGCTCATTAAACCCCAACTTTATGGAAGTGTTAAAGCACTACCTTGCTATTGCTTGATCTTCCTTTACTTCTACAATGTCGTTAGGAGTTAGGAACTTAACCTTTAAACGTAGAGAAAACCAAATCATTCTTAAAGTATTTTGACTTAAGTGATCAAGTATGTCGTTACATGTTGATGGACCTGTCGACTCAAATCGAGAGGGGGTGAATCGATTTACCAGTAATTTCACTAACATAAAATGTTTTTCTACCAATTAAACCAAATACACGCAATTTATACGAAATTGAAGTGTTTCAAAGTAAATGAGTAAGGGAAGAGAGAAAGCAAACACTAGACTTGTAGAAATTCGGCTTAACACCAGCCTACGTCTTCTCTTCTTGAGCCTCACATCAAGGTTGGCAATTCCAATAATCTAAGTGAATCTTACATAACACTTTGAAAGTAAGTGAGACCTCTTACACTTCCTTTCTCCAAAGCTTAGGTAGGAACCTCTCAAACCCACTTAATAGTGGCTACCTAACTCTCCCAATTGAATCAACACAAGGGTTACACTCCCCTTGATTACAAATATTGAGATTTAGAAATAATTTGGTAAACAATGATATCCTCACAAGGCAAAGGTTTACACAATGAAGATTAGAATTGATTTGAATGAGAGAATATAAGGAATATAAGCTCAACAATGCTTTTTAATGATAGAATATGATTGTAAAGTGTTTCTCTTGAATCCCAAAGTCTTCAATGGTTGTATTTATAGTCCCATGAGTGTTGAAAGCATTTGGTGGAGCATTAAATGCTTTAATCCCGTTGTTAGTCACAATAAAGTAGTCGTTGGAGACATTTTTTTACGTAGGGGATCGGTGCCTATGCCAAAGGGATCGATGCTTACTCTCAAAACCTTGAGAAAATAGCAAGTTTACAAAGTGGAGATCAATACCTTTACTAAGGAGATCGATCCCTCTGTTCAGTGAGACAGGGGAATGGCTATTGACTTTGTAGGAATCAATGCCACAAGAAAGGGGATCGATGCCTAAAGGTTATTTTCATTTTTCTAGGCCAAAAATGATTAAAGTCGAATATTTCTTTTAATTCTAATTTTATTTTTGACTTATGCAATTTCTATTACATGAAACTAAGCCCATAATTTTACCAAGTAAAGTTTTTAAAATATTTCAAGTTATCCTATAAGAAAATTACTAAGTAAAATATTCAAAATCATTTTCAAATCAATTTAAGACAAATTAAATATTTATCATTTAAATTGTGGTCTTGGAAATAAAAGGTCAACATATGGTTTGAGAATAATGCAAATTATTTAGCAAATTTACCATATATAAAACATTCTTAAAAATACTAAAGTGTTTATCATTTCAAAATAAGTAATCAATTTAAAGCTAACAATCTTCCCATTTTTTATACGACAAAACTTAATGTAAATTTGCTTTGAAAATTACTCCTTTTAATATGTTCATGATTTTCAGTTACAGATTTTTCAAATTTTTAAACCATATTTTCCCATCCTTTTTCATCCTAACAAAATTAAAATAGGTAAAGGTATATTCAAAAACAAGCAAACGCCCCCTAATAAAGTCATGGAAATTCAAATGAAGGAGCTAAGTTTCAATAAAGTAGATAAAATAGTTAGTAGCATAGCCTAGATATCAAGATAGTCAATATATATAAGATAGGCAATGCATACTATCACATATTTCACATGAATCATTGAAGAAAACAATTTAAAGCACAATAATCACGTGAACATGAAAACTAGAATGATATATATATATATATATGTATATATATATATATGTTAAACAAGTCTAGTCAAATACATCATCTGAAATAACATCCAAGAAACAAATATGGGTGATAAGTGATATGACTACACCCACTCTAAATTATCCAGACGTGTTAACCGCAAGTGTACGGGTCATACAAGTAATAATGAGATTTGAGTCCCGGATTATCGTCCCACAGAGAATCTCATTAGCCTAACTAAGTACCGATTAATTTTACCCTAAGTATATCCTAGCAAATTATGAAAATTCAGTGGTGATCTACAAGGCTTAATTTAAAAAGTACTGAAAAAAATAAAAATTATAAAATAAAGAAAACAATAAAAATAGAGCAAAGTTTACTTACAATGCTCCAAGCAAATAAAAACAATAACATGCAAAAGAACAATAATGAAACTAAAATTAATTAGTGCAAATAAACTAAAATGCAAATATAAGCAAATGTAAAATAAAATAAATAACACTATAAAATTTCTAATAAATTGCATGTAAATTAATCTAATGCAAAATAATTTATCCTATGATCTAATGAAATTAAATTCTAGTAATTTAAAGAAATTCCTAAATATAACTAAGAGACTAAATACCTATGTGATGACTTTAATTTAAATATAACTCTAACTAATTACTACTTAATAAAATATCTAAATAAATAACAAACTAAGTAAATATCTTGAATTAAATTTTCCTAAAACATAAATTAAATATATATTTTTTGGTGCAATTAAATAACTAACTATTTTAATCAAATTAACTAACACTAAAATGCTAAATTAATTAACTATTAAACTATCTGCTAACTATGAAACTAATCTAATCTATTACTGCATAAGTAACATATTAACAAACTAAAGGCCAAACTTTAACATAGTACAGAATCAATGACACCTGCAGGATGCCCAGCCGTTTTTCTTCACGCATGTACTGCCTCCAGTACAGCTACAGCAAGACCTGCTCTCACCACCTCCTGCGTCTGGGTCGTTGTACCACATTCCTTGCCAGTCCTGCACACGTCTTCCCATTAAGCTGCTTTGCACTGATTCTGCAATCACAGCTGCTACAACGAGATTTGCGTCTTAGCTAAATAGCACCAAGAAGTAGACATACACGCTAGCATTCTCTGCTATAACTTTTCATGCACTGCACTGCATTCTATCCTCGCATTCTTATGCTTTCTGCTTTAGCTAACTCCAGGCTGCCTCCTGCTTCTGCCTAGCGTAGCTTAGCACTGATTCACACACCACCATTCTTGCTGCCAACATTCATGCTTAGCACAGATCAGCTTTGTTACAACTCATGCACACAACAGTAAGGGAAGAACAGAATAATAAATCAGGATTTTAAAGGATTAGTAATGTAGACAGGAAATAAAACAGAACAAACGTAGAAGTTGATAACTTGTAAGCTTAATGCAGTAAATATAAACAAAAAATGTAACATGTAATGAAAGCAAGAGTTAAAGAAAATGAAGAAAATGAACAGTAGATGACTCATTAAACAGGGGAGAACAGAGTATGGTATTTATTTACCGTTGTCACAGCCAAGCTTATCAAAACAGCTATATATGTTCTGCCCGGTTCAACTTGTCACGCCAGCAACTTCAGTTATTCCATTCTACACATCTGCTTCACTCCTAATTTTCTTGATTACTAGAACCCAGTAACATCACGTCCGGCATTGGCAACCAAGCACCAGCCTCTCGACCAACTTCTGTGGTCGTACAGCAATGCACATCAAGTCCTTACACATCCTCATTGCCATGTGTAGGACAACAACTATTTTGTGCTGATGGCTCCAGGACTCCCTTGAACCAAATGATGAAACATAAAAACTAATGTGAGTTAAACTAAGAATAATATAGAAATACAAGAACAAAAAAATGGAAAAATGGCAAATGGGTTGAACATTATAAAAGCTATCATCAAATAAATAGGTGGAACCGAGATTTAAAGAAAGGCCAGATGAAAATGTCCAGATGAAAATGTTTCATTGAAGAACTATTAACTATAACATAAACAATCAGCAAAGGGAGAATGCCGAGAAAAGAAAAATGCAAAAATCAGGCAGCAATTGATAAAAAGAAATTTAAGCAACTTAATGCAATAATCCTACTCTGTCGGCAAAAACATAATCTAAACTTAAGCTAAGGCAAGCAATGGAAATAATGGATGAATAAAATGACATGAGAATTGAAGGAGATGAAGCTACTGGCCCAAGCTTCAAAACACTATCTTCCACCGAGATCTATGGTGGCTATTGATACTGTGACGCCCCGGAAGCGCGGAAAATAGGGCTAATTTAAAACTTTTTACTCATTAATTCACAATTAAGGGTGCATTCCTGTGCAGTGTCATACATCATCATAATTATTATGCCTCAGGATCTCATCATAATATAGTATATATTGTATCATATACATTACTCAATTCCAAGTTAATTAATCCTAATACATCTCGTACATCATTATACAATGAATGTCTGTAAATATAACTCTAGTCTGGGTACATGAATATTAAATATCTAACTCAATACACAAAATACGCCCTGGAGCTCAAGTCCTCCACTAGCCTCTAACCCGTACGTCGCAGGTAACTCACTTCACTTGAAGCAATCTGGGGGGAAGAGAAAACAGGGTGAGCTTCCAAATCGCTCAGTAAGGGGGGTAAGGGAACTCAATTATATAAACCATATCACACATCACAAATAAGTATTTGTTTATGAAGCTCATTTGAAATCGTAGCATGAAAGTTCTCAAAACATCATCATCTCATAGCTTATAAATCATGTGAAAACATGAAGGTAAAAAGGCTCAATATCGAGCACTCACAAGCATGTGTAAATATATGCGATAATGGCTATTCTCAAAATACGTGATAAAAATCACCTCAGTAAATAGCACGTGACAAGGTCACAAAACACAACTCATGTGTAAAACGAGACTAGGCAATAAAACTCAATTAAAACTCGTCATGGCACATCAAATATGTAATCTCCTCTGGGTGCGCATCCCAGGCATCCTCGTATAGAGGGAACGTCGACAATATGGTCGTATGCATGGTATATTAGACTTATATGTTACCAGAACAAGGCCCGGCCTTACATGCTACCAGAGCAATGCCTCGCCTCATGCACACTATCACGTGGTCCCAAGGTCGGTTCCCAGGTGGCCCACTCTCTCGGTCTTACATGCTACCAAAGCAAGGCCACCTAGCGTTACCAGAACGGGGGTCATCTCACGTTACCAAAACGGAGGCATCTCTCGTTACCAAAACGGAGGCATCTCTCGTTACCAAAACGGAGGAATATCGGACTTACATGCTACCAGAGCAAGGCCTCCAAACGCTACCAAAGCGGAGGAATAATCGGACTTACATGTTACCAGAACAAGGCCTATGGTCCCTGGGTCAGTTCCCAGGCGTCCCACTATATCAGTCTTACATGATATGAGAGCAAGGCCCGATGTGTATTCAACATGACATGCCTAAGTCTAAATCATTAGCCATTATCTTATAAAACGTTATGCCTTCACGTAGAACTCATAATGGTTTTCTCTCATAAAACTCATTTAAAACATTTGTGTACTCAACACAAAACATATTAAAACCGAGTTCCAATCAGCAAAACACGCACACATTTTCTCAAATCTCAATATCGCCTTAACGTAGAGCCCAATTTACTTTTCACGCAAACTCAAAGGTTTATAAAGCAATTTCACACTCAGCCTATAAACTCATAAAATAATGGGCTCCAACCGGCTATAAAAATCGTGTGCAATTATATCACCACACAACACCAAACATGCTTGTATTCTCAAATCATGGTTCATGCTATAATAATTCATCAAAACACATACACAAATGGTTTAGTTTTCCCTTACTTCTTTGCACCTCGTATAGTGCAATCGTTTCCCCCATATCACGGACTAGCCTCGCATTCCACTCTGGAACTCCTGAGCTGTCCAAACGATGTTAAAACATCAATACTCATTATCACACTAACCTCAATTCTCAAAATCGAGCATAATTGCTCATAACTCCTCAAATTTCTCAATTCTCATAACTCCATCACAAACCACAATCTCGCTCCCAACACCTCAACATTCTATATTTCCTATGCCACAATATCTATGCTAATACACCACATTGTCTAAATCTCCATTTATAGCTCAAAATTCCTAAATTTACCAAAGTTGCTAAATATCATCATCACTCCAACTACATTGTAATTTCATCAATCCCTAATAATTTTCAGCTATTTCAACACAATGCCAACAACTATCATTACCAAAATCATCTCAAATATCAAGATCGAGGTTTAGAAATTACCCAAAACTTGTGGAGAGCTTATCTCTTACCTCGATTCAATCCGTCTTACGATTTCCAAGTATGTTGTTCTCCCTTTGTTGAGGAACAACTTTTCTTCTTGCCACAACTTCTGATTTGGACGGAAATGGGTGCTTTGGATGAGTGAGAAAGCTTGGGTTCAGTGAAAATGGGGGTTGGAAGAGAGAGAAAGTAAAATTACAGGAGAAAGCAGGGATTCTCTATATAGAATGAGGGTAGGAGATCGATCTGGCTCTTGATGAGATCGATCTGCATTTGAATTTGGGGACGATTTGGGGTAATTTATGCCTAGGAGATCGATCTGTCGAGGGGTGAGATCGATTTCTTTATGGCTTTATGAGATCGATCTGCTCCTTGGGGAGATCGATCTTCTCCCAAACAGAAACATTTGGAGATCGATCTCTTCCTCATGAGATCGATCTTCTCTCAAACAGAATCATAAGGAGATCGATCCTCTTCCATTGGAGATCGATCTGCTCCTTAAATTCCTCCTTCCTTGTCATTTTTAACTCACCAGATCGATCTCTCCTTCTCCCAGATCGATCTGTCCTCATAGCTTCATACTTATTTTAAACACTTAACATATAAATCTCAAATTATCATTCCACAATTCACTTAGCTCAATAAATTATACTTCAAGTTTATATTACATAATTGAAATATGTTTGAAATTCTCAGATAATTGAAATATGTCTGAAATTCTCAGATCTCACATCCTCCCCACCTTAAAAGAATTTGGTCCTCCAAATTCAACTCAACTAGTCAAAGAGATGGGGGTATTTCTCCTTCATGAGGTTCTCCAGTTCCCACATTGCCTCTTCCGTTGAGTGATGTTTTCACAAAACTTTCACTAATGGGATGCTCTTGGTTCTCAGTACCTTCTCCTTCCTATCAAGAATCCGGATGGGTTCCTCAGTGTAGCTCATGTCCTCCTGTATGTCCATCTCATCATACTCTATAACATGAGAAGGGTCCGGGTAGTACTTCCTCAACATCGACACATGAAAGACGTGTATTTCGGACATCTGTGGGGGTAATGCCAATCTGTAGGCTATCTCTCCCACTCTCTCAAGAATCTCGAATGGTCCTATGTATCGAGGACTCAATTTTCCTTTCTTCCCAAATCGCACGATACCCTTACTCGGTGATACTTTCAGAAATACTACATCACCAACATCAAACTCAAGTGGCCGTCTACGTACATCCGCGTAGCTTTTCTGTCTACTCTGTACAGCCCGTAGCCTCTCACATATGAGTTTCACACTCTATACAGCTTGCTCAACAAGCTCGAGAGCATTTATCTTTCTGTCACTGACTTCTTCCTAAGCTACAGGGGATCTACACCTCCTACCATATAGAGCCTCAAAGGGTGCCATTCTAATACTTGCATGATAGCTGTTATTGTACGCAAACTCTGCTAGGGGCAGGTGATCATCCCATGATCCCTTAAAATCCATCGTACACGCCCTCAACATATCCTCCAGGGTCTGAATAGTCCTCTCTGACTGACCATCTGTCTGAGGATGATAGGCGGTACTAAAACTCAATCGAGATCCCATAGACTCCTGAAACTGGGTCCAAAATCTGGAAGTAAACCGAGAATCTCTATCAGAAGTAATACTCACTAGAGCCCCATGTAATCTAGCTATCTCGCTGACATACAGCTCAGCTAAGGCATCCACAGTATCTGTGCTCTTGATGGCAAGGAAGTGGGCACTCTTGGTCAGTCTATCCACTATAACCCATATAGTGTCACGACCTCTTCGGGTCCTCGGTAAACCCATAATAAAGTCCATAGTGACATGCTCCCATTTCCATGTAGGTACAATTAAGGGCTATAGTAGTCCTCCGGGCTTCCGATGCTCAGCTTTCACTTGCAGGCATACTAAACACCTGGCCACATACTCTGCCACGTCTCGCTTCATACCACTCCACCAATACACCTTTCTCAAGTCTCGGTACATCTTAGTACTCCCTGGGTGCATGGTGTATCGCTAGCAGTGGGATTCTCTCAGTATCTGTCTCTTCAGGGTATCATCGTCACGTACACAAATCCATCCTCTGAACCTCAATAATCCATCCTCACTGATGGTGAGATCCGACTGCGAACTCTACTTAGTTTGGCTAACCATATCTATCAATCTCTGATCATTGCGCTGCCCATTTCTCATCTGATCCATGATCCTAGGCTCTATTCGCAAGCTAGCCAAAAATCCAGCCTCTATCTCTTTAACTCTAATCCGGAGTTCGACGAACTACTGCAGTAAATCCCATTCCCTGATCATCATAGCAAATATCATACTCTTCCTGCTCAGGGCATCAGCAACTACATTCGCCTTACCCAGATGATATAGAATCTCACAGTCATAATCCTTAAGGAGTTCCATCCATCTCCTTTGTCTCATGTTTAACTCTTTCTGATCAAAGAGATATCTCAAACTCTTGTGATCAGTGAAGATCTGGAATCTTTCCCCATATAAGTAGTGTCGCCGATCTTCAAAGCAAATACCACAGCGGCTAACTCTAAATCATGCGTGGGGTAATTTCGCTCATGGTCCTTCAACTATCGCGATCCATATGCGACCACTCTTCCGTGCTGCATAAGCACACACCCCAATCCTTGATGAGATGCATCACTATACATCGAAAATCCTCCTGATCCCTCAGGAATAGTTAACACAGGTGCCGCTGTCAATCTCCTTTTTAACTCTTGAAAACTGAGCTCATATTGATCAGTCCATATGAACGGAGTCTCCTTACGCGTGAGTTTAGTCAAAGGAGCGGCAATCCTTGAAAATCCTCCCACAAATCTTCTGTAATCCCCTGCCAAACCAAGGAAGCTTTGCACCTCAATAACTGTCCTCGGTCTCTCCCAACTAAGCACAGCTGCTACTTTACTTGGATCCACTGATACTCCTTCCTCTGAGACTATATGACCAAGGAAAGCTATCCAGTTCAGCCAAAACTCACACTTACTAAGCTTTCCATATAATTGCTTATCTCGGAGTATCTGAAGTACTAACCACAAATGATGTGCATGCTCTTCATATAACCGAGAGTATACCAGGATATCATCAATAAAGACTATCACAAATTTATCCAGATAGTCTCTGAACACTTCATTCATCAACCTCATAAATGCAGCAGGGGGGTTCGTCAATCTAAAGGACATCACCAGAAATTCATAATGGCCATAACTTGTCCTGAAGGCCGTCTTGGGAATATCTTCTTCCTTGAACCTCAATTGGTGATAGCCCAATCTCAAATCAATCTTAGAAAAGGCTGAGTCCCCTCTTAGTTGATCAAGTAGATCATCAATCCTGGGCAGTGGGTATTTATTCTTCACCGTGGCTTTATTCAACAGCCGGTAGTCTACGCATAATCTGAGACTACCATCCTTCTTCTTGACAAATAAAATCGATGCTCCCCACGGTGAAACACTGGGCCTAATGAACCCTTGATCCAATAACTCCTGTAGTTGTCTCTCTAATTCCTCAAGTTCCACTAAAGCCAACCTGTAGGGAGGTTTAGAGATCGGCTGAGTATCTGATACTAAATCAATGGTAAACTCTAGCTCTCTCTCTGGTGGCAAACCTGGCAGCTCATCTCGAAAAACATCCGAGAATTCACACACCACAGGTATATCCTCAATCCTCGGATGTTCCCGCTCATCATCTGAGATGAGTGTTTCGTAACCTTTACATGAACAATCATATTTATTATTCTCCAAAATAATATTAAAATTCTCAAATTACTTACTAGAATTTCACATATTCATTTCCTCAACATCTCAACCGTACACTGTAAGGTTCAAGTAGGGAGAAAGTTACAATCTTAGTGTAGCAGTCTAAACTCACTCGATTGGTTGCCAACCAATCCATCCCCAGAATTACATCAAACCCATGTATATTAAACATGATTAGATCTGCTAACATCACTCTATCTCCCACCTTTATTTCACATCCTCTACAGATTAACTCAGTTCTCTGGGATTCACGCATAGGAGTATTTACATGTAGTACATACTCTAGAGGTTTAAACTTCAAATTTAAACTACATGCAAAATGCTCTGAAATAAACGAATGCGTGGATCCTGGATCTATCAGCACATGAGCCCTATTGTTGGGTCAACTGAGAGGGGGGGTGAATCGATTTTCTAATGTTTATGGCAAATTTTAAATTAATCCTAATTTAATTAGCAAATGATAGTAAGCAATATAATAAAATTAAACAATTTAATGCAAGATAGGGAAGAGTGAAACAAACACAATCGCTTATAGAGGTTCGGCTAAACTCTTGCCTACGTCCTCTCTCCTTGACCCTCTTGTCAAGTGCTTTCTTTCTCTCCTTCAAAAGAAGTTACAATTTTCCTTTTTTCAGGTTAAGGAATATCCTCTCTACCCTTTGCAATACAAAGATGTATTCACCCTTTTACAATTTTATCTCACTGAGGAACAATCCTCTTCTCTTCTAAGGTAAGGATGAATACAGAATCAAGCTTTTAGTGTGGGTAGAACAATTACAGCGTTTGCACTTAAGCTTGTACAACAAACTCAATAAATGAGGAATGAAGACACAAGGAATGAAAGTATTAAACTCTTGAGAATGTAAGAAATGTGCAGCAATAGTGTCTCTATTCTCATTGTCTTCAATGCTTGGTTAAATACTGAAGGATTGGTAGTTGGAGCATTAAATGCTATTTTTCCCATTGAGATTTTGCAGAAACTAGCCGTTGGGTACCTCCAGTAGAGTGCCAGATCGATCTGCCATCTTGGCTAGAGCGATCTCTTAGTTATAAATCCTGCAAGATCAAAGCACAATAACACAAGAAGATCGATCTCATAGGTTAGCAGATCGATCTGTTAATTTGAAAATGATAGGGGAGATCGATCTGTCGAATAGGCAGATCGATCTTCCAATCTCTCTGTTTGAGGCAAGATCGATCTTCAGATCGATCTGCCATGCAATCTCGTAGTGGGGAGATCAATCTCCTTAGCTCTCTGACTTTGAGGAGATCGATCTCTTTCTTACCAGATCGATCTCATAAGCTCTCTGTTTGAGTGTGGATCGATCTTACAGATCGATCTATAGTCTATGCTTTAAGGGAGATCGATCTCTTCCTAGATCAGATCCATCCCTCAACTCCAGTATTAGGCAGATCAATCTCTTAACCCTTATAGATCGATCTCACTCTTCCTTAATACCTTTGTGCAGTTTCAAAGCTTGGCAGATCGATCTCATGTCTTCCTGAGATCGATCTCTCATCCAAGACAAACCCAGGAGATCGATCTCTGATAACCCATATCGATCTCTCAACTATAGAAAACCCAGGAGATCGATCTTTCATGAGCCAGATCGATTTCTCATCAACAGAACTTTAAGTTCTGGTACTGATAACCTCTAAACATGTTTTTATATCATCTTTATATTATTGAATTTACTTGTTTTGTCATTTCAAAATACATTAACTCAACAATCTCCCCCTTTTTGATATGACAAAACTTATTCAATCAACATGTTTAGTTAATTTACAGAAGCTCCCCCTTATTGTGAGCTCCCCCTTTCTTTTAGCTTTTGACCTTGTTACTATCTTAACTCCCCCTCATTTTAATCATTCTTTTAAAACTTTAGAGATGTTTCTTAAAGCTATTTTCACATCTTTTAATTAACCATATGTTCTCTTTTCTTCTCCCCCTTTTTGTCATATCAATGGCAAGAAAGAAGTAATATTCATGTCATTTCAAATTAACATTTTCATTAAAACTCAATCAACAATAAGACAAATGGCAGTTCATTCAAGCAATTTCATTGCAAAACAATAACGAGTAATGGAAAACATATAACAGAACTAGATCTAGCAAATAAGTCCTATGGTGAAGGAGGGACGCGATCCATGAGATCCTCAAGGTGTGTGCGAGCGACCTGAAGCTCATCATACATTGCCTCCTGAGTCTCATGAAGATTTGCATAACCTTCATCCACTTTGTGATTTAGCTCCTCGAACATCCGCTGCTGAGTTGCATGAAGGTTTGCAAAGCCTTCATCGATCTTCTTGTTGAGGTCACTCATCATCGTCATAATGAGTTCCATACCAGCAGGTGAGGGTGCAGGTGCAGTAGGCTGAGCAGGTGGAGATGGTGGACATGCAGTCGGTGCAGCCGGTGGATCGACAGGCTCATCAAGGGGATCTTCCTCCATAGCTGCTGCAGAAGGCTGTTCCCGCTTCTTCTTCCAGTCGCCCCCAAAGTCTTTGTAGTAGCCCATGTGATGGAGTGTCCCAATGTTGAGGACGCTCTTCAGAGAGGGCATTTCGCAGGTTTCGCAACTGCTATCTATTCCGAGTCGTTAGAGAAGGTACGCCAGTGGTTTCGGGAACACGATCATTGTGGCTTGACCTCATACGATCTTCAACTAGTCTTGATAGATAAAGTGGATGAGGTTGGGTTTTTGACTGGTGGAATGAATGTGGTGAAGCCAGAACCTATCTAACCGTCTAACAGTAGAGTGACGGGTACCAAAAGGACGAAAGTTCCAAGAAATGATGAGGTGGAGTAACTGGGGTGCATTGGGAGGTCACTCGACTTATCCCCGGGAATATCAAACTCCAAACGGACTTCCTCATCTTCGTTTATCAAGCCCTCATCTCGTAAGTGAAACGCTTGGGCAAGGACTTCAGGGTCAATGGCAATGGATTTTCCCATGACATATGTTGAAAAATCGAGAATATTACAAGTGTCATTGGGATCATAGGTGAGTTCGGCATTGGAAAAGAATGCTCGAACGATATTCGAAGGTACGGGTGTAGTGATTTTTAGAAAAGGCATCCAACCAAAATCTTCAAATTTAGGCAGATACGGAAAATCAATTCGGTTTAGGAAAGAGAAATCGATTGTACGCCAATGTTTAATTGGCATGGTTGAAAAGTATTCTTCATATCGCTTCCTTTTGGCAGGTGTTTTAAAACACCTGTTGAAGGTAGCGGCTGAAGAGGGAGGAATGGATTGGGAGGATGACCCGGGTTCTACATTGGATCGGGGAGGTTTTTGGTCGATTCTCTTAAGCCGAGGCATGGTTCTAGACACTAGATTTACTTAAAGACAGGTTTACCACAAAAAACCAATGGAACAGTGACTAGATTTTCCCTAGAGTGAAATTGAACACAAATCTTAAGAAATTTTTGAGAAAATAATAAGAAATGTGGGTTACTATACCAATAAACGAAGAAGAGAAGCAATGAAGACCGTACCGAGATCGATCTGAGGACGAATCGAGAGAGAAGGTACGACAGGAGCTTTAGGGATTTAGGATTTGGAGTTTTGAAATTTGGGGATTTTTCGCCAGTATTTATAGTCCAGGGCACAAGAGATCGATCTGTCGAGACGACAGATCGATCTGTCATTTCCAGAAGCCCAAGCAGATCGATCTGTCGTATGCACAGATCGATCTGTTGTCAAACAGAGGCTAGAGGAGATCGATTTGCCAGATGCATAGATCGATCTTCAGAGGACAGAGGCTTGAGGAGATCGATCTGTCGTATGCACAGATCGATCTTAGGATACAGAGGCTAGAGGAGATCGATCTGTCGTATGCACAGGTCGATCTGTTATCGAACAGAGGCTTAAGGAGATCGATCTTATGGATAGAAGATCAATCTGCCTAGCTTAACCTTAATGCTTTAGGCTTATTTGAGGTATGGAGATCGATCTATATGAATAGGAGATCGATCTCTCATACTTGTTGCCCAGAAAACTCATTTGAAAATCACTTTTAAGTCAATTTGAAATCAAGATTTTGAAGCACACACATCTTAGGGAACATTCATAAGTCCTAATTCACCTCTAAGAATGCAAAACCTATCTCTATCAAGGGGTTTGGTGAATATATCAGCTATTTGATGTAACGTGTCAATGTACTCTAGAATTATATCCCCCTTTTGCACATGGTCTCTAAGGAAGTGATGCCTAATTTCTATGCGCTTGGTTCTAGAGTGTTGAATAGGATTTTTAGATAGATTAATGGCACTGGTATTATCACATTTAATAGAGACTTGTTTCATGTCAATACCATAATCTTTCATTTGTTGTTTAATCCACAACACTTGAGCACTACAACTACCTACTGCTATGTATTCAGCTTCAGTTGTGGACTAAGCCACACTGTTTTGTTTCTTGGAGAACCAAGAGATTAGTCTATTTCCTAAGAATTGGCAAGTACCTGAAGTACTTTTCCTATCTATTTTGCATCCCCCAAAATCTGCATCTGAATATGCATGAGGTGCAAAGGTAGAGTCCTTGGGGTACCAAAGTCCTAGATAGGGAGTGTCCTTAAGGTATCTAAAGATCCTTTTAGTGGCTAATAAATGTGATTCCCTAGGAGAGGATTGAAATCTGGCACAAAGGCATACACTAAACAAAATATCTGGTCTACTTACAGTTAAATAAAGCAATGAGCCAATCATAGACCTATAGAGTTTAGTGTCTACACACTTACCACTTTCATCCTTATCAAGCTTGATGTTGGTGCCCATTGAAGTTGCTTGAGGTTTGCAATTGTCCATTCCAAATTGCTTGAGCAAATCCTTAGTATACTTTGCTTGATTGATGAAGGTTCCATCTTTTGTTTGCTTTACTTGCAGTCCCAAGAAGAATGTGAGTTCTCCTATCATGCTCATTTCAAACTCACCTTGCATGATCTTAGCAAACTCTTGACATAAAGACTCATTAGTTGATCCAAAAATAATATCATCTACATACACTTGTACAACTAATAAATCCTTATTTTTATTTTTGATGAATAAAGTGGTATCCACTTTTCCTCTTGAAAATCCCTTTTCTATTAAAAATTTTGACAACCTTTCATACCAAGCTCTAGGAGCTTGTTTCAAGCCATAGAGTGCCTTAGATAATTTAAAAACATGTTCAGGAAATTCATGATTTTCAAAGCCGGGAGGTTGCTCAACATAGACTTCTTCATTAATGAAACCATTTAAGAATGCACTCTTTACACCCATTTGATACATTTTGAAGTTTTTATAACATGCAAAGGCAAGTAACATTCTTATTGCCTCTAGTCTAGCTACCGGTGCATAGGTTTCATCATAATCTATACCTTCTTCTTGTCTATAGCCTTGTGCAACTAACCTAGCCTTATTCCTTATGATCACACTATTTTCATCCATCTTGTTCTTGAATATCCATTTAGTTCCAATTATAGAGTGATCACTAGGCCTAGGAACTAGTTTCCATACTTTGCTTCTCTCAAATTGATTTAATTCTTCTTGCATTACTAGGAACCAATTATTGTCATCTAAAGCTTTATTGACATTCCTAGGTTCTATTTGAGATACAAAGGCTATATATTGACACATATTTCTTAGAGATGATCTAGTTCTAACTCCAAGAGTTGGATCTCCTACTATTTCACAATCTTTTACATATCCTAACTCTCTTGGTGCTATAGACTCTCTCTCTAATATCTCTATTTCTTCTTCATCTTCTTTATTCAAGTTAAGTTTTTCTAATAAATCATCTTCTAAGTTTGGAATTTCCTCCAAGTTTTCATCAAATATTCCAACATCCTCATCATTGGTTGAATCTTTAGATACATCATTTGACTCATCAAATATAACATGAATAGATTCTTCAACCATTAATGTTCTTTTGTTATATACTCTATAAGCCTTTGAATTCAATGAGTACCCTAGAAAGATTCCTTCATCACTTTTGGCATCAAATTTTCCTAGATTATCTTTCCCATTATTTAAGACAAAACATTTGCAGCCAAAGGGATGGAAGTAACTAATGTTAGGCTTTTTACCTTTGTAGAGCTCATAAGGAGTTTTCTTAAGCATGGGTCTAATCATAGCTCTATTGATTATATAGCAAGATGTGTTTATAGCTTCAGCCCAAAAATACTTTGGCAAATTATTCTCACACAACATGATTCTAGCCATTTCTTCCAAGGTTCTATTTATTCTTTCAACTACTCCATTTTGTTTTGGTGTCCTAGGGGCTGAGAAGTTATGACTAATTCCTTGATCATTGCAATACTCGTCAAATCCTATGTTTTCGAATTCCTTGCCATGATCACTTCTAATGCTAGTTATTGTATACCCGTTTTCATTTTGAGTAATTTTTGTATAGGCTATGAATTTTTCTAAGGCTTCATTTTTTACTCTTAAAAAGAACACCCAAGTAAACCTAGTGTAATCATCAACTATTACAAATCCATAGTGTTTCCCACCTAGACTAGTTGTTCTAGTTGGTCCAAATAAATCTAAGTGAAGTAATTGAAGAGGCCTAGTGGTGGATACAACATTCTTAGGCTTAAATGTTGTCCTTTTGTGTTTTCCTTTAACACAAGCTTCACATATTTCTTCATAATCAAAGGATAGCTTGGGTAAACCTATGACTAGATCCTTTCTAGCTAACTTAGATAGCACATGCATGCTAGCATGACCTAGTCTTCTATGCCATAACCAAGATTCCTTTTTATTGTCTACCATTAGGCATATATTTTCATTTTTGAGTTCATTAAGATAGACAATAAATATATTACCTTGCCTATGACCTAGAAAAAGTACCTTGTTTGACTTAGGATCTACAACATGACATTTCATGCAATCAAAAATTACTTTGTAACCTTTGTCACAAAGTTGACTTATACTTAGTAAGTTATGCTTTAGACCCCTAACAAGTAATACCTTTTCTAATGAAAAATAGTCATTACTTATTGAGCCACTTCCTTCAACTTGGCCTTTGGAGTTGTCCCCAAATGTGACCTCTCCACCAACCTTTGATTTAAAAGAGTTGAAGTGGCTTCTATCTCCCGTCATGTGCCTTAAGCATCCACTATCCAAGTACCATGCTTCCTTTGTTTTAGCTTTGTGGCCATGCTCAATTACCTACAAAAAGATTCCAGCTCAAGTCTTAGGTACCCAAATTCTCTTGGGTCCTTTGAGGTTAGTGAATGCAATTCTTGATCCCTTTGGGATCCATTTAGCTAATGCATTAACATTCTTGGAGTGAATTACTTCTTTTGGAATCCATATCCTTTTTACTATTTTTATATTGCAATTATGTGATGCATCTCCCTTCCTATTGCAATATGAACAAGAAGTTGATAGTTTATTTATACTATTTATAGCAACAAAGCTTTTAAGATGAGTCTCTCTACTTTTATGCATTATATCTTAACCCATTTTTTGTCAAAGAATGCCCTTAGGGTCTCTAGCATGCTATCCAACTTTTGTTGACCCATGTGGAACCTATTAAAGGAATTATGTAGATTGCCATTTTTCTCTTTAAGATCACAAATTTCACGATTTGAAATTTCTAATTTCTTTTCGCATTCTAATTTGTCCCTTAGCATCAACTCATTTTCTTTTCTTAATTTGGATATTATCTTTTTATATTTCATGCTCATGCATTCATACTCTAATGCAATATCATCAAATGCATCTTGCAATTCATCAAAGGAATAATCATTGAGGTTTGAAGTTACCTTTTCATCCTCAATAGCCATGAAGCACAAGTTGGCAATGTCCTCATTTGAGTCATCATCGGAGCAGTCACTGTCGCTCCATGTTGCTACCATTGCCTTCTTTTTGTGGAACCTATCATTGGACCTTTTAAGAAGAGGGCAGTTAAATTTTATGTGTCCTGGTTTTTTACATTCATAACACACAATTGAATCTTTTCTACCTACTTCTTCTTGATCTCTCTTATTGTTTCTTCTATTACTACCACTAGCTCTCATCCTCATGAACTTGTTAAATCTTTTGGCAAACATTGCCATCTCAAGGTCCTCTTCACTACCACTCTCATTCTTAATCTCCTATTGAGCAGTGGATTTTAGAGCAACTCCCACTTTCTTGGGTGGCTCTTCATTTCTTCTCAATTTCATCTCATAAGTGAGTAGAGATCCTATTAATTCATCTAAAGACAATGTGTGAGGATCCTTAGATTCCTCAATTGCAATCACTTTAGCTTCCCATGATTTAGGTAAGCTATTTAATATTTTCTTGACCATTTCAATATTAGAGTATATCTTTCCTAAGGACTTTAATCCATTAATAACATCCGTGAATCTAGTGAACATATCACTAATTGATTCTCCTTCCTTCATCCTAAAAAGCTCATAATCATGTGTGAGCATCCCTACCTTAGTCTCCTTCACTTGGGTAGTACCCTCATGAGTTATTGCCAATTTGTCCCAAATTTGTTTGGCATTATCACACCCGGAGACTCTATTATATTCATTTGGACCTAAGGCACAAAATAATGTGTGCATAGCTTTAGCATTTAGCTGAGCACATTTAATATCATTTGAATCCCATTCATCTTCTTCCTTAGGGATATCTCTTCCCTCTATTCTCTTTGTAGGGATTTGAGGTCCTTTAATTATGATCCTCTACACCTCATAGTCATTTGCTTGAATGAACAACATCATCCTAGTCTTCCAGTAAGCATAATGTTCTCCATTGAACATAGGAGGTCTAACCGTAGAGTGCCCCTCTCCTACCAAACTAGTTGCTACATTGTTGTGATCCATTTGATCGTTTCTAACTCTTAGGAAGTTGTTCCTATGTGATTAAATAGTCCTAGCTCTGATACCAATTGTTGGTTCTACCGAGAGGGGGTGAATCGATTTTCTAATGTTTATGACAAATTTTAAATTAATCCTAATTTAATTAGCAAATGATAGTAAGCAATATAATAAAATTAAACAAATTAATGCAAGATAGGGAAGAGAGAAACAAACACAATCGCTTATAGAGGTTCGGCCAAACTCTTGCCTACGTCCTCTCTCCTTGCCCTCTTGTCAAGTGCTTTCTCTCCTTCAACAGAAGTTACAATCTTCCTTTTTCAGGTTAAGGAATAACCTCTCTACCCTTTGCAATACAAAGATGTATTCACCCTTTTACAATTTTATCTCACTGAGGAACAATCCTCTTCTCTTCTAAGGTAAGGATGAATACAGAATCAAGCTTTTAGTGTGGGTAGAACAATTACAGCTTTTGCATTTAAGCTTGTATAACAAACTCAATAAATGAGGAATGAAGACACAAGGAATGAAAGTATTAAACTCTTGAGAATGTAAGAAATGTGCAGCAATAGTGTCTCTATTCTCATTGTCTTCAATGCTTGGTTAAATACTGAAGGATTGGTAGTTGGAGCATTAAATGCTATTTTTCCCGTTGAGATTTTACAGAAAGTAGCCGTTAGGTACCTCCAGTAGAGTGCCAGATCGATCTGCCATCTTGGCCAGATCGATCTCTTAGTTATAAATCCTGCAAGATCAAAGCACAATAACACAAGGAGATCGATCTCATAGGTTTGCAGATCGATCTGTTAATTTGAAAATGATAGGGGAGATCGATCTGTCGAATAGGCAGATCAATCTTCCAATCTCTCTGTTTGAGGCAAGATCGATCTTCAGATCGATCTGCCATGCAATCTCGTAGTGGGGAGATCGATCTCTCAATACCCCAGATCGATCTCCTTAGTTCTCTGACTTTGAGGAGATCGATCTCTTTCTTACCAGATTGATCTCATAAGCTCTTTGTTTGAGTGTGGATCGATCTTACAGATCGATCCACAGTCTATGCTTTAAGGGAGATCGATCTCTTCCTAGATCAGATCCATCCCTCAACTCTAGTATTAGGCAGATCGATCTCTTAACCCTTATAGATCGATCTCACTCTTCCTTAATACCTTTGTGCAGTTTCAAAGCTTGGCAGATCAATCTCATGTCTTCCTGAGATCGATCTCTCATCCAAGACAAACCCAGGAGATCGATCTCTCATAACCCAGATCGATCTCTTAACTATAGAAAACCCAGGAGATCGATCTTTCATGAGCCAGATCGATCTCTCATCAACAGAACTTTAAGTTCTGGTACTGATAACCTCTAAACATGTTTTTATATCATGTTTATATTATTGAATTTACTTGTTTGACATTTCGAAATACATTAACTCAACACTTATGATTACAGACAGAAAGTGTACCTCTTATAGTTTCTACTGAAGTGTCCGCAGTTTCCTTATCCAGGGCAAACACACGTCCCTGTGCCACAGGTTTCTTCCCTTTCTTTGCAGCAGTGGCCCGTCTCTGGGGATTCACTCTCTGAGGCTGCTGTCTAGTAGGCTTCGGAGCGTGTGGTATTTGAGGTTAACGACAGTCCTTCACTCTATGACCCATGTCACCACATCTAAAACATCCACTGATCGACCCAGTACAACTTCCCTCATGCGATCGGCTACAGTCTCTACAAACCCTTATCTCCGGCCTGCCATATCGAGGGGTCTCCTTAATAATAGGATAAGCTCTGGGTCTCTTCAATATGCCCTTCTGTACCTCAATCCTTCCTCTCCTGAAGGAACCTCTCCGAACATATGCTTGAGACATCGCTGGCCTCTTGCCTTTGTCCCTAATCATTGCTCCAAACTCATTCTGGGACTGTATAATTTCAATTCCCCTCTCAACCTCTTGTGCTCATCTCAGAGCATCTCTAAACTCAGTAATACACAACCCAATCAATCGATCTCTGATGATGGGCTTCAATCCATACACAAATCTCTCTGTGCGGAGCTCCTCATTCTTGAAAGTCTTTGGATCATATCTCAGCAGAGCAGTAAATCGGCACTCGTAATCATCTACAGACATGCCTCCTTCTCTGGGCAGCTCGTGGTACATATTGGGCTCTAAAGGTTGTCTGGAACTCTTCCAACCAATCACATCCTGGTGGGACATCAAAATACCCTGAGTAATACCCCACAAATCTCGGGCTCTCCCTTTCAACATATAGGCACTCATACTGACCCTCTCAGCATCGGTGCACCCCAGATAGTCGAATATAACTCTTAACTCTGTCAACCACTCTTCAGCCTCTGTAGGATCCTTCTTTCCCCTAAATACAGGTGGATTCATTTTCAAAAAGTCCTTCAGTTGGACCATACTTCTGTCATCAGGCTGAGTGACGAGAGGCACTGGGGGTATGGGAGGTCCTTGTGGCGGTGTAGGAGTAGTACCCGAGGCATTAACTCCAAAGTGTTGCGCGAATAACGCTGCCATCTGCTCAAAACCTTACCTCACATCGGTCTCAATTCGATTAAATCAAGAGTTAGGACTCTCTGGTTATGGGACAGGTGGCGAAGGGGACTCTGCCTGCCTCCTCGAACGACCTCGTCGTTTACTCATTCTCTATCTCAACTCGTCTCCTACGCGTACATATCAAAATCGATTGAAATCTCAATCCTCATATTCAGTTCATGACCAGACTATTACAGACACTTGGGATGTATTCTATTTCACTTAATCGACACTGACAGTACTAAACACCTAGGCTCTGATACCATGAAAACTCTATGACGCCTCGGAAGCGTGAAAAATAAGGCTAATTTAAAATTTTTTACTCATTAATTCACAATTAAGGGTGCATTCCTGTGCAGTGTCATACATCATCATAATTATTATGCCTCAGGATCTCATCATAATATAGTATATATTGTATCATATACATTACTCAATTCCAAGTTAATTAATCCTAATACATCTTGTACATCATTATACAATAAATGTCTGTAAATATAACTCTAGTCTGGGTACATGAATATTAAATATCTACCTCAATACACAAAATACGGCCTGGAGCTCAAGTCCTCCACTAGCCTCTAACCCGTAGGTCGCAGGTAACTCACTTCACTTGAAGCGATCTGGGGGGAAGAGAAAACAAGGTGAGCTTCCAAATCGCTCAGTAAGGGGGGTAAGGGAACTCAGTTATATAAACCATATCACACATCACAAATAGGTATTTGTTTATGAAGCTCATTTGAAATCGTAGCATGAAAGTTCTCAAAACATCATCATCTCATAACTCATAAATCATGTGAAAACATGAAGGTAAAAAGGCTCAATATCGAGCACTCACAAGCATGTGTAAATATATGCGATAATGGCTATTCTCAAAATACGTGATAAAAATCACCTCAGTAAATAGCACGTGACAAGGTCACAAAACACAACTCATGTGTAAAACGAGACTAGGCAATAAAACTCAATTAAAACTCGTCATGGCACATCAAATATGTAATCTCCTCTGGGTGCGCATCCCAGGCATCCTCGTATAGAGGGAACGTCGACAATATGGTCGTATGCATGGTATATTGGACTTATATGTTACCAGAACAAGGCCCGACCTTACATGCTACCAGAGTAATGCCTCGCCTCATGCACACTATCACGTGGTCCCTAGGTCGGTTCCCAGGCAGCCCACTCTCTCGGTCTTACATGCTACCAAAGCAAGGCCACCCAGCGTTACCAGAACGGGGGTCACCTCATGTTACCAAAACGGAGGCATCTCTCGTTACCAAAACGAAGGCATCTCTCGTTACCAAAACGGAGGAATATCGGACTTACATGCTACCAGAGCAAGGCCTCCCAATGCTACCAAAGCGGAGGAATAATCGGACTTACATGTTACCAGAACAAGGCCTGTGGTCCCTGGGTCAGTTCCCAGGCGTCCCACTATATCGGTCTTACATGCTACCGAGCAAGGCCCGATGTGTATTCAACATGACACGCCTAAGTCTCAATCATTAGCCATTATCTTATAAAACATTATGCCTTCACGTAGAACTCATAATGGTTTTCTCTCATAAAACTCATTTAAAACATTTGTGTACTCAACACAAAACATATTAAAATCGAGTTCCAACCGGTAAAACACGCACACATTTTCTCAAATCTCAATATCGCCTTAACGTAGAGCCCAATTTACTTTTCACGCAAACTCAAAGGTTTATAAAGCAATTTCACACTTAACTTATAAACTCATAAAATAATGGGCTCCAACCGGCTATAAAAATCGTGTGCAATTATATCACCGCACAACACCAAACATGCTTGTATTCTCAAATCATGGTTCATGCTATAATAATTCATCAAAACACATACAAAAATGGTTTAGTTTTCCCTTACCTCTTTGCACCTCGTATAGTGCAATCGTTTCCCCCGTATCACGGACTAGCCTAGCATTCCACTCTGGAACTCCCGAGCTGTCCAAACGATGTTAAAACATCAATACTCATTATCACATTAACCTCAATTCTTAAAATTGAGCATAATTTCTCATAACTCCTCAAATTTCTCAATTCTCATAACTCCATCACAAACCACAATCTCGCTCCCAACACCTCAACATTCTATATTTCCTATGCCACAATATCTATCCTAATACACCACATTGTCTAAATCTCCATTTATAGCTCAAAATTCCTAAATTTACTAAAGTTGCTAAATATCATCATCACTCCAACTACATTGTAATTTCATCAATCCCTAATCATTTTTCACCTATTTCAACACAATGCCAACAACTATCATTACCAAAATCATCTCAAATATCAAGATCGAGGTTTAAAAATTACCCAAAACTTGTGGAGAGCTTATCTCTTGCCTCGATTCAATCCGTCTTACGATTTCCAAGTATGTTGTTCTCCCTTTGATGAGGAACAACTTTTCTTCTAGCCACAACTTCTGATTTGGATGAAAATGGGTGCTTTGGATGAGTAAGAAAGCTAGGGATCGGTGAAAATGGGGGTTAGAAGAGAGAGAAAGTAAAATTGCAAGAGAAAGCAGGGATTCCTTATATAGACTGAGGGTAGGAGATCGATCTGCATTTGAATTTGGGGACGATTTGGGGTAATTTATGCCTAGGAGATCGATCTGTCGAGGGGTGAGATCGATCTCTTTATGGCTTTATGAGATCGATCTGCTCCTTGGGGAGATCGATCTTCTCCCAAACAGAAACATTTGGAGATCGATCTCTTCCTCATGAGATCGATTTTCTCTCAAACAGAATCACAAGGAGATCGATCCTCTTCCATTGGAGATCGATCTGCTCCATAAATTCCTCCTTCCTTGTCATTTTTAACTCACCAGATCGATCTGTCCTCATAGCTTCATACTTATTTTAAACACTTAACATATAAATCTCCAATTATCATTCCCACAATTCACTTAGCTCAATAAATTATACTTCAAGTTTATATTACATAATTGAAATATGTCTGAAATTCTCAGATCTCACAGATACCATCTAGCTTAATGCTTTCCTTTGGTCCAACTATCGGCAGACAGGAAAAAGGAACTAGAAAAAAGAAATTTGCAAACCAAGAACTAAAAAGAAATAGTGAATATAAAACCAATCAATGAGAAGAAACTTTACATAAGAAAAAAAAAATAAAAACTTAATTGAGCAATAGAAGAAAAAATGCAAACCGAGAACAATAATGGAAAATTGAATGCTTTTCATTAAAACTTAAACATTAAAACAATAAGGGAATGGAACTTGAGCAAAACCGAGAAGAAAATGGAAATGGTGGCTATCGTCATCGGCCAACGTGAAAAGCTTAAAAGAAAACCTAAAGAAAATATAAAACATAACAATAAAATTTTAACCTAAAAAAAAAAAACAAAACTAAAGCTACCTTAAAAAAAAAAAAAAACTCTTTTTTCAATTGCTCATCATATTCTATTTATACACAAAATTGGGGGTACAACTGTAACTTTCAATCCTAGATGAGTTGGCATTACTTGGCCACTTGTCTTAATTCCATTCACTGTAGAAAAGATATTTCCATGTCATTCGTCTTCTTGTCCACTTGGCTGTATGATGTGGCCCTACGTGTCTCTTACAGAAGGTGGGCACGGTATCCGTCGATCTTATCCTTCCGAGGTGAATAAAATACGAACACCCTACATTACATGTGTCCAGACGAATGGTGACTCAGACTGCGAAATGGTAGTGGTCCAGTCTCCTTATAGACCATTTTCAATCCATTTTCTACTAAAACGATTGAAATTCATTTGGATTTAATTTATATGTAAACATGAAATTTTTAATTAAATTGAGGGGATAATTAATAAAATAATATGGGATTAAAATAATTAATTAAGAAATTAAGTACAAATAATTCTATTTTAATAGAATTATCAATAAGGCATAAATCCTACTAAAAAGGCATCACTTAATACAAGCATAAAGGTCACCATAACCTGAAAGTGGATCTAGGAAGATGGAGTAATGGAAACCTACCAAAGTAATCTTGAAGTTCATCAACTCAGATTTTCTTGTCCTTAACCTCATCAAACATGGAAGTTTGACATGTCTCAAAATCGTTAATCCATAAATCAAAATGTGTGTGATACTAGGTAAGCATTACATTCTGACGTGCCTCGAAATCATTAGTTTACAGTCAATATGCACGCAAAAGTTGGTAAACATGCCAGCAAGTGACTCCAAATTGATCTTCAGAGCAGCTGGCTGTGAGGAAGAAGGTGCACCAATGAGCTTAGTCTTAAGCTCGATCTTTGTAAGATGCTCGAGCTCTGATGTCAAAAGTGGTATATTCTTCTTGATCCATCAACCTTTGACATCCTCGTAGTAATTGATGTAACGCATTATGGCAAGAGTTATATTTATCTTGGGATCTAAGAGCTCTTCAATGTCGCATGAGCAGTCGATGCCAATCTTTTAGATATAGTAGGCCAAATACATTGGAAAAAAAAATAGTTTGGATGTTCCTTTGAACAATCCAAACTAAGCAATGGAAAATGAAATGGATAAGATAGGGTTTTGTACCTTCATGAATATAATAGAGCCAGAAGTGATCCAAATGATGAAGTGAGGCATATATGGCCTCGAAAAGACGACAGATGTGCGATATGATAAGATGCAAAAGGTGTGGAACAAAGGCAAATTAGTTGCCTTATTATTAGTGATCGAAACTACGAGAGGTATTTCCACTTCTTCATTGCATAGTCCCTTTCTTCTAATGCAAAAAACATCGATAATAGAGTAAGGAGTGACGAGGATATACTTGCCCATGAGGAAAAACCAAATGTTGGTAATGGCACAAGGATTGTTAAAAGTATTAATGAGCTAAGCATTCGCAAAGAATGCACGAATGAAGTTGTAAGGCACCAGTGTATGAATCTTGAGAAATTTCTCATCATGCAAGATATGGAAATTCGATTTTCTCAAGAAAATAGAATTTGATTATACTTTCTTAATGTATTTTCTTTTTGCGAGAAATGTAAGTCATTGTTTGCACGTTCCTTGGGCATGTGGAAACACTAATTAAATGAAATGGAATAAACAAGTGAAAATGAGGATGTTGCTTTGGATTTTGGAGCTGAATATTTAGTTTTAGGAGGCATGATTATGTCTTTGAAGAACTTGGGAAGACAAAAGAAGTGAAAAGTGTGGTAAAATTTGCTTAACAAATTCTATCGAATAGATTATATGGGTGACTTCAAAAGGATATAAATGACAATTAAGGAAGGTTTTGACCCTACAAATCTTGCACAAATAACCAAAAGAGGTAGGGAAGGAGGAACACGATCACCAACAGACAAGTTGTTAATGGAAATTTGGGTTTGGACGAGGTAAAGATAGGAGGTGAGTTGGGTATGGAATAAGAGGAAAAATGAATTTGATGAGTTGGAAATTAAAAGAAAATGGATGAGGAAATGAATTTAGGATGGAAAACTCAGTTTCGAAAGAAATTTGATTGATTTTGGTGAAAAAATAAAGATTTGAGAGAGGGGGGATCGATGTTAGGTGTGAAATGACTGAAAATGAAGAAAGTAAGAGTTTTGTGACAAATTTGGGAAGAAAATAAGCTTTTAAACCCGATTCTCGAGTAGGAGATCAATTCCATGCTTAAAGGTCTTGATCCCATGCAGGACAAATGCATTCTGTCTTCGAGGGCATCGATCCTCTAGAGAGGGGGGATCAGTACTGCTCAGCAGAGAATGACTCTGTGTGAGTTCAAAAGCAAGGGAGATCCATCCCATGGGTAAGGGCATCGATCCCTCTAAGAAAAAACCTAAAATTTAAGCATAAAATAGCACATGGATTGATGTCATGTGATAAGGCATTGATCTCAAGTCCTATGCATAGCAAATTTTTACAAAAACTGGGAGTTTTGACATATGAAATCCTAAATTTTGAGTTTTGAAGCCTAGAAAGAGTTTAAACATGTGGAAAACATAATTTGTGACTTGTATAAACAAGAAACAAGGATAAAAAACCATTTGAGCATTGTTTTTGTAATTTTGGAGGATTTTCAAGGGAAAATGCACATTTTTGCCTTAAGACATGTCATTTTGAAGAATATTTTCATTTCAACAAAACCGTGAGGTGTCGTTTTGGAAAATATTTATATTTCAACGAAACCATAAGGTATGAAGGCATAAGCAAGCTATAGAAAACATGTTTAGATAGAATTCAAGCAAATATATCATCAAATCATCATTTATGTTGACATTATGCCAAAATAGGCAAGTTGTTCAGTTTACTCAAGGCTTAAAAGTGGTCATTTTGCATAAATCATCATATAATTCAATTTTGAGGTAAGGAATCATATTTTCATTGTATTTCTAGCTTGTTCAAACTACAACCAGCTCATTCAAGCACCAAAATAATATAAACACATCTAGCATGCTCCTAGTGCATTCGTTAAATCCAGTTCATCTCTAATTGTGTAAAAACGTTCTCTATCTAAAGGTTTGATAAAGATGTCAGCCAATTGATGCGAGGTGTCTACACATTCTAGAACTATTGTGATGTGAGGTCCCGGCCCAGCCTAGCCTACACAGGCGCAACCACTCATGGGCCCCTGGTACGACTGTTGTGACATCGGCGCCCCTCACTCAACCGAACTGTCCTCTTTGGCCACTGGGGGGCAAGACCATCTCCAGCGCCTCAAGGTTTTCTTTCGCGTCCCCAAGGGTTCGAACTCAGGACATCATGCCTGATTCGACACCCCTGGTACCATTGAGCTCGCGAGCTCAGTGGTACCAAGAGTGCAAGAACAAGGGTGTTAGTCCCAAGTTCGAGCCTCTAGGGATGCGAAAGAAAACCTTGAGGCGCTGGAGATGGGCTTGTCCCCCAGTGGCCAAAGAGGACAGTTCGGTTGAGTGAGGGGCGCCGATGTCACAACAGTCGTACCAGGGGCCCATGAGGGTTATGCCTGTGTAGACTGGGCTGGGCCGGGACCTCACATGTGACGCCCCGAAAGTGTGGAAAACAAGGGAAATTTAAAACTTATTTACATTAAATACACGATTCTAGGTGCATTCTTATACAGTGTCATGCATCATCATACATAAATTATAAAACTTTCACCTTAGGATCTCATCATCTAATATTTATGTATCATACATATACATCCCTCAATTCAGAATTAATTAATCCTAATACATCCAATATATTATTGTTCATCAAGTGTCTGTAAATACAACTTTGGTCTGGGTACATGAAATGTTAAAGTATACCTCAAATACAATATACGACCTGGAACTCAAGTCCTCCACTAGCCACTACTTCGTACATCGCAGGAAAACTCTCTTCACTTGAAGAAATCTGGGGGATATTAAAAATAGGGTGAGCTTCTAAATCACTCAGTAAGGGGGTAAGGGACTCATTAATAAAAATGATTAATTACATGGAACAATCATTTTGTTTTGTAAGTGAAACTCAATAAGTTCAGTAGAAAACGTCACATGAAATCGTTAAAACATCATCATCATTTCTCTTCTCTAAGATCATGCAGAAACATGAGAGTAAATGCTCAGTATAAAAACCATAG
Organism: Firmiana major; assembly: GCA_033439115.1. Classification (NCBI taxonomy): domain Eukaryota; kingdom Viridiplantae; phylum Streptophyta; class Magnoliopsida; order Malvales; family Malvaceae; genus Firmiana; species Firmiana major. Next base: position 42,221,996 of record CM065903.1, read on the forward strand.
TTACAAGCATGTGGAAATCAAGATGCGATAATGGCTTTTCTCATAAAAACATGATAGAAATCACCTCAGTAATAATGCATGTAGCACAACCATAAAACACAATCTCCTGTGTAAAATAGAGACTAGGTAAATAAAACTCAGATAAAAACATCGATCACAGCACATCAAAATAATCTCCTCTGGGTGCATATCCCAGGCATCCTCAAAAGAGGGTATGTCGACAATATTGTCGTGTACATGGTGTATTGGTCTTACGTGTTACCAGAACAAGGCCCGGACTTACATGCTACCAGAGCAAGGCCTCTTCTCATGCACACTATCGATCTTACATGCTACCAAAGCAAGGCCACCTAGCGCTACCAGAGCAGGGGTCATCTCACGTTACCGGAACAGACGCATCTTTCACTACCAAAGCGGAGGAATATCAGACTTACATGCTACCAGAGCAAGGCTCGGACTTACATGTTACCAAAGTAAGGACCGATGTGTTATCACATGACACGCCTAAGTCTTAATATCAGCTATTATCATATAAAACCGTTTTGCCTTCTCGTAAAGCTTATAATGGTTTCGTTCATAAAACTCATCTGAAAACCCCTTTTGTACTCATCACAAAACATATTAAAACCGAGCTCAAACCGGAAAAACCACACAGACATTTCTCAAATCTCAGTATTCCTTAACGTAGAGCCCAAATCCTGTTTCACTTTTAAACTCAAATAGTTTGTAAAACAATTTCACATTTTGTTTACAACTCATGAAAATTGGGCCCCAACCGGCTCTATATTCGTGTGCAATAACTCAATCACAACTCGTAAAATTTTTTTGTTTCTCAAAACATTTCATGCTACAAGATCATCACAAATTGCATACATAAATGAGTTTAAGTTTTCCCATACCTCATTGCACCTGGTATAGTACAATCATTTCCCCCGATCGACGGACTAGCCTCGCAATCCTTTCGTGAACTTCGGGCTATTCCAATGATGTAAAAACATCATCAACACGTCATTACATTGTCTCAAATCTCAACATCGAGCATAATTGCTCACATTCTCATAATTTCTCTATACCTCAATGATTCTGACAACCCTAACCATTTTCATACTGCACATCACAACATCTACAGCCACAATCGCAGAAATCTACTTACAAATCAAGGATTAAAGGTTAGAAATTTACCCAAAACTTGCGAAGTGCTCAACTCACACCTCAGCTCAAATCGTCCTTCAATTTCCAAGTATGTTGTTCTCCTTTTGATAAGGAACAACTTTCCTACTTGTCACAACCTCTGATTCGAACGAAAATGATTGTTTTGAAGGAGAGAGAAAGCTAGGGATTTTAGTTTTCTAGAGAGAGAAGATGAATTTTAGTAAAAACACAGGGGTCCTTATATATGTAGAAGGCAAGAGATCGATATGCTCCTGTAGATCGATCTGCCTTTGAATTTTGGGAGCGTTTTTGACACTTTTTATGCCTACCAAATGATTTGTCGTGGGGGCAAGATTGGTCTTATAATCTTGAGGAGATCGATTTAGACCTTGTAAGGAGATCGATCTGCTCTTTACAGAAACATTTGGAGATCAATCTGCTTCTATAGGAGATCAATCTCTTTAAGGTAGAATCATAAGGAGATCGATCTGCTCGTTTGCATTTTTCATTCCTCGTTACTTTGGCCTATTAGATCGATCCCCTCTTCTCTAAGATCGATCCGGCTTCATAGTTTCACACTATGGTTGTATACTTGGCATAAAATCTCCATATATAATTGTCATAGTTTGCTTCATTGATTATTTATCATTCAATACTCATTCATCACTTAGAAATTTCATTCCTTTCCACCATCAATATTTGAGTACATCACATTTTGCTCAATTAATTACATTTTATGTTCACATTACAAAATTAGATGAGTACAGAATTCTCAAGTCTCACATCCTCCCCACCTTTAAAGAATTTGGTCCTTCAAATTCAACTTGACTCGTCAAACAAATAGGGGTACTTATCCTTCATAAGGCTTTCCAATTCCCAAGTTGCCTCTTCCATTGAGTGATGCTTCCATAAGACTTTCACTAATGGGATACTTTTAGTCCGAAGCACCTTCTCTTTCCTATCAAGGATTCGAACGGGTTCTTCTGTGTAGCTCATGTCCTCTTGTATGTTCATATCTTCACACTCTATGACATGAGAAGGGTCCGAGTGGTACTTCCTCATCATAGATACATGGAAGACGTTGTGTATCCTAGACATTTGTGAGGGTAATGCCAACCTGTAGGCTACCTCTCCAACTCTCTCAAGAATCTCGAATGGTCTAATGTATCGAGGACTTAATTTCCCTTTCTTTCCAAATCTCATGATACCCTTACTCGGTGATATCTTCAGAAATATTGCATCACCAACATCAAACTCGAGTGGCCGTCTACGTACATCCGTATAGCTTTTCTATCTACTCTGTGTAACTTGTAATCTCTCACATATAAGTCTCACACTCTGTATAGCCTGTTCAACAAGCTCAAGAGCATTTATCTTTCTGTCACCCCCTTCTTCCTAAGCTACAAGGGATCTACACCTCCTACCATATAGAGCCTTAAAAGGTTCCATTCGAATACTCGCATGATAGCTATTATTGTTTGTAAACTCTTCTAGGGGTAGGTGATCATCCCATGATTCTTTAAAATCCATCGTACATGCCCTCAGCATATCTTCCAGGGTCTGAATAGTCCTCTCTGACTGACCATCTGTCTGAAGATGATAGGTGGTACTAAAACTCAATCGAGATCCTATAGACTCCTGAAAATGGGTCCAAAATCTAGAGATAAATTAGGAATCTCTGTCAGAAGTAAAACTCACTGGAGCCCCATGTAATCTAGCTATCTCGTTGACATATAGCTCTGCTAAGGCAACCACAGTATCTGTGCTCTTGATGGCAAGGAAGTGGGTATTTTTCGTCAGTCTATCCAATATGACCTATATAGCGTCACAACCTCCTCGGGTCCTTGGTAAACCCATAATAAAGTCCATTGTGACGTGTTCCCATTTCCATGTTGGCACAAGTAAAGGCTGTAATAATCCTTTGGGCTTCTGATGCTAAGCTTTCACTTGCTGGTACACTAAACATCTGGCCACAAAATCTGCCACGTCTCACTTCATGCCACTCCACCAATACACCTTTCTCAAATCTCGATACATCTTAGTACTCCTTGGGTGCATGGTATATCGTGAGCAGTGGGATTCTCTAAGTATCTATATCTTCAGGGTATCAACGTCCAATACACAGATTCGTCCTCTAAATCTCAACAATCCATCCTCACTGACTATGAGATCCGACTGTGAAGGCTGCTCAGCTTAGCTAACCATATCAATCAACCTCTGATCATCGCACTGCCCAGTTCTAATCTGATCCATGATCCTAGGCTCTATTCGCAAGCTAGCCAGAAATCCAGTCTCTACATCTTTAACAATGATCCAAAGTTCGGTGAACTGTTCTAATAAATCCCATTCCCTGACCATCATAGCAGATATCATACTCATTCTGCTCAAGGCGTCAGCAGCTAAGTTCGCCTTCCCTGGGTGGTAAAGAATCTCGCAGTCATAATCCTTAAGGAGTTCCATCCATCTCCTTTGTCTCATATTTAACTCTTTTTTATCAAACAGATACATCAAACTCTTCTGGTTAGTAAATATCTGGAATCTTTCCCTATATAAGTAGTGCCGCTAGATCTTCAAGGAAAATACCACAGCGGCTAACTCCAAATCATGCGTGGGGTAATTTCGCTTATGATTTTTCAATTATCACAACCCATAGGCGACCACTCTTTTATGCTGCATGAGCACACACCCCAATCCTTGATGAGAAGCATCACTATACACTGAAAATCCTCCTAATCCCTCAGGGATAGTCAACACAGGTTCCATTGTTAAAAATTGAGCTCACATTGATTAGTCTATATGAACGGAGTCTCCTTGCGTGTGAGCTTGGTTAAAGGAGCGACAATCTTGGAAAATCCCTTCACAAATCTTCTGTAATACCCTGCCAAACCAAGGAAACTTCGTACCTCTGTAACAGTCCTCGGTCTTTCCCAATTAAGCACAACCTCTACTTTAATTGGATCAACCGATACTCCCTCCGCTAAAACTATATGACTAAGGAAAGCTATCTGATCCAGCCAAAACTCATACTTACTAAGCTTTCCATATAATTGCTTATCTCGGAGTATCTGAAGTACTAACCACAACGGCTGTGTGTGCTCCTCATAAGACTGAGAGTACACAAAGATATCATCAATAAAGACTATCATAAACTTATCTAGATAGTCTCTGAACACCTCATTCATTAATCTCATAAAGGCAACAGGGGGGTTCGTCAATCCAATGGCATCACTAGAAATTCATAATGGCCATACTTGTCCTGAAGTCCGTCTTCGAAATATCTTCCTCCTTAATCCTCAATTGGTGATACCCCGATCTTAAATCAATCTTAGAGAAGATTGAGGCCCCTCTCAGCTGATCAAGCAGATCGTTAATCCTTGGAAATGGATATTTATTCTTCACCGTGGCTTGATTCAATAGTCGGTAGCCTATGCATAATCTGAGACTACCATCTTTCTTTCTTACAAATAACACTGGTGTTCCCCACGGCGAGACACTAGGTCTAATAAATCCCTGATTCCATAACTCTTGTAGTTGTTTCTTCAATTCCTCTAGTTCCACTAATGCCATCCTATACGGAGGTCTAGATATAGGCTGAGTATCTGACACTAAATCAATGGTAAACTCCAGCTCTCTCTCTCTAGTGGTAAATCGAGTAACTCATCTGGAAAACATCCAGAAATTCACACACCATGGGTATATCCTCAATCCTCGGATGGTCCCGGTTATCATCTAAGATGAGTGTTTCATAACCTTCACATTAATAATTAAATTTAGTACCCTCAAAAGGTAGCATCATAAATTTCAAATTGCTTACAAAAATTTCACACATTTATTTCCTCAATATTTCAAACGTACATTATAAGGTTCAAGTAGGGAGAAAGTTATTATCTTAGTGTAGCAGTCTAAACTCACCCGATTGGTTGCTAGCCAATCCATTCCCAAAATTACATCAAACCCATGAATACTTAACATCATTAGATATGCTAGCATTACTCTATTTCCCACCTTTATTTCACATCCTCTACATATCATATCTGTTCTCTAGGACTCACGTAAGGGTATTTACATGTAGGATATACTCTAGAGGTTCAAACTTCAAATTTAACTTACATTTAAAATGCTCAGAAATAAAAGAATGTGTAGATCCCAGATCAATCAACACATGAGCCTTATGATTATAGACAGAGAGCGTACGCCTTATAGTTTCTGCAGAAGTGTCTGTTGTTTCCTTGTCCAAAGCAAACACACGTCCCTTTGTGATTTGCTTCTTTCCTTTCTCTGCAGCAGTGGCCTATCTCGGGGGATTCACTCTCTAAGGCTACTGTTTGGTAGGCTCCGGAGCACGTGATCTATAAGGTTGAGGATAGTCTTTTACTCTGTGACCCATATCTGTACATCTAAAACATCCACAGATCAACCTAGTACAACATCCCTTATGCCATCGGCTATAGTCTCTACAAACCCTTATCTCAAGTCTGACATCTCAAGGGGTCTCCCAAATGATGGGGTAAGCTCTGGGTCTCTACAATCTGCCCTTCTGTACCTCAATCCTTCATCTTCTCAAGGAACTTCTCCGAACATCTGTCTGGGAAATCGCTGGCCTCTTACCCTTATCCCTAGTCACTACTTTGAAATCATTCTGGGATTGTACCATTTCGATTCCGCTCTCAATCTCCTGTGCTCATCTCAGAGCATCTCTAAACTCAGTAATACACAGCCCTATCAATCGATCTCTGATGATGGGCTTTAGTCCATATACAAATCTCTCGGTGCAGAGCTCTTCATCTTTAAAGGTCTTTGGATCATATTACAATTAAGTGGTAAATTGACTCTCATAATCATCCACAGACATATCGCCCTGTACCAAACTCGAAAATTCAGCTTGTATCCTTTTCTAGGCAGCTCATGGTACATATTGGGCTCTAAAGGCCTTCTAAAACTTTTCCCAGCTAATAAAATCCTGAGGGATATTAGAATACTCTGGGTAGTATCCCACCATCTCGGGCTCTCCCTTTCAACATATAAGCACCCATATTGACCCTATCAGTATCAATGCATCCTAAATACTCAAAGATGACTCACAACTCAATCAGCCACTCCTTAGTCTCTACGGGATCCTTTCTCCCCTAGAATGCAGGTGGATTCATTTTAAAAAATCCCTCAGTCAGACCATAGTTCTATCATCAGGCTAAGTAGTGGGAGGCACCGGGTCCATCTGTAGTAGGGGTTCGGGAGGTTCTTATAGTGGTGTAGGGGTAGTACCCGAGGTATTAACTCAAAATGTTACGCGAAGAGCGCTGCCATCTGCACAAAACCCTACTGTAGATGTGTCTAAAACTAGTTAAATCGAGAGTTAAGACTTTTCGATTGTGGGGCAGGTGGTGGAGGTGGCTCTGCTTGCCTCCTCGAATGACCTTACCGTCCACTCAGTTTCAATCTCAATACGTTCCTGTGCGTACATAGCAAACTTGATTGAAATTTCAATCCTCGATTTCAGTTTATGACTAAACTTATACAGACACTTGGGATGTATCCTATTTCACTTAACTGACACTGACAGTGCTAAACACCCTAGACTTTGATACCAAATAAACTCTATGACGACCCGAAAGAGCAAAAAATAGGTTAAATTTAAAACTTATTTACATCAAATACACGATTCTATATGCATTCCTATACAGTATCATGCATCATCATACATAGATTATAAAATTTTCACCTCAGGATCGCATCATCTAATATTTATGTATCATACATATACATTCCTCAATTCAAAATTAATTAATCCTCATACATCCCATACATTATTGTTCATCAAGTGTCTGTAAATACAACTTTAGTCTAGTTACATGAAATGTTAAAGTATACGTCAAATACAATAAATGGCCTAGAGCTCAAGTCCTCCACTAGCCACTGCTTCGTACATCGTCGGAAAACTCCCTTCACTTAAAGAAATCTGAGGGATATTAAAAATAGGGTGAGCTTCTAAATTGCTCAGTAAGGAGGTAAGGGACTCATTAATAAAAATGATTAATTACACAGCATAATCATTTTGTTTTGTAAGTGAAACTCAATAAGTTCAGTAGAAAACGTAGCATGAAATCGTTAAAACATCATCATCTTTTCTCTTCTCTAAGATCATGCAGAAACATGAGAGTAAATGGCTCAGTATAAAAACCATAGTTACAAGCATGTGGAAATCAAGATGCGATAATGGCTCTTCTCATAAAATCGTGATAGAAATCACCTCAGTAATAATGCACGGGGCACAACCAATAAACACAATCTCATGTGTAAAACGGAGACTAGGCAAATAAAACTTAGATAAAAACATCTGTCATGGCACATCAAAATAATCTCCTCTGGATGCGCATCCCAGGCATCCTCAAAAGAGGCAATGTCAACAATATGGTCGTGTACATGGTGTATTAGTCTTACGTTTTACTAGAATAAGGCCCGGACTTACATGTTACTAGAGCAAGGCCTCTCCTCAAGCACACTATCGGCCTTACATGCTACCAAAGCAAGGCCTGAACTTACATGCTACTAAAGCAAGGCCACCAAGCGCTACTAGAGTGGGGTCATCTTACGTTACCAGAATGGAGGCATCTCTCACTACCAAAGTAAAGGAATATCGGACTTACATGTTACCAGAGCAAGGCCCAGATTGACATACTTCTAAAGCAAGGCCAGTTGTGTTATCACATGACACACCTAAGTCTCAATATCAGCCATTATCATATAAAATCATTTTGCCTGCACGTAAAGCTCATAATGGTTTCTTTCATAAAACTCATCTGAAAACCCCTTTTGTACTCGTCACAAAACATGTTAAAATTGAGCTCAAACCGGTAAAACCACACACACATTTCTCAAATCTCAGTATGCCTTAACAGAGAGCCCAAATCTCGTTTCACTTTTAAACTCAAATAGTTTGTAAAATAATTTCACACTTTGTTTACAACTAATGAAAATTGGGCCCCAACTGGCTATAAATCATGTGCAATAACTCAATCACAACTCGTAAAACATGCTTGTTTCTCAAAACATTTCATACTACAAGATCATCATAAATCGCATACACAAATGAGTTTAATTTTTTCCTTACCTCGTTGCTCCTCGTATAGTGCAATCGTTTCCCCCGATCGATGGACTAGCCTCGCATTTCTCTCTGGTACTCCCGGGCTGTTCCAATGATGTAAATACATCATCAACACGTCATTACATTGTCTCAAATCTCAACATCGATCATAATTGCTCACATTCTGATAATTTCTCTTTACCTCAATGATTCTAACAACCTTAACCATTTTCAGACTACTCATCACAACATCTACAGCCACAATCGCAGAAATCTACTTACAAATCAAGGATTAAAGCTTAGAAATTTACCAAAAACTTGTGGAGTGCTCAACTCATGCCTCAACTTAAATCATCTTTCGATTTTCAAGTACGTTCTTCTCCTTTTGATGAGGAACAACTTTCCTTCTTGCCACAACCTCTGATTCAAATGAAATTGAGTGTTTTAGAGGAGATAGAAAGCTAGGGATTTTAGTTTTTTAGAGAGAGAAGATGAATTTTAGCAAAAACACATGGGTCCTTATATAGGCAGAAGGTGGGAGATCGATTTGCTCCTGTAGGAGATCGAACTGCCTTTGAATTTGAAAATGTTTTGGGTACTTTTTATACCTACCAAATCGATTTGTCGTGGGGGTAAGATCGGTCGTATAATCTTGAGGAGTTCAATCTACTCCTTGTGAGGAGATCGATCTACTCTTTACAGAAACATTTGGAGCTCGATCTGCTTTTATAGGAGATCAATCTCTTTAAGGCAGAATCATAAAGAGATCGATCTTTATCCATTGGAGATCGATCTGCTCGTTTGTATTTTTCATTCCTCGTTAGTTTGGCCTATCAGATCGATCTCCTCTTCTCCAAGATCAATCCGACCTTATAGTTTCACTCTATGGTTTTATACTTGGTATAAAATCTCCATATATAATTATCATAGTTTGCTCCATTTATTATTTCTCATTCAATACTCATTCATCACTTAGAAATTTCATTCCTTTCTACCATCAATATTTGAGTACATCACATTTAGCTCAATTAATTACACTTCATGTTCCCATTACAAAATTACATGAGTATAGAATTCTTAGGTCTCCTAACTATGTCCCCCTTCTACACATGATCTCTAATAAAATGATGTTGTATCTCAATGTGATTAGTTTAAGAATGTTGAATTGGACTCTTGGTGAGATTAATAGCACTAGTACTACCACATTTTAAGGAAATTTAGTTCATGTCTAATTCATAATCTTTCATTTTTTGCTTAATCCATAAAACTTAGGCACAACAATTACTTGAAGCAATATATTCCACCTTGGTTTTGAATTAAGCCATACTATTTTTCTTTCAGAACCATGAAATTAATCTATCGACTAAAAATTGACATGTATTAGATGTGCTTTTTCTATCAATTTTACAACCACCAAAATCCACATCTAAATAAGCACGAAGAGCAAATGGTGAGTCTCTTAGATACCATAAGCCTAAGGAAGAAGTGTCTCTAAGGCATCTAAAGATTCTCTTAGTGGCAAGTAAATGTATTTTTATAGGAGATAATTGAAATCGAGCACATAAGTGCACACTAAACATTATATCGGGTCTACTTGTGGGAAAATAAAATAATGAACCAATCATAGAGCTACGAAGTTTAGTATTCACATATTTACCTCTTTTAACTTTGTCAAGCCTGAGTGAAGTACTCATTAAGTGGAGTGTGGCTATGTCTAATCCATTCCAAACCTCTTGAGGAAGTCCTTTATGTATTTTGCTTGATTGATGAAGATGCCATCTTTGATTTGCTTTACTTTAAGCCCTAAAAAGGAAGTGAGCTCCGTATCATGTTTATTTCAAACTCACCTTGCATAAGTTTAGAAAATTCCTTACACAAGGACTGTCAGACCCGAATTTTATGTAGCGTATACCTTATGATTCCTATGTGTATGAATACTCTATTATTATTATAGTTGAATCATAAGAAGAGTATTTACTAGACTTAAAGAGTTAATGAAATGATTTAACACGTAAAAGCTACATAAAAAGCCTAACGTGAACTATAAGAGTCATAGGCTAAACCGAGTGGATTTGACTCATTCTGACTGAAAATAAGAACTTAAAATGAGAAAACATAGAGAGCTCATGAAGGAAAGTCAGCTTGATTTAGTCCCGAACATAGAAAACGAGAGTAAAAGATAAAAAGGGTAAAATAGACCTTTTTGGCGAGTTAAGGTATTTAAGGTGTTTCGGGTATAATTATCCATAGGCAACGGTTGAAACATAAAGACGAGAGTGTAAGACAGAAGATATGACACTTTTGAAATTTTGAGAAAAAGTCAACTTGGTCAATGGTTGAGGAAAAAGTCAACTATAGTTAAGAAAGTGGACTTTTACCATAATTGACTAATCATGGTTAAAAATTAACCTAAGTATGGAGAAAAAAATTGGGGAAAAATATTCTTGGCCAGAATACAAGATAATCATCCCCTGAAGTAATGAAAATTTATTCGGAAGGATTACGGATTAAATTTAATGGTTAAAAATGTAATGGGCCTAAGGTGAAAATTTTAAAGCCCATTAAGGTATACTAAACATATATCAAAATTCTTAGGTCCCTTAGACCGAATTGTTGGATCAATTGATTGGCCAAATATTGAGACAATTAAAGGGCCGAGGTATAGTAAAAATTTCAGCCCGAAATCCCATTAAGAAAGTCCAAACCGAGAAGCCCAAATGGAAAGCCCATGAGATAAATATCTAACCATAGTTAAAGCTAACCATGACTCATAAGGTGACTCATTAGGTGACTCATGGCTAAGGCTTAGAAAGTCAAGCTTAATGGCTGGAAAGTAAAGCTTAATGGCTAAGTAAGAGGCTTATAAATTCAGCCACACCATTGTCATCTTCATCACACCAAATTCGGCTAGAAGAAGAAACCATTGAAATAAATTATCCAAGCTTTCTCTCACTAGAAATCACTAGGAATTAGGCATATTTGGAACTTGCATTCTTCATGGAAGTTGTTCCAAATTGAAAGGAGAGTGACATATGTTGGAATTGGCTATCAAGGAGCCATAGAGTGCAAACCGAGAGCCTCCAAAGTATTCGGCAAAGGGTGAACACAACAATTGGTATATTTTCTAGTTTTCAATTTCATATATGTTAATGTATGAATGATTTTAAGTTTATTGATATATGTTTTAAGCATTGATACATATTAAATCACTATGATATTGGTTAGGCCGAGAGTGAGTGGTGAGATATGGATTTATGTCAATATGATTTTAAGGCATAAATGGATTAATTTACACGTGTTAATGATTATGGTGTAATTAGAATTAATCAATTTGATTAATTAATACATGTAATTAGTTGGCAATCAAGGTGTTTGATAAAATACCTAAATGAACTATATGATGTTTAGGAATGTTGCCAACCAAGTGTTTGTGAAAATGCCTAAGTGAATTGGCTAGACAAATAGGCATGGATGGCATGCCATGGTATAACCAATGGCATGGATAGCTCTCGACCATGGCATGTGGCCGAGAGGCCCAATGGGCTAAGCCCAAATATTTTAGTCCCAATATAATGTAATGGGTCTAGGATAAGCCCAATAAGAGTTTGTGGGCCCCACAAGCCCAATAGGCCCAACGAAAATGAATAGTAAAATGAAAATGGGCTTAAGCCATAGTTAGGCCCATTAAGGACTATTCAAGCCCATTAAGGGAAATAGACTGTATGTAATGTGAAATATAGTAGGAAAAGTTTAATTAACCTGATAAATGGTTATATGTAGCTCCAGAGATTATTGGAGGAGCAAATCGGACTGCTGAAACGAGCAGCGCAGAGGAAGTAAAATTTTTCGAGTGATTGCAGGTAAAGGACTTTTGTAAGTAGTTAGAGATACCTGCACATATTTTCGTCTACTATTACATTCACTTAAAAACTCTGAGGGTCAGAGAAAGTGAATAATAATTATTGCGACCCGATAGTGGTAAATTACGATTTTACCCCTAGTTAGTCAAAAAGTCAACTTTTGTGAAAAGTTGTAAAAAGCATGGAAACCGCTATTTTGAGAGTTTAATTGCTGTTTAGTAGGAGAATTGTTGGCTCTACCGAGAGGGGGGGTGAATCGGTTTTCTAACAATTACGACAAATTTTAATTTAATCCTACTTCAATCAGAAAATAGAATTGAGCAATAATGAAATTAAACAATTTAAATGCACGATAGGGAAAGAGAAACAAACACAGTCACTTATAGAGGTTCGGCCAAACTCTTGCCTACGTCCTCTCTCCTCGACCTTCTTGTCAAGTGCTTTCTTTCTCTCTCTCAATAGAGCTTACAATGTTCCTTTTGCAGGTTAAGGAATAACCTCTCTACCCTTAGCAATACAGAAATGTATTCACCCTATTACAATGTCTCTCACTGAGGAACAATCCTCTTTTCTTTTTGGGTATGGATGAATACAGACTAAGGCTTTACAATGGGTAGTACTAACAAAGCTTGGTGCACTTAAGCTTGTACAATGAATTTCAATTAATGAGCAATAGGGACACAAAGAATGAATGAATTAAAGCTTGAGAATGTTTGGAATGTTCAGCAATAGTGTCTATCTTCTCTTTGTCTTCAATGCTTGGTTAAATACTGAAGGATTGGTAGTTGGAGCATTAAATGCTATTCTTCCCGTTGTGTTTTGCAGAAACTAGCCGTTGGGTACCTCCAATAGAGTGCCAGATCGATCTGCCTTCTTGGCCAGATCGATCTCTTAGTTATAAATCCTGCAAGATTGAAGCATAAATACACAAGGAGATCGATCTCATAGGTTAGCAGATCGATCTGTTAGTTTAAAAATAAAGAGGCAGATCGATCTGTCGAATAGCCAGATCGATCTCCTAATCTCTCTGTTTGAGGCAAGATCGATCTCCAGATCGATCTGCCATGCACTCTCGTAGAGAGGAGATCGATCTCTCAACAACACAGATCGATCTCTTTAGCTCTCTGACTTTGAGGAGATCAATCTCTTCCTTACCAGATCGATCCCATAAGTTCTCTGTTTGAATGTGGATCGATCTCTCAGATCGATCTATAGTCTTAAGCTCTTAAGGGAGATCGATCTCTTCCTAGACCAGATCGATCTCTCAACTCTAGCTTTAGCCAGATCGATCTCTTAACCCTTGCAGATCGATCTCATTCTACCTAAGTCCCTTTGTAAAGGTTTAAGGCTTGCCAGATCGATCTCTTCCATTATGAGATCGATCTCTCATCAAGTAAAAACCCAGGAGATCGATCTCTCATACCCCAGATCGATCTCTCATCAGCAGAACTCTAAGTTCTGGTACTAATAACCTCTAAACATGTTTGTATATCATCTTAACATTATTGAATTAACTTGTTTTGTCATTTCAAAATACATTAACTCAATAATCTCCCCCTTTTTGATATGACAAAACTCATCAAATAAACATGTTTAGTGAATTTGCAAAACTCCCCCTTTTTGTGAGCTTTTGACTTTGTTAATGACTTACCTCCCCCTCAGTTAAATCTTAACTCCCCCTCAATTAAATCATAACTCCCCCTCAATTAAATCATTCTTTTAAACATTTAACACAACCACAACACATGTTTCTTCTCCCCCTTTTTGTCATATCAATAACACAAGAATGGAATACTCATCATTTCAAAATGAACTTTTTCATTAACACAACCAATGACATTTCATTAACACAAGTCAATCAACATTTCATTCAAGCAAATTCCTCACAGATAACATCAAGTAGCTTAAAATGTTGTAACTACACTAAATCAAAGCACCTAATGCCTATTGTGAGGGAGGATCACGATCCAAAAGATGCTCAACATGCGTGCGTGTTACTTGGAGCTCATCGAACATCGCATCTTGAGCCTCTTGAATCTTATCCACTCTTTGGTTTAAATATGCAAATCCGTCATCGATTTTTTGAGTGAGGTTACTCAGCATCTTCATAAAGATCTCCCTTTCTCCCGGTGGGGCTGTCGGTGCAGTGGGCGGAGCCATTGAGGACGATGGTTCCGGAGCTGGGGCAGCAGATGGGGCCACTGGCTCATTGGAGGGGTCCTCCTCCATAGCCTCAGCAGGTTGTTGGTCCCTCTTTTTCGTCCACTCTCCCCGAAAGTCTTTATAGTACCCCATATGATGGAGGGTCCCAATGTTAAGCACGCTCTTGGGAGAGGGGAGTTCGCCAGTCTCGCCGCTGCAGTCGATACCAAGGCGGTGGAGAAGATAAGCTACCGGTTGTGGAAAAACGATCGTGGTAGCTTGTCCACGCACAATCTTCAGCCAATCTTCGTATATAAAGTGAGGAAGATTAGGTTTTTGGCTTGTGGTGTGAATATGATGGAGCCAAAAACGATCTAAGCGCCTAACGGTAGAATGACGAGTACCGAAAGGGCGGAGGTTCCAAGAGATTATGAGGTGGAGTAACCGAGGATGCATCGGCAGGTCACTCGCCTTGTCCCCAGGGAGATCAAACTCCAAGGAGACTTCCTCATCCTCATTTGTTAAGCCTTCATCGTGTATATCAAATGCTTTGCTAGAACTTCAGTGTCTATTATAATGGGTTTACCCATGACATATGTTTTGAAACCGACAATTTTGCAAGTGTCATTTGGGTCAAAAAGTAATTCGGCATTGGAAAAGAATGCACGAACTAGATTTGGAGGGACGGGAGTGTTGATTTTTAAGAAATTCATCCAACCAAATTCCTCAAACTTTGACACGTAAGGAAAATCTATACGATTGAGGAAGGAAAAATCGATAGTACGCCAATGCTTGATTGGCATGGTTGAGAAGTATTCCTCATATCGCTTTCTTTTTGCTGGTGTTTTAAAACACCGATTGAAGGAAGCGATAGGAGGTGGAGGAACGGGTTGTGATGAGGAACCGGCCTCTACAGTGGTCCTACGGGGTTTGTGTCCTACTGTCTTAAGCCTAGGCATTATTCTAGCTCTAGATTTGCGCTAAACAGATTCAACAATGAGAAAAGCAATGAAACAGTACCTAGGTTTGCCCTAGAATTAAAATGAACACAAATTGAAGAAAAATTTTGAGAAAATCAGTAAGGAATGTTGGTTACTATACCGAAATTTGACACCAAGACTCAAGGAGGTCCGTACGGAGATCGATCTGAGGAGGAATCGAAGGAAAGGATGCGAGGGAAATTTGGGAATTTTGAAAATTGGGTTTGTGAATTTTGGGAATTTTACGCGGGTATTTATACTCCAGGGCACAGGAGATCGATCTGTCGATGTGACAGATCGATCTGTCATTTCCAGAATCCAATAGAGATCGATCTGTCGTAAGGCCAGATCGATCTGGTCGTAAACAGAGGCTTAAGGAGATCGATCTGTTACACACAGATCGATCTGTCGTTTAACAGAGGCTTAGGCAGATTGATCTGCCCAACGCAAAGATCGATCTGCAGAATGCGGAAGCTTGAAGAGATCAATCTGTCGTGTGGACAGATCGATCTGCTCTTTAACAGAGGCATAAGGAGATCGATCTTATGGTTAGAAGATCAATCTGCTTAGCTTAACCTAGATGATTTAGGCTTGTTGGAACTGAGGAGATCGATCTATATTGCAAGGAGATCGATCTCTCATCCTCATTGCCAGAAAATCTTTGTAAAAACTCTTTTAAAAACAACTTGAAACCAAGATTTTTGAAACACATAAAGCTTAAGAGATATTCATGAGTCCTAATTCACCTCTAAGGATACAAAACCTATCTCTATCAAGGGGTTTGGTGAATATATCAGCTATTTGATGTAGAGTGTCAATGTACTCTAAAATTATATCCCCTTTTTGTACATGGTCTCTAAGGAAGTGATGTCTAATTTCTATGTGCTTGGTTCTGGAGTGTTGAATAGGATTCTTAGACAGATTAATGGCACTGGTATTATCACATTTAATAGTGACTTGCTTCATGTCAATACCATAATCTCTCATTTGATGTTTAATCCACAACACTTGAGCACTACAACTACCAGCTGCTATATATTCAGCTTCAGTTGTGGACTGAGCCACACTGTTTTGTTTCTTGGAGAACCAAGAAATTAACCTATTTCCTAAGAATTGGCAAGTACCTGAAGTACTTTTCCTATCTATTTTGCATCCTCCAAAATCAGCATCTGAAAATGCATGAAGGGCAAAAGTGGAGTCCTTGGTGTACCAAAGTCCTAGTGAGGGAGTGTCTTTGAGGTATCTAAAGATTCTCTTAGTTGCCAATAGACGTGATTCCTTAGGAGAGGATTGAAATCTAGCACAAAGGCATACACTAAACAAAATATCTGGTCTACTTGCAGTTAAATAAAGCAATGAGCCTATCATAGACCTATAGAGTTTAGTGTCTACACACTTACCACTTTCATCTTTATCAAGCTTGATGTTGGTGCCCATTGGAGTGGCTTGAGGTTTGCAATTGTCCATTCCAAATCGCTTGAGCAAGTCCTTCGTATACTTTGCTTGATTGATGAAGGTTCCATCCTTTGTTTGCTTCACTTGAAGTCCCAAGAA
This sequence comes from Firmiana major, assembly GCA_033439115.1. Classification (NCBI taxonomy): domain Eukaryota; kingdom Viridiplantae; phylum Streptophyta; class Magnoliopsida; order Malvales; family Malvaceae; genus Firmiana; species Firmiana major. Next base: position 42,238,765 of record CM065903.1, read on the forward strand.
GAATGTGAGTTCTGCCATCATGCTCATCTCAAATTCTCCTTGCATGATCTTAGCAAACTCTTGGCATAAAGACTCATTAGTTGAACCAAAAATAATATCATCTACATACACTTGTACAACTAATAAATCCTTATTTTTATTCTTAATGAATAAGGTGGTATCCACTTTTCCTCTTGAAAATCCCTTTTCTATTAAGAATTTTGACAACCTTTCATACCAAGCTCTAGGAGCTTGTTTTAACCCATAAAGTGCCTTTGATAATTTAAAAACATGTTCAGGAAATTCATGATTTTCAAATCCGGGAGGTTGCTCAACATATACTTCTTCATTAATAAAACCATTTAAGAATGCACTCTTTACATCCATTTGATATAACTTGAAGTTTTTATAACATGCAAAGGCAAGTAACATTCTTATTGCCTCTAATCTAGCTACCGGTGCATATGTTTCATCATAGTCTATACCTTCCTCTTGTCTATAGCCTTGAGCAACTAGCATAGCCTTATTCCTTGTGATCACACTATTTTCATCCATTTTGTTCTTGAATATCCATTTAGTTCCAATTATTGAGTGAACTAGGCCTAGGAACTAGTTTCCATACTTTGCTTCTCTCAAATTGATTTAATTCTTCTTGCATTGCTAGGAACCAATTATTGTCTTCTAAGGCTTCATTGACATTCCTATGCTCAATTTGAGATACAAAGGCTATATATTGGCACATATTCCTTAGGGATGATCTAGTTCTAACTCCAAGAGTTGGATCTCCTACTATTTCACAATCTTTTACATATCCTAACTCTCTTGGTGCTCTAGGTTCTCTTTCTAAAACCTCTATTTCTTCTTCATCTTCTTTATTCAAGTCAAGCTTTTCTAGAAAGTCATCTTCTAAGTTTTCATCAAATATTCCAACATTCTCATCATTGGCTAAATCTTTTGATATATTATTTACTCATCAAATATAACATGAATAGACTCTTCAACCATTAATGTTCTTTTGTTATATATTCTATAAGCCTTTGAATTCAATGAATATCCTAGAAATATTCCCTCATCACTCTTGGCATCAAATTTTCCTAAATTATCTTTTCCATTATTTAGAACAAAGCATTTGCAGCCAAAAGGATGGAAGTAACTAATGTTAGGCTTCTTACCTTTGTAGAGCTCATAGGGAGTTTTCTTTAGCATGGGTCTTATCATAGCTCTATTAATTACATAACATGATGTGTTTATAGCTTCGGCCCAAAAATACTTTGGTAAGTTATTCTCACATAACATAGTTCTAGCCATTTCTTCCAAAGTTCTATTTCTTCTCTCAACTACACCATTTTGTTGTGGTGTCCTATGGGCTGAAAAATTATGGCTAATTCCTTGATCATTGCAATACTCATCAAATCCTATATTTTCAAATTCTTTGCCATGATCACTTCTAATGCTTGTTATTGTGTATCCTTTTTCATTTTGAGTCACCTTTGAGTAGGCTATGAATTTCTCTAAGGCTTCATTTTTTACTCTCAAAAAGAACACCCAAGTGTACCTAGTGTAATCATCAACTATTACAAATCCATAGTGTTTCCTACCAAGGCTAGTGGTTCTAGTTGGTCCAAATAAGTCTAAATGCAGTAATTGAAGAGGCCTAGTGGTGAATACACTATTCTTAGGCTTAAAAGTTGTTCTCTTGTGTTTTCCTTTAACACAAGCTTCACATATTTCTTCATGATCAAAAGGTATTTTGGGTAAACCTATTACTAGATCCTTTCTAGCTAGCTTGGATTGCACACTCATGCTTGCATGGCCTAGTCTTCTATGCCATAACCAAGATTCCTTTTTGTTGTCTACCATTAAGCATATGTTTTCATTTTTGAGTTCATTAAGATAGACAATATATATGTTACCTTGCCTATGACCTAGAAAAAGAATTTTATTTGACTTAGGATCTATAACATTACACTTCATGCAATCAAAAATTACTTTGTAACCTTTGTCACAAAGTTGACTAATGCTTAACAAGTTATGGTTAAGACCCCTAACAAGTAATACTTTTTCTAAAGAGAAATGATCATTACCTATTGAGCCACTTCCTTCCACTTGGCCTTTGGAGTTATCCCCAAAAGTGACTTCTCCACCAATTTTTGATTTGAAAGAATTGAAATGGCTTTTATCACCCGTCATGTGCCTTGAGTATCCACTATCTAAGTACCAAGCATCTTTTGTTTTAGCTTTGTGGCTATGCTCAATCACCTACAAAAAATCAAACTCAAGTCTTAGGTACCCAAATTTTCTTGGGTCCTTAGAGGTTAGTAAATGCAATTCTTGATCCCATTGGGATCCATCTTGCTAATGCATTACAGTCCTTGGAAAGAATTACCTCTTTTGGAATCCATATCCTTTTTACTCTTTTTCCTTTAAGATTCCTCATCTTTATATTGCAATAATGTGACTTATGTCCCTTTCTATTACAATATGAACAAGTAACTGCAGGTTTATTCATGCTCTTCCTAGCAATAAAACTCTTAAGATGGGTCTCCCTACTTTGTGCATTATATCCTAAGCCATTTTTGTCAAAAAATACCCTTTGGGTTTCTAGCATGCTATCTAGCTTTTGTTGCCCCATGTGAAATCTATTAAAGGAGTTATGTAGATTGTTATTTTTCTCCTTAAGGTCACAAATTTCTAGATTTGAAATCTCTAGTTTCTTTTCACATTCTAATTTATCTTTTAACATTATCTCATTTTCCTTTTTTAATTTAGATATTAACTTTTTATACTTCATGCTCATACATTCATACTCTAATGCAAGATCATCAAATGCATCTTGCAATTCATCAAATGAGTATTCATTGAGATTAGAGGTTACCTTTTCATCATCATCAATAGCCATGAAGCATAAGTTGGCAATGTCCTCATTTGATTCATCATCGGAGCAGTCGCTGTCACTCCATGTTGCCACCATTGCCTTCTTTTTATGGAACCTATCATTTGACCTTTTAAGAAGAGGGCAGTTAAATTTTATGTGTCCAGGTTTTTTACATTCATAACATACAATAGAGTCTTTTCTACCTACTTCCTCTTGTTCTCTCCTATTGTTTCTCCTATTACTACTACTAGCTTTCATCCTCATGAACTTATTAAATCTTTTGGCAAACATTGCCATCTCAATATCCTCCTCACTACCACTCTCATTTTTAATCTCCTCTTGAGCAGTGGATTTTAGAGCAACTCCCACTTTCTTGGGTGGCTCTTCATTTCTTTTAAGTTTCATCTCATAAGTGAGCAAAGATCCTATCAATTCATCTAGGCACAATGTGTGAGGATCCTTAGATTCCTCAATTACCGTCACTTTAGCTTCCCATGATTTAGGTAAGCTGTTTAAAATTTTCTTTACCATTTCAATATTAGAATAAATTTTTCCTAGGGATTTTAAGCCATTAATTACATCAGTGAATCTTGTGAACATATCACTAATTGATTCTCCTTCCTTCATCTTAAAAAGCTCATAGTCATGTGTGAGCATACCTACTTTTGTCTCCTTCACTTGGGTTGTACCCACATGAGTTATTGCCAATTTATCCCATATTTTCTTGGCATTATCACACCCGGAGACTCTATTGTATTCATTAGGACCTAAAGCACAAAATAATGTGTGCATAGCTTTAGCATTTAGCTGTGCACATTTAATGTCATTAGAATCCCATTCATCTTCTTCTTTGGGGATATCTCTTCCCTCTATTCTCTTTGTAGGGATTTGAGGTCCCTTAACTATTATTCTCCACACTTCATAATCATTTGCTTGAATGAATAACATCATCCTAGTCCTCCAATACGAATAATGTTCACCATTGAACATGGGAGGTCTAACCGTAGAGTGCCCCTCTCCTACCAAACTAGTTGCTACATTGTTAAGAGCCATTTGATCGTTTCTAACTCTTAGGAAGTTGTTCCTATGTGATTAAAGAGTCTTAGCTCTGATACCAATTGTTGGCTCTACCGAGAGGGGGGGTGAATCGTTTTTCTAACAATTACGACAAATTTTAATTTAATCCTACTTCAATCAGAAAATAGAATTGAGCAATAATGAAATTAAACAATTTAAATGCAAGATAGGGAAAGAGAAACAAACACAGTCACTTATAGAGGTTCGGCCAAACTCTTGCCTACGTCCTCTCTCCTTGACCTTCTTGTCAAGTACTTTCTTTCTCTCTCTCAATAGAGCTTACAATGTTCCTTTTGCAGGTGAAGGAATAACCTCTCTACCCTTAGCAATACAGAAATGTATTCACCCTTTTACAATGTCTCTTACTGAGGAACAATCCTCTTTTCTTTTTGGGTATGGATGAATACAGAATAAGGCTTTACAATGGGTAGTACTAACAAAGCTTGTTGCACTTAAGCTTGTACAATGAATTTCAATTAATGAGCAATAGGGACACAAAGAATGAATGAATTAAAGCTTGAGAATGTTTGGAATGTTCAGCAATAGTGTCTATCTTCTCTTTGTCTTCAATGCTTGGTTAAATACTGAAGGATTGGTAGTTGGAGCATTAAATGCTATTCTTCCCGTTGTGTTTTGTAGAAACTAGCCGTTGGGTACCTCCAGTAGAGTGCTAGATCGATCTGCCTTCTTGGCCAGATCGATCTCTTAGTTATAAATCCTGCAAGATTGAAGCACAAATACACAAGGAGATCGATCTCATAGGTTAGCAGATCGATCTGTTAGTTTAAAAATAAAGAGGCAGATCGATCTGTCGAATAGCCAGATCGATCTCTTAATCTCTCTGTTTGAGGCAAGATCGATCTCCAGATCGATCTGCCATGCACTCTCGCAGAGAGGAGATCGATCTCTCAACAACACAGATCGATCTCTTTAGCTCTCTGACTTTGAGGAGATCGATCTCTTCCTTACCAGATCGATCTCATAAGTTCTCTGTTTGAATGTGGATCGATCTCTCAGATCGATCTATAGTCTTAAGCTCTTAAGGGAGATCGATCTCTTCCTAGACCAGATCGATCTCTCAACTCTAGCTTTAGCCAGATCGATCTCTTAACCCTTGCAGATCGATCTCATTCTACCTAAGTCCCTTTGTAAAGGTTTAAGGCTTGCCAGATCGATCTCTTCCATTATGAGATCGATCTCTCATCAAGTAAAAACCCAAGAGATCGATCTCTCATACCCCAGATCGATCTCTCATCAGCAGAACTCTAAGTTCTGGTACTAATAACCTCTAAACATGTTTGTATATCATCTTAACATTATTGAATTAACTTGTTTTGTCATTTCAAAATACATTAACTCAACAAGAATAAATAGATGGGCTAATGTTTTAAGGTTGATGTGAATTAAGCACACTTTATAGTGCTGATTTTGATATTTTGTAAACCATTCCTTTTTAAAGAGCCATCTATAATATTATGTGAGAATGAATCGTGCTGGAGTACAGCTCGCACTGGATTTCATATATTTTCTACATACATTAGTGCTGGATTTCGATTCGCACTAGATTTCCATGACATGCATGATAGAGTACTAGAGTTATTATTCGTACTCAGTTTTATATGATATATGCATGAGAGAGTGCTGTAACGATTAACTCGTACTCGAGTTTTTCATGAGATGCATGACAAAGTAATGGAGCGTTGCTCGTACTCGATTCTTCATGATTTATACATGACATAGTACTGGAGCTATTGCTCATACTTGATTTGATGATATTATGCATAGCATGGTACTGCAGCTATTGCTCGTACTTGATTTAATACATGAACTATGCATTGACCTAGTTGCTGGAGGTTTACTTGCACTAAAGTTGAGTTTGTGATGTGAAACAGTGTTTGAGCGGAGTGTCGACTATGAGTCACACTCAAAAGCGCGCACTGTATGTGATATATAATACATGTTACAAACCCATGCCCGAATCCTTGTGTGACTGAGTGTCACATTATGTGAGAGGATATCCGCATGAGGGTATTAGAGATGTGGTATGATATTCCATGGTTTGAGGGCTTAGACCGATGGCAGGCACCCCGACTATGATGTAGGGTCCAAGGGAGTACGTTGTACCGTGCGAGTGGCATGGAGTACCTTGTCGTACCGTACACTTAGCATGGGAGTACACTGTACCGTGTGTTGTTGTGGAGCTGAGGAGGATATAGCTAATGGTTGTGATGGACTGACCCCCCTCCTGTTGCAGCAGTGATGCCCCGCACACCGAGTACTGTGTTGCTTGGGATCACATGTCGGATATGATCGTAGTCTAGGATACTATTTACATTTCACCACAGAGTCTCACATGATATATCACATTGATTGACTGATTTAAAGTGTGGACAGACCTGAGGGATGGGTCAGACTCCGATTTTGTTATGTGAATTATTTAATGCCATATTTATTGTGATTTAAATATATGGCATGATTTACACAAAGGTATGATTTATATAAAGATGCATTGTTTTGCACTACATGCCTACATTTGAGAAAGAAAGCATGATTTCTGTACATGAGATTTAATCTGTACATGTATACATATATATATATATATTTAAAGACATGCTTTTAAAGTGAGTTAAGGAAATAATGTTTTCAAGGCATAGCATTATTTTAAGTAGATAGTGTAGATATCTACTTGCTTGCCTGATTTCCTTATTGAGCGCGTTGTATGCTCACCCCCTTTCTTTACATCTCTCTACAGAGCATCAGCAGTAGAGTGAGAGCTATTGAGGGATAGTGTTACTGAGTCCTCTGCTAGTTCCTATCGACCGCCAAGTATACATATTTTGCACGGTTATGTATCTAAACATAGAAACAGCATAGTGATGTATACGATATATATATAGGGAATGTATTTTGTGTTAGATTTTATATAATCTCACATGTATTATAAAAGCAGTTACAGTTAGTAACAGTATATTGACATGTATGTATGATAATGGATAATGTGGTAAGCAAGGATTCTGACATCAAATCACAGCCGAACCATTGAAGAGAGGAAAGGTAAGTTAAAAATGCAAAAAATTTGTAGTGATTTTGGTTAAAGTCATGGATTGAGAACGGGTCCTGACAAGGACTCATTAGTTAAACCAAAAATAATATCACCAGCATAATTTTGGATTGTTAATAAATCACTACCTTTGGTTTTAATGAACAAAGTTGTATCACTTTTCCTTCTTGAAAAGCCTTTCTCAATCAAGAATTTGGAAAGCCTTTAATATCAAGCTCTATGAGCATCTTTAAAACTATATAATGCTTTTGAGAGTTTATAAACACGATTTGGAAATTTTGGATTTTCGGGAGGTTGTTATACATATAGCTCCTCATTAATGTAGCCATTCAAGAAAGCACTTTTGACATCCATTTGATAAAGTTTAAAATTCTTAAAATAAGCAAAGGCGAGCAATACCCTAATAGCTTATAATCTAGCTACCGGAGCATATGTTTCATCATAATCTATTCCTTCTTTTTGCATATAACCTTATGCTACTAACCTACCTATGTTCCTCTCAATGACATTATTTTCATCCATTTTATTTTTACTTCTCTTATATTGATTTTATTCCTTTTGTATGGGCATAATCTAATTTTCATCTTCTAAAGCCTCTTTATGTTTTTTGGCTCGAGTTGTGATACAAAAGCTACATATTGGAAAACATTTCCAAGTGAAATCCTAGTTCTTAGTATAAGAGTTGGATCACCAACAATTTCACCACCTTTAACATATTTAAGATCTCTTGGATATCTGGATTCCCTCTCTCAATGTTCTCTTGATAAATAGATTGTTCTTTTCCATTCAAATCAATATCCCTTAATTTTTCATTTACTGTATTACCTTGCGATGGTTCAACTATAACTTCAACAAATATTTCAAAATCATCATCAAGACCATTCTTCCTAGAGGAGGAGTTAGATTCATCAAAAATCATATGGATTAACTTTTCAACAAAAAATGTTCCTTTGTAAAGAACTCTATAAGCTTTTGAATTTAAAGAATAACTTAAGAAAATGCGTTCATCACTTTTTGCATGAAACTTTCCTAAATTTCTTTTCCATTTTTTTAAACAAAGTATTTACATCCAAAAAGGTGAGAATGGCTAATTGATTTCTTTCCTTTGTAAAGCTCATATAGAGTTTTCTTAAAAAATTTGGCCTAACCATTGTTCTATTTATGACGCAACATGAAGTATTAATGGCCTTGGCCTAAAAATATTTTGGCAAATTGTTTTCACAAAGCATGGTTCTAGCTATTTCCTCTAAAGTTCTATTTCTCCTTTCAACTATCCCATTTTGTTGAAGTGTTCTAGGAGCGGAAAAATTATGACTACTTCCATGATTTTTGCAATAATCATCAAACCCAAGATTTTTAAATTCTTTTTTATGATCACTCCTAACGCTAATAATAGAATAACCTTTTTCATTTTGAGCAATTACAAAACTTGTGATGAATTTTGTTTTAGCTTCATTTTTAGCAGTCAATACTAAAACCTAGGTGAATCTTGTGAAATTATCAAATACAGCAAAACCATAAGGCTTTCCTCCTAAACTTATGGTTTTTATGCGACCAAAAGGATCTTAGCGAAGTAGTTTGAGAGGCCTAGAAGTTTATACACACTTAGATTTAAAAGACTCTCTTGTGTTTTCTACTTACACATGCTTGATCATTTTCAAATTGTAGTAAGTAGCTCTTTAAAATTGTGATGATTAACACTTATTGGGCTTGATACGAGGCCCATGAACTCTTATTGGGCCAAAATCACATTGACTTAGCCCATTTAGCCTATTGACCATGGCATGTGGTTGAGAGCCATGCATGTCGCCCATGTTGTTGGTCATGCCACTATCATGCCAACCTTATCCAATTCACTAGCCATTCACTTAGGCATTTCATCAAACACTACCTATGCATGCCTTAAGCCTTTAGTTTATGTTCATTTAGCCATTTTATCAAACACCTTATATACCATCTTCAATTCATCAACCAATTGATCAAATTGATTAAAACTAATCATGCCATAATCATGTACACATGCATACCAACCTGTACATGTCTTAAAATCATATAGGTATTCATCAAAACAAAAATACCCATTTTCAGCCAACATAGGATCATAGTGATTTTGTGTGTTTTGATCTATAAATCATATACCAATCAACTTAGAATAATCCATATATTAACATACTAGAAGTTGGAAGCTTGAAAGCTCACCTAGCTTGTTATTATCTTTTTGGTCGAAACTTTGAAGAAATTTCTCTCTCTCAATATAGCTCCTTGATAGCGAATTCCAAGGTATGTTAATCCTCTCTCAATTTGGAACAACTTTCATGAAGGTTACTTTTTCCAAATATGCCTTGAAGCTAAAGATTCCTAGTGTGAGAAAGCTTGAACTTATGTGTTTTAATGGTTTTCCTCTTGTTGCCGAGAGCTTAAGAAGAAGATGACTAAGTGTTGGCTAATTTTTTGGCTTACGAATTAAACCTGTTTGGTCTTAAAATTCAGCCCACCAATTTGGCTTGGACAACTTGGGCTTAAGTTTTGAGCCTTAACCATTTAATTAATGGGTTTATCTTTGGGCTTCCAAATTGGGCTTCGGTTTGGGCTTTTTGGGCTGAAACTCTTTCTACCAATTGGGCCTTCAATTAGCTTAATATTGGACCCACTAAATGGCCCAACAATTTGACCCAATAGGCCTATAAAATTTGGCCCACACTTGTTGCACCTTAATGGGCTTTAAATTTCCATCGTTGGCCCCTTGAGTTTTACCCATTTAATTCAATCTGGATTTCGATTAAGTAATTTCCCATACTAAAGGAGATGAAGATTGAGTGTCTTAACCAAAAATAATTCTCCCCCACTTTTTAACCTTACTTGGGTTAAAATTTAACCATAGTTAGTTCTTTATGGTCAAAGTCAACATTTCTTAACTAGCCTTGACTTTTCTTGACCATTGACCACGTTTGAGTTTTTCTCAAAAATCCAAAAGTGTCATTTTCCATGGTTTAGACTCTCATCTCTACATTTTGGCTACTTCCAGGAGGTGAATGTGTCAAAAACACCTCAAACAGACTATTTCGAACTCGTTTAGCCCCTTTTTGGCCATTCCTCTACTTCAATGCGTTCGGGACCAAATCAAACCGGCTTTCCCCCATGAACCCTCTATATTTTAACATTTTAGGTTCTTATCTTCAGTCAGAATGATTTAAATCCATTCGATTTAGCATGTGGATCTTATAGTCCTTATTTGGCCTTGACTTGTATGAAATTTACTTACTTCGTTTGTATTTTAATTCTAGTAAGTACACTTCTTATGATTCAACTTACATAATAAAAAGTTTACACATAGGAATCATAAGGTACATAGTAAAATATGGGTCTTACATAATCTGCTCATATCCTTTGTGAATTCAGTCAAAGGATAAGCAGAATGTATGCTTTAGAAGTGTTTTTGTTGGTGTAAGATCATGGCCATTTGATACGATTTAGTCAACTCATGACTTCAATTTTCCCTCATGAGGCAACAAATAATCAATCCTTAAAGCTTCTTTAAAAGCTGTATAACTTATCTTAGCCGAATTCTCAATCTTAAAATGGAGTATTGGCACAATATAGCTCATAGAATCATGCCTTTTGGCGTGGACGCACATTTGTGGTGGCTGTAGAGCTAAATCACAACTTTTAGTTTAGCTAGTTGAAGTTTCTAATAGCCTATAATGGAATTTGTTCCTTATTCAGTACTTCAAAAACTTATCATTTAGAGTCATAACCATCTATTTTTAGGCTTTGGTTGTTGATTTTCAATTTCAAGTGTTAAACTATTGAATATCAAAGTCCAAATTTCCAACAAACTGAATGAGTTCTATTAAGTATCATAAGTCGTGAGTCTTTCCAACATACTAAAGAATTCCCTTAAGTCATAGGCAAACTTCACTTGGCTATTATAAAACTCTTAATGGTTTTCATCCATAACCTACCCCCAACGACTACTTATAAAAGGATAATTGTAAGCTTTCTCTTTTAAAGCGACTACTCATTACCGAGTTATTGTTGTAACAAATATTGCTCAGAAAGATAGATGGTAAACACATCATTAACTATTTTTCTAACTTCCCATGGATGCAGATTTAAACAGACTTTGTTGGGTGATAAGGTCTTGTTCCACAAGTAAGATGCCTTGAACCAACTCCTCAAAACGCAATGCAATCTTTAGCTCGACTATGAACAAGATCTATTTACTCTATTAAGAGTCCATTTACCATCTGATCTTATCAACTTTGCTCATTTAACCCCAGCTTCATGGTAGTGTTAAAGGTTTACCTTACTATTGCTCTATCTTCCTTTACTTCTACAATGTCGTTAGGAGTTAGGAACTTAATCTTTAAACGTAGGGAAAACCAAATCATTCTTAAGGTATTTTGACTTAAATGATCAAGTATGTCGTTACATGCTGATGGGACTGTTGACTCAAACCGGGAGGGGGTGAATCAAATTATCACTAATTTCACTAACATAAAATGTTTTTCTACCAATTAAACCCAATACATGCAATTTATACGAAATTGAAGTGCTTCAAAGTAAATGAGTATGGGAAGAGAGAAACCAAACACTAGATTTGTAGAAATTCGGCTTAACACCAGCCTACATCTTCTCTTCTTGAGCCTCACATCTAGGTTGGCAATTCCAATAATCTAAGTGAATCTTACATAACACTTTGAAAGTAAGTGAGACCTCTTACACTTTCTTTCTCCAAAGCTTAGGTAGGAACCTCTCAAACCCACTTAATAGTGGCTACCCAACTCTCCTAATTGAATCAACACAAGGGTTACACTCCCCTTGATTACAAATATTGAGATTTAGAAATAATTTGAGTAAACAATGATAGCCTCATATGGCAAAGGTTTACACAATGAAGTTTAGAATTGATTTGAACGAGAGAATATAAGGAATATAAACTCAAGAATGCTTTTTAATGATAGAATATGATTGTAAAGTGTTTCTCTTAAATCCCAAAGTCTTCAATGCTTGTATTTATAGTCCCATTAGTGTTGAAAGCATTTGGTGGAGCATTAAATACTTTAATCTCGTTGTTAGTCACAATAAAGTAGCCGTTGGAGATAAGTTTTGACGTAGGGGATCAGTGCCTAAGCCAAAGGGATCGATGCTTACTCTCAAAATGTGACGCCCTAGAAGTGCACAAAACATGGCAAATTTAAAACTTATTTTCCTCAATACACAATTCTATGTGCATTCCTGTACAGTGTCATGCATCATCATATATATATATATTATAATTTTCACCTCAGGATCTCATCATCTAATATTTATAGATCATACCATATACATTCCTTAATTCAAAGTTAATTAATCCTAATACATCCCACACATCATTGTTTATCAAGTGTTTGTAATTACAACTTTAGTCTGGGTACATAAAATGTTAAAGCATACCTCAAAATACAATATACAGCTTGGAGCTCAAGTCCTCTAGTAGCCACTACTTCGTACATCCTAGGAAACTCATTTCACTTGAAGAAATCTGGGGGATATAAAAATAAGGTGAGCTTCTAAATCGCTCAGTAAGGGGGTAAGGGACTCATTAATAAAAACATCAATTACACAGCACAATCATTTTGTTTTGTAGGTGGAACTCAATAAGCTCAATGGAAAATGTAGCATGAAATCATTAAAACATCATTATTATCTCATTTCTCTAAGATCATGTAGAAACATGAGAGTAAACGACTCATTACAAAAATCATAGTTATAAGCATGTGGAAATCAGGATGCGATAATGGCTTTTCTCGTAAAAACGCGATAGAAATCACCTTAGTAGTAATGCACAGGGTAAACCCACAAAACCCAATCTCATGTATATAAGAAGATGGAGAATAGGCAATTAAAACTCAGATAAAAACATCCGTCATGGCATATCAAAATAATCTCATCTGGGTGCGCATCCCATGCATCCTCAAAAGAGGGAACGTCGACAATATGGTCGTGTACATGGTATATTGGTCTTACGTGTTACCAGAACAAGGCCTGGACCTACATGCTACCAGGGCAAGGCCTCTCCTCATGTATACTATCGGTCTTACATGCTACCAAAGCAAGGCCCGAACTTACATGCTACCAAAGCAAGGCCACCTAGTGCTACCAGAATGGGGGTCATCTCACGTTACCAGAGCGGAGGCATCTCTTGCTACCAAAGCGGATAAATATCAGACTTACATGCTACCAGAGCAAGGCCCCGACTTACATGCTACCAAAGTAAGGCCCGATGTGCTATCACATGACATGCCTAAGTCTTAATAACAACCATTATCATAAAAAATTGTTTTGCCTATAAGTAGAGCTCATAATGGTTTCTCTCTTAAAACTCATCTAAAAAGCTTTTTGTGCTCATTACAAAACATGTAAAATTTGAGCTCAAACTGCCAAAACCATGCACACATTTCCCAAATCTTAGTACGCCTTAACGTAGAGCTCAAATCCCTTTTCACTTTTAAATTAAACAGTTTGTAAAACAATTCACACTTCATTTACAACTCATAAGAATTGGGCCCTAACCTGCTATAAAATCGTGTGCAATAAATCAATCATAACTCGTAAAAACATGCTTGTTTTTCAAAAACATTTCATGCTACAAATATCATCACAAATCACATACACAAATGAGTTTAAGTTTTCCCTTACCTCGTTGCACCTCGTATAGTGTAATCTTTTCCCCCGAACGATGGACTAGCCCCGCATTCCTCTTTGGAACTCACGGGCTATCCCAACGATGTAAAAACATCATCAACACGTCATCATATTATCTCAAATCTCAACATCGAGCATAATTGCTCACATTTTCAGGATTTCTCAATACCTCAATAATTCTAACAGCCCTAACCAATTTCAGACAATTAATCACAACATCTACAGCCACATTAGTAAAAAACTACTTCAAAATCAAAGATTAAATCTTAAAAATTTACCTAAAACTTATGGAGTGCTCAATTCATGCCTCAGCTCAAATCGTCCTTCAATTTCCAAGTATGTTGTTCCCCTTATGATGAGGAACAACTTTCCCTCTTGCCACTACCTCAGATTCAAACAAAAATGGGCATTTTAGAGGAGAGAGAAAGTTAGGGATTCGATCAAAAATAGGGGTTTTCAATTTTTTGGAGAGAGAGAAGATGAATTCCAGTAAAAACATAAGTGTCTTTATATAGGCAGAGGGTAGAAGATCAATCTGCTCCTGTAGGAGATCAATCTACCTTTGAATTGGGAATGTTTTAGGCGATTTTTATGGCTACCAGATCGATCTATCGTGGGGGCAAGATCGATCTCATAATCTTGAGGTGATTGATCTGATTTTTACAGAAACATTTGGAGATCGATCTGTTCTTGTAGAAGATCGATCCCTTTACGGCAGAATCACAAGGAGATCAATCTGCTTTCATTGGAGATCGATTTTTTCGTTTAAATTTTTCATTCCTTGTCACTTTGGCCTACCATATCGATCCCTTCATCTCTAAGATCGATCTGGCCTCATAGTTTCACACTATGGTTGTACACTTAGCATAAAATCTCCATATATAATTGCCATAGTTTGCCCCATTGATTATTTCTCATTCAGTACTCATTCATCACTTAGAAATTTCATTCCTTACCATCTCAATTTATGAGTACATCATATTTAGCTCAATCAATTACACTTCATGTTCACATTACATAATTAGATGTATATAGAATTCTCAGGTCTCACATCCTCCCCACCTTAAAAGAATTTGGTCCTCCAAATTCAACTTGACCCGTCAAATAAATGGGGGTACTTCTCCTTCGTGAGGCTTTCCAATTCCCAAGTTGCCTATTCCATTGAGTGATGCTTCCATAAAAGTTTCACTAATAGGATGCTTTTAGTCTGCAGTACCTTCTCTTTCATATTGAGGATTTGGACGGGTTCTTTAGTGTAGCTCATGTCTTCTTGTATGTTCATCTCTTCATACTCTATGACATGAGAAGGGTCCTAGTGATAATTCCTCATCGTAGATACATGGAAGACGTTATGTATTTCAGACATCTGTGGGGGTAACGCCAACCTGTAGGCTACCTCTCTAACTCTCTAAAGAATCTCGAATGGCCCAATGTACTGAGGACTCAATTTCCCTTTCTTTCTAAATCTCATGATACCATTACTCTGTGATATCTTCAAAAATACTACATCACCAACATTAAACTCGAGTAGCCGTCTGCACATATTCGCGTAGCTTTTCTCTCTACTCTGTGCAGCCCATAATCTCTCACATATAAGTTTCACACTCTATACAGCCTATTCAACAAGCTCGAGAGCATTTATTTTTTTGTCACCCACTTCTTCCCACGCTACAAGGGATCTACACCTCCTACCATATAGAGCCTCAAAATGTGTCATTCCAATACTCGCATGATAGCTATTCTTGTACGCAAACTCTGCTAGGGGCAAGTGATCATCCCATGATCCCTTAAAATCCATCATACACGCCCTCAACATATATTCTAGGGTCTTAATAATCCTCTCTGACTGACCATCTCTCTGAGGATGATAGGCGGTACTAAAACTCAATCGAGATCCTATGGACTCTTGAAAATGGGTCTAAAATCTGAAGGTAAATCAAGAATCTTTGTCAGAAGTAATACTCACCAGAGCCCCATGTAATCTAGCTATCTCGTTGACATATAACTCCGCTAAGGCATCCACACTATCTGTGCTCTTGATAGGAAGGAAGTGAGCACCCTTTGTCAGTCAATCCACTATGACCCATATAGCATCACGACCCCTTTGGGTCCTCGGTAAACCCATAATAAAGTCCATGGTGACATCCTCTTGTTTCCATGTAGGCACAGGTAAAGACTGCAATAATCCTCTGGGCTTCTGATGCTCAGCTTTCACTTGCTGGCACACTAAACATCTGGCCACATAATCTGCCACATCTCGCTTTATGCCACTCCACCAATATGCATTCCTCAAATCTCGGTACATCTTAGTGCTCCCTGGGTGCACGGTGTATCACGACCAGTTGGATTCTCTCAGTATCTGTCTCTTCATGGTATCATCATCTGGTATACAAATTCGTCCTCTGAATCTCAATAATCCATCCTCACTGACTATGAGATTCGACTGCAAAGTTTGCTCGACTTGACTAACTTTAACTATTAACCTTTGATCATTTCGTTTCCCAGTTCTAATCTAATCCATGATCCTGGGCTCTATTCATAGGCTAGCTAAAAATCTGATCTCTACCTCTTTAACTCTGATATGGAGTTCGGTGAACTGCTCTAATAAATCCCATTCCCTGACCATCATAGCAGATATCATACTTTTCCTGCTCAGGGTATCAGCAACTACGTTCGCCTTCCTCGGATGGTACAGAATCTCGTAGTCATAATCCTTAAGGAGTTTCATCCATCTCCTTTGTCTCATATTTAACTCTTTCTTATCAAACAGATACCTCAAACTCTTGTGGTCAGTGAAGATCTGGAATCTTTCCCAATAAAAGTAGTGCTGCCAGATCTTCAAGGTAAATACCATAGCGGCTAACTCCAAATCATGCATGGGGTAATTTTGCTCATGATTTTTCAATTGTTGGGATTCATAGGCGACCACTCTCCCATGTTGCATGAGCACACACCCCAATCCTTGATGGGAAGCATCACTATACACTGAAAATCCTCTTGATCCCTCAGGGATAGTCAACACAGGTGCCGCTATTAATCTCCTCTTTAATTACTAAAAATTGAGCTCACATTGATCAGTCTATATGAACGGAGTCTCCTTGCGCGTGAGCTTGGTCAAAGGAGCGACAATCCTAGAAAATCCCTCTACAAATCTTCTATAATACCTTGCCAAACCAAGGAAACTTCGTACCTCTATAACTGTCCTCGGTCTTTCTCAATTAAGCACAGCCTCCACTTTAATTGGATCAACTGATACTTCCTCTGCTGAAACTATATGACCAAGAAAAGCTATCCGATCCAGCCAAAACTCACATTTACCAAGCTTTCCATATAATCGCTTATCTCGAAGTATCTGAAGTACTAACCACAATTGCTGCGCGTGCTCCTCATAAGATCGAGAGTACACCAAGATATCATCAATAAAGACTATCATAAACTTATCTAGATAGTCTATGAACACTTCATTCATTAACCTCATAAAGACTGCAAGGGCGTTCGTCAATCTAAAGGGCATTACTAGAAATTCATAATGGCCATACCTTGTCGTGAAGGCCATCTTCGAAATATTTTCCTCCTTAATCCTCAATTGGTGATTGCCCGATCTTAATTCAATCTTAGAGAAGACTGAGGCCCCTCTCAGCCAATCAAGCAGATCATCAATCCTTGGCAATGGTATTTATTCTTCACCGTGGCTTTATTCAATAGTCGGTAGCCTATGCATAATCTGAGACTACCGTCCTTCTTCCTTATAGATAACACTGGTGCTCCCCACGGTGAGACACTGGGTCTAATAAATCCCTGATTCAATAACACCTATAGTTGTTTCTTCAATTCCTCTAGTTCCACTAACGCCATCCTATACGGAGGTCTAGAGATAGGCTGAGTATCTAGTACCAAATCAATAGTAAACTCCAACTCTCTCAGGGGATAAACCGAGCAACTCATCTGGGAAAGCATCCAAAAATTCACACACCATGGGTACATCCTTAATCCTCGGATGTTCCTGGTTATCATTTGAGATGAGTGCTTCATAACCTTCACATTAATTATTAAATTTAGTACCCTCAAAAGGTAACATCATAATTTTCAAATTGCTTACAAAAATTCCACAAATTTATTTCCTCAATATTTCAAATGTACACCGTAAGGTTCAGGTAGGGAGAAAGTTATAATCTTAGTATAGCAGTCTAAACTCACTCGATTAGTTACCAGCCAATCCATTCCCAAAATCACATCGAACCCATGTATATTTAACATCATTAGATCTACTAGCATTACTCTATCTCCCACCTTTATTTCACATCCTCTACATATCATATCCGTTCTCTGGGACTCAAGCATAGGGGTATTTACATGTAAGATATACTCTAGAGGTTCAAACTTCAAATTTAACTTACATGCAAAATGCTCAGAAATAAAAGAATGCGTAGACCCAGGGTTAATCAGCACATGAGCCTTATGATTATAGACAGAGAATGTACCTTTTTATAGTTTTTCTACAAGTGTCTACTATTTTCTTATCCAAAGCGAACACAAGTCCCATTGTGACTGGCTTCTTTCCTTTATCTGCAGCAGTGGCCCGTCTTGAGGGATTCACTCTTTGAGGCTACTGTCTGGTAGGCTCCAAAGCATGTGGTCTCTGAGGTTGAGGATAGTCTTTTACTTTATGACCCATGTCTCCACATCTAAAACATCCACAGATCAGCCCAGTATAACTTCCCTCATACGATCAGCCATAGTCTTTACAAACCCTTATCTCAGGTCTGACATCTCGAGAGGTTTCCCTAATGATAGGATAAGCTCTGGGTTTCTCCAATCTGCCCTTTTGTACCTCAATCCTTCCTCCTTTGAAGGAACCTCTCTAAATATCTGTCTGGGAAATCGCTGGCCTCTTGCCCTTATCTCTAGTCACTGCTCTGAACTCATTCTGGGATTGTATAATTTTAATTCCCCTCTCAATCTCTTGTACTCATCTCAGAGCTTCTCCAAACTCAGTAATACACAGCCCTATCAATCGATCTCTGATGATGGGCTTTAGCCCATATACAAATCTCTCGGTGCAGAGCTCTTCATCTTTAAAGGTCTTTGGAACATATCTCAATAGAGTGGTAAATCAGCTCTCGTAATCATCCACAGACATATCGCCCTGTACCAGACTCGAAAACTCAGCCTGTATCCTTCTCTAGGCAGCTAGTGGTACATGTTAGGCTCTAAAGGCCGTCTGAAACTCTTCCCAACGAATCACATCCTGGCGGGACATCAAAATACTCTGAGTAGTACCCCCACCAATCTCGAGCTCTCCCTTTCAACATATAAGTACCCAAACTAACCCTCTTAGCATCAGTGTATCCTAAATAGTCAAATATGACTATCAACTCAGTCAGTCACTCCTCAGCATCTATGAGATCCTTTCTCCTATTGAATGCGGGTAGATTCATTTTTAAAACGTCCCTTAGTTAGATCATACTCCAGTCATCGGGCTGAGTGGCGGGAAGCATCAGGTCCATCTGCACTGGGGGCTCGAGAGGTCCTTGTGGTGGTGTAGGAGTAGTACCCGAAGCATTAACTCCAAAATGTTGTGCGAATAGTGCTGCCATCTATTTAAAACCATGCTGCACATCTTGCTCAACCCGATTAATTATAGAGTTAAGACTCTCTGATTGTGGGGTAGGTGGCGGAGGTGGCTTTGCCTGCCTCCTCGAATGACCTCGTTGTCCACTAATTTTTAATCTCAATTCGTTCCTGCACGTACATAATAGACTTGATCAAAATTTCAATCCTCAATTTTAGTTCATGATAGGCTTATACAGACACTTGGGATGTATCCTATTCCACTTAACTGACACTAGCAGTACAAAACCCCCTAGGCTTTGATACCAAATAAACTTTGTGATGTCCCGAAAGCGCGAAAAATAGGGCAAATTTAAAACTTATTTTCCTCAATACACAATTCTAGGTGCATTCCTGTGTAGTATCATGCATCATCATATATATATATTATATATAATTTTCACCTTAGGATCTCACCATCTAATATTTATAGATCATACCATATACATTCCTCAATTCAAAGTTAATTAATCCTAATACGTCCCAAACATCATTGTTTATCAAGTGTCTGAAATTACAATTTTAGTTTGGGTACATGAAATGTTAAAGTATACCTCAAAATACAGTATACAGCTTGGAGCTCAAGTCCTCCACTAGCCACTACTCCGTACATCGCAGGAAACTCACTTCACTTGAAGAAATCTGGGGGATATAAAAATAGGGTGTGCTTCTAAATCGCTCAGTAAGGGGGTAAGGGACTCATTAATAAAAACATCAATTACACAGCACAATCATTTTGTTTTGTAGGTGAAACTCAATAAGCTCAATAGAAAGCGTAGCATGAATCATTAAAACATCATTATTATCTCTTTTCTCTAAGATCATGTAGAAACATGAGAGTAAATGGCACATTACAAAAACCATAGTTACAAGCATGTGGAAATTAGGATGCGATAATGGCTTTTCTCATAAAAACGTGATAGAAATCACCTTAGTAGTAATGCATGAGGAAAAGCCACAAAACACAATCTCATGTATATAAAAAGATGGAGACTAGGCAATTAAAACTCAGATAAAAACATCCATCTGGCACATCAAAATAATCTCATCTGGGTACATATCCCAGGCATCCTCAAAAGAGGGAACGTCGACAATATTGTTGTGTACATGGTATATTGGTCTTATTTTTACCAGAACAAGGCTCGGACTAACATGCTACCAGAGCAAGGCCTCTGCTCATGCACATTATCAGTCTTACATGCTACCAAAGCAAGGTCCGGACTTACATGCTACAAAAGCAAGGCCACCCAACGCTACCAGAGCGGGGGTCATCTTACTTTACCAGAACGGAGGCATCTCTCGCTACCAAAGCGGAGGAATATTGGACTTACATGCTACCAGAGCAAGGCCCAAACTTACATGATACCAAAGCAAGGCCCGATCTGCTATCACATTACACGCCTAAGTCTCAATAACAACCATTATCATAGAAAACTGTTTTGCCTTCACATAGAGCTCATAATGGTTTCTCTCTTAAAACTCATTTGAAAACCTTTTTGTACTTATTACAAAACATGTCAAAACTGAACTCAAACTGAAAAAACCATGCACACATTTCTCAAATCTTAGTATGCCTTAACGTAAAGCCCAAATCCCTTTCACTTTTAAACTAAACAGTTTGTAGAACAATTCCACACTTCTTTTACAACTCATAGAATTGGGCCCCAACCAGTTATAAAACCGTGTGAAATAAATCAATCATAACTCGTAAAAACATGTTTGTTTCTCAAAAACATTTCATGCTAAAAATATAATCACAAATCACATACACAAATGAGTTTAAGTTTTCCCTTACCTCGTTGCACCTCGTATAGTGAAATCGATTCCCCCGAACAACGGACTAGCCTCATATTCCTCTTTGAAACTCCCAAGCTACCCCAACGATGTAAAAACATCATCAACACATCATTACATTGTCTCAAATCTCAATATCGAGCATAATTGCTCACATTCTCATAATTTCTCAATACCTTAATAATTCTAACAACCCTACAATTTCAGCCAATTCATCACAACATCTACAGCCATAATCACAGAAATCTATTTCAAAATTAAAGATTGAAGCATAGAAATTTACCCAAAACTTGTGGAGTGCTCAATTCAGGCCTTAGCTCAAATCATCCTTCGATTTTCAAGTATGTTGTTCCCTTTACTATAAGGAACAACTTTCCTTCTTTCCACTACCTCTGATTTGAATGAAAATGGGCATTTTAGAGGAGAGAGAAAGCCAGGGATTCATTCAAAATGGAGGTTTTTAGATTTTTGGAGAGAGAGAAGATGAATTCCAATAAAAACACAGGGGTCCTTATATAGGCAGAGGGTAGGAGATCGATCTGCCTTTGAATAGAAAATGTTTTAGGTAATTTTTATGCCTACCAGATCGATCTGTTGTGGGGGCAAGATCGATCTCATAATCTTGAGGAGATCGATCTGCTCTTTGTAAGGAGATCGATATGATTTTTAAAGAAACATTTAGAGATCAATCTGCTCTTGTAGGAGATCAAATCCTTTAAGGCATAATCATAAGGAGATTGATCTGCTTTCATTGGAGATCGATTTGCTTGTTTAAATTTTTTGTTCCTTATCACTTTGGCCTACTAGATCGATCCCCTCTTCTTCAAGATCGATTTGGCCTCATAGTTTGAAACTATGGTTGTACACTTGGCATAAAATCTCCATATATAATTGCCATAGTTTGCCCCGTTGATTATTTCTCATTCAATACTCATTCATCACTTAGAAATTTCATATCTTACCATCTCAATTTATGAGTACATATATTTAGCTCAATCAATTACACTTCATGTTCACATTACATAATTAGATGTATATAGAATTCTCAGGTCTCACACAAAACCTTGAGAAAATAGCAAGTTTACAAAGTGGGGATTAATACCTTTACTAAGGAGATCGATCCCTTTGTTCAGTGAGGCAGGGGAATGGCTATTGACTTTGTAGGAATGTGAGACCCCGTATATGTTTAACATTGTATATGTGTAGATGGAACTATAAAATGGATGATTTTGGACCAAATAAATAGAGAATTCATAGGTATGGTGATGTACTTGTAATGTGAAGTTACATAACTGGTATAAATATTTGTACTTCCATTTAGTTATGTAGTGTATACCTTTAGTTATACAAGGATTGCACCCAAGTTTTAATATTTATAAAGTATGAATAAAAGTCATTTTCAAGTCTCAAAGGTGGTTAGATGAGAAAATGACTATGGCAGCAAATAAAAGATGTATGTGTTTGAGTTTCTGTAGAAAACTGCAGCAAAATCTGGAAAATATGAATAACAAATCGATCTCACAAGATGAACGATCGATCTGGAAGAGCCAAAAATGCTCTTATTTGAGCGATGAAACAGAGCAGATCGATCTCTAATAGGGCCAGATCGATCTTTTAAATATTCTGTAATGAAGAGATCGATCTCATTAAGGTTCTGTAAATAGCAGATCGATCTCTTACAAGAGGTAAATCGATCTCCAAGAAGAAATTTACTTGCAAACAGAACGATCTCATCATGGAAGAAGATTGATCTGGTAGTGGTTGCTTTTGGTAAAAAAGGACTACCAAACCATGCAAAGATCGGTCTCCTCAAGGGCCAGATCAATCTCATGTCTCTGTAACTATAAAAATGGGCACAAGATTTGGACTGAAACTCAGATTTCCCTCCCACCAAACCGCACCTACCATTTTCTCTCAAAGACCCAAGTTTTGTCACTCTAAAAATCACCACATTCCAGCTAGTTTTGGAAGAAGCTCAAGAAGGGAAAGTTGTTTCTTGAAGCAAGGAGAACAACATACCCAAAATTCACACATTGGTGTGACCAAGAGAAAGCGTTTTGGGTAACGTAAGCTTCGTTAAGTAAAGGGGTAAGCTCTTCAACCTTCAAGATTTAAATATGGGTTTCTAGAAATTTATTGGGTTGAATGGTATGTGAAATGTTGGTAGGAATGGTGATTGTAGTGATAGATGAGTGATAATGAGAGGGGAAAATTCATGAAGAAAGCATGTGTAGAAAATGATGGAAGATGGAGAGAAGGTATAATAAGATAAGAAGCTTGAGAAGGGTAAATAGCTAAATAAGTGAAAAGTATCGGTCTAAAAGAAGGAAAAGAAAATAACCTAACGATTTACATGTATAGATTGAAACACATGGAACACAGTTAACCCGAATTGCGAACGGAGGAAACGAGACGAATGAAATATGAGCGCGATTTGAGGTAAGCGACTGTATGTTAGAGATAGAGGTATTTATGCGCATTTTATAGCGATTTTAATAGTTATGATACTAGAAGTAGTATACTTAGCTATTGAGCTACGAATTTGATACATGAGCATGAAATGTATATGGTATATGTGTTGTGAAAATGGGATGTGGTAAGGAAATAGCATGATATGCATGTTTTCGATGTTTTCTCAACTATGTATCAATTTTTTGAATTGAGAAATGATGATGAATAGGTTGGCTAGTTTTACATGTTTAGTATGGAACAACATGCTACGTGAATATACATGTTTTGAGTTTCTAAATGAGAAAAACAGCCACCTATCAGATTTGAGAAGTGAATCGGTGTTGGATCTCTAGCTCACACCTATTTTAATGATTTTGAATACGCTAGAGTTTCACTCGCGTACGTCTACATGTTTTAATAAACCATGCTAGAGCATAACTCGCACGTGGTTTTATAATTAAAATGTGTTGGAGTGTTAGCTTGCACATGTTTCTATGTGTTGATATGTCGTGCTGGAGTTCATCTCTCACGATGGATTTGAGAAAAGTGCTGGAGCATTGCTCGCACTAGTTTTTAGTAAGTTGAGACGATATGGCGCAAGAAGTTGTTGCTCGCACTGAGAGATACCGTGCTGGAACCATGCAATGACTGTGTCATGCTAATTTCTCGCCTAGTATATGAGACATGGTTCAAGATGAAAAGTCCATTAGAGTTGGTAGACGGACTGGGTCTACGATCATACGTTAAACTGTGTAGTTCTCTGTTGGTATACTATGTATCGTATTGGGTGAACGTGAGTATGAGTATATTGTAGATGACACATAGCGTACCTTGCACCGTGAGTATATGAGACGTGATAAGGGAAATGATGTTGATTGAGATGAGCTAGATGGTAGGACTGACCCATCCCCCTTCAGGCGAAGTGATGCCTTTTGCACACCTGATCATTGAGGCCTAGGATCACTGACTATGACCATATGTCATGAATATTAGTTTGTCGAGAATTCCATACCTATCTTAGATATAAGAGAAACTCAGAAACTCAAAAAAGAAATGATTTTAGAAAAGCAAAAAGATATTGTCATTTGAATGCTCGCGCTATGATAGCACTGTTCATGATATGTTTTAATTGGAAGTATTGCATATGGTTTTACATGAAAATGCCTATGAAAAAATAAATGTTTAAATGCATTTTCTAGTAATATTTCCATTTATATTGAAACATGGTTTTGTTTATGCATACATGGGCTATGTAGATAGTACAATATCTACCTGTTAGTATTCATTTCCTTACTCAGCTGTGGTTTGCTTATCCCACTATTTTCCCCTCCAGATACTGAGAAGTAGGACCGTGCGGTGGTCTCTAGAGTGTTTTTGTGTCGGATAGCTCCTACCATTTGCAAAGGTAAAAGAATTATATACACAAGAGCATTTTGTATCTATTATAATGTATCACACAGTTATGAATTGAAAATGTAAATAGTTGTATGGGGATGTTATGTAAAGATATTATATTATACAATTAATTTTGTATATCTATACACACGCCTGGGAGTGTGAATTAAGTTTTAAATATTTCTCCTGTAAATTTATGGAATTTAGTAATGCATCGTCTCACAGCCCAACCGTAAGTAGTGTATGTATGGATGAAGGGCACCCGGAAGCAGGGTGTGATAGGTTTGGTATCAGAGCTTGGTTTGTCTGATGTGAGACGATGTTAGGACGAAGAAAACATACATCCCCAAGTTACTGTACAATATTTAGATACAAATGTGTATACAGAGCTAGTAGTGAATTAAAATTTTGTTATAAATGCAAGAAGTTATCAGGCTTGTGAGATATGCTAGAGAGACACCGCAAGAGGAGAGAGAGCTCGAGAGCTCAAGAGCGGAATGACAGGAATGAGAGGCACAGTAGATCGTCCTATAGTCATGAGCCCTAGGAACATATAGAGGCTTTCGACCCTCAGATAGCCTGATTAGAGGAAGACATGCGCATGCTGATAACCATGATGGGTTAGATTATGGCTGGTACAGCGGGACAGGCTGTACCGATCCCCTATTAGCTACACCTGAACCTGAGGATCTTGCACATGCACAAACTGAACCGGTTAGGCCACGGGATCCCCATATTAGACCTGTACCTCCTCCAGTAGCCCCACAACAGTATTATGATGATAATTTAGGGTGTGGATATGACTGTGATATGGAGAGGTTGAGGCATTTTCTAGATTTTATGCCTCCTTCTTTCAGTGGAGTAAAGGATCCGACTATAGCTGAGGACTAGATAAGCCAGATAGAGAAATTATTCGACTTTTGTAGATGTTCGACTACGAAGAGAGTACCACTTGCAACCTTTATACTGAGAGGCAAAGCAGGGCACTGGTGGAAATCCATCAAGCCTATGTTAAGAGCTCAAGGTATAGCTATTACATGGGACATGTTTTTGGGTGCCTTCAGAGAGCAGTACGTCCTAGATACCGCTCGACGCAGGTTACAGATGGAATTTTCGAATCTGACTCAAGGGAATAGAACTGTTGATGGGTACAGGTCACGATTCACCTCATTGGGTCGGTATGACCAGACTCTATAAGGAGTAAAGCTATTAGGGTCCGTAGGTTTGTTGATGGATTGAGGCCTTCGATTCGAGCTAAGGTGGCCCCGTTTGATGTCGCTACATATAGAGAGGTTGTGCGACAGGCCCAATTGTGTGAGCAGGACTATAACCTATAAATTTCATAGTTCAGTTGGGGTAAGGACAAGGGTCCGAGGAAACTGAGAGATGGCAAGACTGCCAGATTTGGATAAAAAACTACGAGTAAGCATCAGAGAGAGGTAGATGAGTCAAAGAAGAAGGCTGTTAGACCTTTTGTACATCTGACTTAGACACCAGCCAAGGGTATAGTGATTGATGGACCCCAGCCGACCACTGATCAGTGTAAAGTATGTTATCGATATCATGGTGGTAGCCCTTGTCACTTTCAGGGTATACGATGCTTCAGATGTGAAAGGTTTGGGCACTATGCAAGAGATTGCCCAAAGGCAGTTGAGGTAGTCCCATTGAGGGGTAATGAGCTAAAGAAAGCTCTTACAGTTACACCTCCTGCAAGGAAGAAGCCACGACTGAAGAAAAAGGGAAGTAAGGTGTGGGTCAAGGCAGGGTGTATGCGATAAACCAGACATCAGTAGATACCTCTTCTGAGGTAATAAAAGGTACAATCTTGATTTTTAACTCGGAAGCTATAACTTTGTTTGATTCTGGTGCTACGCATTCTTTTATATCACCTGCATGTGCATCAAGGTTAACAGATTTTGTAGAACCCACATACTTAAATGGGACTTTGTTAATAAGTACCCCAATGAGAGTTAGTCAATTAAGTGAACAAGTGTATAAAGATTGTAAAGTGAGGGTAGGAGATAAGTGTACGACAACCAACTTTATCATGTTAAATATGTATGACATATATGTAATCTTGGGAATGGATTGGTTCGCTACTAATCATGCTATCTTAGACTGTCATTCTAAGTCCCTTACATGTTCTCTACCTGAAGAATGTGTTGTAAAATTTTAGAGAGATGTAATGAAATCTTGAATTTTGTGATAAGGAAAGTGACTTGTTATATATATGACATAAATGTTGTTTTGAAGGTTTTATTGCTTATGTGGTGGATTTGAACAAAACACATCCAGATATGGATCACATTCCAGTGGTTAGAGAATTCCCTGATGTCTTTCCAGACGACTTACCAGGATTGCCACTAGATAGAGAAATGGAATTTAGTATAGATTTAACACCTGAAACAGAGCCAATATCCATCTCACCATATAGGATGTCTCCAGTTGAGGTAGAGGAATTATGGAAGCAGTTGCAAGATATGCTAGATAAGGGGTTTGTAAGACCAAGCATCTCACCATGGGGAACCTTGATATTATTGGTAAAGAAGAGAGATGGGAGCCTTAGGTTGTGTATTGATTATCGGATGTTGAACAAGGCTACCATCAAGAATAAGTACCCCTTACCCGCATCGATGATCTATTGGATCGGATTTGAGGAGCACAGATCTTCTCCAAGATAGATCTGAGGTCTAGGTATCATCAATTGAAGATTCGAAAGGAAGATGTGCCCAAGATAGCTTTCCGTACCCGCTATGGTCATTACGAATTCCAGGTGATGCCTTTTGGGTTGACGAATGTGCTAGCAGCTTTTATGGCTCTAATGAAAGAAGCATTCAAGCCATACATGGACCAACTCATGATCGTTTTCATTGATGATATACTGGTGTATTCAAGGTCCAGGGAAGATCATGAGTCGTACTAAAGGATTGTACTGTAAACCCTCCGAGAGAGAAAGTTGTATGCCAAACTTGATAAATGTGACTTTTGGCTAGAGCAGATTTTTTTTCTGCGCCATGTTGTATCGAAGATTGGGGTGTCGAAGAATCCATCCAAGATTGAGGCTATTGTTTAGTGGGAATAACCTAGGACAGTCGCAGAGATCAGAAGCTTTCTGGGTTTAGCAAGATACTACAGGAGATTTATAGAGAGTTTCTCTAGATTGGCTGCTCCGTTTACTCGTTTTACGAGGAAAAATATGGAGTTTACATGGGATGAAGCGTGTGAGAGGAGTTTTCAGGAACTTAAATGTAGATTGACCACTGCGCCAGTTCTTATCATCACTAACAACTCAAGGAACTACTCTGTGTATACGGATGCTTCACATCAAGGGCTAGGCTACGTTTTGATATAGAATGGAAGGGTAGTAGCTTATAGATCTAAACTGTTGAAAGATCATTAGAAGAACTACCCCACTCACGATTTAAAGTTGGTGGTTATAGTATTTGCATTGAAGATATAGCGCAACTACTTGTATGATGAGAGATTTCAGATCTTTACAGATCACAAGAGTCTGAAGTATCCATTCTCACAGATGGAGCTAAATATGATACAGAGAAGGTGGTTAGAACTTCTTAAAGTCTATGATTGTGAGATTTTGTACCACCCAGGAAATGTGAATGTGGTTGCCGATGCATTGAGTAGGAAGAGTCTCGAGTTGGTATCATACATGATGATTAGGGAACACGAGTTGTTGGAACAATTCATGAACCTTAGTTTGGATATGGCCCTACCTGAGATTGGCAACTATGGGATTATTACTAGTTTGAGATTAAAATTGAAGTTGATTGAGAGAATCTGACAAGCTCAAAAAATTGATTAATGGTGTATTGGTGTGATTAGCCAAATTCAAAAAGGTGAAGGCACAGATTTTGTATTAAGTTCAGATGGAGTACTAAGGTTCGGAGATAGAATATGTGTTCCTAAGGATATCGAGCTGAGGAAGTTGATCTTATTAGAGGCTCACTCATTGAGATCTACAGTACACTCGGGGAGTAGTAAAATGAATCAAAATCTCTGAAAGGTATATTGGTGGTCAGGAATGAAGAGAGACATAGCTGAGTATGTTGCTAGATGTCTCATCTGTTAGCAGGTTAGGGTAGAGCATAAAAAACCTGGATAATTATTGCAACCTCTACCGATACCGACAAGGAAGTGGGAGCACGTCACCATGGATTTTATGATGGGGTTACCGAGAACCCGTAAGAACCATGATGCTATATGGGTTATAGTAGATCGGTTGACAAAATCGACACACTTTTTATCCATGAGATCTATAGATACCTTGAGTGCACTGGCGAACCTGTATGTTCGAGAAATAGTGAGATTGCATGGAGTCCTAGTGAGTGTTGTTTCTGATTGGGATGCCCGCTTCACTTCCTACTTTTGGGGACATTTTCAGGAAGCGATGGGGACCCAATTGAGCTTTAGCACCGCTTTTTATCCTCAGATAGGTGGTCAATCAGAGAGGACTATACAGACCTTTGAGGATATGTTGAGAGCGTGTGTGCTGGATTTTAGAGGCTCATGGGACGATCATTTGCCATTAATTGAGTTTGCCTATAATAACAGTTATCACTCAAGTATTGGTATGGCCCCTTATGAGGCACTATATGGTCGTAGATGTTGATCAGCTATAGGTTGGGAAGAAGTTGGTGATAGATAGTTGCTTACTCCCGATTTGGTTGGACAAGCCTTTGAGGATGTTCGGATAATATGTGAGAGGCTACGAACAGCTCAAAGTCGACAAAAGAGCTATGCTGACAGGAGACGGAGACCACTTGAGTTTGATATAGGTGAGTTCATATTTTTTAGAGTATCTTCTTCCAAGGGAATAACGAGGTTCGAGAAGAAAGGAAAATTAAGTCATCATTACATTGGTCCTTTCGAGATTTTGAATAGAGTGGGAGATAGAGCACATAAGCTACCCTTGCCACCTGAGCAAGCGAAAGTTCACACTGTCTTCCATGTTTCTATGTTTTGGAAGTACTACCCGGATTCGACATAAGTAATTAGCTATGAGCCGTTGGAGCTCAAGGACGATATATCATATGTGGATAAATCGATCCAGATATTGCACTGAAAAGAGAAGGTGTTATAGAACAAAAGATTTCATTGGTTAAGGTCCTGTGGCAACATCATACATCGGAGGAAGCCACTTGGGAGTTAGAGGAGCTGATGAAGGAGAAGTATCCCCAACTTTTTGAGGAATAGACTTGGTTCAATTTGGGGGACCAAATTTTTTAAGTGTGGGAGAATGTGAGACCCCGTATATGTTTAACCTTGTATATATGTAGATGAAACTATAAAATGGATGATTTTGGATCAAGTAAATAGAGAATTCATAGATATGGTGATGTATTTGTAATGTGAAGTTACATAAGTGGTATAAATCTTGGTACTTCAATTTAGTTATGTATTTTATACCTTTTGTTATACAAGGATTGTACATAAGTTTTAATGTGTATAAAGTATGAATGAAAGTCATTTCTAAGTCTCAAAGTTGGTTGGATGAGAAAATGACTATGATAGCAAATTAAGGATATATGTATGTGAGTTTCTACAGAAAACTGTAGCAAATCAGAAAATATGAATAACAGATCGATCTCACAGGATGAGAGATCGATCTGGAAGAGCCAAAAATTCTCTTATTTGACCGATGGAACAGGGCAAATCGATCTCCAATGGGGCCAAATCAATCTTCTAAACATTCTATAATGAAGAGATCGATCCCTAATGCAACAGATCGATCTCATTAAGGTTTTGTATGGGCAGATCGATCTCCTACAAGAGGTAGATCGATCTCTAAGAAGAAATTTGCTTGCAAACAGACCGATCTCATCATGGAAGAAGATCGATCTAGTAGTGGTTGTTTTTGGTAAAAAAGGACAGCCAAACCATGCAGAGATCGATCTCCTTAAGGGCCAGATCGATCTCATGTCTCTGTATCTATAAAAAAGGACACAAGATTTGGACTGAAACTTAGATTTTCCTCCCACCAAACCGCACATATCATTTTCTCTCAAAGACCCAAGTTTTCTCACTCTAAAAATCACCATATTCCAGCCAATTTTGGAAGAAGCTCAAGAAGGAAAAGTTTTTCCTTGAAGCAAGGAGAACAACATACCCAAAAATCACACATTAGTGTGACCAAGAGAAAGAGTTTTGGCTACCACAAGCTTAGCTAAGTAAAGAGGTAAGCTCTTCAACCTTCAAGCTTTAAATATGGGTTTCTAGACATTTATTGGGTTGAATGGTATGTGAAATGTTAGTAGGAATGGTGATTGTAGTGATGAATGAGTGATAATGAAAGGGGAAAATTCATGGCAAAAGCATGTGTAGAAAATGATGGAAGATGGAGAGAAGGTATAATAAGATAGGAAGCTTGAGAAGGGTAAATAGCTAAATAAGTGAAAAGTATGGGTCTAAAAGAAGGAAAAGAAAATAACCTAACGATTTACACGTGTAGATTGAAATACGTGGAACACGGTTAACCCGAATCACAAACAGAGTAAATGAGATGAAGGAAATATAAGCGTGATTCGAGGTAAGGGAATGTATGTTAGTGAAAGAGGTATTTGTACGTATTGTACAGCGATTTTAGTAGTTATGACACTAGAAGTAGTATATAGCTATTGAGATATGAATTTGATACAAGAGCATGAAATATATATGGTATATGTGTTGTGAAAATGGGATGTCATAAGGAAATAGCATGATATGCATGTTTTTGATGTTATCTCAAATATGTATTGATTTTGTGAATTGAGAAATGATGATGGATAAGTTGCCTAGTTTTACTTGTTTAGCATGGAACATCATGCTACGTGAATATGCATGTTTTGAGTTTTTAAAAGAGAAAAATAGTCACCTATCGAATTTTGGATGTGAATCGATGTTGGAACTCTAGCTCACACTTGTTTTAATGATTTTGACTATGCTGGAGTTTCACTCGCGTCATCTACATGTTTTGATAAACCGTACTGGAGCGTAACTCGCAAATGGTTTTATAATGAAAATGTGTTGGAGTGTTAGCTCGCACATGTTTGTATCTGTTGATATGTCGTGTTGGAGTTCATCTCACATGATGGATTTGAGAAAAGTGTTGGAGCATTGCCCGCACTAGTTTTTACTGAGTTGAGACAATACAGTGCTAGAAGCTATTACTCACACTGAGAGATACCGTGCTGGATCCATGCGATGACTGTGTGTCAAGCTGATTTCTCGCCTGCTATATGAGACATGATTCAAGATGAGAAGTCCATTGGAGTTGGTAGATGGACTGGGTCCACGGTCGTACGTTGAACTGTGTAGTTGTCTGTTGGTATACTATGTACCGTGCTGGGTGCACGTGAGTATGAGTATCGTGTAGATGGCACATGGCGTACCTTGCACTGTGAGTATATGTGATGTGATAAGGGAGATGTTGTTCATTGAGACGAGCCAGAGGGTAGGACTGACCCATCCCCCTTCAGGCGAAGTGATGTCCTGTGCACACCTGATCAGTGAGGCCTGGGATCACTGAATATGGCCATATGTCGTGGATATTAGTTTCTCGAGAATTCCATGCCTGTCTTAGAGATAATGAAATTGAGAAACTCGAAAAATAAATGATTTGAGAAAAGAAAAAAGATATTATGATTTGAATGCTTGCGCTATGATAGCACTATTCATGACATGTTTAATTGGAAGTATTGCATATGGTTTTACATGAAAATGCCTATGAAAAATAAATGTTTAAATGCATTTTCTAGTAATATTTCCATTTATATTGAAACATGGTTTATTTATGCATGCATGGGCTATGTAGATAGTACAATATCTACCTGTTAGCATTCATTTTCGTACTGAGCTGTGGCTTGCTCATCCCACTATTTTACCCCCTCCAGATACTGAGAAGTAGGACAGTGCAGTGGTCTCTAGAGTCTTTTTGTGTCGGACAACTCCCACCATTTGCAAAGATAAAAGAATTGTGTACACAAGAGCATTTTGTATCTATTATAATGTATCGCACAATTATGAATTGAAAATGTAAACATTTGTATGGGGATGTTATGTAAAGATATTATATTATACAATTAATTTTGTATATCTACACACACACCTGGGAGTGTGAATTAAGTTTTAAATATTTCAGCTGTAAATTTATGGAATTTAGTAATTGCATCATCTCACAGCCCAAACGTAAGTAGTGTATGTATGGATGAAGGGCACCCGGAAGCGAGGTGTGACAGAATCAATGCCATAAGAAAGGGGATTGATGCCTAAAGGTTACTTTCGTTTTGTTTGGGCCAAAAGTGATTAAAGTCGAATATTTCTTTTAATTCTAATTTTATTTTTGACTTATGGAATTTCTATTGCATGAAATTAAGCCCATAATTTTACCAAGTAAATTTTTAAAAATATTTCAGGTTATCCTATGAGAAAATTACTAAGTAAAATATTCAAAATCATTTTCAAATAAATTTAAGACTAATTAAATATATATCATTTAAATTGTGGTCTTGGAAATAAAAGGTCAACATATGGTTTGAGAATAATGCAAATTATTTAGCAAATTTACCATATATAAAACGTTCTTAAAAATACTAAAGTGTTTATCATTTCAAAATATGTAAATCAATTTAAAGCTAACAATCTCCCCTTTTTTTTATACGACAAAACTTAATGTAAATTTGCTTTGAAAATTACTCCTGTTAATACGTTCATGATTTTCAGTTACAAATTTTTCAAAATTTTAAACCATATTTTCCCTTCCTTTTCATCCTAACAAAAATAAAATAGGTAAAGGTATATTCAAAACAAGCAAACGCCCCCCATATAATGTCACGACCCTTTTTCATTCCCTTTAACCAAAAATTGCTATAAATTTTTCGCGTTTTACTGTTACCTTACCCGGTCGTGAACAAACTCACCACATACAGTTGGGCTGTGAGTCAATAATAATCACCACTTACCATTCATTCCCAGTTAATAAAAGTGATGTCATACATTTGAACATCAATCATTCATTTATACAAAATATGTTTGCTGACATTTACATCCCCCATAATTACATTTCAAATGACTACTATGCTTTTACATTGTTTAGATACAAAAAAGGAATCACTGTGTATATAACTCTGTGTGATGGAGATGTAGCGGATGTCCAAAATACCACACCTCAATCCTCACTGGACTACTATGCACGTTCTGTAGGAGGGGAAAATAGAGAGGGATGACCAACCACACGTTCAGTAAGGCAAGCATGGTAGATAACTACTCATCTACATGCTGATAGTGTTATGCATAAATCATTTATAATAGAAACATGAGGAATTAAAACTATGTCGTATGAATATACATTTATCATGTATTTAAAATCATGTAAAGTTGGCATATTTAAAACATGGAAACATCAACATGTGAAAACATCTCATGCTCATTCTCATTAAACTCATAAGAAGGGCAATTCATATAAGAAACATCTTTTTTGATTATCTCACTCTCAATACAACAAAATCCTATCAAATCAGTTCGCAATCACAACATCATAACTATTTCACAAATCAAATCCCACAAGGCTAGACCCCTCCCTTGAGTCTACCCTGGACAGTCAAAATCACACTCAAGTATTCAAAACCATGTGGTATTATATAAATCAAGCAAGGAGAAAGGTCATTATATCTCAAGTGACTATGTGGACCAACTACATCATAAATCATCCCAGACCACACGCATCCAGGTGTGCGAGGTATCGTGCTGGCACGAAGGTGGATTATCCCTCACCAATCTTTCTCATCACATAATCATCACGCGGTACATCGTACTCCAGGTGATAAACACGGTACAGCGTACTTCGCAGACCCATATCGTAGTTGAGGGTGCCAGTCCTAGGTTTTATCTACCCCATATTAAGAATTTTCCATACCCATGTAGGAAAGCCTCCATACCAACAGA
Organism: Firmiana major; assembly: GCA_033439115.1. Taxonomy (NCBI): domain Eukaryota; kingdom Viridiplantae; phylum Streptophyta; class Magnoliopsida; order Malvales; family Malvaceae; genus Firmiana; species Firmiana major. The sequence goes on from CM065903.1 coordinate 42,273,630, forward strand.
GCCTCCCCACCTCTCCAGGGCTTAAGGATGTTGGCTTAAGGATCCTTCTGTAAGAGAGCCTCCCCACCATACAGAGCCTCCCTGCCTAACAGAGCCTCCCCGCCTCCTCGAGCTTAAGGATGTTTGCTTAAAGATGTACGGCTTAAGGATCTTACCGTAAAAGAACCTCCCAACTGAACAAAGCCTCCCTGCCTAACAGAGCCTCTCCGCCTCCTTGGGCTTAAGGATGTTAGCTTAAGGATGTAGGGCTTGAGGATCTTACAAACTTTCACGGCCTCATACTATCAGAATGTGCAGACTTGTGCGAGCAAAGCTCTAGCACGACTCATGCATCATATCATAAAGAAACCACGTACGAGCATAGCTCCAGTATGGTTATACGCATAAGAAAAACCACTCAAAATCTACGTATGAGCAGAGGCTCCATTACAGTTTATAAACATCTTCATAGTTTCCAAATTATGGTGTGAGCTAAGCTCAAGCACGTTTCATACAAAATATCAAAATCAGCACTATAAAGTGTGCTTAATGCATATCAACCTTAAAATCATTAGCCCATCTATTTATTCTTCTGCTAAATAGCAGTAAAACAGTCAAAATGGTGGTTTCCATACTTTTTACAACTTTTCACAAAAGTTGACTTTTTGACTAACTAGGGATAAAATCGTAATTTACCACTATTGAGACACAATAATTATTATTCACTTTCTCTGACCCTCAAAGTTTTTAAGTGAATGTAAAAGCAAATGAAAATACGTGCAGGTATCTCTAACTACTCACAAAAGTCCCTTACCTGCAATCACTCGATAAATTTCATTTTCTCAACGCTACTCGATCCAGCAGTCCAATTCGCTCCTCCAATAATCTCTGGAGCTACATATAACCATTTATCAGGTTAATTATATTTTTCCTACTGTATTTCACATTAAATACAGTCTATTTCACTTAATGGGCTTTAATTAACCTTAATGGGCCTAACTATGCCTTAAGCCTATTTCCATTTAGTTATTCATTTTCAGTGGGCCTATTGGGCTTGTGGGGTCAACCAACTCTTATTGAGCTTATCCGAGACTCATAACATCACATTAGGCTTAAAAAAATTAGGCTTGGCCCATTGGACCTCTCGACCACAGGCCATGGCCTAGAGCATCCCATGCCATCAGTCACATCATGGCTTGCTGTCCATGTCCATTTGTTTAGCCAAATTCACTTAAGCATTTTCACAAACACTTGGTTGGCATATCTTAAGCCTTTCCTATAGTTCATGTTGGCATTTATCAAATACCTTATGTGCCATATCATACAACCATCCATATGAACAAATTGATTATAACTAACCATGCCATAATCATGTATACATGCATATCCACCTATATATGTCTTAAAATCACATGGGTATTTATCAAAACTCATATACCAACTTTTAGCCATCACATGTTCATAGTGTTTTCATATGTTTCAATCCATAAAACATATACCAATATACTTAAAATCATTCATACATTAACATATATGAATTTGAAGGCTTGAAAATATATCTAGTATTTGGGTTCACACTTGGCCGAGACTTTGAAGCCTCACGGTTTGTACACTATGGATCCTTGATAGCCAATTCCAACATATATCACTCTCCTCTCAATTTGGAACAACTTTCATGAAGATTACAAGTTCCAAATATGCCTTTTTCCTAGTGATTTCTAGTGAGAGAAAGCTTAGAAAACTTTTCCGTTATGGTTTCTTCACTTTGCCGAAAATGAAAGGATGAAGATGATTATGTGTTGGCTGGTATTTATAAGTCCATTACTTAGTCATTAAGCTAAAATCCAGCCACCTTAATTGACTTCCAAAAAGTTTAGGTAATGGTTATCATTTTAGACTTTGTTACCTTTCATTAATGGCTTTTAACTTATACTAATGGGCTTTTTAATTGGGCTTCTTGGTTTGGGCTTTCTTAATGGGATTTCAGGCTGAAAGTTTTACTACCTATTGGACCTTCAATTGTCTCAATATTGGGCCCATAAATTGGCCCAACAATTTGGCCCATTGGGCTTCCCAAATTCGGCCCACACTTATGATACCTTAGTGGGCTTTAAAATTTCCAAATTTAGCCCATTGTGTTTTTAACCATTAAATTAAATCTGAAATTCATCCAAATAAATTTTCCTTACTTTGGAGGATGAGTATCTTTTATTCTCCAAATATTATTTTTTTCCAATTTTTTTCTCCATACTTAGGTTAATTCCTAACCATGGTTAGTCAACTATGGTAAAAGTCCACTTTTCTTAACTATAGTTGACTTTTTCCTTAATCATTGACCAAGTTGACTTTTTTTTAAAATTTTGAAAGTGTCATATCATATGTTTTACACTCTTGTGTTTATGTTTCAACCTTTATCGGTAGGTAATTATGCCCGAAATACCTTAACTCGCTAAAAAGGTCCATTTTACCCTTTTGAGCTGTTACTCTCGTTCTTTGTTTTCGAAACTAAATAAAACTGACTTTCCTTCATAAGCTCTCTATATTTTCTCATTTTAAGTTCTTATTTTCAGTCAGAATGATTCAGATCCACTTGGTTTAGCTTGTGACTCTTATAGCTCACAATAGGCTTTTTATATAGCTTTTGTGTGTTAAATCATTTCACATACTCTTTAAATCTAGTAAATACTCTTCTTATGATTTAAATAACTAAATACATGTCTGTACATGTGTAAATCATAAGGAACAAGCTATATAAAATTACAGGTCTGACAATCCTCCCCTACTCAGAAAATTTGGTCCTCCAAATTAGAACCAAATCAGTCTTCAAATAACTGGGGGTGCTTCTCTCGCATCAGACTTTCCAACTCCCAAGTAGCCTCCTCTGAAGTATGATGCTACCAAAGAACCTTCACTAATCCGATAGTCTTTGATCTCAATACCTTCTCCTTCCTATCCAATATCCGAATCGGTCTCTCGACAATGACATGTCCTCGCGGGGCTCCAAAGGCTCATAACTAATCACATGTGTCGGATCCAGATGATACTTTCGAAGAATCAAAATATGGAAGATGTTATGCACGCCTGACAAATCTGGTGGCAATGTCAACCTATAGGCCTTATCTCCCACTCGATCAAGTATCTCAAAAGATCCAATATAATGAGGACTCAACTTTCCTCTCTTCCTAAATCTCGCTGTCCTTGGAAAGAGAAACTTTAAGGAACACGGATTCACCAACTGCAAACTCTAATGGCTTTCGTCTCTTATCAGCGTAACTCTTCTATCTACTCTGAGCTTTCCTCAATCTCTCAACAATCAAATGGACGTCCTTATATGCTTGTGTAACCAAGTCAGGAGCAAAAATCTTATGGTCACCTACTTCTTCCCATCCAATAGGGGAACGATATCTACGGCCATATAAAGCCTTATACGGTGCCATCCCGATACTCGAATGATAATTGTTGTTGTAGGCGAACTCGGCTAGTGGCAAGTGGTCATCCCAAGAGCCTCTAAAATCTAGCACACATGCTCCCAACATGTCCTCTAGAGTCTGTATAGTCCTCTCTGACTGACCATCTGTCTGAGGATGGAAAGCTATGCTGAAACTCAACTAGGTTCCCATGGCTTCTTGAAAATGTTCCCAAAAGTGAGAAGTGGAGTGGGAATCCCTATCAGAGACTATGCTCACTGGTACACCATGTAACCTTACTACCTCACGTACATACAGCTCTGCCAATGAACTCAGAGTATCGGTAGCTCTCATAGTTGGAAAGTGGGCTGACTTCATCAGTCTGTCGATGATCACCCATTTAGCATCGTGATTCCTACGGGTCCTCGGTAAACCCATCACGGAATCCATAGTGATATGCTCCCATTTTCATGTTGGTATAGGGAGAGGCTGCAATAACCCTGCAGGTTTCTGATGCTCTACCTTCACTTGCTGACATGCAAGACATTTCATCACAAAATCTGCTACATCTCTCTTCATACCTAACCACCAGTACACCTTCCGGAGGTTCTGATACATCCTGTTACTCTCCAGATATAACGTATACCTCGACGAATGAGCTTTCGCCAATATCAATCTCCTGAGTCCTGGATTCTCGTGAACACACAATTTGCCTCTAAACCTCAGTAGTCCATCAGAACTTAACTCAAACTCATTCATTGTGCCCTTCTGCATCTGACTACTCACATCCATACAAAATTAATAGGTCTGCTGAGCTACTCTAATCCTATCCAACAGATCTGGCTCCAAGTGTAGACTAGCTATCACATTGCCTGTATCCATGTCAAAAGGCACAACTCCCAAACTAAGGCTAGCAAACTGCTCTACTAAATCATGCTCCCTAACCATCATATACGATACCATCCCTAGGCTCTTCCTACTCAAAGCATTAGCTACAACGTTAGCCTTCCCCGGATGATAAAGTATCTCATAATCTTAGTCCTTCAGAAGCCCTAGCCATCTTCTCTATCTGGTGGTAATCCTGGTAACTCATCCGAAAAACATCTGGGTACTCACTGACCACAGGAATATCTAACAACTTCGGATGTGCCTTATCCATATCTACCACGTACGCAATAAAACCTTGATATGTTGAAGTTTTCTAAGTTAGTAAATCATATCATAATAATAACTTCTCCTTTCATTTATTCTCATTAAACTTTACAACATATCTAGTAGGGTTAGGAAATATAATTGTCTTAGCATAACAATCTAAAACAGCATGGTTACAGATAACCAATCTATTCCTAGGATTACATCAAAGTCGCTCATACTTAGCAATATTAGATTGGCTTTCATATCCTTATTCCCTACTCTCAACTTGCTTCCCCTTCTCTTCTGTTGTCGCTCTCCTCCTCAAAGCAGAAGGATCAACTGGAGCTCTCTCTAGCTCCCTACCTTTCAGTGAAGCAGTCTCAACCATCTTCGGGCAAGCACTAGCAATATGCCCTGGTTTCCCACATCGAAAACACACTATAGGAGTCAGCGGACATGGTCTACCTCCATGTGCCCTATCGCATCTTCTGCATTGATCAGTAGTAGGTCTCTCTCGTGCCTCTATAATCTGTGGTCTCTTACCGAAGAGTTTCCTCCCTCCTTGATAACTGAAACCTCTATCTCTAGCTGGCCTCTTCCTCTGTATATCTCAGCTCTGGCTAAACTTCCCAAACTCGGAAGCATTCCTCTCATAATCTTGCTCGCACAGTTGCGCCCTGCGTATTGCTTCCTCATAGGTGTTTATATCTAATGGGACCAACTTGGATTGCAGAACCAGTCTCAATCCATCGATGAACCTGTGGACCTTTCTGGCCTCACTATACATGGTATCTAGGTCGTATCTCCCTAGGGATAGGAATCGAGTCTCATACTCGTCCACTGATAAACTTCCCTGGTTCAGTCCCAAAAACTCAACTTGTAATTTTTGCTGTGCTGTATCGGGGATAAACTGCCTCCTAAAGGCATCCTAAAATATTTCCCAACTAATATCTGTATGTCGAGCTCTTAATATGGGTCTGGTGGACTTCCACCAATGCTCTGCAGCTCCCTTCAGTAGGAACACAGCAAATGTGACCATCTCCGACGTCGTATACTCGAAGAATCAATAAAGCTTCTCCATCTCAGCAACCCACTCCTCAGTAGCTACAGGGTCTTTGACCCCACTAAAAGATGGAGGTCTAAACTTCTAGAATTCTCGCAACAGATGCAGATCAGATCCATACCCTAATCCACTACTACCCGAAACTGGAGGGGGTGTAGGAATATCTACAATCCTCGGTGCATGAGCTGTCTGTGTAGCTGCATCAGGGGTAACTGCCTCTCCTGTCGCAACTCTTACCTCCTGTCCCTGCCTACCTGGCATCGTCTGTGCCAATATCTCTACAATCGTCTCTAGACTACGCTCTAATCTCGTAAAGCGCATCTCAGCACACTCTGGTGCCTCAGTAGCACCTGGAGTCTCATGGGTAGGTAATGGTTCGGCAGCAGCTCGTCTCTCAGGCCTATCTCTATGACCTCGAGCCCTATCTCTCGTACCTCTACCACTACAAACGTATTACTATGCTATTCTTATTTAGATACAATATGTATAACTGTATATATACCTCAAGTGATGGGCAGCAGTGGATATCAGGAATGTAGTAATCAGTCATCTCAAAGTCTAGTGGAAATGATCTAGGTGAGAAAATGAAAGGTGTGAGCACATCAAGCTCAGTAAGGCAATCCTACGAACAAGTAGGTAACCATACAACCTACATGAACATGGTGCCATGCATAAACCACCCTTTCTCCACATAATTTCAAAATAGATGCTACAATTCATGATGTCATGTAAAACAAGTTCACATATGGATTTCAAAGAGCATGGAAAACTCAACATGCAAATCCATTTAAATCATTTCATTATTGTTAAAATTTCACAACACAAACAGGACTTAACCCCTCTCTCGAGTGTTCCTGACTCACACAAAATCAAGAACTCAAATGCTTCTCAAAGCAATAGTAACATGTGACACAATAAATGTCATGTAAAACTAGTTTACATCACGTATGGGTTTAAATAGCATGGAAATAATGTCATGCAAGTTTAGTTTAAAACCTAATTTCATTCTCATCAAAATCACATCTCAGTCAGGATTCAACCCCTCTCTTGGGTGTTCCAGACTCACACAAATGTTCACAAACATAATTTTCAAAACATCAAGTAACAACATACGAGACTTGGCACTATATATATATATCTCTCAGGCAAATAACCAAGAGTATTGGCCATATCTCATGATCCCAGTGCTACACGGATCGTTAAGCTACTGACTTGCAACAGATCAATATCATGCAAGAGTAGATCGATCTCCTTAAGGTTCTGTGTTGTAATAGATCGATCTCATAAAAGAGCAGATCGATCTCATGTGGTCTGAAAGGTATATTTCAAGAGGAAAAAATACAGAGCAGATTGATCTCTTAGGGTAGCTGATCAATCTCATCAAGATAATTCTATAAATTTAGGCTTCTGCACTTCATTTTCCCGAGAGTTACTATTCCATTTGAGAACTAAACCTAAACCTAGCTAAGAAACACTAGAAAACTTCAGTTTGTAATCAGTTTTGAGTGAGATAAAAGTGAGTAAAGTTGTTCTTAGCAAAAAGGAGAACAACATACTTGAAAACAAAGGATTAAAATTAAGAGTGGAAGGAGCAAAAGGGATTTTACCATTTTGGTGAAAGGAATGAAAGTTCAATTAGGTAAGATTTAATACACCAAGTTGATATATGTTAAACTAGATGTATTGATAAGATTATTGGTGTATATATGATTTGTTGGAAATGAAAGGAGAATGAAAAATCGCCATGACCTAGATATTGGTGAGAAAATGAGAAAGTGATGAGGAAATGGTATTAACAATGATTTAATGATGAAATATGCATGTATGGAAGATTATGAGGTAATCTTATGAAATGCATAAATTGGAAATAAGGAGAAATAAAGATAGTAATGTGAAAATGTGGATTTTTACCATATTTGGAGAAAGTGATGAAAAAACCATGTATTAAATTAAGATTTGGCAAATGAAATGAGTATATAGAGATATACTAACGCCAATTAATGTAACAGCTTCAAAAATCATTGTGGAAGCTGATTGAACTGCAAGAGTGAGCAAAATCGAGAAAGAGAGGTCACTTGACGTGATCCGAGGTAACAAAATTTCTTAAGTAGCTAGAGATGGCTACACGTATTTTGAGTAGTATTTTGATACTATATCTTATATGAATGCCCATGAATATGATTAATGTGTATAAAGATTAATGAGATAAATTGTAATTTTATCCACAAATAGGATAAAAAGCCTGAGAAACATGTTGTAACCCTTCATTCATGAGTTACATGATAGAATGGCTAATGTTTTCATGTAGATACGAAAATAGCACATTTAAGTGATAATTTGATTTGAATTCAGAAAGTTGTGATTTAAGTGAGCCATCTATCTGGTTTTGTGTGAAAACCATAAGTGCTAGAGAATACTCGCACTATATTTTGAAATATGCATCACATAGTACTGGAGGATATACTCGTATTATATTTTAATGTTATTTTATGTATATTAGAGTACTGGGAGCATTTCTCGTACTCTGTTTGTGATTGATGCATATAAAGTATTAGGAGTTTTGGTTATACTCAGTTTTACATGATAGAGTACTAGGAGCATTACTCGTACTTAGTTTTCATGATTTATACATGACATAGTACTTGAGTGATAACTCATACTTGATTTGAAAAGACAATTATGCATTAACCTAGTGCTAGAGGTTACTCGCACTAGTGTTTGATATTTTGAAATGCATACACAATGTTTAAGAGGCAGAGTGTTGATTGTGAGTCACACTCAAGACGTGCACTGTAGTTTTTACATGATATATAAGACATGTTGGCAAAACTGTGATGATTTCCTCCATGTAGACTGAGTGTCATACTGTTGAGATGTTCGCACATTGATTTAGAGATGTAGCATTTATTTCTATAGTATGAGAGCTAAGACTTATGGAAAGCACCCCGACTATGATGTATTTCCATAGTGTGAGGACTAAGACCTATGGCAGGCATCCTGACCGTGAGGAGAGGGTCCATGGGTGTACGTTGTAGCGTGTGAGTGGCATGAAGTACATTATACCGTGTGTTGTATGGAGTTGTGGAGTTAAGGAGTTTATAGCTGGCGGTTGTGATGGACTGACCCCCCTCCCATTACAGCGGTGATTACCCACACACCGAGATCTGTCTTGCTTGGGATTTCACATTATAGGATATGGCCATAGTCTAAGAGAGTATTGTATTTAGCCACTGAGTCTCGCATGATATATCACTTGTTTTCATGATACGGTTAGACCTGAGAGAGATGGGTTAGAAACCGATGATTGTGTGTTGTGAATTGCCATATTTACTATGATTTATATGTAAATGGCATGATTGATATAAAGGCATTCTGAATTTTATAAAGATGCATTGTTTTGCATGAATGCCTACATTTGATAACTCAGCATGATTTTAAGTACATGAAATTTATTATGTACTATTATTATATCATTTTGATACATGCTTTGAGATGAGAGAAGGAAAGGCAAAGCCTTATTTTCAGTAGATAGTACAATTGTCTACTTGCTTGCCTGATTTCCTTACTGAGCACATTGTTTACTCATCCCCCTTTACTTTCCACTCTCTACAGATCATCCGCAGTAGATTAAGTATGGCTGGGGTATAGCATTCATTGTATCCGCTGCCTATCCATCTCACAAGAGGTATACACACTCGAACATTTTGTACTGAACAATGTATAAGCACAGTTATGTAAACTATTGTACAGTCAGGATGTATTTGTTCGAATACTGTATCACAGTTTATGTTATAAAAAAGAATACTAAATTCTATATGTATTGTGAATGAATATGAGTGGGTGACTAATATCGAATCACAGCTCAACTGTCGAGGAGAGAAAGATAAGGAAAGTAAAAAAGCAAAAAATTTGTAGTGGTTTTTGGTAAGTCACGAATTGAGGTTGTGACAGAATGGTATCAGAGCGTAGTTGGTTTGATGTGAGTCGGTATTAGTAATTAAGAAAATGTACATCCCTATAGTACTGTGGTTGTTCAGTTACAATTGTGCATACAAGATGGAAATCAGACTAATTAATGATGATGAATGCAGGAATTTAGTCTATATGGCTAACACCAGCCGAGGTAGAGTGGCAAGAGGTAGGGCTCGAGGCCGTTGAGGTAGGCTAGTGTGAGATCTGAGAATTTTAGATATATTTGAATTATGTAATATGAACTTGAAGTGTAATTTATTGAGCTAAGTGAATTGGGGAATGATAATTGGAGATTTATATGTTAAGTATTAAAATAAGTGTGAAGTTATGAGGACAGATCGATCTGGGAGAAGGAGAGATCGATCTGGTGAGTTAAAAATGACAAGGAAGGAGGAATTTGAGGAGCAAATCGATCTCCAATGGAAGAGGATCGATCTCCTTATGATTCTGTTTGAGAGAAGATCGATCTCATGAGGAAGAGATCGATCTCCAAATGATTCTGTTTGGGAGAAGATAGATCTCCTCAAGGAGCAGATCGATCTCATAAAGCCATAAAGAGATCAATCTCACCCCTCGACAGATCGATCTCCTAGGCATAAATTGCCCCAAATCGTCTAAAATTCAAATGCAGATCGATCTCATCAAGAGCCAGATCGATCTCCTACCCTCAGCCTATATAAGGAACCCCTGTTTTTCTCCTGCAATCTCACTTTCTCTCTCTTTCAACCCCCATTTTCACCGAAACCTAGCTTTCTCACTCATCCAAAACACCCATTTCTGGCCAAATCAGAAGTTGTGGCAAGAAGGAAAGTTGTTCCTCATAAAAGGGAGAACAACATACTTGGAAATCGAAAGATGGATCGAATCGAGGCAAGAGATAAGCTCTTCACACGCTTTGGGTAATTTCTAAGCCTCGATCTTGATATTTGAGATGATTTTGATGATAATGGTAGTTGTCATTGTGTTGAAATAGCTGAGAAATGATTGGGGATTGATGAAATTGCAATGTGGTTGGAGTGATAATGATATTTAGCAATTTTGGGAATTTGTGCTATAAATAGAAATTTAGACAATGTGGTGAATTAGCATAGATAATTGGCATGAGAAATGTAGAACGTTGAGATGTTGTGGATGAGAGTGTAGTTTGGGGTAGAGTTACGAGAATCAAGAGATTTGAGGTGTTATGAGCAATTATGCTCGATTTTGAGAATTGAGGTTGATGAGATAATTGAGTATTGATGTTTTAACATCGTTTGGACAACTCGGGAGTTTCAGAGTGGAATGTGAGGCTAGTCCGTGATACGGGGGAAACGATTGCACTATACGAGGTGCAAAGAGGTAAGGGAAATCTAAACCATTTGTGTATGTGATTTGTAAACTATTATAGCATGATTTGTGGTTTATAAAACAAGCATGTTGAGTGTTGTGTTGAGATATAATTGCACACGATTTTTATAGCCGGTTGGAGCCCATTATTTTATGCGTTTATAAGCTGAGTGTGAAATTGCTTTATAAACCGTCGAATTTGTGTGAGTAATGAATTGGGCTCTACGTTAAGGCAATATTGAGATTTGAGAAATATGTGCATGCTTTGCCGGTTGGAGCTCAGTTTTTTATGTTTTGTGTTAAGTACAAAACGGTTTTCAAATGAGTTTTATGAGAGAAAAACCACTATGAGTTCTACGTGAAGGCAAACTAGTCTTATGTGATTAAGACTTAGGTGTGTAATTCTGAGTACACACTGGGCATTGCTCTGGTAGTATGTAAGCCCGATTCTTCTCCGTTCTGGTAACGTGAGAATAACCCATTCTGTGGCTATGCCACGTATACTTGGCGGTCGTTGCCACGTGAGAAACCATATTTGGTGGCCGTTGCCACGTGAGAAACCCTATTTGGTGGCCGTTGCCACATGAGAAACCCTATTTGGTGGCCGTTGCCACGTGAGAAACCCTATTTGGTGGCCGCTGCCACGTGAGAACCCTATTTGGTGGCCGTTCCCACGTGAGAAACCCCATTTAGTGGCCGTTGCCACGTGAGAAACCCCATTTGGTGGCCGTTGCCACGTGAGAAACACTATTTGGTGGTCATTGCCATGTGAGAAACCCTAATTGGTGGCCGTTGCCACGTGAAACCCTATCCTGTGGCTGTGCCACGTGTAAATTTAACTCAGTGGCTATGCCACGTGTGCTTAGTGGCTGTGCCACGTGTGAATTTAAATCAGTGGCTATGCCACGTGTGTTTAGTGGCTGTGCCACCTGCATTATTATTACAGTGATTTTATCACGTTAATTGAGAAAGTGTTTATCGCATTATTTTCACATGCTTTGTTATTGCTCTAGACTGAGCCTTTTTACTTCATGTTTTCACATGATTTGAGACATGAGAATATCGTTTTGAGTACTTTCATGTTATGGTCTTCAAATGAGATTAATGAGTTTCACATACAAATAAATATTTTGTGATGTGCATTTTGGTTTATGAAATGAGTCCCTTACCCCCTTTACTGAGCGATTTAGAAGCTCACCCTATTTTCTTTCCCCCCAGATTTCTTCAAGTGAAAAGGGTTGTCCTGCGACGTATGGAGTAGTGGCTAGTGGAGGACTTAAGCTCCAGGCCATATATATTGTATTTTGAGGTATCTTTTATCTTTTCATGTACCCAGACAATTATCATAATTGCAGACACTTGATGTATAACATTGTATGGGATGTATTAGGATTAATTAACTTGAGATCAAGTAATGTATATGATATAATATATACTATTCAATGACAAGATCCTGAGGTATAATATAGGTGATGATGTATGACACTGCACAGGAATGCACTCTTAATTGTGAATGAATGAATAAAAAGTTTTAAATAAGCCCTATTTTTCGCACTTCCGGGGCGTGACAGAGTTTTCTTGGTATCAGAGCTTAGGGTGTCTAGTACTATCAGTGTCGTTTAAGTGAAATAGAATACATCCCAAGTGTCTGTAATAGTCTGGTCATGAACTGAAATTGAGGATTGAGATTTCAATCGATTCTGATATGTACGCGCAGGAGACGAGTTAAGATAGAGAATGAGTGGACGACGAGGTCGTTCGAGGAGGCAGGCAGAGTCCCCTCCGCCACCTGTCCCACAACCAGAGAGTCCTAACTCTCGATTTAATCAGATTGAGACCGATGTGAGGTAAGGTTTTGAGCAGATGTCAGCGTTATTCGCCCAATACTTTGGAGTTAATGCCTCGGGTACTACTCCTACACCACACAAGGACCTCTCATACCCCCAATACCTCCCGTCACTCAGCCTGATGATAGAAGTATGGTCCGATTGAAGGATTTTCTGGAGATGAATCCACCCGCGTTTAGGGGAAAGAAGGATCCTACAGAGGCTGAGGAGTGGCTGACGGAGTTGAGAATTATATTTGATTATCTGGGGTGCACCGACGCTGAGAGGGTCAGTATGAGTATCTATATGTTGAATGGGAGAGCTCGAGATTGGTGGGGTACTACCCAGGGTATTTTGATGTCCCACCAGGATGTGATTGGTTGGGAAGAGTTTCAGACAGCCGTTAGGACCCAATATGTACCACGAGCCGCCCAGAGAAAGAAACAGGCCGAGTTTTTGAGTTTGGTACAGGGTGACATGTCTGTGGATGACAATAAGAGCCAATTCACCGCGCTATTGAGATATGACCCAGAGACCTTTAAGAATGAAGAGCTCTGCACAGAGAAATTTGTGTATGGATTGAAGCCTATCATCAGAGATAGATTGATAGGGCTATGTATTACTGAGTTTGGAGATGCTCTGAGACGAGCACAAGAGATTAAAAGAGGAATTGAAATGGTACAATCCCAGAATGAGCTCAGAGTGGTGAATAGATATAAGGGCAAGAGGCCAGCGATTTTCCAAACAGAGGCTTGGAGAGGTTCCTTCAGAAGAGGAAGGATTGAGGTACAGAAGGGCAGATTAGAGAGACCCAGAGGGTACCCTAACATTAGAGAGACCCCTCGAGATGTCAGGCCAGAGACAAGGTTTTACAGAAATTGTGGCCGAATGCATGAGGGAAGTTGTACGGGGTCGATCCATGGATGTTTTAGATGTGGAGACATGGGTCACATGGTGAAGGATTGCCCTCAACCTCAGAAACCACATGTCTTGGAGCCCACTAGACAACAGCCTCAGAGAGTGAATCCCCCGAGACGGGCCACTGCTGCAGAGAAACGAAAGAGACCTGTTACCCAGGGACGCATGTTTACCCTAGATAAGGAGACTGCTGACACTTCTGCAGAAACTATAAGAGGTACACTCTCTGTCTGTAATCATAAGGCTCATGTGTTGATTGATTCAGGATCCACGCATTCGTTTATTTTTGAGCATTTTGCATGTAGATTAAACTTGAAGTTTGAACCTCTAGAATATATACTACATGTAAATACCCCTATGCATGAATCCCAGAGAACTGAGTTAATCTGTAGAGGATGTGAGATAAAGGTGGGAGATAGAGTGATGTTAGCAGATCTAATCATGTTGAATATACATGGATTTGATGTAATTTTGGGAATGGATTGGTTGGCAGCCAATCGAGTGAGCTTAGATTGCTACACTAAGATTGTAACTTTCTCCCTACCTGAACCTTACAGTGTACGATTGAGATATTGAGGAAATGAATATGTGGAATTCTAGTAAGTGATTTGAGAATTTTAATAGTATTTTGGAGAATATTAAATATGATTGTTCATGTGAAGGTTATGAGACACTCATCTCAGACGATGAGCGGGAACATCCGAGGATTGAGGATATACCTGTGGTTTACGAATTTCTGGATGTTTTCCTAAATGAATTGCCAGGTTTACCACCAGAGCGAGAGCTAGAGTTTACCATTGATTTGGTACCAGATACTCAGCCGATCTCTAAACCCCCTACAGGATGGCATTAGTGGAACTTGAGGAATTGAAGAAACAACTACAGGAGTTATTGTATCAAGGGTTCATTAGGCCCAGCGTTTCACCGTGGGGAGCACCAGTTTTATTTGTCAATAAGAAGGATGGTAGTCTCAGATTATGCGTAGACTATCAGTTGTTGAATAAAGCCACGGTAAAGAATAAATACCCATTGCCCAAGATTGATGATCTACTTGATCAGCTGAGAGGGGCATCAGTCTTTTCTAAGATTGATTTGAGATCGGACTATCACCAATTGAGGATCAAGGAAGAAGATATTCCAAAGACGCCCTTCAGGACGAGGTATGGCCATTACGAATTTCTGGTGATGTCCTTTGGATTGACGAACGCCCCTGCAGCATTTATGAGATTGATGAACGAGATGTTCAGAGACTATCTGGATAAATTTGTGATAGTCTTTATTGATGAATCCTAGTATACTCTCGGTCGTATGAGGAGCATGCACAGCATTTGTGTCATGCCCCGCTTTCGGGAACCCTTCTATCCATACATTCTCTACTACGGTTGGGCTGTGAGAAGATGCAATTACTAAAAATTTATTTATTTACAGCGGAATATTTAAAACTTAAATTCACACTCCCAGGTGTGTGTGTAAATACACAAAATTAATTGTATAAATACTAAGTGTTACATATCATCCCCATAATACTGATTACAATTTCAAGATATAACTGTGCGATACGATATATTAGATACAAAATACTCGTGTATACAAATCTTATACCTTTGCGGATTGTGGGAGCTGTTCAACACAAAAGACTTAGAGACCACCGCTCTCTTACTTCTCAGTACCTGGAGGGGGAAAAATAGTGGGATGAGCAAACCACGGCTCAGTAAGGAAATGTATGCTAGCAGGTAGATATCGTACTACCTACATAACCCATGCATGCATAAACCAAAACCATGTTTTCGTTATAAATGGAAATATCATACGAACAATGCATTTAAATTCATATTTCTCAAGAGCATTTTCGTGTAAATCAAATGTCAAACTTCCATTTAAAACATGTTCATAAATAGTACCCCCATGGCACGAATGTGAAATCGGAGATTTATTGAAACACAAAATCTCTTTCACTTCTCAAATCATTCTCTTTCACAAATCTCTTTCTTTTTCTCAGATTGTCTCTGTTTCTCGATTCTCTGAGACAGGCATGGAATTTTAGGCAATCAAATATCCACGACTTATGGCCACAGTCAGCGATCCCAGGCCTCACTGATCGGGTGTGCACAGGGTATCACTTCGCCTGAAGGGGGATGGGTCAGTCCTATCCTCCGGTTCATCTCAATCCACCTCATCTCCTCGTATACTCATGGTGAAGATACGTCGTGTGTCATCTACGCGATACTCGTACTCACGTGCACCCAGCACGGCACATAGTATACCAATGGGTGACTACACTGTTCTACGTACAACCGTGGACCTAAGTCCATACTCCAACTCCGATGGACTTTTTATCCTTGAACCATGTCTCATATACCAGGCGAGCAAGCAGCGTGACACACAGTCAACGCAAAGCTCCAGCGCGGTACGATCTATCGTTAATGTTGGCCGTCGGCTGGTATCCCCTTGGGTCCCAGACCCCCAGGTTTACCTTAACTCAACAAAACAGGTACGAGCATAGTTCTCGCACTTTCTCAAAACCCCCGTGCAAGTTAAAACTCCAACACGGTACATCAAGGCATCAAAACAGGTGTAAGCTAGCGCTTCAACACCAAATCACATCTCAAAACTGATAGAAGGCTATTTTCTCTTTTTAAAAATTCAAAACATGTTTATTCATACAGCATGCTTCTTCATGCTAAAACATGTAAAATCAGCCAACCTATCACCAACATTTCTCAATCATCAATCACAATATAAAATTGAGAATTTCATTGAAAACATGCATATCATGCTATTTCCTTACCCTATCCCATTTCTCAATACATATATATACATCATAGTACTTTTCATATTTCCACATCATTTCATAAACTTATAATATCGTACTAGTCCTAGCAATATATCTACGAAATTGCTGTAATTACGTACGAACATCTCTATAGCTAACACACAGTCCCTTACCTCGTTCTACTTGTGTGCAACTATCCGCCTTTATACTTCTTGCGTTCTCATCTCGACTTGCTCCGGCGTATCATCCGAAACTGAAATTCATCCATCAACATTAGAGTTAATGTTTCTAACTCTTATTCAACTAAGCATTTATCCAATGCCTTAATTATACATTTTTACCCTTTGTGGTAAATCTCCCAATTTGTCCTAATATCAACATTTCCAAACCATTTCCACAACATACTCATCCACTCAAGATATCCCATTCATCAAAATACTCCCACATTCCACTTTCTCACACTTGACTATTTCTAAGCTATATGCATTTCATACCATCCTAGGTAGTTCTATCCACAATATGCACACCCAAATATCTTTATAAGCATTAACTAAACCAATGTACTTGGATTTGTGCATTAGAACTTACCTCATTGGATTTCCTCTTGCTCCAATTAGGATTGCCCTCTATTTCTTCAATCCTTCAAATGGGAAAATGCCTCTAGACTATGTTGTTCTTCTCTTTGATGTGAACAACTTTGTCTCTAATAGCCTCTCCTTAAATCTCCCTGAAAATGGCTGGATTTAGGAGTGAGAAACTAGATTTCTTTGAGTTGAAGTGAAATGGAATTGTTTTCCCCGAAATTCTGATGATCCAACTGCTCCCATTTATAGTTTTGACTTGATGAGATCGATCTTCCTTGGGTGGAGATCGATCTGTTCCTCAAAAATCCCTCTTTTTTGAGACGTTTTAAAGGTAGGAGATCGATCTGTCGAGACTGGAGATCGATCTGCTGTCAAACAGAAGCTTAAGGAGATCGATCTGGTCTTAGGGGAGATCGATCTGCTTCCAACCCGAGACCTAGAGAGATCGATCTGGTCTTAGGGGAGATCGATCTTCTCCCAACCCGAGAGCTAAAGAGATCGATCTGCTTCCTTTGGAGATCGATCTGTTCCCTTCCATTTCTCACATTAGAGCATTCTGGCTCTCCCAGATCGATCTCTCATCCTATGAGATCGATCTGGCCTTCACAAATTCCAGATTTCCTGCAGTTTTTCTGCAACAACTCTTACCAAACACCCTTAATTTACTACCATGATCATTTCCTCATTCATTCATCTTTGAGACTTGAAAATGGGATTCTTCCTTACTACATACACATTAAAATTTGTGTAGAATCTTTGTGTGACCAAATATATACAATATTACTCGAATGGAAATATACACTTATGTAAATCTTTCCTTCCATTTTACTATACTTCTCATATTCCATTTCGATCACATTCTTCTCGTTTTAAGTTCATTTCCTCCTACTCACTCATAATGCAACTTGTACGTATAATCACAATTCTTACTACAAGTGCGTACATAATCTTATGAACTTACATTGTATACACTTCACATTACAATACATCATCTTACTTATGATTTTATTTACATTCCCACGTTCCTATATACATAGCTATACATGTACGGGGTCTCACATTCTCCCCCACTTAAAGAATTTGGTCCTCCAAATTAGAACCAATTCAATCTGTGAATAACTCAGGATACTTTTCCCGCATCAAACTTTCCAGTTCCCATGTGGCCTCTTCCACAGTGTGATGTTGCCATAAAATCTTAACCAATGAAATCGTCTTGTTCCGCAACACCTTCTCTTTCCTGTCCAACACCCTGATCGGTCTCTCGACATACGACATATCTTTCTTGAGCTCCAACGGCTCATAACTAATTACATGTGTCGGATCCGGGTAGTACTTCCGAAGCATAGAAACGTGGAAGACATTGTGGACTTCTGCTAGCTCAGGTGGTAAGGCTAGCCTCTATGCTCCTTCTCCCACTCTATCCAAAATCTCGAAGGGGCCAATGTAACGAGGACTTAATTTTCCTTTCTTCCCAAACCTCATTATTCCCTTAGAAGGAGATACTTTCAAAAATACAGACTCGCCAACATTAAACTCAAGTAGTCTCCGTCTCTTGTCAGCGTAGCTCTTTTGTCGACTTTGAGCCGTTCGCAGCCTCTCGCATATTATCTGAACATCCTCGGAGGCTTGCTTAACCAAATCGGGAGCGAGCAATTGTCTGTCACCAACTTCTTCCCAACCAATGGGCGATCGGCATCTACGACCGTATAGTGCCTCATAAGGGGCCATACCAATACTTGAGTGATGACTGTTATTGTAGGCGAACTCAATCAATGGCAAGTGATCGTCCCATGAGCCTCTAAAATCCAGCACACACGCTCTTAACATATCCTCTAGGGTCTGTATAGTCCTCTCTGACTGACCATCTGTCTGAGGATGAAAAGCGGTGCTAAAACTCAACTGGGTCCCCATCGCTTCCTGGAAATGTCCCCAAAAGTGGGAAGTGAAGCGGGCATCCCTATCCGAAACAACACTCACTGGGACTCCATGCAATCTCACTATTTCTCGCACATACAGATTCGCCAGTGCACTCAATGTATCTGTAGATCTCATGGCTAAGAAATGTGCCGATTTCGTTAACCGATCTACTATCACCCATATTGTATCATGGTTCTTACGGGTTCTCGGTAACCCCATCACAAAATCCATTGTGACATGCTCCCACTTCCATGTTGGTATCGATAGAGGTTGTAATAATCCTCCTGGTTTCTGATGTTTGACTTTTACTTGCTGACAAATGAGACATCTAGCGACATACTCAGCTATGTCTCTCTTCATTCCAGACCACCAATATACTTTTCGGAGGTTTTGATACATCTTACCACTCCCCGGGTGTATCGTGTATCTCGACAAGTGTGCCTCTGATAAGATCAGCTTTCTCAGCTCTACATCTTAGGAACACATATTCTATTTCCAAACCTTAGTATTCCATCTGGACTCAATATAAAATCAGCACCCTTCCCTTTCCGGATTTGGCTAATCATGACAATACACCATTGATCGATTTGCTGAGCTTGTCGGATTCTCTCAATCAACTCCGGTTCTAATCTCAAGCTAGCAATGATCCCATAGCTGCCAATCTCAGGTAGGGTCATATCCAGACTAAGGTTCGTGAATTGTTCCAACAACTCGTGCTCTCTAACCATCATATGTGATACCAACCCGAGACTCTTCCGACTCAATGCATCGGCAACCACATTTGCCTTCCCCGGGTGGTACAAGATCTCACAATCATAGTCCTTGAGGAGTTCCAACCACCTCCTCTGTCTCATGTTTAACTCCTTTTGTGAGAATAGATATTTCAGACTCTTATGATCCGTAAAGATCTGAAATCTCTCACCATACAAGTAGTGGCGCCATATTTTCAACGCAAACACTACGACCGCTAACTCCAAATCGTGAGTGGGGTAGTTCTTCTCATGATCTTTCAGCTGTCTAGATCCATAAGCTACTACCCTTCCATCTTGCATCAAAACACAGCCTAGTCCTTGATGCGAAGCATCAGTATACACCGAGTAATTCCCTGAACTGTTAGGGATGACAAGAACTGGCGCGGTAGTGAATCTGCGCTTAAGTTCCTGAAAACTTCTCTCACAAGCTTCGTCCCATGAAAACTCCACACTTTTCCTCGTAAGACGTGTCAATGGAGCAGCTAATCTAGAGAAACCCTCTACAAATCTTCTGTAGTAACCAGCCAAACCCAGAAAACTTCTGATCTCTGTGACTGTCCTAGGTTGTTCCCATTGAACAACTACCTCAATCTTTGATGGATCTACTGACACCCCATCCTTCGATATAACATGGCCTAGAAAAGAAATCTGTTCTAGCCAAAAGTCACATTTGTTAAGCTTGGCATATAACCTTTTCTCTCGAAGGGTTTGCAAAATAATCCTTAAGTGCTGCTCATGCTCTTCTCTGGACCTTGAATACACCAATATGTCATCAATGAAAATAATTATGAATTGGTCCAGGTATGGCTTGAATACTTCATTCATTAGAGCCATAAAAGCTGTCGGCGCATTGGTCAACCCAAAAGGCATCACTAAGAATTCGTAATGGCCATAGCGGGTACGAAATGCTGTCTTGGGCACATCCTCCTTCCGAATCTTCAATTGATGATACCCAGACCTCAGATCTATCTTGGAGAAGATCTGTGCTCCCCGAAGTTGATCCAATAAATCGTCAATGCGTGGCAAGGGGTACTTATTCTTGATGGTAGCCTTGTTTAACATCCGATAGTCAATACACAATCTGAGGCTCCCATCTCTCTTCTTCACAAACAATACCGGGGCTCCCCATGGTGAGACGCTCGGTCTTATGAACCCCTTCTCTAACAACTCTTGCAGCTGTTTCCTTAATTCCTCTAACTCAACTGGGGCCATCCTATATGGTGACTTCGATATTGGTTCGGTTCCAGGCGTCAAGTCTATACCGAATTTCGTTTCTCTATCAGGTGGCAATCCTGGTAGATCGTCTGGAAAGACATCAGGGAATTCTCTGACCACTGAGATGTCCTCCATATCCGGATGTACTTTGTTCAAATTCACCACATAAGCAACAAAACCTTCAAAACAACACTCAAGCCATTTATACCAAAGTACTTTACTTAATACAAAATTTAAGATTTCATTTCTTCTCTTAAAATCTTACAACACATTCTTCAGGTAGAGAAAACTTAATGGTCTTAGAACGACAGTCTATGACAGCATGATTGGCGGCTAACCAATCCATTCCTAAGATTACATCAATGTCATACATATTCAACAAAATCAAGTTGGCTGTCATGCACTTATCTCCCACCCTCACTTTACAATCTTCATACACTTGTTCAACTAATTGGCTAACTCTCATGGGAGTACTTATTAGTAAAGTCCTACTCAAGTATGTGGGTTCTACAAAACCTTTTAACTTAGATGCACATGCAGGTGATATGAAGGAATGCGTAGCACCAAAATCAAACAAAGCTATAACCTCTAAATTGAAAATCAAGATTGTACCTTTTATCACTTCAGAAGAGGTATCAGCCGATGCCTGGTCTATCGCATACACCCTGCCTTGTCCCACAACTTGTTTTCCTTTCTCTTCAGCCTAGGCTTTCTTTCTTGCAGGAGGTGCAACTGTAGGAACCCTCTCTGGCTCTTTACCCCTCTGTGGAATTGCCTCAACTATCTCCGGGCACTCTCTGGCATAATGTCCAAGTTTACCACATCTGAAACATCGGGTACCCTGAAGATGACATGGCCTACCACCATGGTATCGACTGCATAGCCTACACTGATCTGTAGTCGGTCGGGGTCCACCAATCACTATACCCCTGGCTGGTGTCTGAGTCGGAGGCATAAAAGGTCTAGCAACCTTTTTCTGGAAATCATCTACCTCTCTCCGACGTTTACTCATGAATTTTCGACTAAATTTGGCACTCTTGCCATCTCCCATCTTCCTCGGACCCTTGTCCTTACCCCAACTAAACTCAGAAATCTGCAAGTCATGATCTTGCTCACATAACTGGGCCCGTCGCACGGCCTCTCTATATGTAGCGACATCAAATGGGGCCAACTTCGCTCGGATCGAAGGCCTCAGTCCATCCACAAATCTACGGACTCTGACAGCTTCACTCCTGATCGAGTCCGGATCATATCGACCCAGTGAAGTGAATCGTGACTCGTACTCATCAACTGTTCGATTCCCTTGAGTCAAATTCAGAAATTCCATCTGTAGTCTCCGTCGAGCAGTATCTGGGATGTATTGCTCTCTGAAAACGTCCAAGAACATATCCCAAGTGATAACCATTTCTTGAGCTCTTAACATCGGCCTGATGGACTTCCACCAGTGCTCTGCTTCGCCTCTCAATACAAAGGCCGCAAGCGCTACTCTCTCCATAGCTGAACATCTACAGAAGTTGAATAACTTCTCCATTTGACTGATCCAGTCCTCAGCCACCGTCGGATCCTTTACTCCGCTAAACGAAGGAGGCTTAAGGTCCATAAAGTGCCTCAATCTCTCCATATCACAGTCATATCCATACCCCAATTCATCATCATGTTGATGTGGGGCTACCGGAGGAGGTACCGGTCGAATATGAGGTTCCCGTGGCCTAGCCAGTTCAGCTTGCGCAGGTGCAACATTCTGAGGTTCAGGTGCAGCTGCTGGGGGATTCGGTGCAGCCTGTCCCGCTGTACCAGGTGTACCCTCAAACCTAGCCATGATCTGACCCATCATGGTCATCATCGTGCGCATGTCTTCCTCCAATCGAGTGATTCGAGGATCAAAAGCCTCTATTTGTTCCTGGGGCTCATGACTAGAGGATGATCTACTGTGCCTCTCAGTCCTGTCATTTTGCCCTCGAGCCCTCGAGCTCTCTCCCCTCTTGCGGTGTCTCTCAGGCATAACTCACTAGCCTGATAACTTTCCTGCGTTGTAACAAACATTTAATTTACTACAAACTCCATATACACATTTGTATCTAAATATCGCACAGTAACTTGGGGATGTATGTTTTCTTAGTCCTAAGCATCAACTCACATCAGACCAACCATGCTCTGATACCAAGCCTGTCATGCCCCACTTTCGGGAACCCTTCTATCCATACATTCTCTACTACGGTTGGGCTGTGAGAAGATGCAATTACTAAAAATTTATTTATTTACAGCGGAATACTGAAAACTTAAATTCACACTCCCAGGTGTGTGTGTAAATACACAAAATTAATTGTATAAATACCAAGTGTTTACATATCATCCCCATAATACTGATTACAATTTCAAGATATAACTGTGCGATACGATATATTAGATACAAAATACTCGTGTATACAAATCTTATACCTTTGCGGATTGTGGGAGCTGTTCAACACAAAAGACTTAGAGACCACCGCTCTCTTACTTCTCAGTACCTGGAGGGGGAAAAAAAGTGGGATGAGCAAACCACGGCTCAGTAAGGAAATGTATGCTAGCAGGTAGATATCGTACTACCTACATAGCCCATGCATGCATAAACCAAAACCATGTTTTTGTTATAAATGGAAATATCATACGAACAATGCATTTAAATTCATATTTCTCAAGAGCATTTTCGTGTAAATCAAATGTCAAACTTCCATTTAAAACATGTTCATAAATAGTGAATGTGAAATCGAAGATTTATTGAAACACAAAATCTCTTTCACTTCTCAAATCATTCTCTTTCACAAATCTCTTTCTTTTTCTGAGATTGTCTCTGTTTCTCGATTCTCTGAGACAGGCATGGAATTTTAGGCAATCAAATATCCACGACTTATGGCCACAGTCAGTGATCCCAGGCCTCACTGATCGGGTGTGCACAGGGTATCACTTCGCCTGAAGGGGGATGGGTCAGTCCTATCCTCCGGCTCATCTCAATCCACCTCATCTCCTCGTATACTCACGGTGAAGATACGTCGTGTGTCATCTACGCGATACTCGTACTCACGTGCACCCAGCACGGTACATAGTATACCAACGGGTGACTACACTGTTCTACGTACAACCGTGGACCCAAGTCCATACTCCAACTCCGATGGACTTTTTATCCTTGAACCATGTCTCATATACCAGGCGAGCAAGCAGCGTGACACACAGTCAACGCAAAGCTCCAGCGCGGTACGATCTATCGTTAAGGCCCAGCCCGTTCAATTGGCCATCGGCTGGTATCCCCTTGGGTCCCAGACCCCCAGGTTTACCTTAACTCAACAAAACAGGTACGAGCATAGTTCTCGCACTTTCTCAAAACCCCCGTGCGAGTTAAAACTCCAACACGGTACATCAAGGCATTAAAACAGGTGTAAGCTAGCGCTTCAACACCAAATCACATCTCAAAACTGATAGAAGGCTATTTTCTCTTTTTAAAAATTCAAAACATGTTTATTCATACAGCATGCTTCTTCATGCTAAAACATGTAAAATCAGCCAACCTATCACCAACATTTCTCAATCATCAATCACAATATAAAATTGAGAATTTCATTGAAAACATGCATATCATGCTATTTCCTTACCCTATCCCATTTCTCAATACATATATATACATCATAGTACTTTTCATATTTCCACATCATTTCATAAACTTATAATATCGTACTAGTCCTAGCAATATATCTACGAAATTGCTGTAATTACGTACGAACATCTCTATAGCTAACACACAGTCCCTTACCTCGTTCTACTTGTGTGCAACTATCCGCCTTTATGCTTCTTGCGTTCTCATCTCGACTTGCTCCGGCGTATCATCCGAAACTGAAATTCATCCATCAACATTAGAGTTAATGTTTCTAACTCTTATTCAACTAAGCATTTATCCAATGCCTTAATTATACATTTTTACCCTTTGTGGTAAATCTCCCAATTTGTCCTAATATCAACATTTCCAAACCATTTCCACAACATACTCATCCACTCAAGATATCCCATTCATCAAAATACTCCCACATTCCA
The DNA here is from genome assembly GCA_033439115.1 of Firmiana major. Taxonomy (NCBI): domain Eukaryota; kingdom Viridiplantae; phylum Streptophyta; class Magnoliopsida; order Malvales; family Malvaceae; genus Firmiana; species Firmiana major. Next base: position 42,298,558 of record CM065903.1, read on the forward strand.
CTTTCTCACACTTGACTATTTCTAAGCTATATGCATTTCATACCATCCTAGGTAGTTCTATCCACAATATGCACACCCAAATATCTTTATAAGCATTAACTAAACCAATGTACTTGGATTTGTGCATTAGAACTTACCTCATTGGATTTCCTCTTGCTCCAATTAGGATTGCCCTCTATTTCTTCAATCCTTCAAATGGGAAAATGCCTCTAGACTATGTTGTTCTTCTCTTTGATGTGAACAACTTTGTCTCTAATAGCCTCTCCTTAAATCTCCCTAAAAATGGCTGGATTTAGGAGTGAGAAACTAGATTTCTTTGAGTTGAAGTGAAATGGAATTGTTTTCCCCGAAATTCTGATGATCCAACTGCTCCCATTTATAGTTTTGACTTGATGAGATCGATCTTCCTTGGGTGGAGATCGATCTGTTACTCAAAAATCCCTCTTTTCTGAGACGTTTTAAAGGTAGGAGATCGATCTGTCGAGATTGGAGATCGATCTGCTGTCAAACAGAAGCTTAAGGAGATCGATTTGGTCTTAGGGGAGATCGATCTGCTTCCAACCCGAGACCTAGAGAGATCGATCTGGTCTTAGGGGAGATCGATCTTCTCCTAACCCGAGAGCTAAAGAGATCGATCTGCTTCCTTTGGAGATCGATCTGTTCCCTTCCATTTCTCACATTAGAGCATTCTGGCTCTCCCAGATCAATCTCTCATCCTATGAGATCGATCTGGCCTTCACAAATTCCAGATTTCCTGCAGTTTTTCTGCAACAACTCTTACCAAACACCCTTAATTTACTACCATGATCATTTTCTCATTCATTCATCTTTGAGACTTGAAAATGGGATTCTTCCTTACTACATACACATTAAAATTTGTGTAGAATCTTTGTGTGACCAAATATATACAATATTACTCGAATGGAAATATACACTTATGTAAATCTTTCCTTCCATTTTACTATACTTCTCATATTCCATTTCGATCACATTCTTCTCGTTTTAAGTTCATTTCCTCCTACTCACTCATAATGCAACTTGTACGTATAATCACAATTCTTACTACAAGTGCGTACATAATCTTATGAACTTACATTGTATACACTTCACATTACAATACATCATCTTACTTATGATTTTATTTACATTCCCACGTTCCTATATACATAGCTATACATGTACGGGGTCTCACAATTTGTGGTTAGTACTTCAGATACTCCGAGATAAGCAATTATATGGGAAGCTTAGTAAGTGTGAGTTCTTGCTGGATCGGATAGCTTTCCTTGGTCATATAGTCTCAGAGGAAGGAGTATCAGTGGACCCAAGCAAGGTGGAGGCTGTGCTTAATTGGGAGAGACCGAGGACAGTTACTGAGGTACGAAGCTTCCTTAGTTTGGCAGGGTATTACAGAAGATTTGTGGAAGGATTTTCCCGGATTGCCGCCCCTTTGACTAAGCTCACGCGCAAAGAGACTCCAGTTATATGGACTGATCAATGTGAGCTCAGTTTTCAGGAATTAAAGAGGAGGTTGACAGCGGCACCTGTGTTAACTATTCCTGAGGGATCAGGAGGATTTTCGATGTATAGTGATGCATCTCATCAAGGATTGGGGTGTGTGCTTATGCAGCACGAAAGAGTGGTCGCATATGGATCGCGACAGCTGAAAGACCATGAGCGAAATTACCCCACGCATGATTTGGAGTTAGCCGCTGTGGTGTTTGCTTTAAAGATCTGGCGACACTACTTATATGGGGAAAGATTCCAGATCTTCACTGATCACAAGAGTTTGAGATATCTCTTTGATCAGAAAGAGTTAAACATGAGACAAAGGAGATGGATGGAACTCCTTAAGGATTATGACTGCGAGATTCTATATCATCCGGGCAAGGCGAATGTAGTTGTTGATGCCTTGAGCAGGAAGAGTATGATATCTGCTATGATGATCAGGGAATGGGATTTACTGGAGCAGTTTACCGAACTTCGGATCCGAGTTAAAGAGATAGAGACTGGATTTATGGCTAGCTTGCTAATAGAGCCCAGGATCATGGATCAGATTAGAATTGGGCAGCGCAGTGATCAGAGATTGATAGATATGATTAGCCAAGATGAACAGAGTTCACAGTCGGATCTCACAGTCAGTGAGGATGGATTGTTGAGATTCAGAGGACGGATTTGTGTACCGGATGATGATACCCTGAAGAGACAGATACTAAGAGAATCCCACTGGTCGCGATACATCATGCACCCAGGGAGTACTAAGATGTACCGAGACTTGAGAAAGGTGTATTGGTGGAGTGGTATGAAGCGAGACATGGCAGAGTATGTGGCCAGGTGTTTAGTATGCCAGCAAGTAAAAGCTGAGCATCAGAAGCCCGAAGGACTACTACAGCCCTTACCTGTACCTACATGGAAATGGCAGCATGTCACTATAGACTTTATTATGGGTTTATCGAGGACCCGAAGAGGTCATGACGCTATATGGGTTATAGTGGATAAACTGACCAAGAGTGCCCACTTCCTTTCCATCAAGAGCACAGATACTGTGGATGCCTTAGCTGAGCTGTATGTCAGCGAGATAGCTAGATTACATGGGGCTTCAGTGAGTATTACTTCTGATAGAGATTCCCGATTTACTTCTAGATTTTGGACCCAGTTTCAGGAGTCCATGGGATCTCAATTGAGTTTCAGTACTGCCTATCATCCTCAGACAGATGGTCAGTCAGAGAGGACTATTCAGACCCTGAAGGATATGTTGAGGGCGTGTACGATGGATTTTAAGGGATCATGGGATGATCACCTACCCCTAGCAGAGTTTGTATACAATAACAGCTATCATGCGAGTATTGGAATGACACCTTTTGAGGCTCTATATGGTAGGAGGTGTAGATCCCCTGTTGCTTGGAAAAAAGTCAGTGACAGAAAGATAAATGCTCTCGAGCTTGTTGAGCAAGCCGTACATAGTGTGAAACTCATATGTGAGAGATTACGGGCTACATAAAGTAGACAGAAAAGCTACGCAGATGTGCTTAGACGGCCACTCGAGTTTAAGGTTGGTGATGCAGTATTTCTGAAAATATCACCGAGTAAGGGTATCATGTGATTTGGGAAGAAATGGAAATTGAGTCTTCGATACATAGGACCATTCGAGATTCTTGAGAGAGTGGGAGAGGTAGCTTACAGATTAGCATTACCCCCACAGATGTCCGAAATACACAATGTTTTTCATGTGTCTATGTTGAGGAAGTACCACCCGGACCCTTCTCATGTTATAGAGTATGATGAGATGGACATACAAGAGGATATGAGTTACACTAAGGAACCCATCCGGATTCTCGATAGAGAGGAGAAGGTACTGAGAACTAAGAGCATCCCATTAGTGAAAGTTTTGTGGAAACATCACTCAAGGGAAGAGGCAACGTGGGAACTAGAGAGTCTCATGAAGGAGAAATACCCCCATCTATTCGACTAGTTGAGTTGAATTTAGAGGACCAAATTCTATTTAAGGTGGGGAGGATGTGAGATCTGAGAATTTTAGATATATTTGAATTATGTAATATGAACTTGAAGTGTAATTTATTGAGCTAAGTGAATTGGGGAATGATAATTGGAGATTTATATGTTAAGTGTTAAAATAAGTGTGAAGTTATGAGGACAGATCGATCTGGGAGAAGGAGAGATCGATCTGGTGAGTTAAAAATGACAAGGAATGAGGAATTTGAGGAGCAGATCGATCTCCAATGGAAGAGGATCGATCTCCTTATGATTCTGCTTGAGAGAAGATCGATCTCATGAGGAAGAGATCGATCTCCAAATGATTCTGTTTGGGAGAAGATCGATCTCCTCAAGGAGCAGATCGATCTCATAAAGCCATAAAGAGATCGATCTCACCCCTCGACAGATCGATCTCCTAGGCATAAATTGCCTCAAATCGTCCCAAAATTTAAATGCAGATTGATCTCATCAAAAGCCAGATCGATCTCCTACCCTCAGCCTATATAAGGAACCCCTGTTTTTCTCCTGCAATCTCACTTTCTCTCTCTTCCAACCCCCATTTTCACTGAAACATAGCTTTCTCACTAATCCAAAACACCCATTTCTGGCCAAATCAGAAGTTGTGGCAAGAAGGAAAGTTGTTCCTCATCAAAGGGAGAACAACATACTTGGAAATCGAAAGACGGATCGAATCGAGGCAAGAGATAAGCTCTTCACAAGCTTTGGGTAATTTTTAAACCTCGATCTTGATATTTGAGATGATTTTGATGATAATGGTAGTTGTCATTGTGTTGAAATAGCTGAGAAATGATTAGGGATTGATGAAATTGCAATGCGGTTGGAGTGATAATGATATTTAGCAATTTTAGGAATTTGTGCTATAAATAAAAATTTAGACAATGTGGTGAATTAGCATAGATAATTGGCATGAGAAATGTAGAACGTTGAGATGTTGTGATGAGAGTGTAGTTTGGGGTAGAGTTACGAGAATTATGAGATTTGAGGTGTTATGAGCAATTATGCTCGATTTTGAGAATTGAGGTTGATGAGATAATTGAGTATTGATGTTTTAACATCGTTTGGACAGCTCGGGAGTTCCAGAGTGGAATGCGAGGCTAGTCCGTGATACGGGGGAAACGATTGCACTATACGAGGTGCAAAGAGGTAAGGGAAATCTAAACTATTTTTGTATGTGATTTGTAAACTATTATAGCATGATTTGTGGTTTATAAAACAAGCATGTTGAGTGTTATGTTGAGATATAATTGCACACAATTTTTATAGCCGGTTGGAGCCCATTATTTTATGCGCTTATAAGCTGAGTGTGAAATTGCTTTATATACTGTCGAATTTGTCTGAGTAATGAATTGGGCTCTACGTTAAGGCAATATTGAGATTTGAGAAATGTGTGAGTGCGTTGCCGGTTGGAACTCAGTTTTATTCTGTTTTGTGTTGAGTACAAAACGATTTTCAAATGAGTTTTATGAGAGAAAACCACTATGAGTTCTACGTGAAGGCAAACTAGTCTTATGTGATTAAGACTTAGGTGTGTAATTCTGAGTACACACCGAGCATTGCTCTAGTAGCATGTAAGCCTGATTCTTCTCTGTTCTGGTAATGTGAGAATAACCCATTTTGTGGCTATGCCAGGTATACTTGATGGCCGTGGCCACGTGAGAAACCCTATTTGGAGGCTGTTGCCACGTGAGAAACCCTATTTGGTGGCCGTTGCCACGTGAGAAACCCTATTTGGTGGCCGTTGCCATGTGAGAACCCTATTTGGTGGCCGTTGCCACGTGAGAAACCCCATTTGGTGGCTGTTGCCACGTGAGAAACCCCATTTGGTGGACGTTGCCACGTGAGAAACCCTATTTGGTAGCCGTTGCCCTATGAGAAACCCTAATTGGTGGCCGTTGCCATGTGAAACCCTATCCTGTGGCTGTGCCACGTGTAAATTTAAATCAGTGGCTATGCCACGTGTGCTTAGTGGCTGTGCCACGTGTGAATTTAAATCAGTGGCTATGCCACGTGTGTTTAGTGGTTGTGCCACGTGCATTATTATTACAGTGATTTTATCACGTTAATTGAGAAAGCGTTTATCACATTATTTAGACATGCTTTGTTATTGCTCTAGACTGAGCCTTTTTACTTCATGTTTTCACATGATTTGAGACATGAGAATGTCGTTTTGAGTACTTTCATGCTATGGCTTTCAAATGAGATTAATGAGTTTCACATACAAATAAATATTTTGTGATGTGCATTTTGGTTTATGAAATGAGTCCCTTACCCCCTTTACTGAGCGATTTAGAAGCTCACCCTGTTTTCTTTCCCCCCAGATTTCTTCAAGTGAAAAGGGTTGTCCTGCGACGTACGGAGTAGTGGCTAGTGGAGGACTTGAGCTCCAGGCCATATATATTGTATTTTGAGGTATCTTTTATCTTTTCATGTACCCAGACAATTATCATAATTGCAGACACTTGATGTATAACATTGTATGGGATGTATTAGGATTAATTAACTTGAGATCAAGTAATGTATATGATATAATATATACTATTCAATGACGAGATCCTGAGGTATAATATAGGTGATGATGTATGACACTGCACAGGAATGCACTCTTAATTGTGAATATATGAATAAAAAGTTTTAAATAAGCCCTATTTTTCGCACTTTCGGGGCGTGACAGCTAGAGACCCGAGATGAGAATGTGGGTACTAATGAGGTGCCAGAGACTGTAGAGGCACACTTCACGAGGATTAAGCATAGCCTAAAGATGATAGTAGATATACTAGCACAGATTAGGCTAGGTAGATAGGGACAGGATGCAGAGACTGTGAGAGGAGATGCAGTTGCACCTGACAGACCTATACATCTTGCACCTAAGATGCTATAGGCTGTAGATACTCCTATACCCCCACTAGTTCAGGAGAGTAGTGAATTGCGATATGGGTGTGATTTAGATAGATTGCGATAATTCCAGAAGCTTGGGCCTCCATCATTTAGAGGGGTCAATGACCTAGTTGTTGCTGAGGAGTGGATTGGAGAGATGGAGAAATTGTACCCATTCTTTGAGAGTACGACTTCAGAGAAGGTCACATTTGCTGCATTCTTACTGAAGGGAATGAAAGAGCATTGGTGGAAGTCCACCAGGCCCATATTGAGAGCCCAACGTGTTGAGATTAGTTGGCAGCTATTTCTGAATGCTTTCAGGAGGCAGTTTGATCCAGATACGGCACAGCGGAGGCTGCAGGCCAAATATTTGGGGTTAAGTCAAGGAAGTCTTTTAGCGGATGAGTAGATACTAGATTTTTAGCCCTGGGAAGGTATGACCCTGACACTAAATACAGCGAGACTAGGAAGGTCCGTAGATTTATAGATGGACTGAGACCAGTATTGCAGTCTAAACTGGTTCCATTCGACATTTCTACCTATGATGAGGCTGTGCGTAGGGCACAACTCTGTGAAAAAGATTATGAGAGGAATGTCTAAGAGTTTAGATCAGTCGAAAAAGGTAGAGACAGAGATAGAAAGAGGCCGGTGAGTAACCGTGTTCGTGGTTTTGAATATCGAGGAGGGAGGAGACTTTTCGGTAAGAAACCAAAGATCAGGAAAGTACAGGAAAAGATTGTGAGATTTCTTACATACCCGGCTATAGCTTCGACGAAGGGCATTACGATTGGAGGACCGAGGCCTACTACTGATCAGTGCAGTAGATGTGGTAGGTATCGCAGAGGTAGACCTTGTCCGATAAGTCCTATTATGTGTTTTCGATGTGGGAAACCAGGACATATTGCTAAAGTTTACCCAAAGATGGTTGAGACTGCCCTACAGAAGGGCAGGGAGCCAGAGAGAGCTCCAGCTGATACGTCTACTTAGAAGAGGAGAGCGACGACAAGAAAGAACGGAAGCAGGTTATGAGACGAGGGCAAGTGCATGCCTTAGACCAGGGGACAGCTGATTCTTCATCGGATGTGATTAGAGGTAACATCCTGATTTATGATTTAGAAGCACTTGTTTTGATTGATCCTGGTGCCCCGCATTCATTTGTATCGCATTCATTTGCATGTAGGTTAGCAAAGCATGTAGAGCGTACTCCCTTAAATAAGATGATGTTGATTAGTATGCCTATTGATAATAGTCAGCTAGTGGAGTATGTGTTGAATGATTGTAAGTTGAAAGTAGGGGAAAAGGACATGACAGCCAATCTAATATTGTTAAGTATGAGCGACTTTGATGTAATCTTATGTATGGATTGGTTATCGTCAAACCATGTTGTTTTAGATTGTTATGCTAAAGCAGTTATGTTTCCTAACCTTGAAAAATATATTGTAAAGTTTGAGGCAAAGAAATAAAAGTAATTGTTATTATTTTTTATTTATAAAGTACTATGCTGACTAAGAATGAATATATTGAAGGTTTTATTGTGTACGTGGTTCATACGGATAAGGTACATCTGAAGTTAGCAGACATTCCTATGGTTAGTAAATTCCCAGATGTCTTTTCGGATGAATTGTCAAGGTTGCCACCAGGCAAAGAGATGGAATTCTGTACAGATTTAGTGCATGGTACTAAGCCTATTTCGAAACCACCGTATCGCATGGCCTTGGTTGAGCTAGAGGAGCTCAAGAAATAGTTACAGGAGCTGTTAGACAGGGGTTTTATTTGACCGAGTGTTTCATCGTGGGGAGCATCAATTTTATTCGTGAGGAAGAAAGATGAGAGCCTCTGATTATGTATAGATTACAGATTGCTAAATAAGGCAACCATCAATAATAGATATCCCCTTCCACGCATTGATGATTTATTGGATCAGCTCTGGGGAGCGAATGTCTTTTCTAAAATTGATTTGAGGTCTGGGTATCATTACTTGAGAGTAAGGAGTAGAGATGTGCCCAAGACAGCATTTAGGAACCGATATAGCCATTATGAGTTCTTGGTTATGCCATTCGGATTGACGAATGCTCCCGCAGCTTTCATGGCTTTGATGAGCGATGTGTTCAAGCCATATTTGGATCAGTTTGTTTCGCCTTCATCGATAACATTTTGGTATACTCTAAATCTGAAGAAGAGCATGAGAGACACCTCAGGATTGTATTATAGACTTTACGAAAGCGAAAGCTATATGCTAAACTCAACAGTGTGATTTTTGGTTGTCACAGATCTCATTTTTAGGACATGTTGTGTCAAAAGGATGGTGTTTCAGTGGATCTATCTAAGATTGAGGTTGTAGTTCAGTTGGAACAGCTGAGGACAGCTACCGAGATCAGGAGTTTCTTGGGTTTAGCAGGATATTATCGAAGATTCGTAGAAGGATTTTTGAAATTAGCTGCTCCATTGACAGTCTCACTAGGAAGGGTGTAGCATTTGTGTGGAACGAGGATCGTGAGAAGAGTTTTCAGGAGTTGAAGCGTCGATTGACTACTGCTCCGATTCTCACTATCCCTACCAACTTAAGAGGATTTTCAGTATGTACCGATGCTTTGCATCAAGGACTGGGCTGTATAATGATACAAGATGCAAGGGTAGTTTTTTATGGATCCAAATAGGTGAAGGATCATGAGAACAACTATCGGACCCATGATTTGGAGTTAGCGACAATAGCGTTTGCGTTGAAGATATGGCACCACTACTTGCATGGATAGAAATTTCAGATTCTTACCGACCACAAAAGCCTCAAGTATCTATTCTCGTAGAAAGAGCTAAATATGAGACATAGAAGATGGTTAGAGCTTCTAAAGGATTATGATTGTGAGATACTTTATCATCCGGGTAAGGCTAATGATGTAGCTGATGTTTTGAGCAGGAAGAGCCTTGGGATGGTATCGTACATGATGGTCAGGGAACATGTGTTGCTATAGTAGTTTGGTAGCCTCAATTTGGGAGTTGTGCCTTCTGACATGGATACAGACTATGTGATTACTAGTCTATGCTCAGAGCCGGATCTATTGGAGAGAATCAAAATGGCTCAGCAGACTGATCCGTATTATATTGACATGAAAGGTCAGATACGAAAAGGCATAGTAATTGACTTTAAGATAAGTTCAGATGGACTCTTGAGGTTTAGAGGCAGAGTGTGTGTTCCTGAGGACCCAGAGCTTAGGAGATTGATATTAACGGAAACTCATTCATCGAGGTACACGCTACATCCAGGGAGCAATAAGATGTACCAAAATCTTTGGAAGGTGTACTGGTGGTCAGGTATGAAGAAAGATGTTACGGATTTTGTGGCAAAATGTCTTTTATGTCAGCAAGTAAAGATAGAGCATCAGAAACCTACAGGGTTATTATAACCTCTACCTATATCTAAATGAAAATTGGAGCATATCACCATGGATTTTGATGGGTTTACCGAAGACTCGAAGGAATCACGATGCTATATGGGTGATAGTTGATAGACTGACAAAGTCAGCTCACTTTCTAGCTATGAGAACTACCGATAATCTGAGTACATTGGCAAAACTGTATGTACGCGAGGTAGTGAGGTTACATGGTATTCCAGTGAGCATTGTTTCGGATAGGGATTCCGGCTTCACTTCCCACTTTTGGGAACATTTTCAGGAAGCCATGGGAACCCAGTTGAGTTTGAGCATCGCTTATCATTCTCAGACAGATGGTAAGTCAGAGAGGACTATACAGACTCTGGAGGATATGTTAAGAGCGTGTGTGCTGGATTTTAGAGGCTCTTAGGATGGTCATTTGCCACTAGCTGAGTTCGCCTACAACAACAGTTATCATGCGAGTATCAGGATTGCACTATATGAGGCTTTGTATGACCGTAGATGTCGTTCCCCTATCGGATGGGAAGAAGTGGGTGACAGAATGATATTTGCTCCTGATTTGGTTACACAAGCCTCTGAGGATGTCCGGTTGATTGTTGAACGATTGAGGACAGCTCATAGTAGACATAAGAGTTATCCTGACAGGAGATGTAGGCCACTTGAGTTTACCGTTGGTAAGTCTATATTTTTGAAGGTTTCTCCTTCGAAGGGTATAACGAGATTTGGGAAGAGAGGTAAGTTGAGTCCTCGCTACATTGGACCCTTTGAGATACTGGACAGAGTGGGAGATAAGGCATATAAATTGGCTTTGCCACTGGATTTATCAGGAGTGCATAATGTCTTCAACATTTTTATGCCAAGGAAGTATCATCTAGATCCAAATCATTTGATTCGGTATGAGCCATTGGAGCTCCAAGATGATTTGACATATGTAGTGAGATCGATTTGGGTACTGGATGGAAATGAGAGAAAGTCTTGAGGAATAAGACTATCGGGTCAATGAAGATTCTCTGGCAGCATCATACTTCAGAGGAAGATACTTGAGAGCTAGAGAGTCTGATGCAAGAGAAATACCCCCATTTGTTTGTAGAGTAACTTGGTTCTAATTTGGAGGGCCAAATTCTTTTAAGGAGGGGAGGATTGTAAGACCCGAAATTTTGTAATGTAACCTTTATGACTTGTGATGTGTATATAAGTCACAAATAATGAAAATCATGAGGAATGTATATGTGAAGTTTGTAAATGTGTATGGAATGAATACATGCAAGCTTATAAGTACAGAACAAGTGTAAGAGGGATATTTCCAGGAGTGAAATGGGAATATCTTGAGTTTTAAGTACTTAAGTAAAATTGAATGAGTTTTATACTTTCATTTGGGTTTATATTGTATACCTTTGGCTATACAATGAATGCACACAAGTTTCAATGTATATGAAGTATGAATGGATGTCATTTTCAAGCCTTAAATGTGGTTGGATGAGAAAATGACCATAGCAGCAGAATTAAGAGTGTTTGAGATAAGTTACTGCAGAAAACTGCAGTAAAATCTGGAAAAAATGAATGACAGATCGATCTCATAGGATGACAGATCGATCGGAAAGAGCTAAAAATACTCTTATTAGAGCGATGGAACAGGTCAGATCGATCTCCAATAGGGCTAGATCGATCTGCTAAACATTCTGTGTTGAAGGAATCGATCTCTAAAGGGTCATATCGATTTCCTTAAGCTACTGATTTGCAACAAATCGATCTCATGAAAGAGCGGATCGATCTCATGTGGTCTGAAATGTCGGTTTCAAGAGGAAAAATGCATAGCAGATCGATCTCCTAGGGTAGCAGATTGATCTCATCAAGACAATTTTATAAATACTGGGCTTCTGCACCTTATTTTCCCAAGAGTTACTATTTGATTTGAGAACTAAACCTAAACCTAGCCAAGAAACACTAGAAAACTTCAGTTTGTGATCAGTTTTGAGTGAGATATAAGTGAACAAAGCTGTTCTTAGCAAAGAGGAGAACAACATACTTGAAAACAAAGGATTGAAATTAAGAGTGGAAGGAGCAAGGAGGATTTTACCATTTTGGTGTAAAGGAAGGAAAGTTCAACTAGGTAAGATTTAATGCTCCAAGTTGATATATGTTAAACTAGATGTATTGATGAGATTATTGGTGTATATATGATTTGTTAGAAATGAAAGGAGAATTAAAAATCACCATGACCTAGATATTGGTGAGAAAATGAGAAAGTGATGAGGAAATGGTATTAACATTGATTTAATGATGAAATATGCAAGTGTGGAAGATTATGAGGTAATCTTATGAAATGCATAAATTGGAACTAAGGAGAAAGAAAGATAGTTATGTTAAAATGTGGATTTATACCCTATTTGGAGAAAGTGATGAAAAAACCATGTATTAAATTGAGATTTGGCAAATGAAATGAGTATATAGAGATATTCTAATGCCAATGAATATAACAGCTTTGGAAATCATCGTGGAACTGATCGGACTACAAGAGTGAGCAAAATCGAGAAAGATAGGTCACTTGACGTGAACGAAATTTCGTGAGTAGCTACAGATGGCTACATGTATTTTGAGTAGTATTTTGATACTATATCTTATATGAATGCCCATAAATATGCTTAATGTGTGTGATAGAGATTAATGAGATAAAGTGTAATTTTATCCAAAAATAGGATAAAAAGCCTGAGAACCATGTTGTAACCCTTCATTCATACATGATAGAATGGCTAATGTTTTTATGCATATGCGAAAACAACATATTTAAGTGCTAATTTGATTTGAATTAAGAAAGTTGTGATTTAAGTGAGCCATCTATCTGGTTTTGTGTGAAAACCATAAGTGCTAGAGAATACTCGCACTATATTTTGAGATATGCATCACATAGTACTGGAGGATATACTCGTACTATATTTTAATGTTATTTTATGCATATTAGTGTACTGGGAGCATTGCTCATACTCAGTTTGTGATTGATGCATATAGAATATTAGGAGCTTTGCTCATACTCAGTTTTACATGATAGAGTACTCGGAGCATTGCTCGTACTCAGTTTTCATGATTTATACATGACATAGTACTTGAGTGATAACTCGTACTTGATTTGAAAAGAGAATTATGCATTAACCTAGTGCTCGAGGTTACTCGCACTAGTGTTTCATATTTTGAAATGCATATACAGTGTTTAAGAGGTGGAGTGTTGATTGTGAGTCACACTCAAGACATGCACTGTAGTTTTTACGTGATATATAAGACATGTTAGCAAAACCATGATGATTTTCTCCGTGTAGACTGAGTGTCACACTGTTAAGATGTTCGCACGTGGATTTAGAGACGTGGCATTTATTTCATAGTATGAGGGCTAAGACTTATGGCAAGCACCCCGACTATGATGCACTTCATGGTGTGAGGACTAAGACCTATGGCAAGCATCTCGACCATAAGGAGAGGGTCCATGGGTGTACGTTGTACCATCCGAATGCCATGGAGTACATTGTACCGTGTGTTGTATGGAGTTGTGGAGTTGAGGAGTTTATAGCTGACGATTGTGATGGACTGACCCCCCTCCCGTTACAGTAGTGATTACCCGCACTCTGAGATCTGTGTTTCCTGGGATTTCACATTATAGGATATAATCATAGTCCAGGAGAGTATTACATTTAGCCTCTGAGTCTCGCATGATATATCACTTGTTTTTATGATACGGTTAGACCTAAGAGAGATGGGCCAAAAATCGATGATTGTGTGTGTTGTGAACTGCCATATTTACTGTGATTTATATGTAAATGGCATGATTGATATAAAGGCATTTTGAATTTTATAATGATGCATTGTTTTGCGTGAATGCCTACATTTGATAACTCAACATGATTTTAAGTACATGAAATTTATTTTTTACTATTATTATATCATTTTGATACATGCTTTGAGATGAGAGAAGGAAAGGCAAAGCCTTATTTTCAGTAGATAGTGTGGTTGTCTACTTGCTTGCCTGATTTCCTTACTGAGCGCATTGTTTGCTCATCCCCATCTATTTTCCACTCTCTACAGATCATCTGCAGTAGATTGAGTTTGGTTGAGGTATAGCATTCATTATATCCGCTACCTATCCATCTCACGAGAGGTATACACACTCGAACATTTTGTACTGAACAATGTATAAGCACAGTTATGTAAACTATTATACAGTCGAGATGTATATGTACGAATACTATATAGCAGTTTATGTTATAAAAAAGAATGCTAAATTCTATGTGTATTGTGAATGAATGTGAGTGGGTGACTAATATCGAATCACAGCCCAACCATCGAGGAGAGAAAGATAAGTAAAGTAAAAAGCGAAAAATTTGTAGTGATTTTTGGTAAGTCATGAATTGAGGTTGTGACACTCTCATCCCCTGAGATCGATCTCTCATTCATATTTTTTAGATTTCACTACAGTTTTCTGTAGTAACTTACACCAAACTTCATACATTTTGCTGCCATAGTCATTTTCTCATCCAATCACCTTTAAAGCTTAAAAATGACATCTATTCGTACTTTATAGTCAATGAAACTTTTGTACATTCATTGTATAACCAAAGGTATACAATACAACACCGAATGGAAGTATAAGGATTCATGTACTCATGCAACTTCCTTCCATTTTACACAGTACTCAAAATTCCATATATTCACATTCACCACATACAAAAGTCCATTTCTTCTTATTCATATAAAATGAAACTTGTACGTACATCACAACTCATATTACAAGTGTGTACATTAGATCTATCGACTTTACATCATTAATGCTTCACATAGCATATACATGTATGTACTTATGAATTTAAGGGTCTTACAAACACTGTTTATCATCCTCACACGTCCTCGGTGCTACCTCGTTTTCCTCCCTTAATGTCTCTGTCCAGAGCTAGTGGTCCTCCTGTGCACTCCTTTTACACCGGCCACGTTCGGCCTCTCCGTTCTCTTCTACTTCTCTCGATGTCCAGCTACCACTACCCTGTTTTTTCTTCTTCTTCTTCTTATTCTTCTTCTTCTTCTTCGTACCTCCTACTCCCTTCACTGTTCATCGTTTTCCATCATTCTCCTCACTGCCCCTCCTCATTCTCCCCTCTCAGCTATCGTCTTCATCACCACATCCTGTCACTACCACCGTCCTCCTCAGTATTTCCTCTTATGCCATCTCGGGTTTTTCCAGCTAAGCTGCCCTGCTCTGCTTTGTATTCTGCTTCTGTTTTTCTCTTCTACTACTTCTATATATATGTTTATGTATACATACTGTTTAGTTTTGGCTTGTTATTTCTTCCTATCCTTCTCATCTGTTAACCAAAACCTTTAGAAATGGCTCTTGAAATCCAGCTAAACTAAAAACCAACCACCATTGTCTGTCTCACTTTCAACCTCTATCTTATCCAATACTCTAACCCAACTTCCGCCTCCCTGCCACGCCTTCTCCTTAGCCAGAACACCTAGCATCCAAGAAAACTGTGAGTAGTCCTTGTTCCCAACTTCAGCCCTGCTTCGGTCTATTAGCCCCCTTCTCTCGTTTTCTGGTTTTCTGATCATTAACTTTCCCCCTTTTCCTTATGCCTCTGTTGTCATTTCCTATTTCTGTACCAACTTACATTTATTGATATATATATATATTGCAAATGCATTCCCGAGGAGCTGCAAACTCCATTTCCTTCTTCACTCTGCTGCGATATACTAAAAACTATATTGCGGACCTGCATTGCCTTAACATGTATTTATCATGTACATTTCTTCTGACTTCAATCCCTTCCTGCACTTCGGCATATTTTCATTACCTGCTTCTTTGTTTCCTTCTTTTGCCATAGCTATCACTTTGGCTACCAACTCCAGCCCTATTTCACGTATGGTCATATATATTTATGTACTGAAATTAGGTAGATGGGACATCACCCCACTGCTCTTCACATTTCTTTATCATTTATTTATCACTGGTTGCTGCAGCTACGCCTTTCAGTCTGAGAGCTTCAGTTTTCCCATCATATTTTCTTTCTACCAAACCTCTACAGTTTTCCAGTAGTCAAGTCGCATTCACATTTCCTTCTTTATTTTCTTTCTATCTTCTTATTATATTGTACACTATTGATTTTTATGTCAGCCGAGTATACCTCTCTTACCTTCCCTATTCTATTGCCCAATTTCTCTGCTGGTTCCCTTCACTACCGAATAGCCATTTCTTTTCCATGACCATTCTTAAAAATCCAATATACATATAGGCTTATACTTATATCTCGTACAATTATTTTTGTTCAATTATTCGGATTGGCTTCATTTGGAAGCCAATCCATGGTTCTTGTAGGTGCTCCCTCATATCTACTTGTATTCTCATTTGTATATTTCTATATTCTTTACTTAATAAATGGTAAATATTATATCTTCTCATGTATATCCGGATATGAATATACGTAGTAGATCTCCCTTTTGATTTTTTAGAGTTAATATATTTACTAAATTAATTCTTCCAAATCTCTTGATGTACAATTAAAATCTCTATACGTACATTTAAAATTCCATTTGTTTGTTTATTAACAGAATATATGTAAAGAAAATGTTTCGTGGGTTTTACATGAAGTCAGTTGTTTGAAAATTAGATCCTGAATTTTTTAATTTAATTTTGAGAAAAGTAATTAAATATTATGAAATAGGAGAGGAAAATTTTAATATGAATTGGAGACAAATCGCTATCGGTGTACGGCAGGCAAGAGTGGTCAGGGTGGTCGGCGGTTGTAAGTGGTGGTCAAAATTTGGGAAACTTTTGTGTTCATAGGTTTTTAAAGAGACGGAAGATGAGATACAGTAGAAAGGAAAAAGGAGAGAAATAAAAAGCAAAAGAAAGAAAAAAGGAAAAAAATTATTTCTGATTTTTTAAAGTAAATATACGTTTTTACCCATTTGTAATCAGAGTCACTCTTTTAAACAACGCATATCCCTCAACCCAGTTAAAAGGTTCTTAATTGATCAAATTCGAAAACTTTTCATCCTGATTTGATTCAAATTAAAGATCTCGTCTTTAATTGAAAAATGACCCAAACTTTAAACCCTAAATTTAGCATTTAGCCTTAGAAAATGTATTCTTATACATTCCCCTATATTATGAGAATACGTATTCCAATACATTCGAAGTATAGAAGTGTCACACCCCATTTCACGCTTAATTCTGACTATTCATTCATACAAATAACGAAGTAGACAACACACGAATGGTTGAGCACATAAGCCAATATTATCTTACACACATAATGCACACGAATACCATATTACTATGATTCAACTGATTTCTTTATTCACTTATATTATACATACGTACATTTACATCTCAGTATCCCTTTAAATACATAATTGCGCCTCAAAAGTTTAGATATAAAATCAAAATAGGTGTATACCTTTACACACTAAGAACTATCAGCTGTCAACCGCTCAGGAAAATCTACAGCACTCACTGTTGAGGTAACTCTATGGAGAGGAGGGAAGAAGGGTGCACTACAACACGCTTAGTAAGGAATTATGCAAGCAAGTAGATAATTATACTACCTACATGCGCATTGTCAGACCCGAATTTTTGTAGCTTATTTCCTTATGATTCCTATGTGTATGAACACTATGTAATTATGGTTGAATCATAAGAAGAGTATTTACTAGGTTTAAAGTGTTAGTGAAATGAATTAACACACAAAAGCTACATAAAATGCCTAATGTGGATGATGAGTGTCACAGGCTAAACCGAGTCATTCTAAATCATTCTGACTGAAAATAAGAACTTAAAATAAGAGAGCGTAGAGAACTCATGAAGGAAAGTCAGCTTGATTTAGACCCGAACATACAAAACGAGAATAAAAGCTAAAAAGGGTAAAATGGACCTTTTTGGCGAGAAAAGGAGTTTCGGGTGAAATTATCCACCGGGAGCGGTTGGAATATAAAGATGATAGTGTAAGACATGATATATAACACTTTCAAAAATTTAAGAAAAAGTCAACTTAGTCAATGGTTAAAGAAAAAAGTCAACTATAGTTAAAAAAGTGGACTTTTACCATAGTTGACTAATCAAAGTTAGAAATTAACCTAAGTGTGGAGAAAAATTTGGGGAAAAATATTCTTGGCCAGAATACAAGATAATCATCCCCGGAAGTCAGGAAAATTTATTCGGAAGGATTCCGAAATAAATTTAATGGTTAAAAACGTAATGGGCCTAAGGTGAAAATTTTAAAGCCCATTAAGGTATACTAAACGTATATCGAAATTTTTAGGTCCTTTAGACCGAATTGTTGGACCAATTGATCGGCCAAATTTTGAGACAATAAAAGGCCCGAGGTATAGTAAAAATTTCAGCCCGAAAGCCCATTAGAAAAGCCCAAACCCAGAAGCCCAATTGGAAAAGCCCATGAGATAAATATCTAACCATAGTTAAAGTTAACTATGACTCATAAGGTGACTCATAAGGTGACTCATGGTTCAGATTTGGAAAGTCAAGCATAGTGGCTGAAAAGTAAGGCTTAATGGCTAAGTAAGTGGCTTATAAATGCAGCCACACCTTGGTCATCTTCATCACACAATTCCGGCTAGAGAAGAACACCATTGAAACATAACTATCCAAGCTTTCTCTCACTAGAAATCACTAGGAATTAGTCATATTTGGAACTTGCATTCTTCATGGAAGTTGTTCCAAATTGAAAGGAGATTAACATATCTTGGAATTGGCTATCAAGGAGCCATAGAGTGCAAACCGAGAGCCTCCAAAGATTCGGCCAAAGGGTGAACACAACAATTGGTATATTTTCTAAATTCCAATTTCATAAAAGTTAATGTATGAATGATTTCAAGTATGTTGATATATGTTTTAAGCATTGAAACATATTAAATCACCATTAAGACGGTTAGGCCGAGAGTGATCAATGAGATATTGAAATATGTCAATTTGATTTTAAGACATAAATGGATTAGTACACATGTATTAATGTTAATGGTATAATTAGAATTAATCAAATTGATTAATTAATACATGTAAATTGTTGGCAACCAAGGTGTTTGATAAAATGCCTAAATGAACTATAGGATGATTGGTAATGTTGCCTACCAAGTGTTTGTGAAAATGCCTAAGTGGAAATGGCTAGAAAATAGGCATGTATGGCATGCCATGGTGGAAACCGAGAATGGCTAGCTCTCGGCCAAGGCATGTGGCCGAGAGGCCCAATGGGCCAAGCCCAATATTTTTAGGCCCAATAGGGTGTAATGGGCCTAAGACAAGCCCAATAAGAGTTGGTGGGCCCCACAAGCCCAATAGGCCCAACAAAAGTGAATAGTAAAATGAAAATGGACTTAAGGCCTAGTTAGGCCCATTAAGGATTTTAAGGCCCATTAAGGGAAATTAAACTGTATTAATGTGTAATACAGTAGGAAAATGATAATTAACTTGAGGAATGGTTATTTACAGCTCCGGAGTTTACATCGAGAGCTGATCGGACTGCGGGATTTAGCAGCACCGAGGAAGTGAGGTCATGAGACGTGATCCGAAGTAAGGGACTTTTGCGAGTAGTTAGAGATACCTGCACGTATTTTCAACTGCTTCTGCATTCACTTAAAAACTCTGAGGGTCAGAGAAAGTGAATAATAATTATTGGGACCCGATAGTGGCAAATTACGATTTTGCCCCTAGTTAGTCAAAAAGTCAACTTTTGTGAGAAGTTACAAAAAGCATGGAAAATACTATTGTGAGTGTAGATGGGCTAATGATTTTAAGGTTGATATGACTTAAGCACACTTTTAAGTGCTGATTTTACTATTTTGTAAACAAATCCCTTTTAAATAGCCATCTATCATATTATGTGAGAATGAATCGTGCTAGAGCACAGCTCGCACTGGGATTCATATGTTTTCCACATACATAGTGCTGAATTTTGATACGCACTAGATTTTCATGACATGCATGATAGAGTACTGGAGTTTTACTCGTACTCAGCTTTGAATGATATATGCATGACAGAGTGCTGGAGCGATTGGCTCGTACTCGATTCTTCATGGTTTATACATGACATAGTACTGGGAGCTATTGCTCGTACTTGATTTTGATATTGTGCATAGCATAGTACTGAGAGCTATTGCTCGTACTTGATTTAATACATAAACTATGCATTGACCTAGTTGCTAGAGATTTGCTCGCACTAGAGTTGAGTTTTATGATGTGAAACAGTGTTTGAGCGGAGTAATGACTGTGAGTCGCACTCAAGACGCACACTGTATGTGATATGTAATACATGTTAAAACCCATGCCTGAGTCCTTGTGTGACTGTGTGTCATAGCTAGAGAGGATATCCGCATGAGGTTGATATAGACGTGATATACTTAATTCCATGGTTTCGAGGGCTAAAGACCCTGGCTATGAGGGTTTCCATGGTTTCGAGGGCTAAAGACCCTGGCTGTGAGGGTCCACGGGTGTACTTTGTACCGTGTCTGAGTGACACGAGGTGTACGCTGTACCGTGTGTTACGTAGCTGGCGGTTGACATTGGACTGACCATCCTCCGGTTACAGCAGTGATGCCCCGAACACCGAGATCTGTGTTGCTTGGGATCACATTTTCGGATATGATCATAATCCAAGATACTATTTGCATTTACCACAGAGTCTCACATGATATATCACATTGATTGACTGATTTAAACTGCGGACAGACCTGAGGGATGGGTCGGACTCCGATTTGTGTTGTGAATCATTTGATGCCATATTTATATGTGATTTAAATATACATGGCATGATTTACATAAAGGCATGATTTATATATAAATGCATTGTTTTGCACTACATGCCTACTTTTGAGAAATAAAGCATGAATTCTATACATGGGATTTATTCTGTACAAGTACATATATATTATATTACAAGACATGCTTTTAAAGTGAGTTAAGGAAATAATGTTTTCAAGGCATAGCACTATTTTGAGTAGATAGTGTGGATATCTACTTGCTTGCCTGATTTCCTTACTGAGCGCGTTATGCTCACCCCCTTTCTTTACATCTCTCTACAGAGCGTCAGTAGATTGAGAGTTATCGTGGGAGAGTGTCCCAAAGTCCACTGCTAGTTCCTATCGATTCATCAGGTATACTTATTATGTACAGTTGTGTATCTAAACATAGAAACAGCACAGTGATGTATACGTTATATATTATGGGGAATGTAATCGTATTAGATTTTATAAAATCTTACATGTATAATAAAGGCAGCTACAATCAGAATTAATATATTGACATGTATGTATGAGAATGGATATTATGGTAAGTGAAGACTCTGACATCGAATCACAGCCCAACCAGTGAAGAGAGGAAAGGTAAGTTAAAAATGCGAAAAATTTATTGTGGTTTTTAGTTAAAGTCAAGGATTGAAACTGGGGTCCTGACACGCATAATCACATGTCATGCACAAAATCCTTACTTTCTCAAAGCCATATCACATCACAAACAAAATTTCTCAAACACATGATAGAATACAATATAGAGTTCGAACTCAAAACCGAAACACATTCTTATAAACTGATTTAAATCAGAGAGTAGAAAAATCAAAGTCTTGAAAAACAAATCAGTTATCAGATATGTGGAGACAAAGCAGAGCATACGAAAACGAATAGACAAATGAAAATAGTCATTGGACTCCATGCCTCATGGGCCAGGTGTGCATGAATGTCCCCGGATGGCTGAGGAAAGAAGAGGTCAGTCTCTCATCAAATAGCAAACACATATCATCATAATACATCGTACTCCATGTGCTTCCACAAGGTACATCGTACTTCGTGAACCCTAATATCACAAATCAACGAGATTAGGAGCGCCCGAAGTATCCAGGTCTTATCATCCCATCTCCAGCTATATCAATACTAGGTCTCCAAAAATACACGTATGAGCACACCAAATCGGTGTGACACACGATCTACACAAGGCTTCAGTACGGCCTTATCAAACCACGTGCGAGGATCAGTGTAAGATCATATAGTCTACACGACATCTCCAAACACGATTTACGCATATCACATAATAAAAATCTAGTGTGAGCAAGCAAGGCTCTAGCACTATGTCATGTGAAAACCATATCAAATCTAGTGCGAGCAAGCTCTAACACTATTTATTTCAACATAAATCTAATAGATTACTCAATTCTAATAGAAGTGGCACTCATGATTAAATCAAATACAAAAAATAGCACCCACTTGAGTGAGAGGAAAACATTTTTCATCAAATCACTCGTCACATATAATCAATTCTGAAAAACATGCAATTTAATGTAGATAATCAAATTAGGAGCCATTCTATCATTAATCATTCACAAAACTTACTCATTCATGTAAAACACATTAATTCATGCCATTTCGATTTCTTTCATTTTTTCATAACTGGGCGCATTTTGGTAATTTACCCTTTTCCAATGTAAATTAGGAAATTCCTAATCTAGACTCCTTATAAAATTTAAAGACTCTGAAATGGTGATGAAAATTTGTACAGCTATCTCTAAGAGCTTACGAAATCCCTTACCTCGAAATAGGTCGACTGCAAATTTCAATTCTCGATCACTCTAGATCATGCAGTCTTTGTGACTCCGTTTACGTCCTCGAGAGCTGTAATTTATTACCAATCATATCAGTTAAGTCTGATACTGCATTTCTCATATTCTTTACTGTCTAATTGATATATTGGGCCTGATTTCTCTTATTGGACGTTATAAACCTTTATTGGGCCCATTATCAACCTAAGCTTGTTTCCACTTCACTATTCATTCTATTAAGGTCTGGGCTTTTTAGGCCCATTAACATTTATAGGGCCATTCGTGGGGCTCACTAGCCTTATTTGGTCGAATACACATGGGCTTAGCCCATGGCACATCTCGATCATGGCATGGTGCCCGAGCACCACCACCCCACACCATGGCCGAATGGCCACCATCACCACGCCATCTTGCTAGGTGTTCTCTTAGGTATTTTGGAAAACACCTATCATGCATGTTCTAAGTCTTAAACCTTGTTCACTTAGACATTTCATCATACACCTTTGATGCGTGCATGTAAAACTCATCCAATCTAATAAATTGATTTCATAAAACCTTTCCATAATCATGTATACAAGCTAATTATCATATATATGCTAACCAAAAACTAACACATCCTTACCAAGCAAAATACCTATTTTATGGCATGCTTGATTTATGGTGGTCTAGGTTGTTTTAATCCAAAATTTATACACCAATCAACTCCAAATAATCATTAGATAAACATATATAAGATTGGTGCATTGAAAAGTCACATAATATGAAAAACCTAATTTGGTCAAAACTTGTGGGAGACTTGGGGTTGTCCAATTTACCTTCTTGGGTGCTGATTTTACAGTATGTTAATCTCCTCACTATGGGTAACAATTCTCATGAAGACAACTTTTTTCAATTGTGTCTACAAATGGGTAAAATCTAATGAGATAAAGCTTGCACAAGTTAAGCTTCCATGCGGTTTTGCTCTCGGTTTGGAAAAGAAGACAAGGGGGCCGAATTTTTCTAGTTTTTCCCTTTATAAAATTTAGGCAACCATTCTTAAAAATCAGCCCATGAAGTGGGCTTAGCATTAGATTTGGGCTTAGCACATTTTGGGCTTGGTTTAATGACAATTGGGCCTTTAGGCCTTTAAACAAAATGGGCTTCGATTTGGGCTTTTCTCTTGGGCCTATTGGGTTGGATTTTCATAGGTAATTGGGCCTACAATTAGCTTCAATTTGGGCCCAACAAATGGCCTAACAATTCAGCCTAATGTTTGTACAATTTCAGCCCATACTCAATTAACCTTAATGGGCTTCGAAAATTTCATTAGTTGGCTCATTTGCTTTTGCCATTTAATTTAATTTGAAATTAAATTTAATCAATTTTCAATATTCAAGAAGCTGAAGATTGAGTGTTTCAGTCAAGAATAATTCTTCCCCACTTTTAATATTGGTTGGATTAACTTTTAACCATGGTTATTTCTTTATAATCAAAGTCAATATTTTCAAAGCTAACTTTGACTTTCCTTGACCTTTGACCATGTTTGACTTTTTGACCAAAATCCAAAAGTGTGGTTTCTCATGGTTAACACTCCCGTCTATACATTTTGGTCTCTTGGGGGGTGAAAACTTTAAAATCAGCTCAAACGATTTATTTTGAGCTCATTTAGGCCCTTTTTGGCCTTTTCATAACTTCCACATTACCGGGACCAAACCAAACCAACATTCCTTCATAGACTCTCTATATTTCCATGTTTTAAGTTCTTATCTTTAGTCAAAATAGTTAGAATTCCCTTGGTCTAGTCCGAGATTGCCATAGCTCACATTTCACGTTTTGGTGCTTTATAAGCACTTCTCATTTCATTCACATTTACAATGCTGAAATCAACTCTCTTATGATTCTCATAACATATATCACATTAGTAACATTAAATCATAAGGAGTACAATGCAAAAGTACAAGTCTTACAATCCTCCCCACCTTAATAAATTTGGTTCTCCAAATTGACCAAGTCTCATTTCTCAAACAAATGGGGGTACTTCTCTCGCATCAGACTCTTTAGTTCTCACGTAGCTTCCTCTGAAGTGTGGTGTTGCCAGAGAACCTTAACCAATGAAATCATCTTACACTGTAGCACTTTATCCTTCTTGTCCAATATTCAAACCGGCTTCTCTACATATGACATATCCTCCCTTAACTCCAGAGGTTCATACCTGATCACATGTGATGGGTCCGAATGACACTTCCAAAGCATGGACACATGGAAGACGTTATCTCCCACTCGATCTAAGATCTAAAATGATTCGATGTAGCAAGGACTCAACTTGCCTTTCTTGTCTAATCTCATAATGCCTTTCAAAGGAGACACCTTCAGAAATACGAATTCATCGACCATAAACTCCAATGGTTTGAGTCTCACATCAGCACAGCTCTTCTGTTGGCTCTTAGCTATCCTTAATCTCTCACATATCAACAGGACATCCTTAGAGGCTTGCTTCACTAAATCAAAAGCAAATATCTTTTGGTCACCGACTTCTTCCTAGCCAATAGGAGATCGACACGTACAACCATATAATGCTTCATACTGTGTCATCCCAATACTCTAGTGATAACTATCGTTGTAGGCAAACTCTGCTAGTGGCAAATGATCATCCCAGGAGCCTCTAAAGTCCATAACACAAGCTCTCAACATATCCTCCAAAGTCTAGATAGTTCTCTCTGACTGACCATCGAACTGAGGTGAAAAGCTGTACTGAAACTTAATCGGGTTCCAATGGCTTCCTGAAAATGTTCTCAAAAGTGGGAAGTGAAGCGGGAATCCCTGTCAGACACTGTCACAACCCAAAAATCAGAGTAAATTTTTCTTTTTTTTCACACTTACCTGTCCTTTGATCGTGACCACACTCCACTAACAATTGGGTTGTGCGTCAATGCCAGTCCCACCATTCAATCATCATATAACTTAATTTCTTATTAAATGAAAGGTAAACACATGCGTTTTTCACTAATTCTTTCCCATTCATTTACAAGCGTTTTCAGTGTCTATACATCCCCGAAAGTTACTTACAAACATGTTACTGTGCTATTCTTATTTAGATACAATATGTACAAGTTTATATACCTCAAAATGATGGGCAGCATCGGATATCAGGAATGCAGTACTCAGTTGTCTCAAAGTCTACTGGAGGAAATCTATGTAGGAAAATGAAAGGGGTGAGCACATCAAGCTCAGTAAGGCAATCCTACGAACAAGTAGGCAACCATACTACCTACATGAACGTGGTGCCGTGCATAAACCACCCTTCTCCACACATTTCAAAACCAATGCTACAATTCATGATGTCATGATGTCATGTAAAACAAATTCACATATGGATTTCAAAAAGCATGGAAAATTCAACATGCAACTCTTTTAAATCATTTCTCATAAAAATTTCATAACAAAACCAGGAATCAACCCATCCCTCGGGTGTTCCTGACTCACACAAAACCATGAAATCAAATGCTTTTCAAAGCAATAGTGACATGCGAGACAATGAATGTCATGTAAAACCAGTTTACATCATTCATGGTTTTAAATAGCATGAAATAACATCATGTAAATTCAGTTTAAAACTCAATTTAATTCTTATCAAAATCTTATCTCAGTCAGGATCTAACCCCTCCCTCGGGTGATCCAAACTCACACAAAAATCCACAAAATGAGTTTCTCAAAACATCAACATGCGAGACTAGGTAATATATGTATATACCTCGAGAAAATAACTAGGACGATGGCCATATGTCCTTGTGATCCCACTGCTACACGGATCCTAGTGCGCGGGGTCTCACCACTATCGAGAACCGCCCCGGGAGGTGGGTCAGTCCATCCTGTCGGTCCTACACGATCACTCGCATTCGAAGATGCCACACATCCGAAGATGCCACATAATCAATCCCAGCATGGTACAGCGTACTCCATGCTACTTGCACGGTACAACGTACACCGTGGACCCATATCTCATATCCATACTCATGCCCTGTCTCAAAATGCACGTGCGAGCCTATTTAATCGGTGTGACACACAGTCTACCCAACGCTCCAAGCACGACTCATCACATGTTCTCATAAAACCAGTGCAAGCGCTGCTTCAGCTCTCTCATAAAATCAAGAAAAATCTCATGTGAGCCAAGCTCCAGCACGCGTTTCATAAAATCTCATAATATTAGTGTGAGCTAAGCTCCAGCACTTTGTCAAAATCATGTAAAACTAGTGCGAGCTAGGCTCCAGCACTCTGTCATAACAATTCAAGTAAAAATCTGGTGTGAGTTAGACTCTAACACCCTGTCATGAAAATTATATGAAAATCTTGTGCGAGTTAGACTCCAGCATCTTATCACAAAAATCATGTTAAAATCTGGTGCGAGCTAGGCTCTAGCACCAATGCATGTAAAACTCTAGTGCGAGCTCTTGCTCCAGCACTAATGCATGCATCACACAAATAAAAAACTCGTGAGAGTTTAGCTCTAGCACGTCACATTTCTATAAAACCATGTAGGCGGCTTTGTTATCTCAAAATAATTTCCAACCGAATCACATTGTTACAAATATGCAATGCTGTGCATTTTTATTTAAAAGTTAGCCAGACTACTCATGCACGTGTCAAAACACCTCAAGAACAAGAAGAAACCTCTTGTTTTTGCTCCTCCCACTTTTTTTCTAAATTTGGAAAATTTACCCTTAACAAGGGTATTTTGGTAATTTGCTCATCCGGGGCACTAAAATTTTTATCTTAAATCTAGACCCTTAAGACAATTTTATGGAATGTAAACGATATCGAAATTGCATAAAGTTACCTCTAGCAGTCCGTAAAATTCCCTTACCTAGAATCACGCGTGAGCTTATCTTGTCTCGACTGTACCAGGCCTCTTAGCCTAATTCACTCCAAACCAAGTCTACGAAGCCGCATATAACCACGTATTTGGGTCAGTTCTAATATACTTATCAGTATTTCACTTATACTGATCGAATCTAAAACACTGGGCCCGTTTTACTTTATTGGGCCCGATTGCATCTTAATGGGCCTCGACCCATTTTCAGCCCGTTTCTACTCATTAAATCCCTTCTTCGAATTTTACTGGGCTCATATGGCTTACCAATAATTATCGGGTTTCGTTTCAAACTCATTGGATATCCTGTATACTATTTACGATAATTACTTTAAAATTTCGAATAAAATTCCTTTTATGCAGAATTAATCCGTAAAACCCATAAAATAATCTTAACTCTGCATTAAGGACTCTAATTGTTGTAATTAAAATGTACTTACCCAATGTTATGCGGGGTATGAAAATCGAAGCTCAATCGGCTCTCGTTCAGGCTCTGTCGTAAAACTACACAATTAGGTAAATCTGAGTTATTTTCCATTAATATAATATTAAATAAATTTTTGAAATTTACCCGTAGGTCAATCTCGACCCTCGGTCAACTTACCCGAATCTCGAGTCGTCCCTGGTAATTTTTCTTTCCTTTTTCCCATTTTCTTTCTTTTCTTTTCTTTTTTTTCCTTCCCTTTTTCCTTCCTTTTGCTTCCTTTTCCTTCATTTTCCTTTCAGCCAAATGGTGCCGTTTCTGGGTGTTTGTCATCGCCGACGGTTCCGGCCGATTCTCCAGCCACAATCAGTCTCAAAAGGACCACCTCCTCCTCTCGATCACGTCAGTGCCCTCCGTTCACGCCCAGCTGTCGTGGGTCGCCAGAATCGGGCCGTTTTTCACTCAATCTTTCTCTTCCTCCATTCGCCTGTTTTCGGCGTCTATACGTCGCGTCGTCAATGCCGTGGAGTTCATCGGCCTCTCCTCTTTCTCCTCCGATCTTCATCTAGGGTCGTCGATTGCCAGTAGCCGTGGGTGGGTCGGGTCTTCCTCTATTTTTCATTTCCTATTTTGTATTTTCTCTCTCTTCAACAAAAACCCGATTTCTCTTCTTTTTATTATTATTATTATTATTATCATTATTTATAATTTATTTTATCATTATAATAATCATTAAAATACTCTAAAATATTCCAAAATATCTATAAATTCTTTATTTTATTAATAATTAATTAATTTAATTTATTCTAATTTGTCTATTATATTTTAACCCTTATCAGTATATTTTCTCCATATTTTTGGGATATTGTCTCGAGTGAATTTCCGATAATTCTAAATAATTCTGAATCTTGATTAATTGGACTCGAAATTTGATAATTTCCTCATTATTGATCAAGATGTCCTAAATCCTTATTTTTAATTATAATTTTCATATTGAATTTATACTGAATTGCGATCTTTTAACCGTTTTACCCTTGCACGTGTTCGGGATCAATCCAATCCAACTTCCCTTCACGAACACTCACTTATTTCGTGCTTTAAATCCTATCTCCAATCTGAATCCCATTCGTTTAAATTTGTGACCATTTTCAATCCTTTATAAGAAATTATGATATAATTTCAAGTCTTACATAATCTCTCCCACTTAAGAAATTTGGTACTCCGAATTAGAACCAAGTCAAATGGGTCCACAAGCAACTCCGGGTACATCTATCGCATCACACTCTTTAATTCTCATGTGACTTTTTTCAGAGTGTACTACTACCAAATGACTTGACTAGGGAGATCGTCTTAAACCTCAACACTTTCTCCTTCCTGTTTAATGCCCGAATCGAGTTTTCAACATACGTTATACTTTCATTGAGCTCCAATAAGTCATATCCGATCACATACGCTAGGTCCAGATAGTATTTCTGAAGCATCAAAAGATGGGACACATGGTGGGTGCCTGTTAATTCAGGTGGTAACGCCAACCTACAGGCCTTATCTCCCACTTTGTCCAATCTCTCAAAGGATTCAATCTAACGAAACTCAATTTGCCTTCTTTTCAAATCTCGTTATACCCTAAGGGCATGTAACTTCCAACAATACTAATTCACCCTTGGTGAATTCTAATACTTTTCTCTCTCTTGTCAGCATAGCTTTTCTGTCTGCTCTGAGGTGTTCTTAATCTCGCACAAATCAACTGAACATCATTAGAGGTTTATCTTACCAATTCGAAAGCAATTCTCTATCTGTCACCCACTTCTTCTTATCCAAGTCGGGGAACAACCCTTAAAGACATATCATGTCTCCTATAAAGTCATCCTGATACTCAAGTGATAACTGTCACTATTAGCGAATTCAATTAGTAGCAATTGATCATCCCAGGAGCTTATAAAATCAATGGCACACATTCTCTTCATATCCTCCAGAACCTGTACGTCCCCTCTGACTGACCATCTGTCTGAGGACGGAAAGCTGTGCTAACACTCAATTGGGTTCCCATAGCTTCGTGAAAAATATTCTCAGAAGTGGGAAGTGAAGCGAGAATCCCTATATGATACAATGCTCACTGGAAAATACATGGTGTTCCACAATCTTTCTTACACATAAATTCGCCTACACAGTTAGAGTATCTGGGGATTTCATAACCAAAAGGTGGGTAGACTTAGTCAATTTAGCGACTATCACCTAGATAGTCTCGTGATTCATCCGGGTCCTTTGTAGCCCATCACAAAATTCATGGTAATTTGTTCTCATTTTCGTGTCCATATAGGTAGAGGCTGCAATAGCCCTGCAGACTTCTAGTACTCTACCTTACTCCGCTGACATACGGACACTTTTCCAAAATCTCTACAATGTCTCTTTTCATACCTGACCATCCATACCCTTTTCAGATATTCTGATACATTTATTACTTCTCGGATGCACTGTATATCCCGAAGAGTGAGCTTATGACAATAACACTATCTCATCTACTGTGGTCCTGGGGAGCACTTATACTGTCTCTGAACCTCAGTAAGCCATCATCACTCTCTGTGAACTCTGTCACTGTACCCATCTGAATCTAACCCACACTATCGAAACCATACTAATCATCATGCTAAGCCTGTCAAATTCGGTCACTCAAATCTAGTTCTAATCTCAGGCTAGCTGTCACAAAATCACTGTCATCATCAGAAGGGATCACATCACTACTGAGGCTCACAACTGCTCTAGCAGCTCACGCTCCCTGACCATCATATGTAATACCATCCCAAGGCTCTTTTTGCTCAAGGCATCAGCCATTACATTAGCCTTTCCTGGGTGGTACCATTTTCACGATCATAATCCCTCAAAAGATCTAACCCTATTTGTTCTCATATCCGACTCTTTCTGTGAAAACAGATACTCGGGGTTTTTTTTATCAGTGCATACCCAAAATTTCTCACTGTATAAGTGGTGGCACCATATATTCAGTGTAAACGCTATGGCTGCCAATCTCTAAATCATGGGTCAGATAGTTTCTTTTATAATCCTTGAGTTGTCTGGATCCATAATCGACTATCTTCCTTTTTTGCATCAATACACAGCTCATTCATTATTTTGACGTATCCATATACACTAAGAAACCTCTTGAGCTACTGGGTATGATGAAAATAAATGTGGTGGTCAGTTCATATTTCAATATACCAAAACTCCTGTCACGTCTATCATCCCATTCAATACCACTTTTTTTTAGTTAAGCGTGTCAATAATGTAGTCCATTTCGAGAACTCTCAATAAACCATCTGTAAGAACAATTCCCAATTGTTGCTTATAATTTTTCCCTGGACTTTAAATACACCCAAAATATCATCAATAAAGATGATAACAAATCGGTCCAGGTAAAGTTTAAATACCTCATCGTAATTGAGTTCCACTAAATATTTCAATCACTCATATCCTTGACTTATGTATGCATAAACGTATAATGTCATTTCAAAATCGCTTCCGTTCAAGATACTAACCAACGTCATTTCATTTTTTCTTATATTAACGTCTTTTATAGAATTTTAATTTTTAAACCTTCATGATTAATCGAATTCTATATTTCTTTATCGTACCAATAAAGGTACCCTAATTTTAAATGTATATATTACCACTGTCGGTTTCAATTTATAGGTTATGTGTACTTCTAGACGCTGTCAAGTCTTCAAGCGGGGAGGTATTTTGAAATACCTTTATTAACCTTCAGACTTCACCACATGGATTGGTTATGGATATATCCATCCCTTATCCTTGGTCGCAATTCATATCTACTACGTATCTCTTAATCCAAATTTTTTCACATATCAGAGATATTCGTACCTTGCATACGCCTCTTATTCCAATATATCTTATATTCAGATCTATCACATCTGAAAGCTTATCTCCATTCGTATATCACTTATAACAAACTCTGTCATTACTCATTCCGTTAGTACAATAATTTACTTCTTTAATTTCAATTGCTACACCCCTTTTATTACTTATTAAAACTTATAGTATACTTTTCAGGGGTAACCATATCACTATATTACGACAGAAATCTGAACAGCATAGTTTGCAGCCGACCAATTTATTCTCAAATATTACTTCAAATTATTCATATTCCAGTGAATAAAATCGGTTGACTTATACTTCTCCTCCTGTTTTCAACTTATAATCTCTTCATAATTATTTTCGTTAGTTAACCCTCCTTTATTGGGGTACTAACTATCAGCATTATGCCCACGGATGTAGGCATTCATGTCTTTCACTAACTTATATGCAAATGAAGGCAGTATGACTAAATGCATGGCACCAGGATCAATTAAAATAATTACTTCATTATTCATAACCAGTGTGGTATCTTTCACCACATCATATGAAACATCAGTAGTGTCCTGGTCTAAGGCACATACTCGCCCTCGACCAACAACCTACTTTCCCCTTCTCTTCGACTGTGGCCTCCCTTTTCGGTGCAGAGATATCAACAGGGCTTTCTCTGTCTCTTTACCCTTCTATAGGGTAGTCTCACCTAACTCTGAGTAATCATTAAATAAATAGCCCGTCTTACCACACTTACGCCTATTTTAGTCAATAAAGTGTAGGTGTAAGCCCTACTTCTGTGGTATCTACCACACATCCTACACTGCTTACACTGCTACGAAGTAGGTCGGGGTCCTTTAATCATAATACCCCTTAAAAGTGCTGAAATTGGATACACTAGGGCCTTACTAATCATCTTATCCCGTGACTCATCAACTCTAATCTCTTACCAAAATACCTTTTTCCTGTTCTGACATCTCTGTCATTCTCTATTCTCTTCTGTCTCTATTTCGGCCCTTACTACCTTTCTCAATCTCAGAGGCATGCAACTCATGATCTTATTCACACAACTGTAGTCTGGGCACTGCCTCAGCATTAGTAGTGATATTTAACGGGGCCAATCGAACTCTAATTGACAATCTGAGCCATTCCATGAACTTTTGGGCTTTTCGACTCTCACTACCCATAGTGTCGGGGCAATACCTGCCCAGGGATATAAACTGAGTTTCATACTCGTCAATCAATAAGTTACTCCGGGTCAGAGTAAGGAATTTTATCTGTAATTTTTTTTAAACAGTGTCCAGGATATTCTGTCACCGGAATACATCCAAAAATATTTCTCGTGTCAGCTCTAGATGTCTAACTCTTAAGATGGGTCAAGCGGACTTCCACCAATGGTCCGACTCGCCCACAAAGCCCATGTATACTCTAATCACTCCCAAAATATTCTCTACACTCCGCTCCTACCTCGTGAAGCGTGTCTCAATACTGTCTGATCTCTCTGTCGGACTCAGTGGGGCATGCTCAATATCAGCCTCTATTTCAATCTCAACCTGATTCTCATAGGTTGACTTAACACGACTAGCAGGTTCAGGCCTACCTCTACGACCTCTACCTCGTGCTCTACCTCCTCTACTGCGATTAATATTAGGCATAATGCCTATATTCCTGCATTCTCAACCATTTGTTAGTTAAAACCCAGCTCGATATACACTATTGTATCTAACTAAGCACAGTAACACGGGGATGTAATTTTCTAATTCTTGACACTGATACACATCAAACCAATTTCGATCTGATACCACCATTTGTCACGACCCAAAAATCAGAGTAAATTTTTCTTTTTTTTCATACTTACCTGTTCTCTGATTGTGACCACACTCCACTAACAATTAGGCTGTGCGTTAATGCCAGTCCCACCATTCAATCATCATATAACTTAATTTCTTATTAAATGAAAGGTAAACACAAGCGTTTTTCACTAATTCTTTCTCATTCATTTACAAGTGTTTACAGTATCTCTACATCCCCGAAAGTTACTTACAAACATGTTACTGTGCTATTCTTATTTAGATACAATATATACAAGTGTATATACCCCAAAATGATGGGCAGTAACGGATATCAGGAATGCAGTACTCAAATACCTCAAAGTCTACTGGAGGAAATTTATGTAGGAAAATGAAAGGGGTGAGCACATCAAGCTCAGTAAGGTAATCATACAAACAAGTAGGCAACCATACTACCTACATAAATGTGATGCCGTGCATAAACCACCCTTTCTCCACACATTTCAAAATCGATGCTACAATTCATGATGTCATAATGTCATGTAAAACAAATTCATATATGGATTTCAAAGAGCATGGAAAATTCAACATGCAACTCTTTTAAATCATTTCTCATTAAAATTTCACAACAAAGCCAAGACTCAACTCATCCCTCGGGTGTTCCTGACTCACACAAAACCATGAAATCAAATGATTTCCAAAGCAATACTGACTTGCGAGACAATGAATGTCATGTAAAACCAGTTTACATCATTCATGGGTTTAGATAGCTAGGAAATAACATCATGCAAATTCAGTTTAAAACTCAATTTCATTCTCATCAAAATCTTATCTCAGTGAGGATCTAACCCTTCCCTCGGGTGATCCAGACTCATACCAAAATCCACAAAATGAGTTTCTCAAAACATTAACATGCGAGACTAGGCAATATATGTATATATCTCCGGCAAATAACTAGGACGATGACCATATGTCCTTGTGATCCCACTGCTACACAGGTCCTAGTGTGCGGGGTCTCACCACTATCGGGAATCGCCCCGGGAGGTGGGTCAGTCCATCCCGTCGGTCCTGCCCGATCGCTTGCATCCGAAGATGCCACACATACGAAGATGCCATATAATCAATCCCAACACGGTACAGCGTACTCCATGCTACTTGCATGGTACAACGTACTCCGTGGACCCATAT
This sequence comes from Firmiana major, assembly GCA_033439115.1. Taxonomy (NCBI): domain Eukaryota; kingdom Viridiplantae; phylum Streptophyta; class Magnoliopsida; order Malvales; family Malvaceae; genus Firmiana; species Firmiana major. The sequence continues at coordinate 42,333,009 of CM065903.1, forward strand.
CTCATATCCATACTCATGCCCTGTCTCAAAACGTACGTGCGAGCCTATTTAATCGACGTGACACACAGTCTACCCGACGCTCCAAGCACGGCTCATCGCATGTTCTCATAAAACCAGTGTGAGAGATGCTCCAACACTCATAAAATCAAGGAAAATCTCGTGCGAGCCATGCTCTAGTATGCGTTTCATAAAATCTCATAAGATTAATGCGAGCAAAGCTCCAGCACTCTGTCAAAATCATGTAAAACTAGTGCGAGCTAGGCTCCAACACTCTGTCATAACAATTCAAGTGAAAATCTAGTGCAAGTTAGACTCTAGTACCCTGTCACGAAAATCATATGAAAATCTTGTACGAGTTAGACTCCAGCACCCTATCACAAAAATCTTGTTAAAATCTTGTACGAGCTAGGCTCTAGCACTAATGCATGTAAAACTCTAGTGCGAGCTCTTACTCCAGCACTAATGCATGCATCACACAAATTAAAAACTCATGCGAGCTGAGCTCTAGCACGTCACATTTCTATAAAATCATGTAGGCGGCTTTGTTATCTCAAAACAATTTCCAACTGAATCACATTGTTAAAAATATGCAATGTTGTGCATTTTTATTTAAAAGTTAGCCAGCTTACTCATGCACATGTCAAAACACCTCAAGAACAAGCAGAAACCTCTTGTTCTTGCTCCTCCCAATTTTTCCTAAATTTGGAAATTTTACCCTTAACAAGGGTATTTTGGTAATTTACTCATCCGCGGCACTAAAATTTTTATCTTAAATCTAGACCCTTCAGACAATTTTAGGGAATGTAAACGATGTCGAAATTGCATAAAGTTACCTCTAGCAGTCCGTAAAATTCCCTTACCTGGAATCACGCGCGAGCTTATCCTGTCTCGACTGTACCAGGCCTCTCAGTCCAATTCGTACCAAACCAAGTCTACGGAGCTGCATATAACCACGTATTTGGGTCAGTTCTAATATACTTATCAGTATTTCACTTATACTGATCGAATCTAAAACACTGGGCCTGTTTTACTTTATTGGGCCCGATTGCATCTTAATGGGCCTCGACCCATTTTCAGCCTGTTTCTACTCATTAAATCCCTTCTTCAGATTTTACTGGGCTCATATTGTCACGACCCAATTCCATTCTCTTTAACAGAAAATCACTAAAAAATTTTCACGTTTCACGGTTACCTTACCCGGTCGTGAACTAACTCACCACACACTGTTGGGCTGTGAGTCAATAATAAACACCACATCTCATTCATTCTCAATTAATTAAAATGATGTCATACATGTGCATTTAATCGTGTACTTATACGAATACATGTTTTACTGACATCTACATCCCCCATAAGTACAACTCAAAAGAATACTGTGCTTTTACATTGTTTAGATACAAAAAGAATCACTGTGTATATACCTCTTAGCGATGGAGATGCAGCGGAGTCCAAAATACCACGCCTCAGTCCTTACTGGGCTACTATGCACGCTCTGTAAGGGGAAAAATAGAGTGGGATGAGCAACCACATGCTCAGTAAGGCAATAATGCAAGCATGGTAGATAACTACTCTATCTACATGCTGATAGTGTTATGCATAAATCATTTATGGTAGGAGCATGAGGAATAAAACTATGCCATATGAGTATACATATATATCATGTATCAAGATCATGTAAAATTGGCATATAAAACATGGTAAAACATCATGTATAAATCATCTCATGCTCGATCTCATTTCAATTCATAAAAAGGGCAATTCATTAAGAAACCTCCTTTTTAAACCCACGTCATAAAACGCTTTCTCATCACATACAATCACATCACATCAATTCACAATCACAACCTCATTTTCATTTCACAATTCAAATCCACGAGGCTCGACCCCTCCTTCGGGTCTACCTTAAACAATCACAAATCACACTTAGAGATTTAAAATCATGTGGTAGTAAGTAATTCAAGCAAGGAGACAGGTTACTATATCTCAAGTGACTATGTTGGCCAATCGTCACATATCATCCCAGACCACACGGATTTTCGGTGTGCGGGGTATCATGGTGGCACGAAGGTGGGTTAGTTTTCCACCAGACTTTCTCAAATCAAGTAACCACCACGCGGTACATCGTACTCCATGTGATATACACGGTACATCGTACTCTACGGACACATAACATGGTTGGGGGTGCCTGCCATAGGTCTTATCTACCCCATACCAAGTGTAACCTTTATAGTCTCAAGAGCGCGTGGGAGTAACCTCAATACCAGGTCCTAGCCCCTCATGGCCTTGCTCGCCCCTGTTGGGTTCCCTGATCCAGGTCCTAGCCCCTCACCCCCACCCCACCTAAGAGGTCTGTCAGGCCTGTTGGGTTCCCTGGATGGATTATGTCAGGTCCTAGCCCCTCACCCTCACCCCACCTAAGAGGTCTGTCAGGCCTGTTGGGTTCCCTGAGTTAATCCGTATCTCTCACCACGGCCTCATACATACCACAGTGTGAAAACCAGCGCGAGCTACGCTCTTAGCGCGAATTCATGCATCAAAACCAATCACTTCGTACGAGCAATGCTCTGGTACGGCATTTATGCATAAAATATGAAGAAACCATGTACGAGCATAGCTCCAGTACAGTTATATGCATAAGAAAAACCACTCCAATCCACGTACGAGCGTAAGCTCCAGTACGGTTTATAAACATCATCACAATTCAAATTCAAAGTGCGAGCTAAGCTCAAGCACGTTTCACACAAGTGAAAAGATAGAAGTCCAGCGCGAGCAAGTCTCTAGCGCGAATTAAATCACATACACGCGATAGGCGGCTTACATGCATTCAAAACATCTCATAATATGCTTAGTGCCTCATATGGGCTATTTCACAACATCATTCAAGTACTAGCCAGCCTATCCTTTTATTTGCTCAAATCAAAGCATTGTGTTTTGTACAAGCATTCAAAACACATGATTTATGCAATTATTAGCCTTACTATCCCCTTTTCAATAACCATTTCAAACAACCAAATCTCATACATCATCAAAACACATTTCTATAAGTCCATGCACATTTCCAAAGCCCTATATATACCCACGAGTTCAAAATACGAGCAGCTACCTCTATATACTTACAAAATTCCCTTACCTGGAATCGCGATGCGTGATTCCACTTCCTTAAGCTGCTTACTCGTACGGTTCGGTTCGTCTTCAACGAACTCTTCGGGACTGCACAAAATCGTATCCCGCATTATATTCGATCCATATATTGCAACCCTTCTGCTTGCTATAGTCAATTTAATCTATAGCCTCTATTAAAGCTTATTTGTCCTCGTTTCATTACTTTATCCATAACTCGAGTCTATGGATCTTCTTAGGCCTATTAACTTTTCAAAATTGATATTAAATCGACATTAACCTCATAGTGTTCATATTCCATGAATCCCCTCACTATGGCATTTATCAATCATATACATACCCATTTCCACAATTCTTCCAAACTCACAATGTAATCTCATTTAACCATTTAAAATCATAAACATTACCCCAATAACAACTTTAGCATGCCATAATTCATAGGCTCATTCAATCCCACATATCCTCACATCATACCCATTTTAGATTTCTAGGTCACACCAATTCCACTACATTCCTAGGTAGTTTATCCATCAATACTCATATCAATCATCTCCAAAATCAATTAAATAGCTAATGCATTTGGATTGGAGTGTTAGAATCTTACCAATATGATCTCTCTTCTTGCTCCAAATGGTAATGCCCTTAACTCCTTCAATTCCAAAGATGGGAAGATGCCTCTCACTATGTTGTTCTTCTCTTTGATAAGAACAACTTTGCCTCTAATGATCTCTCTCCAAATCTCACTGAAAATGGCTGATTTTAGAGAGGGAAAGTTAGGTTTTTGGGTTGAGATTGTAAGGTTAAATGCTTTTCCGAGATTTCCAGATTTTCAGCTCTCCTTATATAAAAATAGCTTGGGGAGATCGATCTGGTCCAAGAGGAGATCGATATGGTCCCTTAAAATCCCTCTTTTTCACGGCATTTTTAAGCCTGAGATCGATCTGTCGAAGCAATGAGATCGATCTGTTTAGGCATGAGATCGATCTGTCGAAGCATGAGATCGATCCGCTCCCAAACAGAGAGCTAAGGAGATCGATCTGGCTCTATTGGAGATCGATCCGCTCTATTCTTTTGCCCAAATAAGAGCATTCTGGCTCTTCCAGATCGATCTCTCATCCTATGAGATCGATCTGGGCCTCACGTTTTCCAGATTTCCTGCAGTTTCCTTGCTGCAACTCATACCAACACATCCATAATCTATTGCCATGGCCATTTTCTCATCCATCCACCTTTATAACTTGAAAATGGCATCCATTCATACCTTATGCACATTGAAACTTGTGTGCATTCATTGTATGTTCAAAGGTATGCTACATAAAACCAAATGGAAGCATAACTCCATTCCATTTTACCACACTACTCATCTTGAGTCTCAATCACATCCATCACTCGCTAGAACTCATTTCTTTGTATTCATACTCAATGAAACTTGTATGTACGTTACAATTTATATTACACATACATACATTGAATCCATGGACTTACATCAATCATACTTTACATTACAAGTCCATTCATATTATTTGATCCAATTACACACATTACCCTTATACATATACGGGGTCTTACATTCTCCCCTCCTTCAAGGAATTTGGTCCTCCAAATTAGAACCAAGTCACTCTTCAAACAGTTGGGGGTACTTCTCCCGTATCAAGTTCTCCAATTCCCACGTGGCCTCTTCCGCCGTGTGGTGTTGCCAAAGCACTATCACCAAGGAAATTGTCTTATTCCGTAACACTTTCTCTTTCCTGTCCAATATCCGAACCGGTTTCTCAACATACGTCATACTCTCATGGAGCTCCAACGGCTCATATCTTATCACGTGTGCCGGGTCCGGGTGATACTTCTGAAGCATCGAGACGTGGAAGACGTTGTGGACATTTGCCACGTCCGGTGGCAATGCCAACCTATACGCCTTATCTCCCACCCTCTCCAAAATCTCGAAGGGTCCGATATATCTTGGGCTCAGCTTGCCCTTCTTACCAAATCTCATAATACCCTTCGATGGTGATACCTTTAGAAACACCAACTCACCCTCATCAAACTCCAGTGGTCTTCGTCTCTTGTCAGCATAACTCTTTTATTGGCTCTGAGCTGTCCGTAATCTCTCACATATCAACTGGACGTCCTCAGATGCCTGCTGCACTAAGTCCGGAGCAAAAATCTGTCTGTCACCAACCTCTTCCCATCCAATAGGGGAACGACATCTACGCCCGTATAATGCCTCATAGGGTGTCATCCCGATACTAGCATGATAGCTATTATTATAAGCGAACTCGGCTAACTGTAGGTAGTCATCCCAGGAGCCTCTAAAATCCAGCACACACGCTCTCAACATATCCTCGAGGGTCTGTATAGTCCTCTCTGACTTCCCATCTGTCTGAGGATGAAAAGCGGTGCTAAAACTCAGTCGGGTCCCCAGCGCTTCCTGAAAATGTTCCCAAAAATGGGAAGAAGCGGGCATCCCTATCAGAAACAACGCTCACTGGTACACCATGTAGCTGTACTATCTCTCGAATATACAGGTTCGCCAACTGACTCAGCGTATCGGTAGCTCTCATAGCCAAGAAATGGGTGGACTTAGTCAACCAGTCCACAATAACCCATATGGCATCATGACCTCTACGGGTCCTCGGCAACCCCATCACAAAATCCATGGTGACATGCTCCCACTTCCATGTCGGTATCGGTAGAGGCTGCAATAATCCTGCAGGCTTCTGATGCTCTACCTTCACTTGCTGACAAATGAGACACTTAGCGACATATTTAGCAATGTCTCTCTTCATTCCAGACCACCAATAAACCTTCCGAAGGTTTTGATACATCTTGGTACTTCCCGGATGTATCGTATACTTCAATGAGTGAGCCTCTGATAAAATCGTTCTCCTGATCTCAGGATCCCTGGGAACGCATACTCTGCCTCTGAACCTCAATAAGCCATCAGCACTCTGCTCAAAATCAATACCCACACCTGTCTATATCTGCCTCAGCCAATCGATACACCGTCGATCGCTCTGCTGGGCTTGTCGAATACGGCCAATCAACTCTGGCTCTAGTCTCAAACTAGTCAAGATCTCAAGTCTCTCAGATCCAGGTGGGGTTACATCCAAACTGAGGTTCGCAAAGTGTTCTAACAATTCATGTTCCCGTACCATCATATAAGACACCAACCCAAGGTTCTTTCTACTCAAAACATCGGCAACTACATTTGCCTTACCCGGGTGGTACATGATTTCACAATCATAGTCTTTCAGGAGTTCGAGCCATCTCCTCTGTCTCATATTCAGCTCTTTCTGCGAGAACAGGTACTTAAGGCTCTTATGATCTGTGAACACCTGAAATTTCTCACCATAGAGATAGTGGCGCCATATTTTCCAAGCAAATACTACAGCCGCCAACTCCAAATCATGTGTCGGGTAGTTCCTCTCATGATCTTTCAACTGTCTAGATCCATAGGCAACTACCTTCCCTTCCTGCATAAGCACACAGCCCAGTCCCTGGTGTGATGCATCCGTATACACCGAGAATCCTCCTGAGCTGGTAGGAATGGTGAGAACTGGAGCAGTCGTCAATCGACGCTTAAGCTCCTCAAAACTCCTCTCACATGCCTCATCCCATGTAAACTTAACATCCTTACGCGTGAGGCGTGTCAACGGAGCAGCTAGTCTGGAGAAACCCTCTACAAATCTCCGATAATATCTTGCCAATCCCAGAAAACTCCTGATCTCAGTAACTATCTTGGGCTGTTCCCACTGAACAACTGCCTCTATCTTAGATGGATCCACTAATACCCCATCCTTTGACACAACATGCCCCAGAAATGAGATCTGTTCCAACCAAAAGTTACACTTGCTGAGTTTGGCATACAATTCTCTCTCTCGGAGGGTCTGCAGAACTATCCTCAAGTGCTCCTCATGATCTTCCCTGGACTTAGAGTACACCAAAATATCATCTATGAAAACAATCACAAACCTGTCTAGGTATGGCTTGAATATATCATTCATCAATGCCATAAATGCTGCGGGAGCATTCATCAATCCGAATGGCATCACCAAAACTCGTAGTGGCCATAACAGGTACGAAATGCTGTCTTGGGCATATCTCCACTCCTGATCCTCAATTGATGATACCCTGACCGCAGATCTATCTTAGAAAATACTTCGACTCCCTAGAGCTGATCCAACAAATCATCGATTCTTGGAAGGGGTACTTGTTCTTAATGGTGGCGTTATTCAACAACCGGTAATCTATACACAGTCGGAGGCTTCCATCCTTCTTCCTTACAAATAGAACCGGTGCTCCCTAAGGTGAGACACTCGGTCTAATAAACCCCTTCTCCAACAACTCTTGCAGCTGTTACTTCAGCTCTTCCAATTCTATCGGAGCCATTCTATAGGGTGATTTCGATATCGGCTCTGTACCAGGCACTAACTCAATGCAAAATTCCATTTCCCTTTCAGGTGGTAGTCCTGGTAATTCATCCGGAAAGACATCAGGGTAATCCGTAATTACGGGTATGTCCTTCAATTCCGGGTGTGCCTCATCTATATCGACCACATAGGCAATGAACCCTTCACAATATCCTCTCCATCGTTAGTAACATAAACCATCACTCCATATTCAATATTTATCATGAACGAATAATTTGTCTCTCAAGCAATATGCATTTAAAATCATGCCTCTTCATTTACAGCAAACATACTAGTTTCATATCATTTCTTTTCATCAAAATTTACAATAAGATTGTCTAATCCTGAAAACATCAATGTTTTGACATGACAATCCATCACAACACGATTGGTAGCCAACCAATCCATTCCCAAAATTACATCAAAATCATTCATATTTAATAAAATCAGATTGGCTATCATTTCCTTCCCCTCTATCTTTAACTTACAATCTCTACATACATGCTCAGTCAATTGACTATCATTCATGGGTGTGGAAATCATCAACATTTTATCCAACAATGTTGGTTTCACATATTTCAACAATTTATGTGCAAAGGAAGGTGATATGAAAGAATGCGTGGCACCAGGATCAAATAATACCAATGCTTCTAAATCAAAGATTCGGATGGTACCTTTTATCACATCCGTCGAAGCATCTGCGGTGTCCTGATCCAGTGCATGTACTCTTCCTCTGCTCACACCCGCAGCTTGTTTCCCTTTCTCCTCAGCTGTAGCCCTCCTCCTCGGGGCTGCTGTCTCAACTGGAGCTCTCTCAAGCTCCTTGCCCTTCTGTGGGGCAACCTCAATCATCTCCTTGCAGAACCTCGATATATGTCCTGGCCTCCCACACCTAAAACACGAAACAGGGGGCACCTGACATGGCCTAGTCCCATGGTATCTCCCACATCTCCTACACTGATCCGTGGTAGGTCGTGGTCCTCCAATAGTTATACCCCTCGGTGCAGTCAAAGCTGGGTATACGAGAGGTCTAGCAGGTCTCTCCTGCACCTCCTCGATCTTAGGCCTCTTCTCGAAATACCTTGGGCCTCCTTTCTTGGCCACTCTATCCCTCCCGGATCTCTTTCGGTCTCTGTCCTTTCTAACACTGATTCTCCCAAGCTCGGAGGCATTTCGCTCAAAGTCTTGCTCACACAACTGAGCCTTATGTACATCCTCCTCATAAGTCAAGATATCAAAGGGAGCTAGCTTAGTCCGGATGGCCAATCTCAATCCATCCATGAACTTCTGAATCTTTCGGGTCTCACTACCCATCGTGTCAGGGTCATATCTCCCCAATGACATAAACTTGGACTCATACTCGTCCACAGTCCGGTTCCCTTGAACCAAATTCATAAATTCCATCCGTAATTTTCTCTGTGCGGTAGCTGGAATATATTGTCTCCTAAAGGCCTCTAGAAATATCTCCCACGAGATCTCAGAGTGTCTGGCCCTCAAAATAACCTCGGTGGACCTCCACCAATGCTCGGCCTCGCCTTTCAACATAAACACGGTAAAGGCTACCTTTTCAGCTGAAGTACATCGGAAAAACCTATATAGTTTCTCCATCTCATACACCCAATCCTCCGTAATCACTGGGTCCTTCACCCCTCTAAACACTGGGGGTTTCAGCGCTTGAAACTCTCGCAACCTGCTCAAGTCATAGTCATAACCCACATCACTACCGCTCTGCTGTGGGGCGATAGGAGAAGCTATATCCTGGGCTGGAGGTGGTGTAACTGTAGCTGTCTCAGCAGCATGAGGTCTCTCCGCCTCTGCAGCTGCCTGTTCAGTAGTAGGCTGTGCTGCGGGACCTCGTCTATCACCGGCACCCAATGCCTGCGTGACTATCTCCACCAAACTCTCAATACTCCGCTCTAACCTAGCGAAGTGAGCCTCAGTATCACCTGATCTCTCAGCAGGGTTCTGTGGAGCCTGCTCAGTCTGTGGCTCCGCACGGCTCTCAGGCCTACCTCTATGGCCTCTAGCACGTGCTCTCACCCCTCTACCTTTGAGTGTAACTGGCATAGTGCCTAACTTCCTGTATTATAATAATTTATTAAGCTCAATCCATCACAGTATACACAGTTATATCTAAACAAAAGCACAGTACTATGGGGATGTACTTTCCTACATTTTATTAATGACTCACATCAGGCCAACATAGCTCTGATACCAATCTCTGTCACGACCCAATTCCATTCTCTTTAACAGAAAATCACTAAAAATTTTTCGCGTTTCACGGTTACCTTACCCGGTCATGAACTAACTCACCACACACTGTTGGGCTGTGAGTCAATAATAAACACCACATCTCATTCATTCTCAATTAATTAAAACGATGTCATACATGTGCATTTAATCGTGTACTTATACGAATACATGTTTTACTGGCATCTACATCCCCCATAAGTACAACTCAAAAGAATACTGTGCTTTTACATTGTTTAGATACAAAAAGAATCACTGTGTATATACCTCTTAGCGATGGAGATGCAGCGGAGTCCAAAATACCACGCCTCAGTCCTTACTGGGCTACTATGCACGCTCTGTAAGGGGGAAAAATAGAGTGGGATGAGCAACCACACGCTCAGTAAGGCAATAATGCAAGCATGGTAGATAACTACTCTATCTACATGCTGATAGTGTTATGCATAAATCATTTATGGTAGGAGCATGAGGAATAAAACTATGCCATATGAGTATACATATATATCATGTATCAAGATCATGTAAAATTGGCATATAAAACATGGTAAAACATCATGTATAAATCATCTCATGCTCGATCTCATTTCAATTCATAAAAAGGGCAATTCATTAAGAAACCTCCTTTTTAAACCCACGTCACAAAACTCTTTCTCATCACATACAATCACATCACATCAATTCACAATCACAACCTTATTTTCATTTCACAATTCAAATCCACGAGGCTCGACCCCTCCTTCGGGTCTACCTTAAACAATCACAAATCACACTTAGAGATTTAAAATCATGTGGTAGTAAGTAATTCAAGCAAGGAGATAGGTTACTATATCTCAAGTGACTATGTTGGCCAATCGTCACATATCATCCCAGACCACACGGATTTTCGATGTGCGGGGTATCACGCTGGCACGAAGGTGGGTTAGTTCTCCGCCAGACTTTCTCAAATCAAGTAACCACCACGCGGTACATCGTACTCCACGTGATATACACGGTACATCGTACTCTGCGAACCCATAACATGGTTGGGGGTGCCTGCCATAGGTCTTATCTACCCCAGACCAAGTGTAACCTTTATAGTCTCAAGAGCGCGTGGGAGTAACCTCAATACCAGGTCCTAGCCCCTCATGACCTTGCTCGCCCCTGTTGGGTTCCCTGATCCAGGTCCTAGCCCCTCACCCTCACCCCACCTAAGAGGTCTGTCAGGCCTGTTGGGTTCCCTAGATGGATTATGTCAGGTCCTAGCCCCTCACCCTCACCCTACCTAAGAGGTCTGTCAGGCCTGTTGGGTTCCCTGAGTTAATCCGTATCTCTCACCACGGCCTCATACATACCACAGTGTGAAAACCAGCGCGAGCTACGCTCTTAGCGCGAATTCATGCATCAAAACCAATCACTTCGTACGAGCAACGCTCTGGTACCCATTTATGCATAAAATATGAAGAAACCATGTACGAGCATAGCTCCAGTACAGTGATATGCATAAGAAAAACCACTCCAATCCACGTACGAGCGTAAGCTCCAGTACGGTTTATAAACATCATCACAATTCAAATTCAAAGTGCGAGCTAAGCTCAAGCACGTTTCACACAAGTGAAAAGATAGAAGTCCAGCGCGAGCAAGTCTCTAGCGCGAATTAAATCACATACACGCGATAGGCGGCTTACATGCATTCAAAACATCTCATAATATGCTTAGTGCCTCATATGGGCTATTTCACAACATCATTCAAGTACTAGCCAGCCTATCCTTTTATTTGCTCAAATCAAAGCATTGTGTTTTGTACAAGCATTCAAAACACATGATTTATGCAATTATTAGCCTTACTATCCCCTTTTCAATAACCATTTCAAACAACCAAATCTCATACATCATCAAAACACATTTCTATAAGTCCATGCACATTTCCAAAGCCCTATATATACCCACGAGTTCAAAATACGAGCAGCTACCTTTATATACTTACAAAATTCCCTTACCTGGAATCGCGATGCGTGATTCCACTTCCTTAAGCTGCTTACTCGTACGGTTCGGTTCGTCTTCAACGAACTCTTCGGGACTGCACAAAATTGTATCCCGCATTATATTCGATCCATATATTGCAACCCTTGTGCTTGCTATAGTCAATTTAATCTATAGCCTCTATTAAAGCTTATTTGTCCTCGTTTCATTACTTTATCCATAACTCGAGTCTATGGATCTTCTTAGGCCTATTAACTTATTCAAAATCGATATTAAATCGACATTAAGCTCATAGTGTTCATATTCCATGAATCTCCTCACTATGGCATTTATCAATCATATACATACCCATTTCCACAATTCCTCCAAACTCACAATGTAATCTCATTTAACCATTTAAAATCATAAACATTACCCCAATAACAACTTTAGCATGCCATAATTCATAGGCTCATTCAATTTATCAATCATAAACTCACAATGGCATTTTAGATTTCTAGGTCACACCAATTTCACTACATTCCTAGGTAGTTTATCCATCAATACTCATATCAATCATCTCCAAAATCAATTAAATAGCTAATGCATTTGGATTGGAGTGTTAGAATCTTACCAATATGATCTCTCTTCTTGCTCCAAATGGTAATGCCCTTAACTCCTTCAATTCCAAAGATGGGAAGATGCCCTCTCACTATGTTGTTCTTCTCTTTGATAAGAATAACTTTGCCTCTAATGATCTCTCTCCAAATCTCACTGAAAATGGCTGATTTTAGAGAGGGAAAGTTAGGTTTTTGGGTTGAGATTGTAAGGTTAAATGCTTTTCCGAGATTTCCAGATTTTCAGCTCTCCTTATATAAAAATAGCTTGGGGAGATCGATCTGGTCCAAGAGGAGATCGATCTGGTCCCTTAAAATCCCTCTTTTTCACGGCATTTTTAAGCCTGAGATCGATCTGTCGAAGTAATGAGATCGATCTGTTTAGGCATGAGATCGATCTGTCGAAGCATGAGATCGATCCGCTCCCAAACAGAGAGCTAAGGAGATCGATCTGGCTCCATTGGAGATCGATCCGCTCTATTCTTTTGCCCAAATAAGAGCATTCTGGCTCTTCCAGATCGATCTCTCATCCTATGAGATCGATCTGGGCCTCACGTTTTCCAGATTTCCTACAGTTTCCTTGCTGCAACTCATACCAACACATCCATAATCTATTGCCATGGCCATTTTCTCATCCATCCACCTTTATAACTTGAAAATGGCATCCATTCATACCTTATGCACGTTGAAACTTGTGTGCATTCATTGTATGTTCAAAGGTATGCTACATAAAACCAAATGGAAGCATAACTCCATTCCATTTTACCACACTACTCATCTTGAGTCTCAATCACATCCATCACTCGCTAGAACTCATTTCTTTGTATTCATACTCAATGAAACTTGTATGTACGTTACAATTTATATTACACATACATACATTGAATCCATGGACTTACATCAATCATACTTTACATTACAAGTCCATTCATATTATTTGATCCAATTACACACATTACCCTTATACATATACGGGGTCTTACACATATGGCTTACCAATACTCATCGGGCTTTGTTCCAATCTCATTGAATAGCCCGTATACTATTTACGATAATTACTTTAAAATTTCGAATAAAATTCATTTTATGCATAATTAATCCGTAAAACCCGTAAAATAATCTTAACTCTGCATTAAGGACTCAAATTGTCGTAGTTAAAATGTACTTACCTAATGTTATGCGGGGTACAAAAATCGGAGCTCAATCAGCTCTCGTTCGGGCTCTGTCGTAGAACTGCACAAGTAGGTAAATCCGGGTTATTTTCCATTAATATAATATTAAATAAAATTTTGGAATTTACCCATGGTCAATCTCGACCCTCGGTCAACTTACCCGAATCTCAAGTCGTCCCCGGTAATTTTTCTTTCATTTTTCCCCTTTTCTTTCTTATCTTTTCTTTTCCTTTCCTTCCTTTTTTCTTTTTTTCCTTCCTTTTCCTTTAGGCCAAACGGTGCCGTTTTGGGTGTTTGCCATCGTCGCTAGTTTTAACCGATTCGCCAGCCAATACCGGTCTCAAAAAGACAATCTCCTCTTCCCGATCACGCTGGTGCCCTCCGTTCACGCCCAGCTGTCGTGGGTCATCGTAATCGGCCCATTTTCCTCTCGATTTTTCTCTTCCTCAGTTCGTCGGTTTTGGGCGTCTATACGACGCATCGTCAGTGCCGTGGAGTTCGCCTACCTCTCCTCTTTCTCCTCCGGTCTTCGTCTGGGGTCATCGATTGCCGGTGGCCGTGGGTGGGTCGAGTCTTCCTCGATTTTTCGTTTCCCATTTTGTATTTTCTCTCTCTTCAACAAATACCCGATTTCTCTTCTTTATTATTATTATTATTATTATTATTATTTATAATTTATTTTATCATTATAATAATCATTAAAATACTCTAAAATATTCCAAAATATCTATAAATTCTTTATTTTATTAATAATTAATTTATTTAATTTATTCTAATTTATTTATTATATTTTAACCCTTTTTCGATATATTTTCTCCGTATTTTTGGGATATTATCTCGAGTGAATTTTTTGTAATTCTAAATAATTCTGAATCTTGATCAATTGGACTCGAAATTTGATAATTTTCTCATTATTGATTAAGATGTCCTAAATCCTTATTTTTAATTAAAATTTTCTTATCGAATTTATACCGAATTTTGGTCTTTTGACTGTTTTACCCTTGCACGTGTTTGGGTTCAATCCAATCCAACTTCCCTACACGAACACTCACTCATTTCTTGTTTTAAATCCTTATCTCCAGTCCGAATCCCATTCGTTTAAATTTGTGACCATTTTCAATCCTTTATAAGAAATTATGATATAATTTCGGGTCTTACAGACACAATACTCACTTGAACGCCATGTAGCCTCATAATCTCCCGTATATACAAATCCGCCAAAGCACTTAAAGTATTCGTAGCTCTCATTGCTAAGAAGTGAGCTGACTTCGTCAATCAGTCCACAATCACCCATATGGCATCATGGTTCCATCTAGTCCTCGGTAAACCCATGATGAAATCCAAGGTGATGTGTTCTCATTTCCATGTCAGAATAGGTAGAGGCTGCAATAACCCTGCAAGCTTCTGATGCTCTACCTTAATCTGCTGACATATGAGACACTTAGTAACATATTTGGCAATGTTCCTCTTCATACCAAACCACTAGTATACTTTCTGAGGATTCTGATACATCTAGCTACTCCCAGATGTAACGTATACCGTGAAGAATGTGTTTCTAACAAAATCAACCTCTTCAACTCTAGGTCATTTGAAACACATATTCTGCCTCGAAACCTCAGTAAATCGTCATTACTCAACTCATAATTGGTTTCAGTACCCAACTGAATCTGACTCACCGAGTCAATATAACTCTGATCGACACGTTGAGCCTGTCTAATTCGGTCCATCAGATCTAGTTTCACTCTCAGGATAGCCATAAATTAATTGGCGTCGATATCAGAAAGGGTCACATATACCATCCTGAGGCTCTTTCTGCTCAAAGCATCAGCTACTACATTTGCTTTCCCTGGATGGTACAAGATCTCACAATCATAATATTTCAAGAGTTCTAACCATTTTCGCTGCCTCAAATTCAGTTCCTTCTACGAAAATAGATACTTGAGGCTCTTATGATCAGTAAATACCTGAAACTTCTCACTGTATAAATAGTGGTGCCATATTTTCAATCCAAACACCATGGACGTAAACTCTAAATAATGGGTCAGATAGTTCTTCGCATGGACCTTAAGCCATCGAGATCCATAAGCAACTACCTTCCTGTTCTACATCAGTACACAGCTTAGTCACTGTCTGTCAAACCCGGATATTTGTTGCTTATTTCCTTATGATTCCTATGTTTATGAACACTATGTTATTATAGTTGAATCATAAGAAGAGTATTTATGAGACATAAAGTGTTATTGAAATGATTTAACACACAAAAGCTACATAAAATACCTAATGTGGACGATGGATATCACAGGCTAAACCGAGTCATTCTAAATCATTCTGACTGAAAATAAGAACTTAAAATAAGAGAGCGTAGAGAGCTCATGAAGGAAAGTCAGCTTGATTTAGACCCGAACATACAAAAACGAGAGTAAAAGCTAAAAAGGGTAAAATGGACCTTTTTGTCGAGAAAAGGAGTTTCGGGTGAAATTATCCACCGGGAGCGGTTGGAATATAAAGACGAGAGTGTAAGACATAATATATGACACTTTCAAAATTTGGAGAAAAAGTCAACTTAGTCAATGGTTAAGGAAAAAGTCAACTATAGTTAAGAAAGTGGACTTTTACCATAGTTGACTAATCATGGTTAAAAATTAACCTAAGTGTGGAGAAAAATTTGAGGAAAAATATTCTTGGCCAGAATACAAGATAATCATCCCCGAAAGTAAGGAAAATTTATTCGGAAGGATTCCGGAATAAATTTAATGGTTAAAAACGTGATGGGCCTAAGGTGAAAATTTTAAAGCCCATTAATGTATACTAAACGTATATCGAAATTCTTAGGTCCTTTAGACCGAATTGTTGGACCAATTGATTGGCCAAATTTTGAGACAATAAAAGGCCCGAGGTATAGTGAAAATTTCAGCCCAAAAGCCCATTAGGAAAGCCCAACCCGAGAAGCCCAATTGGAAAAGCCCATGAGATAAATATCTAACCATAGTTAAAGTTAACTATGACTCATAAGGTGACTCATAAGGTGACTCATGGTTCAGATTTGGAAAGTCAAGCATAATGGCTGAAAAGTAAGGCGTAATGGCTAAGTAAGTGGCTTATAAATGCAGCCACACCATTGTCATCTTCACCACACCAATTTCGGCTAGAGAAGAAACCATTGAAACCATAAACATCCAAGCTTTCTCTCACTAGAAATCACTAGGAATTAGGCATATTTGGAACATGCATTCTTCATGGAAGTTGTTCCAAATTGAAAGGAGATTGACATATGTTGGAATTGGCTATCAAGGAGCCATAGAGTGCAAACCGAGAGCCTCCAAAGTTTCGACCAAAGGGTGAACACAACAATTGGTATATTTTCTAATTTCCAATTTCATATATGTTAATGTATGAATGATTTTAAGTATGTTGATATATGTTTTAAGCATTGAAACATATTAAATCACCATGAAGAAGGTTAGGCCGAGAGTGATCAATGGGATATTGAAATATGTCAACTTGATTTTAAGACATAAATGGATTAGTACACATGTATTAATGTTAATGGTATAATTAGAATTAATCAAATTGATTAATTAATACATGTAAATTGTTGGCAATCAAGGTGTTTGATAAAATGCCTAAATGAACAATATGATGATTGGTAATGTTGCCTACCAAGTGTTTGTGAAAATACCTAAGTGAAAATGGCTAGGAAATAGGCATGTATGGCATGCCATGGTGGAAAACCGAGAATGGCTAACTCTCGGCCATGGCATGTGGCCGAGAGGCCCAATGGGCCAAGCCCAATATTTTTAAGCCCAATAGGGTGTGATGGGCCTAAGACAAGCCCAATAAGAGTTGGTGGGCCCCATAAACCCAATAGGCCCAACGAAAGTGAATAGTAAAATGAAAATGGACTTAAGGCCTAGTTAGGCTCATTAAGGATTTTAAGGCCCATTAAGGGAAATTAAACTGTATTAATGTGTAATACAGTAGGAAAATTTTAATTAACTTGAGGAACGGTTATTTACAGCTTCAGAGTTTACATTGAGAGCTGATCGGACTGCGAGATTTAGCAGCATCGAGGAAGTGAGGTCACTTGACGTGATCCGAGGTAAGGGACTTTTGCGAGTAGTTAGAGATACCTGCACGTATTTTCAACTGCTTCTGCATTCACTTAAAAACTCTGAGGGTCAGAGAAAGTGAATAATAATTATTGCGACCCGATAGTGGCAAATTACGATTTTGCCCCTAGTTAGTCAAAAAGTCAACTTTTGTGAGAAGTTGCAAAAAGCATGGAAAATACTATTGTGAGTGTTTAATTGCTATTAGCATGAAAATAAATAGATGGGCTAATGATTTTAAGGTTGATATGACTTAAGCACACTTTTAGTGCTGATTTTACTATTTTGTAAACAATCCCTTTTTAAATAGCCATCTATCATATTATGTGAGAATGAATCGTGCTAGAGCACAGCTCGCATTGGGATTCATATGTTTTCCACATACATAGTGCTGGATTTTGATACGCACTAGATTTTCATGACATGCATGATAGAGTACTGGAGTTTTACTTATACTCACCTTTAAATGATATATGCATGACAGAGTGCTGGAGCGATTGGCTCGTACTCGATTCTTCATGGTTTATACATGACATAGTACTGGGAGCTATTGCTCGTACTTGATTTTGATATTGTGCATAGCATAGTACTGGGAGCTATTACTCGTACTTGATTTAATACATAAACTATGCATTGACCTAGTTGCTAGATATTGCTCGCACTAGAGTTGAGTTTTGTGATGTGAAACAGTGTTTGAGCGGAGTGACGACTGTGAGTCGCACTCAAGACGCACACTGTATGTGATATGTAATACATGTTAAAACCCATGCCTGAGTCCTTGTGTGACTGTGTGTCATAGCTAGAGAGGATATCCGCATGAGGTTGATATAGACGTGGTATACTTATTTCCATAGTTTCGAGGGCTAAGTCCTATGGGAGGCACCCTGGCTGTGAGGGTCCACGGGTGTACTTTGTACCGTGTTTGGGACACGAGGTGTATGCTGTACCGTGTGTTACGTAGCTGGCGGTTGACATTGGACTGACCATCCTCCCGTTACAGCAGTGATTACCGCACACCGAGTACTGTGTTGCATGGGATCACTTTTCGGATATGATTATAATCCAGGATACTATTTGCACTTAACCACAGAGTCTCACATGATATATCACATTGATTTACTGATTTAAACTGCGGACAGACCTGATGGATGGGTCGGACTCCGATTTTGTGTTGTGAATCATTTGATGCCATATTTATTGTGATTTAAATATACATGGCATGATTTACATAAAGGCATGATTTATATACAATGCATTGTTTTGCACTACATGCCTACATTTGAGAAAGAAAGCATGATTTTCTGTAAATGGGATTTATTCTGTACAAGTATATATATTATATTTCAAGACATGCTTTTTAAAGCGAGTTAAGGAAACAATGTTTTCAAGGCATAGCATTATTTGGAGTAGATAGTATTGATATCTACTTGCTTGCCTGATTTCCTTACTGAGCGCGTTGTATGCTCACCCCCCTTTTCTTTACATCTCTCTACAGAGCGTCAGTAGAGCGAGAGCTATCGAGGGATAGTGTCCCAGAGTCCACTGCTAGTTCCTATCGATCGCCAGGTATACATATTATGTACAGTTGTGTATCTAAACATAGAAACAGCACAGTGATGTATACGATATATATTATGGGGAATGTATTTGTATAAGATTTTATATAATCTTACATGTATAATAAAAGCAGTTACAGTCAGTAATAATATGTTGACATGTATGTATTAAATGGATGATGCGGTAAGTGAGGACTCTGACATCGAATCACAGCCCAACCAGTGAAGAGAGGAAAGGTAAGTTAAAATGCAAAAAATTTTTAGTGATTTTGGTTAAAGTCATGGATTGAGAACGGGTCCTGACACTGTCTGGAAGCACCAACATAAACCGAAAAGCCTCCTGAGCTGGTAGTGTAAGACCCAAAACTTGTATAGTATTCCTTATGATTCACATGTTATAAACTTTGTAATATGTTGTTTGAATCATAAGAAGAGTATTTACTGACATGGAATTGCAAATTAAGTAAAGAATGCTTATGAATGCATGTAAAGGGTAAATAAGGGCCAAAATGACCACAGGCTAAACCGAAGGGATGCAAAGCATTCTAACTGAAGATAAGAACTTAAAACATCAAAATATAGAGGGTTCATGAAAGGAAGTCAGTTTGGTTTGGTCCCGAATACGTTGAAGTAAAGGAATAGCCAAAAAGGAGCTAAACGAGCTCGAAATGGACTGTTCGAGGTGTTTTTAGGTATTTCACTTCCCGAAAATGACCAAAGCGCAGAGATGTGCATGTTAACCATGAGAATTGATACTTTTAGATTTTTGAGAAAAGGTCAAACGTGGTTAATAATCAAGAAAAGTCAAAGTTAGTTTGAAATGTTAACTTTGACAAAAAAGAACTAACCATGGTTAAAATTTAACTCAACCAAGGTTAAAAAGTGGGGAAGAATTATTTTTAGCTAAACACTCGATCAACTACTTAAGCAAGGAAAATTAATTTAATCGAAATTCGGGTTAAATTAAATAGGTAGAAATCGATGGGCCAACTATTGGAAATTTTAAAGCCCATAAGGATAATTAAGCATGGGCTAAATTGTGTAAGCTCAATAAGCCAAATTGTTGGGCCATTTGATGGGCCCAATATTAACCAAATTGAAGGCTCAAATTGTGGTGAAAATTCAGCCCAAAAGAAAAGCCCAAACTGAAAGCCCAATTAGAAAGCCCAAAACCAAGCCCATTAGTTAAATGGTTCAAGCCCAAACCTTTAAGCCCACTTCAAGGGCTAAAACTTTAAGACCAATTAAACATCAAATTATGTCTTAAGAGCTAAGGAAAATTTTGCAATCATCTTCTTCACCAACACAGCCACCATTTTTCCTAAGTAACCTAAACTAGTCAAGCTTTCTCTCTCTCGATTTCACCCTTCTACAAACCAAATTGGAAAATGTTGTCTTCATGGAAGTTGTTACCCATGATGAGGAGAATAACATAGTCTAAAACCAGCACCTAAAGAGCTGAATTCAACCACCCAAAAATTCCCATAAGTCTCGGTCAAGTGGAGAACAATAAGTTAGGTGAGTTTTCGAGCTTCCAACTTCTAGTATGTTTATTTAGGGATTATTCTAAGTTGATTAGTATATGTTTTAAGGATCAAAACACACAAAATCACCATGAAAAAGTGATGGCCGAATATGGGTATTTGTGTTTTGACATGTAAGCATGTGATTTTAAGGCATGCATAGGTTGGTATGCATGTATACATAATCATGGCACGCTTAGTTTCATTCAATTTGATGAATTGATTGGTGAATTAAGGTTGGTACCAAAGGTGTTTGATAAAATGCCTTAATGAACAAAAACTAAAGGCTTAATACATGCATAGTAAGTGTTTGATAAAATGACCAAGTGAATGGCTAGCAAAATGGCATGATGGTGTGATGGTTGGCGTGACTCTCAGCCATGGTGGCGTGCATGGCTCTCGACCACCATGCCATGGCCGAGAGGTGTAATGGGCCAAGCCAAGTGTTTTTGACCCAATAAAGTTAATGGGCCTCGGATAAAGCCCAATAGGCTCAGATGAAATGAATAATAAGGTGAAAATGGGATTAAGACTGAGTAAGGCCCATTAAGATGTAATTGAGCCCATTAAGAGTAATTGGGCCCAATGCTTTACATTAAGCCTAGTGAAAGTGAAATATAGTTGAATATATTGTAGTTAAATTGATAAATGGTTATATGCAACTCCAGAGATTATATTTGGAGAGAATCAGACTGGGTGATTTTATAGCGTTGGAAAAGGAAGAGCATTCCATGCGATTTGAGATAAGGAAATTTTGCGAGTAGTTAGAGCTAGCTATGCGTATTTTCGGAGTCGTTTACAATCACTTAACAAGTATGAGGGTTATAGAAAGAGAATAAAATTTATAGAAACCAAATATGGGTAAATTATGATTTTACCCCTATTAAGGTTAAAATTTTGAAAGTTGAGAAAAATCACGAAAAGCATGAAATGCTTGTTTTCGAGTGTTTTTACTGGTGTTTACCAGAAGAATAAATAGATTGGCAAGTGTTTTCATGATGTATACAAAATAGCACAATTATGGTGCTAATTTTGATTATTTGAAATAATTCCTTTGAAATGAGCCATCTATCGAGTTGTGTGAAAACAAATCGTGCTGGAACATTACTCGCACTTGAGTTTATACGATTTCTACATAAATTAGTGTTGTAGTGTTACTCGCACTAGATTTCACATGATATGCATCGCATAGTACTAGAGCGTTGCTCGTACTCAATTTTAAATAGACTTATGCATGGCATAGTACTGGAGTGTTACTCGCACTAGACTTTATATGAAATATGCATAAAATCATGTTTGAGAGAGGTGTCGACTAAGCATCGTACTCAAGGCTCGCACTGTATTTTGATATGATATACATAAAACTATGTTGAAGTTGTACTCACACGAGATATGACATAACAGGCTTAAGGTCGTGCTAAATGCCTTATGTAGACTGTGTGTCACAATGATGAGATGCACGTACACGTATTTTGAGGCATGGCATTGACTATTGACATGAGATAGGGTCCATGGAGTACTTTGCACCGTGTATGGGACAGAAAGTACAATGTACCAAGAGTATTTGGTGTTGAAGAGATATTCGGAGTTGAGGAGATGTGGGCTAACAGGTATGATTTGACCCACCTCCTGTTGCAGCATAACGCCCCACACACTAGGTGTCGTGTAGCTTGGGATCACAGTATGGGATATGGCTATAGTCGTCGATATTATCACAATAGTCACCCAGTCTCACGTGATTATGTCACATAGCTTTATAGAAACTAGGGTAGACCCGAGAGATGGGTCAAGCCCCGATAAATGATTTTGTGGTTTTACATAAATGTGAATGGTTATGGATCAGGGCAGACCCGAGGGATGGCTTGAGACCTAATAGATGTGTTTTTACATGATGAAATGCCATATTTTATATGATTGAAATGAAATGGCATGATATGTTTGATAGGCATTATATTTCATATAAAAAGCAATGTCTTGCATGAAATGCCTATATTTATGAATAAAGCATGATTTTCATATATACGAGTAAATATATACACATTGCATAAGTTTTACACCAACATTCATGCTTCAAATGTGAAATGAAATGAGTACTTTAAGGCATGGCATTATGAATATGTAGATAGTGTAGTTATCTACTTGCTTGCCTAGTTGCCTTACTGAGCTAGTGAGTTCACCCCTTCATTTCCCCCTCTCTACAGAGGATTTATAGTAGCTAATGAATGTCTGAGGACTCGAATTCTGGTATTCGCTGCATTCCCATCGATCCAAAGGTATACACATTCGTATAATTTTGTAGCTAAACATGTAATAGTACAGTAATGTAAACGGATGTAATATTGGGGATGTAAATATATGTAAACATATGTGAGCTCACTTATGATATGAAAATATTTACAGTAAATCGATAGTTCATATTTACATGTATGTGTGACATAGAAATGGATGATAAGGTAAGTAAGGATGAAGTGACTAATATCGAATCATAGCCCAACTGTTAGTGGTAAGAATTGTCATGAAAGGAAAAAGATAAGGAAAAAGCAAAAAATTTACAATGTTTTAAGGTGAAATGAGGTCGTGATAAGTAGGTATAGTGAGAATAGGTGTGGTGGTCAAACGATACTTTAACTCCTAAAAACTCTTTTCACAAGCATCATACCACTCGAATACCACATCCTTCCAAGTGAACCGAGTCATAAGAGCAGCTAATTTCGAGAAATCCTCGACAAACCTCCTATAATGCCTAGCTAAACCCAGAAAACTTATGATCTCTATGACTATTCTGGGCCATTCCCATTGAACCACTACCACGATCTTGGACGGATCAACAAACACCCCGTCCTTCGATATTACATCACCCAGAAACGATATATGTTCGAACCAAAAGTCACACTTACTGAGTTTGGCATACAGCTGCCTCTCTCGGAGGGTCTGCAAAACGCTCCATAAGTGTTGCTCATGTTCCTCCCTGGACTTCGAATACACCAATATATTATTAATAAAGATGATCACAAATCGGTCTAGGTATGGCTTGAACACATCATTCATCAGAGCCATGAAAGCGGTAGGAGCAGTCGTTAACCCAAAAGGCATAACCATGAACTCATAGTGACCATAACGGGTATGAAGGGCTATCTTGGGTACATCTCCACTCTGGATTCTCAGCTAATGGTACCTAGACCTTAAATCAATCTTGGAAAAGATCTTTGCTCCCATAAGTTATCCAATAGATCATCAATGCGTGGAAGAAGATACTTATTCTTGATGGTAGCCTTATTCAACAACCGATAGTCAATACACAGTCGGAGGCTTCATCCTTCTTTTTCAAAAATAGAACTAGAGCTCCCTAAGGTGAGATGCTCGATCTAATAAACCCCTTATCCAGTAGCTCATGTAGTTTCTTCTTTAGCTCCTCCAATTCTACTAAAGCCATTATGTATGGTGGTTTAGATATAGGCTCAGTACTAGGCACCGAATAAATACAAAACTCCATCTCCCTGTCTTATGGTAACCCTGGTAGATCATCCAAAAATACATCTGGAAATTCCCTAACCATAGGGATATCAGTCAACTCCGAACGTGCCTTATCCATATCAACCACGTAGGCAATAAAACCTTCAAAACATTAACCATTTGGTTAGCACCAATACTCATCATTTCTAATTACAACAATCATTTCTTTCATTTCTTCTCAGAAAATCTTACAATATGTTTCTTAGGTACAGAAAACATTATTTCCTTAGAGTAGCAATCTAAGATAGCATGATTTGTTGCTAGCCAATCCATCCTAAATATTACATCAAAATCGTATATATTTCACAGAATAAGATCGGCCATCATGCTCTTATCCCTTACCTTCAATATACAATCCTTACACATCATTTCAGTCATTTGACTATCTCTCATAGGTGTGTTAATTAACAGCCTAGTACCTAATGGTACAGGTTTTGCAAAATTTGACAATTTAAATGCACATGAGGGGGATATAAATGAATGTGTGGCACCAGGATCAAATTACGCTAATGCTTCAAAATTAAATACTAAAATATACCTTTAATCACGTTGGACAAAGCTTCGACAATGTCTTGATCCAAAGCATACACACAACTTGGCCAACAGTTTGCTTTCCCTTCTCTTCAGTTGTGGCCCTCCTCCTCTAGGATTGGGGTGTAATGGGAACCAGGATTAACAGCCTAGTACCTAATGGTACAAGTTTTGCAAAATTTGACAATTTAAATGCACATGAGGGGGGATATAAATGAATGTGTGGCACCAGGATCAAATTACACTAATGCTTCAAAATTAAATACTAAAATATACCTTTAATCACGTCGGACAAAGCTTCGACAATGTCTTGATCCAAAGCGTACACACAACTTGGCCAACAGTTTGCTTTCCCTTCTCTTCAGTTGTGGCCCTCCTCCTCTAGGATTGGGGTGTAATGGGAACTTTTTGTGGCTCCTCTCGCCTCTGTCGAGTAAGGGCTGCAAGATCTGGTTAATCTCTGATCATATGACCCATCTTTCAGCACTTAAAGCATTCTCCAGATGCCTGAAAACATCGCCTACCACCATAAAACTTCCCACAAAATCTACAAGGTTCGGTGGTAGGTCAGGGCTCACCAATCACTATAACCCTAGATGGAGCTGAAGTCAGCAAAACAGAGGATTTCATTGTCTTACCCCAAACTCCCTAAACATTGGTCGCTTCCTTAATGACCTCTTCCCCTCTTTAAAACTTCTATCATCAACTATCCTATTCTTATCCTTACCCAGGCTACCAAAATCAAGAGCGTGCAACTCATAGTCCTGATCACACAACTGAACTCTACGTACTGCCTCTTTATATGTCAGAATGTCAAAAAGTGCCAATCCAGCTTAGGTAGATAGTTTCAACCCATCCATGAATTTCCTGACCTTTTTATCCTCACTACTCATAATGTCAGGATCAAACCTCCCTAGAGACATAAACTAGGACTCATACTCGTCCATTGATCGGCTACCCTGAGTCAAACCAAAGAATTCCATCTGTAGTCGTCTCTAAAATATATTGCCTCCGAAGGCCTCAAGAAACATCTCACAAGTCACTACTTGGTTTCGAGTCCTCAGTATAGGCTAGGCAGATTTCCACCAATGTTTCGCTTCACCTTCCAACGTAAATGCAGCAAAAGCTACCTTCTCTGTCTGAGAACACTCAAAGTACCCTTACAACTTCTCTAATCTATTTACCCAGTTCTCTGCTGCTACCGGATCCTTGACCCCATTGAATGATAGTGGTCTAACTTTTTGGAATTGTCTCATACTATCTAAATCATAATCATACCCTACCTCATTAGCTCTCTCCTGTGGAGCTCTCTAAGGCTCTGCTGGGGCTGGTAGTGGTACCGAAAGTCTAACAAGTGGAGGTGCTACCTCAGGCTGTACAGGTAGGCATGGTGTTGAAATAGGTCGGGCAGAATTAGAGGGGTCAGCAGTGTGGGGTGCAGACGTGGCAGGGGTTGTTGCGGTTTCACTCATACCCAGCAGACTCTCTAGTCTAGCTATCCCCCGTCTAAACAACTGTGTCATGTTCTTCATAGTCTGCTCTAACCTTGTCACAAGGGTATCAGTAGTCTTTGTAGGATCCTAGGAGACATGGTTAGAAGATAACTCCATATGTCTCTCAGGCCTGTCTCTCTGCCCTTGAGATCAAGAACCTTCCCCTCAACTGCGATGTCTATCAGACATACTAAGGATTTTCCTGCACACACAATCAATTTTTAGTATATTAAAAGCCCGGTATACACATTTGCATCTAAACAAGGCACAATACCAAAGGGATGTAAACTTTCCTAACGACTTAAACTGACTCATATTCATACCAACCTTACTCTGATACCAACTTCTATCACACCCCGTTTCATATTTAATTCTGATTATTCATTCATACAAATAACAAAGTAGACAACACATGAATGGTTGGCCACACGAGCCAATATTATCTTACACACATAATGCACACCAATATCACATTACTATGACTCAACTGATTTCTTTATTCACATATATTATACATATGCGTTTATATCCCAGTATCCCTTTAAATACATAACCGTGCCTCAAAAGTTTAGATACAAAATCAAAACAAGTGTATACCTTTGCGTATAACGAAGTATGGGCTGTCAACCGCTTAGAAAAATTCGTAACACTCACTGCTGAGGTAACTCTATAGAGAGGAAGGAAGAAGGGTGAGTTACAACACGCTCAATAAGGAATTATGCAAGGAAGTAGATAATTATACTACCTATATACGCATAATCACATGTCATGCAGAAAATCCTTACTTTCTCAAAGCCATATCACATCACAAACAAAATTTCTCAAAACACATGATTGAGTACAAAACAAAGTTTGAACACAAAGCCAAAACAAATTCTTATAAACTAATTTCAATAAAAGAGAAGACAAATCAAAGTCTCAGAAAACAAATCAATTATCGGATATGTGGAGACAAAGCAGAGCATATGAAAATGAATAGACATATCGCCATAGTCATTAGACTCCATGCCTCACGGGCCAGTGTGCATAAATATCCTCGGATGGCTAAGGAAGAGGGGGTCAGTTTCCCATCAGACAACAAATACATATCATCATGGTACATCATACTCCATGTGCGTCAACACGGTACATCGTACTCCGTGAACCCTAATATCACAAATCAATGAGATTAGAAGCGCCCGAAGTATCCAGCTCTTATCATCCCATGTCCAGCTATATCAATACTAGGTCTCCAAAAAATGCACATACGAGCATATCAAATCGGTGTGACACAATCTACACGAGGTTCCAGCACGACCTTATCAAATCATGTTCTAGGATCAGTGTAAGATCATATAGTCTACACAATGTCTCCAAACACGATTTATGGATATCACATAAAAAAAATCTAGTGCGAACAAGCAAGGCTCTAACACTACGTCATGTGAAAACCATATCAAATCTAGTGCGAGCAAGCTCCAAGACTACTTGTTTCCACATAAATCAGATAGATGGCTCAATTTTAATAGAAGTGGTGCTCATGATTAAATCAAATACAGAAACTAGCACCCACTTAAGTGAGAGAAAAACATTTCCCATCAAATCATTCGTCACATATAATCAATTCTGAAAAACATGCAATTTAATGTTGATAATGAAATTGGGAGTCATTCTATCATTGCTCATTCACAAAACTTACTCATTCATGCAAAACACATAAATTTATGTCATTTCGATTTCTTTCAATTTTTTCATAACTGGGGGCATTTTGGTAATTTACCCTTTTCCAATCATTTTCCAATGTAAATTAGGAAATTCCTAACCTAGACTCCTTATAAAATTTAAAGACTATAAAATGGCGATGAAAATTCGTACAGCTATCTCTAAGAGCTTACAAAATCCCTTACCTTGAAATAGGTTGACAGCAAATTTCAATTCTCGATCGCTATGGATCTTGCTGTCTTTATGGCTCCATTTACATCCTCGAGAGCTGCAATTTATTATCAATCATATCAGTTAAGTTTGATATTGTATTTCCCATGTTCTTTACAGTCTAATTGACATATTGGGCCTGATTTCTTTTATTGGGTCTTATTAACCATTATTAGGCTCAATATCGACTTAAGCCTGTTTCCACTTTACTATTCACTCTATCTAGGCCCATTGGGCTTTTTAGGCCCATTAACATTTATTAGGCCATTTGTGGGGCCCACTAGCCTTATTAGGCCGAATACACATAGGCTTAGCCCATGGCACCTCTTGGCTATGGCATGGTGGTCGAGCACCACCACGCCACACAATGGTCGAATAGCCACCATCACCGTGTCATCTTGCTTGGTGTTCTCTTAGGCATTTTGTCAAACACCTATCTTGCATGTTCTAAGTTTTAAACCTTGTTCATTTAGACATTTCATCATACACCTTTTTTGCATGCATTTAAAACTCATCCACTCCAATAAATTGATTTCACAAAACCTTTCCATAATCATGTATACATGTTAATTATCACATATATATATATATATGCTAACCAAAAAACCAACACATCCTTACCAAGCAAAATACCCATTTTCATCATGCTTGATTCATGGTGTTGTAGGCTATTTTGATCTATAATTTATATACCAATTGACTCCAAATAATCATTAGATAAACATATATAAGATTGGTTCATTGAAAACTCACCTAGTATGAAAATCCCAATTTGGCTGAAACTTGTGGGAGACTTAGGGTTGTCCAATTCAGCTTTTTGGGTGCTGATTTTAGAGTACATTAATCTCCTCACTATGGGTAACAATTCTCATGCAGATAACTTTTTCCAATTATGTCTACAAATGGGTAAAATCTAGAGAGAGAAAGCTTGCACAAGTTAAGCTTCCATGGGGTTTTGCTCTCGGTTCGGAGTAGAAGAAAAGGGAGGTGAATTTTTCTGGTTTTTACCTTCATAAAATTTAGCCAACCATTCTTAAAAATCAGCCCATGAAGTGGGCTTGGCATTGGATTTAGGCTTGGCACATTTTGGGCTTGGTTTAATGACAATTGGGCCTTTATGCCTTTAAACAAAATGGGCTTCGGTTTGGTTTTTCTATTGGGCCTATTGGGATGGATTTTCATAGACAACTGGGCCTATAGTTCAATTTGGGCCCACCAAATGGCCCAACAATTTGGCCTAATAGTTTATACAATTTCGGCTCCTACTCAATTAACTTTAATGAGCCTCAAAAATTCCATTAGTTGGCCCATTTGCTTTTACCCATTAATTTAATCCAAAATTAAATTAAATCAATTTTCAATATTCGAGAAGCTAAAAATTGAGTGTTTCAGCCAAGAATAATTCTTCCCCACTTTTAACCTTGGTTGGGTTAACTTTTAACCATGGTTAGTTCTTTATAGTCAAAGTCAACATTTTCAAAGCTAACTTTGACTTTCCTTGACCTTTGACCACATTTGACTTTTTATTAAAATCCAAAAGTGTGGTTTCTCATGGTTAACACTCCCATCCATACGTTTTGGTTGCTTCTGGGGGTTGAAAACGTTAAAATCAGCTCAAATAATTGATTTTGAGCTCGTTTAGGCCCTTTTTGGCCTTTTCATAGCTTCCACATTACCGGGACCAAACCAAATCGACTTTCCTTCATGGAACCTCTATATTTTCATGTTTTAAGTTTTTTATCTTCGGTCAAAATGGTCAGAATGCCCTCGGTTTAGTCTAAGCTTGCCATAGCTCTCATTTCACGTTTTAGTGCTTTATAAACACTTCTCATTTCATTCATATTTGCAATGCTGAAATCAACTCTTATGATTCTCATAACATATATCAAATGTTTATAACATGAAATCATAAGGAGTACAATGAAAAGTACGGGTCTTATAAGAAGCCATTCATTGGATATAAGAATACATACTCCCCTATATTTTGAGTGTGGAAGACACCCCTTAGATGTTAGAAAACGTATTTCATACATTTTAAGTATGGAAGCCATCCCTTGGACATATGGAAACGTATTCTCATATATTTTAAGTAATGGAAGCCATCCGTGAAAGTGAGAAAACGTATTCCTATACATTTTAAGTATGGAAGATATCCTTGGGTGTGAGAAAAAGTATTTACATACATTTTATGAATGAAAGTCGTCCCTCAAACGTGAGAAAGCTTATTCTCATACTTCTGTAAGACCCATATTTTGTATTATGTTCCTTATTATTCCTCTGTGTAAACATTCGATTATGTTAGTTGAATCATAAGAAGAGTATTTACTGAAATGAAAATACAAGCGAGATGATTAAATGTATATAGGTCATGAAAAAGGTAAATAAGGGCTATAATGGCCACAATCTAAACCGAATGGATGCCAACCATTCTGACTAAAGATAAGAACTTAAAACATGAAAATAAGGGTAGTTCAAGAAGGAAAGTTGGCTTGGTTTGATCTTGAATATGTCGAAGTAGTGGGAAAGCTAAAAATGGGCTAAATGAACTCGAAATGGACCGTTTGAGGTTTTTTTAGCTATTTCACTTCTCGAAAATGACCAAAACATAGAGATGAGAGTGTTAACTATGAGAATTGACACTTTTGGATTTTTGAGAAAACGTTAAACGTGGTCAATGGTCAAGAAAAGTCAAGGTTAGTTGGAAATGTTGACTTTGACCTTAAAGAACTAGCTACGGTTAAAATTTAACCCAACCAAGGTTAAAAAGTGGGGAAAATTATTTTTGACTAAAACACTAGATCTTCAACCCTTTTAGTATGGAAAATTAATTTAATCGAATCCGGATTAAATTAAATGGGTAGAAATCGATAGGCCAACTAATGGAAATTTTAAAGCCCGTTATGGTGGATTAAGAATAAGCCAAAATTTGTAGGCCCAATGGATCAAATTGTTGGGCCATTTGATGGGCCCAATATTAAGCCAATTGAAGAACCAAATTGTAGAAAAAATTTCAGCCCAAAAGAAAAACCCAAACCGAAGCCCAAATTGGAAAGCCTAGAACTTGGCCCATTAGTTAAATGTCCAAGCCCAAAATTTAAGCTCGAAGTTACCAAGCCCAAAACCAATACCAAGCCCAAAAGGTGTGCTGAAATTTAAGACTAAATGGATGAAATTGATAAGTGAAAAATTAGCCAAGCATAGTCTTCTCCCTTAATTTCTCGGCCAAGAACAAACACCATTAACAACATAACTTCCAAGCTTTCTCACACTAGAAAACACTAACCTAGTGACATATTTGGAACAAGTGACCTTCATGAAAGTTGTTTCATATTGAGAGACGAATAACATACTTCAAAACCAGCCATAGAGAAGCCACATTGAAGGGGGTGAAAATCAAGCAAAGTTTCGGCTAAGTGAAGAAGTATAAGCTAGGTGAGTTTTCAAGCTTCTAACTTCTAGTATGTTAATCTAGGAATTATTCTAAGATGATTGGTATATGTTTTATAGATCAAAACACACATAATCACCATGAACACTAAATGGTCAAAAATGGGTATTTATGTTTTGATGATACCTAAGTGATTTAAATGCATATATGGACTAGTTAAGATGCATGGATGATGATGGCATGCTTATATTTAATCAATTTGTTTAATTGGTTGGTGAATTAAGGTTGGCATGTAAGGTGTTTGATAAAATGCCTAAATGAACAAAAACTAAAGGCTTAAGGCATGCATAGAAAGTGTTTGATAAAATGCCTAAGTTAATGGCTAGCCTAAAGCAGGCATGATGGCGTAGTTGGCATGGCTCTCAGTCATGGTGGCGTGCATAGCTCTCGACCACCATGCCATGGCCGAGAGGTACAATGGGCCTAGCCTTGATGGTCTCGGCTCAAAATGAAGAAATGGGCCTCAAACAAGCCTAATAAGAGTTAATGGGCCCAATGAGCCTAATAGGCCCAGATGATATGAATAGTAAAGTGGAATGAGCTTAAAACTGTGTAAGGCTCATTAAGATGCAATTGGGCCCAATAAGAGTAAACGGGCCCATTAAGTAAAATAGATTGTATTAAAAGTGAAATATAGATAAATAAGTGTAATTGATGTGATAAATGGTTATATACAACTCCAGAGATTATGTTGGGAGTGAATCAGACTAAGTGATTTTATAGCGTTGGAAAAGGAAGAGCATTCCATGCGATTCGAGGTAGGAAAATTTTGCGAGTAGTAAGAGATACTTGCACATATTTTCAAGGGTATTTACATTTACTTAAAAAGTCTGAGGGTCAAAGAAAGAGAATAAAATTTATATAGACTTGATATGGGTAAATTACGATTTTACCCCTATTAAGGGTAAAATTATAAACATTTATAATAGTCATAAAAAGCATTGAAAACATGTTTTTGAGTGTTTTTATTGTTGTTTGGTAGAAGCATAGGTAGATTGGCTAGTGTTTTCATGATTTACACAAAATGGCACAATTATGTTGTTGATTTTAATGATTTGAAACAATCCCTGTGAAATGAGCCATCTATCGAGTTGTGTGAAAGCAAATCATGCTGGAGCACTACTCACACTTGATTTTATATGGTTTCTGTATGAAAAAGTGTTAGAGTGTTACTCGCCCTAGATTTCCCATGATATGCATGACATAGTACTGAAGCGTTGCTCGTACTCAATTTTTAATATGATTTATGCATGGCATAGTGTTGTAGTGTTACTCGCACTAGATTCTATATGAAGTGTGCATAAAATAGTGCTTGAGTGGGGTGTCGACTAAGTGTCGCACTCAAGGCACTCACTGTATTTTGATGTGATATACATGACATATTTAAGGCTGTGCTAGAAGCCTCATGTAGACTGTGTCACACTGATGAGATGCTCGCATGTGTATTTTGAGATGTGGCGTTGGCTATCGACTTCATATAAGGCCCATGGAGTACGTTGTATCGTGTATGGTTCACGGAGTACGTTGTACCATGCGGAGTTGATGGGGATATTCGGAGTTGTGGAGATGTGAGCTGGCGGGTATGATTTGACCCACCTCCCGTTACAGCAGTGATGCCCCGCACACTAGGATCTGTGTAGCCTGGGATCATAGTATTGGATATGGTCAGAGTCCTAGATATTATCATAGTAATCGTCTAGTCTCACATACTTATATCACATAGTTTTATTTGAACTATGGTAGACCTTAGGGATGGGTCGAGCCTTGATATATGGTTTTACATAAATGTAAATGTTTATGGATCAAGGTAAACTCGAGGAATGGGCTAAGACCTGACAGATGTATTTTGACATGACGAAATGCCATATTTTATATGATTGAAATGAAATGGCATGATATGTTTTATAGGAATTATATGAAAATATATAAAATGCAATGTTTTGCATGAAATGCCTATGTTTATGAATAAAGCATGATTTCAATAGATACAGGTGAATATATACACACTGCATAAGTTTTACAATAACATTCATGCTTTAACTGTGAAACAAAGAAAAGAGTATTTTAAGGCATGGCATTATGAATATGTAGATAGTATAGTTATCTACTTGACTGATTACGTTACTAAGTTAGTGATCTCTGCCTTTCATTTTCCCCTTCTCTATAGAGCATTTACAGTAGCATAGTGAGTGGCTGAGGACTTGTATTCTAGTATCCGCTGCATTCCCATCAAGCGAAAGGTATACACAATCGTATAGTTTTGTATCTAAACATGTAACAGCACAGTAATGTATACGGATGTAATATCGGGGATGTAAAAGTATGTAAACGAATGTGAGATCACTTATGAGATGAAAACATTTACAGTCAATCAATAGTTCATATTGACATGTATGTATGACATAGAAATAGATGATAAGATAAGTAAGGATGATGAGACTCATACCAATCATAGCCCCACTGTTGGTGGTAAAATTGTCACGAAGGGAAAAAAGTAAGGAAAAAGCAAAAAATTTGTAGTACTTTAAGGTAAAGGAGGTCGTGACACGTTCTAAGTAAAGAAGTTGTCTTTTCGACGTGAGAAAACATATTCACATATGTTTTAAGCATAGAAGTTGTCCTTTCAAATGTAAGAAAATGTATTCCTATATTTTCTAAATATGGAAGTTATCCCTCAGATGAGATAAGTTCATTCCCATGCATAACTGAGCACTGATGCCATCATTAAGACCATGACAAGTCATTTAACGAATCGACACCCCATAAAGATTCCCTGAGTTATAAAAAACAATGCCACGCAATGAATGTAAAGAGGCAAACAAGGAGGCAGGTCATGCTTTATGCATTGAATGGCCTCAAAACATTAAAAGGATAAGGTTATGTTAAGTAATCCAAGGTATAAGGCGTGAAAAGAAAATATGGCAAAAAAAATGCTTAACAACTTGACAATCATTGCTCAACATGATTACAGCTAATAATCTAAAGTATGATGTGAGAACTTGATAGGTAATTCAAAATGCTTTGGGGCAAAAGAGCAAGTTAAAACTGTACTTATTAATTAAAGTCAAGATAAGAGTCATCATGTGTTATAAAGCTTCTATTATGGGAGTAATGGTAATCTTCTTCTCAAAATGAACGCCTCTACAACGAAATACGATTGGCAAGATATGCTTTCAAAGCTTACCTAATAAATGATATTGTTTAAATGTGTATTGCTATAGAAAGCTTCATTTTTATGGCCAAGAAGGGGGAGGACAAGAAAATACATATTCTCTACAATAGATATTAAACATTGTGAGATATCCTAGCCGAACAAATGAAGCAAATGCAGTGTCAGCTAAGTCAAATAAGAGGAGATGATATTGAAATACAATGACAAAAGATGCAATAGAGACAAAGATATGAAAGGAAAATCTAATATATGAGTGAAGTGTCAAAATTGTGATATGAAAAGCAACCAAATGAAGTGATAGCATGATCAAATCAATAAAAAAAAAAAAGTAAAGGTGATAAAGTGTCAAAGCACTTTAGACTAGTCATCATCATCCAACATCATCGTATATAAAGGCACTAAAAACAGTGGCACAAAGCACGAATATGAAATAAAAGAAAAAGAAGCTAAGTCACTGATTAGCAGGGGTAATAGATTCCAAGACATCACCAACCACACCGTCTTTAGACAACATGCCTTTCAATTCCCTTACCATCTAAGTGAGCTCAAGGTGTTCATTTAACTCCTCATAAACTTCGATAGGTCCAGAAGAAAATGGTGCAGTAAGGCAGTTTTTGGCATCTCGCACTACTTAGAGTAGGGTATACTAAAGGAGATTGGCATAAGGATAATCTAGCCGTACCCTATAAAAGAGAAGGTCAAACCCAACTTTCATGGCCCTAATGCTTACTATTAAAACATCCGAAGTGAAAGCCTTCAATGCCTTGTACGCAGTAATGTCTACTTGTCATGGATCCTCAATGACTGTAAGACTTGAGAATTCTATGTACTTTAGCTATGAGGTTACAATGTGAGATTCATAATTTGGTGAATGTAGTTATGATATTTCGATGTACACGCAAAATTTAAATCTAATGAAGTATAAGAAGATAAATTTTTTAAGTCTTCTTATAAGTGTATGGATTGAAATATGGTCTATGGAGTAGATTGTGATAAGTTTTGCCTTGATCTTCCTGTAAATTTATACTGCAGTAGTGAAATTTATAAAGGTCAGATCGATCTCATGGGGAAGGAAAATCGATCCTATGACTCCAGAATGCAATGAGTATACAATAGCAGACAGGCAGATCGATCTCATACTGCCTCTGCCTAGCAAGAATCGATCTTGTCACAAAGGCATATTGATCTCCATTTGTCTCGGCCTGGAAGAGATCGATCCCCCTTAGAGAATAGATCGATCTCCATTTGGTTATGTAAAGAACAGATTGATCCCCACCCTCTACCAAATCGATCATGTAGTTGGTAATTAAGCAGTTGGAATAGTTGAAACTAGGCAGAGATCGATCTCCCCATGATACTAGATTGATCTTACACACCCTGTCTATATAAGAATCATTAGATTTTTGCCTGAAACTGAATCTCTCTCACCTGCAAACACCAACACTCATCATTTTTACCCAAACCAAGCTTTCTCTCTCTACGATTCATCACATTCTGGATAGAGTAAGAAAAAGAGGTAAAAGGCAAAGTTGTTCCTCTTGGTAAAGAGTACAACATACTAGAAAATCAAATGGTGGTTTGAATAAAAAGGGAAGAGACAAGCATTCTACAAGTTGCTCAAGAGAGGACAAGCTAGGTGAGCTCACAAAACCCTTGTTTTTAAGTATTATCTTTATATATATTTATATATATATTTATTGATGAATAAATAAATATATATATATATATTTAGTTGGAAATGTTATAGCTAAGAAGGGATCATGAGCTACCAAGGTGTTAATAAAGATGTAGGAAAAGTTTTGAGATAATATATGTATGTAAGATTTTGTAGTTTGGATGTAATTTAGGGTGTATGGGTATAAATAGGATGAAAAGGGAAATGTTGAGTTTGAATGAGTAAAAGAAATAAATGGGCAATGAGAATGGTGTATATTGATAATTTAATGGTGTCTGTACAGCTCAGGAATCCAACACGGGAAACAAGGTAGATTCGAGACCCGGGGAACATTGCACCACTCAGAGTGTAAGAGGTAAAGGAAATAAAATGTTTTTTCATGTGAGTTTCTAAATGATGAAAATACCTTTTTAGTGTCAAAAAGGTTTGATGAATGAGCATGTTTATGAGAAATGAGATGATTTGATGCTTTGATGAATGTGTGAGTGTTTTGCTAGTTTGAGCTCGGTTTTGATGAATTTTATGTAATTGTGAACACAATGTATTATAACAGAAATGAGTTTTCAAGATAACCACTATGAGCTCTACGTGAAGGCAAAACGGTTTTAAAACAATAATTGCATCTTTTACTGAGATTAAGGTTTGTCATGAGATGCACATCGATACTCCGCTTTGATAGCGTTGAGTGGCCTTGCTCTGGTAGCATGTAAGATCGATACATCCGTTCTGGTAACGTGAGATGACCCCGCTCTGGTAGCGATGGGTGGCCTTGCTTTGATAGCATGTAAGACCGAGGTTGTACGACTCTGATCAAGTCTACAATAATATCATGGCTATGGATAGATGTCGACGTTTTCCCTCTTCTGAGGATGCCTTCCTTGAGGATGATTTGATGTGACGTGATGTGCTTATGACTTTTTTATCTGAGTTTTATTAAATGCCTAGTCTCGACTATTCTGATGAATGACTCATTTTATGACTGTGATTTCTATCACGTATCGAGATTTGATGTTGCAAAGAATTATGATTTTTATCACGTGATTTAGGCTGATGCAGACTGATGCCATTATTATTATCATTATTTCAATAAATGTTTTACATGCTCGAACACTTCTATCATGTTTTTACGTGCCTAAACAATGAGTTGTAATGTGATGATGATTTTATAAATCTCCCTTATCATCCTCACTGAGCATTTTAAGAGCTCACCCTTTTTCCTCCCCCCTCCAGATTACTTGCAATAAGCGAGCTAGTACCTGCCGCGTACGTGATATAGGTTGGTGGATAAGATCTCCCCAGGCTATCGCTTGTACACGCACAAGGTATAAAGTCAGTTTATTTTGTACACAGACAATGGTGTAATACAAAAATTTGTGTTAAGTATTTTTTGGATGTAATTAGGACAATATGAAGAATATGAATTGAGTTTTACGGACTAACCCTTTTTGGATACAATGTATTCGATTTTATGAAATAGAAATTGTGTGATCTTGGGAATAATGATTTATTATAAACACAAATGATTAAATGACACTGTATAGGAACGCAACCCGAGTAAGAGGTTTTTAATGTAAGAAAAAAATTTTAAATTAACCCTATTTTCTGTACTTCCAAGCTGTCACAGATTTGTTTGGTATCAGAGCAAAGGCTACTTAGTACTGTCAGTGTCAAATGATTGAAAATAGATTACATCCCAATAGTCTCTATTGTCTGGTAATGAATTGAATTTAACGGGTAAAATTATGATCGATACTTAGCGCATACACGCAGGTACGAAAGAGATAAGAGATGAACGGAAGACGAGGTCGTCCTGAGAGATAGGCACAGCCACCTCCACCACCTGAACCACAGCCGGAGAGTCCTAACTCTCAAATTAATCGGCTTGAGAAGGATGCGCGATAAGGGTTTGAGCATATGGCGATGCTATTTACGTAACATTTCGAGGTTAAAGCCTCAAGTACCACACCTACCCCGGCTCCTACACCACCACATGATCTGCCCCTGCCTCCTATTTAGACTGACCCGGTACCAACAGTCGCTCAACCTTCGATAAAAACCAGGCCCGATAATGGAGGTAAAAGTCGATTGAAGGACTTTCTTAAGATGAATCTGTCGACATTTAAAGGGGTGAAGGGTACAGTAGAGGCAGAGGAGTGGTTGACCAAGATAAGTATCATCTTCGACTTTCTAGGATGTACTAATGCGGAGAGGGTTAGTATGGGTACCTACATGCTTAGAGAACAAGCCCGATGTTGGTGGAATACCACCCAGAGTATATTGGCTGCTATCCATCTAGTGATTAGCTGGGAGATTTTTCAGTCAACTTTTAAGACCCGATATATCCTTCGCGCTGCCAGAGGAAGATGCAAGCAGAATTTTTGAATCAGTACAGGGTAGTATGACAGTCGATGAATATGAGAACTGATTCACTACCTTGTCATATGATCCGAAGACTGTCAAGGATGAGGAACGCCAAACTGAATGGTTTGTTTATGGGCTAAGACCAACCATTCAAGACAGACTGATAGGGTTCTGCATCATTAAGTTTAATGATGCTCAGAGACAGGCACAGGAGGTTGAGAGGGGACTAAAGTTGATACAGTCCCAGTCTGAGTCCCAAGTGATAACCAGAGATAAGGGTAAGAGACCTGCAGCTACCCACACTAACTTCAGAAGGGGTTCTTTTAAGAGACATATGGACGAGGGACCTAAAGGGAGAGTTGATAGACCCAGGTCTCCTCCCAGTGCTATGGAGACCCCTCAAGGTGTCAAGCCAGAGGTTAAAGTTTGTAGAGATATTGGCCGACCACATGAGGGAAGTTATTCCCGAACCATACAAAGATGTTTTAGATGTGGGGACATGGGTCATAGAGTGAGAAATTACCCACAACCATAGAAGCCACATTCTCAAGAGCCTCCTAGATAGCAACCTTAGAGGATAATTCCCTAGAGATAGGCTACGGCTGCTGATAAAGATAAGAAGCTAGTCATAGAAGGACATGTGTTTGCCTTGGATAAGGAGATAGCAGACACTTCGTCTGAGACCATATGAGGTACACTTCTTATCTGTAATCATGAGGCTTATATGTTGTTTGACACAGGAACCATACATTCTTTTATTGATGTACACTTTGTATGTAAACTGAGTTTAAAGCATGAATCCCTATATTATATTTTACATGTAAATACTCCTATGCGTCAGTCCCAGAGGACTGATATGGTATGTAGAAGGTGTGAGATCAAGGTGGGAGATAGGGTAATATTAGTAGATCTAGTGTTGTTAAGTATGCATGATTTTGATGTGATTTTAGGGATAGATTGGTTAGCGGCCAATCGTGTGAGTCTAGATTGCTACACTAAGACTGTAACCTTCTCCCTACCTGAAAAATTTAGTATATGTTTGAATGTTAAGGAATGAAAATGTGTGAAGTTTGTTGTGAGGAATTTTAGAATATAATGATGCTACCATGAAAATACTGATTAAATTATTGATGTGAAGGTTACATCGCACTCGTCTCTGATATGAGTCGGGAACATCCAAGGATATAGGACATAACAGTAGTATGTGAGTTTTCAGATGTATTCCCAGATGAATTATCTGGCTTACCACCGGAGAGAGAGCTAGAGTTCACTATCAATTTAGTGTCAGATACCCAGCCAATATCTAAACCTCCTTATAGGATGGCATTGGTTGAATTGGAAGAGTTAAAGAAACAGTTGCAAAACTGCTTGACTAGGGTTTTATTAGACTTAGTGTGTCACCATGGGGAGCTCTGGTTTTGTTTGTAAAGAAACAGGATGGTAGCCTCAGATTGTGCATAGATTATCGATTGTTGAACAAGGCTACGGTGAATAATAAATACCCCCTACCAAGAATAGATGATTAGTTTGATCAACTGAGAGGGGCTTCTATCTTTTCCAAGATTGACTTAAGATCGGGCTATCACCAGTTAAGAATCAGGAAGGAGGATATTTCAAAGACGACCTTCAGAACTAGATATGGCCACTACGAGTTTTTAGTGATGCCCTTTGGTTTGACGAATACCCCTACTGCTTTTATGAGTCTAATGAATAAGGTATTTCGGGACCATCTAGATCAGTTTGTGATAGTCTTCATTGATGATATCCTCATGTATTCTCGATCTCATTAGGAACATGCACAACATTTGAGAATTGTGCTGCAGATACTCAGAGATAGGTAACTTTATGGAAAAATCAGTAAGAGTGAGTTTTGGTTAGACCAAATAGCTTTTCTCGGTCATATTGTATCTAAGGACAGGGTGTCAGTTGATCTATCTAAGATAGAGGTTGTACTTAATTAGGAGAGACCAAGGACGATTACAAAGATTCGAAGTTTTCTGAGGCTTGCAGGGTATTATAGAAGGTTTGTTGAAGGATTCTTCAAGATTGTTACTCCTTTGACTAAGCTCACACGTAAGGAGATTCCTTTTCCATTGTCTAAGTAGTGTGAGCAAAGTTTTCTAGAATTAAATAGGAGATTTACGACAGCACCTGTGTTGACTATCCCAAATGGACCCGGAGGCTTCACAGTGTACAGTGATGCCTCTCAACAAGGATTGGGGTGTGTGCTCATGCTGCATGGGAGAGTTGTCACCTATGGTTCACGATAACCGAAGGATCATGAGCGGAACTACCCCACACATGATTTGGAGTTAGCCACTGTGGTGTTTGCATTAATGATCTGGCGGCATTACTTATATGGGAAAGGTTCTAGATATTTATTGACCATAAGAGCCTGAGATATATATTCGACCAAAAGGAGTTAAACATGAGACAAAAGAGATGGATGGAACTCCTTAAGGACTATGATTGCGAGATACTCTATCATTTGGGGAAAGCGAACGTAGTTGCTGATGCCCTAAGCGGGAAGAATATAGTATCCGCTATGATGATCAGGGAATGAGACTTGTTAGAATAGTTCACCGAACTCAGGATCAAAGCTGAGGAAACAGAGCTCGGGTTTATGGCTAGCCTACAGATAGAGCCCAACATTATGGATTAGATTAGGACCAGGCAGCAAAATGATCAAAGGCTAGTGGATATGGTTAGCCAAGTTGGATAGACCTCGCAGTCAAATTTCATGGTTAGTGACAATGGGTTATTGAGGTTAAAGGTCGAATTTGTGTTTCGAACAATGATGCCTTGAAGCAACAAATACTAAGAGAGTTTCACTGTTCACGATACACCATGCACCCAGGAAGTACCAAGATGTACCAAGATTTGAGAAGGGTATATTGGTGGGGTGGTATAAAGTGAGATGTGGCAGTATATGCAGTCAAATGTTTGGTGTGCCAACAAGTGAAAGCTAAGCACCAGAAGCCCAGAGGATTACTTAAACATTTGCATGTGCCTACATGAAAATAGAAGCATATCATCATAGACTTTATCATGGGGATTACTGAGGACCCGAAGAGGTCATGATGCAATATGGGTGATAGTGGATACATTAATGAAGAGTGCCCACTTCCTTGCCATCAAGAGCACAGATACATTGAGTACCTTAGTCGAGTTATATGTTAGAGAGATAGCTAAACTGCATGGGGTTCCAGTGAGTATTACATCTAATAGAGATTCTTGATTCACCTCCAGGTTTTGGACTCATTTTCAGGAGGCCATGGGATCTCAGTTGAGTTTTAATACCACCTATCATCCTTAGACTGATGATCAGTCCGAGCTGACTATACTTGGAGGACATGTTAAGGGTGTGTACGATGGACTTTAAGGGATCATGGGATGATCACCTGCCCCTTGCTGAGTTTGCGTACAATAATAGCTATCATGCAGTATTGGTATGGCACCTTATGAGGCTCTGTATGGTAGGAGGTATAGATCCCCTATAGCTTAGGAAGAAGTGGGTGACAGGACAGTAATAGCTCTTGAACTCATTGAATAGGCAGTTCAGAATGTGAAGATCATTTGTGATAGATTACGAGCTACTCAGAGTCGACAAAAAAGTTACGCAGATGTGTGTAGACGGCCACTCGAGTTTCGAGTTGGAGATTTTGTATTCCTTAAGATATCTTCAAGTAAGGGTATCATGTGTTTCGGGAAGAAAGGGAAATTGAGTCCTCAATATATATGACCGATTGAGATTTTGGAGAGAGTGGGAGACGTTGCTTACCGGTTGGCTTTACCTCAATAGTTTTTCAGTATCTAGAATGTCTTTCACATATCCATGTTGAGGAAATATAATCTGGATCCCTCCTATGTCATCGAGTATGAAGCATTAAATATTCAGGGAGATATGAGTTATGTGGAAGAACCCATCCGAATACTCAACAGGAAGGAAAAGGTACTTCGAACAAAAAGGATTCCCTTGGTTAAGGTCCTCTAGAAGCACCACTCAATGAAGGAAGCAACGTGGAAAACAGAAAGTCTTATGAAAGAAAAATACCCTCAACTATTTAATGGATCGAGTTGAATTTGGAGGACCAAATTCTCTGAAGCTGGGGAGGATATGAGACTTGATAATTTTATGTACTTTAGCTATGAGGTTATAATATGAGATTCATAATTTGGTGAATATAGTTATGATATTTCGATGTACACGGAAGTTTTAAATCTAATGAAGTATAAGAAGATAAAGTTTTTAAGTCTTATATGTGTATGGATTAAAATATGGTCTATGGAGTAGATTGTGATAAGTTTTACCTTAAGTTTCCCACAAATTTATGCAGCAGCAGTGGAATTATGAAGGTCATATCGATCTCATGGGGGAGGAAGATTGATCCTATGAGTCCAAAATGCAATGAGTATACAATAGTAGATAGGCAGATCGATCTCATAAGGGAGCAGATCGATCTCATACTACCTCTACCTAGCAAGAATCGATCCTGTCACAAAGGCAGATCGATCTCCACTTGTCTCCGCCTGGAAGAGATTGATCCCCCTTAGAGAATAGATCGATCTCCATTTGGTTTTGTAAAGAACAAATCGATCTTCATTTGGTTCTGTAAAGAACAGATCGATCCCCACACTCTACCAGATCGATCCTGTAGTGCATAATTGAGTAGCTGGAGTAGTTGAAACCAGGCAGAGATCGATCTCCCCATGATACTAGATCGATCTCACATGTTCTGTCTATATAAGAATCAGGGGGTTTTGCCTGAAATCGAATCTCTCTGTGAGATCTGAGAATTTCGAGCATATTTTAATTATGTAATATGAACATGAAGTATAATTTATTGAGCTAAGTGAATTGGGGAATGATAATTGGGGATTTATATGCTAAGTGTTTAAAATAAGTATGAAGTATGAGGACAGATCGATCTGGGAGAAGAAGAGATCGATCTGGTGAGTTAAAAATGACAAGGAAGGAGGAATTTGAGGAGCAGATCGATCTCCAATGGAAGAGGATCGATCTCCTTTGATTCTGTTTGAGAGAAGATCGATCTCATAAGGAAGAGATCGATCTCCAAATGATTCTGTTTGGGAGAAGATCGATCTCCTCAAGGGGCAGATCGATCTCATAAAGCCATAAAGAGATCGATCTCACCCCTCGACAGATCGATCTCATTAAAAGCCAGATCAATCTCCTACCCTCAGCCTATATAAGGAACCCCTATTTTTCTCCGGCAATCTCACTTTCTCTCTCTTCCAACCCCCATTTTTACTGAAACCTAGCTTTCTCACTCATCCAAAGCACCCATTTCTGGCCAAATCAGAAGTTGTGGCAAGAAG
Source organism: Firmiana major (assembly GCA_033439115.1). Classification (NCBI taxonomy): domain Eukaryota; kingdom Viridiplantae; phylum Streptophyta; class Magnoliopsida; order Malvales; family Malvaceae; genus Firmiana; species Firmiana major. Next base: position 42,377,147 of record CM065903.1, read on the forward strand.
GAAAGTTGTTCCTCATCAAAGGGAGAACAACATACTTGGAAATCGAAAGACAAATCGAATCGAGGCGTGGGTTGTGCACCTCACAAGCTTTGGGTAATTTCTAAACCCCGATCTTGATATTTGAGATGATTTTGATGATAATGGTTGTTGGCATTATGTTGAAATAGCTGAAAAATGATTAGGGATTGATGAAATTGCAATGTGGTTGGAGTGATAATGATATTTAGCAATTTTAGTAATTTGAGATATAAATAGAAATTTAGACAATGTGGTGAATTAGCATAGATAATTGGCATGAGAAATGTAGAACATTGAGATGTTGTGAATGAAAGTGTAGTTTGGAGTAGAGTTACGAGAATCAAGAGATTTGAGGTGTTATGAGCAATTATGCTCGATTTTGAGAATTGAGGTTGATGAGATAATTGAGTATTGATGTTTTAACATCGTTTGGACAGCTCGGGAGTTCCAAAGTGGAATGCGAGGCTAGTTCGTGATACGGGGGAAACAATTGCACTATACGAGGTGCAAAGAGGTAAGGGAAGTCTAAACCATTTGTGTATGTGATTTGTAAACTATTATAGCATGATTTTTGGTTTATAAAACAAGCATGTTGAGTGTTGTGTTGAGTTATAATTGCACACGATTTTTATAGCCGGTTGGAGCCCATTATTTTATGCGTTTATAAGCTGAGTGTGAAATTGCTTTATAAACCGTCGAATTTGTGTGAGTAATGACTTGGGCTCTACGTTAAGGCAATATCGAGATTTGAGAAATGTGTGTGTGCTTTGCTGGTTGGAACTCGGTTTTATTATGTTTTGTGTTAAGTACAAAACGATTTACAAATGAGTTTTATGAGAGAAAAACCATTATGAGTTCTACGTGAAGGCAAACCAGTCTTGTGTGATAAGACTTAGGTGTGCAATTTTGAGTACACACCGGGCATTACTCTGGTAGCATGTAAGCCCGATTTCTTCTCCGTTCTGGTATCGTGAGAATAACCCATTCTGTGGCTATGCCACGTATACTTGGTGGCCGTTGCCACGTGTGAAACCCCATTTGGTGGCTGTTACCACGTGAGAAACCCTATTGGTGGCCGTTGCCACGTGAAACCCCAGTTGGTGGCCGTTGCCACGTGAGAAACCCTATTGGTGGCCGTTGCCACGTGATACCCCATTTGGTGGCCGTTGCCACGTGAGAAGCCCTAATTAGTGGCTGTTACCACGTGAAACCCTATTCTATGGCTATGCCACGTGTGAATTTAAATCAGTGGCTATGCCACGTGAGTTAGTGGCTGTGCCACGTGTGAAATTGAATCAGTGGCTATGCCACGCGTGTGCATTATTATTATAGTGATTTTATCATGTATTTGAGAAAGTATTTATCGCATTATTTTCACATGCTTTGTTATTGCTCTAGACTGAGCCTTTTTACTTCATGTTTTCACATGATTTGAGACATGTAAATGTCGTTTTGAGTACTTTCATGCTATGATTTTCAAATGAGATTAATGAGTTTCACATACAAATAAATATTTTGTGATGTGCATTTTGGTTTATGAAATGAGTCCCTTACCCCCTTTACTGAGCGATTTAGAAGCTCACCCTATTTTCTTTCCCCCCAGATTTCTTCAAGTGAAAAGGGTTTTCCTGCGACGTACGGAGTAGTGGCTAGTGGAGGACTTGAGCTCCATGCCATATATTGTATTTTGAGGTATCTTTTATCTTTTCATGTACCCAGACAATTACTGTAATTGTAGACACTTAATGTATAACATTGTATGGGATGTATTAGGATTAATTAACTTGGAATTGAGTAATATGTACGATACAATATATACTATATTATGATGAGATCCTGAGGCATGATAATTATGATGATGTATGACACTGCACAGGAATGCACCCTTAATTGTGAATTAATAAGTAAAAAGTTTTAAATTTGCCCTATTTTCTGTGCTTTCGGGGCGTCACAGAGTTTTCTTGGTATCAGAGCTTAGGATGTCTAGTACTGTCAGTGTCGGTTAAGTGGAATAGAATACATCCCAAGTGTCTGTAATAATCTGGTCATGAACTGAAATTGAGGATTGAGATTTCAATCGATTCTGATATGTACGCGCAGGAGACGAGTTAAGATAGAGAATGAGTGGACGACGAGGTCCTTCGAGGAGGCAGGCAGAGTCCCTTCCGCCACCTGCCCCACAACCAGAGAGTCCTAACTCTCGATTTAATCGGATTGAGACGGATGTGAGGTAAGGTTTTGAGTAGATGGCCGCATTATTCGCACAACACTTTGGAGTTAATGCCTCGGGTACTACTCCTACACCACCACAAGGACCTCCCATACCCCCAGTACAGATGGACCCAATACCTCCCGTCACTCAGCCTGATGATAGAAGTATGGCCTGACTGAAAGATTTTCTGAAGATGAATCCACCCGCATTTAAGGGAAAGAAGGATCCTACAGAGGCTGACGAGTGGCTGACGGAGTTGAGAATTATATTTGATTATTTGGGGTGCACCGATGCTGAGAGGGTCAGTATGAGTATCTATATTTTGAAAGGGAGAGCTTGAGATTGGTGGGGTACTACCCAGGGTATTTTGATGTCCCACCATGACGTGATTGGTTGGGAAGAGTTTCAGACAGCCTTTAAGACCCAATATGTACCACGAGCCTCCCAGAGAAAGAAACAAGCCGAGTTTTTGAGTTTGGTACAGGGTGACATGTCTGTGGATGACTATAAGAGCCAATTCACCGCGCTATTGAGATATGACCCAGAGACCTTTAAGAATGAAGAGCTCCGCATAGAGAAATTTGTGTATGGGTTGAAGCCCATCATCAGAGATAGATTGATAGGGCTATGTATTACGGAGTTTAGAGATGCTCTGAGATGAGCACAAGAGATTGAAAGAGGAATTGAGATGGTACAATCCCAGAATGAGCTCAGAGCAGTGAATAGAGATAAGGGAAAGAGGCCAACACTTTTCCAAACGGAGGCTCGGAGAGGTTCCTTCAGAAGAGGAAGGATTGAGGTGCAGAAGGGCAGATTAGAGAGACCCAGAGGTTACCCTAACATTAGAGAGACCCCTCGAGATGTCAGGCCTGAGACAAGGTTTTGCAGAGATTGTGGTCGAATGCATGAGGGAAGTTGTACTGGGTCGATCCATGGATGTTTTAGATGTGGAGACATGGGTCACATGGTGAAGGATTGCCCTCAACCTCAAAAACCACATGTCTTGGAGCCCACTAGACAACAGCCTCAGAGAGTGGATCCTCGGAGACGGGCCACTGCGGCAGAGAAAGGAAAGAGACCTGTTACCCAGGGACGTGTGTTTACCCTAGATAAGGAGACTGCTGACACTTCTGCAGAAACTATAAGAGGTACACTCTCTATCTGTAATCATAAGGCTCATGTGTTGATTGATTCAGGGTCCACGCATTCGTTTATTTTCGAGCATTTTGCATGTAGATTAAACTTGAAGTTTGAACCTCTAGAATATATACTACATGTAAATACCCTTATGCGTGAATCCCACAGAACTGAGTTAATCTGTAGAGAATATGAGATAAAGGTGGGAGATAGAGGGATGTTAGCAGATCTAATCATGTTGAATATACATGGATTTGATGTAATTTTGGGAATGGATTGGTTGGCAGCCAATCGAGTGAGCTTAGATTGCTACACTAAGGTTGTAACTTTCTCCCTACCTGAACCTTACAGTGTACGATTGAGATATTGAGGAAATGAATATGTGGAATTCTAGTAAGTAATTTGAGAATTTTGATATTATTTTGGAGAATATTAAATATGACTGTTCATGTAAAGGTTATGAGACACTCATCTCAGACGATGAGCGGGAACATCCGAGAATTGAGGAAATACCTGTGGTTTGCGAATTTCTAGATGTTTTCCCAAATGAATTGCCAGGTTTACCACCAGAGAGAGAGCTGGAGTTTACCATTGATTTGGTACCAGATACTCAACCGATCTCTAAACCTCCCTACAGGATGGCATTAGTGGAACTTGAGGAATTGAAGAAACAACTACATGAGTTATTGGATCAAGGGTTCATCAGGCCCAGTGTTTCACCGTGGGGAGCACCGGTTTTATTTGTCAAGAAGAAGGATGGTAGTCTCAGATTATGCGTAGACTATCGGTTGTTGAATAAAGCCACGGTGAAGAATAAATACCCATTGCCCAGGATTGATGATCTACTTGATCAGCTGAGAGGGGCATCAGTCTTTTCTAAGATTGATTTGAGATCGGGCTATCACCAATTGAGGATCAAGGAAGAAGATATTCCAAAGACGGCCTTCAGGATGAGGTATGGCCTTTATGAATTTCTGGTGATGTCCTTTGGATTGACGAACGCCCCTGCAGCGTTTATGAGATTAATGAATGAAGTGTTCAGAGACTATCTAGATAAATTTGTAATAGTCTTTATTGATGATATCCTGGTGTACTCTCAGTTGTATGAGGAGCATGCACAGCATCTGTGGTTAGTACTTCAGATACTTCGAGATAAGCAATTATATGGAAAGCTTAGTAAGTGTGAGTTTTGGCTGGATCGGATAGCTTTCCTTGGTCATATAGTCTCAGAGGAAGGAGTATCAGTGGACCCAAGCAAGGTGGAGGCTGTGCTTAATTGGGAGAGACAGAGGACAGTTACTGAGGTATGAAGCTTCCTTGGTTTGGCAGGGTATTACAGAAGATTTGTGGAAGGATTTTCCCGGATTGCCGCCCCTTTGACTAAGCTCACGCACAAAGAGACTTCATTTATATGGACTAATCAATGTGAGCTCAGTTTTCAAGAATTAAAGAGGAGGTTGATAGCGGCACCTATGTTAACTATTCCTGAGGGGTCAGGAGGATTTTCGGTGTATAGTGATGCATCTCATCAAGGATTGGGGTGTGTGCTTATGCAGCACGGAAGAGTGGTCGCATATGGATTGCGACAGCATAAAGACCATGAGCGGAATTACCCCACGCATGATTTGGAGTTAACCGCTGTGGTATTTGCTTTGAAGATCTGGCGACACTACTTATATGGGGAAAGATTCCAGATCTTCACTAATCACAAGAGTTTGAGATATCTCTTTGATCAGAAAGAGTTAAACATGTGACAAAGGAGATGGATGAAACTTCTTAAGGATTATAACTGCGAGATTCTATATCATCCGGGCAAGGCGAATGTAGTTGCTGATGCCCTGAGCAGGAAGAGTGTGATATCTGCTATGATGATCAGGGAATGGGATTTACTGGAGCAGTTCGTCGAACTTCGGATCAGAGTTAAAGAGATAGAGACTAGATTTTTGGCTAGCTTGCGAATAGAACCCAGCATCATGGATCAGATTAGAACTGGGCAGCGCAGTGATCAGAGATTGATAGATATGGTTAGCCAAGCTGAACAGAGTTCGCAGTCGGATCTCACAGTCAGTGAGGATGGATTGTTGAGATTCAGAGGACAGATTTGTATACCAAACGATGATACCCTGAAGAGACAGATACTGAGAGAATCTCACTACTCGCGATACACCATGCACCCAGGGAGTACTAAGATGTACCGAGACTTGAGAAAGGTGTATTGGTGGAGTGGTATGAAGCGAGACGTGGCAGAGTATGTGGCCAGGTGTTTAGTATGCCAGCAAGTGAAAGCTGAGCATCGGAAGCCCGGAGGACTACTACAGCCCTTACCTATACCTACATGGAAATGGGAGCATGTCACTATGGACTTTATTATGGGTTTACCGAGAACCCGAAGAGGTCGTGACGCTATATGGGTTATAGTGGATAGACTGACCAAGAGTGCCCACTTCCTTGCCATCAAGAGCACAGATACTGTGGATGCCTTAGCTGAGCTGTATGTCAGCGAGATAGACAGATTACATGGGGCTTCAGTGAGTATTATTTCTGATAGAGATTCCCGGTTTACTTCTAGATTTTGGACCCAGTTTCAGGAGTCCATGGGATCTCGATTGAGTTTCAGTACCGCCTATCATCCTCAAACAGATGGTCAGTCAGAGAGGACTATTCAGACCCTGGAGGATATGTTGAGGGCGTGTACGATGGATTTTAAGGGATCGTGGGATGATCACCTGCCCCTAGCAGAGTTTGCATACAATAACAGCTATCATGCGAGTATTGGAATGGCACCTTTTGAGGCTCTATATGGTAGGAGGTGTAGATCCCCTGTAGCTTGGGAAGAAGTTGGTGACAGAAAGATAAATGCTCTCGAGCTTGTTGAGCAAACCGTACAGAGTGTGAAACTCATATGTGAGAGGTTACGGGCTGCACAAAGTAGACAGAAAAGCTACGAGGATGTGCGTAGACGGCCACTCGAGTTTATGGTTGGTAATGCAGTATTTCTGAACATATCACCGAGTAAGGGTATCATGCGATTTGGGAAGAAAGGAAAATTGAGTCCTCGATACATAGGACCATTCGAGATTCTTGAAAGAGTGGGAGAGGTAGCTTACAGATTAGCATTACCCCCACAGATATCCGAAATACACAATGTCTTTCATGTGTCTATGTTGAGAAAGTACCACTCGGACCCTTCTCATGTTATAGAGTATGATGAGATGGACATACAGGAGGACATGAGCTACACTGAGGAACCCGTCCGGATTCTTGATAGAAAGGAGAAGGTACTGAGAACCAAGAACATCCCATTAGTGAAAGTTTTGTGGAAACATCACTCAAGGGAAGAAGCAACGTGGGAACTAGAGAACCTCATGAAGGAGAAATACCCCCATCTCTTTAACTAGTTGAGTTTAATTTGGAGGACCAAATTCTTTTAAGGTGGGGAGGATGTGAGATCTGAGAATTTCGGGTATATTTTAATTATGTAATATGAACATGAAGTATAATTTATTGAGCTAAGTGAATTGGGGATTTATATGTTAAGTGTTTAAAATAAGTATGAAGTATGAGGACAGATCGATCTGGGAGAAGAAGAGATCGATCTGGTGGGTTAAAAATGACAAGGAAGGAGGAATTTGAGAAGCAGATCGATCTCCAATGGAAGAGGATCGATCTCCTTATGATTCTGTTTGAGAGAAGATCGATCTCATGAGGAAGAGATCGATCTCCAAATGTTTCTCTTTGGGAGAAGATCGATCTCCTCAAGGGGCAGATCGATCTCATAAAGCCATAAAGAGATCGATCTCACCCCTCGACAGATCGATCTCCTAGGCATAAATTGCACCAAATCATCCCAAAAATTCAAATGCAAATAGATCTCATCAAGAGCCAGATCGATCTCCTACCCTCAGCCTATATAAGGAACCCCTATTTTTCTCCTGTAATCTCACTTTCTCTCTCTTCCAACCCCCATTTTTACCGAAACCTAGCTTTCTCACTCATCCAAAGCACCCATTTTCGGCCAAATCAGAAGTTGTGGCAAGAAGGAAAGTTGTTCCTCATCAAAGGGAGAACAACATACTTGGAAATCGAAAGACAGATCGAATCGAGGCGTGGGTTGTGCACCTCACAAGCTTTGGGTAATTTTTAAACCCCGATCTTGATATTTGAGATGATTTTGATGATAATGGTTGTTGGCATTTTGTTGAAATAGCTGAAAATGATTAGGGATTGATGAAATTGCAATGTAGTTGGAGTGATAATGATATTTAGCAATTTTGGGAATTTGAGCTATAAATAGAAATTTAGACAATGTGGCGAATTAGCATAGATAATTGGCATGAGAAATGTAGAACGTTGAGATGTTGTGAATGAGAGTTTAGTTTGGAGTAGAGTTACGAGAATCAAGAGATTTGAGGTGTTATGAGCAATTATGCTCGATTTTGAGAATTGAGGTTGATGAGATAATTGAGTATTGATGTTTTAACATCGTTTGGACAGCTAGGGAGTTCCAGAGTGGAATGCGAGGCTAGTCCGTGATACGGGGGAAACAATTGCACTATACGAGGTGCAAAGAGGTAAAGGAAATCTAAACCATTTGTGCATGTGATTTGTAAACTATTATAGCATGATTTGTGGTTTATAAAACAAGCATGTTGAGTGTTGTGTTGAGTTATAATTGCACATGGTTTTTATAGCCGGTTGGAGCCCATTATTTTATGCGTTTATAAGCTGAGTGTGAAATTGCTTTTTAAATCGTCAAATTTGTGTGAGTAATGAATTGGGCTCTACGTTAAGGCAATATCGATATTTAAGAAATGTGTGTGCGCTTTGCTGGTTGGGAACTCGATTTTATTATGTTTTGTGTTGAGTACAAAATGATTTTCAAATGAGTTTTATGAGAGAAAAACCATTATGAGTTCTACGTGAAGGCAAACCAGTCTTGTGTGATAAGACTTAGGTGTGTAATTTTGAGTACACACCGGGCATTGCTCTGGTAGCATGTAAGCTCGATTTCTTCTCCGTTCTGGTAACGTGAGAATAACCCATTCTGTGGCTATGCCACATATACTTGGTGGCCTTTGCCACGTGTGAAACCCCATTTGGTGGCCGTTGCCACGTGAGAAACCCTATTGGTGGCCGTTGCCACGTGAAACCCCATTTGGTCGCCGTTGCCACGTGATACCCCATTTGGTGGCCGTTGCCACGTGAGAACCCCTAATTAGTGGCCGTTGCCACATGAAACCCTATTCTGTGGCTGCGCCACGTGTGAATTTAAATCAGTGGCTATGCCACGTGAGTTAGTGGCTGTGACACGTGTGAAATTGAATCAGTGGCTATGCCACGTGTGTGCATTATTATTATAGCGATTTTATCACGTATTTGAGAAAGCGTTTATCGCATTATTTTCACATGCTTTGTTATTGCTCTAGACTGAGCCTTTTTACTTCATGTTTTCACATGATTTGAGACATGAAAATGTCGTTTTGAGTACTTTCATGTTATGGTTTTCAAATGAGATTAATGAGTTTCACATACAAATAAATATTTTGTGATGTGCATTTTGGTTTATGAAATGAGTCCCTTACCCCCTTTACTGAGCGATTTAGAAGCTCACCCTGTTTTCTTTCCCCCCAGATTTCTTCAAGTGAAAAGAGTTTTCCTACGACGTACAGAGTAGTGGCTAGTGGAGGACTTGAGCTCCAAGCCATATATTGTATTTTGAGATATCTTTTATCTTTTCATGTACCCAGACAATTACTGTAATTGCAGACACTTGATGTACAACAGTGTATGGGATGTATTAGGATTAATTAACTTGGAATTGAGTAATGTGTACGATACAATATATACTATATTATGATGAGATCCTGAGGCATGATAATTATGATGATGTATGACACTGCACAGGAATGCACCCTTAATTGTGAATTAATAAGTAAAAAGTTTTAAATTTGCCCTATTTTTCGCGCTTCCGGGGCGTCACACTCTCTCACCTATAAACACCAACAATCATCATTTTTACCCAAACCAAGCTTTCTCTCTCTAAGATTCACCACATTTTGGACAGAGTAAGAAAAAGAGGTAAGAGGCAAAGTCGTTCCTCTTGGTAAAGAGAACAACATACTAGAAAATCAAAGGGTGGTTTGAACAAAAAGGGAAGAGACAAGCATTCTACAAGTTGCTCAAGAGAGAACAAGTTAGGTGAGCTCACAAGATGTTTGTTTTTAAATATTATCATTTTATATATATATATATTGGTGAATAAATATATATTTATATATATATATATATTTTGTTGGAAATGTTATAGCCAATAAGGGATCATGAGCTAGCTAAGGTGTTGATAAAGATGTAGGAAGAGTTTTGAGACAATGTATGTATGTAAGATTTTGTAGTTTGGATGTAGTTTAGGGTGTATGGGTATAAATAGGATGAAAAGGGAAATGTTGAGTTAGAATGAGTAAAAGAAAGAAATGGGCAACGAGAATGATGTATATTGACAATTTGATGGTGTTTGGACAACTCGAGAAACAAGGCTGATCCGAGACCTAAGGGATATTGCACCACTCAGAGTGCAAGAGGTAAGGGAAATGAAATGTTTATGCATGTGAGTTTCTAAATGATGAAAATACCTTTTTAGTGTGAAAAAGGTTTGAAGAATGAGCATGTTCGTGAGAATTGAGATGATTTGATGCTTTGATGAATGTGTGAGTGTTTTATCGATTTGAGCTTGGTTTTGATGAATTTTGTGTACTTGTGAAGATAATATTTTATAACAAAAATGAGTTTTCGAGATAACCACTATGAGCTCTATGTGAAGGCAAAACGGTTTTAATACAATAATGACATGTTTTACTAAGACTAAGGCTTGTCATGAGATGCATATCGATACTCCGCTTTGATAGCGTTGAGTGGCTTTACTCTGGTAGCATGTAAGATCGATGCCTCTGTTCTAGTAACGTGAGATGACCCCGCTATGGTAGCGATAGGTGGCCTTGCTTTCATATCATGTAAGACCGAGGCTGTACGACTCTGATCAAGTCTACAACGATATCATGGCCATGGACAGATGTCGGTGTTTTCCCTCTTCTGAGGATGCCCTCTTTGAAGATGATTTGATGTGGCGTGATGTGCTTATGACGTTGTTTTTATCTGAGTTTTATTAAATGCCTAGTCTCGGTTATTTTGATGAATGATGCATTTTATGACTGTGATTTATATCACGTATTGAGATTTGATGTTGCGAAGAATTATGATTTTTATCACGTGATTTAGGCTGATGCAAACTGATTCCATTATTATTATCATTATTTCTATAAATGTTTTACATGCTCGAACACTTCTAGCATGTTTTTACATGCCTAAACGATGAGTTTTGATGTGATGATGATTTTATAAATCTCCCTTATCCTCCTTACTGAGCGTTTTGAGAGCTCACCCTTTTTCCTCCCCCCCCTCCCAGATTACTTGCACTAAGCGAGCTAGTACCTGTTGCGTACGTGATATAGGCTGGTGGACAAGATCCCACCAGGCTATCGCTTGTACACGCACAAGGTATAAATTTAGTTCATTTTATACCCAGAAAATGATGTAATACAGACATTTGTGTTAAGTATTTTTTGGATGTAATTAGGATAATATGAAGAATATGAATTGAGTTTTGTGGGCTGACCCTGTGATCTTGTGTGATCTTGGGAATAATGATTTATTATAAACACAAGTGATTAAATGACATTGTACATGAATGCAACTCGAGTAAGAGGTTTTTAATGCAAGAAAAAAAATTTTAAATTAGCCCTATTTTTCGCGCTTCCGAGCTGTCACAATGATAGATTCCAAAAAGCTAACCTTTGGCTTTAGCTCCCTCTCAATGCTATCTAAGTGCTCATTCTCCCTTTTGGACACATCAAGGTTTTTTTTTTTAGGTAGGAATATTTGGATAGAGAACCATTGAGTTCTTTCTTAAAGCCAGCCACTCAAATAGATAAACGGTTATGATCAGTAAAGAGACAAGGATTCTCATAGTTAAGCTGATCACACCTCTCACCCATAGAAAAAGTTGTCATCATAGTCTACAAATAAAACATGGAACAAAAGTCACAAACATCATTAAAACATGGAGGAGGTCGAACGATTAAAAGGAGAAAAAATGTCATTACCCTATACTGCTCATACACTAAAGCATGATCTGCAATGAAGACATTGCCTCAGAGAGTTTGATACTTATCCTTGCTTGTAGGGAGTATTAGTGACCTACCTTTCTTGAAATTCATTATCCTCTAAGCTAAGTGGTAAAGTTCGGTCAATTGCAGCAATTCCTTGCTCGAGTGAGATAACATATTCCTTCTATTAGCCATATCTTGCTTACTTGCCCTGAGAGTCAGTCAACAAAAGTAAAAATAGGGTAAGATTTCAAAAAATAAAGTATTACATGAAAAGTGACCAAGCAAGCTTCTCACCTAGTGATGAGGGAACTAAGTCGCCACCAACTTGTTTCCCTTTGTCCTTTTTTCCACGACCTTTGTTCTTTGAGGAAGCACCAAAACTCGTGGATGAAACATTCATTAATGATAACTTATTTCCTTTTGGCTTAAGGAGAAGTTTAGTAAGAAAGGGTAAGAGCAGGTGAAGGCTTTGAGTCTGTTCTAATTAGTTCTGCTGTGAGAAGTGTCAGACCCAGATTTTTTTGTAGCTTATTCCTTATGATTCCTATGTGTATGAACATTATGTAATTATAGTTGAATCATAAGAAGAGTATTTACTAGACATAAAGTGTTAGTGAAATGATTTAACACGCAAAAGCTACATAAAGAGCCCAATGTGAACTATAAGTGTCACAGGCTAAACCGAGTAAATCTAAATCATTCTAACTGAAAATAAGAACTTAAAATAAGAGAGCATAGAGAGCTCATGAAGGAAAGTCAGCTTGATTTAGTCTCGAACATAGAAAACGAGAGTAAAAGCTAAAAAGGGTAAAATGGACCTTTTTGGCGAGAAAAGGTGTTTCGGGTGAAATTATCCACCGAGAACGGTTAAAATATAAAGACGAGAGTGTAAGACATAAGATATGACACTTTCGAAATTTGGAGAAAAAGTCAACTTGGTCAATGGTTAAGGAGAAAGTCAACTATAGTTAAGAAAGTGGACTTTTACCATAGTTGACTAATCATGGTTAAAAATTAACCTAAGTGTGGAGAAAAAATTGAGAAAAAATATTCTTGGCCAGAATACAAGATAACCATCCCTGGAAGTAAGGAAAATTTATTCGGAAGGATTCCAAATTTAATTTAATGGTTAAAAACGCAATAAGCCAAAGTTGGAAATTTTAAAGCCCATTAAGGTATCATGTGTGGGGCGAAATTGAAAAGCCCAATGGGCCAAATTGTTGGGCCAATTTGTGGGTCAAATATTGAGACAATTAAAGGCCCAATAGGTAGAAAAAATTTCAGCCCAAAAGCCCAAAGGAAAAGCCCAAACCGAGAAGCCCAATTGAAAGCCAATGTGAATAAGTTAAAAGCCATTAATGAAAGGTAACAAAGTTTAAAATGATAACCATTACCTAAACTTTTTGGAAGTCAATTAAGGTGGCTGGATTTTTAGCTTAATGACTAAGCAATGGACTTATAAATACCAGCCAACACATAATCATCTTCATCCATTCATTTTCGGCAAAGTGAAGAAACCACCGAAAAGTTTTCTAAGCTTTCTCTCACTAGAAATCACTAGGAAAAAGGCATATTTGGAACTTGCAATCTTCATGAAAGTTGTTCCAAATTCAGAGGAGAGTGACATATGTTGGAATTGGCTATCAAAGAGCTATAGTGTGCAAACCGTGAGGCTTTAAAGTTTCAGCCAAGTGTGAACACAAATACGAGGTATAATTTCAAGCTTCCAACTTCATATATGTTAATCTATGAGTTATATGGAGTTGATTGGTATATGTTTTATGGATTGAAACACATGAAAACACTATAAACATGTGATGGCCGAAAGTTGGTATATGAGTTTTGATAAATACCCATGTGATTTTAAGACATGTATAGGTTGATATGCATGTAGACATGATTATGGCATGGTTAGTTATAATCAATTTGTTCATATGGAGGGTTGTATGATATGACACATAAGGTATTTGATAAAATGCCTAAATGAACTATGTGATGTTTAAGAATGTTCCAACCAAGTGTTTGTGAAAATGCCTAAGTGAAAATGGGCTTAAGGCATAGTTAGGCCCATTAAGGATTTTGAAAGCCCATTAAGGGAAATATACTGTATTTAATGTGTAATACAGTAGGAAAAGTATAATTAACCTGAGGAATGGTTATTTACAGCTCCGGAGTTTACATTGAGAGCTGATCGGACTGCGAGATTTAGCAGCACCGAGGAAGTGAGGTCACTTGACGTGATCCGAGGTAAGGGACTTTTGCGAGTAGTTAGAGATACCTGCACGTATTTTCGTCTACTTTTACATTCACTTAAAAACTCTGAGGGTCAGAGAAAGTGAATAATAATTATTGCGACCCGATAGTGGTAAATTACGATTTTGCCCCTAATTAGTCAAAAAGTCAACTTTTGTGAAAAGTTACAAAAAGCATGGAAACCACTATTTTGAGTGTTTAACTGCTGTTTAGCAGGAGAATAAATAGATGAGCTAATGATTATGAGGTTGATGTAAATTAAGCACACTTTATAGTGCTGATTTTGATGTTTTGTAAATCATCCCTTTTTCAAGAGCCATCTATCATATTTTGTGTGAATAAATCGTGTGGAGCAAAGCTTGCACGGGATTTCATATATTTTCCACACACATTAATGCTGGATTTTGATTCGCACTAGATTTCCATGACATGCATGATAGAGTACTGGAGTTTTACTCGTACTCAGTTTTATATGATAGATGCATGACAAAGTACTGGAGTTCTTACTCGTACCCGACTTTTACATGAGATGCATGACATCGTGCTAGAGCTTAGCTCGCACAAGTTTTCACACTGTGGTACGTAGGATGCCGTGGAGGATGGTAAGATCCTCAAGCCCAACATCCTTAAGCCAGAAAGGGCGGGGAGGCTCTCTTACGTAAGATCCTTAAGCCCAACATCCTTAAGCCAGAGAGGGCGAGGAGGCTCTATTTGGTAGGGAGGCTCTCTTACGGTAAGATCCTTAAGCCCAACATCCTTAAGCCAGAATGGTGGGGAGGCTCTGTTCGGCGGGGAGGCTCTCTTACATAGTCCAGGATACTAACTACATTTCACCATAGAGTCTCACATGATATATCACATTGATTGACTGATTTAAATTGTGGACAGACCTGAGGGATGGGTCGGACTCCGATTTTGTGTTGTGAATTATTTAATACCATATTTATTGTGATTTAAATATACATGACATGATTTACATAAAGGCATGATTTATATAAAGATGCATTGTTTTGCACTACATGCCTACATTTGAGAAAGAAAGCATGATTTCTGTACAAGTATATATATTATATTTCAAGACATGCTTTTAAAGTGAGTTAAGGAAATAATGTTTTTAAGGCATAGCATTATTTTGAGTAGATAGTGTAGATATCTACTTGCTTGCCTGATTTCCTTACTGAGCGCGTTGTATGCTCACCCCCTTTCTGTACATCTCTCTACAGAGCATCAGTAGAGCGAGAGCTATCGAGGGATAGTATTCCTGAGTCCACTGCTAGTTCCTATCGATCGTCAGGTATACCTATTTTGTACAGTTGTCTATCTAAACATAGAAACAGCACAGTGATGTATACGACATATATATTATGGGGAATGTATTTGTATTAGATTTTATATAATCTTACATGTATAATAAAAGCAATTACAGTCAGTAATAGTATATTGACATGTATGTATGATAATGGATGATATGGTAAGCGATGACTCTGACATCAAATCACAGCCCAACCATTGAAGAGAGGAGAGGTAAGTTAAAAATGCGAAAAAATTTGTAGTGGTTTTTGGTTAAAGTCATGGATTGAGAACGGGTCCTGACAAGAAGCTTTTCTAACAGAAGACATGCCTACAAAGCAAAAGGAAGAAAGTATAAGTTAGTCGCAAGAAACATAAAGAAACAAGTATAACTATGAAAAGATAATGTGCACTAAAAGAGCATTTAGACAACAGTTCACCGACTATGAAAACGAGAATTTCCCTAAGCTTGATTTTTTTCATTAAATGTAAATTTGTAGTTTAAATGGAATTAATTTAGGAAACTAATATTAGATGAACAAGAAATTTTGACCAGTCTATACTAATTTGAACATAAATTTGGTTGAGGAAACCAATTGACATGTTGTAAAATTTGCTGAAAATCTAACTCAGAGAGTATTCCAACCATATATGGTACATTTTCTGGTTCAGTGCATATCAATACAGGTGAATTTTTAAAGTTCCACTACGTTCAGGAAATTTGACCAGCAAACAGTCTATAAAAGAGTTGTTTATGCTTTTGATAGGAAACTTTGATTGATGTGATTCCAAATTTAGTGGAAAGTTAACTCAAAGATCTTTCTAACCATATATGGTATGCCTCTTAATTCATTTTCGATTAGTAAAATTAATTATTTAATGTTAAGCCATAAATTGAATTAATTTGAAGTGTGAACTAGATTGGAAACAATTAAGAATAAAACTAACGGGACAAAATTGCATAACCTTGAAATAGGACTTCCTACTCCTCGAATAGAATTTTACATGCTACCTATATGAAATTATGTCCACTTCTTTATGGACCAATAACATGGTAACCAAAGGCGACTATGGGGTAAAAACACCTACCATGGCTGGCCACCACTTCATTGTTCTCCAAAGTTACATTTTTAATTGTTAACATTCAAAAAATAAATGAAAGGAATGAAAGACTTTGGAGAAGAGAAGTAAGGTTGGAAAAGCTTGGCCAAAAGGGGATTTGAGGTAAAGGTTTTAGATTTCTTCCAAATTTTTAAGATGAAATGAATTGTAGAATTAGCCAAATGGATAATTTTACATGAATGGTGGTCGGCAAAGCTTGTGGAATGAGAGATATTGGTTCATTTTGGTAAGACATGGTGTAAAACATACTTGATTATGAATTGCATTGAGGTTATAAGGAAAGATGTTGAAAGAAATTTGGATAAAATTAAAAAAAAAAACATAAGGAGTATTTAATCAAAGATTTAAGGGGAAAGGTTTGGGCCATTTGGTACAAATAAGATATAATACATGATAATCTTAAATTACTTTAATGTTATGTAGAAGTCTGCATGATTAATCTCAAGAATTTAATGTAAAATTAAGGTTTTGATATTTTTAAGGTTAAGCTTAAATTTAAGAATTAATTATGGATTGAAAAATGTTGAATTGTCGGTTATGTGCATTGTTAAGAAATTGTCTGGAATGAATTGAGGTATTAAGATGGTGTAATTTAGGGTTAGTAAACTTTAAAGACAAAAAATGCTTAATTTGGGGTTATGGCATGTAAGATTCGACCAAGCCCTGAATTATGGGGTTTATAAGTTAGCTTTAGCAATTAAAAATCATAATTAAGTCTAATTAGGGTTTGTAGTCGTTTGGGACAAAAAAAGGAAAAAATCAAACTTAATAGTCAAAAGGTGACTTTTGTTTTGGGTTTGACTTTTTAGAGAAGAGTTCATGTGAGGTAATTTGGGATTTGAAGTGACTTTTGAGGATTCCAAGGATGAAAACAAGGTTTAAATAAGCTTTCGGTAAAAGTTAACTTAGGGTTTGATTAGGATTAACTAAGAAAAGAGACTATAAAACTAACAAAAGTTTAGTCGAAATACGAAATTGATTGGTTAAAGTGATTAAAATTTTTATTTGACTTTTACAGATAAATGTTGACTTTAACTGCACTTTGACCAAAGCGTCGTAGCGTGAAAAACTGGGGTATAGGTGTAGTAAATCGCTAAAAGTTTGTAAGTACACTAATTAAACCTTTTTAGCTTTCTATCAGTACCGTAAAGCATGTGCTTTGTGGAACTATTATTATTGTGTATGCCAAGCAATATGCAAAGATCTAAACATGTTAAATGTGATATAAAGAGTAACACAGCTAATTGTTATGAAGATTGACCATAACAAAAAGTTCATATTCACCTAAAGTTGAAGGTATCGTTTGAGGATTAATAAAAGAACTGAGCGTTATAGTGGTCACTTGATCAAAAAACTTCACTCAAGTGGAATTCAAGAAAGCTTGAAGCAACAAAGTTTTTCAATAATAATGTGCTCGAAAATCACTCAAATAAGGTGATCTATCAATAACACTAAATTTGACCAAGTATGGAGTGGATCAAGAAAGTTAGCTCGACAATAAGGACACATCTTGAATGAAATTTGCTAGGTGTACAAGAGCCCTAAGATGGAACATAGGTAAGGAACCATATTTAGCCCAAAGCCACCCTTGTTAAAAAGGATAGTCAAAGTGAGCAAATATTTATGGAAACAAATGGCCAAAATGACTAAGTATGAATAAGAAGACTTGTATGAATGAAAATCGCAATTTATTACTCCAAAATCTATGGCAAGGTTAAGTACTCGAGCAAGGGCCAATCGAGAGGACAGAATACAGCCAAATGAGCTCTTTATTTGTTTAAGTATATAAGCATCATCAAAGCGAAAAGCCTAATCCTTACAAAAGAGGGTATGCATTTTCTCATATTCGGGAAAATGACTAAGTATAGCCAAAACGCTTATAAGCTAATATAAATAAATAAATAAAATTTAACAGAAGAATAAAAAATCAATTTAAAATATAGAGGTTAAAAGGGCCATTCTACCCTTTCATCGTAGGGTATGGTTTCCAACTAGACCATTCCCCTTGAGTACCCTACTCGAGTGGGAATCCACTTGACTACATCCTGGGGTCCAAATGCACATTGCCCCACGGTGCATTTGAAACTAAATTTCCCTAAATAAGCCCAAGTCTAGGTAAGATATTATTTTTAAGTGTATTTGACTATGCTTTTTACATAACTTTACTGAAATAGAAAGTGGGAAAGTTATACTTTTTGTATTATTTTAATCTTAAATTTTTGTTATAAGAAACTTTTATAATATCTAAAACCTTAAGATTTACAATATCAAAAATCATAGTTAAAAATATTAGAATATATTCGTTTTCAGTTATCATAGTTAATGTTTTTACATAAATTTAGTCTATGACTTTTTTCTAGTACTGTGAACGATTTATTCAATTAACTCAATTGATTTTCGATGTCTAAAAACACTAATTTAATTGATAACTGATCCTTTTTTTCCATATTTTTAAATATATTTTGTGTAATATAAAAGCATATATAAATAGATGAGAGATCCACTCAGACATCTGTAAAACAAGTTATTTTACAACCAACAATCTCTTGACTGAGTGGTTAAGAAAGAGTTGTGGCAGTTTGTAAGGCTTAGGTTCGAATCCAAGCAACCCTATCCTATTCTCAATTATCAAATATTCCCTTCTAACAAAAGAAAAAGAAATTATTTTATACATTTTTTATAACCTTATATGTGATTAATATTTTTGCAAACAAATTATTGGATT
Organism: Firmiana major; assembly: GCA_033439115.1. Lineage (NCBI taxonomy): Eukaryota > Viridiplantae > Streptophyta > Magnoliopsida > Malvales > Malvaceae > Firmiana > Firmiana major. The sequence continues at coordinate 42,396,066 of CM065903.1, forward strand.
TAACAATCTACTTGTATCTATCATATACTTAAAGTTTTTAGTCAATATGATATTCCTATCATTTTAATTGAGAATAACACTTTTTAATATAAATTAGCTATTGAAATTTTATTATTATCAAACAAATAGTTAGGCATATTCGATTAACTTAAAATTTGGTGTGAATAATCTACGTGAATAGAACATAAAATTCAATGCTCAGATTAAAAAAATATAAATCGTATAAAAAGATATGAAAATGTATAAAACTAAATTTGTTTTACAAATGTGAAAGTGAATCTGTTCTCCTATACATACATATATAGACAAAGAGAGAGAGGGAATCCACTTATAAGTGTAAAATTAATCGTGTTTTACACGCTTTTATATCTTTTTATACTATTTATATCTTTTTTTTTAATTCGACATTGAATTTTATGTTTTATTTACCAAGATCGGACATGTTAAAGTTCAAATTAATTGAAAATTTCTAACTATTTGTTGTATAATAATAAAATTACATGTTTAATAAATATACCCTCAACCTTTTATATAAAATGGAAATAAGTTCTCAACCTTTAATTTTAAAGTATAAAACCCAAACGTTTTAAAATAATGCAATTAAGTTTAAACCAATTACAAATTTTTTTAGTAAAATAAAAATGTTAAGTACTTATAAGACCTTAACCTATTATTTAATTTACTTAATTGCATTATTTTAAAAAGGTTGAGAGTTTATTTTATAATAAAATAAAAGTTTATAGACTTTTATAATAAAATTAAAGGTTTGGGGCTTATATCCATTTCGTACTGAAGGTTGAAGATATATTTGGCTATCAAGCCGTCAATGAATATATATATATATATATATATATATATATATATATATATATATATACACACATACACATACATAAACACATACTCATGTATCATCGTAGATCACTACAACAAATCTAACAATTTGTGACGATTATTCTATGTGACGCATTACATTCCGTCACGTAAAGTATATCATACGTGACGAATAATATAATTTGTCACGTTTTTCTATTTTTTTTAATGTTTTCTATAACGATATAAAAAAAATCATCACATGAAAGTGTCACTAATTATTTGACGCGAAATTTTTTCACTAAACATAAATGGAGGGAAATTCTTTTGTGACGTTTTTTAACTTTTGGTGACGATTTAATTTATTGTCATAAATGAACACTTTATATGTGACAAATTATATAGTGTCTCATTTCTGTAAAAGCGTCACTAAATATTTGACACCAAATTTTATCATCAAATATAATTGGTGGGAAATTTTTTATGACGTTTTTTTTTTATTTTTGCGGACGTTTGTGTTTTCATCATGGAAAAAAAACACATTTTATGTGACGAATAACTTTTCATGACATCTTCGTAACAACCAATAATAATAATAATAATAATAATAATAATAATAAAAGAATGAATGAATTCTTATTCATTAGCGGTGGTGGAAAAAGAAAACAGGAAATTGGTTGTACTTATTATACTTGTCATTTTCATAGATGATAGTAGCAGACTTACTCAGATAAGAATGGAACCACCCAAGCCCAACACAAAATCAATATCAACACAAAATATTTGAACACTACCCTAATAAAGTACTTTTTTCCCTATTCCCTATTCCTTTTCCCTCCTAAAAAACCGTTTTCAACAACTATGAAATTCTTCATCTTCTTATTCTCGGCTTAACCCTCTCTTGCACTGTACCTTAGAGCTCTTACTTATTCAACCTTCGAATTCCATATTCTTAGTCAAGGTGCCTGTATATATTGTCCTGATTATTACTATTTTTGCAATCCTTTTATCTTTCATGGGTTTTCTCTTTGTTCGATTCTATGATTTGATTACTCTGTTTTTTTAATCATGATGCTATCTCTTTTCGGTAATGGATTTTTTCTTATGAGTTTTATGTTCTTATGCATAGAATCTTCACGAATGTCTCTGTAAATCTTTGTATTGTTTTATTGCTTTATTTTGTCTCTTGTTTCTTGTCTCTTGTTTCTTTGTTATGTTCTATCCAATTTATGTGTTTGTCTATACTGTGTAGCTTCTGTTGGATGTATGTTTTACTTGTTGTGGTTTAGGGATTAAGTATCTTTTGTTGGTTGTAGTTTTCACGTCATTGGTATCTCAAATGAAGTCATAAAGTAAAGAAATTCCAAGATCACCATAAATCAACCAATTTTCACTATTAGGAAAAGCAGCCGCAAAATATAAATTTATCATTGTTAAATTTTTATTATAACGATTTTTAATAATTGTAAAAAAATATTTGTTACAATAATTTTTTCACGTTGTTAATTAAATTTTGCTTTGGTAACAATAATCTTATATTTTGCTAATTAAATTTCTCTTTGTTCATCACGCTCTTCCATTTCTATCAATTTTTTTGATAATGATTTTTTTAGAGCATTAGTTGACAATGATTTCTTCATTGCAATTAGTTGTTAATCCAAGCTCTTTTTCCATTTCCCAAGTATCAATTGCCACTTCATGCAACCTGTTTCTTCTCTTGAAATCTGTATCTGATTGCAATCCAACATATCCACCCCTACTTCCATTTCCTTTTCTTTAAACACCCACCGTCCTTCACAGATAATTTTATCAAAACTAACCCCCTCTCAGCTTTTAATTATCACCCTTCCATCATATATATTGTCTGCTGTGTTAGAATATGTTTTGAGATTACAACTTTTTTCTAGACATGCTCGACCATCTTTTGACTCTTGAACCCACTCTCCAGTTGAGTTGTTCACAGCTACCGTCCTTCACAGACTATTCTCCAGTAACATTTTATAAAAATGTTACTATTTCATTGCTCTTTTTTAGATCAATTTCCTTATGAGATCAGCATAACCACCGAGTTCTGTTAGGTTCGTTATTGAATAAAGGACGAGAGGATGAGGATACATATGGGATAACAGAGTTGGTTTCCTGATTAAATGTGTTCATAGATCGAGTTCAATATATTGTTCTTTCTGAGTTTAGGCACTGTATCAACACCTAGCCAAGTCCAGTTTAGCCTTGCCTAGCAATTTGAGTCTCAAATTTATCACATACCTATATAGATGTATGACTTAATGGTAAAACTCATACTTATTTAGATAACTTCTTTTAAAATTAAAAAAAAAAGATATTTTGAATTAATCTTTAGTTATATTGATAAGAACCTAAAGTTAGAAAAGTAAACATTACATTAAATTATAATTTTGCTTTGAATATCATTTCATTAAATTGATAAGGTAATTATGTTTCATGTTTAAATTATTTTAGGAACAACCTATTAACATGGATAAAAGTTGGATGATGGAGTCCAAATATTCTAACAATTATGTTTTGGGAGTTTCAACTTTCATGAAATCTGTACATCTCAATAAGGGAGAACAATGTAAAATTTGTTGTCCTTGTCGAGATTGCTTAAATTATTTTACTAGAACTCAAGATGACGTACAAGATCATTTGCTTTTAAAAGGTATATCAGAAAGTTACACCAATTAGATTTATCATGGTGAGCAATCTGATTTCACAATGCCTACTTTTGGAAATGTAGCTAATGCTAATTCCTATGAAAGAACGATAGATAGTGATGAACTATTGGAGGACGAAGTGCATGATCTATTAGAAGACGTTTTCCCTAGAGTGGATGAAGATGATCTTAATTTTAATTCTATTTGGGTGAAGAAGAAGCTGAAAAATTCAACAACCTTTTGAATGAGGCATAAATTGAGTTATTGCTTGAATACACTAATATGTCTAGGTTGTCCTTTATTGTAAAATTGTTGCACATAAAGGTGTACTGCCAAATGAGCAACAAGGCAGTAAATATGATATTAGGACTGTTGAGGGAGGCTTTCCCCACCAGTACAATTCCTTCATCATATTATGAGGTAACAAGAAACTTGAGAGACTTAGGACTTACCTATGTGCCAATTCATGCTTGTAAATATGATTGTGCTCTATTTTGGGGGGAATTTAAAAATCGATAAAGCTGTCCTACACGTGGGACATCAAGGTGGAAAGGTTTTTGACAAGAAAATTCCATGGAAAGGCTTGTGTTATTTTCCTATAAAACTAAGACTCCAAAGATTGTTTATGTCTAAGAAAACGGCAAAAGATATGCGGTGGCATGAAGAAAAACGTGTTGATGATGATACACTAAGACATCCAGTAGATGGGGATGCTTGGAAAGATTTTAACAAGGAAAATGATTGGTTTGCACATGATCCACGTAATGTTAGACTTAGCCTAGCAATTGATGGCTTTAACCCTTTTGGGATAATGAGCTCTACCTATAGCATGTGACCCATTGTGATTATGCCATATAATCTTCCACCTTGGAAATGTATGAAGGAGCCTTTCTTGATGATGTCATTACTTATTCCTAGACGAAACTCTCTAGGAAAAGATATTGATATCTATTTGAGACCATTGATAGATGAGTTGAAAGATCTATGGGAAAGTGGGGTTCAAACTTATGATGCTTACAAGAAGGAATATTTTCAAATGCATGCTGCAGTTCTATGGATTATAAATGACTTTCCCGCTTATAGGGATTTATCAGGTTGGAGTACAAAAGGATACTTTGCATGTCCTATTTGTAACAATGATGCTCCTTCACGAAAGTTAAGAAATAAAATATGTTATATGTATCACCGCCGCTATTTGCCTCCAGACCATGTTTGGCGTAAAAGCAAAATGTTTGATGGTAGCGTAGAAAATAGGCAAAAGCCCAAGGACTTATCAGGGAGTGAGTTGTTAAAATAATTAGAGGCTGTGAAAGATATCGATTTTGGAAAGCATCCAAACAAGAGGAAGAGAAAGCGTACCCTTGAGGAATTGAATTGGACTAAAAAGAGCATCTTCTTTGAGTTGCCTTATTGGCAAATTTTGAAGTTATGACATAATCTTGATATCATGCACATTGAGAAAAACATTTGTGATAATGTTTTAGGAACATTGTTGAACATTGAAGGGAAGACAAAGGATACAATAAATGCGAAGTCAGATTTAGATGATGTGAAAATAAAGAAAGAACAACACTTGAAAAAACTTCCAGATGGTTCTTACTTAATGCCTCATGCATGTTACACTTTATCAAAAGAAGAAAGTAAGAAAGTTTGTGACTTTCTAAAATTAGTGAAGTTTCCTTATGGACATGCATCTAACATCTCACGATGTGTTAATGTAAGTGATGGTAAGATTTTAGGATTGAAGAGCCATGATTACCATATTCTTTTACAAAGACTACTACCAGTAGCTATTAGGAATTTTGTACCAAAAGATGTCTTTCGAGCATTGGATGACCTAGGTAATTTCTTTTTAAGATTATGTTGTAAGACATTAAAGAAGAAGGATGTGGAAGATTTACAACTAGATATTATCATTATTTTGTGTAAGTTGGAGAAAAATTTTCCCCCAGCATTTTTTGATGTGATGGTGCATTTGGCTATACACTTGCCAACCGAGATCATGATTGGAGGACCTGTGCGTTATCGTTGGATGTATCCCATTGAAAGGTTATATATTTTTAACTACTTTAATTCTCAAAGCATTTAGTCAAAGTAATGAATCTAATAAATTTTTATTTGTTTATTAATAGGTTCTTAGGCAAAATTAAGACGTTTGTACGAAATAAAGCTCGTCCTGAAGGAAGTATAGTTGAGGCTTATTACTTCTAGTGAATGCTTAACATATTGTTCTATGTATCTCTCTGGGATTGAGACTAAATTTAATCGAGAAGAGAGAAACTATGATGGAGAGTAAGAAATGAATGAGAAAAGGTTAGTTACTTTTTCAAGAAGTGTTCATCTTTTTGGAGCATCAAAATATGATGTATTGTCAGAGGAAGAGTTTGAAATTATGCAATGGTACATATTGAACAACTGTGATGAAGTTGAACCATATTTGTAGTAAGTCTTTTTCTTTTAATAATGAATTATTAACGCAAGCTAAATTTTTTCAACTAAGCTAACTTTTATTTTAATTATTTTATTATGTTCTAGAAAGCGTAAAATGGAGCTTAAGTTATAGAGTGGGTCATCTATCGAAGAAAGGCATAAAACGTAATTTCCCTAATGGTTTAAAAGATAAGTAAATATTAAAAAATCAATGGTAGTAAACAATGTAAAATCATTCTAATAATATTTATTTGATTTTTTTCCTTATGATAGGTTTCATTGTTGCGAGATCAAGGTTCATCTGAAATTTCTGATGAGTTATATTCTTTAGCATGTGGTCCTGATAGACGTGTCAGAAAGTACACAAATTGCATTGTTAATGGGGTTAGGTACCACACAAAAGAGCGCGATTTCCATTTGAGAAGTAAAAATAATGGTGTGATGGTTGAAGGAAATCATGAAATGGTGTGATGGTTGAAGGAAATCATGAAGAGGAGGAAATTGACTTTTACGGTGTTTTAACAGATATTATTCAGTTAGACTACCAAAAATCAGAGTAAATTTTTCGTTTTTCATACATATTTATTGTTTGTTCCTTTCTTGCCTCGATCGTAATCAGCTACGCTCTCAAACAGTTGGGCTGTGTGTCAATGTCTACCTGACCTAACCATAACAATTTCATTTGCATTCAAAATTTAGAAGTAAACACTTGTATAAATAAATCAGAGTGTTGTTTACGTGTGTTTACATTGTTTTACATCCCCAATAGTTACATACAAAATGCTACTATGCTATGGAAAGTTTAGATAAAAATTTCATTAGTGTGTATACCTTACGCGATGGGATGCAGCGAATACCAAAAGGGAAAGCCTCCAGTTGTTCTCAGTCTATACTCAAATCTCTATAGAGAGGGGGAAGTAATGGGGGGTAAGCAAACCACACGCTCAGTAAGGCAATCATGCAAACAGGCAGATACTACACTATCTACGTGATCATTATGCCATACTCAAAACCGCACAGTTTCTCATTCACAACTTAAAAGCATTAGTTCATGCTTGTGTTAAAGGCATGTAAAGCAAATCATGTTATTTAGTTCAGTGAACAAATCAAATTCAAAGCATGGCATAAATCATCATGCATATTTCATAAACAAGGCATGGAAAACCATCATGCATAAGTGCACTTAAAGCCATTTTCATCATTTCTGAAGCAAATCATGCTTTCTCATCTCAACAAATCAACACTCGTCAAGACTTAGCCCCTCCCTCGGACTGTCCTGACCCACAAAACATTTCAAACATGGATTTATACATAAATAATAGACATATGAGATAGACAATATAATACGAAAAATCTCCTCTAGGACTATGACCATATCCTGTGATCCCAGGCTACACTAATCAGGTGCGCGCGGGGTATCACCACTATCTGCTTCCATACGAGAGGTAGGTCACGTCTAGCCCGCTGGTCTATAGTAGATCTTGTCCGAAGATAGCATAACATAATCTCAACACGGTACAACGTACTCCATGCTACTTACATGGTACAATGTACTCCATGGACCCATATCAACACATCATATCACGCCACATCTCAAAAATGCACGTGCGAGCCTATTTAATCGTTACGACTTCTTGTCTACCTTAAACTCCTAGCACGGCTACCAACATGTCAATTCTCAAAAATGCACGTGCGAGCCTATTTTTAATCGGTGTAACACCCAATCTACCCAAAGCTCCTAGCACACAACAAGTATGGTAGGCATCTAATGCGAGCTATGCTCCAACACTATGCCAAAACCAGTGTAAAGTCTGTACGAGCTTAACTCTAGCACAACATCATAAAAATCCATGTGAAAACTAGTGCGAGCTACGTTCTAGCACTCATGCGTATAAAAACACAGCAAATCTCGTGCGAGTCATACACTAGCACGCTTTCATTCTCACGGAATCCATGTAGGTTGCTCAATTCTTTGCAAAGCATGGTTATCAACCAAATCAAATTATTTCTTTTGCAAAAATCATTTCAAATATTAGTCAACATACCAATCACTTGCTTAAAAGCAACAAAACAAAGTTTTCAAAGCATTATGCTTTTGTTTTCCTGCACATTTCTCAAAACATAACTCTTTGCTCTTCAATCACCCAATATCATTTCCTAGTATCACATGCACTCTAGCAAAACATTTAAGCGCCCAAATTGTGCACAGATATCTCTAAGAGTCCACACAATTCCCTTACCTCAATTTACTCGAGGTGCGACTCTTTTCCTTTACGCTTATCATGCTCTTGACTCGACTAGCTCCGGTGTATCCTCGAGAGCTGCAATTCAACCATCAAACGCTCGAGTTACTGTTGCTAACTCTCATTCAACTATGCATTTTACCCAATGCCTTAACTATTCATTTTACCCTTTTCGGGTAAGTCTCACAATTCATTCCATAACACCATCTTAAATCCATATCCACAATACCATTATCATCTTAATATGTCATATTCATCATTTATTCCACTACATTTCACTTTCTCACACTAACCCATTTTAGGTTATAATCCTTCCATTGCATTCTAGATAGTTCTACCATTAATATGCACACCAAATCAATTTCACATCAATAACTAAACAAATGTACTTGGATTGATGCACTGGAAACACACCTCTTTGGATTTCCTTCTCACTCCAAATGACAATGCTCATTGTCCCCTAAATCCAACAAATGGGAGAATGCCTCCAAGCTATGTTGTTCTTCTCCTTGATGTGAACAACTTTACGTCTAATAGCCTTACCTCAAATCTTCTTAAAAATGGGTGGATTTAGAGAGAGAAAACTAGGTTTTGGGTTGAAAATGGTAGAGTGAGAGTGTTTTCTCGAAATTTACAGATCCAACTGCTCCTATTTATAGATTTTGCTTGATGAGATCGATCTTGTGAGACCCCGTACATGTATAGCTATGTATATAGGAACGTGGGAATGTAAATAAAATCATAAGTAAGATGATGTATTGTAATGTGAAGTGTATACAATGTAAGTTCATAAGATTATGTACGCACTTGTAGTAAGAATTGTGATTATACGTACAAGTTGCATTATGAGTGAGTAGGAGGAAATGAACTTAAAACGAGAAGAATGTGATCGAAATGGAATATGAGAAGTATAGTAAAATGGAAGGAAAGATTTACATAAGTGTATATTTCCATTCGAGTAATATTGTATATATTTGGTCACACAAAGATTCTACACAAATTTTAATGTGTATGTAGTAAGGAAGAATCCCATTTTCAAGTCTCAAAGATGAATGAATGAGGAAATGATCATGGTAGTAAATTAAGGGTGTTTGGTAAGAGTTGTTGCAGAAAAACTGCAGGAAATCTGGAATTTGTGAAGGCCAAATCGATCTCATAGGATGAGAGATCGATCTGGGAGGGCCAGAATGCCCTTATGTGAGAAATGGAAGGGAACAGATCGATCTCCGAAGGAAGCAGATCGATCTCCTTAGCTCTCGGGTTGGAAGCAGATCGATCTCCCCTAAGACCAGATCGATCTCCTTAAGCTTCTGTTTGACAGCAGATCGATCTCCAGTCTCGACAGATCGATCTCCTACCTTTAAACGTCTCAGAAAAGAGGAATTTTTGAGGAACAGATCGATCTCCACCCAAGGAAGATCGATCTCATCAAGTCAAATCTATAAATGGGAGCAGTTGGATCATCAGAATTTCGGGACAAACATTTCCATTTCACTTCAACTCAAAGAAATCTAGTTTCTCACTCCTAAATCCAGCCATTTTCAGTGAGATTTAAGGAGAGGCTATTAGAGACAAAGTTGTTCACATCAAAGAGAAGAACAACATAGTCTAGAGGCATTTTCCCATTTGAAGGATTGAAGAAATAGAGGGCAATCCTAATTGGAGCAAGAGGAAATCTAATGAGGTAAGTTCTAATGCACAAATCCAAGTACATTGGTTTAGTTAATGCTTATACAGATATTTGGGTGTGCATATTGTGGATAGAACTACCTAGGATGGTATGAAATGCATATAGCTTAGAAATAGTCAAGTGTGAGAAAGTGGAATGTGGGAGTGTTTTTGATGAATGGGATATCTTGAGTGGATGAGTATGTTGTGGAAATGGTTTGGAAATGTTGATATTAGGATAAATTGGGAGATTTACCACAAAGGGTAAAAATGTGAAATTAAGGCATTGGATAAATGCTTAGTTGAATAAGAGTTAGAAACATTAACTCAAATGTTGGTGGGTGAATTTCAGTTTCGGATGATAAGTCGGAGCAAGTCGAGATGAGAACGCACGAAGCATAAAGGCGGATAGTTGCACACAAGTAAAATGAGGTAAGGGACTGTGTGTTAGCTATAGAGATGTTCGTACGTAATTACAGCAATTTCGTAGATATATTGCTAGGACTAGTACGATATTATAAGTTTATGAAATGATGTGGAAATATGAAAAGTACTATGATGTATATATGTATTGAGAAATGGGATAGGGTAAGGAAATAGCATGATATGCATGTTTTCAATGAAATTCTCAATTTTATATTGTTATTATTGATTGAGAAATGTTGATGATAGTTTGGCTAATTTTACATGTTTTGGCATGAAAAGGCATGCTATGTGAATAAACGTGTTTTGAGTTTTAAAAAAGAGAAAATAGCCATCTATCAGTTTTGAGATGAGATTTGGTGTTGAAGCGTTGCTCACACCCGGTTTAAAGCCTTGATGTACCGTGCGGGAGTTTTAACTCGCACGGAGGTTTTGAGAAAGTGCGAGAACTATGCTCGTACCTGTTTTGTTGAGTTAAGGTAAACCTGGGGTCTGGGACCCAAGGGGATACCAGCCGACGGCCAATTGAACGGGCTGGGCCTTAACGATAGATCGTACCGCGCTGGAGCTTTGCGTTGACTGTGTGTCACGCTGCTTGCTCGCCTGGTATATGAGACATGGTTTAAGGATAAAAAGTCCATCGGAGTTGGAGTATGGACTTGGGTCCACGGTTGTACGTAGAACAGTGTAGTCACCCGTCGGTATACTATGTACCGTGCTGGGTGCACGTGAGTACGAGTATCACGTAGATGACACACGACGTATCTTCACCGTGAGTATACGAGGAGATGAGGTGGATTGAGATGAGCCGGAGGATAGGACTGACCCATCCCCCTTCAGGCGAAGTGATACCCTGTGCACACCCGATCAGTGAGGCCTGGGATCACTGACTGTGGCCATAAGTCGTGGATATTTGATTGCCTAAAATTCCATGCCTGTCTCAGAGAATCGAGAAACAGAGACAATCTCAGAAAAAGAAAGAGATTTGTGAAAGAGAATGATTTGAGAAGTGAAAGAGATTTTGTGTTTCAATAAATCTCCGATTTCACATTCGTGCCATGAGGGCACTATTTATGAGCATGTTTTAAATGGAAGTTTGACATTTGATTTACACGAAAATGCTCTTGAGAAATATGAATTTAAATGCATTGTTCGTATGATATTTCCATTTATAACGAAAACATGGTTTTGGTTTATGCATGCATGGGCTATGTAGGTAGTACGATATCTACCTGCTAGCATACATTTCCTTACTGAGCCGTGGTTTGCTCATCCCACTATTTTCCCCCTCCAGGTACTGAGAAGTAAGAGAGCGGTGGTCTCTAAGTCTTTTGTGTTGAACAGCTCCCACAATCCGCAAAGGTATAAGATTTGTATACACGAGTATTTTGTATCTAATATATTGTATCGCACAGTTATATCTTGAAATTGTAATCAGTATTATGGGGATGATATGTAAACACTTGGTATTTATACAATTAATTTTGTGTATTTACACACACACCTGGGAGTGTGAATTTAAGTTTTAAATATTCCGCTGTAAATAAATAAATTTTTAGTAATTGCATCTTCTCACAGCCCAACCGTAGTAGAGAATGTATGGATAGAAGGGTTCCCGAAAGCGGGGCATGACAGATCTGCCTTGGGTAGAGATCAATCTGGACCTCTTAAAATCCCTTTTTTCCATGACGTTTGAAGGCATGAGATCGATCTATCAAAACCTTGAGATCGATCTATCTCAGACAGAAAGTTGAGGTGATCGATCTGGCTAGGGAGGAGATCGATCTGCTCCAACCCGAGAGCTAAGAAAATCAATCTGTTTGCCTTAAGAATCGATCCTCATCTTACAGAATGTTTAGGAGATCGATCTAGCTCCATTGGAGATCGATCTACATTGTTCCTATTGCTCGAATAAGAGCATTTTGGCTCTTCCAGATCGATCTCTCATCCTATAAGATCGATCTAGCCTTCAGATTTTCCAGATTTTCAGCAGTTTTCTGCAGCAACTCATACCAAACAATCCTTAATTTGCTGCCATGGTCATTTCCCCATTCGGTTACCTTTAAGACTTGAAAATGGCATCCATTCATACTTTATACACATTAAAATTTGTGTGCATTCATTATAGACCCAAAGGTATACAATACAAAACCAAATGGAAGTGCATAACTCATGCAATCTTCATTCCATTTTACCACACCACTCATATTTCATTCCACTCACACTCATCACATACAAAAGTCTATTTCTCCATATTCATACAAAATGAAACTTGTATGTACATCACAAACTCTTACTACAAGTGTGTACATTTAATTTATGGACTTTACATCACTTATACTTCACATTACAAGTACATCACCATTTACATATATATACAAAGTTATACTTATATGGGGTCTCACATTCTCCCCCACTTAGAAAATTTGGTCCTCCAAATTGGAACAAATCATTCTGTGAACAATTCGAGATACCTCTCCCGCATCAAACCCTCCAATTCCTATGTGGCCTCTTCCACTGTGTGATGCTGCCAAAGAACTTTCACAAAGAGAATTATCTTTGTCCTCAACACTTTCTCTTTTCCATCCAATATCCGAATCGGCTTCTCAATGTACGTCATACTTTCATTGAGCTCCAAGGGCTCATATCTTATTACATGCGTCGAGTCCGGATGATACTTCCATAACATGGATCTGTGGAAGACGTTATGTACACTTGCCAACTCTGGTGGCAGTGCCAACTCTGGTGGCAGTGCCAACTCTGGTGGCACTGCCAACCTATAAGCCTTATCCCCCACTTTATCAAGTATCTCAAATGGCCCTATATACCAAGGGCTCAACTTTCCCTTCTTTCCGAATCTCATTATCCCCTTCGAAGGAGAAACCTTGAAAAACATGGACTCGCCAACATTAAACTCTAATGGTCTTCATCTCCTGTCAACATAACTCTTTTGTCTGCTCTGAGCTGTCCGTAATCTCTAACAAATCATCTGGACATCCTCAGAGGCTTGTCTAACCAAGTTAGGAGCAAAGATCTATCTGTCACCAACCTGCTCCCCTCCAATAGGGGAACGACATCTACGCCCATAAAATGCCTCATATGGTGCCATCCCGATACTCGCATGAAAACTGTTATTATAGGCGAACTCTGTGAGTGGCAAATGGTCATCCCAGGAGCCTCCGAAATCCAATGCACACGCTCTCAACATATACTCCAAGGTCTGTATAGTCCTCTCTGATTGACCATCTGTTGAGGATGAAACGCGGTGCTAAAACTCAACTGGGTACCCATCGCTTCCTGAAAACATTCCCAGAAGTGGAAAGTGAAGCGGGCATCCCTATCATAAACAACGCTCACAGGAATTCCATGTAACATCACTATCTCGCGCACATACACGGTCACTAACTAGCTCAACATATCGGTAACTCTCATAGCTAGAAATGGACTGACTTCATTAACCGATCCACAATCACCCATATGGCATCATAACCCCTGCGGGTCCTCGACAATCCAATCACAAAATCCATGGTGACATGCTCCCACTTCCAAGTCGGTATCGGTAGAGGCTGCAATAATCCTGCAGGCTTCTGAACCTCAATAATCCACTGAACTCAATTCAAAGTCTATCTCTGTACCCCTCTGTATCTACCCAACAATATCATTGCACTGCTAATCAATCTGCTAACCCTGCCGGATTTGATCTACCATATCCGGCTCTAACTGCAAGCTAGCTATCATAAACCACTATCAGCATTAGGCGAGGTTATATCCAAACTGAGGTTCGTGAACTTTTCCAATAGCTCGTGTTCCCTAACCATTATGAATGACACCAACTCGAGATGCTTTTTACTCAATGCATCAGCAACTACATTCACCTTACTCGGGTGGTACAGGATCTCACAATCATAATCTTTTAAATGCTCGAGCCGTCTCTTCTTTCTCATGTTTAACTCTTTCTGTGAGAATAGGTACTTAAGGCTCTTATGATCGGTGTAAACCTGAAATCTCTCACCATAAAGATAATGGCGCCATATTTTCAACGGAAACACTATGGCCGCCAACTCTAAATCATGGGTCGGTAGTTTCTCTCATTATCCTTCAATTGTCAAGACCCATATGCAACTATCCTTCCATCCTGCATAAGAACACAGCCCAGTCCTTGGTGTGAAGCATCCGTATACACTGAGAAACCTCATGAGCTGGTAGGAATGGTGAGAATTAGAGCTGTGGTTAATCTCCTTTTCAACTCCTGAAATCTTTCCTCACACTTATCGTCCCACACAAATTCAACGCTCTTCCTCGTGAGATGTGTCAAATGAGAAGCTAGTCTCGAGAATCCCTCTACAAACCTTCGATAATATCCAGCTAAACCTAGGAAACTTCTAATCTTTGTCACTATCTGAGGTCTCTTCCACTGTATCACTGCCTCAATCTTTGATGGATCCACTGACACACCACCATTCGATACTATATGTCCCAGAAAGGAGATTTGTTTCAACCAAAAGTCGCACTTACTGAGTTTAGCCTACAACTTCTTCTCTCGGAGGGTCTGTAGCACTATACTTAGATATTGTTCATGCTCCTCTCTAGATCTTAAGTACACCAGTATATCATCAATAAATAAAATAACAAATCGATCCAAATACTGGTGAAACACCTTATTCATCAACGACGTAAAAGCTGCGGGAGCATTTGTCAACTTGAATGGCATGACCATAAACTCATAATGTCCATATCGGGTGCGAAAAGCTATCTTAAGTACATCTCCACTCCGTATCTTCAACTGATGGTATCCAGATCTCATATCTATCTTGGAAAAGACCTACGCTCCCTTAAGTTGATCCAACAAGTCATCGATGCATGAAAGGGGATACTTATTCATGAAGGTGGCCTTATTCAACAATCGATAATCTATACATAGTCGGAGGCTTCCATCCTTCTACCTTACAAACAGAACCGGTGCTCCCCAAGGTGAGATGCTCAGCCTGACCTTCTCCAGCAACTCTTGCAGCTGTTTCCTTAGTTATTCCAACTCAACTTGAGCCATTTTGTATGGTGGCATAGATGTCGACTCTGTACCAGGTGTCAAGTCTATACCAAACTCCATTTCCTTATCTGGGGGTAACCCTTGTAATTCATCCGGGAAGACATCTAAAAATTCCCTGACCACGAGGATTTCTATCAACTTTGGACGTGCCTTACCTATCTCAATCACATAAGCAATGAACCCTTCACATTATCCTTTCCACCGTTAGTGACATAAACCATCAACCCACATACACAATTGATAAACAGATTCATCTCTCAAGTATTATGAATTTAAATCATACTTTTCTCATTTATAAAGATTATGTCATTTCATTTCTTTTCATCAAAGTTTACAATAAGATTGTCTAATCCTGAAAAGTCAATGTTCTAGCACGACAATCCATAACATTATAGTTCGCAGCTAGCTAATCCATACCTAGAATTACATCAAAACCACTCATATTTAATAAAATTAACTCAACTCCCATTTCTTTGCCTCCTATCCTCATCTTACAATTTCTATATACATGCTCAGTCAATTGACTATCATTCATAGGGGTAGATATCATCAACATCTTATCTAGCAATGTGGGTTTTACATGCTTCAACAATTTACATGCAAAGGATGGCGATACAAAGGAATGCGTGGCACCAGGATCGAACAATACAAAAGCTTCTAAATCAAAGATTTGGATGGTACCTTTAACCACATCTGAAGACTGATCCGTAATGTCCTGGTCTAGTGCGTGCACTCATCCTCTGTTCACACTCACTGCCTACTTCCCTTTTTCCTCAGCTGTAGCCCTCCTCCTCAGAGCAACTGTCCCAACTAGAGCTCTCTTTGGCTCCTTGCCCTTCTGTGGGGCTCTCTCTGTCATCTCTGGGTAATCTCAGATTATGTGCCCTGGTTTCCCACATCTGAAGCATACTACAGGAGGTCCATAGCATGGTTGAGTACCATGATACCTACTACACTTGCCACACCGTTCTGTAGAAGGTCGTAGCCCTCCAATCATAATTCTCTTAGCTGAAACTATGGCCGAATACATGGCAGGATTAACTATTTTCTCCCGGATCTCATCAATCCTCGGTGCCTTCCCAGCAAACCTCTTACTTCCCTTATAACTGAAGCCTCTATCCATCACTAGTCTTTTCTTATCTTTATCCCTCACTTTACTAACCTTCACAAACTCTGAGGCGATTTTGTCAATATCTTGCTCACACAATTGCACCCTACGCACAGCCTCCTCATAGGTCGGTATATCTAAGGGAACCAATCTGGACTTGATGGTCGGTCTCAATCTATCCACAAACTTCTGGATCTTTTGGACCTCATTACCCATCGTGTTGGGATCATATCTGCCCAAGGAGACAAAAGTCATCTCATACTCATCCACAGTCCTACTCCCTTGGGTCAGTCCCAAAAATGCCATCTTCATCTTTCGATGTGCTGGATCTGGTACATACTTTCTCTGAAGGCCTCCAAAAATACCTCTCAGCCAATCTTTGTATGCCGGGCTCTCAAAATAGGCGAATGGATTTCCACCGATGTTCTGCTGATCCCTTCAGTATGAATGCAGTAACCGCTACCATCTCGGTAGTAGTACACTCAAAGAACCTATATAACTTCTCAATTTCAATTATCCAATCCTCTGTAGCTACTGGGTCCTTAACTCCATTGAAAGACGACGGTCTAAACTTATGGAACTACTGCAGTCTATCTAAATCACAACTGTAACCCCAGCCTCTACTACTTTGTGGTATAGCAACAGGTATAGGCATATCCTATGCGGGTGGGGGTGTAGGTGTATCTGTTATTTGAGGTCTCTGGGCTGGCCATGCCCGTACCTCAGGAGCTACCGCCTGCTTAGCATCACCCTCTGTAGTGGGACTTTATCTGCCCCCAACTCCAGGAAATGATTGAGTGACCAACTCCAAGATCATCTTTATACTCTGCTCAATCCTCACGAAGCGTACCTCGATACTCTCGGGTCTCTCCTCTGGACCCAGTGGGGCATGCTCAACCTCAGCCTCCACCTCAATGTCATTTTGAGTCTCGTGTGTTTTCGACTCAACACTACCCCTAGGCCTACCTCTACGGCCTCTAGCTTGCACTTTTGTCCTTCTACTGTGACTGGTATTAGGCATAATGCTCAATTCCCTACATTCACAGTAATTCTTAGTTAACCCATCGACACACACACAATTTGTAACTAAACAAGCACAGTAACATGGGGATGTAATTTTCGAACTTATTAAGTATTTTAGACATCGACACATGTCAGACCGACGCAGCTCTGATACCAACTTCTGTCACGACCCTCAACTTACCAAAAATCAGAATAAATTTTTTACTTTTCATACATTATTTATTATACGATCTTTTCTTGCCTCGATCGTGATCATCTACACTCTCAAACAGTTGGGCTGTGTGTCAATGTCTACCTCACCCAACCATAATAATTTCATTTGCATTCAAAATTTAGAAGTAAACACTTGTATAAATAAATCAGAGTGTTGTTTACTTGTGTTTACATTGCTTTACATCCCCAATAGTTACATACAAAATGCTACTATGCTATGGAAAGTTTAGATACAAAATTTCATCAGTGTGTATACCTTACGCAATGGGATGCAACGGATACAAAAGGGAAAGCCTCTAGTTATTCTCAGTCTATACTCAAATCTCTGTAGAGAGGGAAAAATAAGGGGGTGAGCAAACCACACGCTCAATAAGGCAATCATGCGAACAGGTAGATATTGCACTATCTACATGATCGTGATGCCATGCTCAAAACCATACAGTTTCTCATTCACAACTCAAAAGCATTAGTTCATACTTGTGTTAATGGCATGTAAAGAAAATCATGCTATTTAGTTCAGTGCACAAATCAAATTCAAAGCATGGCATAAATCATCATGCATATTTCATAAACAATGCATGGAAAACCATCATGCATAAGTGCACTTAAAGCTATTTCCATCTTTTCTCAAGCAAATCATGCTTTCTCATCTTAACAAATCAACACTCGTCAGGACTCAGCCCCTCCCTCAGGCTGTCCTGACCCACAAAGCATTCAAACATGGATTTATACATAAATAAGAGACATGTAAGATAGGCAATAAAATACACGAAATCTCCTCTAGGACTATGGCCATATCTTGTGATCCCAGGCTACATAGATCATGTGTGCGGGGTATCACCACTATCTGTTTCCACACGGGAGGTAGGTCACGTCCAGCCCGTCGGCCCATAGCAAATCTCATCCGAAGACGGCATACCACAATCTCAACACTGTACAACGTACTCCATGTTATCTGCACGGTATAGCGTACTCCGTGGACCCATATCAACACATAATATCACGCCACATCTCAAAAATGCACGTGCGAGCCTATTTAATCAGTACGACTTCTTCTCTACCCAAGGCTCCTAGCACGGCTACCAACATGTCAATTCTCAAAAATGCACGTGCGAGCCTATTTAATCGGTGCAACACTAGTCTACCCGAACCTTCTAGCACGGCAACAAGTATGCTGGGCATCTAATGCGAGCTATGCTCTAGCACCATACCAAAACAAGTGTAAAGTCTGTGCGAGCTCAACTCTAGCACAACATCATAAAAATCCATGTGAAAACTAGTGCAAGCTACACTCTAGCACTCATGCATATAAAAACACATCAAATCTCATGTGAGTCATACTCAAGCACGCTTTCATTCTCATGAAATCCATGTAGGTGGCTCAATTCTTTGCAAAACATTGTTATCAACCAAATCAAATCATTTCTTTTACAAAAAATCATGTTAAATATTAGCCAACATACCAATCACTTGCTCAAAAGCAACAAAACAAAATTTTCAAAGCATTATGCTTTTGTTTTCATGCACATTTCTCAAAACTCAACTCTTTGTTATTCAATCACCCAATATCATTTCCTACTATCACATGCACTCTAGCAAAATGTTTAAGTGCCCAAATTACGCACAGATATCTCTAAGAGCCCACACAATTCCCTTACCTCGATTTACTTGGGGTGCGGCTCTTTTCCTTTACGCTTATCACGCTCTTGACTCGACTTGCTCCGATGTATCCTCAGGAGTTGCAATTCATCCATCAAACACTCGAGTTAGTGTTGCTAACTCTCATTCAACTATGCATTTTACCCAATGCCTTAACTATTCATTTTACCCTTTTTGGGTAAGTCCACAATTCACTCCATAACACCATCTTAAAACCATACCCACAATACCATTATCATCTTAAGATGTCCTATTCATCATTTATTCCACTACATTTCATTTTCTCACACTAACCCATTTCTAGGTTATAATCTTTCCATTGCATTCTAGATAGTTCTACCATTAATATGCACACCAAATCATTTTCACATCAATAACTAAACAAATGTACTTGGATTGGTGCACTAGAAACTTACCTCTTTGGATTTCCTTCTCACTCCAAATGACAATGCTCCTTGTCCCTAAATCCAACAAATGGGGGGATGCCTCCAAGCTATGTTGTTATTCTCCTTGATGTGAACAACTTTGCGACTAATAGCCTTCTCTCAAATCTTCTTGAAAATGGGTGGATTTAGAGAGAGAAAACTAGGTTCTGGGTTGAAAATGGTTGAGTAAGAGTGTTTTCCTGAAATCTGCATATCCAACTGCTCCTATTTATATATTTAGCTTGATGAGATCGATCTACCTTGGGTAGAGATCGATCTGGTCCTCTTAAAATCCCTCTTTTCCACATTATTCGAAGGCATGAGATCGATCTATCGAAACCTTGAGATCGATCTGTCTCAGATAGAAAGTTGAGAAGATCGATCTGGTTAGGGAGGAGATCGATCTGCTCCAACCCGAGAGCTACAAAAATCGATCTGTTTACCTTAAGAATCGATCTTTATTTTACAGAATGTTTAGGAGATCGATCTGGCTCCATTGGAGATCGATCTGCACTATTCCTATTGCTCGAATAAGAGCATTTTGGCTCTTCCAGATCAATCTCTCATCCTATAAGATCCATCTGGCCTTCATATTTTCTAGATTTTCTGTAATTTTCTACAGGAACTCATACCAAATAATCCTTAATTTGCTGCCATGGTCATTTCTCCATTCGGTTACCTTTAAGACTTGAAAATGGCATCCATTCATACTTTATACACATTAAAACTTGTGTGCATTCATTATATACCCAAAGGTATACAATACAAAACCAAATAGAAGAGCATAACTCATGCAATCTTCATTCCATTTTACCACACCACTCATATTCCATTCCACTCACACTCATCACATACAAAAGTCCATTACTCCATATTCATACAAAATGAAACTTGTATGTACATCACAAACTCTTACTACAAGTGTGTACATTTAATTTATAGACCTTACATCACTTATACTTCACATTACAAGTACATCACCATTTACATATATATACAAAGTTACACTTATGTAGGGTCTCACATTCTCCCCCACTTAGAAAATTTGATCCTCCAAATTGAAACCAATCATTCCGTGAACAATTCGAGATACCTCTCCCGCATCAAACCCTCCAATTCCTATGTGGCCTTTTCCACCGCGTAATGTTACCAAAGAACTTTCACCAAAGGAATTATCTTTGTCCTCAACACTTTCTCTTTTCTATCAAATATCCGAACCGGCTTCTCAACGTACGTCATACTTTCATTGAGCTCCAAAGGCTCATATCTTATTACATGCGTCGGGTCCAGATGATACTTCTGTAACATGGATATGTGGAAGACGTTATGTACACTTGGTAACTCTAGTGGCAATGCCAACCTATAAGCCTTATCCCCCACTTTATCAAGTATCTCAAATGGCCCTATATACCGAAGACTTAACTTTCCCTTCTTCCCGAATCTCATTATCCCCTTCGAGGGAGAAACCTTCAAAAACACTGACTCACTCACATTAAACTCTAGTGGTCTCCGTCTCTTGTCAGCATAACTCTTTTGCCTGCTCTGAGCTGTCCTTAATCTCTCATAAATCTGTTGGACATCCTCAGAGGCTTGTCTAACCATGTCAGGAGCAAAGATCCGTCTGTCACCAATCTCCTCTCATCCAATAGGGGAACGACATTGTAAATACCCAAAAATTTGAAATGTACTCGATATTGTCCCAAAAAAACTAATTTAGACAATTAAAAGTTAATTTACGATTATGGGGGATTAATTTAAATATAAATATTAGATTAACCACATAGATGTATATATATGAGTATATACATATGCCATATTTTGTTTTCCCTTCAAGATTAATATATAGATATATATATGTATAAAGGTATACGAATGTATACATGTATATAATTGAATATGTGTGGAAAGAATGGTGTATATATTTATATATATATATATATTCAAAAGCCAACTCAAGAAAAGGAAAAAATGTGTAGCATAAACAAAAAAAAAATGAATGGAAGTGATGGAGAATAGTGAGTGATAGGAAAGAGTGATGGTTGATAAAATATAAGGGATATTGTACAAGGAAATAAATATATTAGACAAGCTGTGAAAAGACAAGATAAGGGGAGTCAATGGCCAAATCCTCGCCCATTTTCTCTCTATCCTCACGCCACCAGGTTCACTCCCATCACATTTCCCTCACCCTGCTCTCGGTCTGGTACCCTATACGTGTATGAATGTAAGAAACTGAGAGATGTGAAGAAAGTGAAAGAAGGAAACCAAAGCTGAGACAGGAGCAAGTAACTGAAGCTGAAAATGAAATGACGTTGTACCAACATCAGTATAGGAAATTGGAAGGAGAAAAAAATGAGAATGATGGTGTTCAGTGAATGAAAATATATATATATATATATATGGAAATGATGAACCTGAGAGCTCATAGGTTGTGGCAAACAGCAGACTGAAAATGAAAGGATGTAGAGGTAGTTGTGATAGTCAGGAAACTGAAAATCAGATAAGACCGAAGTATGCTGGTGGCATGTGTAAAGTAGCAAACAAAACACGCAAAAGAAACTAAAGAGGGAGGATAGTAGAAACTGCTACCATAGGGGAATGAAACCAAAATAAATGAGGATGGAAACTGAAGCAAGAGAAGGTAATAAAGAACTGAAGCAATAACCTGCGTGGAAGCTGAACCCTATCGAAGCGAGGGGGCATGGGGCAAAACTAATGCAGAGATGTAAAGCCGGGGAGGTACCGACTGTGTACAGCAGCAGATTGGAAACTGCGATAGGAGCTTTGGCTGAATTCTAAAGCCTGATCAAGGTTGTTCGAAGTAGAGAGGTCCAAAACAGAACAAAGAGGACAAGGCAGAAGTAGGAGCAGCCCGAGAGAGGAAAGCAGGAAACAGAAGTAGTGAGAAAAACTGGAAAAGAAGAAATCTGTAGGATGATGACTATAAACAGAGGAGAAACAGAAGCTAGGAAAATGCATAGAGTGTTGAGTGCATGCTGCAAACTGCGACAGGTAAGAGATAATTAACTAAGGCTGGTAAAACTAAACAGGGCGTGTATATATATATACGTGTGACAGGAAACACCACTGGGAGGGAGAGCAGAAAATGAGAAACTGAGAAGAAGAGCGGGGAGAGTGGCTCGGCTACAACAAAGACAGAGGCAGACTGGTGCTGGCAAGGATGATTATCGGCAGATGCGAAAGAAGAGTGAGGGAGAGGATCCGACAACAGAGAACACAAAAAGAAATGAGGGAGGCCGACTGTTTGAAGGACCGAGAGAGGGGAGTGAGCTGGAACCGAGAGCTGGCTACAAGGAGAGGAAGCCTTTTTACAGGAGCGGGTGATCAAAAAAAACTGAGATTTGGATAAGGAATGTGACTGGAATCGAGACATAGGAAAAGATGATGATGGTGATGGGATGATGACCGAACCGAGGGAGTGTTGGAATGATGATAGGATAGGGAGGATGATGAATATGAGAAACAGTGGAAGAGAAGCTTGTGATGCCGACAGGAAGGAGGCAGATGAGGAGAATAGAGGCAAAGCATAATGCTCTCAGTGATAATGGAGATGATGATGAATAGTGTCAAGGAGAGGAAACAAAGGAAGAAGAAGTGGAGGAATAGTAAAGAGTGAATAGTGATCAAAAAAGAAAAGAAAAGAGTAGGCGAGAAAATTCAAAGAAAAAAAAGAGGAGAAAAGAAAAGGATAAATAGTAATAAAAAAAGGGGGGGAGAGGAAGAAAGTAATATAAATATATATATATTATTATATATATATATATTATTATTGAAAATAGAGGGAAAAAATCGAGGAAGGAAAATAAGTGCAATAAATTTTGGAAATTTGGGGAAGAGCCCCGGGAAATTTACCAAGAGGATCGGACCCATCGACTCGCTAAGTCGAAGTAATCAAGGATTACGAACAGACACCGAGGTAATAAATTTATACAAGTTTTAGAGATAATTATACATATTTTATAATTTCGAGTGTATTTTTCCTAGGTAAGCAAGGTTACGATTTTGACGCATTGTAGTTAATTTGATAAATAAGATACTAAGAAATACAAATTTCGGTGTAGGAGAATCGTATAAAGATCTAAGGGAGATACTAGGAGGTGTCACCACTCGAATTTAAGATTTTCGTTAAATCGAGGTAAGGGGTATTATTTAACTTAGTTCTGATAATGCATTTTGTTTCACCGATAAATGATTTTATGAAAGAGCATATGATTTGAAATGATTTATCAATGCTTTCATACTTGCGAAGCATGTTTTAATTTGTCGAAATGTTCCCCGAGTACTTTCCATGTTGTGAAATGAATTTCTAAAGTATGAAGCATATGGATGTTTTACATTTATTTATGTTTTTATATCCATATCGTTAAAGAAACTTTTGACAATTTCAGAAGTATGTAAGAAAAGAAACTTGTTTTCGAAAAGGGATTGTGGGGGCCACCTCTTGAGTCCTGTGGGAACAAAGTGCGCATAGTTTTTTGGTTTTATAAAAGAGTTTCAGATTACAAGGAATTCGATTTTATTACTCGATATGAGTTTATGAGTTATAAAACCCAACAAAGATTTTGGAAACTCTGTTTTGAGACTATAGGCTTCATTCATGGTTACTTCTTGTGGTGTTTCGGCTACACCACTTGGGGTGTCGGTACGTTGGCCCCTTTAGCACTTGACTCAACCTGTGTGGAAGATGCTGTGCTACTGGTGGTTTATGATGATGTATTAGTAGTATCTCGTGCCCGCGTAGCACTCGTGAATGTTCCCCACAGGTGAGTGCCACAGGTGCCCGTGCCCTAGCTATGTGTTAGTATATGATAAGAAATAAGAAGATACTACCCATGTTTATAATTATTATTGTTGTACGAACCTGATCCAGTCTACAGCCCCCTTACCATGGCCATAGGTATGATGACTCTCCACGAAGAATGACACGTATCGCATGACTTAGTTATAGCCTAGTCTCCTTGATTTGATTATGAAAATCGACTATAATGAATGAATATGTGTTTTCATGATATGTACAAAAATTGGTTACGACCGATGGGATTTATGAAATGCTTATGAAATGGTTATGAAATATGCATGAAATGTTTACGAAATGATTATGAAATATTCATGAGATGTTTACGAAATGACTATGAAATATTCATGAAATGTTTATGAAATGATTCATGAAATGTTCATGAAAGGTTTATGAAAAGTTGTAAAATGGTTAAGCATGTGATTTATTTTAAAGACATGCATGCTTTAGACGATTATGCATG
Source organism: Firmiana major (assembly GCA_033439115.1). Lineage (NCBI taxonomy): Eukaryota > Viridiplantae > Streptophyta > Magnoliopsida > Malvales > Malvaceae > Firmiana > Firmiana major. The sequence continues at coordinate 42,421,069 of CM065903.1, forward strand.
AAATGGAAATTTATGTATTGCATTAAGTTTCGTTCTATGAACAACTTCAAATGCTTTTATATATCAGAACTTCTTTAAGAGTATTATCTTACTGGGCTTTTCCCCAAAAGCTCACCCCTCTACCTTTAGACCATTTGCAGTGAATCTATAGGCGTTACCTACCGCGTACATGACGTAGGCTGGTGGGAAAGAGCTACCCTAGGCTACTTTTTGTACACGGAGCAAAGGTATACAATTACATTCCTTTACCAGACTTATTTGTATGCACAGACATCTATTGAAAGTAATGTGTCGGGATGAAACCTGTATAAGAATAAATGAAATGGAATATTTTTAAGGATTGACACTAAACAAAAATACAGTCTAAGTGAATAAGGGAATAAGTGGGCAAATTAAGTTCAAAAAAAAATCCCCCGATTTTCAAGGGTCAAGGGTCGTTACAGACATCTACCCCCATACAATGCCTCATATGATGCCATTCCGATACTAGTATGAAAACTGTTATTATAGGCAAACTCTGCGAGTGGCAAATGGTCATCCTAGGAGCCTCCAAAATTCAATGCACACGCTCTCAACATATCCTCCAAGGTCTGTATAGTCCTCTCTGATTGACTTTCTGTTTGAGGATGAAACGCGATGTTAAAACCCAATTAGGTTCCCATCACTTCCTGAAAACATTCCTAGAAGTGGGAAGTGAAGCAGGCATCCCTATCAAAAACAATGCTCACTGGAATTCCATGTAGCCTCACTATCTCGCGCACATACAAGGTCGCTAACTGGCTCAGCGTATCGGTAGCTCTCATAGCTAGAAAATGGGCTGACTTTGTCAACCGATCCACAATCACCCATATGGCATCATGACCTCTGTGGGTCCTCGACAATCCTATCACAAAATCCATAGTGACATGCTCCCACTTCCAGGTTGGTATCTGTAGAGGCTACAATAATCATACAGGCTACTAATACTATACCTTCACCTGCTGACAAATGAGACACTTAGCAACATATTCATCAATGTCTTTCTTCATCCCAGACCACCAATAAACTTTCGAAGGTTTTGATACATCTTCGTGCTCCTTGGATTTATCGTATACCTCGATGAGTGAGCCTCGGTCAAGATCAACTCTAGATCTCAGGGACACATATTCTACCTCTGAACCTCAACAATCCATCTGAACTCAATTCAAAGTCTGTCTTTACACCCCTCTGTATCTGCCTGACAATATCATTGTACTGCTGATCAATCCACTGAGCTTGTCGGATTCGATCTACCAGATCCGGTTCCAACTACAGGCTAGCTATCATAAATCCACTATCAGCGTTAGGTGGGGTCATATCCAAACTGAGGTTCATGAACTGTTCCAATAGCTTATGTTCCATGACCATCATTAATGACATCAACCCAAGATACTTTCTACTCAATGCATCAACAACTACATTCACCTTACCCGGGTGGTACAGGATCTCACAATCATAATTTTTTAAAATCTTGAGCCATCTCCTCTATCTCATGTCTAACCTTTCTGTGAGAACAGGTATTTGAGGCTCTTATGATCAATGTAAACCAGAATCTCTCACTATAAAGATAATGGCACCATATTTTCAATGCAAACACTACGGCCGCCAACTCTAAATCATGGGTCGGGTAGTTTCTCTCATGATCCTTCAATTGTCTAAACCCATATGCAACTACCCTTCCATCCTGCATAAGTACACAGCCTAGTCCTTGGTGTGAAGCATCCGTATACATCGAGAAACCTCCTGAGCTGGTAGGAATGGTGAGAATTGGAGCTGTTGTTAATCTCCTTTTCAACTCCTAAAAACTTTCCTCACACTTATCGTCCTACACAAATTCAACGCTCTTCCTCATGAGACGTGTCAAAGGAGCAACTAGTCTCAAGAATCCCTCCACAAACCTTCGATAATATCCAGCAAAACCCTGGAAACTTTTGATCTCTATCACTGTCTGAGGTCTCTTCCACTGTATCACTGCCTCAATCTTTGATGGATCCACTGATACACCATCCTTCGATACTATATGACCCAGAAAAGAGATCTGTTTCAACCAAAAGTTGCACTTGCTGAGTTTAGCGTACAACTTCTTCTCTCGGAGGGTCTATAGCATTATCCTTGATGATGTTCATGCTCCTCTCTAGATCTTGAGTACACTAGTATATCATCAATAAACACAATAACAAATCGATCCAAATACTGGTGAAACACCTCATTCATCAACGACATAAAAGCTGCGGGAGCATTTGTCAACTCGAATAGCATGACTATAAACTCATAATGTCCATACCGGGTGCGAAAAGCTATCTTGGGTACATCTCCACTTCGTATCTTCAACTGATGGTACCCAGATCTCAAATCTATCTTGAAAAAGACCTGCGCTCCCTTAAGCTGATCCAACAAGTCATCGATGCGTGGAAGGGGATATTTATTCTTAATGGTAGCCTTATTCAACAACCGGTAATCTATACACAGTCGGAGGCTTCCATCCTTCTTCCTTACAAACAGAACCGGTGCTCCCCAAGGTGAGACACTCTACCTAATGGACCCTTTTTCTAGCAACTATTGTAGCTGTCTCCTTAGTTCCTCCAACTCAACTTGAGCCATTCTGTATGGTGGCTTAGATATCGACTCTATACCAGGTGCCAAGTCTATACCAAATTCCATTTCCCTATCTAGGGGTAACCCTGGTAATTCAAACGGGAAGACATCTGGAAATTCCCTGACCACTAGGATGTCTATCAACTTCGGACGTGCCTTACCCATCTCAATCACATAAGCAATGAACCCTTCACATTATCTTTTCCACTGTTAGTGACATAAACCATCACCCCACATACACAATTGATAAACAGATTCATCTCTCAAGTATTATGAATTTAAATCATACTTTTCTCATTTATAAAGATTATGTCATTTCATTTCTTTTCATCAAAGTTTACAATAAGATTATCTAATCCTGAAAAAGTCAATGTTCTAGCACGACAATCCATAACCACATAGTTCACAGCCAGCCAATCCATACCTAGAATTACATCAAAATCACTCATATTTAAAAAAATTAACTTGGCTGCCATTTCTTTACCTCCTATCTTCATCTTACAATTTCTATATACATGCTCAGTCAATTGACTATCATTCATAGGGGTAGATATCATCAACATCTTATCTAGCAGTGTGGGTTTTACATGCTTCAATAATTTACATGTAAAGGATGGCGATACAAAGGAATGCGTGGCCCCAGGATCAAACAATACAAATGCTTCTAAATCAAATATTTGGATGGTACCTTGAACCATATCCGAAGACTGATCCACAGTGTCCTGGTCCAGTGCATGCACTCGTCCTCTGCTCACACCCACTACCAGCTTCTCCTTTTCCTCAGCTGTAGCCCTCCTCCTCAGAGCAGCTATCCCAACTGGAGCTCTCTCTGGCTCCCTGCCCTTCTGTGGGGCTCTCTCTGTCATCTTTGGGTAATCTCGGACTATATGCCCTGGTTTCCCACATCTAAAGCATACTGCAGGAGGTCCATAGCATGGTCGAGTACCATGATACATACCACACTTGCCACACTATTCTGTAGTAGGTCGTGGCCCTCCAATCATAATTCCCTTAGCTGGAGCTACGGCTGGATACATGGGAGGATTAACTGTCTTCTCCCGGATCTCATCTCCCAGATCTCATCAATCCTTGGCCTCTTCCCAGCAAACCTCTTGCTTCCCTTATAACTAAAGCCTCTATCCATCACTAGTTTCTTCTTATCTTTATCCCTTACTTTACCAACCTTCCCAAACTCTGAGGCGATCCTATTAATATCTTACACAATTGCGCCTTGCGTACAGCCTCCTCATAGGTCGATATATCCAAGGGAACCAATCTGGACCTGATGGTCGATCTCAGTTCATCCACAAACTTTTGGATCTTTTCAACCTCATTACCCATCATGTTAGGATCATATCTGCCCAAGGAGATAAAAGTCATCTCATACTTATCCACAGTCCTACTCCCTTGAGTTAGTCCCAAAAATGCCATCTTCATCTTTCGCTGTGCAGTATCCGGTACATACTATCTCCGGAAGGCCTCCAAAAATACCTCCCAGCCAATCTCTGTATGTCGGGCTCTCAAAATAGGCAGGTGAATTTCCACCAATGTTCTGTTGATCCCTTCAGCATGAATGCGGCAAACGTAACCATCTCGGTAGTAGTGCACTCAAAGATATAACTTCTCAATTTCATTTATCCAATCCTCTAAAGCTACTGGGTCCTTAACTCCACTGAAAGACAGCAGTCCAAACTTCTGGAACTGTCGTAGTCTATCCAAATCACAACCGTAACCCCAGCTTCTACTGCCATGTGGTATAGCAACAGGTGTAGGCATATCCTGTACAGGTGGGGGTGTAGATGTATCTGTCATTTAAGGTCTTTGGGCTAGTCATCCCCGTGCCTAAGGAGCTTTCGCCTGCTCTGCATCATCCTCTGTAGCAGGACTCTGTCTGCCCCCAACTCCAGGCAATGATTGAGTGACCAACTCTAAGATCATCTCTTTTCTCCGCTCAATCCTCACGAAGCGTGCCTCAGTACTCTCGGGTCTCTCCTTCGGACCCTATAGAGCATGCTCAACCTCAGCCTCCACCTCAATGTCATCCTGAGTCTCGTGTGTTTTTGGCTCAACACTACCCCATGCCTACCTCTATAGCCGCTAGCTTGCACTCTCATCCCTCTACCGCGATTGGTATTAGGCATAATGCTCAATTCCCTACATTCACAGCAATTCTTAGTCAACCAATCGACACACACACAAGTTGTATCTAAACAACCACAGTAACATGGGGATGTAATTTTCTAACTTATTAAGTATTTTAGAAATCGACACACGTCAGACCAACACAGCTCTAATACCAACTTTTGTCACGACCCTCAACTTACCAAAAATCAGTGCAAATGTTTTGCTTTTCATACATTATTTATTATTCGTTCTTTTCTTACCTCGATCATGATCATCAATGCTCTCAAACACTTGGGTTGTGTGTCAATGTCTACCTCACCCAACCATAACAATTTCATTTGCATTCAAAATTTAGAAGTAAACACTTGTATAAATAAATCATAGTGTTGTTTACGTGTGTTTACATTGCTTTACATCCCTAATAGTTACATACAAAATGCAACTGTGCTATGGAAAGTTTAGATACAAAATTTCATCAGTGTGTATACCTTACGCGATGGGATGCAGCGGATACCAAAAGGGAAAGCCTCCAGTTGTTCTCAGTCTATACTCAAATCTTTGTAGAAAGGGGAAAATAAGGGGGTGAGCAAACCACACGCTCAGTAAGGCAATCATGCGAACAGGTAGATACTGCACTATCTACGTAATCGTGATGCCATGCTCAAAACCATACAGTTTCTCATTCACAACTCAAAAGCATTAGTTCATGCTTGTGTTAATGGCATGTAAAGCAAATCATGTTATTTAGTTCAGTGCACAAATCAAATTCAAAGCATGGCATAAATCATCATGCATATTTCATAAACAATGCATGGAAAACCATCATGCATAAGTGCAATTAAAGCCATTTCTATCTTTTCTCCAGCAAATCATGCTTTCTCATATCAACAAATCAACACTCGTTAGGACTCAGCCCCTCCCTCGGACTGTCCTAACCCACAAAGCATTTCAAACATGGATTTATACATAAATAGGACTATGGCCATATCTTGTGATCCCAAGCTACACTAATCAGGTGCGTAGGGTATCACCACTATCTGCTTCCACATGAGAGGTGAGTCACGTTCAGCCCTCTGGTCCATAGCAGATCTAGTCCGAAGATAGCATATCATAATCTCAACACGGTACAACGTACTCCATGCTACTTGCATGATACAGCGTACTCTGTGGACGTTATCAACACATCATATCACCCCACATCTCAAAAATACATGTAAGAGCCTATTTAATCGGTACAACTTCTTGTCTACCCGAAGCTCCTAGCACAACTACCAACATGTCAATTCCCAAAAATGCATGTGTGAACCTATTTAATCGGTGTGACACCCAGTCTTCTCGAAGCTCCTAGCACAGCAACAAGTATGGTGGGCATCTAATGTGAGCTATGCTTCAACACCATGCTAAAACCAGTGTAAAGTCTGTGCAAGCTCAACTCTAGCACATCATCATAAAAATCCATGTGAAAACTAGTGTGAGCTACGCTCTAGCACTCATGCGTATAAAAACACATCAAATCTCGTGCGAGTCATACTCTAGCACGCTTTCATTCTCACGAAATCCATGTAGGTGGCTCAATTATTTGCAAAACATCGTTATCAACCAAATAAAATCATTTCTTTTGTAAAATTCATTTCAAATATTAATCAACCTACCAATCACTTGCTCAAAAGCAACAAAACAAAGTTTTCAAAGCATTATGCTTTTGTTTTCATGCACATTTCTCAAAACCCAACTCTTTGCTATTCAATCACCCAATATCATTTTCTAATATCACATGCACTCTTGCAAAACGTTTAAGTGCCCAAATTGCGCACAGATATCTCAAGAGTCCACACAATTTCCTTACCTTGATTTACTCGGGGTGTGGCTCTTTTCCTTTACGCTTATCGCGCTCTTGACTTGACTTGCTCCGGTGTATCCTCGGGAGCTACAATTCATCCATCAAATGCTTGAGTTAGTGTTGCTAACTCTCATTCAACTATGCATTTTACCCAATGCCTTAACTATTCATTTTACCCTTTTTGGGTAAGTCCACAATTCATTCCATGACACCATCTTAGATCCATACCCACAATACCATTATCATCTTAAGATGTCCTATTCATCATTTATTCCACTACATTTCACTTTCTCACACTAACCCATTTTTAGGTTATAATCCTTCCATTGCATTCTTGATAGTTCTACCATTAATATGCACACCAAATCATTTTCACATTAATAACTAAACAAATGTACTTGGATTGGTGCACTAGAAACTTACCTCTTTGGATTTCCTTCTCACTCCAAATGACAATGCTCCTTGTCCCCTAAATCCAACAAATGGGGGGATGCCTCCAAGCTATGTTGTTATTCTCCTTGATATGAACAACTTTGTGTCTAATAGCCTTCTCTCAAATCTTCTTGAAAATGGGTGGATTTAGAGAGAGAAAACTAGGTTCTGGGTTGAAAAATGGTCGAGTGAGAGTGTTTTCCCAAAATCTGCAGATCCAACTGCTCCTATTTATAGATTTAGCTTGATGAGATTGATCTACCTTGGGTGTAGATCGATCTGGTCCTCTTAAAATTCCTCTTTTCCACATTATTCGAAGGCATGAGATCGATCTATCGAAACCTTGAGATCGATCTGTCTCAGATAGAAAGTTGAGGAGATTGATCTGGTTAGGGAAGAGATCGATCTGCTCTAACACGAAAGCTAAGGAAATCGATCTGTTTACCTTAAGAATCGATCCTCATTTTACAAAATGTTTAGGAGATCGATCTGGCTCCATTGGAGATCGATTCGCACTTCTCCTATTGCCCGAATAAGAGCATTTTGGCTCTTTCAGATCGATCTCTCATCCTATAAGATCCATCTGGCCTTCATATTTTCTAGATTTTCTATAATTTTCTACAGCAACTCATACCAAATAATCCTTAATTTGCTGCCATGGTTATTTCTCCATTCGGTTACCTTTAAGACTTAAAAATGGCATCCATTCATACTTTATACACATTAAAACTTGTGTGCATTTATTATATACCCAAAGGTATACAATACAAAACCAAATAGAAGTGCATAACTCGTGCAATCTTCATTCCATTTTACCACACCAGTCATATTCCATTCCACTCACACTCATCACATACAAAAGTCTTACTCCATATTCATACAAAATGAAACTTGTATGTACATCACAAACTCTTACTACAAGTGTGTACATTTAATTTATGGACTTTACATCACTTATACTTCACATTACAAGTACATGACCATTTACATATATATACAAAGTTATACTTATATGGGGTCTCACTTTAAAGAAGAAGGATGTGGAAGATTTACAAGTAGATATTATCATTATTTTGTGTAAGTTGGACAAATTTTTTCCCCAAGCATTTTTTTATGTGATGGAGCATTTGGCTGTACACTTGCTAAACGAGATCATGCTTAGAGGACCTGTGCATTATCACTGGATGTATCCCATTGAAAGGTTGCATATTTTTAATTAATTTAATTCTCAAAGCATTTAGTCAAAGTAATGAATCTAATAAATTTTTATTTGTTTATTAATAGGTACTTAGGCAAACTTAAGACGTATGTACAAAATAAAGCTCGTCCTGAAGGAAGTATAGCAAAGGCTTATACTTCTAGTGAATGCTTAACATTTTGTTCTATGTATCTCTCTGGGATTGAGACTAAATTTAATCGAGAAGAGAGAAACTATGATGGAGAGAAAGAAATGAATGAGAAAAGGTTAGTTGTTTTTTCAAGAAGTGTTCGTCTTTTTGGAGCATCAAAATATGATGTCTTGTCAGAGGAAGAGTTTAAAATTATGCAATGGTACATATTGAACAACTGTGAAGAAGTTGAACCATATTTGGAGTAAGTCTTTTTCTTTTAATAATAAATTATTAACGCAAGCTAAATTTTTTCAACTAAGCTAACTTTTATTATAATTATTTTATTATGTTCTAGAAAGCATAAAATGGAGCTTGAGTTACAGAGCGGGTCATCTATCGAAGAAAGGCATAAAAAGCAATTTCCCTTATGGTTTAAAAGACATGTAAGTAAATATTAAAAAATCAATGGTACTAAACAATGTAAAATCATTCTAATAATATTTATTTGATTTTTTTCCTTATGATAGGTTACATTGTTGCGAGATCAAGGTTCATCCAAAATTTTTGATGAGTTATATTCTTTAGCATGTGGTCCTGATAGACGTGTTAGAAAGTACACAAGTTGCATTGTTTATGGGGTTAGGTACCACACAAACGAGCGCGATTTCCATTTGAGAAGTCAAAATAGTGGTGTGATGGTTGAAGGAAATCATGAAGGGTAGGAAATTGACTTTTACGGTGTTTTAACTGATATTATTCAGTTAGACTGCATAAAAGATTGTCAAGTTGTTTTATTTAGGTACAAGTGGTTTGACCTTGATGATAAAAGGAAAAGAATCCATAAAGATGGTCATTTAATAAATATCAATGTTAACAAATATTGTTATGAGAATAACCCGTTTATTTTATCAATTCAAGCGAAGCAAGTTTTTTACTTGGATGATACCAAGTTAGGGAAAGATTAGAGAGCAGTACAAAAGTTTCATCATAAGCACTTGTATGATGTTCCATAGATTCAACTTGAGGAAATTAGTGAAGTGTTTGACGCGGATGAAGATCAAATAGATTAAGAGATTGAAATGCCGACAAGTGATAGGACAATACAAATTGAGGAAAATGAGATACTGCTGCATAAGGATGATATTGCTCCATATGTCATTGATTCTGAGTTTGTGGAAAAAAACAATAAAATAGCTGATGATGCTTGTATCAAGGAATCTAATCAAGATGATCAAGAAGGGCTTAAAGATGGCATTGAAGATAATGAATTTGATTGTGATACTGACATAGATCAGATGTTGTAGCCCTTTATATTTATCTTGTTTACTTGTTTTTAATTGTAACCATGTTTGTATTATGGTTGTCAACTTTCTTTAACATCTTTGTCCGATCAAGGTAAATATTTTTTTAATGTTTTTAGTTCCTTTTCTATTTGATTTTACTAAATAATATATAATCATTTACGATTTCTTTCTCTATACTATTGTAGGATGGCACTAGGAAGGAAAGGCAAAATGAGGAACCTTATTGAGGAGCAAGTCCCCGCTTCTAATGTTAATGTTGTGCAACCTTCATCTGTCTCACAACAAAATGATCCAATGGAATCGTAGCAGCAAGTCCAATTTGCTAATGAGTTACTGCAATCATTGCAACAAGCTAATCAAGATTCACCAATTGAAAATTCTGGTATCAAATCTTTTATTTTTGTTTTTATCAATTCTTTTACTATTTTGCTAAACAAATCAAGTCCAATGTGTTTGAGAATTAATGATGCATGGCTTCTTTTCATTTATTCCTTGATAAAAAAAGGATCATGTCTCAATTATTGATACTTAGTTGGCATATGACTCATATGTTCTTGGTAAAAATTTAGGTTCTGTTAGTTAGATGATTATTGGATTATAAATGCTCGCAAGAATAAATTGCTTTTGCTAATTTCATGTTGCTCATTTTGAGGATTTTATTTTGCTATTGTATTCCTAGAGGTTTTAAAATGAAACTTATGTGTCCAAGATCTCAAAAAAATGGAGTTTTAAGAGTGATATTCATAGTTTTGAGATGTTCGTATGGATGTTTTATATAATTGATGAAATGTTAGTATTAATGTTTTATGTTATTGCATGTTTTTATGGTTTAAACTCCTTGTATTCTGGACATCATTTGTTTTAGCCCTTTTGTTCATCATATCAGCGACCATTTTTTTTATCTCTTGAATAATGGTTGTAGCCTTCATTTTATAAAGGTTTTATTTTATTTTTTATATAGATGCAACTTTTAATCCCCCTAAAAGGGTGTGAGGTCCAACTCGAGGGATTGGATTAGAAACATTCATCAAAGGGAAAATATAAGATGGTAATAGATATAGCAGCAAATAAAGGTAGACCTATTTGTGAAGTTCAGTCAGCTAAATTATCTTCTGAAATTGGAGTCATTACCCGACAATTCATCCTAATCCCAACAAAATGGAGAGACTTGAAGTATACAGACAAAATTCATGCCTTTGAGAGACTTAATGTAAGTGCAAAAAATTGACAATCTTTTATGTAGTTATTTTTGTAGTTATGTTTTTCAGCCATGATAACCATTAATTTTTTTTTTCTTTTAGACAAAGTTTCAGATGAAATTGGATGATGAATATGTTAAAAATTTTGTATTGGCGATTTTGTCGAAATTGTCAAGGAATGAACGATACAAGCTACACTTGCACTATAAAAACTTTCCAAACGATGAAGTAGCACGCCAAAATAACCCACCAGAATATAACTTGACTCAAGAAAACTAGGAAGAACTTTGTGATTTGTTTAGTGATCCTCAATACCAGGTTCATTTCTTATTCACATTTCAATTTCTTGTTTGTTAGATTTCTATCCATATTTATGCATGACAAAATTTGTATACTATGAGTATATTTATATATATTTTTTTCATTATCTTTTCAAATGAAGAGGAGCTGTGAGACAAATGCAAGAGTTCGAAAAAATGTCAAGTTAACTCATAACCAAGGATCGAAGGCATTTGTAGCTAGTCGCTATGCCATGGTAAATTTTTACGTTCCAAAATTTATTAACCATTATCTGTTTTCTATTTGATTACTTCTAATTAACAGAATATTATTGTATTTATAATTATGTAGCGCAATGATGAAAAAGAACCTAATAGGATAGAATTCTTTAAGGCGACTCACTACTCAGAGAATAAAGGATGGTTATCACCTAAGGCTCAAGTAGCTTATGTAAGAATTTTCAAATTACAAGTTACGATTTTATCTTTTTAGTATGATTCTTTTAGCTAGTAATATTTCTTTTTATTGTTAGGAAAAAATGGTGGAGTTACAATCAACTCCTACAGAAAAAGGAATGGAACCTAAGACTGTTGATGCCATAGTAGATAAAGTGCTTGGTACTCGATCAGGATATATCAAAGGACTTGGATATGGGCCTAAGACTACAAATAAGACTTCAAATGCAAATGCTGCAAGTTTAAAAGAAAGTCTTAAAAAAAAAAAAAGATGAACTTGAGCAATATAAGTCCACATTTGCAATTTTTCAAACTCAAATTCAGGCTATGACAAATGTTTAATAGCTGCGGGAATCCAAGTACCTATGCCCCATTTCCAGGTATATACTTTTACACCTCCATGTATTTTTTTTCTTTTCAATTTTATATATGGAATAGTAGAAAACATGTGTTGATCTTTAAAATATATGGTCTTTTCCAGATATTGTTTCATGAAGTGGCTGACTGTTGATTTTTTTCAATGTGATTCATTGTTTGAGTTTTTTTTTTAGTTGCTTTGTTCCAGTCATTTTGGCATTTGAAAATTTTAAATTATAATCTTTTTTAGATATGGAATAGCAGTAAACATTTTTTTTGTCTCTCTTTGAATGAATCTACTATTTAGCTTAGCCAAAAAAAAATTAATAACTTGTGTTATATACCACTGCATTTGAGATCATGTCTTACTCTTTATCCTTGTGGTGAGTTTGCATCTGTTACTATTTATACCATCAATGCTGACTATACATGTTTTATTTATGTCTTTATCTCATATTGTAGTTCTTTTTTATTGTGTTTCTTGGCAAAAATGAGCATGAGTTTACTTATCCACCTATCTTTCAAGGTTTTTGTTTCTGACTTGAGATTGCTAGATGACTTAGTATGTATTTTTTGTGTAACTTGTCTTCACACATGAGTAATGTATCTTGTGTGCATAAATTAATTTCTCATTTTATAATCTTTTGATAGGTTGTTTTTTCATCATTTTTTGCTATTAATTTCTTATTGTCTTTCATAAATAATAGTTTTAAATATTAGTTATTATTTAATATATTGTATTTATCATTTGTTAATAATTGTTTATTGCAGCTTCAAGTGACTCAAACTCACCATCAACACAAACATCCTGTACACAAGATTTGGATTGAGAGCTATGAGATGAACTTGTACCAGTGATTTCCTATATCTGGTATATTTTGTTTCAAAAATTCAAATGTGACCATCGTACTTTTTTTTGAGCTTTTGGATTTAAACAATGTGGATTATATTAGTTTTAAATTTTAGTTATTATTTAATATATTGTATTTATCATTTATTAATAATTATTTATTACAGCTTCAAGTGACTCAAACTCACCATCAACACATACACCCTCTACACAAGATTTGGATTGAGAGCTATGAGATGAACTTGTACCAGTGATTTCCTATATCTAGTATATTTTGTTTCAAAAATTCAAATGTGATCATCGTACTTTTTTGAGCTTTTGGATTTAGACAATGTGGATTATATTAGTTTTATTACATTTGGAATAGTAGTATTATTTCTATATGATTACATACTTTATTCAAGGTATTACATTTGAGATTCATTGCAAATCTTAGATCAATTATTTACTTTGCAATACTAGTTAAACTGGATTTTGCATGAGCAATGTTATTTATATTTGATTATTTAAGAAAAATATAAACATTACTTAAATTTAAAGAAATTTGTCAATATTATTGCAACATTAAATATTTTATGACGTATTATTATCATAGGTAACAATAACTTATGTCACCTATAGTGTGACAATTTATATTTCGTCATCTAAAATTAATTTTTTAACCATCTTTAGTGACATTTAAAAGTTTTTATGACGTTAGTTATATTGTGACAAATTGATGTTTCGACACCTTAAAATAAATTTTAATTTTTTTAGTGACATTTGAGAAGTTTTTTACTAGTATATGTGATGAAAATATGTCACTTATAGTTTGACAATTTAACATTTCATCACGTAAAATTAAAATTATCACTATTTTTAGTGACATTTGAGAGTTTTTTTTTACGTTACCTTACTATCATAGGTGACGATAATATATGTCACCTAAAGTGTAACGATTGAGTATTTATAATTTTATCACATTTTTATAATTTTATCACCTAAAGTGTGATGTCACTAATATTTATAATTTTATCACATATTCTATTATTTAGTGACGAATATTTGTATTAATTTATGACTTGAACGTCACAAAAAAAGTAATCATAACGTGATGTTGTTTACTATCGTCACATTAGATTCGTGAATAGGTGACGAAATAATGATATCGTCACATTTGACCTTTAGCGACGACGAAAAGGTGACGAATATCGTAACAATATAATTTTCGTCATAGCAATATATTGGTGACGAAAAATTAATATTTTTTGACATTATTTCATTCGTCACAAATTATTAAATTTGTTGTAGTAGTAAGTGGCTTCATGTTAATTTTTGTATAGCGAAAAAAATTCATTTTTCGACTAAATCAATCTAGTTAATAGAATTCGTTGACCTTAGTATAGTTATTTTTGGAAAATAAAAAAAAAATTTGATTGGTTTTGATTACTTTAAAAAATTGATTAATTTGATAATATATATTTTTTGGACTTAATTAATAAAAAAAAAACAAACAAACTATTAATCCCTAACGGGCACTCAAACACACACCAAAGTTGATTAAGTTGATTTGATTTAAAGATTATAGTGATAAATTTGCGTGGAGTATATATAATAAAATGACCCAAAATGATTAGCAGAGGCAGTAGACAACCAAAATTTTCCTTCCAAGATAGGTGACATTAAATTTAAGAAATACTAGTAAAAGAATTCATATAGAGGCAATGAACAATAGACTAATATTAATATTATATTACATTTAACTTTCAAAAGTAACATTCTTAAGAAAGGAGGAAACTTTGTGGGGAAAGCGAAGAAGAATACTTGGACATCTGTCATAAATTTCATGTATTGATCTGCAAAGTTAATACGATCATGAAATATAAAGAAATTAGCCTAGGAGTGTATTAAAAATAAAGAACGTCTGGGAAAAATAAAAGTAAAACTAAGGAGAATAAAAGCCACACGTCACAATCCTCACCAGTATTATTCTTTCTTTTACCATTGACCTGGTCACAGCCACAGCCATAGCCAGCATTCGACTCATCTCTGACTGGTACTTCAATGGCGCCCAAAACAAACGCAAAACACAAAGGGAGAAAAAAAGAAAAGAAGTGCGAGAATCACAAGTTGAACTAATAATTCATTTGTCTAACAAACATGTCATCATTCCACGCTCAAAATCTTCCCCAAAAAAAAAAAAAAAACTAGATCATAAAAAAGAAAAAGAAAAGAAAAAAAGAAATTGAAAAAGAAAAACTAATTGAGAAGAATGGAAAAGAGAGGAAAAAGGGGAAAGAAAAGACAAATCTGGTTCATGGAGAGCTACTTTCGGATCGATCAAAGTGAAGAAGTTGACCATTACATTTGGGGCAATCTTCTACTTGCTTAGGAACCATGAAATACATAAGACAGCTCTTGCAACCAGCCACAACCAAGACATTGTCTTTGTCTTTCTCGACCCGATGGTGGTGGTTGTTGTTGTTGTAATGCGCATTCTCTCTTGAAGAAGGAGATGACTCCGACGATGACTCCTCACTATCATACGAGCTATCATCATCGTCTTCTTCCTCTTCTTTTGAGTAGAAATCTCCTCTGTACTCAGCTACTGTCCTTGGATCCTCCCTTGCTTTCATTCCATTCCTCCAGTTTATGTAGTAAATCTCCCCTGTCTATCAGATATCCCCGAAAAAAAACAAAAAAAAGAAAGAAGAAAAACCTCAACACCATCAAAAAGTAACACCGTAACGTCAACGAACCAGAACAAAGTACAAAAATCTTTCACGTTTTAGAATGCAAAAACTAGCTGCATATCTATAATGTGCTACCCTAAAAATACATTGCAATCGTTGAATCAGGCCAACATAGAAATGAGTCTTTTACCACTTTTCAATTTCGTTTTGGACAAAAATTCAATAAAGACGTCACATGAACATCACCAAATTACAATCAATGATCCCTTAAACCTTAACTCATCATTTTCCTTTCTGATTTATCACAATTCATTCCTTTCACGAAAAAAAAAAAGTAATTGATCCTTTTGATCCAAAATGAATGCAATTTATCTGGGATTCAAGTGTTTAAGGTGTTCCATTCTTTTACAATTCTAAGTTTCTAACCCCCACAGGAAGGGATAAACCATGTAGAAAATGAGGTGAAAGAAAGGGGAAACGAGAAAAGCAAAGGAAGGTTTTTTCCCTTTTTAGGGTTATGTCTGAAACCCTACGCTTAGCATGTGTGGGAGAAAGGGAGACCATCACAGAAGGGAGTAATAAATACAAGAACAGTGAAGAAAAAAAGCCATTAAAGAACAAAAACCAAAAAATCCACAACAAAGGAAACAGTAAGATCTGCCATGGGTTTCGCATTAATTGCGTCCGAAACACGAAAAGGACTTAAAACTGTTGTAACCATTTCAAAAAGACAGATAGAATAGAAAAAAGTATAATAACAAAAAGGAAACAAAGAAAGAACGAACCTTTAGATCAAGGCATTGTTCCCACTTGTAAGGAAGAGAGAGATGGGAGTTGAGCTCCAAGCTAGTGTCAGAAACGGCGTTCGGAAGGTTGTTATCATAAGATGTTGAAGACCTCCCTATTCTTGCTTCTTCGGCGCCACCTCCGCT
Source organism: Firmiana major (assembly GCA_033439115.1). Classification (NCBI taxonomy): domain Eukaryota; kingdom Viridiplantae; phylum Streptophyta; class Magnoliopsida; order Malvales; family Malvaceae; genus Firmiana; species Firmiana major. Next base: position 42,437,457 of record CM065903.1, read on the forward strand.
GCTGCTTCTTCTTTGATGGTTCAGAGAACAGTTTTGTAAAGACCTCTCCAAAGATGCCGTGATCGTTGCCATGTTTGGTGCTGTCATTACTAAACGCAAAATCCTATAAAAAATAAAGAAAGTATGAAATTTTCAAAGTAAGAAAAAAAAAAAAAGGAAAGAGAGATTCAGAGGGGTTGGGATTTTGAAGGGAATAAAATGGAGACCGTAAAGTAAGGGAGGGGGAAGGAAGGGCGTATGTTTGAGAGATCAGAATAAAATTTCCTTTTGGGTGGGTGGAACTATAAACGCAGTTCACGCGCACTTCCCTGTAAGTGCGTGTGGGATTATAGCAGACAACAACCGGTGGGCCCACATCTGTCACCACCAGAGAACCACTGTGGGCTACATTTTGTCTAGCATCTTTGCCTGGGCATTTAAAAGGTCTCAGACGCAGTGGAGGCGCGTACTGTTAATTACTAGTAATGCATCCGCCGTCCACCGCTCGCCCAGATTTCCTAGAAAAGTGAAAAGAAAATCTTTGGTGGGGTTGAAAATTTTTGAAAGAACGATTATTTATTTATTTATTTATTTCTATAAAGAAAAGATCTAAGTTGAGATAATGTTGCAAAAAGAATGCGAAAACCTTGTTTAACAGTTTTTGGTTTTCAAGGATAAAAGAAAATAAAAGATTTGGGGTGGCATTTTCTGTTCCTCGCTTGCTTTTTGAACGCGCAATGTCTCCTATTTCAATTAAAAAATTTGTCGTTTTAGGATTTTCGAGATCACGATAATTTTTTATTTGATTTGACGAGAAAAGCAAGGAAAGTGTTTAAGATTTTTAGCCATCTAATTATTATTTTTTGAGTATAAAATTATAAAACTAAAAAACTTGATTATTTTTCTCAGTAGAGGCCATTCAAATTGATTGCCTTGTTCAATATTACAAGAAAAGTCTATGTTTCAATAAATTGGACATACTCTTATCCAAATTGATCATTTTCTATTGAACTCAGTGATTAAATTTTTGTTGTGTTTATACTGTTAAACCATTGAGCGAAGTCAAACAGTTTTAACTGCATTTGAAGTCAAATGGCCAATTTGCAAAAGCTGGAGTGAATTATTTTCTTCCCACACAGCCTTTTTAGCCGTTGAACATGGCACCAAATAATAATAATAATAATAATAATAATAATAATAATAAATTTTAATTGGTGCATTGACAAATATATAATTTTTATATATTATGGGTCAACAAATTGTTAGCCACTATTAACTAACAGTGACGAAGCCAAGAACTTGAGGCAGTGAGTTCAAGCTTGTGTTATATATATAATTGTGTTATATATATATATATATATATATATATATATATATATATATATATATATATATATATAATTGTGTTATATATATATATATATATATATATATATATATATATATATACACTGTATGAAAACAATATCAATATACCAATATTGATTAAACAATAAAATGATAAGATAAATAAAACTCACGTGTTCTAACTATCCACGGAGAGACTTCATATGTTGAAATCGTTGAATGATCTACTCATTGTCATTGTCATTGAATGCATAACTAAGCAATCATTCATCCAAACACCTCCCAACGATTCCGCAGTCGATTCTTCTATATGTTCATTGCATAAAATGCCTTCTATGCTCATTGCATAAAATGCTTTCTCAACTATTGCTGTGGCAATCGACAAAATTAGTGCGCTTGATAAGTAAATAAATTAGTAGATAAACAATATTTTTTTGAGTCTCAACAAACTTCTCCGCAAGGCTACCAATTCCTTTCAAATTAGAAAATTTTGTCACTTCCATATGAATAAATATATGTCTCCAACTAGTTATCAAGTATCATCTAAACTTGGCAATTTATACTTATAATTCATGTTCGTAACATGTAAAATCATATTCATATTATGTAAAATATGAAAATTTTGTATCAAAATTTGTGTCGATACAAAAAACACAAATATTTATTTTTAACTTTTGTCATATTCATATACAATTTTTATCTAATTTTAATCCATGTCACCTTTATGTTTTTTATTCTTGTCATATCATCGTGTCGTCTCTTGAATTACCATGTCTTAATCATCAAATTAGTCGAAGTAAATTCATATGGATAAAAATTAGCAAACTGAATCAATCTTTACTAATCAAATGCAGAGAAAGAGCTGCCTAGATTTAAGCATGCCGAACCAGCAAGCAATTCAATATTTACCTCATTGAATCGATCATTAAGCTCTTGAAGTTGCTTATGGCATGTCTACAACTGTGTAAAGCAAATCAACACTGTAATGATGTAAATCAACATTAGAAAGTCTATTCCATATTAGGAATTTTAATAGTAACTTATGGTCTACAACAGTGTAAAGCAAATCAACATGGTAATGATGTAAATTTACATTAGAAAGTCTCTTCCATATTTGGAATTTCATTATCATGAGTTGTGCAAAATAAAAAGACTTCAGTTAACAAGGGTTACCATCCACTATCTATAATAACCTTTAACTGCTTTTTAGCTATCACAACCATTTATGGCATTAATGATATCTTAATCTTTTCTTTGTAGTGTCCATGACAATTCATATGTAAACCTAATATGCTTTTCATCAAATGTAAAGTTGTCAGGACCCGTTCTCAATCTATGACTTAACCAAAAACCACTACAAATTTTTCTCATTTTTAACTTACCTTTCCACTCATCAATGGTTGGGCTGTGATTCGATGTCAAAGTCCTCGCTTACCACATTTTCCATTATCATACATACATGTCAATATACTATTACTGACTGTAACTGCTTTTATTATACATGCAAGATTATATAAAATCTAATACAAATACATTCCCCATAATATATATCGTATGCATCACTGTGCTGTTTCTATGTTTAGATATATAACCGCACAAATTCTGTATACCTGGCGATCGATAGGAACTAGCAGTGGACTCAGGAAATACTATCCCTCACTATCCCTCGATAACTCTCGCTCTACTGTTGATGCTCTGTAGAGAGATGTAAAGAAAGGGGGGTGAGCATACAACGCGCTCAGTAAGGAAATCAGGCAAGCAAGTAGATATCTACACTATCTACTTAAAATAATGCTATGCCTTGAAAACATTATTTCCTTTACTCACTTTAAAAGCATGTCTTTAAATATATATATATATATATGTATACTTGTACAGATTAAATCCCATGTACAGAAATCATGCTTTCTTTCTCAAATGTAGGCATGTAGTGCAAAACAATGCATCTTTATATAAATCATGCCTTTATGTAAATCATGCCATGTATATTTAAATCACAATAAATATGGCATTTAAATCATTCACATCACAAAATCAGAGTTCGACCCATCCCTCTGGTCTGTCCGCAATTTAAATCAGTAAATCAATATGATATATCATGTGAGACTCTGTGGTGAAATGTAAATAGTATCTTGGACTATGATCATATCCGACATGTGATCCCAAGCAACACAGATCTCGGTGTGCGAGGCATCACTATTACAATGGGAGGGGAGTCAGTCCATCACAATCGTCAGCTATATCCTCCTCAACTCCACAACAACACACGGTACAGTGTACTCCCATGCCACATACATGGTACAAAGTACACTCGTGGACCCTACATCATAGTCGGGGTGCCTACCATAGGTCTTAGTCCTCAAACCATGAAATATCATACCACATCTCTAATACACTCATGCGGCTATCCTCTCACATAATGTGACACTCAGTCACACAAGAATGCGGGCATGGGTTTGTAACATGTATTATATATCATATATAGTGCGCGCCTTTGAGTGCGACTCACAATCGACACTCTGCTCAAACACTGTTTCACATCACAAACTTAACTCTAGTGTGAGTAAACCTCTAGCAACTAGGTCAATGCATAGTTCATGTATTAAATCAAGTACGAGCAATAGCTCCAGTACCATGCTATGCACAATATCATCAAATCAAGTACGAGCAATAGCTCTAGTACTATGTCATGTATAAATCATGAAGAATCGAGTACGAGCAACGCTCCAGCACTCTGTCATGTATCTCATGAAAAACTCGAGTACGAGCTAATCGCTCCAGCACTCTGTCATGCATATATCATATAAAACTGAGTACGAGTAATAACTCCAGTACTCTATCATGCATGTCATGGAAATATAGTGCGAAATCAAAATCCAGCACTAATGTATGTGGAAAATATATGAAATCCAGTGCGAGCTGTGAGACCCCGTATATGTATAGCTATGTATATAGGAACATGGGAATGTAAATAAAATCATAAGTAAGATGATGTATTGTAATGTGAAGTGTATGCAATGTAAGTTCATAAGATTATGTACGCACTTGTAGTAAGAATTGTGATTATACGTACAAGTTGCATTACGAATAAGTAGGAAGAAATGAACTTGAATACGAGAAGAATGTGATCGAAATGGAATATGAGTAGTATAGTAAAATGGAAGGAAAGATTTACATAAGTGTATATTTCCATCCGAGTAATATCGTATATATGTGTGGTCATACAAAGATTCTACACAAGTTTTAATGTGTATGTAGTGAGGATGAATCCCATTTTCAAGTCTCAAAGATGAATGAATGAGGAAATGATCATGGTAGCAAATTAAGGGTGTTTGGTAAGGGTTATTGCAGAAAAACTGCAGGAAAATCTAGAATTTGTGAAGGCCAGATCGATCTCATAGGATAAGAGATCGATCTGGGAGAGCCAGAATGCCCTTATGTGAGAAATGGAAGGGAACAGATCGATCTCCAAAGGAAGCAGATCGATCTCCTTAGCTCTCGGGTTGGAAGCAGATCGATCTCCCCTAAGACCAGATCGATCTCCTTAAGCTTCTGTTTGAAAGCAGATCGATCTCCAGTCTCGACAGATCGATCTCCTACCTTTAAAACGTCTTAGAAAAGAGGGATTTTAGAGGAACAGATCGATCTCCACCCAAGGAAGATCGATCTCATCAAGTCAAAACTATAAATGGGAGCAGTTGGATCATCAGAATTTCAGGACAAACATTTCCTTTTCACTTCAACTCAAAGAAATCTAGTTTCTCACTCCTAAATCCAGCCATTTTCAGTAAGATTTGAGGAAAGGCTATTAGAGACAAAGTTGTTCACATCAAAGAGAAGAACAACATAGTCTAGAGGCATTTTCCCATTTGATGGATTGAAGAAATAAAGGACAATCCTAATTGGAGCAAGAGGAAATCCAATGAGGTAAGTTCTAATGCACAAATCCAAGTACATTGGTTTAGTTAATGATTATAAAGATATTTGGGTGTGCATATTGTGGATAGAACTACCTAAAATGGTATGAAATGAATATAACTTAGAAATGGTCAAGTGTGAGAAAGTGGAGTGTGGGAGTGTTTATGATGAATGAGATATCTTGAGTGGATGAACATGTTGTGAGAATGATTTGGACATGTTGATATTGGGATAAAATTGTGAGATTTACCACAAGGGGGTAAAAATGTGTAAGTACGGCATTTGATAAATGCTTAGTTGAATAAGAGTTAGAAACATTAACTCAAATGTTGATGGATGAATTTCAGTTTTCGGATGATACGTCGGAGCAATCGAGATGAGAACGCGAGAAGCATAAAGGCGGATAGTTGCACACAAGTAAAATGAGGTAAGGGACTGTGTGTTAGCTATAGAGATGTTCGTACGTAATTACAGCAATTTCATAGATATATTGCTAGGACTAGTACGATATTATAATCCTATGAGATGATGTAGAAGTATGCAAAGTACTATGACGTATATATGTATTGAGAAATGGGATAGGGTAAGGAAATAGAATGATATGCATGTTTTCAATGATTTTCTCAATTTTACATTGTTATTTATGATTGAGAAATGTTGATGATAGGTTGGCTAATTTTACATGTTTTAGCATGAAGAGGCATGCTGTATGAATAAACGTGTTTTGAGTTTTAGAAAGAGAAAATATCCATCTATCAGTTTTGAGATGAGATTTGGTGTTGAAGCGTTAGCTCACACCCGTTTTAATGCCTTGATGTACCGTGCGGGAGTTTTAACTCGCACGAGGGTTTTGAGAAAGTGCGGGAACTTTGCTCGCACCTGTTTTGTTGAGTTAAGGTAAACCTGGGGGTCTGGGACCCAAGGGGATACCAGCCGACGGCCAATTGAACGGGCTGGGCCTTAACGATAGATCGTACCGCGCTGGAGCTTTGCGTTGACTGTGTGTCACGTTGCTTGCTCACCTGGTATATGAGACATGGTTTAAGGATAAAAAGTCCATCGGAGTTGGAGTATGGACTTGGGTCTACGGTTGTACGTAGAATAGTGTAGTCACCCGTTGGTATACTATGTACCGTGCTGGGTGCACGTGAGTACGAGTATCGCATAGATGACACACGACGTATCTTCACCGTGAGTATACGAGGAGATGAGGTGGATTGAGATGAGCCGGAGGGTAGGACTGACCCATCCCCCTTCAGGCGAAGTGATACCCTATGCACACCCGATCAGTGAGGCCTGGGATCACTGACTGTGGCCATAAGTCGTGGATATTTGATTGCCTAAAATTCCATGCCTGTCTCAGAGAATCGAGAAACAGAGACAATCTCAGAAAAGAAAGAGACTTGCGAGAAAGAATGATTCGAGAAGTGAAAGAGATTTCGTGATTTAATAAATCTCTGATTTCACATTCGTGCCATGAGGGCACTATTTACGAGCATGTTTTAAATGGAAGTTTGACATTTGATTTACACGAAAATGCTATTGAGAAATATATGTTTAAATGCATTGTTCGTATGATATTTCCATTTATAACGAAAACATGGTTTTGGTTTATGCATGCATGGGCTATGTAGGTAGTACGATATCTACCTGCTAGCATACATTTCCTTACTGAGCCGTGGTTTGCTCATCCCACTATTTTCTCCCTCCAAGTACTGAGAAGTAAGAGAGCGGTGATCTCTAGATCTTTTGTGCTAAACAGCTCCCACAATCTGCAAAGGTATAAGATTTGTATACACGATTATTTTGTATCTAATATATCGTATCGCACAGTTATATCTTGGAATTGTAAACAGTATTATGGGGATGATATGTAAGCACATGGAATTTATACAATTAATTTTGTGTATTTACACACACACCTGGGAGTGTGACTTAAAGTTTTAAATATTCCGCTGTAAATGAATAAATTTTTAGTAATTGCATCTTCTCACAGCCCAACCGTAGTAGAGAATATATGGATAGAAGGGTTCCCGGAAGCGGGGCATGACACGAGCTATGCTCCAGCACGATTCATTCTCATAAAATATGATAGATGGCTCTTTAAAAGGGGATGATTTACAAAACATTAAAATCAGCACTATAAAGTGTGCTTAATTCACATCAACCTTAAAATCATTAGCACATCTATTTATTCTCCTGCTAAACAGCAGTTAAACACTCAAAATAGTGGTTTCCATGCTTTTTACAACTTTTCACAAAAGTTAACTTTTTGACTAACTAGGGGTAAAATCGTAATTTGCCACATCGAGTCGCAATAATTATTATTCACTTTCTCTGACCCTTAGAGTTTTTAAGTGAATGTAAAAGCAGATGAAAATACATGTAGGTATCTCTAACTACTCACAAAAGTCCCTTACCTGCAATCACTCAAGAAATTTCACTTTCTCTGCGCTGCTCGTTTCAGCAGTCCGATTTGCTTCTCCAATACTCTCTGGAGCTGCATATAACCATTTATCAGGTTAATTATACTTTTCCTACTGTATTTCACATTAAATACAGTCTATTTCCCTTAATGGGCTTTAATAATCCTTAATGGGCCTAACTATGCCTTAAGCCCATTTTTATTTTACTATTCATTTTCGTTGGCCCTATTGGGCTTGTGGGGCCCACCAACTCTTATTGGGCTTGTCCTAGACCCATTACATCACATTGGGCTTAAAATATTTGGGCTTGGCCCATTGGGCCTCTCGACCACATGCCATGGCCGAGAGCTACCCATGCCATCGGTTATGCCATGGCATGCCATCCATGCCTATTTCTTAGCCAATTCACTTGGGCATTTTCACAAACACTTGGTTGGCAACATTCCTAAACAACATATAGTTCATTTAGGCATTTTATCAAACACCTTGATTGCCAACTAATTACATGTATTAATTAATCAAATTGATTAATTCTAATTACACCATAACCATTAACACATGTACATTAATCCATTTATGCCTTAAAATCATATGGACATAAATCAATGTCTCACTACTCACTCTCGGCCTAACCAACATCATAGTGATTTAATATGTTTCAATGTTTAAAACATATATCAATATACTTAAAATCATTCATACATTAACAGATATGAAATTGAAAATTAGAAAATATACCAATTGTTGTGTTCACCCTTTGGCCGAATCTTTGAAGGCTCTCGATTTGCACTCTATGGCTCCTTGATAGCCAATTCCAACATATGTCACTCTCCTTTCAATTTGGAACAACTTCCATGAAGGATGCAAGTTCCAATTATGCCTAATTCCTAGTGATTTCTAGTGAGAGAAAGCTTGGATAATATGTTTCAATGGTTTCTTCTTCTAGCCGAATTTGGTGTGATGAAGATGACAATGGTGTGCTGAATTTATAAGCCACTTACTTAGTCATTAAGCTTTACTTTCCAGCCATTAAGCTTGACTTTCCAAGCCTTAGCCATAAGTCACCTAATGAGTCACCTTATGAGTCATGGTTAGCTTTAACTATGGTTAGATATTTATCTCATGAGCTTTCCATTTGGGCTTCTCGGTTTAGGCTTTCTTAATGGGCTTTTGGGCTGAAATTTTTACTATGTCTCGGGCCTTTAATTGTCTAAATATTTGGCCAATCAATTGGTCCAACAATTCGGCCCAAAGGACCTAAGAATTTCGATATATATTTAGTATACCTTAATGGGCTTTAAAATTTTCACCTTAGGCCCATTGCGTTTTTAACCATTAAATTAAATCCGGAATCCTTTCGAATAAATTTTTCCTTACTTCCGGGGATGATTATCTTGTATTCTGGCCAGAATATTTTTCTCCAAATTTTTCTCCACACTTAGGTTAATTTTTAACCATGATTAGTCAACTATGATAAAAGTCCACTTTCTTAATTATAGTTGACTTTTTCCTTAACCATTGACCAAGTTGACTTTTTCTTCAAATTTTGAAAGTGTCATATCTTATGTCTTACACTCTCGTCTTTATGTTTCAACCGTTCCCAATGGATAATTTCACCCGAAACACCTTATCTCGCCAAGAAGGTCCATTTTACCCTTTTTAGCTTTTATTCTCGTTTTCTATGTTCGGGACTAAATCAAGCTAACTTTCCTTCATGAGCTCTCTATACTTTCTCATTTAAGTTCTTATTTTCAGTCAGAATGATTTAGATTTACTCGGTTTAGCCTGTGACACTTATGGCTCACATCAGGCTTTTTATGTAGCTTTTGCGTGTTAAATCATTTCACTAACACTTTAACTCTAGTAAATACTCTTCTTATGATTCAACTATAATAACGGAGTGTTCATATACATAGGAATCATAAGGAATAAGCTACATAAAAATTTGAGTCTGACAAAAGTGAATGCAAAAACAAATGTTTGTAACAAATCTAAAAGAACATTAGCTTCAGCCCTTTTATCTATATTTAATTCAGTTGCCTCAATAATCTTAAGCACGTTAATAACCGGCAAATACATTAAAATTTAATTGATTAGAGTACCATAAGGTGAACCTCAACGAATATCACTACTCCATTTAAGACTAAATTCTGGATTCAGAGCACTTCCATTCATGATTTCTCTTTCTTCAAATGCATCATTAGCTTTGGCAACTTGCTTTTGATGAAGTAAGTCATGTCATTTGCAAGAACCTCTAACAACATTCAATACATTAGCAACTGGGTTGAAAAGAGAAGCAATTTAAATGTGATTCTTTGCAATGACAACAAAAGTATAAGTTGCAATTATTGAGTAAAGCAATGAATATAGAATGCAGAAGAATTTTCTTTCAATATCAAACTTTTAAGGCCGTTAAATTTACCTTGTTACTCACACCATCATAGCCTTACCCATGAATTCGTGATACACTCAATCTATAGTTACAAAATAATGATGCAATAAACATTCAATGATGCATCCATTTTAGTTCACATAATGCAGAGCAATAACCATTTGATCATTATTTGATACATCATATGACTCATCCACAATAGTAGCAAAAAGTTCATCTCCAAGATCATTCATTATTGCATTAGTGGTCTCGATGGCAATAGAATTCAAAATGCCTTTTTGAATATCAAGAGCAGTTAATCAATTATTTTCGTGAGCATTTTGTTAAACATTTTGATTTATAACTTCAATGTGAGCAGCCAAAAATTAAAGAAGTTCAAGAAAGTTACCTTGATTAGAAAAACCTTTTGATTTATAATAGGCATGAAAAGTTAATCTTTTCTTAAGAAGAAATTGAATGTTGTCAATGGATGTAATTAAGTGACTTTAATACGTGTCATGTGTTTGTGCTAATTGCTTAGAAATAGCAACTTGGATATGTCGGTTGTGATTCATCAAATCTTGACACCTTCTTTAAGAATATTGTGAGCACTATTTGAGTTTCCAACATAAACGACATCATTCTTATTTCAAGTTTTAAACCCCTTTGTAACAAATATATCTCTACTCAATTGTTATCAAATGTTAAGCTTAAAAAGATTGTAACATAATCAATACACAAACATATTTTTTATGTTGTACTCTAGCCAATTGTTGTACTTAGTATACCAAGAGAGGCAATTTTTACATGATATTGTTAATGTATGTCTTAGAGCCAACTCACTTGGCATGATAGATGGTACCCATGGTAACATATGTTCACTTAGGATAAGTGACATAAAGCTTAAGGTAAGTGACATAAAGGTGTTTCCCTTCACCCTTTATTGTTGATAAGAATGGATTCATTAGTCACTAAATGGATGAAGCCCATTGAACAAACTAGCCTTGCAAAGGAATCGTAAAGGATTACAACTATGAGATTCCAACATCAAAGTTATGTTCCTGGTCATCATACTATCAAGACAAGGCATTGATAATGCTCGAAGATTGGCACGTGCTAAGCCTTTTTACTTATAAAGTAAGCAACCAATCTCATTGGTTAAAATATGGGGAGATTTGAGGATAACATGTGGGTGCTTATTAGATAAAAAGTTCACTAAACTTTAAAAGCTATGAAGCTCCATTTGGCAGTGTCACTCAAGTGTCTATGGAAATACTCTGTGAGACCCAAATTTTTATCATATTTCCTTATGATTCATGTGATATAAACATGTTTATATGTAAATTGAATCATAAGAAGAGTTTCACGTGAATGAAAAATGCAAATGGAATGAATAAAAATTCTCGAATGCATTAAAAAAAATCAAATGAAGGATTGAAATGACCACAGATTAAATGAATGGGATTCGGACCATTGGGATTAGAGATAAGGATTTAAAACATGAAATGAGAAAGGGTTCATGAAGGGAAGTTGGATTGGTTTGGTCCCGAACACATTGAAGGGTAAAACGGTTAAGAGACCCGAAATTCGGTGTCAATTCGATAAGAAATTGACACTGTATCTTGATCAATAAAGGATAAATAAATAAATTTCAGGTTAAATTAATCAAGATATGAATTTATTGGAATAAACCGAAATTTTGACCTCGAAAAATTATCCCGAAAACATTGAAAAACTACGCCGAAAATATAAAATCAAACAAATAAATACATTAATTGATTAAATGAATAAAATATAATATTTTTGGGTATTTTGACAAATATTATATTTTATTCAATTAAAATAATAATAATAATAAAATAATAAATAAATAAAAGAGAAAGGAAGAGAATTGAAAAAAAAGGCAGAAATCGCAAAAGATGGAAAACGAAGCCTGAAGACGAACGAAAGGCCAAGGGAGACAACCCCACTCCGGCGAGTGACGACCGACGAGAGCGTACAAGAGAGGGTCATCGAGGGATGACCGACAACTAGGAAGCAACTGGGTAGCACAACGCACCGTGGAGACGCCAGAATTGGCAGATCGACGAGGGTGAGGGTCGAAAAGGGAGAGAGGAAATCGACAGCCACCAGCATCGATCGATCCAACACGAGGCCAAACGTAGACTCCCCAGGCGCAGCCGAGTTGAACGGTGGCAAAAAGGAGCCGAGAACCGGTTAGAAACATCGCAGATGGCGAAGGAACGACTGAACCGGTACGGATCGGTTCAGTGAAGTGAAACTGTGTTGAACTAGACCGGACCAATTCAGCCAAGGAAGAAAGGGAAAAAGAGAAAGAAAAGAAAAGAAAAAAAAGAAAGAAAAGGAAAAATTGGGAAAAATTCAGCGATGCAGTCGAGTTACAGGTAAGCTGGTAAGTGGTCAAATGAATTGATTTAATTTTTGAAATAATTATTTCAATATATATTTGATCGAATTTGACCCGAAAAATATATAAATGTGTAGCTCGATAATTGGCGTCAGACGAGAGCTCGAGTCAGTCTCGATTTACGTACCATCATGGAATCTCGGGTAAGTAACCATTATTTACGAAAGCTTGAGAATGCATGGATTTTGTGTGAGTCTGGACCACCTGAAGGAGCGGTTGGATCCTGACTGATGATATTGGTTTTGTTGTGAATAAATGAAATTTTCAATGTTTTCGAAAATGCTTGGAAATAAATGATTTTATGTGGATCAGATCACCCGAGGGAGGGGTTGAGTTCTGATGAGTATGACTGAGATGTGATTTGATGAGAATGAAACTGGGATTTAAACTAAAACTTGCATGACATTATTTCCTTTCTATTTAAACCCATGTGTGAGGTAAACTGGTTTTACATGACATTCAGGTGTGGCATATGGGTATGCGTGAAGGTTTTGTGGAAACTCAACATGATGTATTTTTCATAATTGTTTATAATTCATGCAATGAAATGTTTTAGCATGAGGAGGTTATCCATGCTTTAATTGCAAATGCATGATTTTGAGTTAATTCGTGTGTTTTATGATTTTACATGAGATGCCATTGAGGCATGAGTGCATGATTTCATGCGTGAGCTTTAAACGAAAAGAAATGGATTTAAGGGCATGACATTATGAGCATGTAGATAGTGGAGCTATTTACTTACTTGCATAATTGCCTTACTGAGCGTGTGGTTGCTCACCCCCCTTATTTTCCCCCTCTATAGAGTACTTTCAGTAGATAGAAAGTGGCAGTGATCGTGCATTACTATTATCCGCTGTTTCCCATCGAGAAAAGGTATACACACTTGTATGGTTTTGTATCTAAATATGTAAATGCACAGTACTGTAAACGTATATGACGTCGGGAATGTAAGGTTATGTAAATGAAATTGTGAATGTAACATGGAAATGGAATGGTAAGTAGTGTGAGGGGACTAACACCGAATCATAGCCCAACTGTTGGTAGGATGATCACGATGAGAGGAAGGTAAGAATTAAATATGAAAGAAAAACGGAAAATTTACTCTGATTTTGGGTCGTGACATACTTTCACGTGTCGGTAGTATAAATAGTCTTTTGACTTGAGATGCCAAGTCATCTTATGTGTGCATTGTCACACTTTGATTTCACCTCTATGGGTTTGGTTACCAAATGCCTAAAAAAATGCGATTTTGGGTGTGCCATGAAGCACATAAAGATAGATGAGTAGTCAAAATAAGGATTTATCTCCCAAAATGACTTTAGGGAATAATATCTCATTCATCCTAACTCATATTAGCTTATAAGTCTCTAGCTAGAGCAATGAAAGTTATGGAGTTAATTTTGACAGCTCTTGGATTAAAATGAAAAAGCTTATAAAGTAGACACTGCACCATCTTTATGCATTTTTGAGATAATTTTGATGGAAAGATCGGATTACACTGAGATATTGTACTGATGAGGTCCACTTGCTCGTGATGTTCATGATGATCGTGATGCCAAGTATCCATGGGTCATCCAAGGAGGTCCAATTGCCCGAGCTCGAGCTAAGAAGATGTAACAAGCCCTGGTCTCATTGGTTTGTCAAGGAAACTTCCATGAAAAGTCCCCAGCCACCTATATTTGTTTGGAAGCCTAAACGACATGAGTCTTAGTTTAGTAATAAGTTGGGTTAAGTGTTTCAATAGCTCACATTTGAGTCTTATTACATTTTAGACCAATTATCCTATGTAACTAGGCTTATGCCTGAATTCATGTTTTAATCTTATTTTTTATTTGGTGTTAATTCCAGCCCACTTGTTTAAGGGCTTAAGTGCTAGATATTATTATAAATACATTGTAAACGCTCTTGAATAGAAGTGAACAGATCAGATTGAAATTTCAAAAATTTGAGTGTGCCTCTTTCTAGGGTTCCCCCTCAACTAAGCTTATCAAGGTCTTATTCCTTGTGGCCCCTCCCTCTTCACCAACCACCATTGTTATACCTTAGGTTCTCGAATTTTATATTCGTCGGGTCGAGGTCCAATACCTTTGGTTCAAGTTGCTTTAGACTTCGGGTCTAGGTTGTTATTCTATTTTCCATTCAAAGTCTATCATCATTATTTTTGCTCCGCTTGCGTTTTTTTGCTGTTTCAATTCCTAATCCACACGTTTCCTTGATTGTTCTAAATCATCCTCTTGTACGCGCATATCAGTTTGGCATCAGAGCAAGGTTTCGATTTTCTGGTTATGTGTCTTCCCCTTCATCTCTAACACTAAATCAGTGTCAAAAAGAAAAAGAAAGAAAAAAAGAAAGAAAGAAAAAAAAAGAAAAAAAAGAAACCGTGTACGGTTCAAACACTGTTCATAAAAAATTCTGTTGAGTTATGAGACGCATGAGTACACTTTTTAAAGAAAACGACGAAATACAACGAACCCATGAATAAAATTCATGGGCCCCACTCTCTCTTGGCTAAATTCCATTGTTTTCCTATAGTTTTAGGCATTTTTTTGTTTTTCTGGTGATTATTTCTTTGAGATTCTTGTTGTGTTTGAGTTGGACTTCTGAAATTTTGTTTCAAGTCAGTATCTTAGCCACACTAAAACTCTTTCTCACCACCCTAGCCACAAATCAGATTAGTCTTTGTTTAAAAAAATCCTACACTTAGTTGTAGTGTTTGAGTTGGATTCTACACTTAGTCGTTGTGTTTGAGTTGGACTCTACAGTTAGTCGTTGTGTTTTAGTTGGACTCTACAGTTAGTTGTTGTGTTTGAGTTGGACTCTACAGTTAGTCGTTGTGTTTGAGTTTGACTCTACACTTAGTCATTGTGTTTGAGTTGGACTCTACACTTAGTTGTTGTGTTTGAATTGGACTTCTGAATTTTTGTTTCAATTTAGTCTCTTAGCCATACTAAAACTCTTCCTCACCACCCTAGCCACAAATCAGATTAGTCTTCGTAAAAAAAAAAGTAAAAAAAAAAAAGAAAAAAATACTTGGTGAATTGGTTGATCTTTCGAGGTTGAATCTTTGACTGAGTCTCTAGTACGATTGTGAACCTATAGAGTTGAGGTAGAGTAAGGAAAAAAGGCATGAGCGTGTGAGAAACATTAGTAGAGAAAAGCCAAATTACTTGAGTGAAACATGAGTGTGAGTGCCCCATCTTGAGTGAATTGAGTGTAAACACGTGAGGTTATCACTTGTGAGGTTCTTTGTTTTCTGTTATCACTAACATTTCTTGCAGGTTAAAGATGTCTTCTGAAGGTGATAAGTCAGACTTTAAAAAAATTGAGTTCATGCTCCAAGCAATGCAACAACAGTTCCAACGGGTGGACATGAAATTCAATGACATTCATGATAAGTTGGACCGACATGAAGCTCAGTTTGCAGGGATCCAACAAGGTGATTCTTCCTGTATGAAAAGTAAGATTGTTACCAATGAAGAGTATGATGATAATATTGGGTATGATTTAGAAGAAGAGTCTTAGGCAAATAGACATCATAGAAGGCATCATGAGTATAAAGATAGAGATCGAGTTGATAGAGCCCGTGATAGAGGCAAAGAGAAGATAGATGGAAACCTTGGTAGCATAAAATTGAAGATTCCTCCTTTCCAAGGCAAGAATGATCCCGAGGCATATTTAGAGTGGGAAAGGAAGATTGACATGGTATTTAACTGCCACCACTACTCTGAGGTAAAGAAGGTTAAACTTGTTGCACTAGAGTTCACAAAATATGCTATGGTATGGTGGGATCAGCTGGTTTCTAGTGGAAGAAGATGTGGTGATCCTCCAGTGTCTACATGGGATGAGATGAAGCGTATCATGAGGAAAAGATTTGTGCCTAACCATTATTACAGAGAGCTGTACCAGAAGCTCCAAGGTCTCACCCAAGGTTTAAAAAGTGTTGACGATTATTACAAGGAGATGGAGATAATCATGATCCGAGCCAATATCCAGGAGGATGCAGAAGCTACTATGGCTCGTTTTCTCCAAGGTTTGAATCGTGAGATTGCCAATGTTGTAGAGTTGCAGCATTACATGGATTTAGAGGAGATGCAACATGTGGCCATCAAAGTGGAAAGGCAACTCAAAAGGAAAGGTACATCCCGTTTCACTCCTAGTTCAGTTTCTGTTTGGAAATCTAACACCTTTCGTAGGGATGATAAGCCTGGGTTTAAGCCTAAGTCAGAAAGTTTTGTTAAGCCAAAGTCTGAGGACCCTCCAAAGCCTAAGACTGAGCCTGCCCAAGCATCCCAGAGCAGAACACGTGATATAAAGTGTTTTAAGTGTTTGGGTCGTGGACATGTTGCCTCTCAGTGTCCTAACCGTAGAGTGATGCTCATGCTTGAGAATGGAGATGTTGAGAGTGAAGGTTCTGATGTTGGTATTAAGGATGAGATGCCTGCGTTAAAAGATGCTGAAGAAGAAGAAGTTGATGAGTTTGCTGCTTATGGTGAAGCACTTGTTGCCAAACGTGCTCTTAATACTCATGTGAAGTTTGAGGATGAGGTACAACGTGAAAACATCTTCCATACAAGATGTTATATTAGAGACAAGGTATGCTCTGTGATCATTGATGGTGGGAGTTGTACTAATGTTGCTAGCATATACCTTGTTGATAAGCTAAAATTGTCCACTACCAAGTATCACTGCCCATATAAGTTGCAGTGGATTAATGACTGTGGTGAAGTGAACGTGGTGAAGCAAGTCTTGGTTCTTTTCCGTATTGGAATATATCAAGATAAAGTGTTGTGTGATGTGGTACCCATGCAAGCTAGCCACCTGTTACTGGGTAGATCGTGGCAGTATGATCGAAGAATCATCCATGACGGTTACACTAACCATTACTCCTTTTTTATGGATGGTAAGAAGATCACTCTTACTCCCCTTAGCCCCAAAGAGATCTACGAGGATCAATTAAGGCTGAAAGAGCAACATGACGAGCAAAGAAAGCTAGCTAAAGAAAAGAAGGGAAGCAAGGAAAGCAAAGGAATGAGCCACCATGCCAATCCTCGAGATGTGAAAACTGCATTTATTGCTAAGTCTCCTATCCTTTTGCTTTTATTTAAAGATTCTTGTTTCATTGATAGTGAATTCCATGATACTTTACTTACTGATGTTGTCTCATTATTGCAGGAGTTCAAGGATGTATTCCCTGAGGAGATCCCAAATGGACTACCACCGATTCGTGGGATTGAGCATCATATTGACCTTATCTCCGGAGCTACCATACCTAACCGCCCAGCCTATATAAGTAATCCAGAGGAAACAAAGGAGCTTCAAAGGCAAGTTGAGGAGCTCATGAGGAAAGGTTACGTGAGAGAGAGCATGAGTCCATGCACCGTGCCCATATTGCTTGTGCCTAAAAGGATGGGACGTGGAGGATGTGTGTTGACTGCTGAGCCATCAACAAAATCACTTTAAAGTATCGCTATCCTATTCTTAGGCTAGATGACATGCTCGATGAGTTGCATGGTGCATGCATATTTTCTAAAATTGATTTAAAGAGTGGATATCACCAAATTCGTATGAAAGAATGTGATGAATGGAAAACCTGCATTTAAAACTAAACACGGTCTTTATGAGTGGTTAGTTATGCCTTTTGGCTTGACTAACGCACCCAGTACTTTCAGGCGCTTAATGAACTATGTTTTACGTGCTTTCATTAGTAAGTATGTGGTTGTCTATTTCAATGACATTCTAATTTATAGTAAGAGTCTGCATGACCATGTTGAGCATCTTAGGAATGTTCTTACTGTTTTAAGGAATGAAAGTTTGTATGCCAATTCTAAGAAATGTACATTCTGCACTGATAAGGTTGTTTTCCTTGGGTATTTAGTTTCTTCACATGACATTTCTGTTGATAATGAGAAGGTAAAGGCAATTAGAGATTGGCCTATACCTAAGTCTGTTTCTGAAGTGCGCAATTTTCATGGCTTAGCTAGTTTCTATCATCGATTCGTTAGAGACTTTAGCACTATAGCCGCACCTTTGACCAAAGTGGTCAAAAAGAATGTTGCATTTCATTGGGGTCCTGCATAAGAGCATGCTTTTAATTTGCTTAAGGATAAACTTTGTTCTGCTCCTTTGTTAACTCTACCTGACTTTACTAAAGCTTTTGAGATTGAGTGCAATGCCTCAGGTGTAGGAATTGGAGCTGTGCTCATGTAGGAAAAATGCCCAATTGCCTTCTCCAGTGAGAAGTTAAGTGGGACAGCACTTAACTGTCCCACATATGACAAAGAGATGTACGCGTTAGTGAGGGCCTTGGAGATATGGCAACATTACCTGTGGCCCAAAGAATTTGTCATCCACATTGATCACGAGTCCTTAAAGCATCTGAAACGACAGAGTAAGCTGAACAAGCGTCATGCCAAGTGGATCGAGTTCATTGAGGAGTTCCCGTACGTGATCAAGTATAAACCGGGTAAAGAGAACGTCGTAGCTGATGCGTTGTCTCGTAGGTATACTCTTATCACAACTCTTGGTGCTAAGCTTTTAGGATTTGAGTATATCAAAGATCAATATGCTGATGATGTTGATTTTGGTAATGTTTATGATGCATGTGCTACATCTGGTTTTGGTAAGTTCTATAGGTATGATGGGTTCTTATTTAGAGAGAATAAGTTATGTGTGCCTAGGAGTTCTTTGCGTAAGCTGTTAGTTAGAGAAGCCCATAGTGGAGGGTTAATGGGTCACTTTGGAGTTAGAAAAACTCTAGATGTTTTGCATGAGCACTTCTTTTGGCCTAACATGAGAAGAGATATAGAGAAGTTATGTGATAGATGCATTTCATGTAGGCAAGCTAAATCTAGAGTTCATAAACATGGCTTATATACTCCTTTACCCATTCCTACTACACCATGGACTGATATCTCTATGAATTTTATTTTGGGCTTGCCTAGAACAAAACGTGGTAGAGATTCTATTTTTGTTGTGGTTGACAGGTTCTCCAAGATGTCTCATTTCATTGCTTGCCACAAGACGGATAACGCAAGCAACGTTGCTGACTTTTTTTTTAAAGAGATAGTACGTCTACATGGTGTGCCGAGGACTATTGTCTCCGATCGTGATGTTAAGTTCCTCAGTTACTTTTGGAAGACGTTATAGGGAAAATTGGGAACTAAATTGTTATTCTCCACCACTTATCACCCCAAAACTGATGGACAGACTGAGGTGGTCAACCGAACCCTATCTACATTATTAAGGTCGGTCATACAGAAAAATTTGAAAAATTGGGAAGAATGCTTACCACATGTTGAGTTTGCCTATAACCGTAGTGTCCACTCCACTACGAGTTGCTCTCCATTCGAAGTTGTTTATGGCTTCAATCCTCTTACTCCTTTGGATTTGTTGCCATTACCTAGTTCCAAGCAGAGTAACTTAGATGGAGAACAGAAGGCTAAGTTTGTGAAGCAACTCCATGAGAAAGTGCATCAAGCTATTGAAAGAAAGACTGAGCAGTATACCACCCAAGCCAATAAGCACCACAAGAAAGTAGTCTTTGAACCTGGTGATTGGGTTTTGGTACATATGAGAAAGGAGAGGTTCCCTACTCAGCGACGAACTAAGTTGCATCCTCAAGGAGATAGACCATTCCAAGTCATTGAGAAGATCAACGATAATGCCTACCGATTGGATCTTCCTAGTGAGTATGGTGTATCTGCTACTTTTAATATTTCTGATCTTTCTCCCTTTTCTTTTGATGAAGGTACATGCCATTTGAAGACAAATACTTTTGAGGAAAGGGGGAATGATGGAGGCCCACTTGCTCGTGATGTTCATGATGATCGTGATGCTAAGGATCCATGGGTCATCTAAGGAGGTCTAATTACCCAAGCTCGAGCTAAGAAGATGCAACAAGCCCTGGTCTCATTGGTTTGTCAAGGAAGCTTCCATGAAAAGTCCCCAGCCACCTATATTTGTTTGGAAGCCCAAACGACATGAGTCTTAGTTTAGTAATAAGTTGGGTTAAGTGTTTAAATAGCCCACATTTGAGTCTTATTACATTTTAGACCAATTATCCTATATAACTAGGCTTATGCCGGAATTTAGGTTTTAGTCTTATTTTCTATTTGGTGTTAATTCCAGCACACTTGTTTAAGGGCTTAAGTGCTAGATATTATTATAAATACATTGTAAACACTCTTGAATAGAAGAGAACAGATTAGATTGAATTTTCAAAAATTTGAGTATGCCTCTTTCTAGGGTTCCCTCTCAACTAGGCTTATCAAGGTCTTCTTCCTTGTGGCGCTTCCCTCTTCACCAACCACCATTGTTATACCTTAGGTTCTCGAATTTTATATTCGTAGGGTCGAGGTCCAATACCTTTGGTTCAAGTCTCTTTAGACTTTGGGTCTATGTTGTTATTCTATTTTCCATTCAAAGTCTACCATCATTATTTTCGTCCAGCTTGCATTTTTTTGCTGTTTCAATTCCCAATTCACACGTTTCCTTGATCGTCCTAAATCATCCTCTTATACGCGCATATCATGTACATTGAATAGGTTGGTCAACTATTTGACTTTTTTATATTTGGATAATCATGATATACTACTAGATACCTATATTGATCTATGAATTTAAATGAAAATTTAAATTCATTGCCATCATATTGGAAATATAAAAGGTTCACATACATAAGAGCTACGAATGGATTAAATTCAATTGATCATGCTTTAAAATTTTGAAATTTTAATGACTTATTTTTTGAATTATTCTTGGGCTTAATTAAATATGTTTAATTAAGCAGACATAACTAAAAGGGTTTGAATTATGTCATTAGTCCAAATTATAATTAATAAGGGATTATTGGAATTTAATTAAATGGTTTAATTCAATTATCATATTTTACATTAATTAAATTTGGATAATGTCCTCACAATGAAATTGTTTAATTAAAAGAAGTAGCCAATCATAATTAATAATAAGTCCAAGAGTTAAGAGGTAATTATGCCAATTAATGAAACAACACTGTGCAAAAATCTCAGAGCTTCTACCTCCCTGTAAGTGGCAACACAATTAGGGTTTTCTTCCGTAAAGTGTGCGTCAAGCAATGAGACAATTCCCTATGAATTTTGGCAATCACAAAGGTTTCTTACTTGGGGATAGAAGCAATCCTAGCAATTCCTTAGTCACAAAGGTTTCTTACTTGGGGATAGAAGCAATCCTAGCAATTCCTTAGTGTGAAGTGTGGCTAGTTACAAAGAATTTTCCTTAAGGACTATGGCAAGGTTAGCATTTCCTATAGGGATGTCCTTCAAGTTATTTTGATACTTTTGGAAAGCTAACTTATCTATAAAGCCTCTCTTACAGTTAGGGCATTCAAGTTTGAATACAAGCAAACCTGTGGAGTTCGTCCTGAGAAACTGATAAGCATAAAGAGTTGTGCCTCTGTGTGTGATTTCCCTAAGTGTTACATGGATTTGTTTTCTTGTTCCAGAAGAAAAAGTTCTTCCTTGGGATTACATTTTTCAAGATTGTGAATCTTGGGTAGTGAGTATATTGATACTCTAGTTGTTAGCACAGTAATGGTTGTAAATCAACTCAGCCTTTGTGAATGTGCCATTCACGACTTCTTTGGATATTGTTTAGAGACAGGACTGTTAGAAGGCTTTGGTTTGCGATGACCTAGGCTCAGTGTACAAGTCCAAGAGGAGATTAAAATCTTGAGATTACAATATATCTTGATAAGGAAAATTTTTTACTTTAATGTGTTCTTGATACATAACTCGATTTCTTGAATGCTTTATCAAATGTGATCTTAATTGTCATGACCCAAAAATCAGAGTAAATTTTTCGTTTTTCTTTCATACTTACCTATCCTCTGATCGTGACCACACTCCACTAACTGTACGGTTGTGCGTCAATGCCAGTCCCACCATTCATTCTCCATACAACTCAATTCCTTATCAAAGGAAAGGTAAACATAGAAGTTTTTTCACTAATTCTTTCTCATTCATTTACAAGTATTTACAGTGCCTATACATCCCCGAAAGTTACTTACAAACATATTACTGTGCTATTCTTATTCAGGTACCATATGTACAAGTGTATATACCTCAAAATGATGGATAGCAGCGGATATCAGGAATGCAGTACTCAGTCGCCTCAAAGTTTACTATAGGAAATCTGCGTAGGAAAATGAAAGGGGTTAGCACATCAAGCTCAGTAAGACAATCCTACGAACAAGTAGGTAACCATACTACCTACATGAATGTGGTGGCGTGCATAAACCACCCTTTCTTCACATCATTTCAAACAGATGCTAAATGCTACAATTCATGATGTCATGTAAAACAAGTTCACATATGGATTTCAAAGAGCATGGAAAACTCAACATGCAAATCCATTTAAATCATTTCATTTTCGTTAAAATTTCACAATACAGCCAGGACTCAACCCCTCCCCCGAGTGTTCCTGACTCACACAAAACCATGAAATCAAATGTTTTTCAAAGCAATAGTAACATGCGAGACTAGGCAATATAATAGGAAAATAACTAGGATTATGGCCATATCCTCGTGATCCCAGGCTACACGGATCCTGTGTGCGGGGTATCACCACTATCAGGAACCACCATGGGAGGTCGGTTAAATCCAACCCGTCAGTCCAACCCGATCAGTCAACAATCACGCCCATAGATGGCATATCATCAATCACAGCACGGTACAATGTACTCCATGCGACAAGCACGATACATAGTACTCCATGGACCCACATCTCATATAAATAATTGTGCTTGTCTCAAAACATATGTGCGAGCATATTTAATCGACGTGACACACAGTCTACCGGAAGCTCTAAGCACGACTCATCGCATGTCTCAAATCAAAATGCACGCGCGAGCTTATTTAATCGGTGTAACACTCAGTATACCCAAAGCTCCAAGCACGGCTGTAGTTCCATCATGAAAACCAGTGCGAGCAATGCTCTAGCACTCTATCAAAATCATGTGAAAATCTAGTGTGAGCTAGGCTCTAGCACCAATGCATGTAAAACTCTAGTGCGAGCCCCTACTTTGGCACTAATGCATGCATCACACAAATCAAAACTCGTGCAAGCTGAGCTCTAGCATGTAACATTTCCATAAAATCATGTAGGCGGCTCTGTTATCTCAAAACAATTTCCAAAAGAAATCACATTGTTGAAATCATGAGATGCTGTGAATTTTATTTAAAAGTTAGCCAGCCTACCCATGCATGTGTCAAACCACCTAAAAAACAAGCAAGAACCTCTTGTTCTTGTTTCTTATAACTTTTCATAAATTTGGAAATCTTACCCTTCACAGGGGTATTTTGGTCATTTACCAATTCAGGCACAAAAATTTTTTATCTGAAATCTAGACCCTTCAGACTGTTTAAGAGAATGTAAATGCAGTCAAAAAATTGCGTAAAACTACCTCTAAGTGTCTGTAAAATTCCCTTACCTGGAATCTCTCCGCAAGCTTATCTTTTTTTTCACCAATACCATATCGCTCGATCCGATACTCTCACAGTAAACTCTGCGAAGTTGCACATAACCAAATCTCAGGTTAAGTACTGTGAGTTCAACTGTATTTCAATCTTACTGGGCTTTATTTACAGTATTTGGCCCATTCACACTTAATTGGGCCCATTTAATTCTTAATGGGCCTTACTCCATTTTAAACCTGTTTTCCACTTATTAATTCTCTTCATCAGGGTCTATTGGCTCATTGGGCCTATCAATGCCCATTGGGCTTTGTTCCAAACTCTTTGGATAGCCAGTATATCATTTAGACAATTAATTCAAAATTTAAATATAATTTATTTTATAAAGAAATTAATTCGAAATCCGCAAAATAAATTCCAATTGCGTAATAATCATACTATTATCATAAATGAGCTTTACTTACCCAAAATTACGCGATGGTGCATAAATCGAAGTTCGATCGGGCTCACGTACGTGATTTATCATTGAACTACACAATTTTATATTTAATTTCGGGTTAATTTTGATCAAATATAGTTTTTAATAAATTTCTCGGAATCAATTCAGTCAATTTTGGACTGCTTACAGACTTACCTGAAATCTGAGGTATCCCCGAGAATTTTCCTCTCTTTTTTTTCCTTTTTTCTTCTTTTCTTTTTCTTTTTCCTTTTTCTTTTCTTTTTCATTTTTCTTTTCCTTTTCCTTTCCTTCCTTTTCCGGCTACGGTGCTGTTTTAGCTCTCCTCACCGTCACTGCCATTCCCGGCATTCCTGATCGTTTCGTCGGCAGCTACCGATGCCAAAAGAAGTGCCTCGGCTAGGTGGTCACTCGACTAGGGTCGATCGGAGCTAAATCGCCGTGGATCGTCGACAATCAGCTCGGTTTCCTCTCGGTCTTCTCTCCCTCGGTTTGTTGAAATCTGACTCGTTCGCATGCGTGGCTTGTACCAGCAGGCTCGCCCGGTGGTCCTCTCTCTTCTCCGACCCTCGTCTGGCCTTACAATTGTCGGTGCTTCGTCGGGCTTCTCAAACGTGCCAATCTCGACTTCTCTGTTTTCTTTCTCAGTTTCTTTTGGTTTCTCTCTCTTCTAAACCAGATTTTCATTTTTTTATTAGTATTTTAAATCAATAAAATATTATTTCATCCCCAAAATATCTAAAAAAATGTTATTTAATTCATTTAATCAATAAATCAATTTATCTGTCTTATTTTGTCTTTTCGGTATATTTTTTCAATATTTTTGGGATAATTTTTCGAGGTGAAATTTCTGATTAATTCCAATAAATTCATATCTTGATTAAATTGGACTCGAAATTTAATATTTTCCTCGTTATTGATAAAGATTTCTCAATTTCGTATTTTTTTTAATGAAATTTTCTTATCGAATTTATGTCGAATTTTGATCTTTTGACTGTTCTACCCTTACACATGTTCGAGACCAAATTGAACCGACTCTCTTTCTTGAACCCATTATCTTTCCTTATCTTAAGTCCTTATCTTCGGTCAACACGCTTACAATCCGTTTCTTTCGGCCTATGGCCATGTCGACCCTTATTTTGCTATTACATACATTTCCATGCACATTCATCCATTTCCTTTGCAATTTAAATCTGTAAAAACTCTTCTTATGATTCATTAATATGTGGAAAAATGTACATCACATGAATCATAAGGAATATCATCCAAAACATCATCAAAAGTAGCACAAAAGTGGGACTTACATAATCTCCCCCACTAAAAGAATTTGGTCCTCCAAATTAGAACCAAGTCAACCAGCAAGCAACTCCGAGTACTTCTCCCGTATCAAACTCTCTAGCTCCCATGTCGCTTCCTTCGGAGTGTGATGCTGCCACAATACTTTCACCAGGGGAATCGTCTTCGACCTCAATACCTTCTCCTTCCTATCCAAAATCTGAATCGGTCTCTCCACATATGACATACTCTCATTGAGCTCCAGTGGCTTGTATCTGATCACATGTGATGGATCCGACTGATACATTCGAAGCATAGAGATATGAAAAACATTATGGACTCTCGTTAGCTCAGGTGGCAACGCTAGCCTATAAGCTTTGTCTCCTACTCTCTCTAGTATTTCAAAAGATCCAATAAAATGAGGACTCATCTTTCCTCTCTTTTCGAACCTCCTAACACCCTTGGAAGGAGAAACTTTGAGAAACACAGACTCCCCTGCCGTAAACTCCAACGGTCTACGTCTCCTGTTAGCATAACTCTTCTGTCGACTCTGAGCTGTCCTCAACCTCTTACAAATCAACTTGGACATCCTCAGAGGCCTGACGTACCAAATCAGGAGTAAACATCTGTATGTCACCAACTTCCTCCTTTTCAATAGGAGATCGACATCTACGGCCATACAAAGCCTCATACGGTGCCATCTTGATACTCGAATGATAAGTGTCATTGTAGGCGAACTCTACGAGCGATAGGTGATAGTCTCAGGAGCCTCTAAAATCAAGCACACAAGCTCTCAGCATATCCTCGAGGGTCTGTATAGTCCTCTCTGACTGCCCATCTGTCTGAGGATGGAAAGCTGTGCTAAATCTCAACTGGGTTCTCATAGCTTCCTACAAATGTTCTCAGAAACGGGAACTGAAACGAGAATCCCTATCTGACACAACACTCGTTGGGACACCATGTAGTCTCATAATCTCGCGCACATACAGATCTGCTAATCTACTCAAAGTATCAGTGGCTCTCATGGCCAAGAAATGGGTGGACTTCGTCAACCTATCCACTATCACCCATATGGCATCATGTCTTCTACGAGTCCTTGGTAAACCCATCACAAAATCCATGGTGACATGCTCCCACTTCTAAGTCGGTATAGGTAGAGGCTGCAATAATCATGCAGGCTTCTGATGCTCTACCTTCACTTGTTGACAGACGAGACATCTTGTAACAAACTCTGCGACGTCCATCTTCATCCCCGACCACTAGTATACCTTCCAAAGATTTTGATACATCTTTGTACTACCCAGATGCAAGGTATACTTCGACGAATGAGCTTTCGATAAAATTAACCACCTGATCTCAGGATCCTCGGGAACACATATCCTGTCTCGGAACCCAAGTAATCCATTCGAAGTCAAATCAAAATCAGTCTCAATACCCCTTTACATCTACCCAACAATCTTAATGCAATGCTGATCATCACGCTGAGCCTGTCGGATCCAATCCACTAAATCCAGCTCCAAGTGCAGGCTAGCAATCATACAACCACTATCAGCATCAGGCGGGGTCACATCCAAATCGAGGCTTGCAAACTGTTCTAATAACTCGTGTTCCCGTACCATGATATAAAAAATCAACCTGAGATGCTTCCTGCTCAACGCATCAGCTACTGCATTCACCTTACCCGGGTGGTATAGGATCTCACAATCATAGTCCTTCAGAAGCTCAAGCCATCTTCTCTGTCTCATGTTCAACTCCTTCTGCGAGAACAGGTACTTGAGGCTTTTGTGATCGGTAAATACCTGAAATTTTTCACCATAAAGATAGTGGCGCCATATCTTCAGTGTAAACACAATGGCCACCAACTCTAAATCATGGGTAGGATAGTTCCTCTCATGGTCCTTCAACTGCTTGGATCTATAAGCGACTACCTTCCCATCTTGTATCAGAACACAGCCCAGTCCTTGGTAAGAAGCATCTGTGTATACAGAAAAACCTCCTGAGCTGGTAGGAATGGTGAGAATCAGAGCAGTGGTCAATCGACGCTTCATGTGAGATCTGAGAATTTCAGACATATTTTATTGATGTAATAATAATTTGAGTATAATTTATTGAGCTAAGTGACTTGTAGGAATTATAATTGGAGATTTATATGTTAAGTGTGTAAAATGAGCATGAAGCATGAGGACAGATCGATCTAGGAGAAGGAGAGATCGATCTGGTGAGTTAAAAATGACGAGGAAGGGGAAATTTGAGGAGCAGATCGATCTCCAATGGAAGAGATCGATCTCCTTATGAATCTGTTTGAGAGAAGATCGATCTCATGAGGAGGAGATCGATCTCCAAATGCTTCTGTTTGGGGAGAAGATCGATCTCCTTAGGAGCAGATCGATCTCATAAAGCCATAAAGAGATCGATCTCACCCCTCGACAGATCGATCTCCTAGGCATAAAATTGCCCAGATCGTCCCCAAATTTCAAACACAGATCGATCTCATCAAGAGGCAGATCGATCTCCTACCTCCAGTCTATATAAGGAACCCGTGTTTTCTCTGTAATTTCACTTTCTCTCTCTTCCAAATCTCCATTTTTTTCGAAAACCTAGTTTCTCACTCCTCCAAATCCCTCATTTTCGGTCGAATCAGCTATTGTGGTAAGAAGGAAAGTTGTTCCTCATCAAAGGGAGAACAACATACTTGGAAATCGAAGGACGAATCGGATCGAGGCGTGAGTTGTGCGTCTCACAAGCTTTGGGTAATTTCTAAACCTCGATCTTGCTATTTGAGCTGATTTTGATGTTATTGGTGGTTGTAATTGTGTTGAAATAGTTGAGGAATGATTAGGGATTGATGAGATTGTAATGTAGTTGCATTAATGTTGATATTTGGAAATTGTGGCAATTTTGAGAATTGTGCTATAAACGGAAATATAGACAATGTGGAGAATTAGCCTAGATAATTGGCATGAGGAATGTAGGATATTGGGATATTGTGAATAGAGTTGTAGTTTAGAGTTGAGTTACGAGAAATCAAGAGAATTGAGGTGTTAAGAGCAATTATGCTCGATTTTGAGAATTGAGGCTTATGTGATGTGGAGTATTGATGTTTTAACATCGTTTGGACAGCTCGGGAGTTCCAGAGTGGAATGCGAGACTAGTCCGTGATACGGGGGAAACGATTGCACTATACAAGGTGCAAAGAGGTAAGGGAAAACTAAACCATTTTGTGTATGTATTTTGTTGAATTGTTAGCATGAACCATGATTTGAGAATACAAGCATGTTTTGTGTTGTGATGTAATTGCACACGGTTTTATAGCCGGTTGGAGCCCATTATTTTATGAGTTTATAAGCTGAGTGTGAAATTGCTTTATAAACCTTTGAGTTGCGTGAAAAGTAAATTGGGCTCTACGTTAAGGCGATATTGAGATTTGAGAAAATGTGTGCGTGTTTTGCTGGTTGGAACTCGGTTTTAATATGTTTTGTGTTGAGTACACAAATGTTTTAAATGAGTTTTTAAGAGAAAACCATTATGAGTTCTACGTGAAGGCATAACGTTTTATAAGATAATGGCTAATGATTGAGACTTAGGCGTGTCATGTTGAATACACATCGGGCATTGCTCTGGTAGCATATAAGACCGATATAGTGGGACGCCTAGGAACCGACCCAGGGACCACAGGCATTGTTCTGGTAACATATAAGTCCGATTATTCCTCCGCTCTGGTAGCGTTGGGAGGCATTGCTCTGGTAGCATGCAAGACCGAGAGAGTGGGCCGCCTGGGAATCGACCCAGGGACCACAGGCCTTGTTCTGGTAACATGTAAGTCCGATTATTCCTCCGCTCTGGTAGCTTTGGGAGGCATTGCTCTGGTAGCATGTAAGACCGAGAGAGTGGGCCGCCTGGGAACCGACCCAGGGACCACAGGCCTTGTTCTGGTAACATGTAAGTCCGATTATTCCTCCGCTCTGGTAGCGTTGGGAGGCATTGCTCTGGTAGCATGTAAGACCGAGAGAGTGGGCCGCCTGGGAACCGACCCAGGGACCACAGGCCTTGTTCTGGTAACATGTAAGTCCGATTATTCCTCCGCTCTGGTAGCGTTGGGAGGCATTGATCTGGTAGCATGTAAGATCGAGAGAGTGGGCCGCCTGGGAATCGACCCAGGGACCACGTGTCAGTGTGCATTAGGCGAGGCATTGCTCTGGTAGCAAGTAAGGTCGGGCCTTGTTCTGGTAACATATAAGTCCAATATACTTTGCACACGACCATATTGTCGACGTTCCCTCTATACGAGGATGCCTGGGATGCGCACCCAGAGGAGCTTATATATATTTGATGTGCCATGACGAATTTTAATTGAGATTTATTGCCTAGTCTCGTTTTACACATGAGTTGTGTTTTGTGACCTTGTCACGTGTGATGTACTGAGGTGATTTTTATCACGTATTTGAGAACAGCCATTATTGCATATATTTACACATGCTTGTGAGTGCTCGATGTTGAGCCTTTTATCTTCATGTTTTCACATGATTTAACGAGTTATGAGATGATGTTTTGAGAACTTTCATGCTACGATTTCAAATGAGCTTTATAAACAAATACATATTTGTGATGTGTGAAATGGTTTATATAACTGAGTTCCTTTACCCCCCTTACTGAGCGATTTAGAAGCTCACCCTGTTTTTATTTCCCCCCAGAGTTCTTCAAGTGATAAGAGGATCTCCCTGTGGCGTACGGAGTAGTGGCTAGTGGAGGACTTGAGCTCCAGGCCCTATATATTGTATTTGAGGTATATTTTACCTTTTCATGTACCCAGACTATTAATGTGATTACAGACACTCGATGTCTGTTATTGTATGGGATGTATTAGGATTAATTAACTTGGAATTGAGTAATGTATATGATTCAATATACACTATGTTGTGATGAGATCCTGAGGCATGATAATTATGATGATGTATGACACTGCACAGGAATGCACCTTTAATTGTGAATTAACGAGTAAAAAGTTTTAAATTAGCCCTATTTTCTGCATTTTCGGGGCGTGACAGAGTTTTCTTGGTATCAGAGCTTAGGGTGTCTAGTACTGTCAGTGTCGATTAAGTGAAATAGAATACATCCCAAGTGTCTGTAATAGTCTGGTCATGAACTGAAATTGAGGATTGAGATTTCAATCGATTGTGATATGTACGCGCAGGAGACGAGTTGAGATTGAGAATGAGTAAACGACGAGGTCGTTCGAGGAGGCAGGCAGAGTCCCCTCCGCCACCTGTCCCACAACCAGAGAGTCCTAACTCTCGATTTAATCGAATTGAGACCGATGTGAGGTAAGGTTTTGAGCAGATGGCAGCGTTATTCGCGCAACACTTTGGAGTTAATGCCTCGGATACTACCCCTACACCACCACAAGGACCTCCCATACCCCCAGTGCCTCCCGTCACTCAGCATGAGGACAGAAGTAAGGTTCGACTAAAGGAATTTCTGAAGATGAATCCACCCGCATTTAGGGGAAAGAAGGATCCTACAGAGGCTGAGGAGTGGTTGACGGAGTTGAGAGTTATATTTGATTTACTGGGGTGCACCGATGCTGAGAGAGTCAGTATGAGTGCCTATATGCTGAAGGGGAGAGCTCGAGATTAGTGGAGTACTACCCAGGGTATCTTGATGTCCCGCCAGGATGTGATTGGTTGGGAAGAGTTCCAGACAGTTTTTAGAACCCAATATGTACCACGAGCCGCTCAGAGAAAGAAGCAGGCCGAGTTTTTGAGTTTGGTACAGGGTGACATGTCGGTGGATGACTATGAGAGCCAGTTCACCGCACTACTGAGATATGACCCAGAGACCTTCAAGAGTGAAGAGCTCCGCACAGAGAAGTTTGTGTATGGGTTGAAGCCCGTCATTAGAGAGAGATTGATGGGGCTATGTATTACTGAGTTTGGAGATGCTCTGAGACGAGCACAAGAGGTTGAAAGAGGGATCGAAATGGTACAATCCCAGCATGAGCTCAGAGCAGTGCATAAAGATAAGGGCAAGAGGCCAGCGATTTTCCAAACAGAGGCTCGGAGAGGTTCCTTTAGGAGAGGGAGGATTGAGGTACAGAAGGACAGATTGGAGAGACCCAGAGCCTATCCTATTATCAAGGAGACCCCTCGATATGTCAGGCCTGAGACAAGATTTTGTAGAGACTGTGGCCGATCGCATGAGGGAAGTTGTACTGGGTCGATCCATGGATGTTTCAGATGTGGTGACATGGGTCACAGAGTGAAGGACTGTCCCCAACCTCAGATACCACATGCTCCAGAGCCCGCTAGACAACAGCCTCAGAGGGTGGATCCCCGGAGACGGGCCACTGCGGCAGAGAAAGGGAAGAAACCTGTGGCACAGGGACGGGTGTTTGCCCTGGATAAGGAGACCGCAGACGCTTCGGCAGAAACTATAAGAGGTACACTCTCTGTCTGTAATTATGAGGCTCATGTGTTGATTGATTCAGGATCCACGCATTCGTTTATTTCTGAGCACTTTGCATGTAGATTAAACTTGAAGTTTGAACCTCTAGAATATATACTACATGTAAATACCCCTATGCGTGAATCCCAGAGAACTGAGTTAATCTGTAGAGGATGTGAAATTAAGGTGGGAGATAGAGTGATGTTAGCAGATCTAATCATGTTGAGTATACATGGGTTTGATGTAATTCTGGGAATGGATTGGTTGGCGACCAATCGAGTGAGTTTAGACTGCTACACTAAGATTGTAACTTTCTCCCTACCTGAACCTTACAGTGTACGGTTGAGATATTGAGGAAATGATTATGTGGAATTCTAGTAAGTCATTTGAGGATTTTAACATTATTTTGGAGAATATTAAATATGATTATTTATGTGAAGGTTATGAGACACTCATCTCAGACGATGAGCGGGAACATCCGAGGATTGAGGATATACCTGTGGTTTGTGAATTTCTGGATGTTTTCCCAGATGAATTACCAAGTTTACCACCAGAAAGAGAGCTGGAGTTTACCATTGATTTGGTACCAGATACTCAGCCGATCTCTAAACCTCCCTACAGGATGGCATTAGTGGAACTTGAGGAATTGAAGAAACAACTACAGGAGTTATTGGATCAAGGGTTTATTAGACCCAGTGTTTCACCGTGGGGAGCGCCAGTACTATTTGTTAAGAAGAAGGATGGTAGTCTTAGATTATGTGTAGACTACCGGTTGTTGAATAAAGTCACGGTGAAGAATAAATATCCACTACCCAGGATTGACGATCTACTTGATCAGCTAAGAGGGGCATCAGTCTTTTCTAAGATTGATTTGAGATCGGGCTATCACCAATTGAGGATCTAGGAGGAAGATATTCCAAAGACGGCCTTTAGGACAAGGTATGGCCATTACGAATTTCTGGTGATGTCCTTTGGATTGACGAACGCCCCTGCAGCATTTATGAGATTGATGAATGAGGTGTTCAGAGACTATCTAGATAAGTTTGTGATAGTCTTTATCGATGATATCCTAGTGTACTCTCGGTCGTATGAGGAGCATGCACAGCATTTGTGGTTAGTACTTCAGATACTCCGAGATAAGCAATTATACGAAAAGCTTAGTAAGTGTGAGTTTTGGCTGAACCGGATAGCTTTCCTTGGGCATGTAGTCTCAGAGGAAGGAGTATCAGTGGATCCAAGTAAAATAGCAGCTGTGCTTAATTGGGAAAGACCGAGGACAGTGACTGAGATACGAAGCTTCCTTGGTTTGGCAGGGTATTACAGGAGATTTGTGGAAGGATTCTCGAGGATTGCCGCTCCTTTGACTAAGCTCACGCGTAAGGAGACTCCGTTTATATGGACTGATCAATGTGAGCTCAGTTTTCAGGAATTAAAAAGGAGATTGACAGTGGCACCTGTGTTAACTATCCCTGAGGGATCAGGAGGATTCTCGGTGTATAGTGATGCATCTCATCAAGGATTGGGGTGTGTGCTGATGCAGCATGGAAGAGTGGTCGCATATGGATCGCGACAGCTGAAAGACCATGAGCGGAATTACCCCATGCATGATTTGGAGTTAGCCGCTGTGGTATTTGCTTTGAAGATCTGGCGCCACTACTTATATGGGGAAAGATTCCAGATCTTCACTGATCACAAGAGTTTGAGATATCTCTTTGATCAGAAAGAGTTAAACATGAGACAAAAGAGATGGATGGAACTCCTTAAGGATTATGACTACGAGATTCTATATCATCCGGGTAAGGCGAATGTGGTTGCTGATGCCCTGAGCAGGAAGAGTATGATATCTGCTATGATGATCAGGGAATGGGATTTGTTAGAGCAGTTCGTCGAACTTCGGATCAGAGTTAAAGAGGTAGAGACTGGATTTTTTGCTAGCCTGCGGATAGAGCCCAGGATCATGGATCAGATTAGAACTGGGCAGCGCAGTGATCAGAGATTGATAGACATGGTTAGCCAAGCTGAGCAGAGTTCGCAGTCGGATCTCACCATCAGTGAGGATGGAATGTTGAGATTCAAAGGATGGATTTGTGTACCGGACGATGATACCCTGAAGAGACAGATATTGAGAGAATCCCACTGCTCGCGATACACCATGCACCCAGGAAGTACTAAGATGTACCGAGACTTGAGAAAGGTGTACTGGTGGAGTGGTATGAAGCGAGATGTGGCAGAGTATGTGGCCAGGTGTTTAGTATGCCAGCAAGTGAAAGCTGAGCATCGGAAGCCCGGAGGACTACTACAGCCCTTACCTGTACCTACATGGAAATGGGAGCATGTCACTATGGACTTTATTATAGGTTTACCGAGGACCCGAAGAGGTCGTGACGCGATATGGGTCATTGTGGATAGATTGACCAAGAGTGCCCACTTCCTTGCCATCAAGAGCACAGATACTGTGGATGCCTTAGCTGAGCTATATGTCAGCGAGATAGCCAGATTACATGGGGCTCCAGTGAGTATTACTTCTGATAGAGATTCTCGATTTACTTCCAGATTCTGGACCCAGTTTCAGGAGTCCATGGGATCTCGATTGAGTTTTAGTACCGCCTATCATCCTCAGACAGATGGTCAGTCAGAGAGGACTATTCAGACCCTGGAGGATATGTTGAGGGTGTGTACGACGGATTTTAAGGGATCATGGGATGATCACCTGCCCCTAGCAGAGTTTGCGTACAATAACAGCTATCATGCGAGTATTGGAATGGCACCTTTTGAGGCTCTATATGGTAGGAGGTGTAGATCCCCTGTAGCTTGGGAAGAAGTCGGTGACAGAAAGATAAATGCTCCCGAGCTTGTTGAGCAAGCCGTACAGAGTGTGAAACTCATATGTGAGAGGTTGCGGGCTGCACAGAGTAGACAGAAAAGCTACGCGGATGTGCGTAGACGGCCACTCGAGTTTGATGTTGGTGATGTAGTATTTCTGAGAGCATCACCGAGCAAGGGTATCATGCGATTTGGGAAGAAAGGAAAATTGAGTCCTCGATACATAGGACCATTCGAGATTCTTGAGAGAGTGGGAGAGGTAGCCTACAGATTGGCATTACCCCCACAGATGTTCGGAATACACAACGTTTTTCATGTGTCTATGTTGCGGAAGTACCACCCGGACCCTTCTCATGTTATAGAGTATGATGAGATGGACATACAAGAGGACATGAGCTACACTGAGGAACCCGTCTGGATTCTCGATAGAAAGGAGAAGGTACTGAGAACTAAGAGCATCCCATTAGTGAAAGTTTTGTGGAAACATCACTCAAGGGAAGAGGCAACGTGGGAACTAGAGAGCCTCATGAAGGAGAGATACCCCCATCTATTTTGACTAGTTGAGTTGAATTTGGAGGACCAAATTCTTTTTAAGGTGGGGAGGATGTGAGATCTGAGAATTTCAGACATATTTTATTGATGTAATAATAATTTGAGTATAATTTATTGAGCTAAGTGAATTGTAGGAATTATAATTGGAGATTTATATGTTAAGTGTGTAAAATGAGCATGAAGCATGAGGACAGATCGATCTGGGAGAAGGAGAGATCGATCTGGTGAGTTAAAAATGACGAGGAAGGGGAAATTTGAGGAGCAGATCGATCTCCAATGGAAGAGATCGATCTCCTTATGAATCTGTTTGAGAGAAGATCGATCTCATGAGGAGGAGATCGATCTCCAAATGCTTCTGTTTGGGGAGAAGATCGATCTCCTTAGGAGCAGATCGATCTCATAAAGCCATAAAGAGATCGATCTCACCCCTCGACAGATCGATCTCCTAGGCATAAAATTGCCCAGATCGTCCCCAAATTTCAAACACAGATCGATCTCATCAAGAGGCAGATCGATCTCCTACCTCCAGTCTATATAAGGAACCCGTGTTTTCTCTGCAATTTCACTTTCTCTCTCTTCTAAATCTCCATTTTTTCGAAAACCTAGTTTCTCACTCCTCCAAATCCCCCATTTCCGGCCGAATCAACTATTGTGGTAAGAAGGAAAGTTGTTCCTCATCAAAGGGAGAACAACATACTTGGAAATCGAAGGACGAATCGGATCGAGGAGTGAGTTGTGCGTCTCACAAGCTTTGGGTAATTTCTAAACCTCGATCTTGCTATTTGAGCTGATTTTGATGTTATTGGTGGTTGTAATTGTGTTGAAATAGTTGAGGAATGATTAGGGATTGATGAGATTGTAATGTAGTTGCATTAATGTTGATATTTGGAAATTGTGGCAATTTTGAGAATTGTGCTATAAACGGAAATATAGACAATGTGGAGAATTAGCCTAGATAATTGGCATGAGGAATGTAGGATATTGGGATATTGTGAATAGAGTTGTAGTTTAGAGTTGAGTTACGAGAAATCAAGAGAATTGAGGTGTTAGGAGCAATTATGCTCGATTTTGAGAATTGAGGCTTATGTGATGTGGAGTATTAATGTTTTAACATCGTTTGGACAGCTCGGGAGTTCCAGAGTGGAATGCGAGACTAGTCCGTGATACGGGGGAAACGATTGCACTATACGAGGTGCAAAGAGGTAAGGGAAAACTAAACCATTTTGTGTATGTATTTTGTTGAATTGTTAGCATGAACCATGATTTGAGAATACAAGCATGTTTTGTGTTGTGATGTAATTGCACACGGTTTTATAGCCGGTTGGAGCCTATTATTTTATGGGTTTATAAGCTGAGTGTGAAATTGCTTTATAAACCTTTGAGTTGCGTGAAAAGTAAATTGGGCTCTACGTTAAGGCGATATTGAGATTTGAGAAAATGTGTGCGTGTTTTGCCGGTTGGAACTCGGTTTTAATATGTTTTGTGTTGAGTACACAAATGTTTTAAATGAGTTTTTAAGAGAAAACCATTATGAGTTCTACGTGAAGGCATAACGTTTTATAAGATAATGGCTAATGATTGAGACTTAGGCGTGCCATGTTGAATACACATCGGGCATTGCTCTGGTAGCATATAAGACCGATATAGTGGGACGCCTGGGAACCGACCCAGGGACCACAGGCATTGTTCTGGTAACATATAAGTCCGATTATTCCTCCGCTCTGGTAGCGTTGGGAGGCATTGCTCTGGTAGCATGTAAGACCGAGAGAGTGGGCCGCCTGGGAATCGACCCAGGGACCACAGGCCTTGTTCTGGTAACATGTAAGTCCGATTATTCCTCCGCTCTGGTAGCGTTGGGAGGCATTGCTCTGGTAGCATGTAAGACCGAGAGAGTGGGCCGCCTGGGAACCGACCCAGGGACCACAGGCCTTGTTCTGGTAACATGTAAGTCCGATTATTCCTCCGCTCTGGTAGCGTTGGGAGGCATTGCTCTGGTAGCATGTAAGACCGAGAGAGTGGGCCGCCTGGGAACCAACCCAGGGACCACAGGCCTTGTTCTGGTAACATGTAAGTCCGATTATTCCTCCGCTCTGGTAGCGTTGGGAGGCATTGCTCTGGTAGCATGTAAGACCGAGAGAGTGGGCCGCCTGGGAACCGACCCAGGGACCACGTGTCAGTGTGCATTAGGCGAGGCATTGCTCTGGTAGCAAGTAAGGCTGGGCCTTATTCTGGTAACATATAAGTCCAATATACTTTGCACACGACCATATTGTCGACGTTCCCTCTATACGAGGATGCCTGGGATGCGCACCCAGAGGAGCTTATATATATTTGATGTGCCATGATGAATTTTAATTGAGATTTATTGCCTAGTCTCGTTTTACACATGAGTTGTGTTTTGTGACCTTGTCACGTGTGATTTACTGAGGTGATTTTTATCACGTATTTGAGAACAACCATTATTGCATATATTTACATATGCTTGTGAGTGCTCGATGTTGAGCCTTTTATCTTCATGTTTTCACATGATTTAACGAGTTATGAGATGATGTTTTGAGAACTTTCATGCTACGATTTCAAATGAGCTTTATAAACAAATACATATTTGTGATGTGTGAAATGGTTTATATAACTGAGTTCCTTTACCCCCTTACTGAGCGATTTAGAAGCTCACCCTGTTTTTATTTCCCCCCAGAGTTCTTCAAGTGATAAGAGGATCTCCCTGCGGCGTACGGAGTAGTGGCTAGTGGAGGACTTGAGCTCCAGGCCCTATATATTGTATTTGAGGTATATTTTACCTTTTCATGTACCCAGACTATTAATGTGATTACAGACACTCGATGTATGTCATTGTATGGGATGTATTAGGATTAATTAACTTGGAATTGAGTAATGTATATGATTCAATATACACTATGTTGTGATGAGATCCTGAGGCATGATAATTATGATGATGTATGACACTGCACAGGAATGCACCTTTAATTGTGAATTAACGAGTAAAAAGTTTTAAATTAGCCCTATTTTCCGCATTTTCGGGGCGTGACACTTCAGCTCTTGAAAAGTCTCCTCACATCTATCGTCCCACTCAAATGCAACACTCTTCCGAGTGAGACGTGTCAACGGAGCAGTAAACCTCAAAAATCCCTCCATAAACTGACGATAATATCCAGCTAAACCCAGAAAGCTCCTGATCTTCGTAACTGTTTGAGGCCTTTGCCACTGAACTACCGCCTCAATCT
Organism: Firmiana major; assembly: GCA_033439115.1. NCBI lineage: Eukaryota > Viridiplantae > Streptophyta > Magnoliopsida > Malvales > Malvaceae > Firmiana > Firmiana major. The sequence continues at coordinate 42,476,163 of CM065903.1, forward strand.
TGGATGGGTCCACTGACACACCATCCCTCGACACAATGTCCCAAAAAGGAGATCTGCTCAAGCAAAAAATCACACTTACTAAGTTTAGCATATAACTTCTTCTCACGGAGGGTCTGCAATACAATCCTCAAGTGATGCTCATGATCCTCTCTAGACCTCGAATAAACCAAGATGTTATCGATGAAGACAATCACAAATCGATCCAAATACGGATAAAACACCTCATTCATCAATGACATAAAGGCTGCAGGAGCGTTCGTCAACCTGAATGGCATAACCATAAACTCAAAGTGTCTAAATGGGTGCGAAAAGCTGTCTTGGATACGTCTCCATCCCGAACTCTCAACTGATGGTACCCAGATCTCAGATCAATCTTAGAAAATACCTGCGCTCCCTGTAGCTGATCTAAAAAATAGTCAATCCTTGAAAGGGGATACTTATTCTTGATGGTAGCCTTATTCAAAAATCTGTAATCAATACATAATCGGAGGCTCCCATCATTCTTCCTTATAAACAGAACCGGTGCTCCTCACGACGACACATTCGATCTGATAAACCCCTTTCTCTAATAACTCCTATAACTGCTTCTTTAGCTCCTCCAGCTCAACTGGAGCCATCCTGTACGGTGGTCTAGATATCGGCTCTGTACCAGGTGCCAGATCAATACTAAACTCTGTCTCTCTCGCTGGCGGTAACCCTGGTAACTCATCCAGAAAGACATCTGGGAACTCTTTGACCACTGGAATATTTTTCAGTTCCGGTCATACCTTAGTTGTATCTACCACGTACGCAATATAACCTTCAAACATAATTCATCTAATTAGTACATCATTCATTCATACACTTACAAAATTCTCATTCTCGTTAACTTCAAGGAAATTGTACAATACATTTTGTTGGAGTATGAAATGTGACTGTCTTAGCAAAACAATCTAAAACTGCTCGATTAGCAGCCAACCAATCCATTCCTAGGATTACATCAAAATCTCTCATGTGCATCAAGATTAGATCGGCTGTTATCACTCTTCCACCTATTCTCAACTCACAATCCCTAAACACATACTCTACTAACTGACTGGTGTTCATGGGAGTGTTTATTAACAACTTACTCCTCAAAGGGGTGAGTTTCGCATACTTAAACAATTTATATGCAAATGAAGGTGATACAAATGAATGCATAGAACCAGGATCTATCAACACATATGCTTCTAACTCAAAGATCAAAATAGTACCTTTCACCACATCTGATGACTGATCTGCCGTATCTTGGTCTAGAGCATGTACTTGCCCTCTACCGACTACTTGCTTACCCTTCTCTTCCACCTTGGCCCTCCTCCTCAGAGCAAAAGTCTCACCGGAAGCCCTTTCTGAGCCCTTGCCCTTCTGAGGGGCATTCTCTATCATCTCTGGAAAATCCCTAACGATATGCTCGGGCTTCCCACATCTGAAGCATACCACTGTGGTACCAAAACAGGGTCTATCACCATGATATCTACCACACCTGCTATATCTTTCAGTCGTAGGTCGTGGCCTCCATTTCACAATACCCTTCTGTGGAGTAGATGTAATGGTCGGATACATGGGAGATCTAATTGGCCTCTCTTCAACCTCCTCTATCCTCGGCCTCTTCCCCGATAATCATCTACCCCCTCTATAACCGGAACCTCAGTGCTCTACCGATCTCTTCCTCTCCCTATCTCTAACTCTACCAGTCTTTTCGAACTCTGAGGCACTCATCTCAAAATCCTGTTCAATTAACTGCGCCCTGCGCATTGCCTTATCATACGTCGGGATATCCAATGGGACTAACCTGGACCGAATCGCTAGTCTCAATCCATCCATAAATCTTCGGACCTTCCTAACCTCACTACTCATAGTGTCAGGGTCATATCTGCCCAGGGAAATGAACCTCATCTCATACTCATCCACAGACCTGGCCTTTGGGTCAAACTCAAAAACTCAGTCTGTAGCTTTCACTGTGTTGTGTCTAACACGTACTGCCTATGAAAGGCCTCCAAAAATACCTCCCAACTAATCTTTATATGCCAAGCTCTCAGAATCGGTCAGGTGGACTTCCACCAGTGCTCCGCCAATCCCTTCAGCACAAACGCGGCAAATGCTACCATTTTAGAAGTAGTACACTCGAAGAACCAGTATAGATTCTCTATCTCACTCAACCAATCCTCAGCTACTACTGAGTCCTTTGCCCCGCTGAATGACGGTGGCCTAAACTTTTGGAACTCGCGCAATCTATCCATATCGTATCCATAACCCCATCCTCTAGTACTCTACGGTGGGCACCAGGTAAAACTATGTCCTCAACTGTTAGAGGTGTAGGAGTATCTGTATCCTGAACTGGCTGTGCAAGCGTACCAAGAGCAGCTGCCTGTCCAGCATCACCCTGTCCACCTCTATCTCCATGTAGAGACTGCGCAAATAACTCCAAAATCATCTCGAGGCTCCATTCTATCCTAACGAAACGCTCCTTGGTAGTCTCAGCAAGTCTCTCTGCAAGACCCTATGGAGCATGCTCAACCTCAGTCTCCACCTCAACCTCTTCCTTGGTCTCATGGTTCGACTCAGCACAACTAGCAGGCTGAGTCTACCTCTACGACCTCTTCCTCGTGCTCTACCTCCTCTACCACGACTGGTGTTCGACATCATGCCCAAATCCTGCATTCTAAACCATTTCTTAGTTCAAACTCATCTCGATATACACTATTATATCTAAATAAGCACAGTAACATTGGGGATATAACTTCCTAATTACTGATACTAACACACATCAGACCAACCTCGCTCTGATACCACCAATTGTCATGACCCAAAAATCAGAATAAATTTTTCATTTTTCTTTCATGCTTACCTGTCCTCTGATCGTGACCACACTCCACTAACGGTTGGGCTGTGCGCCAATGCCAGTCCCACCATTCATTATCGATACAACTCAATTCCTTATTAAAGGCAAGGTAAACACAGGAGGTTTTCATTAATTCTTTCCCATTCATTTACAAGTGTTTACAGTGTCTATACATCCCCGAAAGTTACTTACAAACATGTTACTGTGCTATTCTTATTTAGATACCATATGTACAAGTGTATATACCTCAAAATGATGGGTAGCAGTGGATATCAAGAATTCAGTACTCAGTCGCCTCAAAGTTTACTGGAGGAAATCTGTGTAGGAAAATTAAAGGGGTGAGCACATCAAGCTTAATAAGGCAATCCTACGAACAAGTAGGTAACCATACTACCTACATGAACGTGGTGTCGTGCATAAACCACCATTTCTTCACATCATTTCAAAACAGATGCTAAATGCTACAATTCATGATGTCATGTAAAACAAGTTCACATATGGATTTCAAAGAGCATGGAAAACTTAACATGCAAATCCATTTAAATAATTTCATTCTTGTTAAAATTTCACAATACAGTTAGGACTCCTCGGGTGTTCCTTAGTCACACAAAATCATGAAATCAAATGCTTTTCAAAGCAATAGTAACATACAAGACTAGGTAATATAATAGGCAAATAACTAGGATTATGGCCATATCCTCGTGATCCCAGGCTACACGGATCCTGTGTGCGGGGTATTACCACTATCGGGAATCGTCACGGGAGGTGGGTCAAATCCAACTTGTCGGTCTAACCCGATCACTCAACAATCACATCCGTAGACAACATATCATCAATCACAGCACGGTACAACGTACTCCATGAGACAAACACGGTACAACGTACTCTATGGACCCACATCTCATATAAATAATTATGCCTGTCTCAAAACGCACGTGCGAGCATATTTAATCGGCGTGACACACAGTCTACCCGAAGCTCCAAGCACAGTTCATCGCATGTCTCAAATCAAAATGCACGTGCAAGCCTATTTAATCGGTGTAACACTCAGTATACCCAAACCTCTAAGCACGGATGTAGTTCCATCATGAAAGCCAGTGCGAGCAATGCTTTAGCACTCTATCAAAATCATGTGAAAATCTGGTGCCAGCCAGGCTCTAGCACCAATGCATGTAAAACTCTAGTGCGAGCCCTTGCTCCGGCACTAATGCATGCATCACATAAATCAAAACTCGTGCGAGTTGAGCTCTAGTACGTCACATTTACATAAAATCACATAGGTGGTTCTGTTATCTCAAAACAATTTCCAAAAGAAATCACATTATTGAAATCATGAGATGCTGTGAATTTTATTTAAAAGTTAGCCAGCCTACCCATGCATGTGTCAAACCACCTAAAAGACAAGCAAGAACCCCTTGTTCTTGCTTCTCGTAACTTTTCATGAATTTAGAAATCTTACCCTTCACAGGGGTATTTTGGTCATTTACCCATCCGGGCACCAAAAATTTTTATCTGAAATTTAGACCTTTCAAACTGTTTAAGAGAATGTAAATACAGTCGAAATTTCGTAAAGCTACCTCTAAGAGTCCATAAAATTCCCTTACCTGGAATCTGTCCGCAAGCTTATCTTTTTCCCACCAATACCGTATCGCTCGATCCGATACTCTCACAGGCAACTCTGCGAAGCTGTACATAACCAAATCTCGGGTTAATTACTATGAGTTCAATTGTATTTCAATCTTACTGGGCTTTATTTACAGTATTGGGCCCATTTAATTCTTAATGGGCCTTACTCCATTTTAAGCTCGTTTTCCACTTATTAATTCCCTTCATCAGGGTCTATTGGCTCATTGGGCCTATGAATACTCATTGGGCTTTGTTCCAAACTCTTTGGATATCCCGTATATCATTTATGACAATTAATTAAAAAATCTAAATATAATTTATTTTATGAAGAAATTAATTTGAAATCCGTAAAATAAATTCCAATTGCGCAATAATCATACTAGTGTCGTAAATGAGCTTTACATACCCAAAATTATACGATGGTGCGTAAATCGGAGTTCGATCGGGCAGACGTACGCAATTTATCGTCAAACTGCACAATTTTATATTTAATTCCAAGTTAATTTTCGATCAAATATAATTTTAAATAAATTTTCCAAAATCAATTCAGTCAATTTTGGACTGCTTACCGACTTACCCAAAATCTAAGGTATCCCCGAGAATTTTCCTCTATTTTTTCCCTTTTTTTTCTTTTCTTTTTCTTTTTCCTTTTTCTTTTCTTTTTCCTTTCCTTCCCTTTCCAGCTACGGTGCCGTTTTGGCTCTCCTTACCGTTGTCGGGGTTCCTAGCCGTTTCGTCGACCTCTACCGGTACCAAAAGAAGTACCTCGGCTCGGGGGTCACTCGGTTGGGGTCGATCGGAGCTAAATCGTCGTGGATTGTCGGCAATCAGCTTGATTTCCTCTCAGTCTTCTCTCCCTCGATTTGCTGGAATCCGGCGCCGTTCGCACTTGTGGTCGGTACCAGCAGGCTCGCCTGATGGTCCTCTCTCTTCTCCGACCCTCGTCTGGCCTCGTCGGTCACTGGTGCTTCATCGGGCTTCTCGGACGAGCCAATCTCGACTTCTCTGTTTTCTTTCTCAGTTTCTTTTGGTTTCTCTCTCTTCGAAACCAGATTTCTGTTTTTTTATTAGTATTTTAAATCAATAAAATATTATTTCATCCCTAAAATATCTAAAAAAATGTTATTTAATTCATTTAATCAATAAATGAATTTATCTGTCTTATTTTCTCTTTTCGGTATATTTTTTCAATATTTTCGAGATAATTTTCTGAGGTGAAATTTTTGATTAATTCCAATAAATTCATATCTTGATTAAATTGGACTCGAAATTCTATATTTTCCTCCTTATTGATCAAGATTTTTCAATTCCATATTTTTTTAATGAAATTTTCTTATCGAATTTATACCGGATTTTGGTCTTTTGACCGTTCTACCCTTGCACGTGTTCGGGACCAAATTGATCCGACTCCCCTTCTTGAACCCACTATCTTTCCTTATCTTAAGTCCTTATCTTCAGTCAGCATCTTTCTAATCCCTTTCTTTCAGCCTGTGGCCTTCTCGGCCCTTATTTTGCTATTACATGCATTTCCATGCACATTCATCCATTTCCTTTGCAATTTAAATCAGTAAAAACTCTTCTTATGATTCATTAATATGTGAAAAAAATGTACATCACATGAATCATAAGGAATATCATCCAAAACGTCACTAAAAGTAGCATAAAAGTGGGGCTTACACTAATGATGGTTTTAGTGTTTTTATGTTTAAATGCTGCCTTGTTCCGCTGTGAAATTCTAATTGTATGTTTGAACATTAGACAAAATCACCATTAGATACAGTACCAATGTTATCTTGGGAAAAATATGATTATATGGTTGACAATGTCCTTTTTTCAAGTATGCTTTCATGTTTGTTTAGGAATATTAAGATCATAGAAATATTTTTACATAATCCAAGGTTTGATAGAAGATCTTCTAAATTAATTTCAATTTAATGTTGTTTTAAACAATTTTCTACTGCTTTAGTTTCATCTTTAATGAAAAAGTCAAGAGAAAGATTGTTGTCTTTGAGTTAATTTACTCTTAAGAAACTTATCCATAATCTATATAAAAATAATAATAACACAAAAAAAATTAAAGCGTACTAAGATGATGAGCTAAAGAGAAAAACACGAAAGAGAGTTGTAATTCTTCATACTTGTAGAAGTGCATGTGTAAATCATGAAACTATAAAAGAAAAACAAACTAAATTTCCTTATTCCCCTAACTTTGAAATGATGTGTTGATTACCAAGAAGGAAATTAATATAACTATTATACATGTTGTTGCTTAGTTACAAAGATGATGAATTACTAACGTTCTCACCTTGATTTTTTGTATCGCGTGCTTCAAAACATTCTACAAGAAAAATAATAATTAGATGAACGCAGAGGTTGTTCCCTACGTAAACACTCCAATGCTTAAGTCATAAAGAGGGTTTGACAGAGTTTCAATAAAGTAATAGAGACTTAGCTTCATAAATCATACACTCCCCCTATTTATATAGATTAATTATGCTTCTAATTACGTATTTATCCATTAATTAAGCGTCTCTCACTGTTTTACAGATCTTGCATAATCAAAGATATTTAAGGATAAAATTGTCCAAATAAATTTTAACGCATGGATCTTCCTGCCCATACAAAAATTGTAATCGTGGGCATACCACGTGGCACGCCCACAATTATGGGCTCCATTTCATGGGCGGGAGACTTAGTCTCCTGCCAATCCATCTCATGGGTAGGAGACCAATGTCTCCCGCCCATGACTTACAGCACCACGTGGCGCAACTAGCTTACGCCACATGGCGCATTGTAATAATTATATTTTTATTTATTTATTTCTTATTATTTTCTATGCACAACAGTTGCTCCCCACTCTTTCGCTAGGTATAACCTTGCGGAAGAGTACATATATTATCGTCGTTAAACTCTAAAGCCAACCTCTGAAGTTAATCAAACCAAACTCTGATGTCAAATTCTTAACCCAAACTCTGACATCAAATTCTCAAACCAAACTCTGACGTCGAATTCTCAGGCCAAACTCTGAGGTCAAATTCTCAGGCCAAACCCTGAGGGCAAATTCTCAGGCTAAAGCCTGAAGTCAAATTCTCAAGCCAAAGCCTGAAGTCAAATTATCAGGCCAAACCCTGAAGTCAAATTCTTAGACCAAACCCTGAGGTCAAATTTTCAAGTTAAAATCTCAGGTTGAAGATATCTGCTCAGTTTTTCATATCTTCTAATCGTCAATTTTATTATTTGCTCCCTAATGGCCGGACAAGGTAGCAAAAAATAAATTTAGGTTTCTCTTCCAAGCTTAGGGAATTTGACCTTCGCTTTATTCATAACGCTTTTCCTCTTCCTAAATGTTACTCTTATAGGCTTCGAACTAAATATAGAACACGCTCCTCAAACTGTTAGTAGAGGCGTTCCTGTACATCGAGCCTCATTTGAATTTTTCTTTCTTTGATGAGTATGGCTTATTTCGAAAGGGTGATTTTTCTTGTGCACATTTTACTTTGAGCTTTTATTAATTTGAGTGCATAGCTTGCTTTGCGCATTTTTCGCTTCGAGCCTTTGTACTATTTCTTGGTGGCTTACCTCGCGCACTTTTCATTTCAAGCCTTTGTTTGGGTGCGTGGCTTACCTCGCGCATTTTTCGCTTCAAGCCATTATTTGAGTGTGTGGCTTACCTCACACATTTTTCGCTTCAAGTCCTTGCACATTTTCTTTGTGACTTACCTCGCTCAATTTTTTCTTCAAGCCCTTGCACATTCTCTTTGTGGCTTACCTCGCGCACTGTGAGACCTGAATTTTCATGCTATTGTTCATTTTAAGATAAATCGAGAAGTTTAAAACTTGTGTAAATGTTTATACAGGGCGTAAAAGATCGAGATGCCCGGGATAGTGACATGAAGCCTGAGGCACGTGTTTCGAGGTAAGATCTCAAATTTAAGTATTTTTCAATAAAGTATGATTTTAGGTATGTTATGATGATTAGAAAGTGAAACTAATACATTAGAAGTTGAAAATTTTGTAAAACTCGGGTTTACACTAAACCGAGTAAATGAGCCTAGAAATAGAAATAAATTCGAAATAAATTTTAGAAATTCACAAAAATTATTTCAAGGTTATAGGAAATTATTATAAGGCATAATTTACATGAGGAATGAAAATTGAGTGGAGATATGGAGGTTTCGGTGATCAAATGAATTTTTAAAGTAAACCGAAAACCTTAAGTTACATTGTTCGGTAATGACCAAGTTGTGTAAAATGGGCCCAATCGGGAAACATTTCTTAAACAAGTGGGTCCTAAATTTTTATGAGAGATACTAGAGACATAGTATCACACTTGAGAAGTGGAAATTTGGAAGAAAATGGGCCAGAACTAATTTTCATGGATTTTCTAAAACTGACCAATGGGCTGCCCCAACCCAGTGAACTGGATACCCATTAGGAAAAGCCCAATTTTGACCCATCTACAAATTTGATTTAAACCTGGCCTTTTAGGACACAAAACTAGACTTATGTATCTTTCATAGGGCTCTGAAAACACCCAGAAATAAGCCTCCACGCGCTCTCACCTCCCTCTCGAAAGTTTTGTAGGTATTACTGTAGCTCTCCCCTTCTTGAAATTTTTCTACCCCTTTCCAAGCCGAATTGGACTTTGGCCAAGAAGGATGAAATGTTCCCCTTTCAATCATATATAACATAAAAAAATTCAGCCTTAAAGGAGTTCATTTACTAGGTGAAAACTTAGAGAGAAGAACAGGGGTAAAATCTGCCCTGTTTCGAGGTGAGAGAAAGTTTGATTTTTGAAAGTTTTTAGTTGGTTTTTCTTATAGTTTTTGATGATTCTAAGCTATATACATGTTTAATTACAGCTGAGGATTTGTTTGGAAGATCAAAAACTTGGTCAACTTTGGTCAAAGGTGAGAGAAACTTGATGGATGATGAAGATGATGAGATATGTTTATGTTTGATGATTTTTAAGGATTTTTAGTTAAGTAGAATGTTAAGAAGCTCACTCCTTCTCCTCTCCCATTTCAGAGTACCTACAGTAAGATTATTCAGCCATTTACATGTACGTGAGTAGTTGGTGGATTTAGTGCCTCCCAGACTACTTTCAGTACTAGCTCAGGTATATCATCGGATATTTATTCCCAGACATGTATATTGTACAGATACTGGATTGTATATAAATAATTTTGGGATGTAATTAGTTGTTTTATGGATTATTTTGTAAACATTTTGGGAAGTGAATGAAATGTCGATGATACTGAGTATGGATGTGGAAGTTGTAGTAATAAAAATATAGAGTTGAAAGTAATAAGTTTAAGAAATAAAATCAACTGCCTTGCGAATATAAACTGCGTTTACCTGCAAGGGGATAGGATATATTATAAAAGGTTATGCTGTCGAAATTTTTGGTAAAATTAAATGGTTAAAAGAATAAGTAAAGAAAGAGAAGAAGTAACCTACATTGTACAGGAATGCAACCTAAGTAGAAAAAAATATTTAAAGGAAAAAGTTAGCCCCTATTTCTGCGCTTCCGGGGCATTACAGTTAACGTGGTATCAGAGCAAGGGTTGTCTAGTACTGTCAGTGTCGGTATTTAATGTGTGATTACATCCCAAGTATCTGTACTTGTCTGGTTATAAATTGTATATACCTGTTATAACTATAGCTAAAATTTATTGGTATCGGTGCAAGTAATACGTAATCAGTTACCATGAGTGGTAGACGAGGTCACCCACTGAGGCAAGATCGACCCCTTTCACCTCCTCCCCCTCAACCAGAGAGTCTCGATTCCCAAATGAGGAGATTGAAGCAGAGTGTTGAGGGCATGAGAGAGGGGCTTAATGCCATCACAGCTATGCTTGCCCAGCAGTTTGGGGCACATGGTTCAGATACCGGTGTTACTACGCCCGCACCTCCTCCTCCGCCTCCTCCTCCACAGGCCCCTCAGGCACCTACGGTAGTTCAGCCTCAGGTACAGATTAGGGTAAAGGAAAAAGATAAGGTTGGAATGAAAGACTTTCTGAAGATGCACCCTCCAGAGTTTAAGGGTGTGAAGGAACCAGTACGGGCTGAGGAATGGCTGGCAGACTTGGAAAGGATATTTGAGTGTTTAGAGTGTACAGATGCAGATAGAGTTAGAATGGTGACCTATATGTTGACTGGACAGGCTGGTATTTGGTGAAGAACTACCAAAACATATTTGAGGTCCCGACACCCAGAGATTACCTGGGAGACTTTCCTAGCTACTTTCAGGGGTCAATATGTACCGCCTGCTGCCCAGTAGAGAATGCAGAAAGAGTTTTTTGAGTTATCACAAGGCAACTTGTCTGTGGATGAATATGAGAATAGATTTACTACTCTTATGCATTATAACCCTGAGATAGTCAGAGATGAGCAGCGTCGCACGCGGAGGTTTCTATCTGGGTTGCGACCAGCCATTCGAGACAGACTCCTTCGTTTGCATATTATAGAATTCAATGATACACTAGAGCGTACTCAGGATATTGAGAGAGGCCTCGATGTTACTCAGGCTCAGTACGGATTTCAGGGGAAGTCAAAGGGTAAAGGTAAAAGAGTAGAGATCTCTAGATCAGATCCGATTAGGGGTCAACCGAAGAGACTGAAGCTTGGCGAGGCTCCTACGAGGGTTGATATGCCTGGGACTACTACTGTTACCCCTGTAACCACTCGGTGTCATCTATTACCTATGAGAACTTGTAAAGATTGTGGTAAGATGCACAGTGGGCCATGTTACTGGCGAGCGGGTGCCTATTTTGGTTGCGGATAGATGGGACATCTGATTAAGGATTGTCCATCATTATCGACCCCACAACCCCGAGATCAGCCAACCCCACCTCCTGAGAGACAAATACATGCTGCGCAGAGGCAAGCCCCCCAGAGACAGGCTACAGCAAAAGAGAAGGGTAAAAAGCATGTCACCCGAGGGAGAGTCTTTTCACTTGATCAGGAGACAGCGGATACCTCATTCGATGTTATCAGAGGTAATCTTCTTGTCTGTAATCATCGAGCTAATATTTTGTTTGATCTTGGATCCACACACTCGTTCATTACACCTCAGTTTGCAAAATGTCTGCATGTAAAATCTGAACCCCTAGATTTTGTATGTCATATTAGTACTCCCATGCATAAGACACAAATAACTGATAGAGTGTGTAGAAACTGTGAAATCAAGGTGGGAGACAGGGCAATGAATGCAGATCTAATATTACTAAATATGTTTGGTTTTGATGTAATATTAGGAATAGACTGGTTAGCTGCTAATAGAGTAAGTTTAGACTGCTATACTAAGACTGTAACCTTCTCCCTACATGATAAATTTGAAGTATGTTTTGCAGTTAAGAAATGAAACATATGATGTTATTAAATATGAAATTCCATGAACTTTTTTGATGTTTTATTGTTGATGAAGGTTATATAGCCTATGTTTCGGATACGAGCCGGGAACATCCAAGTATACAGGATATACCAGTTGTTTGTGAGTTTCTGGATGTATTTCCTGATGAGCTACTGGGGTTACTACCGGAGAGAGAGCTAGATTTTTCTCTTGACTTAGTACCAGATACCCAGCCAATCTCTAAGACTCCCTATAGAATGGCACCAGTTGAATTAGAGGAGCTGAAGAATCAGTTGTAGGAATTGTCGGACAAGGGTTTTATTAGACCTAGTGTGTCACCTTGGGGAGCTCCGATTTTGTTTGTGCGAAAGAAGGATGGTAGCCTCCTGTTATGCATAGATTACCGATTGCGGAATAAGGCTACGGTAAAGAACAAGTACCCCTTACCCAGAATCGATGATTTATTTGATCAGTTGAGAGGGGCTTCAGTACTCTCGAAGATTGATCTGAGGTCTGGCTATCACTAGTTGAGAATCAGAAAAGAAGATGTGGCCGAAACAGCATTCAGAATCAGATATGGTCACTATGAGTTTTTGGTGATGCCCTTTGGCTTGACCAATGCCCCTGTTGCTTTCATGAGTCTGATGAATGAAGTATTTCGAGATTATCTAGACTGATTTGTGATTGTCTTTATTGATGACATATTGGTTTACTCTAAGTCCCGAAAGGAACATGAACAGCATTTGAGGATAGTGCTCCAGACTCTTTGAGAGAAACAGTTGTATGGGAAACTGAGTAAATGTGAATTTTGGCTCGAGCAGATAGCTTTCCTCGGTCACATTATATCCAAGGACGGGGTCTTAGTTGATCCGTCTAAGGTTGAGGCAGTACTCAAATGGGAACAGCTGAGAACTATAACAGAGATTCAGAGTTTTTTGGGGCTAGCGGGTACTACCGAAGATTTGTAGAGGGATTCTCTAGAATAGCAGCTCCACTGACTAAGCTCACGCGTAAAGGAGTTCCTTTTATCTGGTCAGAAGCATGTGAGCAGAGTTTTCAGGAGCTCACACGGAGATTAACTACTGCGCCTGTCTTGACTATTCCGAGTGGTTTGGGAGGATTCGCGGTATATTGTGATGCATCTCACTAGGGTTTGGGATGTGTACTGATGCAGAATGGTCGAGTTATAGCTTATGGTTCTAGATAATTAAAGGACCATGAGCGAAACTATCCCACCCATGATCTGGAGTTAGCCGCTGTGGTATTTGCTTTGAAGATTTGGCAGCATTACCTGTATGGTGAGAAATTTTAGATCTTCACTCACCATAAGAGCTTGAAGTATATATTTGATGAGAAGGAGCTTAACATGAGACAGAGACGGTGGTTAGAGCTTCTTAAGGATTATGACTGTGAGATTGTGTATCATCCGGGTAAGGCGAACGTGGTGGCAGATGCTCTCAGCATGAAGGGTATAGTGTCGCATATGATGGTCAGAGAATAGGAGCTATCAGAACAGTTCGTCGGACTCCAGATTAATGTTGAAGAAGTGGAGGTTGGATTTATGGCTAGCCTGCGGATTGAGCCCAGCATCTTAGATCAAATTAGAATGGGGAAAAGAAATGATCAGAGGTTACTTGATATGGTTAGCCAAGCAGAGCAAGTTTTGCAGTTAGATTTTATGGTCAATGATGATGGGCTGTTGAGATTCAAGGGCCGAATTTGTGTTCTGAGCAATGATGCCCTGAGACAGCAGATTTTTAGAGAGTCTCACTGCTCCCGCTACACCATGCACCCAGGCAGTACCAAGATGTATCATGATCTGCGGAAGGTGTATTAGTGGGTTGGTATGAAGCGGGATGTAGCAGAATTTGTGGCCAGATGCTTGGTATGTCAGCAGGTTAAGATTGAGCATCAGAAGCCCGCAGGATTTCTTAAGCCCTTGCCAGTGCCTACATGGAAATGGGAGCACATTACGATGGATTTTATTATGGGGTTACCCCGGACCCAAAGAGGTCATGACGCAATCTGGGTAATAGTTGACAGATTGACTAAGAGTGCCCACTTCCTTGCCATTAAGAGTACAGATTCTTTGAGTACCTTGGCAGAACTGTATGTCAGAGAGGTAGCTCGTTTACATGGGGCTCTCGTGAGTATTACATCTGATAGAGATTCCAGGTTTACCTCCAGATTTTGGACACATTTTCAGGAAGCTATGGGATCTCAGTTGAATCTCAGCACCGTCTATCATCCTCAGACTAACGGTCAGTCCGAGCGGACTATTTAGACCCTGAAGGATATGTTGAGGGCGTGTGTAATGGATTTTAGGGGTTCATGGGATGACCATTTGCCCCTCGCAGAGTTCGTATATAATAACAGCTACCCTACTAGTATCAGGATGGCACCTTATGAAGCTCTTTATGGTAGGAGATGTAGATCCCTAGTTGCTTGGGAAGAAGTGGGTGATCGGAAGATTATGGCTCTCGATTTAGTGGAACAGGTAGTGAAGGGTGTTCAAATTATTTGTGACAGACTTTGGGCTGCTCAAAGTAGGCAGAAGAGTTACGTCGATGTGCGTAGACGGCCACTGGAGTTTCAGGTTTGGGACTCTGTGTTTCTGAAGGTCTCTCCGAGCAAGGGCATCATGCGTTTTGGAAAGAAAGGGAAGTTGAGTCCTCACTTCATCGGTCCGTTTAAGATACTTGAGAGAGTGGGAGATGTTGCTTACCGGTTAGCTTTACCTCCACAGCTTTCTGGGATACATAACGTCTTCCACATCTCAATGTTGAGGAGATACAATCAGATCCCTCCCATGTCATTGAATATGAAGCTTTGGACATCCAAGGAGATATGAGTTATGTAGAAGAAACTATTCGGATACTCGACAGGAAGGAAAGGGTACTTCGGACGAAGAAGATCCCATTGGTAAAGATTCTCTGGCAGCACCACTCCATGGAAGAAGCAACGTGGGAACTAGAGAGTCTTATGAGGGAGAAGTACCCTCGGTTGTTTGACGGACCGAGCTGAATTTGGAAGACCAAATTCTTAAAAAGGTGGGGAGGAATGTGAGACCTAAATTTTCATGCTATTATTCATTTTAAGATAAATCGAGAAGTTTAAAACTTGTGTAAATGTTTATACAGGTCGTAGAAAGATCGAGATGCCTGGGATAGTGACATGAAGCTCGAGGCACGTGTTTCGAGGTAAGATCTTGAATTTAAGTATTTTTCAATAAAGTACGATTTTAGGTATGTTATGATGATTGGAAAGTGAAACTAATACATTAGAAGTTGAAAATTTTGTAAAACTTGGGTTTACACTAAACCGAGCAAATGAGCCTAGAAATAGAAATAAATTCGAAATAAATTCTAGAAATTCATGAAAATTATTCCGAGGCTATAGGAAATTATTATAAGGCATAATTTACATGAGGAATGAAAATTGAGTGGAGATATGGAGGTTTCGGTGATCAAATGAATTTTTAAAGTAAACCGAAAACCTTAAGTTACATTGTTCGGTAATGACCAAGTTGTGTAAAATGGGCCCAATCGGGAAAGATTTCTTAAACAAGTGGGTCCCAATTTTTTATGAGAGATACTAGAGACATAGTATCACACTTGAGAAGTGGAAATTTGGAAGAAAATGGGCCAGAACTAATTTTCATGGATTTTCTAAAACTGACCAATGGGCTGCCCCAACCTAGTGAACTGGATACCCATTAGGAAAAGCCCAATTTTGACCCATCTACAAATCCAATTTAAACCCGAACTTTTATGACACAAAACTAGACTTATGTATCTTTCATAGGGATCTGAAAACACCCAGAAATAAGCCTCCAAAGGCTCTCACCTCCCTCCCAAAAGTTCCACAGGAGTTACTATAGCTCTCCCCTTCTTGAATTTTTTCTACCCCTTTCCAAGCCGAATTGGACTTTGGCCAAGAAGGATGAAATATTCCCCTTTCAATCATATATAACATAAAAAAAAATTCAGCCATAAATAAGTTCATTTACTAGGTGAAAACTTAGAGAGAAGAACAGGGGCAGAATCTGCCCTATTTCGAGGTGAGAGAAAGTTTGATTTTTGAAAGTTTTTAGTTGGTTTTTCTTGTAGTTTTTGATGGTTATAAGCTATATACATGTTTAATTACAGCTGAGGATTTGTTTGGAAGATCAAAAACTTGGTCAACTTTGGTCAAAGGTGAGAGAAACTTGATGGATGATGAAGATGATGAGATATGTTTATGTTTGATGATTTTTAAGGATTTTTAGTTAAGTAGAATGTAAATAAATAATTTATATGGAAGTGCATAGTTCTGATCAGCATGCTTAAGTTGTGGAAATGATCAATTTTGGATGAATTCAAGGTTGTTAACAGTTAAATTTATACCAAAAAAGTCTGATTTATAGCTTAGTTTAGTGAAAAATCGAAAGGTGTGAGAATTTGTAAGAATTGGATTGATAAAGTGTGGACTATGGATATGAATGGGTATGTAGGTTATTAAGATTGTGAATGTGAAGTTAGAATGATTAAATTGGATAAAATAGCTTAAACCGGCACTTAAATCGGTAAAACCGAAAATAAGGAAAAGTTGACAAAAATGTCAAATTTGGTCAACTCTTAAGGAGATAAATACATATTTGGATATGTTGAGATGAAATCAAACAATATTTGATAATTTGGTATCATTTTGGGTAGCTCGAGAATTTAGCACGCAAAACGAGGTAAACTCGGACCCCGACAGAGTAATGCTGTTTTAGCTCCGTTGAGGTGAGGGATGCAATTTAAAATAGTACTAACCTCCTATATCTCTTTATTGTTCATAAATGACTTGAAAATCGTATAAAGAAATCTGTTTGAAAACCATACTTTCTCGGTTTAATTCCAAAAGGAAAAATAAACCGTTTTTAGATATTGAAATCATTGTTTTCACTTATTTTGTATAAATAAAATAGATATACATATTTTGTATGAATTATGATATGATTTGATGATTAAAGTTTCCATATGAAAGTAAGTAAGTAAGTAAGTATGAAAGTAAGGATTTTGAGACGACAGGCTACTATTAGTATATGCTGAGTGCATAATCATGCTTGCTACTTGTGGTGTCCTAGCTCCGCCACACGTAGTATTAGTTTAGATTCACCAGTGTAGTGTCTACTCCGCCTTAGTGGTGTTGTTTTTTTCACTACACGTGGTGTCTATTTTCGAAGTATCTTGTGACTGCACGGTGTGTGCCACTAGTGCCCGTGCCCTAGCTGTGTGCTAATGTGATTGAGATATTATATTAGAACCGTTGTACGACCCTGATCCAGTCTACAGCCCTTACCATGGCCATAGGTATTATTACCTCTACTGAGGATATGATAAGTTGCATGATAACTATGTTGAAATAGCCTAGTCTCCATGTTTTAATGTATAATGTTTTAATAAAGAAAGTATGTATGATGTTTTAGTATATGAAAGTACGTACAACGTTTTGATGAAGTATGATGTATTTTAAAGTAAGCATGTAAAATGGTTTTCTAAGTATGTATGTACGGAAGTATGTTTATTCTGATTTTCTAATTGTTTTTAAATGGTTAGAATTGTTTTAAATGCATACCTTACTGAGCTTTTCCCCAGAAGCTCACCCCTTCTCTTCTCCCATTTCAGAGTACCTGCAGTAAGATTATTTAGCCATTTACACGTACGTGAGTAGTTGGTGGATTCAGTGCCTCCCAGACTACTTTCAGTACTAGCTCAGGTATATCATCGGATATTTATTCCCAGACATGTATATTGTACAGATACTGGATTGTATATAAATACTTTTGGGATGTAATTAGTTGTTTTATGGATTAATTTGTAAACGTTTTGGGAAGTGAATGAAATGTTGATGATAGTGAGTATGGATGTGGAAGTTGTAGTAATAAAAATGTAGAGTTGAAAGCAATAAGTTTAAGAAATAAAATCAACTGCCTTGCGAATATAAACTGCGTTTACCTGTAGGGGGATAAGATATATTATAAAAGGTTATGCTGCCGAAAGTTTTGGTAAAATTAAATGGTTAAAAGACTAAGTAAAGAAAGAGAAGAAGTAACCTACACTGTACAGGAATGCAACCTAAGTAGAAAAAATAATATTTAAAGGAAAAAGTTAGCCCCTATTTCCACGCTTCCGGGGCGTTACACGCACTCTTTGCTTCTAGCCCTTATTTGAGTGCGTGGCTTACCTCGCGTATTTTTCATTTCAAGCCCTTGCACATTTTCTTCGTGGCTTACCTCACGTATTTTTTGCTTCAAGCCCTTGCATATTTTCTTTGTGGCTTACCTCGCACATTTTTCACTTCAAGCCCTTATTTGAGTGCGTGGCTTACCTCGTGCATTTTTCGCTTCAAGCCCTTGCAGATTCTCTTTGTGGCTTACCTCGCACAATTTTCGCTTCAAGCCTTTGTACATTTTCTTTGTGGCTTACATTGTGCACTTTTCGCTTCAAACCCTTATTTGGGTGCTTGGCTTACCTCACACATTTTTCGCTTCAAGCCCTTACACTTTCTCTTTGTGGCTTATCTCGTGCACTTTTCACTTCAAGCTCTTATTTGGGTGTGTGGCTTACCTCGTGCATTTTTTGCTTCAAGCCCTTGCACTTTGCTTTGTGGCTTACCTCACGTACTTTTCGCTTCAAGCCCTTATTTGAGTGTGTGGCTTACCTTGTGTATTTTTCGCTTCAAGCCCTTGCACTATTTCTTTGTGGCTTACCTCGCGCACTTTTCACTTCAAGCCCTTATTTGTGCAGCAGGTATGATTAGTCACTTGTCAATTATGAAAAACCTCATTAGGCAAATAATATGGAATAAATCACAGTTCAACAAATGAAATTTTAGACCATAGTTCAATAACAGGAAATAACATTGAATAAATTAAAGTTTCACTTCTAATATGATTTTAAGTGGTTGGCACTTCATGTCTTTGCTATCTTCTTTCCATGAAAACATTCCCAAAGTATAAGTGCTGGGTCCAATCATCCTTCCGACTCTGTAGGCCCTTCCCAATTTGTCCTGAACTTCCCATCTTCCTTCAAGGGATTGGTGATGGCTTAGGTGGCCCGGCGACAGAAAAAGTTTCTTTCCTTTGAATTTTCTTACATGTAGTTAATGCAGTATTACATATTCTTGCTCTCCTATGATCTCCTCTTACCTGTCCCACACCTTCAGGAGTTGGGAAATTCATCAACAAATAACACGGAGAAAGTACGACCATAATGTCACTCAACAATGGTCATCCTAGAATAATGTTGTATGCTAGAGATGTTGATTTGACTACCATAAACAAAACTTATCTCGTAATACTTTTAGGATTCTCCCTTAAGTAATAGGTAGCTCAATAGACCCTGCTGCCTTCACTTTCTCTCCTGCAAAGCCAAATAATGGGTAGTCACAGGCTTTAATTTTTCTTCACTTAAATTCATTTTTTCAAAACAATTCTAATAGATAAGGTTCACAGAACTTCCATTATCTACTAGGATTCAACTTATTGAATGTTTGGCCACAACTGCTGATATGACCATAGGATCATCATGTGTGGTAATCACTTCACCTCATTCGGTAGGCGAAAAAGTAATCGTCTCTTCTTTCACGGTCATTTTCATAATAGAATGGACCTGATACACTTGTCTAGCGTAAGCTTTCGTGAAGCAGATGAGCTACCAGCTATGTACTCTCTACCAAAAATGGCATTAATAGCAACTCCTGTAGGGTCATTGTCTATCTGTTGATTCCTACGTTCTCCCCTTCTAGCCTCATTTCCTCTTTCTTCATTTTTTCTCACATTTTCTCTGTTATTATCACACCTATCTCGCGGTCTATTGTCTCCTCGACCATGTATCGGATATTGATTCCTCTCACTTCTCCACACATAGCGGTCTAACTTCCATTCTCTAGCTAACTTCTCAAGTTGATTCATTAGATCCTAACATTTTTCAGTTGTATGACTGAAGGAAGAGCGAAAATTATAATAGGACCCAAGGTCTAATCCTAAGTTTTCCTTACCTCTCCTGATTTATCTGATCTTCCTATGTTTTTATCATCAGGCTTTCTTTCTTGCTTCCTTCCTTTCTTGAGGTTTCACTTCGGTACATTTTCACCACTTCTTCTTGATCGACATACTTATTTACTGTAGAGAATAAGTCCGAAATCATCGTTGGCTAATCCAAAGATAGCGATTCTTAAAATTTTTCAGACCTTATCCCTTGTCACATACCTGTCACAGCTACTCCAGCTTGTAGATCATGCATTTCAAGAGTAGCATTATGAAACCTATCTATATAGATTTTCAGTGATTCTTTATCATCTTGTCTAAGGGTAAGTAGATAAGTGGCCTCCTTCATTTTCTGACTATTTATCACAAAGGCCTTTAAAAACTCACATCTCAATTGATCAAAAGATGAAATTGACCCTTCTGCTAAACTATTGAACCACTTCAACGCATGACCAGTTAAGGTTAGAGAGAATGCCATGCACATAATCTCATTCGCCCATCCATGCAATAGCATTAACGATTCGTAATTCTGAATGTGGTCATAAGGGTATCTCTTCCCAATATATGTCGTTATATGTGGCATTTTAAAATTTAGAGGCAGTGGTTTCGTCATGATCGCTGTACTGAATGGGACTTTTCTCCTCTGGTTTTCTTCGGTCGAAACTAATCTTTTTTCCTCCAAGATCTGTTCCAGCATTTTTTTTATATGTATAGTTTCTTGCGCCATGGGCGTAGGTCAATTTTGCATCTTTTTGGTGTTATAAGAATAAGCTTGATCACAATCAACAATCCCTTTTCCCATACTTTGTAGGTTATGAGTTTGCTCTTGATGAGTCCGAAGTGGCAAGTTTACCATTTTTGTTTGACGGCTCCAAGTTCGCTCTATTTCTGAATATCTCCTCCAAGTATGGGACCCTATCATTCTAACGCCTCTTGTACCGTTCTTTGGCAGGCTATTCGTGTTCTGGAGCCAAGGATCTCCGGGATTCAAATATCCAAAACCTGCCACACCTTAACTCTTAAGATTTCCAACACCTTGGCATCTCAGGCCCCCAGCAGTCTCACATGCAGGGTCTCTCGCATTCTGACGCCATGACTCTCTGACACCCTGATGTCTTAAGTCTGCTATAGTGCTATGCATGGATCTTCTATATCCTGAAGACATGGCTCTCTAGCAGCCTGACGCCTTAAGCTTGTCACAGTCTCACGCACAGGGTCTCCCGTAGACTCACGCATAAGGTCTCCCACAGTCTGACTCCTCAAGCCTGGCCCAGTCTCATGCACGAGGTCTCCCGCAACCTTATGAACAAGGTCTCCCATAGTCTGATGCCTTAAGCCTGGTACAGTCTCATGCATGGGGTCTCTTGCAGCTTGACAGCTCAAGTCTGGCGCAGTCTCACGCATGGGGTCTCCCGAGGCCTTACGCATAAGGTCTCTCGCAGTTCGATGGCTCAAGCCTGTCGCAATCTCACTCACAGGTTCTCTCGAAGCCACACGCACAAGGTCTCCCGTAGTATGACACCTTAAGCCTAGCATAGTCTCACGAACAGGGTCTCTCGTAGCCTGTTACCTTAAGCCTGGCGCAATCTCATGCACAAGGTCTCTTGTAGCCTCACACATAAGGTCTCTCACAGCCTCACGCACAAGGTCTCATGCACTCTAACGCCTCAAGCTTGGTGCAGTCTCACGCACGGGGTCTCCCATAGCTTGACGCCTCAAGCCTGGCGCAGTCTCACTCACGGGGTCTCTCGCAGTTTGACGCCAAGGTTGTCATAACCCTCCATGACTTAACTAAAATCACTACAAATTTTTCGCATTTTAACTTACCTTTCTCCTTATCAATGGTTGGGCTGTGATTCGATGTCAGTATCCTCGCTTACCATATCATCCATTATCATACATACATGTCAATGTACTATTTCTTATTATAATTTCTTTTATATTACATGTGAGCTTATATAAAATCTGATACAAATATATTCCCCATAATATATATCGTATACATCACTGTGCTGTTTATATGTTTAGATACAGAATCGTACAAAATATGTATACCTGTCGTTTGATAGGAAATGGCAACGGACAACAGTAATACTATACCTCAAACGCACTCACTCTACTATTGATGCTCTTTAGAGAGATGTAAAAGAAAAGAGGGGTGGGCTTACAGCTCAGTAAGGAAATCAGGCAATCAAGTAGACATCTACACTATCTACTCAAAATAATACTATGCCTCAAAATATCATTTCCTTAACTCACTTTCAAAGCATGTCTTTAAAATATATATATATATATACTTGTACAGAATTAAATCCCATGTATAGAAATCATGCTTTCGTTCTCAAATATAGGCATGTAGTGCAAAATAATGCATCTTTATAATATCACAATGCCTTTAGATAAATCATGTCATTTATGTTCAAATCACAATAAATATGGCATTTAAATCATTCACAACACAATAATAGGATTTCGACCCGTCCCTCAGGTCTATCCGTATCATAAATAAATCAATCAAGTGATATATCATGTGAGACTCTGTGGTGAAATGCAATAATATCCTGGACTATGGCCACATCCTATAATGGTGATCCCAGGCAACACAGAATCCGAGTGTGCGAGGCATCACTACTGTAACGGGAGGGGGGTCAGTCCATCACAGCCGCCAGCTATAACCTCCTCAACTCCAAAACACCACACAGTACAGTGTACCCCATGCCACTCGCACGATACAATGTACTCCGTGGACCCTACATCATAGTCGGGGTGCCTGCCATAAGTTTTAGCCCTCAAACCATGGAATATAAATACCATGTCTCTAAATCTACATGCGAACAGCTCATAGTGTGACACTCAGTCTACACAAGGAAATCAAGCAGGATTTTTCAACATGTCTTATATATCACATAAAATACAGTGTACGCCTTTGAGCGTGACTCACAGTCGACACTCCGCTCAAACACTGTTTCATATCACAAACTCAACTCTAGTACGAGAAAACCTCCAACACTAGGTCATGCATAGTTCATGTATCAAATCAAGTACGAGCAATAGCTCTAGTACCATGCTATGCACAAAACTCATCAAATCAAGTACGAGCAATAGCTCAAGTACTATGTCATGTATAAATCATGAAGAATCGAGTATGAGTAATGCTCTAGCACTCTGTCATACATCTCATGAAAAATTCGAGTACGAGCTAGTCGCTCCAGCACTCTCTCATGCATAAATCATATAAAACTGAGTACGAGTAATAACTCCAGCACTCTATCATGCATGTCATGGAAATCTAGTGCGAATCGTACATCAGCACTAATATATGTGGAAAATATATGAAATCAAGTCCGAGCTGTGCTCTAACACGATTTATTCTCACATAATTCAATAGATGGTTCTTTAAAAAGGAATGCTTTTCAAAATATCAAAATTAGCACTATAAAGTGTGCTTAATTCACATCAACCTTAAAAATATTAGCCCATCTATTTACTCTTCTGCTAAACAGCAGTAAAACACTCAAAATGGTGGTTTCCATGCTCTTTACAACTTTTCCCAAAAATTGACTTTTTTCCTAACTAAGGGTAAAATCGTAATTTACCACTATCGAGTCACAATAATTATTATTCACTTTCTCTGACCCTCAAAGTTTTAAAGTGAATATAAAAGCAGATGAAAATACGTGCAGGTATCTCTAACTACTCACAAAAGTCCCTTACCTGCAATCACTTGAGAAATTTTACTTTCTCAATGCTGCTCGATCCAACAGTCCAATTCGCTCCTCCAATAATCTCTGGAGCTGCATATAACCATTTATCAGGTTAATTATATTTTTCCTACTGTATTTCACATTAAATACAGTCTATTCACTTAATGGGCTTTAATAAACCTTAATGGGCCTAACTATGCCTTAAGCTCATTTCCATTTTACTATTCATTTTCGTTGGGCCTTTTGGGCTTGTGGGGCCCACCAACTCTTATTGAGCTTATCCGAGACCCTTTAAATCACATTGGCCTGAAACCAATAAGGCTTGGCCTATTGGACCTCTCGACCACATGCAATGGCCGAGAGCATCCCATGTCGTCGGTCACACCATGGCATACCGTCCATGTCCATTTATTTAGCCAATTCACTTAAGCATTTTCACAAACACTTGGTTGGCAATGTTCTTAAGCTTCACTTAGTTCATTTAGGCATTTTTTCAAACACCTTGATTGCCAACTAATTCATGAATAAATTAATCAAATTGATTAATTCTAACTATACCATAATCATGAACATATGTACATTAACTCATTTATGCCTTAAAATCATATGGGCATTCATCAATATATCACTACTCACTCTCGGCCTAACTGTGTTCATAGTGATTTCATATGTTTCAATGCTTAAAACATATACCATTATACTCAAAATCATTCATACATTAACATATATGAATTTGAAAGCTTGAAATTATACCTAGAATTCGTGTTCACACTTGGCCGAAACTTTGAAGCCTCACGGTTTGCACACTATGGCTTCTTGATATTCATGTCACTCTCCTATCAATTTGGAACAACTTTCATGAAGAATGCAGGTTCCAAATATGCCTAAATCCTAGTGATTTCTAGTGAGAGAAAGCTTAGATAAATGTATTTCAATGGTTTCCTTGTGTAGCCGAGAATGGTATGGTGAAGAAGACAATGTGGTGGTTGATTTTATAAGCCATTTACTTAGTCAATAAGCCTTACTTTCCAGCCATTATAATTGACTTAATAAAGTTTAGTTAATAGTCATCACATAAGTTGGGCCTTACAATTGGGCCTCTCAGTTTGGGCCTTCCTAATGGGCTTTCAGGTTGAAATTTTTACTATATATCGAGACTTTAATTGTCTAAATATTTGACCTATCAATCGATCCAACAATTCGGTCTAAAGGACCTAAGAAATTCGATCTATGCTTAGTATACCTTAATGGGCTTTAAAATCTTTACTTTGGCCCACTACGTTTTTAACCATTAAATTTAATCTGAAATCCATCCGAATAAATTTTCCTTACTTTCAGAGATGATTATCTTGTATTCTGACCAGAAATATTTTTTCACAAATTTTTCTCCATACTTAGGTTAATTTTTAACCATGGTTAGTCAACTGTGGTAAAAGTCCACTTTTTTAACTATAGTTGACTTTTTCCTTAATCATTGATCAAGTTGACTTTTTTTTTAAATTTTGAAAGTGTCATATCTTAGGTTTTACACTCTCGTCTTTACGTTTTTTCTGTTTTTGGTAGGTAGATATGCCTTAAATACCTTAAATACCTTAAACCGTTAAAAATGTTTATTTTACCCTTTTTATCGTTTACTCTTGTTCTTTGTTTTCGGGACTAAATCAAATCGACTTTCCTTCATGAGCTCTCTATATTTTCTCACTTTAAATCTAGTAAATACTCTTCTTATGATTCATCTATAGTAATAGAGTGTTCATAAACATAGGAATCATAAGGAACAAGCTACATAAAATACGGGTTTGACAAAGATTCCCCAGTACCTTGGTGTTCAACAGACGTTGCTGCCTTTAAAGAACACCTTCTTTGGCTTCCTTCTCCCACCGAGTTTTAAACAATCAGAGGCAAGTTCATTTGTGAGAAGGTGCCTATAACAAGTTGACCATAACCTGCAATGCCTGGGTAGTCTCTTCTCCCTACATCTTCATAGCTTTGAATTCTGCCACAGAGACTGTGTTCATCGGTGTCTCTCTTTTCGCTTGAGCTTTATGGCCCAAGTCACCAATTTGAGAACTCACAGTATCCTCATTTCCATCGCTCCTCATTCCTGCGGATTGTGTTCTCACCATTATTATAGAACATAAAGTTTTTTCTGTTTCCCATAGACGACGCCAATTGTTGTTACTTAGTTACAATGATGACGAATTGCTGACGCCCTCGCCTTGATTTTTTATGTTGCGTGCTTCTAAAGATTCTTCAAGAAAAATAATACTCAAAGGGACGTAGGGATTTTTCCCTGCGTAAGCACTCTGATGCTTAAGTTAGAAAGAGTATTTGGCCGAGTTTCTTTAAATAAAATAGAGACTTAGCTTCATAAATCATACTTGTCCCCTATTTATATGGATTAATTTTGCTTCTAATTACATATTTATCCACTAATTAAGCGTCTCTCACTATTTTACGGATCTTGCATAATCAAAGATATTTAAGGATAAAATTGTTCAAATAAATTTTAACGCATGGATCCCCCCACCCATACACAAATTGTAATCGTGGGCACGCCACGTGGCGTACCCACAATTATGGGCTCCATTTCGTGGGTAGGAGACTTGCTCTCTCGCCAATCCATTATGGGTGGGAGACCCATTTCCTTGCGGGAGACCAAAGTCTCTTGCCTATAACTTACAATGCCATGTGGCGTGTTGTAATAATTATATTTATTTTTTTATTTTTACTATTATTATTTTTTCTATGCACAACAATACCTTTAGTGAGATATTGAGAAAAAGCCATTCCTTTCCATTCAAAAAATTACAATTAGAAATTCTCATACTGAAAATAAGCTATTTGAATACATATAGATACAACGCTCTATAAAATATGTATATTTATAATAATTATATGTACATCATGATATAAACACACACATCTTTGTTTCAAAGGAGAGGTATTTGAATACCTTATTGTAGGTATTCAAATATCTAAGACTAATTTTGTTCTTAAAACAAAAACGTTCATTTGTTTTACATCTTGATGTACATATAATTCTCATAAAATGTACAAATATAATATTCAAATACCTTATTTAGGTATTTGAATAACAATAAATGATTTCTGTTTTTTGCTCATTATCAAAGCTACTTCATTCTATCTCTCTAAAAACTAAAACCTTACAATTTCCTCTATTTCTCTCTTTTTTTTTTTTTGAAACAACACATAAATCTTTAGTCCATAAATATAACAAGATCTTAAGAATAGAAGCAATCCTTTCCCTGGCATTAAATCCAACCGAAACAGTTGCTTGTAATTGATTGCACAAATCATGTAGAACTCTCCCTCTGCAAGTTTCACTTTCCACCACTTCTTTGGTTTTTACCAAACCTTTACTGCAAACCCTTCCAACGTCTACCACATGCTCAAGACCCACTTTTTCAACGAAAGCAAAAACCTTTATGGAGCACTTCTCCGAAATACTTTGTAGTGTTATTTAAAGAAAAAAAGCAAATTTATTCATTACATTGACATTGGTAAGGAAAAGGAAGAAATTTTAGGAAATAATAGCATTGAAGATGTGTAAGACCCTTATTTTCAGATGTAAACTTTATCAATTCATAAGTAAGGTGATGTGCTTATAATGTGAAGCCTAAGTGATGTAAAGTCCATAAATTTAATGTACACACTTGTAATAAGAGTTTGTGATGTATGAACAAGTTTCATTATGAATGAATATGGAGAAATAAACTTTTATAAGTGATAACTGTGATTGGAACTCAAAATGAGTAGTATGGTCAAATGGAGTGAAGTTGTACTTCCATTTAGTTTGGTATGGTCTACCTTTGATTATACAATGAATGCACATAAGTTTTAATGTGCATAGAGTATGAATGGATGTCATTTTCAAGCCTTAAAGGTGGTTGGATGAGAAAATGATTATGACATCAAATTGAGGATGTTTTGTGTGAAGTTACTGCAAAAAACTACAGTAAAATCTGGAAAATATGAAGGCTAGATCGATCTCCAATAAGGCCAGATCGATCTGCTAAACATTCTTTAAAGAAGAAATCGATCCTTAGTGCAATCAGATTGATTTCCTTAGCTCTCGGGTTGGAGAAGATCGATCTCATTCTTGGAGTAGATCAATCTCCTTAACTCTTTACCTGAGACAGATCGATCTCAAGCTTTTGACAGATCGATCTCATGCATTCAAATTGGCATGAAAATGAGGGATTTAAGGGGGCAAGATCAATCTCAAGCCTCGACAGATCGATCTCATTAAGTAATTTCTATAAATAAGAGCAGTGAAATCTGTAAATCACGAAAACAAACCCCCATTTCTTCCATTTCAACCCAAAACCTAGTTTTCTCTCTCTAAATCATCCCATTTCCAATAAGATTTGAGAAAAGACCATTAGATACAAAATTGTTCCTATCAAAGAGAAGAGCAACATACTTTGGATTCAAAGCCTCATTTGTGGTATTGAAGTAGTAAGGTGTATTTTCATTTGAAGCAAGAAGAGAAACTAGATTTGGTAAGTTTTTAAATACTTTAGCCCAAATACATTGTCTATTTGTTGATTTTGGAGTTGAGTTGGATGAGTATTAATGGTTAAGACTACCTAAGATGAGATGGAATTGGTGTGACCTAGAAACCTAGAATAAGTCTAGTGTGAAAACCTGTGCGAGCTAAGCTCTAGCACGATTCATGCATTATAATGAAATATCCTCATACGAGCAATGCTCTAGTACGATATTTATGCATAAAAACATGAAGAAACCACGTACGAGCATAGCTCCAGTACGGTTATATGCATAAGAAACCACTCAAAATCCACGTACGAGTAAGAGCTCCATTATGGTTTATAAAATGTCATCACAATCAACTCAATGTGTGACCTAAGCTCCAGCACGTTTCATACAGGTGAAAGCATAAAAATCCTGTGCGAGCTAGGCTCCAGCATGATTCAATTCACATAAACACGATAGGCGGCTCATACATAATCAAAATAATCTCAAATCATGTTTAGCACTTCACATGTGCTATTTCACAAAATCATTCAAACAATTGCCAGCCTATTTGTTAATTTGCTCAAAACAAGGCAATGTGTTTCTCAAAACACCAAAACATGTGGTTTATGCATTTATTAGCCTTACTATCCCCTTTTTAAGAATCATTTTCAGAAACCAAATCATATACATTCTCATAGCTATTCACACATACCAACAATCATTTTCGTAAATCATCATGCATTTTATAACACCCTATATTCACCCACAGTTCAAAGTACGATCAGCTATCTCTGTATACTTACAGAATTCACTTACCTGGAGATCGCGTCACGGGATTTCACTTCCTTAAAGCTGCGTACTTGTGTGGTTCGATTCATCTCCAACGATCTCTTCGGAATTGCACACAATCGTATATCGCACCAATTTAGTTCATATAAGACAACTCTTGTGTTTGTTATAGTCGATTTAACCTATAGCTTCCTATAAGGCCTCGTTTTATTGTTCTACTCATAACTAGAGTCTATTGATTCTTTTAGGCCTATTGATTTATACCAAATCAATATTAAATCAATATTAAGCTCATAGTGTTCATATTTCATCAGTTTCTTCACTATAGCATTTTTTTTCAAACATCTTACATACTTATTTCCATAAATCCTCTAAACTCATAATGTGGCTTCATTTAACAGTCTCAAATCATTCATACTACTTCAATAACAACATAGAATGCCCATAAATCATCAAATCATTCAACCCATATTTTCTCACACTAGACTTATTTTAGGTTTCTAGGTCACACCAATTCCATCTCATCCTAGGTAGTTTTAACCATCAATACTCATCCACCTCAACTACAAAATCAACAAATAGATAATGTATTTGGGCTGAAGTATTTAAAAACTTACCAAATCTAGTTTCTCTTCTTGCTCCAAATGAAAATACACCTTGCTACTTCAATACCACAAATGAGGCTTTGAATCCAAAGTATGTTGCTCTTCTCTTTGATAGGAACAATTTTGTATCTAATGGTCTTTCCTCAAATCTTACTGGAAATGGGATGATTTAGAGAGAGAAAATTAGGTTTTGGGTTGAAATGTAAGAAATGGGGGTTTATTTCCGTGATTTGCAGATTTCACTGCTCTTATTTATAGAAATTGCTCAATGAGATCGATCTGTCGAGGCTTGAGATCCATCTTGCCCCCTTAAATCCCTCATTTTCACTCCAATTTGAATGCATGAGATCGATCTGTCGAAAGCTTGAGATCGATCTGTCGAAAGCTTGAGATCAATCTGTCTCAAGCAAAGAGTTAATGAGATCGATCTGCTCCAAGAATGAGATCAATCTTCTCCAACCCAAGAGCTAAGGAAATCGATCCGCTTGCACCAAGGATCAATTTTTTCTTTACAAAATGTTTAACAGATCGATTTAGCCCCATTGGAGATCGATCTGCCTGTTCCATTGCTCGAAGAAGAGCATTTTTTGCTCTTCCAGATCAATCTCTCATCCTATGAGATCGATCTGACCTTCATATTTTTTAGATTTTGCTGTAGTGTTTTACAGTAACTTCACACAAAACATCATCAATTTGCTGCCATAGTCATTTTCTCATCCAACCACCTTTAAGACTTGAAAATGATATCTATTCATACTCTATGCACATTAAAACTTATTTGTATTCATTCTATAATCAAAGGTATACCATACCAAACTAAATGAAAGTACAACTTCATTCCATTTTACCACACTACTCATTTTGAGTTCCAATCACAGTCATCACTTGTAAAAGTCCATTTCTCCATATTCATACATAATGAAACTTGTTCATACATCATAAACTCTTATTACAAGTGCGTACATTGAATTTATGGACTTTATATCACTTAGGCTTCACATTATAAGCACATCACCTTACTTATGAATTCATAAAGTTTGCATCCGAAAATACAGGTCTTACATTCTTCACACTGTGGTATGTATGATGCCGTGGTGAGGGTAATACAGATTAATTCAAGGAACCCAAAAGGGGCGAGTAAAGCCATGAGGGGCTAGGACCTAACATTAATCCATTCAGGGAACCCAAAAGGGGTGAGCAAGGCTGTTGGCTCTACCGAGAGGGGGGGTGAATCGGTTTTCTAACAATTACGACAAATTTTAATTTAATCCTACTTCAATCAGAAAATAGAATTGAGCAATAATGAAATTAAACAATTTAAATGCAAGATAGGGAAAGAGAAACAAACACAGTCACTTATAGAGGTTCGACCAAACTCTTGCCTACGTCCTCTCTCCTTGACCTTCTTGTCAAGTGCTTTCTTTCTCTCTCTCAATAGAGCTTACAATGTTCCTTTTGCAGGTTAAGGAATAACCTCTCTACCCTTAGCAATACAGAAATGTATTCACCCTTTTACAATGTCTCTCACTGAGGAACAATCCTCTTTTCTTTTTGGGTATGGATGAATACAGAATAAGGCTTTACAATGGGTAGTACTTACAAAGCTTGTTGCACTTAAGCTTGTACAATGAATTTCAATTAATGAGCAATAGGGACACAAAGAATGAATGAATTAAAGCTTGAGAATGTTTGGAATGTTCAGCAATAGTGTCTCTATTCTCTTTGTCTTCAATGCTTGGTTAAATACTGAAGGATTGGTAGTTGGAGCATTAAATGCTATTCTTCCCATTGTGTTTTGCAGAAACTAGCCGTTGGGTACCTCCAGTAGAGTGCCAGATCGATCTGCCTTCTTGGCCAGATCGATCTCTTAGTTATAAATCCTGCAAGATTGAAGCACAAATACACAAGGAGATCGATCTCATAGGTTAGCAGATCGATCTGTTAGTTTAAAAATAAAGAGGCAGATCGATCTGTCGAATAGGCAGATCGATCTCCTAGTCTCTCTGTTTGAGGCAAGATCGATCTCCAGATCGATCTGCCATGCACTCTCGTAGAGAGGAGATCGATCTCTCAACAACACAGATCGATCTCTTTAGCTCTCTGACTTTGAGGAGATCGATCTCTTCCTTACCAGATCGATCTCATAAGTTCTCTGTTTGAATGTGGATCGATCTCTCAGATCGATCTAAAGTCTTAAGCTCTTAAGGGAGATCGATCTCTTCATCGACCAGATCGATCTCTCAACTCTAGCATTAGCTAGATCGATCTCTTAGCCCTTGCAGATCGATCTCATTCTTCCTAAATACCTTTGTACAGATTTAAGGCTTGCCAGATCGATCTCTTCCATCATGAGATCGATCTCTCATCATGTAAGAACCCAGGAGATCGATCTCTCATACCCCAGATCGATCTCTCATCAGCAGAACTCTAAGTTCTGGTACTAATAACCTCTAAACATGTTTGTATATCATCTTAACATTATTGAATTAACCTGTTTTGTCATTTCAAAATACATTAACTCAACAATCTCCCCCTTTTTGATATGACAAAACTCATCAAATAAACATGTTTAGTAAATTTGCAAAACTCCCCCTTTTTGTGAGCTTTTGACTTTGTTAATGACTTACCTCCCCCTCAGTTAAATCATAACTCCCCCTCAATTAAATCATTCTTTTAAACATTTAACACAACCACAACACATGTTTCTTCTCCCCCTTTTTGTCATATCAATAACACAAGAATGGAATACTCATCATTTCAAAATGAACTTTTTCATTAACACAAGCCAATCAACATGTCATTCAAGCAAATTCCTCACAGATAACATCAAGTAGCTTAAAATGTTGTAACTACACTGAATCAAAGCACCTAATGCCTATTGTGAGGGAGGATCACGATCCAAAAGATGCTCAACATGCGTGCGTGTGACTTGGACCTCATCGAACATCGCCTCTTGAGCTTCTTGAATCTTATCCACTATTTGGTTTAAATATGCAAATCCTTCATCGATTTTATGAGTGAGATCACTCATCATCTTCATGAACATCTCCAAGCCAGCAGGAGACGACGTTGGTGCAGTTGGCTCAGCCGTTGAGGACGACGGTTCTGGAGCTGGTGCTGCAGCTGGATGCGCTGGTTCATTGGTGGGGTCCTCTTCCATAGCCTCATCAGGTTGTTGGTCCCTCTTTTTCTTCCATTCTCCCCGGAGGTCTTTGTAGTACCCCATATGATGGAGGGTCCCAATGTTAAGCACGCTCTTGGGAGAGGGGAGTTCGCCAGTCTCGCCGCTGCAATCGATACCAAGGCGGTGGAGAAGATAAGCTACCGGTTGTGGAAAAACGATCGTGGTAGCTTGTCCACGCACAATCTTCAGCCAATCTTTGTATATAAAGTGAGGGAGGTTAGGTTTTTGGCTTGTGGTGTGAATGTGATGGAGCCAAAAGCGATCTAAGCGCCTAACGGTAGAATGACGAGTACCGAAAGGGCGGAGGTTCCACGAAATTATGAGGTGGAGTAACCGAGGATGCATCGGCAGGTCACTCGCCTTGTCCCCAGGGAGATCAAACTCCAAGGAGACTTCCTCATCCTCATTTGTTAAGCCTTCATCGCGTATATCAAACGCTTTGGCTAGAACTTCAGTGTCTATTATAATGGGTTTACCCATGACATAGGTTTTGAAACCGACAATTTTGCAAGTGTCATTTGGGTCAAAAAGTAATTCGGCATTGGAAAAGAATGCACGAACTAGATTTGGAGGGACGGGAGTGTTGATTTTTAAGAAATTCATCCAACCAAATTCCTCAAACTTTGACACGTAAGGAAAATCTATACGATTGAGGAAGGAAAAATCGATAGTACGCCAATGCTTGATTGGCATGGTTGAGAAGTATTCCTTATATCGCTTTCTTTTTGCTGGTGTTTTAAAACACCGATTGAAGGAAGCGATAGGAGGTAAAGGAACGGGTTGTGATGAGGAACCGGCCTCTACAGTGGTCCTACGGGGTTTGTGTCCTACTGTCTTAAGCCTAGGCATTATTCTAGACTCTAGATTTGCGCTAAACAGATTCAACAATGAGAAAAGCAATGAAACAGTACCTAGGTTTGCCCTAGAATTAAAATAAACACAAATTGAAGAAAAATTTTGAGAAAATCAGTAAGGAATGTTGGTTACTATACCGAAATTTGACTCCGAGACGCAAGGAAGACCGTACGGAGATCGATCTGAGGAGGAATCGGAGGAAAAGATGCGAGGGAAATTTGGGAATTTGAAAATTGGGTTTCTAAAATTTGGGAATTTTACGCGGGTATTTATACTCCAGGGCACAGGAGATCTATCTGTCGAGGCGACAGATCGATCTGTCATTTCCAGAATCCAATAGAGATCGATCTGTCGTAAGGCCAGATCGATCTGGTCGCAAACAGAGGCTTAAGGAGATCGATCTGTTACACACAGATCGATATGTCGTTTAACAGAGGCTTAGGCAGATCGATCTGCCCAATGCAAAGATCGATCTGCAGAATGCGAAAGCTTGAAGAGATCGATCTGTCGTGTGGACAGATCGATCTGCTTTTAAACAGAGGCGTAAGGAGATCGATCTTATGGTAAGAAGATCGATCTGCTTAGCTTAACCTTGATGATTTAGGCTTGTTGGAGGTATGGAGATCGATCTATATTGCAAGGAGATCGATCTCTCATCCTTATTGCCAGAAAATCTTTGCAAAAACTCTTTTAAAATCAACTTGAAACCAAGATTTTTTTAAAAACATGAAAGTCCTAAGGCATATCCATGAGTCCTAATTCACCTCTAAGGATACAGAACCTATCTCTATCAAGGGGTTTGGTGAATATATCAGCTATTTGATGTAGAGTGTCAATGTACTCTAAAATTATATCCCCTTTTTGTACATGGTCTCTAAGGAAGTGATGTCTAATTTCTATGTGCTTGGTTCTGGAGTGTTGAATAGGATTCTTAGACAGATTAATGGCACTGGTATTATCACATTTAATAGTGACTTGCTTCATGTCAATACCATAATCTCTCATTTGTTGTTTAATCCACAACACTTGAGCACTACAACTACCAGCTGCTATATATTCAGCTTCAGTTGTGGACTGAGCCACACTGTTTTGTTTCTTGGAGAACCAAGAAATTAACCTATTTCCTAAGAATTGGCAAGTACCTGAAGTACTTTTCCTATCTATTTTGCATCCTCCAAAATCAGCATCTGAAAATGCATGAAGGGCAAAAGTGGAGTCCTTGGGGTACCAAAGTCCTAGTGAGGGAGTATCTTTGAGGTATCTAAAGATTCTCTTAGTTGCCAATAGATGTGATTCCTTAGGAGAGGATTGAAATCTAACACAAAGGCATACACTAAACAAAATATCTGGTCTACTTGCAGTTAAATAAAGCAATGAGCCTATCATAGACCTATAGAGTTTAGTGTCTACACACTTACCACTTTCATCTTTATCAAACTTGATGTTGGTGCCCATTGGAGTTGCTTGAGGTTTGCAATTGTCCATTCCAAGTCGCTTGAGCAGGTCCTTTGTATACTTTGCTTGATTGATGAAGGTTCCATCCTTTGTTTGCTTCACTTGAAGTCCCAAGAAGAATGTGA
This sequence comes from Firmiana major, assembly GCA_033439115.1. Classification (NCBI taxonomy): domain Eukaryota; kingdom Viridiplantae; phylum Streptophyta; class Magnoliopsida; order Malvales; family Malvaceae; genus Firmiana; species Firmiana major. Next base: position 42,511,237 of record CM065903.1, read on the forward strand.
GTTCTCCCATCATGCTCATCTCAAATTCTCCTTGCATGATCTTAGCAAACTCTTGGCATAAAGACTCATTAGTTGAACCAAAAATAATATCATCTACATACACTTGTACAACTAATAAATCCTTATTTTTATTCTTAATGAATAAGGTGGTATCCACTTTTCCTCTTGAAAATCCCTTTTCTATTAAGAATTTTGACAACCTTTCATACCAAGCTCTAGGAGCTTGTTTTAACCCATAAAGTGCCTTTGATAATTTAAAAATAAGTTCAGGAAATTCATGATTTTCAAATCCGGGAGGTTGCTCAACATATACTTCTTCATTAGTAAAACCATTTAAGAATGCACTCTTTACATCCATTTGATATAACTTGAAGTTTTTATAACATGCAAAGGCAAGTAACATTCTTATTGCCTCTAATCTAGCTACCGGTGCATATGTTTCATCATAGTCTATGCCTTCCTCTTGTCTATAGCCTTGAGCAACTAGCCTAGCCTTATTCCTTGTGATCACACTATTTTCATCCATTTTGTTCTTGAATATCCATTTAGTTCCAATTATTGAGTGATCACTAGGCCTAGGAACTAGTTTCCATACTTTGCTTCTCTCAAATTGATTTAATTCTTCTTGCATTGCTAGGAACCAATTATTGTCTTCTAAAGCTTCATTGACATTCCTAGGCTCAATTTGAGATACAAATGCTATATATTGGCACATATTCCTTAGGGATGATCTAGTTCTAACTCCAAGAGTTGGATCTCCTACTATTTCACAATCTTTTACATATCCTAACTCTCTTGGTGCTCTAGGTTCTCTTTCTAAAACCTCTATTTCTTCTTCATCTCCTTTATTCAAGTCAAGCTTTTCTAGAAAGTCATCTTCTAGGCCTTCATCAAATATTCCAACATTTTCATCATTGGTTGAATCTTTAGATATATTATTTGATTCATCAAATACAACATGAATAGACTCTTCAACCATTAATGTTCTTTTGTTATATATTCTATAGGCCTTTGAATTCAATGAGTATCCTAGAAATATTCCCTCATCACTCTTGGCATCAAATTTTCCTAAATTATCTTTTCCATTATTTAGAACAAAGCATTTGCAGCCAAAAGGATGGAAGTAACTAATGTTAGGCTTCTTGCCTTTGTAGAGCTCATAAGGAGTTTTCTTTAGCATGGGTCTTATCATAGCTCTATTAATTATATAACATGATGTGTTTATAGCTTCAGCCCAAAAGTACTTTGGTAAGTTATTTTCACATAACATAGTTCTAGCCATCTCTTCCAAAGTTCTATTTCTTCTCTCAACTACACCATTTTGTTGTGGTGTCCTAGGGGCTGAGAAATTATGGCTAATTCCTTGATCATTGCAATACTCATCAAATCCTATATTTTCAAATTCTTTGCCATGATCACTTCTAATGCTTGTTATTGTGTATCCTTTTTCATTTTGAGTCACCTTTGAGTAGGTTATGAATTTCTCTAAAGCTTCATTTTTTACTCTCAAAAAGAACACCCATGTGTACCTAGTGTAATCATCAACTATTACAAATCCATAGTGTTTCCCACCTAAGCTAGTGGTTCTAGTTGGTCCAAATAAGTCTAAATGCAGTAATTGAAGAGGCCTAGTGGTGGATACACTATTTTTAGGCTTAAAAGTTGTTCTCTTGTGTTTTCCTTTAACACAAGCTTCACATATTTCTTCATGATCAAAAGGTATTTTGGGTAAACCTATTACTAGATCCTTTCTAGCTAGCTTGGATAGCACACTCATGCTTGCATGGCCTAGTCTTCTATGCCATAACCAAGATTCCTTTTTGTTGTCTACCATTAAGCATATGTTTTCATTTTTGAGTTCATTAAGATAGACAATATATATGTTACCTTGCCTATGACCTAGAAAAAGAATTTTATTTGACTTAGGATCTATAACATTACACTTCATGCAATCAAAAATTACTTTGTAACCTTTGTCACAAAGTTGACTAATGCTTAACAAGTTATGCTTAAGACCCCTAACAAGTAATACCTTTTCTAAAGAGAAATGATCATTACCTATTGAGCCACTTCCTTCCACTTGGCCTTTGGAGTTGTCCCCAAAAGTGACTTCTCCACCAATTTTCGATTTGAAGGAATTGAAATGGCTTTTATCACCCGTCATGTGCCTTGAGCATCCACTATCTAAGTACCAAGCATCTTTTGTTTTAGCTTTGTGGCTATGCTCAATCACCTACAAAAAATCAAACTCAAGTCTTAGGTACCCAAATTTTCTTGGGTCCTTGGAGGTTAGTAAATGCAATTCTTGATCCCATTGGGATCCATTTTACAATATGAATTACCTCTTTTGGAATCCATATCCTTTTTACAATTTTTCCTTTAAGATTCCTCATCTTTATATTGCAATAATGTGACTTATGTCCCTTCTTATTACAATATGAACAAGTAATTGCAGGTTTATTCATGCTCTTCCTAGCAATAAAACTCTTACGATGGGTCTCCCTACTTTGTGCATTATACCCTAAGCCATTTTTGTCAAAGAATGCCCTTTGGGTTTCTAACATGCTATCTAGCTTTTGTTGCCCCATGTGAAATCTATTAAAGGAGTTATGTAGATTGCTATTTTTCTCCTTAAGGTCACAAATTTGTAGATTTGAGATCTCTAGTTTCTTTTCACATTCTAATTTATCTTTTAACATTATCTCATTTTCCTTTTTTAATTTAGATATTAACTTTTTATACTTCATGCTCATACATTCATACTCTACTGCAAGATCATCAAATGCATCTTGCAATTCATCAAATGAGTATTCATTGAGATTAGAGGTTACCTTTTCATCATCATCAATAGCCATGAAGCATAAGTTGGCAATGTCCTCATTTGATTCATCATCGGAGCAGTCGCTGTCGCTCCATGTTGCCACTATTGCCTTCTTTTTATGGAACCTATCATTTGACCTTTTAAGAAGAGGGCAGTTAAATTTTATGTGTCCAGGTTTTTTACATTCATAACATACAATAGAGTCTTTTCTACCTACTTCCTCTTGTTCTCTCCTATTATTTCTCCTATTACTACTACTAGCTTTCAACCTCATGAACTTATTAAATCTTTTGGCAAACATTGCCATCTCAATATCCTCCTCACTACCACTCATTTTTAATCTCCTCTTGAGCAGTGGATTTTAGAGCAACACCCACTTTCTTGGGTGGCTCTTCATTTCTTTTAAGTTTCATCTCATAAGTGAGCAAAGATCCTATCAATTCATCTAGACACAATGTGTGAGGATCCTTAGATTCCTCAATTGCCGTCACTTTAGCTTCCCATGATTTAGGTAAGCTATTTAAAATTTTCTTTACCATTTCAATATTAGAATATATTTTTCCTAAAGATTTTAATCCATTAATTACGTCTGTGAATCTAGTGAACATATCACTAATTGATTCTCCTTCCTTCATTCTAAAGAGCTCATAGTCATGTGTGAGCATACCTACTTTTGTCTCCTTCACTTGGGTTGTACCCTCATGAGTTATTGCCAATTTATCCCATATTTGCTTGGCATTATCACATCCGGAGACTCTATTGTATTCATTAGGACCTAAAGCACAAAATAATGTGTGCATAGCTTTTGCATTTAGTTGTGCACATTTAATGTCATTAGAATCCCATTCATCTTCTTCTTTGGGAATATCTCTTCCCTCTATTCTCTTTGTAGGGATTTGAGGTCCCTTAACTATTATTCTCCACACTTCATAATCATTTGCTTGAATGAATAACATCATCCTAGTCCTCCAATACGAATAATGTTCACCATTGAACATGGGAGGTCTAACCGTAGAGTGCCCCTCTCCTACCAAACTAGTTGCTACATTGTTAAGAGCCATTTGATCGTTTTTAACTCTTAGGAAGTTGTTCCTATGTGATTAAAGAGTCCTAGCTCTGATACCAATTGTTGGCTCTACCGAGAGGGGGGGTGAATCAGTTTTCTAACAATTACGACAAATTTTAATTTAATCCTACTTCAATCAGAAAATAGAATTGAGCAATAATGAAATTAAACAATTTAAATGCAAGATAAGGAAAGAGAAACAAACACAGTCACTTATAGAGGTTCGGCCAAACTCTTGCCTACGTCCTCTCTCCTTGACCTTCTTGTCAAGTGCTTTCTTTCTCTCTCTCAATAGAGCTTACAATGTTCCTTTTGCAGGTTAAGGAATAACCTCTCTACCCTTAGCAATACAGAAATGTATTCATCCTTTTACAATGTCTCTCACTGAGGAACAATCCTCTTTTCTTTTTGGGTATGGATGAATACAGAATAAGGCTTTACAATGGGTAGTACTTACAAAGCTTGTTGCACTTAAGCTTGTACAATGAATTTCAATTAATGAGCAATAGGGACACAAAGAATGAATGAATTAAAGCTTGAGAATGTTTGGAATGTTCAGCAATAGTGTCTCTATTCTCTTTGTCTTCAATGCTTGGTTAAATACTGAAGGATTGGTAGTTGGAGCATTAAATGCTATTCTTCCCGTTGTGTTTTGCAGAAATTAGCCGTTAGGTACCTCCAGTAGAGTGCCAGATCGATCTACCTTCTTGGCCAGATCGATCTCTTAGTTATAAATCCTACAAGATTGAAGCACAAATACACAAGGAGATCGATCTCATAGGTTAGCAGATCGATCTGTTAGTTTAAAAATAAAGAGGCAGATCGATCTGTCGAATAGGCAGATCGATCTCCTAGTCTCTCTGTTTGAGGCAAGATCGATCTCCAGATCGATCTGCCATGCACTCTCGTAGAGAGGAGATCGATCTCTTCCTTACCAGATCGATCTCATAAGTTCTCTGTTTGAATGTGGATCGATCTCTCAGATCGATCTAAAGTCTTAAGCTCTTAAGGGAGATCGATCTCTTCATCGACCAGATCGATCTCTCAACTCTAGCATTAGCCAGATCGATCTCTTAACCCTTGCAGATCGATCTCATTCTTCCTAAATACCTTTTACAGATTTAAGGCTTGCCAGATCGATCTCTTCCATCATGAGATCGATCTCTCATCAAGTAAGAACCCAGGAGATCGATCTCTCATACCCCAGATCGATCTCTCATCAGCAGAACTCTAAGTTCTGGTACTAATAACCTCTAAACATGTTTGTATATCATCTTAACATTATTGAATTAACCTGTTTTGTCATTTCAAAATACATTAACTCAACAAAGGCTATGAGGGGCTAGGACCTGACATCCAAAGAAAATAGTCCACGTGCACTAGAGACTATATCGGTTACATATGGTATGAGGTAGATAAAGACCTACGGCTGGCACCCCCAACCATGATATGGGTCCGCGGAGTACATTGTACCGTGTATATCACATGGAGTATGATGTACCATGTGGTTGAGTTACTGATGAGAAAGTCTAGCGGAGAACTAACCTACCTTCATTCCAGCATGATACCCCGCACACCGGGATCCATGTGGTCTGGAGTGACTTATGACATAGTTGGCCAACATAGTCTTTGAGATTTAGTAACCTGTCTCACTTGATATTACATAATACCACAAGATTTTTATACTTGAGTGTGATTATGATTTGTCCAGGGTAGACCCGAGGGAGGGGTCGAGCCTTGTGGGATTTGTCATTAAAGAATTGATAATTGATTTATGATGAGATATGATGAAATTTGAAAAGATATTTGTGATGAGATGTGATGTGATTTAAAAAGGACGTTTCTTAAATGAATTTCCCTTTTTGTGATGAAGATTTAATAAGTATGAGCATGAGACGATTTTACATATTGATATTCCATGTTTTATGCCTATTTACATGATTTTCAATACATGATATATGTATACTCATATGGCATAGTTTTATTTCCTCATGCTCCTATTATAAATGATTTATACATAACATTATCAGCATGTAGATAGAGTAGTTATCTACCATGCTTGCATTATTGTCTTACTGAGCATGTGGTTGCTCATCCCTCTCTACTTTCCCCCACTACAGAGCATGCATAGCAGCCCAGTGAGGACTGAGGCGTTTTATTTTGGACATCTGTTGCTTCCATTGCCAAAAGGTATACACACAGGGATTTTTTTTGTATCTAAACATGTAAAGGCACAATAGTCAATTGTATTACAATGTGGGGGATGTAAAAGTTGGAAAACGTGTCATGTATAACTTAACCTTCAATGAATGACACTTTTTTTATTTAATTGAGAATGAATGTTGAGTGATGTTTATTATTGACTCATAGCCCAACTGTGTAGTGGTAGGTTTGTTCACGATCGGGTAAGGAAAGGAAAATGCAAAAAATTTATAGTGATTTTCGATTAAAAATTATAAAATGTGTCGTGACAAGATGTTAGTTGGTTTTATTCCCTTTTTGAATCCAAGCTAGATTTGTTGATTGGCTTAAAGAAGTTGGCCATAAAACATGCTAGTGTAGTTGGGCATGTTCAATTGGCTAAGAAATTTGATTTAAAGATGCTTCGAGCCATTAGGTTCATTTTGATGGAGTAATTCAAATAAAAAGTTAAGGACTCGCCACTTAATCCTGGCTTGATTGAGTTTGCTGCATTTCTTGATTGTTCCAATTTATTAAAATGTAAGCATGATGATATGGTGAGCATTAAAGAACTATCTGTAGAATTTAAATACCTATATATGTACATTTTATGAGAATTATATGTATACCATGATATAAATACATCTATATTTATTGTTCATTTGTTCCACGAGAGAAATTAGTCTTAGGTATTTAAATACTTTTCGTTTGGAACAAAAATACAGGTGTTTATATCATTATGTACATATAGTTATCATAAATATACATATTTAATAGAGTTTTGTATCTATAAGTGTAAGACCCGATTTTTATCGTATTTCCTTATGATTTACACATTGTATGGATATTGTTATATGTTAATGGAATTATAAGACAAATGATTTTGATCATATAAATATGAACGAAGTAGTCGAACGTACGTAAAATTCGAAAACGGACAGTTAAGGAATTTCAAATTAAATTTATGAGATTTGAATTTTCTGGAAAGAGATACGAATTTTAAATGAAAAATTATAGTAGGTCTAAGAAAGAAAGTCGACCAAAATTGGTCCCGAATGTGTAGAAGGGTAAAACGATCAAAAGATTAAAATTCGGCATAAATTCGATAAGAAAATTTCATTAAAAATATGGAATTGAGAAATCTTGATCAATAACGAGGAAATTATCAAATTTCGAGTCCAATTGATCAAGATCCGAAATTATTAAGATTTACCGAAAATTCACTTGGAACAATATCCCAAAAATATGAAAAAAATATCGAAAAAAGGTTAAAATAAAATAAATTAATTAATTATTAATAAAATATATAATTTCTTAGATATTTTGGGATTTTTAAGAGTATTTTAATGATTATAATATTAATAAAGTAAATTATAAATAATAATAATAAAAAGAAACAAAAATTTGGAAATCGTGAGGAGAGAGAAAGTGAAACCGAAGCTGAAAACTCGAGGAAGAAGACCCGAGCCATCGATGACCACCGACGATCGACAAGACCAGGCGAGGACCGGAGAAGAGAGAGGACAGGCCGACGAACACTCTGGCACCGGGGACGCACGTCGACGATGGCTGATTCCGACGATCCGTGGCAGCTAGGCTTGATCGGTGGGCACATGCATGATCGGGAGGAAAAGTCGGTTCTTTTGGTACCAATAGCGGCCGACGAAACGGTCAAAAACGTCGGCGACGGTGAGGACTCCGAAAATGGCATCGTTTTGGTCGAGAGGAAAGGGGAAGGAAAAGGAAGGAAAGGAAAAAAAGAAAGAAAGAGGAGAAGGAAAGAAAAATTACCAGGGACGACTCCAGATTCGGGTAAGTTGACTGAGGGTTAAGATTGACTTACGGGTAAATTTCAAAAATTAATTTAATATTTTATTTAATGGAAATTAACCCGGATTAACCTAATTGTGCAGTTCTACGACAAAGCCCGAACGAGAGCCGATTGAGCTCCAATTTTCATACCCCGTATAGTATTGGGTAAGTACACTTTAATTACGATGATTTGAGTCCTTAATGCAGAGTGAAGATTATTTTACGGAGTTTACGGATTAATTCTGCATAAAATGCATTGTATTCGAACTTTTAACGTAATTATCGTAAATGATATACAGGCTATCCAATGAGTTTGGAACGAAGCCCGATGAGTATTGGTAAGCCAAATAAGCCCAATAAAGTCAAAGAAGGGATTTAATAAGTGGGAACAAGCTGAAAATGGGTTAAGGCCCATTAAGGTGCAATCAGGCCCAATAAAGTAAAACAAGCACAGTGTTTTAGATTTGATCAGTAAGAGTGAAATATTGATAAGTATTTTAGAATTGACCCAAAGATGTGGTTATATGCAGCTCTGTAGACTTATTTTGGAGCGAATTGGACTGAGATACCTGGTACGGTCGAGACAAGATAAGCTCGAGCGTTATTCCAGGTAAGAGAATTTTATGGACTGCTAGAGGTAACTTTACGCAATTTTGACATCAATTTACATTCCCTAAAATTGTCTGAAGTGTCTAGATTTAAAATAAGAATTTTGGGTGCCCGGATAGGCAAATGACCAAAATACCCCTGTGAAGGGTAAAAATTTAAAAATTAGGAAAAGTTGGGAGGAGCAAGAACAAGAGGTTCCTACTTATTTTTGTGGTGCTTTGACACGTGCATGGGTAGGCCGACTAACTTTTAAATAAAAATGCACAGCATTGCATATTTTCAACAATGTGATTTCTTGTGGAAATTGTTTTGAGATAACAGAGCTGCTTACATGATTTTATGAAAGTGTGATGTGCTAGACCTCAGCTCGCATGAGTTTTGATTTGTGTGATGCATGCATTAGTGCTGGAGCAGAGGCTCGCACTAGAGTTTTACATGCATAGGTGTTGGAGTCTAACTCGCACCAGATTTTCATATGATTTTCGTGACAAGGTGCTGGAGTCTAACTCGCAACAGATTTTCACTTTATTATTTATGACACAGTGCTGGAGCCTAGCTCGCACTAGTTTTACATTATTTTGATAGAGTGCTGGAAGTTAGCTCACACTAGATCATATGAGATTTTATGAAATGCGTGCTGGAGCTTTGCTCGTACGAGATTTTCCATGATTTTATAAGAGTGCTGGAGCATTGCTCGCACTGATTTTATGAGACATACGAGCTGTGCTTGGAGCGTCGGGTAGACTTAGTGTTACACCGATTAAATATGCTCGCACGTGCGTTTTGAGATAGGCACGATTGTGGATATGAGATATGGGTCCACGAAATACGTTGTACCGTGCAAGTAGCATGGAGTATGCTGTACCGTGCTGGGATTGATTATGTGGCATCTTCGGATGCGAGTGGCATCTTCGGATGCAAGATATCGGACAGGACCGACGGGATGGACTGACCCACCTCCCAGGACGGTTTTCGATAGTGGTGAGACCCCGCATACAGGATCCGTGTAGCAGTGGGATCACGAGTATATGGCCATACTCCTGGTTATTTGCCTGAGATATATATATAGTGCCAAGTCTCGCATGTTATGACTTGATGTTTTGAAAATCATGTTTGTATACTTTTATGTGAGTCTGGATCACCCGAGGGAGGGATTGAATCCTGACTGAGATGTGATTTTGATGAGAATGAAATTGGGTTTTAAACTGAACATGCATGACATTATTTCCATGCTATTTAAACCCATGCGTGATGTAAACTGGTTTTACATGACATTCATTGTGTCGTATGTTACTATTGCTTTGAAAAGCATTTGATTTCATGGTTTTGTGTGAGTCAGGAACACCCGAGGGAGGGGTTATGTCCTGGCTGCGTTATGAAATTTTAACGAGAATGAAATGATTTAACTAGATTTGCATGTTGAATTTTTCATGCTCTTTTAAATCCATATGTGAACTTGTTTTACATGACATCATGAATTGTAGCATCTATTTTAAAATTGTGCAGAGAAAGGTGGTTTATGTATGGCACCACGTTCATGTTGGTTGTATGGTTACCTACTTATTCGTAGGATTGCCTTATTAAGCTTGATGTGCTCACCCCTTTCATTTTCCTACACAGATTTCTTCCAGTAGACATTTGAGGCGACTGAGTACTGCATTCTTGATATCCGCTGCTGCCCATCACTTGAGGTATATACACTTGTACCTATTATATCTAAATAATAATAGAACAATAACATGTTTGTAAGTAACTTTCGGGGATGTATAGACATTGTAAACTCTTGTAAATGAATGGGAAAGAATTAATGAAAAACTCATGTGTTTACCTTTCCTTTAATAAGGAATTAAGTTATATGGTGAATGAATGGTGGGACTAGCATTAACGCACAACCGATTGTTAGTGGAGTGTGGTCACAATCAGAAGATAGGTAATTATGAAAGAAAAACGAAAAATTTACTCTGATTTTTGGATTGTGATAAATGGTGGTATCAGAGCGAGATTAGTCTGATATGTGTCAGTCTCAGTAATTAGGAAATTACATCCCCGTGTTACTGTGCTTAGTTAGATACAATCGTGTAATTGAGATGGGTTTTAACTAAGAAATGGTTAAGAATGCAGTAATATAGGCATTATGCCAAATATTAGTCACGGTAGAGGAGGTAGAGCGCGAGGCAGAGGCCGTAGAGGTAGGCCTGAGCCTGCTAGTCGTGCTGAGTTGACCCATGAGACTAATGAGGAGGTTAAGGTGGAGACTGATGTTGAGCATACTCTACAGGGTCCTATAAAACCAGACAATATTGAGACACGCTTCACGAGGATGGAGTGGAGTGTATAAAATATTCTGGAGTTGTTTACTCAATCTATCCAGGTAGTTGAAGATAGGCAAGGTAAAGCCTGCACAGATGCCTCAGGCTATAGAGATTTCTACACCCCTTCGGTCTTTAGCGAAGTAAAGAAACCAAAAGTTACTTAGGATTGGGTGAATGAGATAGTGAAGTTGTATGAATTCTTTTGGTGTATGTCGACCGAGAAAGTGACTTTTAAATACGTTTATGTTGGAGGACGAGGCGGAGTATTGGTAGAAATCCACTCGACCCATTTTAAGAGTTAGACATCTAGGACTGATATGGGAGATAATTCTGGATGCACATAGACAGTATATATTTCAGACATTATTTAGAGGAATTTACGGATAGAGTTCCTTACTCTGACCCAGAGGAATAGGTTAATCGATGATTATGAATCTCAATTTACATCCCTGGGCAGGTATAATTCGATTGATGAATAGTGAGAATCGAAGGTCCGACAGTCATGGAAAGACTCAGACCGTCTATCAGAGTCTAATTGGCCCCGTTAGATATCACTATTTACGATGAGGCAGTGCGCAGATCACAGTGCGTGAATAAGATTAGAAATTGCATGCCTCTGAGTTTGAAAAAGGCAATAAAGGCCGAAATAGAGACAAAAATGAAATAGTGGATAATAGAGATGTCAAAGTGGGAAAGAGGCGATTTGGTAGGAAATTTAGAGTTAGTAAGTTATGGGGTAAGACGATTAGTAAGCCCCAGTGTATCCAGTTTCAGTGTTTACACGGATATTGTGATTGGAGGACCCCGACTTGCTAATGGGCAGTGTTAGATGTGTGGTAGTTACCATGAAAATAGGCGGTTGAATGATGGCGAGTGTATGCCTAGGACCAAGACACTATTGGTGCTTCATTTGATGTGGTGTAAGGTACCATCTTGATTGTTAATATTGAAGCAATTATTTTAATTGATCTTAGTACTACACATTTATTTATATCGTCGTCATTTACATATAAGTTAGTGAAATATGCGAAGCCTATATCATTAGGCGAAATGCTGATAGTTAGCACCCCAATGAAGGATAGTCTACTAATTGAATATGTTAGTAGAATTGTAAGTTGAAAGTGGGGGAAAGGAACATGCGAACCAATCTCATTCTATGAAATATAAGTGTTTTGATGTAATATGGGGAATAAATTGATTGGCTGCAAACTATGTTGTTGAAATTGCTATTCTAAGATAGCGATGTTTCACCCTATAAAAGTGTATAGTTTTAACAAGTAATGAAAGAGTTTTATTATAGTTGATATACGAAATGAGATAAGTTTTAAGATGTGATAGATCCTGAATACAAGATATATTGGAATAAGAGGCGTATGCAAGGTAAGAATATCTCTGATATGTAAAGTAATTTGGATTCAGCGATATGTAGTGAATATGGATTGCGACCAAGGATAATGGGGGATATATCCATAACCAGTCCATGTGGTCAAGTCTGAGGGTTAATAAAAGTATTTCAAAATACCTCACCACCTGAAGACTTGACAGCGTCTAGAAGTACACAACTTATAAATTGAAATCGATAGTCGTAAAATATACATTTAAAATTGGGGTACCTTTACTTGTACAATAAAGAAATATAGAATTCGATTAATCATGAAGGTTTAAAAAATTAAAATTTTATAAAAGCCGTTAATATAAGAAAAAAGAAATGACGTGGGTTAGTATCTTGAACAGAAGCAATTTCGAAATGGCATTATACGTTTATGCATACATAGGTCAAGGATATGGGTGATTGAAATATTTAGTAGAACTCAGCTACGATAAGGTTCTTTTCTCATACTGATATTTGTTCTGTGGTAGTGAGCCTAAAAGTTGAAAACTACACTTAATTTATCAAATCGAATAGGATCAGTGTAAGAATAAGTATTTCGTTCTACTATTGATGATCCATTGGGTTAGCTACGAAGAGCGTAAATTTTCTTTTAAATCGATTGGAATTCTGGGTTGTATCCGTTGAGAATTTGGAATGTGGATGTGCCCAAGACAATTCTTTGTACTCGTTAGGGCATTCATGAATGCGGTATTTAAACTTTACCTGGACCAATTTGTTATCATCCTTATTGATGATATTTTGAGTGTATTTAAAGTTTAGTGAAAATCATAAGCAATAATTGGAAATTGTTTTTACAGATGATTTGTTGAGAGTTCTCAAAATGGACTACTTTGTTGACAGGTTTAACTTAGGAAAAAGTTGTATTTGAATGGGATGATAGACGTGACAGGAATTTGGTGTATTGAAATATGAACTAACCATCGTAATTATTTTCACTATACCCAATAGCTCAAGAGGTTTCACAGTGTATATGGATACCTCAAAATAATGAGTGGGCTGTGTATTGATGCAAAATGAGAAGATAGTCGATTATAGATCCAGACAACTTAAGGATCATGAAAGAAATTATCCGACTCATGATTTAAAGTTGACAGCGGTAGTATTTGTACTGAGTATATGGCACTACTATGTACACGGTGAGAAATTTTGGGTATGCATTGGTCATAAAAGCCTCGAGTATCTGTTTTCACAGAAAGAGTAGAATATGAGATAACATAGAGGGTTAGAGCTTTTGAAGGATTATGATTGTGGAAATTGTACCACCCAAGAAAGACTAATGTAATGGCTGATGCCTTGAGCAGAAAGAGCATCGGGATGGTATCACAGATGATGGTCAGGGAGCGTGAGCTGCTAGAGCAGTTATAAGCCTCAGTAGTGATGTGATCCCTTCTAATGATGACAGTGATTGCGTGACAGCTAGCCTGAGATTAGAACTGGATTTGAGTGACCGAATTTGATAGGCTTAGCGTGATGATCAGCAGCGTGTCGATAGAGTGAGTCAAATTCAGAAGGGTACAGTTATAGAGTTCACAGTGAGTGATGATGGCTTACTGAGGTTTAGAGATAGTATAAGTGCTCCCCATGACCATAGTTGATGAGATAGCGTTATTGTTAGAAGCTCACTCTTCGGGATATACAGTGCATCTGAGAAGTAATAAAATATATCAAAATTTTCAAAAAAGGGTATTGGTGGTCAGGCATGAGAGAGATATCAGAGAGTTATAGCGAAGTGTCTCGTATGTCAGTAGATTAAGGTAGAGCACTAGAAGTCTGCAGGATTATTGCAGCCTCTACCAATTCTGACATGGAAGTGGGAGTAGGTACCATGGATTGTGTGACAGGTTACAGAGGACCGTAGGAATCATGAGGCGATATGAGTGATGGTCGATAGATTGATTGAGTCTACCCACTTTCTGGTTATGAAAGCCATAGATACTCTGAGTGCGTGAGCAGATTTATAGAAGTAAGAAGATTGTGGAACAATAGGTAGCATTCCAGGGAGTATGGTATCAGATAGGGATTCCCGCTTCACTTCCCACTTCTGGGAACATGTTTTAGGAAGCCATGGGAACCCAGTTGAGTGTGAGCACAACGTTTCGTCCTCAGACAAATGGTCAGTCAGAGAGGACTGTACGGATTCTTGAGGATATGATGAGAACGTGTGCAATTGATGTTAGAAGCTCCTGGAATGATCATTTGTTATTAGCTAAATTGCCCACAGTGATAATTATCACTCGAGTATCGATATGGCATTGTGTGAGGCATTGTTTGGCCGTAAGGGTTGCTTTTTCAATTGGATAGAAAGAAGTGGGTGACAGATAGAAAATTGCTTTTGATATAAGTCTTTAAGCGTGTTCAGCTGATTGTGAGAGAATGAGAACACCTCAGAACAGATAGAAAAGCTATGCTGACAAGAGATGGGGATCGTAAGGATTCATCGAGTGTGAATCAGTGTGTTTGAAAGTTTCTCTTTCTAAAGGTATAATGAGATTCGGGTATTAAACAGGAAGGAGAAGGTGTTGAGGTTTAAGATAATCTCCTTAATTAAAGTCTTTCGGCAGTATTACACTTCAGAGGAATTTAAATAGGAGCTGGAGAGTAAGTGTATGATATGTGTGAAGTATCTAGAGTGGTTTCAGACTAACTTGGTTCTAATTTGGAGGACCAAATTTCTTAAGTGGGGGAGATTATATAAGACTCGATTTTTATCGTATTTCCTTATGATTCACACATTTTATGGATATTGTTATATGTTAATAGAATCATAAGACGAATGATTTTGATCATATAAATATGAATGAAGTAGTCGAACGTACGTAAAATCTGAAAACAGACAATTAAGGAATTTCAAATTAAATTTATAAGATTTGAATTGTCCGGACAGAGATACGAATTTTAAATAAGAAATTATAGTAGGTCAAAGAAGGAAAGTCGGCTTAAATTGATCTCGAATGTGTAGAAGGGTAAAACGGTCAAAAAACCAAAATTCAGTATAAATTCCATAAGAAAATTTCATTAAAAATATGGAATTAAGAAATCTTGATCAATAACGAGGAAATTATCAAATTTCGAGTCCAATTGATCAAGATCCGGAATTATTAAGATTTACCGAAAATTCACGCGGGACAATATCTCGAAAATACGGAGAAAATATATCGAAAAAAGGGTTAAAATAAAATAAAATAATTAATTATTAATAAAATATATAATTTATTATATATTTTGGGATTTTTAAGAGTATTTTAATGATTATAATATTAATAAAGTAAATTATAAATAATAATAATAATAAAAGAAACGAAAATCTGGAAATCGCGAGGAGAGAGAAAGAGAAACCGAAGCTGAAAACCCGAGGAAGACGACCTGAGCCACTGACGACCACCGACGACCGACAAGACCAGGCGAGGACCGGAGAAGAGAGAGGACAGGCCGACGAACACTCTGGCACCAGTGACGCGCGCCGATGACGGCTGATTCCGGTGAATCGACGAACGAAAAATCGAGGGGAAAACAGGCTCGATTCTGACAATCCACTGCAGCTGGGCATGATCGGTGGGCACCGACGTGATCGGGAGGAAGAGCCGATTCTTTTGGTACCGATAGCGATCGACGAAAAGGCCGAAAATGTCGACGACGGTGAGGACTCCGAAAACGGCACCATTTTGGCCGAAAGGAAAGGGGAAGCAAAAGGAAGGAACAAGGGAAGGAAAAGGAAGGAAAGGAAAAAAATAAAGAAAGAAAAGGGAAAAGGAAAGAAAAATTGCTGGAGATGACTCGAGATTCAGGTAAGTTGACCGATGGTCGAGATTGACCTACAGGTAAATTTCGAAAATAAATTTAATATTTTATTTAATGAAAATTAACCTGGATTAACCTAATAGTGTAGTTTTTCGACAGAGCCCGAACGAGAGTCGATTGAGCTCCAATTTTTGTACCCCGCATAATATTGGGTAAGTATACTTTAATTATGATGATTTGAGTCCTTAATGCAGAGTTAAGATTATTTTACGGAGTTTACGGATTAATTATGCATAAAATGCATTGTATTCGAACTTTTAACGTAATTATCGTAAATGGTATAGGGATACCCAATGAGTTTGGAACGAAGCCCGATCAATATTAGTAAGCTAAGTGAGCCCAATAAACCCGAAGAATGGATTTAATAAGTGGAAACAGACTGAAAATGGGTCGAGGCCCATTAAGGTGCAATCGGGCTCAATAAAGTAAAACAGGCCCAGTGTTTTATATTCGATCAGTAAGAATGAAATACTGATAAGTATATTAGAATTGACCCAAAGATGTGGTTATATACAGCTCCATAGACTTGGTTTGGAGCGAATTGGATTGAGAGACCTGGTACGGTCGAGACAAGATAAGCTCGCGCATGATTCCAGGTAAGGAAATTTTACGGACTGTTAGAGGTAACTTTACTCAATTTCGACATCATTTACATTCCCTAAAATTTTCTGAAGGGTCTAGATTTAAAATAAGAATTTTGGGTGCTCGGATGGGCAAAAGACCAAAATACCCTTGTGAAGGGTAAAATTTCAAAAATTAGGAAAAGTTGGGAGGAGCAAGAACAAGAGGTTCCTACTTGTTTTTGAGGTGTTTTGACACGTGCATGGGTAGGCTGGCTAACTTTTAAATAAAAATGCACAACATTGCATATTTTCAACAATGTGATTTCTTGTGAAAATTGTTTTGAGATAACAGAGCCACTTACATGATTTTATGAAAGTGTGATGTGCTAGAGCTCAGCTCGCACGAGTTTTGTTTTGTGTGATACATGCATTAGTGCTCGAGCAAAGGCTCGCACTAGAGTTTTACATGCATAGGTGCTGGAGTCTAACTCGCACCAAATTTTCATATGATTTTTGTGACAGGGTGCTAAAGTCTAACTCGCACCAAATTTTCACTTGATTATTTATGACACAGTGCTGGAGCCTAGCTCGCACTAGTTTTACATGATTTTGACAGAGTGCTGGAGCTTAACATGCACCAAATTTTATGAGATTTTATGAAACGCGTGCTGGAGCTTTGCTCGCACGAGATTTTCCTTGATTTTGTAGAGTGCTGGAGCATCGCTCGCACTGATTTTATGAGACATGCGATGAGCCGTGCTTGGAGCGTCAGGTAGATTGTGTGTCACACCGATTAAATATGCTCGCACGTGCATTTTGAGATAGGCATGATTATGGATATGAGATATGGGTCCACGGAGTACATTGTACCATGTAAGTAGCATAGAATACGTTGTACCGTGCTGGGATTGATTATATGGCATCTTCAGATGCGAGTGGCATCTTCGGATGCGAGATATCAGACAGGACCGACGGGATGGATTGACCCACCTCCCCGGGCAGTTCTCGATAGTGGTGAGACCCCGCACACAGGATCCGTGTAGCTGTGGGATCATGAGTATATGGCTATACTCCTGTGTAACGACCCTTGACCCTTGAAAATTGGGATAAAATTTTTTTTTTGAAAACTCCATTTATCCACTTGTTCATTGAATCACTTAGGTTGCATTCCTGTGCAGTGTCAAAATACTTTTCCTATTTCTTTACTCATAATTATAATTAATTTCCATAATTTAGTTTATATGGCCGATAGAAATTTCGACAGCATAACGACTTATATATGAGCCTACCCACTTGTAATTCAGTTGTTTTCAGTAATCCTAGATATCCACAACTACCAAGCATGCTTTCCAATAATTCTAGATATCTATAACTACCAAGCATACTTTCCCAATCCACTTTTGCAACTCAATATATCGATATCGATTTAATACAATCAGTTTACAACTTACTCCCAAGAATCATATTCTTTACATCATTTCCTTACAAATTACATTCCAACTAAATATTTCCAATATACGTGTCTGTGCGTACAGATATGTCTGGTACAGGAATGTAAATGTATACCTTTCTGCGCGAACAAGAAAGTAGCCTATGGTAGCTCTTCCCACGAGCCTACGTCGTGTACGCGGCAGGTAGCGTCTATAGATTTACTGCAAATGATCTGAAGGTAGAGGGGTGAGCTTTTGGGGAAAAGCCTAGTAAGATAATATTCTTAAAGCAGTTCTGATATATAAAAGCATTTGAGATTGTTCATAAAATGAAACTTAATGCAATACATAAACTTCCATTTCATGCGTAATCGTCATATAGCATGCGTGTATTTAAAACAAATCACATACTTAACCGTTTTGTAACTTTTCATAAACCTTTCATGAACATTTCATAAATCATTTCGTAAATGTTTCATGAATATTTCATAGTCATTTCGTAAACATTTCATGCATCTTTCATAATCATTTCGTAAACATTTCATGTATAATTCATAATCATTTCGTAAACATTTCATGAATAATTCATAATCATTCATAAATATTTCATGAATATTTCGTAATCATGAAAACACATATTCATTCATCATAGTCGATTTTTCATAGTCAAATCGAGGAGACTAGGCTATAACTAAGTCATGCGATACGTGTCATTCTCCATTGGAGAGTCATCATACCTATGGCCATGGTAAGGGGGCTGTAGAATGGATCAGATTCGTACAGCAATAATAATTATAAACATGGGTAGTATCTTCTTATTTCTTATCATATACTAGCACATAGCTAGGGCACGAGCACCTGTGGCACTCACCGTGCGGGGAACATTCATCCGTGCTGCGCGGGCAAGAGATACTACCAAAACATCATCATAAACCACCAGTAGCACGACATCTTTCACAAAGGTTGAGTCAATTGCTAAAGGGGCCAACATACCGACACCTCGGGTGGTGTAACGGAACACCACAAGAAGTAACCACGCATGAAGCCTATAGTCTCAAAACAGAGTTTCCAAAATCTTTCTTGGGTTTTGTAATTCGTAAACTCATATCGAGTAATAACATCGAATTTCCTTGAAATTTGAAAATTCTTTCATAAAACCGAAAGTCTGTGTGGCACTTTGTTCCCGTAGGACTCAAGAGGTGACCCCCACAATTCCCTTTTGAAAACAATTTCTTTTCTTAAATACTTTTGAAATTGTCAGAGTTTCTTTAACAGTATGGATATAAAAACATAAATAAATGTAAAACATCCATACACTTCATACCTTAGGAAATTCATTTCACAACATGGAAAGTACTCGGAAAATATTTCGATAAATTAAGACATGCATCGTAAATAGTTTCACAAGTATAAAAGCATTGATAAATCACTTCAAATCATATGCTCTTTCATAAAATCATTTATTGGTGACACCAAAAATGCATTATCAGAACTAAGTTAAATAATACCACTTACCTCAATTTATCGGGTATCTTGAATTCGAACAGTGACACCTCTTAATACCTCCTTTAATCCCTTCTACAATCACCTACACCGAAATTGTAGACTTAGCACCCTATTCATGCTCATTGCGTTAAAATCGTAATTTATCGTTACTACTGCGTGTGTACGTATTATTGTATATCCTTAGGCCGACACGCACGTTTATATATTTCTGCACTATTTATATATTTGCTCCTATAAGTATTAACATATACCTTTATTATATACATCCTCATGTATACATGCATAAATATATATTTATATATATACACTCCTACATGTATATATATATATATATATATATATATATATATATATATATACTTTTATTGTTTTCATGTTTTCCTATCTCATATGCATACATATATTTTTTTTTTTTTTACAAATACTAGCATATCCATTCACTATCTCCAATCCCGGTTCTGTTTCTTTTCCTCCTCACTGGTCTCGATTTTCAGCTCCTCATTTGGTCTCTGTTCCAGCCCTCATTTCCAGCTTCATTTTTCTGCGCCTACACCAACCCAGCTATCTCTTTCTTTCTCCTCTCTTCCTCGGCCAGCAGCTTCCCTTCTCTTCTTCTCTTTTCTGGTTTTGCTTCCCGCCCAGCCCCCTCTGTTTTCTTGCTTTCCTTCCCCCCTCGGCAGGATCGGCTCCCTTCTCCTCTTTCTTTTTCTTTCTCTTTTCTTCTTCCTCGCCGACCCAGCTCTTCTCCTCCAGCCGATCACCCCTCTTCTTCCCTTTCTCCTTTCTCTTCTTTTCTTCTGCTTTTTCTCCCGCCCAGCTCCTCTGTTTAATTTCCTTTTTCTGATTGCAAATAGTGGCAGACAGAATTGGCTTAGAAAAGCCAATTCCTTACATGCCATAATATATATATATTAGTTTAGTATATGTATATATATATTATATTAGTATGTAGGTATTAATTTTTTTTTTTATGTATTAGTATTGTTATTATTATTGTTATTATTTATTTTTATTTTTATTTTTACTTTAAATATCTTATACATTATACATTACAGTATATATATATATATATATATATATATATAT
Organism: Firmiana major; assembly: GCA_033439115.1. Classification (NCBI taxonomy): domain Eukaryota; kingdom Viridiplantae; phylum Streptophyta; class Magnoliopsida; order Malvales; family Malvaceae; genus Firmiana; species Firmiana major. Next base: position 42,531,814 of record CM065903.1, read on the forward strand.
ATATATATATCATCATTCTTCCATTTTAAATTGTCTAGTATATGTATATATTATACCTATGTATATATATATATATACATATACACTTCCTTTTAATTAAATGCCTAGTATATATATATATATATATATATATATATATATACACACACATATATATACATTTTCACTTATGTATGTCTCTACACATATATATTTTCTTGTATAATTTATCCAAAGACATAATATCATGCCTTCCATGAAATTTTCCTTATTCTGAAAATAAAATAAAATATTATCGGGATTCCATCATTCTTCCTAAATTCTCGATACAAGTGTTTACATCAACAATTTTCGATTAACAAATTAAAATTTTCTAATCCTTCCGTACTTGCATTCGCCTTATTACTTCTTGTCCCTTCGAGTTCCCGGTCATCCCACGGGCTTCTCGGTTCCTATAGTCCTCGAGCCCTACAACGAATATTCACACTTCTGTTAATATATATTATTTCCATTTTTATATAATTAAATTAACGTAGGAAATTTGTGAGGTTTACATCCTGGTTATTTGCCTGATATATATATATATATATATATATATATATATATATATATATATATATAGTGCCAAGTCTCGTATGTTGTTACTTGATGTTTTGAAAATCATGTTTGTGAACTTTTGTGAGTCTGAATCACCCGAGGGAGGGGTTGAATCTTGACTGAGATGTGATTTTGATGAAAATGAAACTGGGTTTTAAACTGGATTTGTATGACGTTATTTCCATACTATTTAAACCCATGCATGATGTAAACTGGTTTTACATAACATTCATTCGTCGCATGTTACTATTGCATTGAAAAACATTTAATTTCATGATTTTGTGTGAGTCAGGAACACCCGAGGGAGGGGTTGTGTCCTAGCTATGTTATGAAATTTTAATGAGAATGAAATGATTTAACTGGATTTGCATGTTGAATTTTCCATGCTCTTTGAAATCCATATGTGAACTTGTTTTACGTGACATCATGAATTGTAGCATCTATTTTAGAATTGTGTGGAGAAAGGGTGGTTTATTCATGGCACCACATTCATATAGGTTGTATGGTTACCTACTTGTTCGTAGGATTGCCTTACTGAGTTTGATGTGCTCACCCCTTTCATTTTCCTACATAGATTTCTTCAAGTAGACATTTGAGGCGACTGAATACTGCATTCCTGATATCCGCTACTGCCCATCACTTGAGGTATATACACTTGTACCTATTGTATCTAAATAAAAATAACATAATAACACGTTTGTAAGTAACTTTTGGGGATGTATAGACATTGTAAACACTTGTAAATGAATGAGAAAGAATTAATGAAAAACTCATGTGTTTACCTTTCCTTTAATAAGGAATTAAGTTATATGGTGAATGAATGGTGGGACTGGCATTAACGCACAGCCCAATTGTTAGTGGAGTGTGGTCATGATCAGAGGACAGGTAAGTATGAAAGAAAAACGAAAAATTTACTCTGATTTTTGGGTCGTGACAATAAGTGTTTGGATACTTTACTTTTGGTAATTCCCAATTGTAATTTTCTAAATGGAAAGGTGTGGCTTCTCCTCAATAGCTCGTTAAAGGTATAATAGTTATTTTCATTTCCTTCTTGGTAATTTAAAAAGGTTTTATTTACTTATTAGGAAAATACAATTCTGGTTAGTCCTTTTAAAGAAGAAATATTACTGTTCCACGGTAGCTCCTTGGAATTTTCTCTTCAATATTTAACATTAAAATATTGGATTTCCTTTCTAATCTGGTCATGAATCTCTTTGTAGTCTAATTGAGAAATCTTTTTGTAAAAAAATTGAATTTTTTATTTTTAAAATGTGTTATATATATTGATATTAATTGAGTAATGTTTGAATACAAAATTTTACCCTGACACAACTAGCTCACAATTAAATAGTGACTGTGGTTTATAACTTATTTTAGTGGGTTCAAAATTTAAAATTTAGAGGATTCATGATTAACATTGTATAACATATCTCATTAAAAATTTGAAAGTTCAATGTCTTCACTTGCATACACATACACGAGTGTGGCTTTCTAATTAATTTAGGTAAAGTTAAAAATTATGCAAGTTCTTAAAAGTAAATATCAAATAAAGTTTTTTTATTTATTTTTAAGGGCTTAAATATTTTTAAATTTTACTCATTAGTGATGTGGCACTTTGTGAATATTAACTGTGTATAGAAGCTTTATACTGTCAATATGTCAAATATAAACTCATACTAATTAGAATATATATATATATATATATATATATATATATATATAGATTTTATATTTGATGTACTCATAATGTATAACTTCTATACGCTGTCAGTTAATTATAAAATGTCACATTATTAATGGGTAAAATTACAAAATATGTAGAACTTCAAAAAAAAAATAATAAAATTTTTTAATTTATTTTTAAGAGACTATGCACTTTTAAACTTTAATTATTAATGAAATGATACTGATAATCTATGGTTGATTGATATCATATAAAGGAAATACACTGCCACTAAATCAAATATAAAACAACATAGATTATCAACTCATTGACGAGGTGATCGTCTAGTTAGTTTATAATCCTCATAAATTACATAGAAAAACAAACTCAACAAGTGTAGGCTTATTGGGGAGGACCGAAGTTTAATGATAATCGCAATCATAGACACAAGTTAAATGGACAAAAATGTAAGGCAAAAAGCAGAACTGAACCTGTGAATAATTGTTTTGAAAGGGGAAGAGTTGCAAATGGACAAGGAGAAACGGACGAGCATGTAAGTAAAGAGTCGACAGGGCGAATGTATCGGGGGAGGCGCCCTTGCCGGTAGGAAAGAGAGTTTTTACACTTGCAAATGCAATGCAGTAAAAATAAAATACGGTGGTAAATATAATTAAAAAATTTAAGTACTTGATATTACCATAAACAAATGTTATGATGAATTAAAATATTTTCAAATATATGAATAAAATAATAAAAATTTAAAATAAAAATATAATAAAATCATTTTACTTATAAAAAATTATGGTTGAATTTTAAAAATACTTTTTAAGTGTTTTTTATTTGAGTTTTTTGAGGCTTTTAGATGAAAATCACATTTCCTTATTATTTTATATTGAAATTGGATAAAAAATTTAAACGCAAAATATATCCAGTCACAATGTTAAATTTCACTAGATGAATGATGGAATCTGGATGGGGCCGTTGCTGTGTATGAGTACGTATACTAGTAGTATAGGCCCATTATCGATCGGATTTTTCCTGATGTGGAATCTCTTCTGAACTCTCCTTAGTCCCCCTCCTGACACCATTTGCCATTAGCCACCTCTTTTTTCTCTCTCTGCTGCCCTGCACTGCATAAATATTCCCTTCTACTCTGCCTAGCCCAGCTGTGCCTCTTGGGATTTATCACTCTTTGGTATTTCTATTCTACACTTTGCTTTAAAATTTTGTTAGCCAACTTCAATTTTTTTTTTTTTCCAGGAGACTAGGTGTACACTTGTACTTTAATTATCTGCAACAAATTTTAAAATTTTCAAGGCACTAGGTGTACACTTGTACTTTGATTTTCATTTTCTCTTCCTCTTTTTCTAACCAAAATTAAAGAATGTTTCGTCTATGTCTGATTGCAGATTTGCGAGTTTTCCGATTCATTCTCCTGCACGTTAAGTGATGTTGATGGGCTTAATTTAATATTTTTGGGAGCATGAAGGAAACATCCGCTCGTGGTCTCGGCGTGCTTCTTGTTCTTGCCAATGCCTCTGCCTACGCGATTTCTTTCAAATTCTATGTTTATAATATTGTTTATTAATTAGTTAACTAATAACTGAAATACTATTTATTTAGAGATCATTGGACATTGTTTTATTTTTGTTTTCAACTTTTTGAAAATAAATAGTTTAAATTTGTTATGTTTATTTTAACATAGAAAAGTTGAAAATTGAAAAAGCTTTGTTAGGAAGAGGCCGCCCATTGCTCAAAACTTGGAACAAAAAATTTTTAGTGCTGGATAGACTTGCTAATGGACGGGCTCAGGTTGAGCCTATGTTATATAACAATAAATTATATATAAGTCAAAACCTGACTTGATTTAACAATAAGTTATATATAAGTCAAAACCTGACTTGATCCAAAATTTTGGGTTTTATTTTTTGTCTATATCCATTTTTTTGTACTACAGGGCTTGGGCCTGGCCTGCCCAATTTTTTTTAGTTTTTTATATTTTAATTTTTTGTTTATTTGTTTATTTTATTATTTTAATCCATTTGAAATTTAATTTAATTTATCAAAATTTGTAGGTTAATTTTCATATTAAATATATATATATATAATTATGTTCATTAATTAATAATGTTTTATATCTATATAATGACATTATACATAATAAATAATTTTAAAAAGTTTTAAATATAATTATGTTTGGGTCGGGTTAGGGCTTTAATCGGGCCTAAAAATTTTGGCCAAGCCCGTTTATTACATTTGATATTTTTGTCCAATCCCGACCAAATATCTGACAAGCTTTTGGGCTTAGGCGAGTAGGCCGGCCTTTGAGCAGGTTTACTGTGGGACACTATCTCAACAAAAGGGTTTATTCGTAAAAGGCCTCGTATGGCTCGAAATGTAGAGTAAAAAATTTTTAAGTGTTGAAAGAAGCCTTAGCTAAAAATTTTAAGTGTTAAACGCCATCTCAAGAAAGCACTTTGTTCATAAGAGGTCATGCATTGCTCAAATGTAAAGCAGAAAATTTCTAAGTGTAAGAAGAAGCCTTAACCAAAAATTCTAAATTGTCGAATGTCATCTCAACAAAAGGCTTCGTTTGTAAGAGACTGTGCATTGCTTAAAACTTAAAGCAGAAAATTTCTAAGTGTTGGAAGACACCTTATCCAAAAATTCTAAGTGTCGGACGCCATTTCAAAAAAGAGCTGTGTCCATTAGAGACCGTGCATTGCTTAAAACATGGAGCAAAAAATTTCTAAGTATTAGAATGTAAGAACCCGATTTCATACACTTTGGTTGGGCTATGAGTCGATACTAGATTGGTACAGTGAATCTTTTGACCATTTGTAAATAAGTTTATCAAATAATAATGCTTCATGAAAACATCTTTGAACGAAATCAAACGGTATTCATATTCATCAGAGTTCATTCACAAAATATCTACATTTACATCTCCAGATACAATTTCATTTATATTACTGTACTTACAAAAGTTTAGATACAAAAGAATGATTTCTCTGGGTATACCTTTCTCGCAGAAAGAAAACTCCACGGTAATATGGCTGCACAAAAGAATCCTATCCACACGTGATGGTCCTCGCTATTGGAGGTACTCTGTGGAGGAAAAGTGCTCAGTAAGGAAAAGTGCGTGGCATGTAGATAACTACACTATCTATATGAGTAAAGAATAATCATCATAAAGAATATACAGTGGCAATGATGTGCAATAAATTCATGGTTGATAATCAAGAGTTTTAAAAACAATATACAATAGAGTAAAATTATTTCCACAAATAAGAGTGTGGTTAAAATTTATCACTTTCATGCAATAATTCAAATCAAACAGTCAGTTAAGTAATTCAATAGACGAGACTAGGTAGAACATGCTAAGGGCAGTATGACATATGGCTATTATCGGTGACTCCGAGCATCACTGATCAAGTGTAAAAGGATGTCAATCGTCGTAGGAGTGGTTAGCTACCCATACAGCTTATAGTATATCTGAAGATAGAATTATGGTACATCATAGTCACATGCGTGTTGCACGGTACATCACACTCCATGGACCAACAGTAACAGTATAGTAACAGTAATAATATAGCATGAGTAATCAAGGCCTTTGTCTCAAGTAAGTGCGAACTAGGCAGTGTAACACATAGTCAACACGCAGCTCAAGCACATTTTATCCAGTACAGATCGATAAGTAGCTCATTTTCTTCAAAGCAATTTTAAACATTCTTCAGTACATAAAACAAATACAAAAGGAGTTGGCTCATCATTTTTCGGTTAAAACCTCAGTATGCAGTACATGTCATTAAAACTACGAGTTTTAGTTTCAAATATGTAATCTAGGCTATATCGGAGTTTACGTAAATGAAACAAACTCTATTGGGTAAGATTGGGCCATTTTACTAGAGGTTATTGTTCAATAATATTTATTGACATAAAAACTGCCTAGAATTTATATCTACAATTCATCAGTAAACATGTATGTGTAATTATCTCTAGCAGCTCACAAAAATTCCCTTACCCTCAGTGGCGGACAGTAGTTCCTTTATGCTTCAGTACAGTGAGTTAGTATGTCCGTCCTAATTTCGTGTGTTCCTCCGGAGCTGAAATAAATTATCAATCACTTTTAATTAGTCATTGCAAGCTTAAAACTACCTCATTATACCGCATGTAATTCTTAAACTCGATTTATCTAATTAGGCCATTTTTCTTCGAATCAAGCTAAAGATTACTCTAATTTCATTATTTCTTATTTCCTTTATTTTATTTACCTTTCTCAAATGTTCTTTTCATCCTTGCCTAATTAAATGTTCCTATTTCTTTTCCACTTAGTCTACCTTTCTCTTCTACCTTTAATGTCCCTTCCTTTACATTGGATTCACTTTGGTCTTTTAAAAATGGCTGGACCATTAAACCGAACCTTAAGAAAGCTTGGCAGAGATAGGAATTTCATTTATTGCAATTGGTGCTAGCAATAAAATCATAAGTGCATAATACAACAAAGTCTTTCAAATTAGTAACCAAACTGTAGGGTGATGGTAGAAACCAAATCTGATGATGAAGCTTGTCCACCCTCATTCAGTCTCGGTTCATGACTTTTGTCTCCACTTGGTACCATCAGTTCCATTCGGACACCTTTGCCTCAACTTGCTTCTCTCCTTGTGATGCCGTGTACAACCTGGTTTAGTTTTCCAGGAAATGAAACAGAGGTGGTTCTAACTCTCAACTATCGCCACCTGCACCTGTAGTTTGTTTTCCAACCACGGTTCCGCTTCTAGCCTCTCTTTTAGCTTCTGTTTTCGGCCTTTTCCAACAGCCTTGTTTCACTTTTGCTAACTTTGACAATGAACACAGCAATTAAGGTAATGCAGTGTTGTAGAGACGATGACATGCAAGAACATAGGTGCTGTGATGAGCAGAATAAGATTGAGTTGGCATCAACATAAATATGAAATTCTTCCTTTCTTTTCTTCTTTCGTTTCCTTTAATTTTTGGCCACTCCCTCGGTTTAATCTTTTCTCCTTTCACTCACAACCACTGTATTCACTCTATTCTCCTTTCAACATCTTCTATTTCTTGCCATATATATTTCCTCGTCCCACCTCCTCTATTATAGCAGCTGACACACACAATGTCACAACCCTTTTTCATTCTCTTTAACCGAAAATCATTGAAAATTTTTCATGTTTTACTGTTACCTTACCCGGTCGTGAACAAACGCACCACATACAATTGGGTTGTGAGTCAATAATAATCACCACTTACCATTCATCCACAATTAATAAAAACGATGTCCTATGTTCGAAATTTAATCATTAACTTACACAAGTTATGTTCACTAACATCTACATCCCCCATGATTACAACTCAATAATTACTGTGCCATTCCATTGTTTAGATACAAAAAGAATACTATGTATATACCTTCGGTGATGGGAGTAACAGATATCTAAAAATATAATGTCTCAGTCCTCACTGGGCTACTATGCACGTTTTGTAGGAGGGGAAAAATAGAGAGGGATGAGCAAACCCCACGCTCAGTAAGACATTAATGCAAGCATGGTAGATAACTACTCTATCTACATGCTGATAGTGTTATGCATAAATCGTTTATGGTAGGAGCATGAGGAAGTAAAACTATGCCATATGAGTATACATATATATCATGTATCAAAATCATATACATTGGCATATAAAACATGGTAAAAACATCATGTATAAATCATCTCATGCTCAATCTCATTTAAATTCATAAAAAAGGGCAATTCATTAAGAAACCTCCTTTTTAAACCCACATCATAAAGCTCTTTTGCAAACACATACAATCCCATCACAAACCATTTTCTTAATCATAAACATCATCATCGTTTCACAAATTAAGTCCACAAGGCTCGACCCCTCCCTTGGGTTTACCCTGGTCAGTCACAATCACACTTATAGATTAAAATCATGTGGTAGTAAGTAAATTAAGCAAGGGAGACAGGTAATTATAGCTCATACTCATAGACTATGTTGGCTAACTATGTCACATATCATCCCAATCACAATCACAGTTATAGATTAAAATCATGTGGTAGTAAGTTAATCAAGCAAGGGAGACAGGTTACTATAGCTCATACTCATAGACTATGTTGGCCAACTATGTCACATATCATCCCAGACCACACGGATCTCGGTGTGCGGGGTATCATGCTGGTACGAAGGTGGGTTAGTTCTCTGCCAGACTTTCTCAAATTAAGTAACCACCACGCAATACATCGTACTCCATGTGATATACACGGTACATCGTACTCCGTGGACCCATAACATGGTTGGGGGAGCCTACATTAGGTCTTATCTACCCCATAACGAGTGAAACCTCTAATCTCAAGTGCACATGAGAGTACTCTTAATACCAGGTCCTAGCCCTTCATGGCCTTGCTCGCCCTTGTTGGGTTCCCTGATTCAGGTTCTAGCCCCTCACCTTCACCCCACTCAAGATCTGTTAGGCCTGTTAGGTTCCCTGAATGGATTATGTCAGGTCCTAGCCCTTCACCCTCACCCCACTCAAGAGGTCTGTTAGGCCTATTGGGTTCCCTGAGTTAATCCGTATTACCCTTACCACGGCCTCATACATACCATAGTGTGAAAACCAGCGTGAGCTATGCTCTAGCGCGGATTCATGCATCAAAACCAATCACCTCGTACGAGCAATGCTCTAGTACATCATTTATGCATAAAAACATGTAGAAACCACGTACGAGCAAGAGCTCCAGTACGGTTTATAAAACATCACCCCAAATCAAATCAAAGTGCGAGCTAAGCTCCAGCACGTTTCACAAAAGTGAAAACACTGAAGTCCAGTGAGAGCGAGGCTCTAGCGCAATTTATGTCATACAAATACGATAGGCGGCTCATACACAATCAAACAATCCCGACAACCGGGTTTAGCACTTCACAAATGCTTTTTCCACAACATCAATAAAACACTAGCCGACCCATCTACAAGCTTGCTTAAAACAAAGCAATTACGTTTTGTAAAACATCAAAAATTAGATTTATGCAATTATTAGCCATACTATCCCATTTCATAGAATCCACTTCAAAACCAAAATCACGCATATACTTATCATCTTTCATGAATACCATCAATCATTTACTTGAGCAACCATGTATTTCATAAAACACCCAATATTCACCCACAAGTTCAAAGTATGAGCAGCTATCTCTATATACTCACAAAATTCCCTTACCTGGAATCGCGACGCGTGATTCCACTTCCTTAAAGCTGCTTACGTGTGCGTAGTTCAATTACGTCTCCAAAGACTCTCTGAAACTGCACAAAATCGTATTCCGCATTATATTCGATCCATATAATAGGACATCGTGCGTTCACTATAGTCAATTTGACCTATAGTTTCTAGTGACGCTTATAATGCCTTGTTTCATTACTCTACCCATATTTCGAGTCTATGGATTCTTTTAGGCCTATTAACTCATTCCAAATCGATATTAGATAGATACTAAGTCCATAGTGTTCATATTTCATTGACTTCTTTACTATGACATTTACCAAGCATTTTACATACTCATTTCCATAAATTCCCTATACTCACAATGTGGCTTCATTTACCCATCTCAAATCATCCATATTACTTCAACAACAACTTATCATAACCCATAAGTCATCAACATACCCATTCATACTTTCTCACACTAGACTATATCCATTTTCTAGGTTATATGTGTTCCATTGCTTTCTAGATGATTTCTATCATCCATATACATGCCAATCAATTCCAAAATCAATTAAATACACAATGTACTTAGGCTAGAGTATTAGAAGCTTACCAAATCTGATTTCTTTTCTTGCTCCAAATGATAATGCCCTTAGCTCCTTCAATACCAACAATGGGATTTTGGGTTCCAACTATGTTGTTCTCTTCCTCAAGATGAACAACTTAGTGTCTAATGGCCTCCCCTAAATTCTTACTGAAAATGGCTGATTTTAGAGAGAAAAATCTAGATTTTGGGTTGGAAATGGAAAGGGTGATGTTTTTCTCGAAATTTTTATATTTTTTGCACTCCTTTTATAGAAATAGCTTGAGGAGATCGATCTGCACTGGGAGGAGATCGATCTGGTCCCCTTAAATCCCTCTTTTGCATGGCATTTTAAGCATGAGATCGATCTGTCGAAGCTTGAGATCGATCTACTCCCAAACAGAGAGCTAAGGAGATCGATCTGTATGCTTGAGGATCGATCTTTTCATTACAGAATGGTTAGGAGATCGATCTGCTCTATTCCATTGTCCAAATAAGAGCATTCTGGCTCTTTCAGATCGATCTCTCATCCTATGAGATCGAGCTAGCCTTCATATTTTTCAGATTTTCTGCAGTTTTCTTGCTGTAACTTACACCAAAATATCATTAATCTGTTGCCATAGTCATTTTCTCATCCATCCACCTTTATGACTTGAAAATGACATCCATTCATACCTTATACACATTGAAACTTGTGTGCATTCCTTGTATATCCAAAGGTATGCTATATAAAACCAAATGGAAGCATTTATATTCATGCAACTTCCTTCCATTTACCACACTACTCATTTTGAGTTCCAATCACATTCATCACTTATAAGAACTCATTTCTTCATATTCATACAGAATGAAACTTGTATGTACATTACAAATCATATTACACATATGTACATTGAATCCACGGACATACATCAATTACACTTTACATTACACGTCCATTAACATTCGTTGATCCAATTACACATGTTACAACCATACATATACGGGGTCTCACATTCTCCCCTCCTTCAAGGAATTTGGTCTTCCAAATTAGAACCAAGTCACTTTTCAAAAAGTTAGGGGTACTTCTCACGTATCAAGTTCTCCAATTCCCATATGGCCTCTTCCACCGTGTGATGTTGCAAAAGAACTTTCACCAAGGGAATTGTCTTATTCTGCAACACTTTCTCCTTTCTGTCCAATATCCGAACCGACTTTTCAACATATGTCATACTCTTATTCAGCTCCAAGGCTCATATCTTATCACATGTGTCAGGTCCGGGTGATACTTTTGAAGCATCAAGACGTGGAAGACGTTATGAACATTTGCCAAGTCCGGTGGCAATGCTAACCTATATGCCTTATCTCTCACTCTCTCCAAAATCTCAAAGGGTCCGATATATCTAAGGCTCAGCTTGCCCTTCTTACCGAATCTCATAATACCCTTCGATAGTGAAACTCTTAGAAATACCTACTCATCCATGTCAAACTCTAGTAGTGTCCGTCTCTTGTCAGGATAACTCTTTTGTCGGCTCTGAGCTGTCCATAATCTCTCACATATCAACTGGACATCCTTAGATGCCTGCTGCACTAAGTCCAGAGTAAAAATCTGTCTGTCACCAACCTCTTCCCATCTAATGGGGGATCGACATCTACGTCCATACAGTGCCTCATAGGGTGCCATTTCGATACTCGCATGATAACTGTTATTATAGACGAACTCGACTAACTACAGGTGATCATCCCAAGAGCCTCTAAAATCCAGCACACACGCTCTCAACATATCCTCGAGGGTCTGGATAGTCCTCTCTGACTGCCCATCTGTCTGAGGATGAAAGGAAGTGCTAAAACTCAGTCGGCTCCCCAGCGCTTCCTGAAAATGTTCTCAGAAATGGGAAGTGAAGCGGGCATTCCGATCATAAACAACGTTCACTGGAACACCATGTAGTCGTACTATCTCTCGAAAATACAGGTTCGCCAACTGACTCAGTGTATCGGTAGCTCTCATAGCCAAGAAATGTGCGGACTTAGTCAACTTGTCCACAATAACCCATATGACATCATGACCTCTGTAGGTCCTCGGTAACCCCATCACAAAATCCATGGTGACGTGCTCCCATATCCATGTCGGTATCAATAGAGGCTGTAATAATCCTGCAGGCTTCTGATGGTCTACCTTCACTTGCTGACAAACGAGACACTTAGCGACATATTCAACAATGTCTTTTTTCATTCCGGACCACCAATAAACCTTTCGAAGGTTTTGATACATCTTGGTACCCCCCGAATGTATCGTATACTTCGATGAGTGAGCCTCTGATAAAATCAGCCTCCTGACCTCGGGATCCTTGAGAACACATACTCTGCCCCTGAACCTCAACAAGCCATCAGCACTCAGCTCTACATGAATACCCACACATGTCGGTATCTGCCTCAGCCAATTGATGCACTGTCAAACGTTCTGCTGAGCCTGTCGAATGCGACCAATCAATTCTGGCTCCAGTCTCAAACTAGCCATGATCTCAAGTCTCTCAGATCTAGGTGGGGTTACATCCAAACTGAGGTCCGTAAATTGTTCTAACAATTCATGTTCCCGTACTATCATATAAGACACCAACCCAAGGTTCTTCCTGCTCAAAGCATCGACAACTACATTTGCCTTACCCGGGTGGTACATGATTTCACAATCATAGTCCTTTAAAAGTTTGAGCCATCTCCTCTGTCTCATATTGAGCTCTTTCTGTGAGAACAAGTGTTTAAGGTTCTTATGATTTGTGAACACCTGAAATTTCTCACCATAGAGATAGTGGCGCTATATTTTCATGGTCGCTAACTCTAAATCATGAGTCGAGTAGTTCCTCTCATAATATTTCAACTGTCTAGATCCATAGGTAACTACCTTCCCATCCTGCATAAGTACACAGCCTAGTCCCTGGTGTGATGCATCCATATACACCAATAATCCTCTTGAGCTGGTAGGAATGGTGAGAACTGGAGCAGTGGTCAATCGACGCTTAAGCTCCTTAAAACTCCTCTCACATGCCTCATCCCACACAAACTTAACATCCTTACGCGTGAGGCGTGTCAACGGAATAGCTAGGCTGGAGAAACCCTCTACAAATCTCCGATAATATCCTGCTAATCCCAAAAAACTCTTGATCTCAGTTACTATCTTGGGCTGTTCCCACTGTACAACTGCCTCTATGTTGGATGGATCCATCGATACCCCATCCTTCGACACAACATGCCCCAGAAATGAGATATGTTCTAACCAAAAGTTACACTAACTGAGTTTGGCATACAACTCTTTCTCTTAGAGGGTCTGCAGAACTACTCTTAAGTGCTCCTCATGCTCTTCCCTGGACTTGGAATAAACCAAAATATCATTTATAAATACAATCACCAACTTGTCCAGGTATGGCTTAAATACATCATTCATCAATGCCATAAATGCTGCGGGGGCATTCGTTAATCCGAATAGCATCACCATAAACATGTAGTGGCCATAACGAGTACGAAATGCTGTCTTGGGTACATCTCCACTCCTAATCCTCAACTGATGATACCCTGACCGCAAATCTATCGTAGAAAATACCTGGGCTCCCTGGAGCTGATCCAACAAATCATCTATGCGTGGAAGGGGGTATTTGTTCTTTATGGTGTCTTTATTCAACAATCGGTAATCTATACACAGCCGGAGGCTCCCATCATTCTTCCTTACAAATAATATCGGTGCTCGCCAAGGTGAGATACTAGGTCTTATAAACTCCTTCTCCAGTAACTTTTGTAGCTGTTTCTTCAGCTCCCCTAACTCAATCCGTGCCATTCTATATGGTGGTTTCAATATCGGCTCGGTACCAGGCACTAACTCTATGTAAAATTCCATTTCCCTTTCAGGTGGTAGTCCTAGTAATTTATCCGAAAAGACATCAGAATAATCCGCAATCATGGGGATGTCCCTCAATTTCGAGTGTGCCTCATCTATATCAATCACATAGGCAATGAACCCTTCACATCGTTCTTTCCACCGTTAGTATCGCAAGTCATTATATCAACATTCAACATAAACAAAGGAATTCATCTCTCAAATATCATTTATTAAGGTTATACTCTTTCATTTAAAACAAACATACTCTTTTCATATCATTTCTTATCATCAAAGTTTACAATAAGATTGTCTAATCCTGAAAACATCAATGTCTTAGCGTGGCAATCCATAACAACACAATTGGTAGCCAACCAATCCATTCCCAATATTACATCGAAATCTTTCATATTCAATAAAATTAAAGTGGCTATCATTTCCTTTCCCTCTATCTTTAACTTACAATCTCTACATACATGCTCGGTCAATTGACTATCATTCATGGGTGTGGAAATCATCAACATTTTATCCAACAATGTTGGTTTCACATGCTTCAATAATTTATATGCAAAGGAAAGTGATATAAAAGAATGCGTGGCAGCAAGATCAAATAATATCAATGCTTCAAAATCAAAGATTCGGATGGTACCTTTAATCACATCCATCGATACGTCTGTAGTGTCCTGGTCCAGTGCCTGCACCCTTCCTCTGCTCACACCCACAGCCTGTTTCCCTTTTTCCTCAGCTGTAGCCCTCCTCCTCGAGGTCGTTATCTCAACTGGAGCTCCCTCAGGCTCTTTGTCCTTCTGTAGGGTGATCTCAACCATCTCGGTACAATGTCTCAAAATATGTCTGGGCTTCCCACACTTATAACACAAAACAGGGGGCACCTGACATTGTCTAGTCCCATGGTATCTGCCACATCTCTTACACTGATTAGTGGTAGGTCGTGGTCCTCCAATAGTCATACCCGTCAGCGCAGTCAAAGTCGGGTACACAGGAGGTCTAGCAGCTCTTTCCTGCACCTCCTCGATCTTAGGTCTCTTCTCAAAATACCTTAGGCCTCCTTTCCTGGCTACTCTATCACTCCCGGATCTCTTTCGATCTTTATCTTTCCTGACACTAATTCTCCCAAGCTTGAAGGTATTCCACTCAAAATCTTGCTCACATAATTGAGCCTTATGTACAGCCTCATCATACGTCAAAATGTCGAAGGGAGCTAGCTTAGTCCGGATGGCCATTCTCAATCCATCCATAAACTTCTCTATCTTTCGAGTCTCACTACCCATTGTGTCCGGGTCATATCTCCCCAAGGATATAAACTTAGACTCATACTTGTCCACAGTATGGTTCCCCTAAACCAGATTCATGAATTCCATCTGCAGTTTCCTCTATGCGGTAGTTGGAATATACTGTCTCCTAAAGGCCTCCAGAAATATCTCCCATGAAATCTCAGAGTGTCTGGCCTCAAAATAGCCTCGGTGGACCTCCATCAATGCTCGGCCTCGCCTTTCAACATAAACACGGCAAAGGCTACCTTCTCAGCTGAAGTGCATCGAAAAAACCTATATAGTTTCTCCATCTCATACACCCAATCCTCCATGATAACCGGGTCCTTCACCCCTCTGAACACTGGGGGTTTCAATGCTTGAAACTCTCGCAGTCTGCTCAAGTCGCAGTCATAACCCAAATCACTACTGCTCTGCTATGGAGCGATAGGATAATCTGTATCTTGTACTAGAGGTGGTGTAGCAGTAGCAGTCTCTGCAGTATGAGGTCTCTCCACCTCTGTAACTGCTTATTCAGTAGTAGGCTGTGCCGCGGGACCTTATCTATCGTCGGTACCCAATTCTTGCGTGACTATCTCCACCAAATTCTCAATACTCCGCTCTATCCTAGCGAAGCGTGCCTCTGTATCTTCTGCTCTCTCAGCAGGGTTCTGTGGAGCCTGCTCAGTCTGTGGCTCCGCACGGCTCTTAGGCCTACCTCTACGGCCTCTAGCACGTGCTCTCGCCCCTCTACCTTTACGTGTTACTGGCATATGCCTAACTTCCTGTATTATAATAATTTATTAAGCTTAATCCATCACGGTATACACAGTTATATCTAAACAAAAGCACAATAACATGGGGATGTACTTTCCTACGTTTTATTACTGACTCACATCAGGCTAACTCAACTCTGATACCAATCTCTGCCATGACCCATTTTCATTCTCTTTAATCAAAAATCACTGAAAATGTTTCATGTTTTACTGTTGCCTTACCCGGTCGTGAACAAACTCACCACATACAGTTAGGTTGTGAGTAAATAATAATCACACTTACCATTCATCCACAATTAATAAAAACGATGTCATATATTCAAAATTTAATCATTAACTTACACAAGTTATGTTCACTGACATCTACATCCCCCATGATTACTACTCAATAATTACTGTGCCATATGTATATACCTTTGGCGATAGGAGCAGCGGATATCCAAAAATACAACGCCTCAGTCCTCGCTGGGCTACTATGCATGCTCTGTAGGAGGGAAAAATAAAGAGGGATGAGCAAACCACACGCTCAGTAAGGCAATAACGCAAGCATGGTAGATAACTACTCTATCTACATACTGATAGTGTTATGCATAAATCGTTTATGGTAGGAGCATGAGGAAGTAAAACTATGCCATATGAGTATAGATATATATCATTTATCAAAATCATGCACATTGGCATATAAAACATGGTAAAAATATCATGTATAAATCACATGCTCAGTCTCATTTCAATTCATAAAAGGGTAATTCATTAAGAAACCTCATTTTTAAACCCATATCATAAAGCTCTTTCTCAAACACATACAATCCCATCACAAACCATTTCCTCAATCACAAACATCATTATCGTTTCATAAATCAAGTCCATAAGGCTCGACCCCTCCCTCGGGTCTACCCTGGTCAATCACAATCACACTTATAGATTAAAATCATGTGGTAGTAAGTAAATCAAGCAAGGGAGACAGGTAACTATAGCTCATACTCATAGACTATGTTGGCCAACTATGTCACATATCATCCTAGACAACACTGATCCCGGTGTGCGGGACATCATACTGGTATGAAGGTAGGTTAGTTCTCCACCACACTTTCTCAAATCAAGTAACCACCACGTGGTACATCGTAATCCATGTGATATAAACGGTACATCATACTCCGCGAACCCATAACATGGTTAGGGGTGCCTACATTAGGTCTTATCTACCCTATACCGAGTGAAACCTCTAGTCTCAAGTGCACTAGGTCCTAGTACTCTTACTACTAGGTCCTAGCCCCTCATGGCCTTACTCGCCCCTATTGGGTTCCCTGATTCAGGTCCTAGCCCCTCACCCTCACCCACTCAAGAGGTCTGTTTGCCCTGTTGGGTTCCCTGAATAGATTATGTCAGGTCCTAGCACCTCACCCTCACCCCACTCAAGAGGTCTGTTAGGTCTGTTGGGTTCCCTGAGTTAATTCGTATTACCCTCACCACGGCCTCATACATACCACAGTGTGAAAACCAGCGCGAGCTATGCTCTAGCGCGAATTCATGCATCAAAACCAATCACCTCGTACAAGCAATGCTCTAGTACGACATTTATGCATAAAAACATATAGAAACCACGTACGAGCATAGCTCTAGTACGGTTATATGCATAAGAAAACCATCGAAACCACGTATGAGCAAGAGCTCCAGTACGGTTTATAAAACATCACCCCAAATCAAATCAAAGTGCGAGCTAAGCTCCAACACGTTTCACACAAGTGAAAACACTAAAATCCAGCGCGAGCGAGGCTCTAGCACGATTTATGTCATACAAATACGATAGGCGACTCATACACAATCAAACAATCGGGTTTAGCACTTTACAAATGCTTTTTCCACAACATCAATAAAACACTAGCCGGCCCATCTACAAGCTTGCTTAAAACAAAGCAATTCCGTTTTGTAAAACATCAAAACATTAGATTTATGCAATTATTAGCCTTACTATCCCATTTCATAGAATCCACTTCAAAACCAAAATCACGCATATACTTATCATCATTCATGAATACCATCAATCATTTACTTGAGCAACCATGCATTTCATAAAACACCCAATATTCACCCTCAAGTTCAAAGTACGAGCAACTATCTCTATATACTCATAAAATTCCCTTGGAATCGCGACGCGTGATTCCACTTCCTTAAAGCTGCTTACGTGTGCGTAGTTCGATTGCGTCTCCAACAACTCTCCGAAACTGCACAAAATCGTATTCCACATTATATTCGATCCATATAATAGGGCATCGTACGTTCACTATAGTCAATTCGACCTATAGTTTCTAGTGACGCTCTTAATGCCTCGTTTCATTCCTCTACTCATATTTCGAGTCTATGGATTCTTTTAGGCCTATTAACTCATTCCAAATCGATATTAGACTGATACTAAGTCCATAGTGTTCATATTTCATTGACTTCTTCACTATGGCATTTACCAAGCATTTTACATACTCATTTTCATAAATTCCCTATACTCACAATGTGGCTTCATTTACCCATCTCAAATCATCCATACTTCTTCAACAACAACTTATCATAACCCATAAGTCATCAACATACCCAATTCATACTTTCTCACACTAGACTATATCCATTTTCTAGGTTATATGTGTTCCATTGCTTTCTAGATGATTTCCATCATCCATATACATGCCAAACAACTCTAAAATCAGTTAAATACACACTGTACTTAGGTTAGAGTATTAGAAGCGTACCAAATCTAATTTCTCTTCTTGCTCCGAATGACAATGCCCTTAGCTCTTTCAATACCAACAATGGGATTTTGGGTTCCAACTATGTTGTTCTCTTCCTCAAGATGAACAACTTAGTGTCTAATGGCCTCCCCTCAATTCTTACTGGAAATGGTTGATTTTAGAGAGAAAAATCTAGATTTTGGGATGGAAATGGAAAGGGTGATGTTTTTCCCGAATTTTTTAGATTTTCAACACTCCTTTTATAGAAATAGCTTGAGGAGATCGATCTGCACTAGGAGGAGATCGATCTAATCCCCTTAAATCGCTTTTTTTCATGGCATTTTAAGCATGAGATCGATCTGTCGAAGCTTGAGATTGATCTGCTCCCAAACAGAGAGCTAAGGAGATCGATCTGTATGCTTGAGGATCGATCTTTTCATTACAGAATGGTTAGGAGATCGATCTGGCCCCATTGAAGATCGATCTGTTCTACTCCATTGCCCAAATAAGAGCATTCTGGCTCTTCCAGATCGATCTCTCATCCTATGAGATCGATCTGGTCTTCATATTTTCTAGACTTTCTGCAGTTTTCCTGCTAAAACTTACACCAAAACATCATTAATCTGCTACCATAGTCATTTTCTCATCCATCCACCTTTATGACTTGAAAATGGCATCCATTCATACCTTATACACATTGAAACTTGTATGCATTCCTTGTATATCCAAAGGTATGCTATATAAAACTAAATGGAAACATTTATATTCATGCAACTTCCTTCCATTTACCACACTACTCATTTTGAGTTCCAATCACATTCATCACTTATAAGAACTCGTTTCTTCATATTCATACACAATGAAACTTGTATGTACATTACAAATCATATTACACATATGTATATTGAATCCATGAACTTACATCAATTACACTTTACTTACACGTCCATTAGCATTCATTGATCCAATTACACGCGTTACAACCATACATATACGGGGTCTCACACACAAAACTCAATTCAACATACTCTCACGTCTTCATCATTTTTCTTTCTACACTGATTACATGAAATTCAGCTTTAGCCTTGCTCCCACGCATTCATTGGTCTACTCCCTTTTTGTTTCGTGTTTAGGCCATCTAAAAATTGCTCCCATTATTTTTTACCACACTGTGGTAGTTTTCAGCAGGCATCACTCCTTTATATTTTTGTTTCCCACGTTTCCTACCTTGGTCTGATGTTTTTGCTGTTGTTTTCATCAAATAGGTGTGTATATATATATATATTATAAAATATTCACGTAACGTTTTCAGGATAGCAGACCATCCCAAAGTATCTTTAGTTCCATGCCTTTGTCTCTCGGTTTTATCCCATCTTCAGTAGCCATCTCACTTTGGTTTCACCGGTTTCCCTTCACCCCACCATTCAGCACACATACATGCCTCCCTGCGGTAGTATACTATTTTCAGTTTCCCATTAATTCAACTCAGGTTTCTCCCATAATTCCTATGCTGATGGGACACATGTTGCTCTGTTTTTACTGCTGTACACGGCAGAAGTTCAGCCTCACATCCTTTTTTTCTTCTCTTTATTTGTCATGATCCAGACTTTCCCATTTTTTCTTTTCTGTTTCTACTGCAGTTTCGGTATTTATGTATATATATATATCACATTCTCCTACCATCCCAGCCTTCGGTCAGCTCTTGTCCTACTCTTACTACCAGCTTCAGTCCCCATTTCCATTTCCCTGCTGTAGCCCAAGCCACTTTCATCTGCCCCACGCTTTCCAATTTAGTTTCTCATTGCCTCATGCATGTGCTATTGTAGGAGAAGTACTTCACAATTAATATCCACTAACTTGTTTCCTCTTCATTTCTCTTCCACACCGAAGACCATCATCAGCATCATTTCTTCTTCATGTTTTCTGCTACAGTTTTACTGTAGCAGAAATGACTCTTGATTTGGCTTCATTAGAAGCCAAACCTTGTGCTAACAGTTTCATTTCTCTTTTCAAACCAAGAGCCTTGATCCTTACTTCTTTCTTCACGTTGCCCATGTTAATCAAAATCATCATCATTATTTCTTCACCATATTTCCTTTATGCAATTGTACCGATGGCTGCCCTCGGGATTGGCTTCATTTTTGAAGCTAATTAATGGGTTTATGAATATATATTTTTATTTATTCATACACACACATATATATATACCTATATACTTGACTTGAGGAATAAATAAAATATTACATATACATATATATATATATACTTAATAAATTTCCCACATAGTATCAAAAATGAATTTTAGTCTAATATTTGCACTTACCTATAATAGAGGAATATTCATTCTTTAATCTAATTCATAAAAATTTATTTCTATTTCTTACAATTATTTGTTCTTCAAGTTAAAAATATTTTAATTAATTAAATTCGCCTAACTCCTTCACGTTAAACTATAATTTAAATAAATCATCCACCATTAAGTTCATTCTTAATCCCAATTGTTCACTTGCTAATTATTATTAAAACCGAATACTAGAAAATTCATGGAGTTTACATTCTCCCCACCTTAAGAAATTTGGTCCCCAAATTTAAGATTACATCAGTTTTCAAACAAATGTGGGTATTTCTCTGATCAAGCTTTCCAATTCCCACGTGGCCTCCTCCGAAGTGTGATACTGCCATGGAACCTTGATAAGAGTGATTGTTTTAGACCGCAACACTTTCTCTTTCCTATCCAGGATCTAAATTGGTTTTCTATGTAAGTCATATCCTCCTTTAAATCCAGTGGTTCATACTTAATCACATATGTCGGGTCTGGATGGAACTTACGTAACATTGAAACATAGAAGACATTGTGAATACTTGATAACTCCGACGGTAAAGCCAATTTGTATGCTTTGTCTCCCACTCGGTCTAAGATTTCGAAAGGCCCAATATAACAGAGACTTAACTTCCATTTCTTTCCAAACCTCATTATGCCTTTGGAGCGAGAAACTTTCAGAAATATCGAGTCTCCAACTGAAAATTCCAAAGGTCTTTGTCTTTGGTCAGCATAACTTTTCTACTTGCTCTGAGCTGTTCTCAATCTCTAACAAATTAGCTAAACATCCTCAGAGGCTTGCTTAACCAGATCGGGAGCAAATATTTTTCTTTCACCCACTTCTTTCCATCCAATCAGAGAATAATACCTTCGACCATACAAAGCTTCATATGGTGCCATCCCAATACTTGAGTGAGAACTATTATTGTATGCGAACTCTGCTAATGGCAAATGGTCATCCCAAGAGCCTTTAAAAACTTCTGTACATGCTCTCAACATATCCTTAAATGTCTGAATGGTTCTCTCTGATTTACCATCTGTCTGAGGATGGAAAGTTGTGCTAAAATTCAATTGGGTCCCCATAGCTTCTTGGAAATGTCAAAAAAATGAGAAGAAAATTGGGAATCCATGTCAGATACAATACTCACTGGTATACCATATATATCCTTATGATTTCTCATACATACAACTTCGCCAAGGCACTCAAAGTATTAGTGGATTTCATAGCCAGAAAGTGGGAGGATTTCGTCAGTCTATCAATAATTACCCAAATTGCATCATGATTTCTCCAAGTCCTTGGTAAACCCATAATGAAATCCATGGTGACATGTTCCTATTTTCAAGTCGGTATTGGTAGAGGCTGTAGTAACTCTGTAGGATTTTAATGCTCTACCTTAATCTGCTAACACATAAGACATCTAGTCACAAATTCGGCTATGTTCTTCTTCATACCTGACCACTAATAAACCTTCCAAAGATTCGGATACATTTTATTACTTCCCGGATGTAATGTATACCTTGATGAATTAGCTTCTGACAATATCAGTTTCTTCAAGTGTGGATCATTAGGAACACAAAGTCTACCCTTGAATCTCAATAGACCATCAGTGCTGAGTTCAAATTCTATCACAGTACCTATTTGAATCTGACTAGCCATATCTATACAATACTGATCATTATGTTGAGCTTGTCAGATTCTGTCAATCAAGTCTGGTTCTATCCTCAGGCTAGCTATCACACCATAACCAATAGTGTCAGATGGTTCAATGTCCAAGTTAAGGCTTGCAAACTATTCCAATAACTCGTATTCCTGAATCATTATATAAGATACCATCCCAATATTCTTTCTGCTTAAAGCATCTGCTACTACATTTGCCTTCCCCCGGGTGGTAAAGGATCTCACAGTCATAGTCCTTAAGGATCTCATAGTCATAGTCCTTCAGGAGCTCTATCCACCTCCTTTGCCCTATATTTAGCTATTTCCATGAGAATAAGTACTTAAAGCTTTTATGATTAGTGAAGATCTGAAACTTCTCTCCATACAGATAATGGCGTCATATTTTCAGTGCAAACACCACGACTGCTAATTCCAAATCATGGGTCGGATAGTTCTTCTCATGGTCCTTTAGTTGTCGGGATCCATAAGCAACTACCTTCCCATTCTACATCAAAACACATCTCAGACCTTGGTCAGAAGCATCTGTATACACCGAGAAGCCTTCTGAACTGGCGAGTATAGTCAAAATAGGCACGGTGGTCAGTCTATGCTTTAATTCTTGAAAGCTCTTTTCACACAAGTCACTCCACTCAAATTTGATATTCTTTCTCGTAAGACAAGTCCAAGGAGCAACTAACTTAGAGAAACCCTCCACAAATATTTTATAGTAGCCTGTCAAACCCAGGAAACTCCAAATTTTAGTAACAGTCTTGGGTCTTTCCTATTGAAATACAACCTCATTCTTGGACGGATCAATATACACCCCGTCCTTTGACACCATGGAACCCAGAAAAGCTAGATGATCTAACCAAAAATCACATTTGCTGAGTTTAGCATACAACTTCTTGTCCCTAAGGGTTTGTAGAACCATTCTCAGATGCTGCTCATGATCCTTTCTAAGCAGATAAGGCTAAGTACTTCATTCATTAATGCCATGAAAGCGGTAGGAGCATTCATTAACCCGAAAAGCATAACCAAAAACTCATAATGTCCGTACCGAGTCCTGAAGACTGTCATGGGTACATCTTCACTTCTAATCTTCAAACTGATGGTACTTTGGCCTCAGGTCAATCTTGAAAAAGATCTGTGCTCCTCGCAGTTGGTCAAGTAAATCGTCTATACATGGAAGAGGATACTTGTTCTTAATGGTATCCTTATTGAGCAATCTATAAATGATGCATAATCTGAGGCTCCCATCTGTCTTCTTAATGAATAAAATCGATGCAACCCAAGGTGAGATGCTCGGTCAGATAAACTTCTTATCCGGTAATTCTTGTAATTGCTTCCTTAGCTCTTCTAACTCAATCTGAGCCATTCTGTATGGTGGTTTGGATATTGGCTCAGTACCAGGCACCAAATCAATACAGAACTCCATCTCTCTATCTGGAGACAATTCTGATAAATCATCTAGAAATACGTCGGGAAACTCTTTGACCACGGGTATGTCTCTCAACTCTCGACTCGCCTTATCCGTATTAATTACATAGGCAATGTAACCTTCAAAATGTCATCCATATAGTTAGTATGAACTATTCAGTTATAATTTACTATCATGGCTGTCAAGAACAGCATGGTTCGCTGCTAACCAATTTATGTCTAATATTACGTCAAAATCATACATATTTTGTAGGATTAGGTCGGCTATCATATTCTTGTCTCTTACTTTAAGTTTACAGTCTCTATATACTAGTTCGGTCATTTGACTATCCTTCATCGGTGTCCTAATCAGTAACATCCTTCCTAAGGGTTCAGGTCGTACATACGATAACAATTTACATACGAATGCTGGGGATATAAAGAATGAGTTACACCAAAATCAAATAGAGTTAATGCTTTAGTATCAAAAATGAAAATTGTACCTTTAATTACATCGATCAAGGAATCAGTAGTCTCTTGATCTAATGCATATACTCTCTCATGTCCTTCAACTTGTTTACCCTTTTCTTCAACTATAGCTTTCTTTTTTCTGAGTAAAAGATGTAGCATGAGCCTTCATAGGTTTTTTTCCCTTATGTGGGGCTGAGTCAGAAATCCCTGGGTAATCCCTCACTAAATGCCTAGTCTTACTAGAACGAAAACATGCTTCCGTCACCAGATAACAGGGCCTATTACCATGGTTCTTCATACAAAACTTGCACATCTCAATAGTAGCTCGGGGTCCACCAATAACAATACCCCTGGTGGGAGCTGAGGCCGAATAAATAGGAGGCTTAACAGTATTATTTTGTGACTCATCAAAATTCCTCTGTTGCTTACCAAACGGCCTCCTACCCTCTCTAACACCTCTATCCTCAGTCGACCTCTTACGATTTCGATCCTTACCTTTTCCCACTTTACCAAACTTAGAGGCATGTATCTTATAATCCTATTCACATAGCTACACCTGGCGAATTGCCTCCTCATAGGTGCTGATATCAAATGGGGCTAATTGGGCTCGGATTGAAGGCTTTAGTCTATCCATAAACTTTTGGACCTTTTACATCTCATTACTCATAGTGTCTAGATCATATCTTCCTAGGGAGGTGAATTTGGATTCATACTCATCCACAGATCTATTCCCCTAAGTCAAGTTTAAGAATTCTGCTTGTAGCCTTCTCTGGGTAGTATCTGAAATATACTGTCTTCGAAAAGCATCAAGGAAGATGTCCCAAGTAATAACCCAATGTCTGGCCCTCAAGATCGGTCTTGTGGACTTCTACCAAAGCTCAGCCTCTTCTTTCAACATGAAGACTACAAAGGAAACCTTCTCAGTCATAATACATTTGATGAACCCATACAATTTCTCGAACTCGTTAATCCAATTCACTGCAATCACCGAGTTCTTTACTCCCTTAAAAAAATGAAGACTTAAACTTTTGAAATTGTCTCAATCTATCTAGTTAGTAATCATACCCCATCTCGTCACAACTCTGTTGTGGGGTTACTAGAGTCGGTGATTGTGGTATAGGTGGGGTCATAGTAGGTGGAGAAGTAGAGGGTACTTCTGTCGGTGGCATGGGCGCTGTTTGTGTATGTGTTGATGTATCAGGTGTAGATGTCGAAGTAGTCAATGCAGCCTGACCAGCCATACCCTACATACTGTCAAATTTTACCACTAACTGTCCGAACAATGACATCATCGTCTCCATGCCACGCTCTATTCTTACAAAACGGGCGTCAGAGCTTTATGTGGGGCTTTTGGTATTCCGTTCGGATGAGGATCCATCTCATCTCTCAGGCCTATCCCCATAGCCTCGAGATGATGTGCCCTCTCATCTGCTCAACTGGCTACAGTGTCTACCATCCATAACTTATAGCTTTCCTTACATTCAACATAAAATTTTTAGTAAAACGTAGCCAGATATACTCAATGTATCTAAACAATGTACAGTAATGTTGCGGATGTAAACTTTTCTAACTTTCTCTAACTTCTAATATTGACTCATATCAGGTCAACCTCACTCTAATACCAACTTCTGTAATGCCCCGATTTCATACACTTTGGTTGGGCTATGAGTCGATGCTAGATCGCTATAGTGAATCTTTTTACCATTTGTATATAAGTCTATCAAATAATAATGCTTCATGAAAACATCTTTGAACAAAATCAAAGGGTATTCAAATTCATCAGAGTTCATTCACAAAATATCCACATTTACATCCCCAGATGCAATTTCATATACATTACTGGACTTACAAAAGTTTAGATATAAAAGAATGATCTCTCTCGGTATACCTTTCTTGTAAAAAGAAAACTCCACGGTAATATGATTGCACAAAAGAATCCTATCCACATGTGATGGTACTAGCTACTGGAGGTACTCTGTGGAGGGGAAATAAAATGGTGAGCTCAATGTGCTCAGTAAGGAAAAATGTGTGGCATGTAGATAACTACACTATCTATATGAGTAGAGAACGCTCATCATAAAGAATATACATTGGCAGTGATATGCAATAAGTTCATGGTCGATAATCAAGAGTTTTCAAAACAACAAACAATAGAGTAAAATTATTTCCACATATAAAAGAGTGGTTAAAATTTATCACTTAATGCAATAATTCAAATCAAACAGTTAGTTCAATAATTCAATAGACGAGACTAGGCAGAACATGCTAAGGACAGTATGACATATGGCCATTGTCGATGACTCCAAGCATCATTAATCAGGTGTGCAAGGATGTCAATAGCCGTGGGAGTGGTCAGCTACCAAACGGCTCACAGTATGTCCAAAGACAGAATCATGGTACGTCGTACTCACATGCTGTAAGACCCAAATTTTTATCGAAATTCCTTATGATTCATATGATGTAAACATGGTTGGATGTAAATTGAATCATAAGAAGAGTTGTACATGAATGAAAAATGCAAATGGAATGAATAAAAATTCCTAAATGCATTTAAAGATCAAATGAATGATTGAAATGGCCACAGATTAAATGAATGGGAATTGGACCATTCAGATTGGAGATAAGGATTTAAAACATGAAATGAGAAAGGGTTCGTGAAGGGAAGTTAGATTGGTTTGGTCCCGAACACGTTGAAGGGTAAAACGATCAAAAGAACTAAAATTCGAGGTCAATTCGGTAAGAAATTGACACTGTAAACATGGATTCAGGGAATCTTGATCAATAAAGGAGAAATAATTAAATTTCAGGTTAAATTGATCAAGATATGAATTTATCGAAATTAGCCGAAATTTTTACCTCGAAAATTATCCTAAAAATGCGAAAAAATATACTGAAAAGGTAAAATCAGAAAAATAAATACATTAATTGATTAAATGAAAAAATATAATATTTTTGAGATATTTTGGCAAAAATATTATATTTTATTCAATTAAAATAATAATATAAAAATTAAAATTGGAAATTGAAAAAAAATGATTCTGTAAACAGAATCGTGAAATCGCGATTCTGCAAACAGAAGGAAACATAAGAGGCAAGTAGAGCCTCCCCTCTGCCTCACCGAACGGAGGCCACCGACGGTGGACCCAGGCGAGATGACCGAAGGAGGAGGCAGTCAAGCCATCGCCAGCACTGGTAGAGGGCGAAGGAGACGGCGATCGGTGACCGAGAGATAGAAAGAGAGAAACCGAGAGAGAAAAGAGGATTCACCAGTAACGGTGCCGATTTACCCCCTACCACCACTAGTCGAATGTTCCCTAGGCGAATACCGATCGATCGGTGGTTGAATCGGCCAGTGAAACGGTCGACAGCGCTGACAACGACGAGAAAAGAAAAACGACAGTGACGTTGGGGAGAGAAGAGACCGGACCGAACACTTTTCGGCCAGTCCTAGTGAAACTGACACCAAATCCGTGCGCCGACGACCTCGCAGACAATTTGGAAAAGGAAGCCGACGAAGAACCAACCGGCGAAGCTTCGAACGGCAAAGGAGAGAACCTAATCGGACTAAACCGAGATGAACCGGACCGGGCTAGTTCAGCCAAGGCAGAAAGGCAAAAAGAGAAAAAAAAGAGAAAAGAAAAAGAGGAAAAAATTGGTGAAAAAATTCAGTGATGCAATCGAGCTACGGGTAAGTCGGTAAGCGGTCAAAATTGATCGATTTAAATTTTGAAATATTTAATTTGATTAATATTTGACTGAAAATTTATCCAAAAAAATATGTAATTATGTAGCTCGATAATTGGCAACAAACGAGAGCTTGAGTCAGCCTCGATTTACGTACTATCATGGAATCTCCGATAAGAAACCCTTATTTACTACAATTTGCATAGTTATGCGTGTTAAAAATTTACCGCATAAATTACGGATTAATTCTGTGTAAAATGAATTAAATTATGGAATTTAAGATAAATTGTCGTAAATAATTAATTGAACTATCCGAGAGTTTAGAACGAGGGCCAATAAATACTGATAGGCCCAATGAGCCCAATAGGCCTCGATGATGTGAATAGTAAGTGGAAATGGGCTAGCTCATTATGGTACAATTAGGTCCAATATGGGTAAACGGGCTTAATGATTTAAATTAAGCCCAAAAAATATGAAATACAATTAATTATATTGTATTTGACCTGATGAATATTTATACGCAGTTTTGGAAATTGGATTGGGAGCAAATCGGACTGCGTGACGAGACATCAGTGGAAAGGTCAGATTGTACAGAATAATGAGGTAAGGGAATTTTGTGAATAGCTAGAGATAGCTACGTGTATTTTTAATAGCTTTTGTATACACTGAAAATGTAGAAAGGTCTTAGAAATGGATTAAAAATTTTAAGGACTCGAGATGGGTAAAAGACTATTTTACCCCTACTGAGGGAAAATTCACCTAAGGATGGTGAAAGCATGACATGCATGAAATGCATGATTTGGAAAATTTTAGTGGTTTTTAGGGTTTAGGCTAGTGTTTGAATAGATTTCACAAGATAACACTACGTAAGTGTTATTTAGATTTAAATGAAATTTCTTTGGAAAATGGGCCAACTATTAAGTTTATATGGAAACAGATGGTGCTGGAGCCTTGCTCGCACTATATCTGAGTTTGTGGGTGTGCATAATGGTGCTGGAGCGGTTGTTCGCACTTATTTGTGTGACATGATATGCATAAAAAGGTGTTGGAGCGATTGCTCGCACTAGTTTTAATGATTTGACATGCATGAGAGGTGCTGGAGCCTAGCTCGTACCTGTTTTGACTTGATATCATAAAAAGGTGCGGGAGCGATTGCTCGTACTAGTTTTAATGATTTGACATGCATGAGAGGTATTAGAGCTTAGCTCTCACGAGTTTTGAACTGTGTGATGCATGCATTAGTGCTGGAGCAGGGTTCGCACTAGAGTTTTACATGCATGGGTGCTGGAGCCTAGCTCACACCAGATTTTCACATGATTTTTGTGACAGGGTACTGGAACCTAGCTCTCACTCGATTTTCACATGATTTTGTGACAGAGTGCTGAGCTTAGCTCGCACTAGTTTTACTTGATTTTATTTGGAGCATAGCTTGCACTGGTTTTATGAGGAAATTATAGTCGTGCTTGGAGCTTCGGGTATATTGTGTGTTTGTTGTCCTAAATGAAACACTACTGCAAGTGCACAATTTAGTTTTCGAGTATAGAGTAAATATGAGTATCGTCCCACAGGGAACTGTGTCTACCGTTAATCATTGTAATCAACAACATTGAGCTGTATATAGAAAATTAATGAATGTTGGTTAAAATTCTATTTACTATTCTAACTGTTAACTACAGAACAAATTAATTAAAGCAAATCACAATAATTACAAATGAAAATATCAATAGCAAAATATTCCTAGAAACCGATTTCACCTAACTAGGGTTCATACAATTCCTTTGAACAATTGTTCTTTTGATTTCAAATTATTTATAGTTGAAACTATTTTCTGTTTATCTCTCCCGAGTTTAAACAGTCATACCTAATTTACCTAATCCTAACCTCTCGATTCAGAATCAAATAGTAGGGTTCATTAAGCGATTGTAATCCGTTTCTCTATGGCTCATACAAATTGTCAACCTCCCGATTCAACAATGTCCTATGTTAATCTACCCTTGTGCATATAAACAATCCCCTCTCCCGAGTGCCAGATTTTTATACTAATTCATCTAATTGGTGGCCAATCAACTAGAGCATTAAGAACAAGTAGATTAAATAGACATAATTGAAATCATCTAAACAACGTCACAAAGTAATTACAATATGCCCAAAGTTTGTTATATCGATTCTAGGAAAAAGGAGTTTAGTTCCTAGACATCATAATAAACATCCAAGAATTCCAATTTAACATCTCAAGAACAAAATTGGTGAAAAAGAGAAAAAAGATGAAGTTTCTATGGAGCTAAATTAATCTTGAAGTCTTTTGCCGAGCCTTCCTCGAAATTCTGATAAAAGACTATTTATAAGGTTTCCAAATACTAAAATGCGGAAGGCCACGTGGCAAAATAATGTTGCCCTAATCAGACTGCTATGTTGCGGCAATGGCATTAATTCCTCAAATCTGCTCTGCACTGTCCAGTTTCTTCTATTGCTACAGCATAAGTCACGATCAGCACCCTGTAACTTCAATTCTTCACAGAATCATCAGAACCAGCTCCAAAAGCCTTGACCTCTCCAAATTGTTCTTTTTCCTGCACAATTGCACAAAACACATAAAACATACCTAATATTGCAAAGAACAAATTAACTAACTAAGTAAAAAAGGTCCTAAACATATATAAAATTCAGTGCTAACAAATACCCCAAACTTAAAAATTTGCTTGTCCTCAAGCAAGGACATACTAGCCACAAAACAAATAAAGATTCTCAACCATACTCAGCTCACATGCTTGTTATACTAAATTGGGATTTTTCTTAAGAATTCACAAGGTTCTCAACTTACGACAAATTTTAGATTTACATTATTCAAGCCAACCAAAACAAACCAATCCCCCTTCACTCTTCACTTTCCACTTGTGGGTGTGTGTACAATCATTTACTCAAATTCATGCACTCAAGTGTTAATGAAAAACCTAAATAAGAATTAAAAAAAAGACTTCATATGCTTGAATTAACTACTACTCTCCACTAATAAAGACTCATACATAACCAAGAATCAAAAGGACTTTTCAAGTGTTATAACGTAAGGCTCGGGTTTAGGTGGGTTAAAGGATATAACATGAAGTTCAATCCACCTAAAGCACTATAATCACCTTTGGATTTAATTTGTTTTGAGCTCATGAATCACTACCCAACTTTATTCATTCTCGAGTTTGATTTCTCCTTCTTTTTTTTTTACAGTGTCATACCCCTGAACTTAAGATTTTTAACTACTTGTAACTTGAATATGACACTCACTTTACATCAAAACCTGAGAACAAACTTCTTTTTTTTTCATCCACAAACCACCCCTATTTTCTTTTGAGCTCATCCCCCAATCCAAAAATTGATTAATAACACTTCAAGTAAGGGACGAAAAGAAAAAGATAATCAAACAATTAGGTCATGGCTTGTAATATGGTTAGATAACAATAAAATGGAAAAAATAGGGTCAAAGGGTTTTCCAAAGGATTAATATAATTAGGTAGGCTTGAAAGGCTCAATCTCAAAACAAAAATGGCCTAGATCATTTTCCTAATCATGCATGGTCTATCAATTTCGCCTCAAGTAGTAAATAGTCAAGTTCTAGAGTCTTTTTGGTCTAACAAATCAACACAATAAGTACATAAACTGAATATGATTGGTGCATAAATTTAAGTGAAAATATTTAAGTGAAGCTTTCTATCCTCATTTCAATACTCAAACAATAAAATCATCCATTTAAGCAAAAGTTGATACTTCCTTGCAATATCAATCTTTGGCCACAATCTAGAAAACTAACCTTTAAAACCGAGTATAATTGTCACACAAACATATAAACATGAAACAAATAACAACTACTAAAAATATTTAAGCAGGCACACAAAGCACATCTAGCACAGCCACACAAAGCACAAACATAACTCCCCCAAACTTAAAACTTTCATTGTCCTCAATGAAAAGATAGGAAAAAGTGTCAAAGAGGACTTCCTTGGGGTAGTCTAGCTGTCCTCATCCTCTTCGGAGCCAACCTCAGCATTAGCATCCTCTGGTGCATCTTCTTCCATCCCATCATCATCAGCTGCATCTCCCTGCTGTGGCATACACCATTGTAGTGGTAAGGGAAATTCCACCTCTCCTTGACGACCCCTCAGATTGAGGTATTGTACCAATGACCGATTGTAATTGGTAACATATGCAAAGAAAGTCTGATAATCTCGGTCATTATGTCGCACCTTCATCCTCAATTCTTTAATCTCATGAAGTAAAGTCTCAAGGGGATCTGGAGTGGTGGAAGGTGTAGCTGATGGGCTAGTAGAGGTGCAACAGGAGTAGCAGCTTCTCGCTGAATCAAAGGTACTCTGGGATTTTTGAAGGTGATTGCAGATTTCCTTGCCAATCTCGGTTTAAGCTCAGTTCGATACACTCCATATTTCTTACAGAGTCCACAAATCAAGGAAGGGTGAGGTAAACCCCTTCTATTCTCTCTACGTATGAACTCTTGCATGGACCAAAAAATAATAGCTCCAAAATCAACAATCTTTCCAGTCATAATACAATAAAGTAGAGCAGCTTTGTCCACATCGACACTACTTTTATGGCTGGTAGGCATGATTCTAGAACAGATAAAATTATACCATTCATGAAGACCATATTGAAGTCGGTTGGATGGGAACGCCATTGATTTAACTTTCGGCCTCTTTTGCCAATGGGTGTATAGGACTGTCAATTTGTTAATGACATGAACCAGCTCATCATAATCAGTGTGTAGGGTTGCTACATAGCTAGCATACTCATCTTGCACCCCTTGTAGAAGGTCCATATACAAATTAATGGCATGTGCATTATAAGGAACAAGAACACCCCTAACTTCTAAAGTAGAATGAGTGCTCTCCATGGCATTGGCATAAAATTCACGGACCACATAAAGAATAGCATCTTCTGGTTGCCCTACTAATTTAGCAAACCGAAATCCCTCAAATACTCAGAGTACATATACCAGCCACCAACATCAGGCCTAAAGCTCTTCTCAATAATCATGTTGTTATCTATGATTTTCTTAAAATTTTCTTCTGCCTTGCTATTCACAAACTAAGAGGGATCATAATTGGTTACTACAGGCTCTTCCCTTTGTGGAGATGGGGCTGAACTATTAGTGGCTTGACTAAAACTCTCCAGGTTTCGTCTGGCTCGGGCTTTAGGTGCCATTATCCACCAATTGGTTCACAAATTAACAAGAACAATTTTCAGCAAAACCAAATCGGATGAACACACAAAACAAACCCAAAAAAATCTCTTCACAACCCAAATTACTCCAACAAAGATTAAACAAACCGAGAAGGGCTTCAAAAATCCAAGTTGTAAAAGCCAAAAGGATAGCCTCTAGAGGATCAAAAACTCCTATAGAAAGAAGAAAAATATCCGAAATTGAAGCAACGTAGGCTGGATTTGGACCACTTCACGTCTTTATCACCTAAACAATCCGACAAGAAAACACTTTCTTCCTTCCCCCAAAGCTTTCGGGTCCACTAAGAGATCTAACCCATGAAAATTCGTTGGAGAAATACCAAATCAGCACAAAACAACAATATCGGAAGATAGAAAAATAATGGTTATAGGGTTTGTCTGTGTACTTTCAAGAGAACAAAGAAAGATGAAATAACCAGAAAAAGAGAGAGTCTTAGTGTGTGAAAGGTTTGGCCGCCTCTTTCTAATTTGATGGGTAGGGTTATTTCATTAGCCGAATAGTAATTGGGGTTGAAAAGATAAGGTAATCCATCCTCCAATAAAACCTTACCATGTGTATTCCACTCACCCCATCTTTGATTATTGTAAACATCTGTTTCCTTCTTTGACAGAATTTCTTCTCATACTTTTTCTTACTCTTGACTTTCTTTCTCTTACCATTACTGACATTATTCGGCCCTCACTTCTTCAATTGAAAATTTTAGTCTTCTAGCTTAGTTACTATTCACGTATCTCTTCACTTTCTTTTTTGAAAGACCATTTTCTTTTCTTTTCTTTTCTTTTCTAATCGTCTACTCTGAAGCTACTAAAGCCATTGCAAAATTTTGCTTTTCTTTTCATCATTCACGCACCCATGCATTCTTTCTTGAAAAACCATGATAATTAAACTTCCAAACAGTGCTCTTCTTATGCATATGCCTGCAAAATAAAAACAAAACCTAATCAAATAAATTAAAAATAAAAATAAAAACACACTACTAAAATCAAATAAAAATAAAAAGAAATTAAAAACTAAAAATTCTAAAAATATAAATTGGGTTGCCTCCCAAAAGCGCTAAATTTTAAGTCTTCAGCCAGACTTCTTTCAGTCTCCTCAATTCGGTTTACCAAGGGGAATGCTTTCTAATTTACACACCCCCTCTCCATAATAATGCTTTAAACGCTACCCATTGACCTTGCAAGCTACCATATGATTTCTTCAACTCAATTGCTCCATATGGGAAAACTTGGTGTATCACAAATGATCTTAACCACCTTGACTTCAACTTGCCAGGAAATAATTTGAGCCGTGAATTATACAATAGAACTTACTGTCCAGGATTGAATTCTTGTCTCATTATCATCTTGTCATGCCATCTCTTGGTCCTATCCTTATAAATCCTTGTATTGTTATAGGACTCATTCCTCAGCTCATCAAGCTCATTCAATTGGAGTAACCGATTTGTTCCAGCCTTGTCATAGTCAAAATTGAGCTTCTTAATGGCCAAGTAAGCTCGATGCTCAAGCTCTACAGGTAGATGACATGCCTTACCAAATACCAATCTATAGGGAGACATTCCAATTGGAGTCTTATAGGCTGTTCTGTATGCCCAAAGCGCGTCATCTAACTTGTTAACCCAATCTTTTCTATTCAGATTTACAGTTTTCTCCAAGATCAACTTCACTTCTTGGTTTGAAATTTCAGCTTGACCATTTGTCTGCAGATGATAATTGAGAGCTACTTTATGTCGAATTCCATACTTTGGCATCAAACCATTGAAGACTTTGTTATAGAAATGAGTGCCTTCATCACTCAAGATGGCCCTTGGAGTACCAAACATTATCAAAATATTCTTGTGTAGAAATCGAATCACCACTTTTACATCATTTGTTGGTGTTGCTATTGCCTCCACCCACTTAGAGACATAATCAACAGCAAGAAGAATGTATAGCTCCCCAAAAGATGGAGGAAACAGTCCCATAAAATCGATACCCCATACATCAAAGATTTCCACTTCTAGAATATTTGTCAAAGGTAATTCATGCCTTCTTGAAATGTTTCCAACCCTTTGACATCTGTCACATGTTTTTACAAACATGTAGCTATCTTTAAACACACTAGGCCAATAAAAACCTGATTGCAGCATCTTTGCTGTTGTATGTTCTGCACCAAAATGGCCTTCATATGCTACAGCATGATAGTGGCGTAGAATTTCTTGAACTTCATCTTCTGGCACACATCTTCTTATAATCTGGTCTGGATATTTCTTAAACAGCAGAAGGTCATCCCAAAAATATGAGTTGACATCATGAAAGAATTTCTTCCTCTGTTGATAAGTTAAACCACTTGGCATTAATCCTCGTGCTAAGTAATTCACTATGTCTGCGAACCAGGGCAGATTTGCATCAATCTTCATTATTGTTTCATCTGGAAACTCCTCTTGAATAGGTTGTTCTTGCTGAATTTCAGATTTCTCCAACCTAGACAAATGATCAGCTACAACATTTTCAGATCCCTTTTTGTCCCTAATCTGAAAATTAAATTCTTGCAAAAGCAAGATCTATCTAATAAGACTGGGTTTGGCATCCTTCTTCGTAAATAGATACTGAATAGTGGCATGGTCTGTATAGACAATAACCTTGCCCCAATTAAGTATGGTATGAACTTATCAAATGCATGTACAACTGCAAGCATCTCCTTCTCCGTTGTTGTGTAATTTTTCTAAGCTTCATCTAAGCTCTTGCTTGAGTAATAGATAGCCCGAAAAATCTTGTCTCTTTTTTGCTCAAGGATTGCTCCAATTGTAAAATCACTCGCGTCGCACATTAGTTCAAATGGTTCATCCAATCAAGTGCGATCATAATAGGTGCAGAAATAAGCTCCTTCTTGATCTTTTCAAATGCATGCAAGCAAAAATCATCAAAGACAAAATCAGCATCCTTTTCTAATAAATTACATAAAGGTTTTGAGATTTTTGAAAAGTCCCTGATAAATCTGCGATAGAAGCCTGCATGTCCCAAAAAGCTCCTCACGGCTTTAACTGATTTTGGAGGGGGAAGCTTTTCAATAGCAGCGACTTTAGCTCTATCCACCTTAATACCGTGAGCTGAAATTTTATGTCCAATGATGATTCCTTCTTGCACCATAAAATGACACTTTTCCCAATTTAAGACGAGATTCGTCTCTTCACATCTCTGCAAAACAAGTGCCAAATTAGATAAACATTGGTCAAAAGTCTTACCAAATACCGAGAAGACTTCCATTATCTCTTCAACCATGTCAGCGGAGATTGACATCATGCATCTCTGGAAGGTTGCTGGGGCATTACACAAGCCGAAAGGCATCCTCCTATATGGAAAAGTTCCATATAGGTAAGTGAAGGTTATTTTCTCTTGATCTTTTGGGGCTATCGCAATCTGGGTATAGCTCGAGTAGCCGTCTAAAAAGTAATAATAACTGTGCCCGGCTAGTCTATCTAACATTTGGTCGATGAACGGAAGCGGGAAGTGGTCTTTCCTAGTAGCTTTGTTCAGTTTCCTATAATCGATGCAGACTCTCCAACCTGCTACTATTCTTGTGGATATGATTTCATCGTTGGTGTCACGAACTACTGTTATTCCACCCTTTTTAGGCACAACCTGCACAGGACTTACCCAAGAACTATCAAATATAGCATATATAATACCAGCATTTAATAATTTTAAAATCTCAGCTCTAACAACTTCTTTTATTGCTGAATTTAGTCTTCTCTGTGGTTCAATAGAGGGTTTATGATTTTTCTCTAATCGAATTTTGTGCATCACAATGGAGGGACTAATTCCTTTGATGTCGACAATGGACCATCCAATTGCCGATTTGTGCTCTCTTAAATTTAGAAGCAACTTGTCTTCCTCTGCAGCAGATAAAGATGATGAAATAATCACAGGAAAAGTACTATCATCACCTAAGAAAGCATACCACAAATGGGTTGGTAATTCTTTCAATTCAGTTTTGCCTTCTTTTTTCTCACTTACCTGCGACTTGTCAATCTTTTCCTTAGTTGTTGTAGTTGCACTTTCTAATGGGTTAGCTTCCAAAGTAACAACACAACTTTTAATTTCATCAGTTAGTAATTCATCATCTAAATTAGAAACTGAATTTACTAGACACTAAGCCATAGGATCGGTTGGTGCTTCTTTTGTTCCAACTTCCCGTACACAACTCTGCACCACTTCAATCAACTTACAGGTCTCTGGCTCATAGTGAATTTCATCGCCTTATAGATGTTGAACATAATCGATTCATCATTCATCCTCCAGGTTAATTGCCCTATTTGAACATCGATTACTGCTCTCCCAGTGGTAAGGAATGGTCTCCTAAGTATAATCAAAATTTCTCTATCCTCTTCATAATCTAAGACTACAAAATTGACAGGAAAAATTAGCTGATCAACTTTAACAAGTACATCTTCTACTATACCTCTGGGATAAGTAATCAATCTATTCGCTAGTTGTAGTGTTATGGTGGTTGGCTTCACATCTCCAAGACCTAGGCTCCAGAAAATAGATAAAGGCATTAAATTTATGCTAGCACCTGAATCACACAATGTTTTACCCACTTTCGATCCTCCAATCTCGCATGGAATAGTAAAGCTTCCAGGGTCTTTCAATTTTTGTGGTAATTTTTGCTGTAAAATTGCATTACATTCCTCTGTTAAATTGACAGTTTCATAATCCTCAAGTCTCCGTTTCTTTGACAGTACCTCTTTCATGAATTTCGTATAATGCGGCATCTGCTGCAAGGCATCAACAAACGAAATGTTAATATGTAATTTCTTAAATATATCTAGAAATTTCTTAAACTCAGATTCAATCTTCCTTTTATACAAAGTTTGAGGATAAGGAATAGATGGTTTCAACAAAGGAGGATTATTAGGGAAACGTTTACTAAAAGGTTTAGAATTAACTCCCTGTTTAACCGTTTCTGATTCTACATCCTTTGACACAACTGGTTCAACCTGCTTCTTCTGCACCTCAATGATTGGTGTGGTTTCTTCTTTCTCTACTACCTTTGGTGGCTCATAGGTTTTTCCACTTCTCAAAGATATAGCATTGCAGTGTTCTTTTGGATTTAACACTATATCACTAGGGAACTTACCTCTTTCATTCAAAGAACTGACAGCTGCAGCTAACTGTCCCAAAGTAGTCTCAACAGATTTCATCTACGCACTAAGACTAGTATTCATCTCTAACATTTTAGCTTTCATAGTGTCTAACCGCGCATCAGTTTTGATAAATCGTGTTCTAGTTTCAACCATGAACTCCTCAAATTTGTTCCTTCTAACTCCACCATAACCTTGGAAATTCTCTTAGTTATTGAATCCTGTTTTGCTGTTACTTGCTGCTGGTGGGCTTAGAACATTCTTAGAATTACCATAAGATAGATTCTCATAATTTTTGAATCCTGGCTGGTAATAGTTTGGAACCCGCTTTCCCTAAAAACCAAAGTTACAATTATTAACATAATTTACTGCTCCAAATTCATCCCCATCAAGTTAGGATTTGCATTGTCAAGATGAATAATAGCTTGTGGCCCTTGTATACCCATTGAAGCAATTTGTGTCTAAATCTGATCAAGTCTTACTAAAATGGTTGTCTGCATATCTAACTCATGCATACCTGCTACTCTTCTGACATTAGCTCTTTCACTTGGCCATTGGCTCCTATTTATAGCCATCTCCTCAAGTAACTGCATAGCTTGATCAGGTGTCTTAGACCATAGTGAACCTCCTACTGAGACGTCCACAGTAGCTCTTGTCTGCGGAGTCATACCTTTGTAGAAAACCTGTATTTGGTTTCCTTCATCGTATCCATGCTGAGGGCATCTACGCAATAACTCTTTATATCGTTTCCATGCCTCATGTAATGGCTTTTGGTCTAACTGTGTGAACTGGGCAATCTCTAATCTCATCCGCATAGTCTTTCTTGGTGGGAAATAATTTATCAAGAATTTCTGTGCCATCACTGCCCATGTGGCAATGCTTCTTGCTGGTAGATTTTGATATCAACTCAATGCTTTATCCCGCAGAGAAAAAGGAAATAACCTTAGCTGAATAGCATCATCAGATGCCCATTAATCTTAATAGTGCTACAAATCTGTAGAAAACATGTCAAATGTGTATTAGGATCCTCCAAGGCTGAACCTTTAAATTGGTTTTGCATAACCATGTTGATAAATGTCAGCTTCAATTCAAAGTTATTATAGTTCACAGGAATCTCTCTTATAGCAGCGAAATTCTGATTCACAATTGGGGTGAAATAATCACGTATAGCTCGCTGCTGCTGATTATCATCTGCCATGATTAAATTTCGATCTTTCTCTTCAAATCTGTTTTGTTGAATTTGTCTGATGGTTCTCTCAAGCTCTGGATCTAACTCTTCTTTTATATCTGTATTTCTACTGCTATGAGTTTTTACCATTCACCTACAAAAATTGTAGATAATAAGTTAAAAAAATAAAAATAAAAATCTAAATTAAAGTAAAGGCTATTGGGGAACAGCGTCTACAAGAAACTAGACAACAGTTCCCTGGAAACAGCGCCAGAAAACTTGTTGTCTTAAATGGAACACTACTGCAAGTGCACAGGTCAGTTTTCGAGTATAAAGTAAATATGAGTATCATCCCACAGGGAATTGTGTCTACCGTTACTGTAATCAAAAACCTTAAGCTTTATTTAGAAAATTAATAAATGTTGGTTAAAATCCTATTTACTATTCTAATTGTTAACTACGAAACAAATTAATTAATTCAAATCACAATAATTACGAATGAAAATATCAATAGCAAAATATTCCTAGAAACCGATTTCACCTAACTAAGGTTCATATAATCCATTTGATCAATTGTTCTTTTGATTTCAAATTATTTATAGCCGAAACTATTTCCTGTTTATCTCTCCTGAGTTTTAAACCGTCATACCCAATTTACCTAATCCTAACCTCTCGATTCAGAATCAAATAATAGGGTTCATTAAGCGATTGTAATCCGTTTCTCTATGGCTCATACAAATTGTCAACCTCCCGATTCAACAATGTCCTATGTTAATCTACCTTTGTGCATATAAACAATCCCCTCTCCCGAGTGCTAGATTTTTATACTAATTCATCTAATTGGTGGCCAATCAACTAGAGCATTAAGAACAAGTAGATTAAATAAACATAATTGAAATCATCCAAACAACATCATAAAGTAATTGTAATATGCCCAAAGTTGGTTACATCGATTCTAGGAAAAAGGAGTTTAGTTCCTAGACATCATAATAAACATCCAAGAACTCCAATTTAACATCCCAAGAATAAAATTTGTGAAAAAGATAAAGAAGATGAAGTTTCTATGGAGCTAAATTAATCTTGAAGTCTTCTGCCGTAACCTCCCTTAAAATTCTGATAAAAAACTATTTATAAGGTTTCCAAATACTAAAACGCGGAAGGCCACGTGGCAAAACAGTGTTGCCTAATCAGATTGCTATGTTGCGGCAATGGTATTAATTCCTTAAATCTACTCTACACTGTCTAGTTTCTTCTATTGCTGCAGCATAAGTCACGATCAGCACCTTGTAACTTTAATTCTTCACGGAATCATCAGAACCAGCTCCAAAAGCCTTGACTTCTCCAAATTGTTCTTTTTCCTGTACAAGTACACAAAACACCTAAAACATACCTAATATTGCAAAGAACAAATCAAATAACTAAGTAAAAAGGGTCCTAAACATATATAAAATTCAGTGCTAACAGTGTTACACTGATTAAATAGGCTTACATGTGCATTATGATTTGAGACATGCTATGAGCCATGTTTGAAGCTTTGGGTAGATTGTGTGTCACGCTGATTAAACATGCTCGCACGTGCCTTTTGAGACATGGCACGAGTATTGATATGAGATATGGGTCCACAGAGTACGATGTACCATGCTTGTCGCATGGAGTACGTTGTACGTGTTATGATATATTATATTTATGTGGCGTCTTCAGATGTGAGTGATCAGGTTGGACCGACGGGTTGGATTTGACCCACCTCTCGTGGAGGTTCCCGATAGTGGTGATACCCCGCACACCTGATCTGTGTAGCCTAGGATCATGAGGATATAACCATAGTCCTAGATATTTCCATGATACATTGCCTAGTCTCTCATGTTACTATCTGATGTTTTGAAAGCTTGAGAATGCATGGATTTTGTGTGAGTTTGGACCACCCAAGGGAGGGGTTACATCCTGACTGATGTTATTGGTTTTGTTGTGAGTAAATGAAATTTTCAATGTTTTAAAAAATGATTGGAAATAAATGATTTTATGTGGATCAGGATCACCCGAGGGAGGGGTTGAGTCCTGATGAGTGTGATGGATATGGATTTTTGAAATGAATTAAGTGTTTTCCAAGGTTTTGTGGAAACTCAGCATGATATATTTTTCATAATTTTTTATAATTCATGCAATGAAATGTTTTAGCATGAGGAGGTTATCCATGCTTTAATTGCAAATGCATGATTTTGATTTAATTAATGGGTTTTATGATTTTACTTGAGATGCCATTGAGGCATGAGTTGCAGGATTTCCATAAGCACGAACAGCTTTTATAAACTATGGCATTGATGTGTGCATCATTTCGTGCATGAGCTTTAAACAAAAAGAAATGGATTAAGGGCATGGCATTATGAGCATATAGATAGTGGAGCTATCTACTTACTTGCATAATTGCCTTACTGAGCGCGTGGTTGCTCACCCCGTTATTTTCCCCCTCTACAGAGTACTTTTAGTGGATAGAAAGCGGCAGTGATCGTGCATTCCTGTTATCCGCTGTTTCCCATCGACAAAAGGTATACACACTTGTATGGTTTTGTATCTAAATATGTAAATGCATAGTACTATAAACGCAAATGACGACGGGGATGTAAGGTTATGTAAATGCAATTGTGAACGTA
Source organism: Firmiana major (assembly GCA_033439115.1). Lineage (NCBI taxonomy): Eukaryota > Viridiplantae > Streptophyta > Magnoliopsida > Malvales > Malvaceae > Firmiana > Firmiana major. Next base: position 42,574,192 of record CM065903.1, read on the forward strand.
TTAGTTAAAGTCAAAGGATAGAAAAATCCTAATGTGTAAATGTAACATGCAAATGGAATGGTAAGTAGTGTGAGGGGATTAACACCGAATTATAGCCCAACTGTTGGTAGGATGGTCACGATGAGAGGAAGGTAAGAATTAAATAACAAACGAAAAAAGAAAAAAAAAGAAAAATTTGTAGCGATTTTAGGTAATTTGGGTCATGATAAAAGGTGGTATCAAGAGCACATATACTGTGGATGCCTTAGCTGAATTATATGTCAGCGAGATAGGTAGATTAGATGGGGGTCCAGTGAGTATTACTTCTGACAAAGATTCTTGATTTACCTCCATATTTTGAACCTAATTTCAGGAGTCCATGGGATCTTGATTGAGTTTTAGTACCACCTATCATCCTCAAGCAGACGATCGGTTGGAGAGGACTATTCAGACCCTGAAGGATATGTTGAGGGCATATACTATAGATTTTAAGGGATTATAGGATGATCACCTGCCCCTAGCAGAGTTTGCGTACAATAATAGCTATCATGCGAGTATTAGAATGGAACCTTTTGAGGCTTTATATGGTAGGAGGTGTAGATCCCCGGTATCTTAGGAAGAAGTGGGTAACAGAAAGATAAATGCTCCTGAGCTTGTTGAATAGGCTGTACAGAGTGTTAAACTTATATGTGAGAGATTACGGGCTGCACAAAGCAGACAGAAGAGCTATGCGGATGTGCGTAGATGGCCACTCAAGTTTAATGTTGGTGATGCAGTATTTCTAAAGATATCACCGAGTAAGGATATCATGAGATTTGGGAAGAAAGAGAAATTGAGTCCTCAATACATTGGACCATTCAAGATTCTTGAGAGAGTGGGAGAGGTAGCCTAAATGTTGGCATTACCCCTACAGATGTCTGGGATACACAACGTCTTCTATGTATCCATGTTGAGAAAGTAACACCCAGACCCTTCTCATGTCATAGAGTGTGAAGAGATGGACATACGAGAGGATATGAGCTACATTGAAGAACCCGTCCGAATCCTCGATAAGAAAGAGAAGGTGTTTCGGACTAAAAGCATCCCATTAGTGAAAGTTTTGTGGAAACATCACTCAGTGAAAAAGGTAACTTGGGAATTGGAAAGCCTCATGAATGAGAAGTACCCCTATCTGTTTGACGAGTCGAGTTGAATTTAGAGGACCAAATTCTCTAAAGGTGGAAAGGATATGAGACCTAAGAATTCTATACTCATCTAATTTTGTAATGTGAACATGAAGTGTAATTAATTGAGCTAAATGTGATGTACTCAAATATTGATGGTGGAAAAGAATGAAATTTCTAAGTGATGAATGAGTATTGAATGAGAAATAATCAATGGAGTAAACTATGACAATTATATATAGAGATTTTATGCTAAGTGTACAACCATAATGTAAACTTATGAGGCCAAATCGATCTTGGAGAAGAGAGGATCGATCTGATAGGCTAAAGTGACAGGGATTGAAAATACAAACGAGCAGATCGATCTTCAATGGAAGAGGATCGATCTCCTTATGATTTTGCCTTAAAGAGATCAGTCTCCTATAGGAGTAGATCGATCTCCTCAAGATTATGAGATCGATCTTGTCCCCACGACAGAACGATTTGGTAGGCATAAAAGTTTCCTAAAACATTCCTAAATTCAAAGGTAGATCGATCTCCTACAGGAGCAGATCGATCTCCTACCCTTCGCCTATAAAAGGACTCCTACGTTTTTCCTGCATTTTTCATGCGTTTTTCCTGCATTTTATCCTTTCTCTCTCCAAAAAATTGAAAACCCCTATTTTGGTTGAAATCCCTAGCTTTCTCTCTCTCCAAAACACTCATTTCTGTTCAAATCAAAGGTTATGGTAAGAGGGAAAGTTTCCTCATCAAAAAGAGAACAACATACTTGGATATCGGAGGACTATTTAAGCTGAGGTGTGAATTGAGCACTCCACAAGTTTTGGGTAAATTTCTAAGCTTAATCCTTGATTTAGAAATATATTTCTGTGATTGTCACTGTAGAAGTGGTGATGAATTAACTGAAAATGATTAAGGTTGATAGAAATATTGAGAAATTCTGAGAAATTGGTTGGTGAGGTTATTTGAGATGTTTAATGAGAATGTGAGCAATTATGCTCGATATTGAGATTGGGGATTATGTGATGATGTGTTGATGATGTTTTTACATCGTTGGGACAGCCCGGGAGTTTCAGAGAGGAATGCGAGGCTAGTCTGTTGTTTGGGGGAACGATTGCACTATACGAGGTGCAACGACGTAAAGGAAAACTTAAACTCACTTGTGTATGTGATTTGTGGTGATAATTATAGCATGAAATGTGATTTGAGAAAAGAAGCATGTTTTTATGAGTTGTGAATGAGTTATTGCACATAATTTTATAGCTGGTTATGGCCCAATTTTTATGAGTTGTAAACAAAGTGTGAAATTATTTTACAAACTGTTTAAGTTTAAAAGTGAAACGAGATTTAGGCTCTACGTTAAGGCATACTGAGATTTGAGAAATGTGTGCATGGTTTTATCAGTTTCAGCTCGGTTTTAACATGTTTTGTGATGAGTACAAAAAGGGGTTTTCAGATGAGCTTTTTGAAAGAAACCATTATGAGCTTTACGTGAAGGCAAAACAGTTTTATATGATAATGACTGATATTGAGACTTAGGCGTGTCATGAGATAACACATCGGGCCTTGCTTTGCTAGCATATAAGTCTTGGCTTTGCTCTAGTAGCATGTAAGTCTGATATTCCTCCGCTTTGGTAGCGAGAGATGCCTCCGCTTTGGTAGCGAGAGATGCCTCCGCTTTGGTAACGTGAGATGATCCAAGCTCTGGTAGCGGGTGGCCTTACTTTGGTAGCATGTAAGTTCGGACCTTGCTTTGGTAGCATGTAAGACCGATAGTGTGCATGAGAAGAGGCCTTTCTCTGGTAGCATGTAAGTTCGGGCCTTGTTCTGATAACATGTAAGACCAATACACCATGTACACAACCATATTGTTGACGTTCCCTCTTTTAAGGTTGCCAGGGATGCACACCCAGAGGAGACTATTTTGATGTGCCATGACTAATGTTTTATATGAGTTTTATTTACCTAGTCTCCGTTTTACACATGAGATTGTGTTTTGTGACTGCGCCACATGCATTACTGCTGAGGTGATTTCTATAACGTTTTTATGAGAAAAGCCATTATCGCATCCTGATTTTCACATTCTTGTAATTATGGTTTTTATACTGAGTCATTTACTCTCATGTTTTCACATGATCTTTGAGAAATGAGATGAGAATGATGTTTTAATGTTTCATGCTACGTTTTCTATGGAACTTATTGAGTTTCACTTACAAAACAAAATGATTGTGCTGCGTAATTAATCATTTTTGTTAATGAGTCCCTTACCCCCTACTGAGTGATTTCGAAGCTCACCATATTTTTATATTTCCCCCCAAATTTCTTCAAGTGAAGTGAGTTTCCCTGCGACGAACGAAGTCGTGGCTAGTGGAGGACTTGAGCTCCAGGCCATATATTGTATTTTGAGGTACACTTTAACATTTCATATACCCAAACTAAAGTTGTACTTACAGACACTTGATGAACAATGATGCATGGGATGTATTAGGATTAATTAACTTTGAATTGAGGAATGTATATGGTTTGGTATATAACTAGTAGATGATGTGATCCTGAGGTAAAAGTTTTATAATATATGTATCATGATGTATGACACTGCACAAGAATGCACTCAAAATGGTGTATTGATGTAAATAAGTTTTAAATTTACCATGTTTTTCGAGCTCAAGAGGCTTACAGAGTTTATTTGGTATCAGAACTTAGGGTCTTTAGTATTTTTCGTGTCGGTTAAGTGAAATAAAATACATCCCAAGTGTTTGTATAAGTTTGGTCATGAACTGAATTTAAGGATTGAGATTTCAATCAAGTTTGATGTGTGCACGTAGGAACGTATTGAGATTAAAATGAGTGGACGATGAGGTCGTTCGAAGAGGCAGGCGGAGCCACCTCCGCCACCTACCCCACAACTGGAGAGTCCTAACTTTCGATTTAACCGGATTGAGACAGATGTACGACAGGGTTTTACGCAGATGGCTACACTATTGACGTAATATTTTGGAGTTAATACCTCGGGTACCACTCCTACACCACCACATGGAGCTCCTGCGCCTCCAGTACAGATGGACCCGGTGGTTCTCACTACTGAGCCCGATGACAGGTGTATGGTCCAATTGAGGGACTTTTTGAAAATGAATCCGCTCGCATTCAAGTTGAGAAAGGATCCTGTAGAGGCTGAGGAGTGACTGACTGAATTGAGAGTCATATTTGACTATTTGAGATGCACTGATATTGACAGGGTCAGTATGAGTGCTTATATGTTGAAAGGGAGAGCCCGAGATTGGTGAGATACTACCCAGAGTATTCTGATGTCCCGCTAGGATGTGATTAGCTAGGAAGAGTTTCAGAAGGTCTTTAGAGCCTAATATGTAACACGAGCTTCCCAGAGAAGGATGCAGGCTGGGTTTTCGAGTCTGGTATAGGGCGATGTGTCTGTGGATGATTGTGAGAGTCAGATTACCACTCTATTGAAATATGATCCAGAGACCTTTAAAGATAAAGAGCTCTATACCGAGAGATTTGTATATAGACTGAAGCCCAACATCAGAGATCGATTGATAGGGCTGTGTATTACTGAGTTTGGAGATGCTCTAAGACGAGCACAAGAGATTAAGAGGGGAATCGAAATGGTACAATCCCAGAATGAGTTCAGAGCAGTGACTAGGGATAAGGGTAAGAGGGCAGCGATTTCCCAAACAGATGTTTGGAGAGGTTCCTTCAAAAGAGGAAGGATTGAGGTATAGAAGGGCAGATTGGAGAGACCCAGAGCTTATCCCATCATTAGGGAGACCCCTCAAGATGTCAGACCTAAGATAAGGCTTTGTAGAGATTGTGGTCGACCGCACGAGGGAAATTGTATTGGGTTGATCCGTGGATGTTTCAAATGTGGAGACATGGGTCACAGAGTAAAAGACTATCCTCAACCTCTGAGACCATATGCTTCGGAGCCTACCAGACAACAGCCTTAGAGAGTGAATTCTCCGAGACGGGCCACTACTTCAGAGAAAGGAAAGAAGCTTGTCACAGTGGGATGTGTGTTTGCTCTGGATAAGGAAACAACAGACACTTCTGCAGAAACTATAAGAGGTACACTCTCTGTCTGTAATCATAAGGCTCATGTGTTGATTGATCCGGGATCCACGCATTCATTTATTTTTGAGCATTTTGCATGTAGTTTAAATTTGAAGTTTGAACCTCTAGAGTATATCCTACATGTAAATACCCCTATGCGTGAGTCATAGAGAACAGATATGATATGTCGAGGATGTTAGATAAAGGTAGGAGATAGATTAATGTTAGCAGATCTAATGATGTTAAATATACATGGGTTTGATGTAATTATGGGGATGGATTGGTTGGCAACCAATCGAGTGAGTCTAGACTGCTACACTTAGATTATAACTTTCTCCCTACCTGAACCATATAGTGTACGTTTGAAATATTGAGGAAATAAATGTGTGGAATTTTGTAAGCAATTTGAAATTTATGATGTTACCTTTTAGGAGTATTAAAGTTGCTTTTAATGTGAAGGTTATGAAGCGCTCATCTCATATGATAATCGGGAACATCCGAGAATTGAGGGTATACCCGTGGTGTGTAAATTTCTGGATGTTTTCCAAGATGAGTTGTCCAGTTTACCACCAAAAAGAGAGCTAGAGTTTACCATTGATTTGGTACCAGATACTCAGCCTATCTCTAGACCTTTGTATAAGATGGCATTAGTGGAACTAGAGGAATTGAAGAAACAACTACAGGAGTTATTGAATCAGGGATTTATTAGACCCAGTGTCTCACCATGGGGAGCACCAGTGTTACTTGTAAGGAAGAAGGATGGTAGTCTCAGATTATGTATAGACTACCGACTATTGAATAAAGCCACAGTGAAGAATAAATATCCATTGCCAAGGATTGACGATCTGCTTGATCAGCTGAGAGGGGCCTCAGTCTTCTCTAATATTGATTTAAGATCGGGCTATCACCAATTGAGAATTAAGGAGGAAGATATTTTGAAGATGGCTTTCAGGATAAGGAATGGCCATTATGAATTTCTAGTGATGCCATTTGGATTGACGAACGCCCCTACAGCCTTTATAAGGTTAATGAATGAGGTGTTCAGAGACTATCTAGATAAGTTTGTGCTAGTCTTTATTGATGATATCTTGGTGTACTCTCGGTCTTATGAGGAGCATGCACAACACTTATGGTTAGTACTTCAGATGCTCCGAGATAAGCAATATATGGAAAGCTTAGTAAGTATGAGTTTTGGCTGGATCGAATAGCTTTCCTTGGTCATATAGTTTCGGAGGAAGGAGTATCAGTTGATCCAATTAAAGAGGCTGTACTTAATTGGGAAAGACCAAAGATAGTTGCAGAGGTATAAAGTTTCCTTGGTTTGGCAGGGTATTACAGAAGATTTGTAAAGGGAGTTTCTAGGATTGCCGCTCCTTTGACCAAGCTCACGCGTAAGGAGACTCCGTTCATATGAACTGATCAATGTGAGCTAAATTTTTAGGAATTAAAGAGGAGATTAAAAGCGGCACCTATGTTGACTATTCCTGAGGGATCAAGAGGATTTTCAGTGTATAATGATACTTCTCATCAAGGATTGGGGTTTGTGCTCATGCAGCACGGAAGAGTGGTCACCTATGGGTCGCGACAGTTGAAAGATCATGAACGGAATTACCCCACGCATGATTTGCAGTTGGCCGTTGTGGTATTTGCCTTGAAGATCTGGCGTCACTACTTATATGGGGAAAGATTATAGATCTTCACTAACCATAAGAGTTTGAGGTATCTGTTTGATCAGAAAGAGTTAAATATGAGACAAAGGAGATGGATGGAACTCCTTAAGGATTATGATTGCGAGATTCTCTGCCATCTAAGGAAGGCAAACGTAGTTGTTGATGCCCTGAGTAGGAAGAGTATGATATCTGCTATAATGATTAGGGAATGGGATTTATTAGTGCAGTTCACCGAACTTCAGATCAGAGTTAAAGAGGTAGAGACTGGATTTTTGGCTAGCCTATGAATAGAGCCCAGGATCATGGATCGGATTAGAACCGGGCAGCATGATGATCAGAGGTTGATTGATATGGTTAGCCAAGCTGATCAGACTTCGCAATCGGATCTCATAGTCAGTAAGGATGGATTATTGAGATTCAAAGGATGAATTTGTGTACTGGACGATGATACCTGAAGAGATAGATACTGAGAGAATCTCACTGCTCACGATACACCATGCACCCAGGGAGTACTAAGATGTACCGAGATTTGAGAAAGGTGTACTGGTGGAGTGGTATGAAGCGAGATATGGAAGATTATGTGGTCAGATGCTTAGAGTGCCAGCAAGTAAAAGCTGGGCATTAGAAGCCCGGAGGATTATTACAGCTTTTACCTGTGCCAACATGGAAATGAGAACATGTCATTATGGATTTTATTATGGGTTAACTGATGACCCGAAGAGGTCGTGACATTATATGGGTCATAATGGTTAGACTGACAAAAAGTAGCCACTTCTTCGCCATCAGGAGCACAGATACTGTGGATGCCTTAGCTGAATTATATGTCAGCGAGATAGCTAGAATACATGAGGCTCCAGTGAGTATTACTTCTTACAAAGATTCCCAATTTACCTCCAAATTTTGGACCCAATTTCAGGAGTCCATGGGACTCGATTGAGTTTTAGTACCGCCTATCATCCTCAGACAGACGGTCAGTTAGAGAGGACTATTCATACCCTGAAGGATGTGTTGAGGGTGTGTACGATAGATTTTGAGGGATCATGGGATGATCACCTGCCCCTAACAGAGTTTGCATACAATAATAGCTATCATGCGAGTATTGGAATGGCACCTTTTGAGGCTCTATATGGGAGGAGGTGTAGATCCCTTGTATCTTGAGAAGAAGTGGGTGATAGAAAGATAAATGCTCCCGAGCTTGTTGAAGAGGTTGTATTGAGTGTGAAACTTATATGTGAGAGATTATAGGCTGTACATAGTAGACAGAAAGCTGCGCGGATGTACATAGATGTCCACTCAAGTTTAATATTGGTGATGTAATATTTCTGAAGATATCACCGAGTAAGGGTATCATAAGATTTGGGAAGAAAGGGAAATTAAGTCCTCGATACATTGGACCATTCAAGATTCTTAAGAGAGTGGGAGAGGTAGCCTACAGGTTGGCATTACCCCTACAGATGTCTAGGATACACAAAGTCTTCCATGTATCCATGTTGAGGAAGTACCACCCAGACCCTTCTCATGTCATAGAGTATGAAGAGATGGACATACAAGAGGACATGAGCTACATTGAAGAACCTGTCTGAATCCTTGAGAAGAAAGAGAAGGTGCGTCGAACTAAAAGCATCCCATTAGTGAAAGTTTTTTGGAAACATCACTGTCAAGACCCATCCTGACTTAACCAAAACCACTACAAACTTTTCAAATTTTTAACTTACCTTTCCTCTCTTCAATGGTTGGGCTGTGATTCGATGTTAGCTTCCTCGCATACCATATCATCCATTATCATACATACACGTGAGATCATATAAAATCTAATATAAATACATTCCCAATAATATATATCGTATACATCACTGTGCTGTTTCTATGTTTAGATACAACAAAATATGTATACCTGTCGATCGATAGGAAATAGTAGCAGACACAGGAATACTATCCCTCAAAAACTTTCACTCTACTGCTGATGCTCTGTAGAGAGATATAAAGAAAGGGGGTGAGCATACAACGCGCTCAGTAAGGAAATCAGGCAAGCAAGTAGATATCTACACTATCTACTCAAAATAATGCTATGCCTCAAAACGTTGTTTCCTTAACTCATTTTCCAAGCATGTCTTCAAATATAAATATATATACTTGTACAGATTAAATCCCATGTACAGAAATCATGCTTTCTTTCTCAAATGTAGGCATGTAGTGCAAAACAATGCATCTTTATAAAATCACAATGCCTTTAGATAAATCATGCCATTTATATTTAAATCACAGTAAATATGGCATTTAAATCATTCACAACACAAAATCGGACTCCGACCCATCCCTCAGGTCTATCCGTAATTAAATTAATCAATCAAGTGACATATCATGTGAGACTCTGTGGTGAAAATGTAAATAGCATCCTAGACTATGATCATATCCAACAATGGTGATCCCAGGCAACACAGTACTCGGTGTGCGGGGCATCATTGCTGCAACGGGAGGGGGGTCAGTCCATCACAACCGTCAGCTATATCCTTCTCAACTCCACAAGTGTACTACATGCCACATGCATGATACAACATACTCTGTGGACCTTACATCAGAGTCGAGGTGCTGCCATAGGTCTTAGCCCTCAAAACCATGGAGTATCATACCACATCTCTAAATCCTCATGCGACCCTCTCATAGTGTGACACTCAGTCTACACGAGGAAATCAAGCGCGATTTTCAACATGTATTATATATCACATACAGTGCACGCCTTTGAGCGCGACTCATAGTTGACACTCCGCTCAAACACTGTTCACATCACAAACTCAACTCTAGTGTGAGTAAACCTCCAGCAACTAGGTCAATGCATAGTTCATGTTTCAAATCAAGTATGAGCAATAGCTCCAGTACCATGCTGTGCAAAAAATTCATCAAATCAAGTACGAGCAATAGCTCAAGTACTATGTCTTGTATCTCATGTAAAATTCGAGTAGAGCTAATTGCTCCAGCACTCTCATGCATAATCACATAAAATTGAGTACAAGTAAGAACTCCAGTACTCTATCATGCATGTCATGGAAATCTAGTGCGAATCACAATCCAGCACTAATATATGTGGAAAATATATGAAATCAAGTGCGAGTTGTGCTTCAGCACGATTTATTCTCACATAATATGATAGATGGCTCTTTAAAAAAGGGATGGTTTACAAAATATAAAAATCAGCACTATAAAGTGTGCTTAATTCACATCAACCTTAAAATCATTAGCCCATCTATTTATTCTTCTGCTAAATAGTAGTAAAACACTCAAAATGGTGGTTTCCATGCTTTTTACAACTTTTCGCAAAAGTTGACTTTTTTCCTAACTAAGGGCAAAATCATAATTTGCCATAATTCTATATTTTTAGAATTATTTGTGTTTAATTTCCTAATTAATTATTTAAATCCCCAATTTATTTTGTTAATTATCCCCTTTATTTAATTAAAATTCTCATGTTTGCAGATAAATTAAATCCGGATGAATTTTGAATATTTCGGTAGAAAATGGACCGCAATTGGGCCAAAATCAAGATTGGACCACATGGACAACAGGTGCCTAGCACATCCAATTGGAAAAAAAGATAGATGACATAGAAATATTATTTTTCAAGGAGCCAATGGTGTGAAGACAAGTGGCAAAACAATGTCAACTCATCTATGATGGAAATATTACAATTATACCCCTAAGTGTGTGTATAAATAGAAAATGATGGCAATTGTAAAGGGGGTAGCTTTTAGTTTTTTTTTTTAGGTTAAACATTTATTTTAGGTTTTATTTTCCTTAGGCTTTCTTTTATGTTTTTAGGCTGGTGACAGCAGCCACCATTGTCCATTTTCTTCTAGGATTTATTCAGTTTCCATTCATTGTTATTTTACTGTTTAAGTTTTAATTTAAAGTATTATTTTTATTTTGTTTCTCTCGGTTTCCTTCCTAGTTTTGGTTTCTTTTATTTTTTTTACATTCTTCACTGTGAATCAGGATTGAGCAAAACTCCCACGGGAGTGACTGCGTGAAGGTGGTAAGACATGGGTTGGATAAGTGAGGCTGCTGGGCTTTGCTGAACAGAAGCTGGAATTCACCATAGCAAGGAATCGAGAGCCACAAATCCATTCCTCTGTTCTCCTCTGTTTTAGATTATTTATACTGTTCACCATCTTCTTTTTCATTAACTTTTGTTTTCATGATATTTTACATTTTCTATTTGTCTTTACTGTTGTGTGCAAGAATGATGACATGGAGGGCAATTTTAGTGCAGAAAATCGGATGCTGCAGCACCAAGGTGCTAAACATTCTCTAGCGTATTTGAGTTGCTGAGTAATAGTTCCCCCTGATGTTCTGCTGCTGTTATGAGGAGTGTTGCGGTATAGTAGTGTAGAACTAGGCAGGGAATTAAGCTGGTGTATGTCGTGGATACAAACTGATGTGCAGTAAGGTGGCGAGGCAGAAGATTGCAGGAAGACAAACATGAGGGGGGTAGTACGTATGTGTTGTGGTTGCAGTGCAGGAATGTCTGGCGGTGCAGGAAAGCTGGGATGGTCACTGGCAGTTGCATCTCTTTCTAGTTTTCGACATGTTGCTATTCGGTTTAGCCATTACAATATAATTATGATCTCCGTTTCCCTCATCTTCATGCTTTGTTTCTAATTTGAGTTACTGTTTCATTGTCTCTTTGAATTTTCGGCTTTATTCTCTTTTTATTTATATTCAAAAGTCAAGTCAGGTTAACTTATTATCACTGTATTTTTCTTCAACTGCATTGGACTTCCCATCTTTCTACACTTAAAATTGTTTCTCGGTTGTGTTGGGTTTCATTTCATCTTCATTGTTTTGCATAACAATTAATCTTCTTTAATCATATTTTTGCTCCTGGATCTATTGCTGTTTGCATGTCTTGCTATAGTTATCAGTACATGAAACGAGTAGGAAGTATCAAGCGCAGTAATACTGAAGCTGATCTCATGTCATGCAAGGTGCTGCTGGAGATGCAGCTCAGTAATGAGATGCAAAGATTGTGCTAGTAGTGGGAGAGCAGGTCGTGCAAGGTGTTAGTACAGAGCAGGACCAAAACCAAAGCATCACCTAGACAGTTGGGAGTGGCAGCTTCTGGAGCAGAAGCCATGGATGAATCCTAGACACTTGAAGAGCAGGACAAAACCGAGAGCAGCGAGCTAGCCGAGAATGCTGGAATTGCAAATTTGGTGAAGAACATGAATAGTGTTTAGAGGGATCTTTAAATGATTTAAATTGTCTAAGGCCACGTTTGGTTATGGTTTCATTGGAATTTTATTGCATTTTTTATTATTTTCATTAGTGTTGGCTCTACCGAGAGGGGGGTGAATCGGTTTTCTAATGTTTATGGCAAATTTTAAATTAATCCTAATTTAATTAGCAAATGATAGTGAGCAATATAATAAAATTAAACAATTTAATGCAAGATAGGGAAGAGAGAAACAAACACAATTGCATATAGAGGTTCGGCCAAACTCTTGCCTACATCCTCTCTCCTTGACCCTCTTGTCAAGTGCTTTCTTTCTCTCCTTCAACAGAAGTTACAATCTTCCTTTTTCAGGTTAAGGAATAACCTCTCTACCCTTTGCAATACAAAGATGTATTCACCCTTTTACAATTTTATCTCACTGAGGAACAATCCTCTTCTCTTCTAAGGTAAGGATGAATACAGAATCAAGCTTTTAGTGTGGGTAGGACAATTACAGCTTTTGCACTTAAGCCTATACAACAAACTGAGGAATGAAGACACAAAGAATGAAAGTATTAAACTCTTGAGAATGTAAGAAATGTGCAGCAATAGTGTCTCTGTTCTCATTGTCTTCAATGCTTGGTTAAATACTGAAGGATTGGTAGTTGGAGCATTAAATGCTATTTTTCCCGTTGAGATTTTGCAGAAACTAGCCGTTGGGTACCTCCAGTAGAGTGCCAGATCGATCTGCCATCTTGGCCAGATCGATCTCTTAGTTATAAATCCTGCAAGATCAAAGCACAATAACACAAGGAGATCGATCTCATAGGTTAGCAGATCGATCTGTTAATTTGAAAATGATAGGGGAGATCGATCTGTCGAATAGGCAGATTGATCTTCCAATCTCTCTGTTTGAGGCAAGATTGATCTTCAGATCGATCTGCCATGCAATCTCGTAGTGGGGAGATCGATCTCTCAATACCCCAGATCGATCTCCTTAGCTCTCTGACTTTGAGGAGATCGATCTCTTCCTTACCAGATCGATCTCATAAGCTCTCTGTTTGATTATGGATCGATCTTACAGATCGATCTACAGTCTATGCTTTAAGGGAGATCGATCTCTTCCTAGATCAGATCGATCCCTCAACTCCAGTATTAGGCAGATCGATCTCTTAACCCTTATAGATCGATCTCACTCTTCCTTAATACCTTTGTACAGGCTCAAGCCTTGGTAGATCGATCTCATGTCTTCCTGAGATCGATCTCTCATCCAAGATAAACCCAGGAGATCGATCTCTCATAACCCAGATCGATCTCTCATCAACAAAACTTTAAGTTCTGGTACTGATAACCTCTAAATATGTTTTTGTATCATCTTTATATTATTGAATTTACTTGTTTTGTTATTTCAAAATACATTAACTCAACAATCTCCCCCTTTTTGATATGACAAAACTTATTCAATCAACATGTTTAGTTAATTTGCAGAAGCTCCCCCTTTTTGTGAGCTCCCCCTTTCTTTTAGCTTTTGAACTTGTTACTATCTTAACTCCCCCTCATTTTAATCATTCTTTTAAAACTTTAGAGATGTTTCTTAAAGCCATTTTCACATCTTTTAATTAACCATATGTTCTCTTTTCTTCTCCCCCTTTTTGTCATATCAATGGCAAGAAAGAAATAATATTCATGTCATTTCAAATTAACATTTTCATTAAAACTCAATCAACAATAAGACAAATGGTAGTTCATTCAAGCAATTTCATTGCAAAACAACAACGAGTAATGGAAAACATATAACAGAACTAGATCTAGCAACTAAGTCATATGGTGAAGGAGGGACGCGATCCATGAGATCCTTAATGTGTGTGCGAGCGACCTGAAGCTTATCATACATTGCCTCTTAAGTCTCATGAATATTTGCATAACCTTCATCCACTTTACGGTTTAGCTCCTCGAACATCCGCTGCTGAGTTGCATGAAGGTTTACAAAGCCTTCATCGATCTTCTTGTTGAGCTCACTCATCATCGTCATAATGAGCTCCATACCAGCAGGTGAGGGTGCAGGTGCAGGGGGCTGAGCAGGTGGAGATGGTGGACGCGCAGTCGGTGCAGACGGTGGATCGACAGGCTCATCGAGGGGATCTTTCGCCATAGCTGCTGCAAAAGGCTATTCCCACTTTTTCTTCTAGTCTCATCGAAAGTCTTTGTAGTAGCCCATGTGATGGAGTGTCCCAATGTTGAGGACGCTCTTCGAAGAGGGCATTTCACAGGTTTCGCAACTGCTATCTATTTCGAGTCGTTGGAGAAAGTACGCCAGTGGTTGCGGAAACACAATCGCTGTGGCTTGACCTCGTACGATCTTCAACCAGTCTTGATAGATAAAGTGGATGAGGTTGGGTTTTTGACTGGTGGAATGAATGTGGTGAAGCCAGAACCTATTTAACCGTCTAACGGTGGAGTGACGGGTACCAAAAGGACGAAGGTTCCAAGAAATGATGAGGTGGAGTAACCGGGGGTGCATTGGGAGGTCACTCGCCTTATCCCCATGAATATCAAACTCCAAAGGGACTTCCTCATCTTCGTTTATCAAGCGCTCATCGCGTAAGTGAAACGCTTAGGCAAGGACTTCAGTGTCTATGGCAATGGATTTTCCCATGACATACGTTGTAAACCTAAGAATATTACAAGTGTCATTGGGATCATAGGTGAGTTCGGCATTGGAAAAGAATGCTCGAACGATATTTGGAGGTACGGGAGTAGTGATTTTTAGAAAAGGCATCCAACCAAAATCTTCAAATTTAGACAGATACGAAAAATCAATTCGGTTTAGGACAGAGAAATCGATTGTACGCCAATGTTTAATTGGCCTGGTTGAAAAGTATTCTTTATATCGCTTCCTTTTGGCAGGTGTTTTAAAACACCTGTTGAAGGTAGCAACGGAAGAGGGAGGAATGGATTGGGAGGATGACTCGGGTTCTACATTGGATCAGGGAGGTTTTTGGCCTACTCTCTTAAAGCGAGGCATGGTTCTAGATACTATATCGACTCTAAGACAGGTTCACAAGCACAAAATCAATGAAACAATGACTAGATTTGCCCTAGAGTGAAATATAACACAAATCTTAAGAAAATTTTGAAAAAACAATAAGAAATGTGGGTTACTATACCAGTAAACGAAGAAAAGATGCGACGAAGGCTGTACCGAGATCGATCTGAGAAGGAATCAAGAGAGGAGGTGCGAGGGAAGTTAGGGATTTTGATTTTGGAGTTTTGAAATTTGGGGATTTTTCGCCAGTATTTATAGTCCAAGGCACAGGAGATCGATCTGTCGGGACAACAGATCGATCTGTCATTTCCAGAAGCCCAAGGAGATCGATCTGTCGTATGCACAGATCGATCTATTTCGAACAGAGGCGTAAGGAGATCGATCTGCCAAATGCATAGATCGATCTTCAGAAGACAGAGGCTTGAGGAGATCGATCTGTTGTATGCACAGATCGATCTTCAGGATACAGAGGCTAGAGGAGATCGATCTGTCGTATGCATAGATCGATCTGTTATCTAACAGCGGCTTAAGGAGATCGATCTTATGGATAGAAGATGGATCTGCCTAGCTTAACCTTAATGCTTTAGGCTTATTTGAGGTATGGAGATCGATCTATATGAATAAGAGATCGATCTCTCATACTTGTTGCCCAGAAAAATCATTGAAAATCACTTTTAAGTCAATTTGAAATCAAGATTTTGAAGCACAAACATCTTAGGGAACATTCATAAGTCCTAATTCACCTCTAAGAATGCAAAACCTATCTCTATCAGGGGGTTTGGTGAATATATCAGCTATTTGATGTAACATATCAATGTACTCTAGAATTATATCCCCCTTTTACACATGATCTCTAAGGAAGTGATGCCTAATTTCTATGTGCTTGGTTCTAGAGTGTTGAATAGGATTTTTAGATAGATTAATGGCACTGGTATTATCACATTTAATAGAGACTTGTTTCATGTCAATACCATAATCTTTCATTTGTTGTTTAATCCACAACACTTGAGCACTACAACTACCTGCTGCTATGTATTCAGCTTCAGTTGTGGACTGAGCCACACTGTTTTGTTTCTTGGAGAACCAAGAGATTAGTCTATTTCCTAAGAATTGGCAAGTACCTGAAGTACTTTTCCTATCTATTTTGCATCCCCCAAAATCTGCATCTGAAAATGCATGAAGTGCAAAGGTAGAGTCCTTGGGGTCTCAAAGTCCTAGATAGGGAGTGTCCTTAAGGTATCTAAAGATCCTTTTAGTGGCTAATAAATGTGATTCCCTAGGAGATGATTGAAATCTAGCACAAAGGCATACACTAAACAAAATATCTGGTCTACTTGCAGTTAAATAAAGCAATGAGCCAATCATAGACCTATAGAGTTTAGTGTCTACACACTTACCACTTTCATCCTTATCAAGCTTGATGTTGGTGCCCATTGGAGTTGCTTGAGGTTTGCAATTGTCCATTCCAAATCGCTTGAGCAAATCCTTAGTATACTTTGCTTGATTGATGAAGGTTCCATCTTTTGTTTGCTTTAGTTGAAGTCCCAAGAAGAATGTGAGTTCTCCCATCATGCTCATTTCAAACTCACCTTGCATGATCTTAGCAAACTCTTGACATAAAGACTCATTAGTTGATCCAAAAATAATATCATCTACATACACTTGTACAACTAATAAATCCTTATTTTTATTTTTGATGAATAAAGTGGTATCCACTTTTCCTCTTGAAAATCCTTTTTCTATTAAAAATTTTGACAACCTTTCATACCAAGCTCTAGGAGCTTGTTTCAAGCCATAGAGTGCCTTAGATAATTTAAAAACATGTTCAGGAAATTCATGATTTTCAAACCCAGGAGGTTGTTCAACATAGACTTCTTCATTAATGAAACCATTTAAGAATGCACTTTTTACATCCATTTGATATAACTTGAAGTTTTTATAGCATGCAAAGGCAATTAACATTCTTATTGCCTCTAATCTAGCTACCGGTGCATAGGTTTCATCATAATCTATACCTTTCTCTTGTCTATATCCTTGTGCAACTAACCTAGCTTTGTTCCTTATGATCACACTATTTTCATCCATCTTGTTCTTGAATATCCATTTAGTTTCAATTATAGAGTGTTCACTAGGCCTAGGAACTAGTTTCCATACTTTGCTTCTCTCAAATTGATTTAATTCTTCTTGCATTGCTAAGAACCAATTATTGTCATCTAAAGCTTCATTGACATTCCTAGGTTCTATTTGAGATACAAAGGCTATATATTGACACATATTTCTTAGAGATGATCTAGTTTTAACTCCAAGAGTTGGATCTCCTACTATTTCACAATCTTTTACATACCCTAACTCTCTTGGTGCTCTAGACTCTCTCTCTAATATCTCTATTTCTTCTTCATCTTCTTTATTCAAGTTAAGTTTTTCTAATAAATCATCTTCTAAGTTTGGAATTTCCTCCAAAATTTCATCAAATATTCCAACATCCTCATCATTGGTTGAATCTTTAGATACATCATTTGACTCATCAAATATAACATGAATAGATTCTTCAACCATTAATGTTCTTTTGTTATATACTCTATAAGCCATTGAATTCAATGAGTACCCTAGAAAGATTCCTTCATCACTTTTGGCATCAAATTTTCCTAAATTATCTTTCCCATTATTTAAGACAAAACATTTACAGCCAAAGGGATGGAAGTAACTAATGTTAGGCTTTTTACCTTTGTAGAGCTCATAAGGAGTTTTCTTAAGCATGGGTCTAATCATAGCTCTATTAATTATATAGCAAGATGTGTTTATAGCTTCAGTCCAAAAATACTTTGGCAAATTATTCTCACACAACATGGTTCTAGCCATTTCTTCCAAGGTTCTATTTCTTCTTTCAACTACTCCATTTTGTTGTGGTGTCCTAGGGGCTGAGAAGTTATGACTAATTCCTTGATCATTGCAATACTCGTCAAATCCTATGTTTTCGAATTCCTTGCCATGATCACTTCTAATGCTAGTTATTGTATACCCTTTTTCATTTTGAGTAATTTTTGTATAGGCTATGAATTTTTCTAAGGCTTCATTTTTTACTTTTAAAAAGAACACCCAAGTGAACCTAGTGTAATCATCAACTATTACAAATCCATAGTGTTTCCCACCTAGACTAGTTGTTCTAGTTGGTCCAAATAAATCTAAGTGAAGTAATTGAAGAGGCCTAATGGTGGATACAACATTCTTAGGCTTAAATGTTGTCCTTTTGTGTTTTCCTTTAACACAAGCTTCACATATTTCTTCATAGTCAAAGGATAGCTTGGGTAAACCTATGACTAGATCCTTTCTAGCTAACTTAGATAGCACATGCATGCTAGCATGACCTAGTCTTCTATGCCATAACCAAGATTCCTTTTTATTGTCTACCATTAGGCATATATTTTCATTTTTGAGTTCATTAAGATAGACAATATATATTACCTTGCCTATGACCTAGAAAAAGTACCTTGTTTGACTTAGGATCTACAACATGACATTTCATGCAATCAAAAATTACTTTGTAACCTTTGTCACAAAGTTGACTTATGCTTAGTAAGTTATGCTTTAGACCCCTAACAAGTAATACCTTTTCTAATGAAAAATAGTCATTACCTATTGAGCCACTTCCTTCAACTTGACCTTTGGAGTTGTCCCCAAATGTGACCTCTCCACCAACCTTTGATTTAAAAGAGTTGAAGTGGCTTCTATCTCCCGTCATGTGCCTTGAGCATCCACTATCCAAGTACCATGCTTCCTTTGTTTTAGCTTTGTGGCCATGCTCAATTACGTACAAAAAGATTCCAACTCAAGTCTTAGGTACCCAAATTCTCTTTGGTCCTTTGAGGTTAGTGAATACAATTCTTGATCCCTTTGGGATCCATTTAACTAATGCATTAACATTCTTGGAGTGAATTACTTCTTTTGGAATCCATATCCTTTTTACTATTTTTCCTTTAAGAGATCTCATTTTTATATTGCAATTATGTGATGCATGTCCCTTCCTATTGCAATATGAACAAGAAGTTGATAGTTTATTTATACTATTTCTAGCAACAAAGCTTTTAAGATGAGTCTCTCTACTTTTTGCATTATATCCTAACCCATTTTTGTCAAAGAATGCCCTTTGGGTCTCTAGCATGCTATCCAACTTTTGTTGACCCATGTGGAACCTATTAAAGGAATTATGTAGATTGCCATCTTTCTCTTTAAGATCACAAATTTCATGATTTGAAATTTCTAATTTCTTTTCGCATTCTAATTTGTCCCTTAGCATCAACTCATTTTCTTTTCTTAATTTGGATATTATCTTTTTATATTTCATGCTCATGCATTCATACTCTAATGTAAGATCATCAAATGCATCTTGCAATTCATCAAAGGAATAATAATTGAGGTTTGAAGTTACCTTTTCATCCTCAATAGCCATGAAGCACAAGTTGGCAATGTCCTCATTTGAGTCATTATCGGAGCAGTCACTGTCGCTCCATGTTGCTACCATTGCCTTCTTTTTGTGGAACCTATCATTGGACCTTTTAAGAAGATGGCAGTTAAATTTTATGTGTCCTGGTTTTTTACATTCATAACACATAATTGAATCTTTTCTACCTACTTCTTCTTGATCTCTCTTATTGTTTCTCCTATTACTACCACTAGCTCTCATCCTCATGAACTTGTTAAATCTTTTGGCAAACATTGCCATCTCAAGGTCCTCTTCACTACCACTCTCATTCTTAATCTCCTCTTGAGCAGTGGATTTTAGAGCAACTCCCACTTTCTTGGGTGGCTCTTCATTTCTTCTTAATTTCATCTCATAAGTGAGTAGTGATCCTATTAATTCATCTAAAGACAATGTGTGAGGATCCTTAGATTCCTCAATTGCAGTCACTTTAGCTTCCCATGATTTAGGTAAGCTATTTAATATTTTCTTGACCATTTCAGTATTAGAGTATATCTTTCCTAAGGACTTTAATCCATTAATAACATCCGTGAATCTAGTGAACATATCACTAATTGATTCTCCTTCCTTCATCCTAAAAAGCTCATAATCATGTGTGAGCATCCCTACCTTAGTCTCCTTCACTTGGGTAGTACCCTCATGAGTTATTGCCAATTTGTCCCAAATTTGTTTGGCATTATCACACCCGGAGACTCTATTATATTCATTTAGACCTAAGGCACAAAATAATGTGTGCATAGCTTTAGCATTTAGCTGAGCACATTTAATATCATTTGAATCCCATTCATCTTCTTCTTTAGGGATATCTCTTCCCTCTATTCTCTTTGTAGGGATTTGAGGTCCTTTAATTATGATCCTCCACACCTCATAGTCATTTGCTTGAATGAACAACATCATCCTAGTCTTCCAGTAAGCATAATGTTCTCCATTAAACATAGAAGGTCTAACCGTAGAGTGCCCCTCTCCTACCAAACTAGTTGCTACATTGTTGTGAGCCATTTGATCGTTTCTAACTCTTAGGAAGTTGTTCCTATGTGATTAAAGAGTCCTAGCTCTGATACCAATTGTTGGCTCTACCGAGAGGGGGGGTGAATCAGTTTTCTAATGTTTATGGCAAATTTTAAATTAATCCTAATTTAATTAGCAAATGATAGTGAGCAATATAATAAAATTAAACAATTTAATGCAGGATAGGGAAGAGAGAAACAAACACAATCGCTTATAGAGGTTTGGCCAAACTCTTGCCTACGTCCTCTCTCCTTGACCCACTTGTCAAGTGCTTTCTTTCTCTCCTTCAACAAAAGTTACAATCTTCCATTTTCAGGTTAAGGAATAACCTCTCTACCCTTTGCAATACAAAGATGTATTCACCCTTTTACAATTTTATCTCACTGAGGAACAATCCTCTTCTCTTCTAAGGTAAGGATGAATACAGAATCAAGCTTTTAGTGTGGGTAGGACAATTATAGCTTTTGCACTTAAGCTTATACAACAAACTGAGGAATGAAGACACAAAGAATGAAAGTATTAAACTCTTGAGAATGTAAGAAATGTGCAGCAATAGTGTCTCTGTTCTCATTGTCTTCAATGCTTGGTTAAATACTGAAGGATTGGTAGTTGGAGCATTAAATGCTATTTTTCCCGTTGAGATTTTACAGAAACTAGCCGTTGGGTACCTCCAGTAGAGTGCCAGATCGATCTGCCATCTTGGCCAGATCGATCTCTTAGTTATAAATCTTGCAAGATCAAAGCACAATAACACAAGGAGATCGATCTCATAGGTTAGCAGATCGATCTGTTAATTTGAAAATGAATGGGGAGATCAATCTGTCGAATAGGCAGATCGATCTTCCAATCTCTCTGTTTGAGGCAAGATCGATCTGAAGATCGATCTGCCATGCAATCTCGTAGTGGGGAGATCGATCTCTCAATACCCCAGATCGATCTCCTTAGCTCTCTGACTTTGAGGAGATCGATCTCTTCCTTACCAGATCGATCTCATAAGCTCTCTGTTTGAGTGTGGATCGATCTTACAGATCGATCCACAGTCTATGCTTTAAGGGAGATCGATCTCTTTCTAGATCAGATCGATCCCTCAACTCCAGTATTAGGCAGATCGATCTCTTAACCCTTATAGATCGATCTCACTCTTCCTTAATACCTTTGTACAGGCTCAAGCCTTGGCAGATCGATCTCATGTCTTCCTGAGATCGATCTCTCATCCAAGATAAACCCAGGAGATCGATCTCTCATAACCCAGATCGATCTCTTATCTATAGAAAACGCAGGAGATCGATCTCTCATAACCCAGATCGATCTCTCATCAACAGAACTTTAAGTTCTGGTACTGATAACCTCTAAACATGTTTTTGTATCATCTTTATATTATTGAATTTACTTGTTTTGTCATTTCAAAATACATTAACTCAACAATTAGTATTAGTTAGAATAGTGGTAATTGATAGGTAAATTCAATATTTTAAGCTGTTAATTTAATCTTTAGTTTTAAGTCTTAGTTAATAGTTACTTTTAGTTTATACATGTTAGGATTTAATTTTTATCTTAGTATTTTATGAGTTATATTTAGAATTAATTTAGATTAAATTTATTTGCATGCATTAGTTAAATTTTGTTTTATTAGCATTTAGTTAGAGTTAAGTTTAAGAATTTCTTTAGGTAAGTAGATGTTTATCTTATCAGACTTTAAGTTAGTTTAAATTGCATTTTCTTAATTAGTTTAATTACATTCACTTTTTACCTTAGGTTGTTTAATTTTAGCTTAATTAATTTTGTTCTTTATTTTAGCATTTTATTTTGAGTGCGTAATTAATTGTCTTAATTTTCTTTTGTAGGTTGATTGCTTGGAGCATTGTAAGTATTTTTAGCTTGGTTTTACTTTATTTAGTTGCTTTCCAGTAATATTAATTTTTAGCCTTAATTGATCACCCACTTTTAATCTCATAATTTGCTAGGATATACCATAGGGTAAGATTAACCGGTAATTAATTAGGCTAACCAACTTCACTGAGGGACGATAATTTCGAGACTCAAATCTCATTATTACTTGAACGACTCGTGCACTTACGGACAGTACCCTTAGGGCATGTCACGTTTTTGGCGCCATTGTCGGGGAAGTTTTAATTAGTTGCTAATTAATATCGGTGAAATTATGCTTAGGTGTAATTCTAGCTTGTAAATATTTAGGTTGTTAATATTTAGAAGTTTAATCTAGATTAGTTAATTAAAAAAAATTCTATGGACTTTTTGATGTTTTCATGCGTAGAGCCAAGAGTTTTGATTGCTTCCCTCTAGATCTTGAAATTGAACAAACACTTAGAAAAATTCGAAAGGACTCTAGGAAATTTATAACTCCGCTGCAAAACACGATGGCAGAAAATAGGGAAATTAGAACTGTTGGAGATTATGCAATGTCGACGATTGGAGGGTATTATTCTGGCATTAGGCCACCAGCTGTCCCTACAAATAACTTCGAAATTAAGCCCGCAATCCTCCAGATGATCCAAAGTTCTTTACAGTTCAGTGGGCTTCCACACGATGACCCACATGCTCACCTTGGGCAATTCCTAGACTTGTGCAACACGTTCAAACATAATGGATTAACTGATGATATGCTTAAGTTTAGATTATTCCCCTTCTCATTTAGGGATAGGGCGAGACACTGGTTAACCTCTCTGCCTCCAGGATCCATTTCTACATGGGACGAGTTAGCTCATCAATTTCTATCTAAGTTTTTTTCCTCCCTCTAAAATGGCCCAACTCCGTAGTAACATATCTTCCTTTGCCCAATTTGATTCGAAAACTCTTTATGAAGCATGGGAACGATATAAGGAGCTTCTTAGGAAGTGTCCTTACTATGGCATACCTTTGTGGCAGCAAGTCTAGACATTCTACAACGGACTTACAAGCCAAAATAGGACCATTATTGACGCTGCGGCGGGTGGAGCGCTAATGTGTAAAACAGAGGAGGAAGCTTACGAGTTGTTGGAAAAGATGGCGGCTAACAACTATCTATGGTCCTCGGAGAGGCAAATGCCAAAGAAGTCGATGGGTATTTTTGAGCTCGACACACTGTCTACCTTGACCTCTCAAATCGCTAATCTTACGAAGAAGGTAGAGTCACTCAGTACCCAACATAATCCTCCCACCAGTCCTAATCTGATTTATTCTGTCCAAAGTCCTTTTCTTTCCTGCAAGTTGTGTAGTGGTACCCACTCTGTAGATAGGTGTCCGCTCAACTTAGAATCGGTTCAGTATGTTGCCCCTTCTAAAATGCAACAGAACAACCCTTTTTCAAACACCTATAATCCAGGGTGGAGGAACTATCCTAACTTCTCCTGGAGCCAAAACCAAGGGAAAACTTCTAGCTTTAGACTTGTAGGACTCCCTAGTTTTCAAGCTCCACTGGTTCAGGCACCACCACAGTCACAATTTCCATACCATCCACCACATCATCCATCCCCACCTCAATTTCAATATCATCCATCACCACCACCACCACCATTACAACCTGTGCAGCCCTAACATTACCATGCACCAGCAACTGAGAAGAAGCCCTCGCTTGAGGAAATGTTCACGACTATCCTGCAAAATCAAGCTGCCTCAATTAGAAACTTAGAAGTTTAGGTTGGACAAATAGCTAGTGCTCTTAGCCAACGTCCTCAAGGGACCCTTCCTAGTAACACTAAAGTTAATCCTATTAAGCAAAGGTAGGGTAAAGAACATGTTAGATCTATCACCCTTAGGAGTGGCAGAGAGCTAGATGAGCAACAAGTTAAGTCTGCACCTGAACAACCCATAGTTGATAAACCCTTAAGTTCTAAAGACATAGCTCAGAAGGAGCAGGAACATCAAAATCGGGCTACAAAAGAAACAAAGCTAGGCGCTTCTTCATCTATACCTTTTTCTTTATTATTGCCTTCCTCGACCTCTGATTCTACACAGGTTCCCACTACATTGCCTCTAGTTAAACCATCAGTACCTTTTCCTCAGAGGTTCCAAAATCAAAAACTGGAACAACAATTTGCTAAATTTCTTGAGGTTTTTAAGAAGCTTCACATCAACATTCTTTTTGCAGATGCCTTAGAGCAAATGTCAAGTTATGTGAAGTTTTTAAAGGATATCCTCTCGAGGAAGAGAAGATTGGAAGATTATGAGACGGTGGCATTAACTGGGGAATGTAGTGCAATTATTCAGACGCAATTACCCTCCAAGCTTAAGGATCTCGGGAGTTTTACCATACCCTGCACTATTGGAAATCTATTCTTTGGTAGAGCCCCGTGTGATTTAGGAGCTAGTATCAATCTAATGCCTTTGTCTATCTATCAAAAGTTAGGAATATGGGATGTCAAGCCCACTACAGTGACCCTTCAGCTAGCAGATCAATCCATTAAATATCCAAAGGGGGTCATTGAGGATGTCTTACTGAAGGTGGACAAGTTTATTTTCCCTGCAGATTTTATTGTACTAGATATAGAGGAAGACAGGGAAATCCCTATTATTTTAGGCAAACCTTTCCTAGCTACTAGTAGAACGATAATTGATGTGCAAAAAGGGGAGTTGACTATGACAGTGCAAGATCAGGAAGTGAAGTTTAATGTTTTCAAACCTTTGAAGCTCCCTGATGACTATCAAGAGTGTTTTAAGATAGAGATTAATGAGGATATAAGGCTTAAGCATATGAAATCTGAAAGAATGAGGGAAGTAGATAGAGCTAAGGAGGATTTAATTGTTAACATTCTATCACCATTCTGGCTAATCCTCCTACTCTTTGCACTGCTACTGAGTGTTGTGTTCTTCAGCTGCATTTGAAGTGGTTGGGTTTTTCTTTTCACCTTGTATATAGTTCTTTTTCTTTTTCTTTTCTGTTGTTTCTTTCTTTATTTATTTTGTAGGTTTATTTTCTAAGTTTTACACTTTCAATAAAAGCTTCATTTGCTTATCAACATCAGATAGGGGAGTACTATATTCTTAAACTTCAATTCTTATATTATCTGCACACTGAGGATATTGTGCATTTTAAGTTTGTGGGAGGGGATATTACTTGAGCATTTTTCAAAAATTTGGGCAAAATTGAAAATTTTCAAAATTTTTTGAAAATATGAGCTGAAATTGTTTGATTTTGGGATGATTTAGTACTTAGCATGTAGTTTTCTCATATTCCAATGATATGACCCCATGATTAAGTCTGATTTTGATTGACTTAGAAGCATGATTATAGGAACAGCATGAAGTTGAATTCTTGAATTTGTTTCGATTCTGATTGTGATTTCCTCATCTTATGCACATGTTATGTCATGAATCGGTATATTTATTTAGAGAAAGCTTATGTGGACCTAGGATTGCATGTGTTTAGTTGATATTTTGTGTATCATATTCTAGAATTTTTTTGATCTAATCTCGAGGTGAAATATTAGATCACACTTAATTAGGGAGATGATTTAGGCCATCTTTGGATCGTTTGAGCCTTTCGAGCCATCCTTGTACATACTTTATCCCTAGTCACCCATATAGGCCAAACAAGCCTTTCTCTGTAAATACACCTGCTTATAATTTTCCTTAGCTTACATACTTTGTTCCTATCCCCTACCCCAAAAGCATGAAAGTCAATGGGATATATTTTGAGCTTTGTACATATGGGTATCTGGTGGTAGTGAAAATTCAAAAAAAAAAGAAAATGAAAATGAAAAGAAAATGAAAGAAAAAGAAAAAGAAAAAGAAGAAAGAAGAAAAATACAAAAAAAAAAGTTTAGTGAAATAAATAAGTTTGGGGGAATAAATTTGAGCTCTTATATTAAGATCCTAGAAGTAATGCATGTTAAGGGGTAATTAAACCTAAATCGACTTTATCATTCCTTAGCCCCAGCCTTACATTACAAGCTTAATGAAGTCCTATTGATCTTTAGTTAAGTGTGACTACATTAGTGGAGAGAGAAGTGAAAAGCAAACTTATGGGAATGATCACATGTCATTGACTTTACTTTCATTGTGTTTGCATAATCTAATCCGGATAATGTACTGTGAAGTGACTTTGACATTTTTCACACACTCACAAGGAGTCCAATTTGGGTTAGGACTTATGATTGAATGATTCTGAGTATTGGACTTATAATTGTGACTCTTTGATTTCATAGTCTATACTTTTTTCTTTAAGGATAATATTGGAGAAATTATTGTGTTTAGTACTTGTTATTCTTACAATTATTTTGTTTTACTTGAGGACAAGCAAAAGCTCAAGTTTGGGGGTGTGATAATTCTATATTTTTAGAATTATTTGTGCTTAATTTCCTAATTAATTATTTAAATCCCCAATTTATTTTGTTAATTATCCACTTTATTTAATTAAAATTCTCATGTTTGCGGATAAATTAAATCCGGATGAATTTTGAATATTTCGGTAGAAAATGTACAGAAATTGGGCTAAAATCAAGATTGGACCACGCGGACAACACGTGCCTAGCACATCCAATTGGACAAAAAGACAGATGACATGGAAATATTATTTTTCAAGGAGCCAATGGTGTGAAGACAAGTGGCAAAACAATGTCAACTCATCTAGGATGAAAATATTACAATTATACCCCTAAGAGTGTGTATAAATAGAAAATGATGCAATTGTAAAGAGGATAGCTTTTAGTTTTTTTTTTTTAGGTTAAACATTTATTTTAGGTTTTATTTTTCTTAGGCTTTCTTAGGTTTTTCGGCTGGTGACAACAGCCACCATTGTCCATTTTCTTCTTGGATTTATTCAGTTTCCATTCATTATTATTTTACTGTTTAAGTTTTAATTTAAAGTATTATTTTTATTTTGTTTCTATCGGTTTCCTTCCTAGTTTTGGTTTCTTTTATTTTTTTTACATTCTTCACTGTGAATCGAGATTGAGTAAAACTCCCACGGGAGTGACTGCGTGAAGGTGGTAAGACACGGGTTGGATAAGTGAGGCTGCTGGGCTTTGCTGAACAGAAGCTGGAATTCACCATAGCAAGGAACCGAGAGCTACAAATCCATTCCTCTGTTCTCCTCTGTTTCAGATTATTTATATTGTTCATCATCTTGTTTTTTATTAACTTTTGTTTTCATCATATTTTACATTTTCTATTTGTCTTTACTGTTGTGTGTAAGAATGATGACATGCAGGGGCGATTTTAGTGCAGAAAATCGGATGCTGCAGCACCATGGTGCTAAACATTCTCTGGTGTATTTGAGTTGCTGAGTAACAGTACCCCCTGATGTTCTACTGCTGTTATGAGGAGTGTTGCGGTATAGCAATGTAGAACCAGACAGGGAATTAAGCTGGTGCATGTCGTGGATACAAACTGATGTGCAGTAAGATGGCGAGGCAGAAGATTGCAGGAAGACAAACATGAGGGGGCAGTACGTATGTGTTGTGGTTGCAGTGCAGAAATGTCTGCCAGTGCAGGAAAGCTAGGCTGGTCACTGGCAGCTGCATCTCTTTCTAGTTTTCGACATATTGCTATTCGGTTTAGGCATTACAATATAATTATGATCTCCGTTTCCCTCATCTTCATGCTCTGTTTCTAATTTGAGTTACTATTTTATTGTCTCTTTGAATTTTCGACTTTATTTCTTTTTATTTATATTCAAAAGTCTGGTCAGGTTAACTTATTATCATTGCATTTTTCTTCAACTGCGTTGGACTTCCCATCTTTCTACACTTAAAATTGTTTCTCGGTTATGTTGGGTTTCATTTCATCTTCATTGTTTTGCATAACAATTAATCTTCTTTAATCATATTTTTGCTCCTGGTTCTGCTGTTGTTTGCATGTCCTGTTGTAGTTATCAGTACATGAAACGAGTAGGAAGTATCAAGCGTAGTAATACTGAAGCTGATCTCAGGTCATACAAGGTGCTGCTGGAGATGCAACTCAGTAATGAGATGCAGAGATTGTGCTAGCAGTGCGAGAGCAGGTCGTGCAAGGTGTTAGTACAAAGCATGAGGAAAACCAGAGCATCACCTGGACAACTAGGAGTAGTAGCATCTGGAGCAGAAGCCATGGATGAATCCTAGACATTTGAAGAGCAGGACAAAATCGAGAGCAGCGAGCTAGCCGAGAATGCTGGAATTGCAAATTTGGTGAAGAACGTTAACAGTGTTTGGAGGGATCTTTAAATGATTTAAATTGTCTAAGGCCACGTTTGGTAATGGTTTCATTGGAATTTTATTGCATTTTTTATTATTTTCATTAGTATTAGTTAGAATAGTGGTAATTGATAGGTAAATTTAATATTTTAAGCTATTAATTTAATCTTTAGTTTTAAGTCTTAGTTAATAGTTACTTTTAGTTTATACATATTAGGATTTAATTTTTATTTTAGTATTTTATGAGTTATATTTAGAATTAATTTAGATTAAATTTATTTGCATGCAATAGTTAAATTTTGTTTTATTAGCATTTAGTTAGAGTTAAGTTTAAGAATTTCTTTAGGTAAGTCGGTGTTTATCTTATTAGACTTTAAGTTAGTTTAAATTGCATTTTCTTAATTAGTTTAATTACATTCACATTTTACCTTAGGTTTGTTTAATTTTAGCTTAATCAATTTGTTTTTTTATTTTAGCATTTTATTTTGAGTGCGTAATTAATTGTCTTAATTTTCTTTTGTAGGTTGATTGCTTGGAGCATTGTAAGTATTTTTAGCTCGGTTTTACTTTATTTAGTTGTTTTCCAGTAATTTTAATTTTTAGCCTTAATTGATCACCCACTTTTAATCTCATAATTTGCTAGGATATACCATAGGGTAAGATTAACCAGTAATTAATTAGGCTAACCAACTTCATTGTGGGACGACAATTTCGGGACTCAAATCCCATTATTACTTGAACGACCCATGCACTTGCTGACAGTACCCTTAGGGCGTGTCACTATCGGGTCACAATAATTATTATTCACTTTCTCTGACCCTCAGAGTTTTTAAGTGAATGTAAAAGTAAACGAAAATACGTGCAGTTATCTCTAACTACTCACAAAAGTCCCTTACCTGCAATCACTCGATAAATTTCACTTTCTCAATGCTGCTCGATCCAGCAGTCCAATTTGCTTCTACAATACTCTCTAGAGCTACTGCATATAACCATTTATCAGGTTAATTACACTTTTCCTACTGTATTTCACCATAAATATAGTCTATTTCCCTTAATGGGCTTTAATAAACCTTAATTGGCCTAACTATGCCTTAAGCCCATTTCCATTTTACTATTCATTTTCGTTGGGCCTATTGGGCTTGTGGGGCCTACCAACTCTTATTGGGCTTATCCTAGACCCATTACATCACATTGGGCCTAAAATATTTGGGCTTGGCCAATTGGGTCTCTCGGCCACATGCCATGGCTAAGAGCTATCCATGCCGTCGGTCACACCATGGCGTGCCATCCATGCCTATTTGTTTAGCCAATTCACTTAGGCATTTTCACAAACACTTGGTTGGCAATATTCTTAAACATCACATAGTTCATTTAGGCATTTTATCAAACACCTTGATTGCCAACTTAATACATGTATTAATTAATCAAATTGATTAATTCTAATTATGCCATAATGATTAACACATGTACGTTAATCCATTTATGTCTTAAAATCATATGGACATTCATCAATATTTCACTACTCACTCTCGGCCTAACCAAGATCATAGTGATTTCATATGTTTCAATTCTTAAAACATATACCAATATACTTAAAATCATTTATACATTAACATATATGAATTTGAAAACTTGAAAATATACCAATAGTTATGTTCACACTTGGCCGAAACTTTGGAGGCTCACGGTTTGCACTCTATGGCTCCTTGATAGCCAATTCAAACATGTCACTCTCCTTTCAATTTGGAACAACTTCCATGAAGACTGCAAGTTCCAAATATGCCTAATTCCTAGTGATTTCTAGTGAGAGAAAGCTTGGATAATGTGTTTCAATGGTTTCTTCTTCTAGCCGAGAATGGTGTGGTGAAGATGACAATGGTGTGGCTGATTTTATAAGCCAATTACTTAGCCATTAAGCCTTACTTTCCAGCCATTAAGATTGACTTCCTAAAGCTTAGTTATGAGTCACCTAATGAGTCACCTTATGAGTCATGTTTAGCTTTAACTAATGGGCTTTCCATTTGGGCTTCTCGGTTTGGGCTTTCTGTCACGACCCTCAACTTACCAAAATACGTACAAATTTTTCGCATTTTCATGCATCAATCCTTAATCATCCTTCCTCGATCGTGAACAACCACACGCTTAACAGTTGGGCTGTGTGTCGACGTCTAACTCACTCCACCATACCAATTCAATTTGAAACATTATTTATGAGTAAACACTTGTATAAATGTATATATATCAGAGTTGTTACATGTGTTTACATTGTTTTACATCCCCAGTAGTTACATACAAAATGCTACTGTGCTATGTCTAGTTTAGATACAAAATAATCCAAGTGTGTATACCTTTAGCGATGGGATGCAGCGGATTACCAAAAAGGGAATGCCTCCAGTCACGTCCAATCTATACTCAAATCTCTGTAGAGAGGGGAAAATAAGGGGGGTGAGCAAACCACACGCTCAGTAAGGCAATCATGCGAACAGGTAGATACTGTACTATCTACGTGATCGTGATGCCATGCTCAAAAGCATTTTATTCATTGTTTATCTCAAAACATGAGTGTATGATTGTGTTAATGGTATGTAAAGCATTCATGCTATTAAAATTCAGTGCACATTTCAACTCAAAGCATGGTATAAATCATCATGCATAATTCACAATAAAAGCATGGCATTAAACATCATGCATTTTCACAATAAGGCATGGCATTAAACATCATGCATTCGTGCACTTTTAAAAAAAAACCATTAACAAATCAATTCAACGTCAGGTCCCAGCCCATCCCTCGGGCTTTCCTGACCACAAACACTTCAAACATGGATTTATTCTCAAATAGCATTATACATGTGAGATAGGCAGTTTCAACAATAGGTAATAACCTCAAGGTCTATGTACATAACCTGTGATACCGGCTACACGGATCAGGTGTGCGGGATATCACCACCATCTGCTTCCACATGGGAGGTGGGTCAAATCCTACCCGCCGGTCCATAGCAGATCTCGTCCGAAGACGGCACATCACATCACAACACGGTACAATGTACTCCATGCTACATGCACGGTACAACGTACTCCGTGGACCCCCAGCCTTATCCCTCGTTCGGGCTCATCAGCTGTTCCTCCAACCCTTATCCCTCGTTCGGGCTCATCAGGTGAATCTCCAACCCTTATCCCTCGTTCGGGCTCATCAGGTTGTTTTAACATGCCATGTCTCAAAACAATGCACGTGTGAGCCTATTTAATCGATGTGACACCAAGTCTACTCGAAGCTCCAAACACGGCAACATGCAAGATGGGCATCCAGTGCGAGACAAACTCAAAGCACAATGCCAAAACAATATGAAATCCATGTGAAAACTAGTGCCTCTTGCACTCTTCCATACTCACGAAATCATGTAGGTGGCTCAAAACTTGCAAAATGTGGTTATCAAAACCAAAACATACTCATTTCTTTTGCAAATCATTTCAATGTTAGCCAACCTACCAATCATTTGCTAAAAAGCAATAAAACATGATTTTCAAAGCAATATGCTTTTGTTTTCATGCACATTTCTCAAACTCCCAACTTTTACCCTTCAATCACCCAACAACAACATTTCCTAATCTCATGCATTCTAGCAAAACATTTATGCGCCCAAATTGCGCACAATATCTCTAAGAGTCCACACAATTCCCTTACCTCGATTTACTTGGTGTGACTCCTTTCCTTTTAGCTTCTCACGCTCTTGGCTCAACTCGCCTCGGCGTATCCTCGGAAGCTGCGATTCATTCATTAAATCGATTGAGTTAACATATTTAACCCATAATTGACTTCACTAGTCAACATTATTTACTTATGCATTTCACAAATGCCTTAACTTCACATTTTACCTCTTTTAGGTAAATCTCACAATTTATCCACTAACAACATCTTAAATTCATACCCATAACATTATTGTCACCTCTAGACATCCCATTTCTCATTAATCTCAATCAATTTCACTTTCTCACACTAAACCATTTCTAGGTCATAATCATACCAATGAATTTAGATAGTTTCTAACCGTCTATACTCATGCCAACAACTCCAAAATCACTAAATAAACAATGTACCATAGTTGGAGTGTTAGAATCTTACCCAATTTTGATTTCTCCTCTTGCTTCAAATGGCAATGCCCTTAAATCCTTCAATATCCACAATGGGAAAATGCTCTTCAACTATGTTGTTCTTCTCTTTGATAAGAACAACTTTGTCTCTAATGGTCTCTCTTCAAACCTCACTGAAAATGGCAGATTTTAGAGAGAGAATGTTAGGTTTTTGGGTTGAAAGTGAAAGGTTTGTGTTTTTTCCCGAAATTTCCTGATTTCCAGCGCTCCTTATATAGAAATAGCTTGAGGAGATCGATCTGGTCCAAGAGGAGATCGATCCGGTCCCTTAAAATCCCTCTTTTCACGGTATTTTTAAGCCTGAGATCGATCTGTCGAAGCATGAGATCGATCTGTTGAGGCATGAGATCGATCTGTCGAGGCATGAGATCGATCTGCTCCCAGACAGGGAGCTAAGGAGATCGATCTGGTCCATTGGAGATCGATCTGTTCTATTCTTTTGCTCAAATAAGAGCATTCTGGCTCTTCCAGATCGATCTCTCATCCCATGAGATCGATCTGCCCTTCAAAATTTCCAGATTTTCTGCAGTTCCTCTGCAACAACACTTACCAAACATCCTTAATTTGCTACCATGATCATTTCCTCATTCATTCATCTTTGAGACTTGAAAATGGCATCCATCCTCACTTCATACACATTAAAACTTGTGTAGGATCCTTGTGTGACCAATGGTATTTAATATAAACAAAAATGGAAGTGCACATCTTATGCAATTCTACTTCCATTTTATCAAACTATTCATAATCCACTCTACACACATTTTCCACATGTTTAAGTCCATTTCTACACATTTGTACAAAATGAAACTTGTATGTACAATTACCACTCTCATTACAAGTGTGTACATTACTTGTGGACTTACATCACATATACTTCACTCATTAATTCATAGTACAACTCTATTTACACTTCTATGTACATATATACCCTTATACATATACGGGGTCTCACATTCTCCCCCACTTAGAAAATTTGGTCCTCCAAATTGGAACCAATTATTCTGTGAACAACTCGGGATACCTCTCCCGCATCAAACTCTCCAATTCCCATGTGGCTTCTTCCACAGTGTGATGTTGCCAAAGTATCTTCACCAAGGGAATTGTCTTTGTCCTCAGCACTTTCTCTTTTCTGTCCAATACCCGAACTGGCTTCTCAACATAGGTCATACCCTCATTGAGCTCCAAAGGCTCATATCTTATCACATGTGCTGGGTCCGGGTGATACTTCCTCAACATGGATACGTGGAAGACGTTATGCACACTTGCCAACTCTGGTGGCAATGCCAACCTATACGCCTTGTCTCCCACCTTATCAAGTATCTCAAATGGCCCGATATATCGAGGGCTCAACTTTCCCTTCTTCCCAAATCTCATAATTCCCTTCGAAGGGGAAACTTTCAAAAACACTGACTCACCCACCTCAAACTCTAGTGGTCTCCGTCTCTTGTCAGCATAACTCTTTTGCCTGCTCTGAGCTGTCCGTAACCTCTCACATATCAATTGGACATCCTCAAAGGCTTGTCTAACCAAGTCGGGAGCAAAGATCTGTCTGTCACCAACCTCTTCCCATCCAATAGGGGAACGGCATCTACGCCCATACAATGCCTCATATGGTGCCATCCCGATACTCGCATGAAAACTGTTATTATACGCGAACTCTGCGAGTGGCAAATGGTCATCCCAGGAGCCTCCAAAATCCAATGCACACGCTCTCAACATGTCCTCCAGGGTCTGTATAGTCCTCTCTGACTAACCATCTGTCTAAGGATGAAACGCGGTGCTAAAATTCAACTGGGTCCCCATCGCTTCCTGAAACTGTTCCCAAAAGTGGGAAGTGAAGCGGGCATCCCTATCAGAAACAATGCTCACTGGAATTCCATGTAGCCTCACTATCTCGCGCACATATAGGTTCGCTAACTGGCTCAGAGTATCGGTAGCTCTCATAGCTAGAAAATGGGCTGATTTCGTCAACCGATCCACAATCACCCATATGGCATCATGACCTCTCCGGGTCCTCGGTAATCCCATCACAAAATCCATGGTGACATGCTCCCACTTCCATGTCGGTATCGGTAGAGGCTGCAATAACCCTGCAGGCTTCTGATGCTCTACCTTCACCTGCTGACAAACGAGACACTTAGCAACATATTCAGCAATGTGCTTTTTCATTCCCGACCACCAATAAACCTTTCGAAGGTTTTGATACATTTTGGTACCCCCTGGATGTATCGTATACTTCGATGAGTGAGCCTCTGTCAGGATCAACCTTCTGATCTCTGCGTCATCAGGAACACATATCCTACCTCTGAACCTCAACAATCCATCCGAACTCAACCCAAAGTCCGTCTCTATACCCCTCTGTATCTGCCCGACAATATCACTACATTGCTGATCAACTCGCTGAGCCTGTCGGATTCGATCTACCAGATCCGGTTCCAACTGCAGGCTAGCTATCATAAATCCACTATCAGCGTCAGGCGGGGTCATATCCAAACTGAGGTTCATGAACTGTTCCAACAGCTCGTGTTCCCTGATCATCATGAATGATACCATCCCGAGATGCTTCCTACTCAATGCATCAGCAACCACATTTGCTTTACCCGGGTGGTATAGGATTTCACAATCATAATCCTTTAACAACTCGAGCCATCTCCTCTGTCTCATGTTCAACTCTTTCTGTGAGAACAGGTACTTAAGGCTCTTATGATCTGTATAAATCTGAAATCTCTCACCATAGAGGTAGTGGCGCCATATCTTCAGCGCAAACACCACCGCTGCCAACTCCAAGTCATGGGTCGGGTAGTTCCTCTCATGATCCTTTAACTGTCTTGATCCATAGGCTACTACCTTCCCATCCTGCATCAATACACAGCCCAGTCCTAGGTGTGAAGCATCTGCATACACCGAGAAACCTCCTGAGCTGGTAGGAATAGTGAGTATTGGAGCTGTAGTTAATCTCCTTTTCAACTCCTCAAAACTGTCTTCACACTTTTTGTCCCACATAAACTCTACATTTTTCCTTGTGAGACGTGTCAATGGAGCAGCTAACCTCGAAAATCCCTCTACAAACCTTCGGTAATACCCAGCTAAACCCAGGAAACTTCTGATCTCTGTCACTGTCTGGGGTCTCTGCCACTGGACTACGGCCTCAATCTTAGATGGATCCACTGATACTCCATCCTTTGATACTATGTGACCCAGAAAAGAGATCTGTTCCAACCAAAAGTCGTACTTACTGAGTTTAGCGTACAACTTCTTCTCTCGAAGGGTTTGTAGCACTATCCTTAAATGCCTTTCATGCTCCTCTCTAGACCTTGAATACACCAGTATATCATCAATGAACACAATAACAAATCGATCCAAGTACTGGTGGAATACCTCATTCATCAAAGACATAAAAGCTGCGGGAGCATTCGTCAACCCGAATGGCATAACCATAAACTCATAATGTCCATACCGGGTGCGAAAAGCTATCTTGGGTACATCTCCATCTCGTATCCTCAACTGATGGTACCCTGATCTCAGATCTATCTTGGAAAAGACTTGCGCTCCCTTAAGCTGATCTAATAAATCATCGATACGTGGGAGGGGATACTTATTCTTGATGGTGGCCTTATTCAACAACCGGTAGTCTATACACAGTCGGAGGCTTCCATCCTTCTTCCTTACAAACAGAACCGGTGCTCCCCAAGGTGAGACGCTCGGCCTGATGAACCCCTTCTCCAGCAACTCTTGTAATTGTTTCCTTAACTCCTCTAACTTAACTTGAGCCATCCTGTATGGTGGCTTGGACATCGGCTCTGTACCAGGTGCCAAATCTATACCAAACTCCATCTCCCTATCTGGAGGTAATCCTGGTAACTCATCCGGAAAGACATCTGGAAATTCCCTAACCACTGGTATGTCTTCCAATTCCGGACGTGCCTTATCCATCTCAATCACAAAAGCGATGAATCCTTCACATTATCCTTTCCACCATTAGTATCATAAATCATCACATCACATACATAAATGAAATCAAATTTATCTTTCATACATCATGTATCAAGATTATACTCATCACACTTATAAAAATCATGTTCTTTAATTTCATTTCACAAAATTAACTACAAGATTGTCTATCTTTGGAAACATCAAGGTTTTAGCATGACAATCCATAACAACATGATTGGCAGCCAACCAATCCATTCCTAGGATCACATCAAAATCACTCATGTTTAATAAAATTAAATCGGCTGTCATCTCTTTACCTCCTATCTTCATTTTACAATCCCTATATATATGCTCAGTCAACTGACTATCATTCATAGGGGTAGATATCAATAACATCTTATCAAGCAGCGTGGGTTTTACATGCTTCAACAATTTACATGCAAAGGATGGCGAAGTAAAGGAATGCGTGGCACCAGGATCAAACAGTACATAAGCTTCTAAATCAAAGATTTGGATGGTACCTTTTACCACATCTGATGACTGATCTGCAGTATCCTGATCCAGTGCGTGCACTCGTCCTCTGCTTACACCCACTGCTTGCTTCCCCTTTTCCTCAGCTGTAGCCCTCCTCCTCGGAGCAGCAGTACCAACTGGAGCTCTCTCTGGTTCCTTGCCCTTCTGTGGGGCTCTCTCTATCATCTCTGGGCAATCTCTGATTACGTGCCCTGGCTTCCCACATCTGAAGCATACAACCTGAGGTCCGTAACATGGTCGAGTACCATGGTACCTACCACACTTGCCACACTGGTCTGTAGTAGGCCGTGGTCCTCCAATCACGATTCCCTTAGCTGGAGCAATGGTCGGATACATGGGAGTATCAACTGTCCTCTCTCGGATTTCATCAATTCTCGGCCTCCTTCCAGAGAATCTCTTGCTTCCTTTATAGCTGAAGCCTCTATCCATCATAGGTCTCTTCTTATCTCTGTCCCTCATCTTACCAACCTTTCCAAATTCCGAGGCGATTCTATCAACATCTTGTTCACATAATTGCGCCCTGCGCACTGCCTCTTCATAGGTCGGTATATCCAAGGGAACCAATTTAGACCTGATGGTTGGTCTCAATCCATCCACAAACTTCTGGATCTTCTCGACCTCATTACTCATCGTGTTGGGATCATATCTGCCCAGGGATATAAAAGCAGTCTCATACTCATCCACAGTCCTGCTCCCTTGGGTCAGTCCCAAAAATGCCATCTTCAGCTTCCGCTGGGCGGTATCCGGGACATACTGTCTCCGGAAGGCCTCTAGAAACACATCCCAGCTGATCTCAGTATGCCGGGCTCTCAAAATAGGCCTGGTGGATTTCCACCAATGTTCTGCTGATCCCTTCAGCATAAAAGCGGCAAATGCTACCATCTCGGTAGTAGTGCACTCAAAGAACCCATATAATTTCTCGATCTCATTGATCCAATCCTCAGCCGCTACTGGGTCCTTTACTCCACTGAAAGACGGCGGTCCAAACTTCTGGAACTGCCGCAGTCTATCCAAATCACATCCATATCCCCAACCTCTACTGCCTGGCATAGCAACCGGCGTAGGCACATCCTGTGGGGGTGGGGTATCTGTCGTCTGAGGTCCTTGGGCTTGCCTTGCCCGTGCCTCGGGAGCTGCTGCCTGCTCGGCATCACCCTGTGTAGCGGGACTCTGTCTACCGCCAACTCCAGGTAAAGATTGAGTGACCAATTCCAAAATCATCTCAATGCTCCGCTCAATCCTCGCGAAGCGAGCCTCAGTACTCTCGGGCCTCTCCTCTGGACCCTGTGGAGCGTGCTCAACGTCGACCTCCACCTCAACATCCTCCTGAGCCTCGTGTGTTTCTGGCTCAACACGACCCCCAGGCCTACCTCTACGGCCTCGAGTTTGTGCTCTCATCCCTCTACCGCGACTGGTATTAGGCATACTTACTCAGTTCCCTACATTCACAACCAATTACTTAGTCAACCTATCGACATACACTATTTGTATCTAAACAAGCACAGTAACTTGGGGATGTAATTTTTTCACTTATTAAGTATTTTAAACACGACACACGTCAGACCAACCCGGGCTCTGATACCAACTTCTGTCACGACCCTCAACTTACCAAAATACGTACAAATTTTTCGCATTTTCATGCATCAATCCTTAATCATCCTTCCTCGATCGTGAACAACCACACGCTTAACAGTTGGGCTGTGTGTCAACGTCTAACTCACTCCACCATACCAATTCAATTTGAAACATTATTTATGAGTAAACACTTGTATAAATGTATATATATCAGAGTTGTTACATGTGTTTACATTGTTTTACATCCCCAGTAGTTACATACAAAATGCTACTGTGCTATGTCTAGTTTAGATACAAAATAATCCAAGTGTGTATACCTTTAGCGATGGGATGCAGCGGATTACCAAAAAGGGAATGCCTCCAGTCACGTCCAATCTATACTCAAATCTCTGTAGAGAGGGGAAAATAAGGGGGGTGAGCAAACCACACGCTCAGTAAGGCAATCATGCGAACAGGTAGATACTGTACTATCTACGTGATCGTGATGCCATGCTCAAAAGCATTTTATTCATTGTTTATCTCAAAACATGAGTGTATGATTGTGTTAATGGTATGTAAAGCATTCATGCTATTAAAATTCAGTGCACATTTCAACTCAAAGCATGGTATAAATCATCATGCATAATTCACAATAAAAGCATGGCATTAAACATCATGCATTTTCACAATAAGGCATGGCATTAAACATCATGCATTCGTGCACTTTTAAAAAAAAACCATTAACAAATCAATTCAACGTCAGGTCCCAGCCCATCCCTCGGGCTTTCCTGACCACAAACACTTCAAACATGGATTTATTCTCAAATAGCATTATACATGTGAGATAGGCAGTTTCAACAATAGGTAATAACCTCAAGGTCTATGTACATAACCTGTGATACCGGCTACACGGATCAGGTGTGCGGGATATCACCACCATCTGCTTCCACACGGGAGGTGGGTCAAATCCTACCCGCCGGTCCATAGCAGATCTCGTCCGAAGACGGCACATCACATCACAACACGGTACAATGTACTCCATGCTACATGCACGGTACAACGTACTCCGTGGACCCCCAGCCTTATCCCTCGTTCGGGCTCATCAGCTGTTCCTCCAACCCTTATCCCTC
This sequence comes from Firmiana major, assembly GCA_033439115.1. NCBI lineage: Eukaryota > Viridiplantae > Streptophyta > Magnoliopsida > Malvales > Malvaceae > Firmiana > Firmiana major. The sequence goes on from CM065903.1 coordinate 42,614,220, forward strand.
GTTCGGGCTCATCAGGTGAATCTCCAACCCTTATCCCTCGTTCGGGCTCATCAGGTTGTTTTAACATGCCATGTCTCAAAACAATGCACGTGTGAGCCTATTTAATCGATGTGACACCAAGTCTACTCGAAGCTCCAAACACGGCAACATGCAAGATGGGCATCCAGTGCGAGACAAACTCAAAGCACAATGCCAAAACAATATGAAATCCATGTGAAAACTAGTGCCTCTTGCACTCTTCCATACTCACGAAATCATGTAGGTGGCTCAAAACTTGCAAAATGTGGTTATCAAAACCAAAACATACTCATTTCTTTTGCAAATCATTTCAATGTTAGCCAACCTACCAATCATTTGATAAAAAGCAATAAAACATGATTTTCAAAGCAATATGCTTTTGTTTTCATGCACATTTCTCAAACTCCCAACTTTTACCCTTCAATCACCCAACAACAACATTTCCTAATCTCATGCATTCTAGCAAAACATTTGTGCGCCCAAATTGCGCACAATATCTCTAAGAGTCCACACAATTCCCTTACCTCGATTTACTTGGTGTGACTCCTTTCCTTTTAGCTTCTCACGCTCTTGGCTCAACTCGCCTCGGCGTATCCTCGGAAGCTGCGATTCATTCATTAAATCGATTGAGTTAACATATTTAACCCATAATTGACTTCACTAGTCAACATTATTTACTTATGCATTTCACAAATGCCTTAACTTCACATTTTACCTCTTTTAGGTAAATCTCACAATTTATCCACTAACAACATCTTAAATTCATACCCATAACATTATTGTCACCTCTAGACATCCCATTTCTCATTAATCTCAATCAATTTCACTTTCTCACACTAAACCATTTCTAGGTCATAATCATACCAATGCATTTAGATAGTTTCTAACCGTCTATACTCATGCCAACAACTCCAAAATCACTAAATAAACAATGTACCATAGTTGGAGTGTTAGAATCTTACCCAATTTTGATTTCTCCTCTTGCTCCAAATGGCAATGCCCTTAAATCCTTCAATATCCACAATGGGAAAATGCTCTTCAACTATGTTGTTCTTCTCTTTGATAAGAACAACTTTGTCTCTAATGGTCTCTCTTCAAACCTCACTGAAAATGGCTGATTTTAGAGAGAGAATGTTAGGTTTTTGGGTTGAAAGTGAAAGGTTTGTGTTTTTTCCTGAAATTTCCTGATTTCCAGCGCTCCTTATATAGAAATAGCTTGAGGAGATCGATCTGGTCCAAGAGGAGATCGATCCGGTCCCTTAAAATCCCTCTTTTCACGGTATTTTTAAGCCTGAGATCGATCTGTCGAAGCATGAGATCGATCTGTTGAGGCATGAGATCGATCTGTCGAGGCATGAGATCGATCTGCTCTCAGACAGAGAGCTAAGGAGATCGATCTGGTCCATTGGAGATCGATCTGTTCTATTCTTTTGCTCAAATAAGAGCATTCTGGCTCTTCCAGATCGATCTCTCATCCCATGAGATCGATCTGCCCTTCAAAATTTCCAGATTTTCTGCAGTTCCTCTGCAACAACACTTACCAAACATCCTTAATTTGCTACCATGATCATTTCCTCATTCATTCATCTTTGAGACTTGAAAATGGCATCCATCCTCACTTCATACACATTAAAACTTGTGTAGGATCCTTGTGTGACCAATGGTATTTAATATAAACAAAAATGGAAGTGCACATCTTATGCAATTCTACTTCCATTTTATCAAACTATTCATAATCCACTCTACACACATTTTCCACATGTTTAAGTCCATTTCTACACATTTGTACAAAATGAAACTTGTATGTACAATTACCACTCTCATTACAAGTGTGTACATTACTTGTGGACTTACATCACATATACTTCACTCATTAATTCATAGTACAACTCTATTTACACTTCTATGTACATATATACCCTTATACATATACGGGGTCTCACACTTTCTTAATGGGATTTCAGGCTGAAAATTTTACTATACCTTGGGCCTTTAATTTTCTAAATATTTTTCCAATCAATCGGTCCAACAATTCGGTCTAAGGGACATAAAAATTTCGACCTACGTTTAGTATACCTTAATGGGCTTTAAATTTCCACTTTAGGCCCACTACGTTTTTAACCATTAAATTAAATCCGAAATCCTTTCGAATAAATTTTTCATACTTTCGAGGATGATTATCTTGTATTCTGACCAAGAATATGTTTCCCCAATTTTTTTCTCCATACTTAGGTTAATTTTTAACCATGATTAGTCAACTATGGTAAAAGTCCACTTTTCTTAACTATAGTTGACTTTTTCCTTAACCATTGACCAAGTTGACTTTTTCTTAAAATTTCGAAAGTGTTATATCTTATGTCTTACACTCTCATCTTTACCTTTCAACCGTTTTCGGTAGATAATTACACCCAAAACACCTTAACTAGCTGAAAAGGTTCATTTTACCCTTTTTAGCTTTTTCTCCCGTTCCTTATGTTCGAAACAAAATCAAGCTGACTTTCCTTCATGAGCTCTCTATATTTTTTAATTTTAAGTTCTTATTTTCAGTAAGAATGATTCAGATCTACTTGGTTTAGCCTATGACTCTTGTAGCTCACATTAGGCTTTTTATGTAGCTTTTGCGTGTTAAATCATTTTACTAACACTTTAAATCTAGTAATTACTCTTCTTATGATTCAACTATAATAATAGAGTGTTCATACACATAGGAATCATAAGGTACAAGCTACATAACATATGGGTATGACAATCCTCCCCTACTCAGAAAATTTGGTCCTCCAAATTAGAACCAAGTCAGTCATCAAATAGGTGAGGGGACTTCTCTTGCATCAGACTCTCCAGCTCCCAAGTAGCCTCCTTTGAAGTATGATGCTGCCAGAGAATCTTCACTAACCCGATGGTCTTCGACCTCAATACCTTCTCCTTCTTATCTAATATCTGAATCGGTCGCTCAACATATGACATGTCCTCTCGGAGCTCCAAAGGCTCATAACTAATCACATGTGTCGGATCCAGGTGATACTTCCAAAGCATCGATATGTGGAAGACGTTATGGACACCTGATAAGTCCGGTGGCAATGCCAACCTATAAGCCTTATCTTCCACTCGATCAAGTATCTCAAAGGGTCCAATATAGCGAAGATTTAGTTTCCCTCTCTTCCCAAATCTCGTTATGCCCTTGGAAGGAGAAACTTTCAAGAACACGGATTCACCAACTGCAAACTCTAGTGGCCTACGTCTCCTGTTAGCGTAACTCTTCTGCCTACTCTGAGCTGTCCTCAGTCTCTCTACTATCTCATGGACGTCCTCAGATGCTTGTGTAACCATGTCAGGAGCGAAAATCTTACGGTCACCCACTTCTTCCCATCCAATAGGGGAACGACATCTACGGCCATACAAAGCCTCATACGGTGCCATCCCGATACTCGAATGATAATTGTTGTTGTAGGCGAACTTGGCTAGTGGCAAGTGGTCATCCCAGGAGCCTCTAAAATCTAGCACACATGCTCTCAACATATCCTCTAGGGTCTATATAGTCCTCTCTAACTGACCATCTGTCTAAGGTGAAAAGCGGTGCTCAAACTCAACTGGGTTCCCATGGCTTCTTGAAAATGTTTCCAAAAGTTGGAAGTGAAGTGGGAATCCCTATCAGAGACTATGCTCACTGGTACATCGTGTAACCTCACTACCTCGTGTACATACAGTTCTGCTAATGAACTCAGAGTATTGGTCGCTCTCATAGCTAGGAAGTGGGCTGACTTCATGAGTCTGTCGACGATCACCCATATCGCATCGTGATTCCTGCAGGTTCTCGGTAAACCCATCACGAAATCCATAGTGATATGCTCCCATTTCCATGTCGGTATAGGTAGAGGCTGCAATAACCCTGCAAGTTTCTGATGCTCTACCTTCACCTGCTAACATAGGAGACACTTTGCCACAAAGTCTACTACATGTCTCTTCATACCCGACCACCAGTATACCTTCAGGAGGTTCTGATACATTTTGTTACTCCTCGGATGTAATGTATACCTCGACGAATGAGCTTTCACCAATATCAATCTCCTGAGTCTTGGATCCTTGGGAACACATAATTTGCCTTTAAACCTCAATAGTCCATTAGAACTCAACTCAAAGTCAGTCACTCTACCCTTCTACATCTGACCACTCACATCCATACAAAACGGATCAGTCTGCTGAGCCACTTTCATCTTGTCCAATAGATCCGGCTCCAAGCGTAGACTAGCTATCACATAGCCTATATCCATGTCAGAAGGCACAACTCCTAAACTGAGGCTAGCAAACTGTTCTAGCAAATCATGTTCCCTAATGATCATATATGATACCATCCCTAGGCTCTTCCTACTCAAGTCATCAGCTACAACGTTAGCCTTACCCGATGATAACGTATCTCACAATCGTAGTCCTTCATAAGTTCTAGCCATCTTTTCTGTCCAGTTCTTTCTGTGAGAACAGATACTTGAGGCTCTTGTGGTCGGTAAATATCTGGAACTTCTCGTCATATAAGTAGTGGCGCCATACCTTAAACACAAACACTACTGAAGCTAGCTCCAAATCATGGGTCGAATAGTTCTTCTCATGATCTTTCAGTTGTCTGGATCCATAAGCAACTACCCTCCCATCCTGCATCAATACATAGCCCAGTCCCTGATGCGAAGCAACAGTATACAATGCAAATCCTCCTGAGCTGGTAGGGATAGTGAGAATTGGAGCGGTGGTCAATCGACGCTTCAACTCCTGAAAACTATTCTCACAATCCTCGTTCCATACGAACGGTACACTCTTTCGAGTAAGATATGTCAACGGAGCAGCCAACTTTAAAAATCCCTCAACGAATCTCCGATAGTATCCAGCTAAACCCAAAAAACTCCTGATCTCGATGACTGTCCTTGGCTGTTCCCACTGAACTACAACCTCTATCTTAGATGGATCTACTGATACACCATCTCTCGATACAACATGTCCCAAAAATGAGATCTGTGACAACCAAAAGTCACACTTACTGAGCTTAGCATATAACTTCTGCTCTCGTAGAGTCTGCAATACGATCCTAAGGTGCTCCTCATGCTCCTCCTTGGACCTCGAGTACACCAATATGTCATCGATGAATACGATAACAAACTGGTCCAAATATGGCTTGAACACATCGTTCATCAAAGCCATGAAAGTAGCTGGAGCATTCATCAATCCGAATGGCATGACTAAGAACTCATAATGGTCATATTGGGTACAAAATGCTGTCTTGGGTACATCTCCACTCAAAACTTTCAGCTGATGATACCCAGACCTCAGGTCAATCTTGGAAAAGACATGTGCTCCCTGAAGCTGATCTAACAAGTCATCAATGCGTGGAAGGGGATACCTATTCTTGATGGTGGCCTTATTCAACAATCAGTAATCTATATACAATCGGAGGCTCCCATCCTTCTTCCTCACAAACAAAATCGATGCACCCCAAGGTAAAACACTATGTCGAACAAAATCTCTATCCAACAGCTCCTGTAATTGCCTCTTGAGCTCCTCTAGCTCAATTAAGGCCATGCGATATGGTGGTCTCGAAATAGGCTCCGTACGAGGCACCAAATCTATACAGAACTCCATTTCTCTGTCTGGTGGTAACCCTGGCAACTTATCCGAAAAACATCTGGGTACTCACTGGCCACAGTAATATCTAACAACTCCGGATGTGCCTTATCCATATCTATCACGTACGCAATGAAACCTTGATATGTTGAAGGTTTTCTAAGTCAGTAGATAATAATCATAACTAATCATTTTATTTATTCTTTATTAAACTTTACAACATATCTAGTAGGGTTAGGAAACATAACTGTCTTAGCATAACAATCTAAAACAGCATGGTTTGCAGATAACCAATCCATTTCTAAGATTATATCAAAGTCACTCATACTTAACAATATTAGATTGGCTGTCATCTCATTGTCCCCTACTCTTAACTTACAGTAATTGTATACATGTTCTACAACTTGACTACTATTTATAGGCGTACTGATCAACATCATCATACATAACAGTGTACGCTCTACATGTCTTGCTAATTTACAAGCAAATGAAGGTGATAAAAAAGAATGCGTGGCACCAGGATCAATTAAAACATATGCTTCAATATCATAAATCAGGATGTTACCTCGTATCACATCCAATGAAGCATCAGTTGTTCCCTGGTCCAAAGCATGTACGCGCCCTCGACCCATCATTTGTTTCGCCTTTTCTTCTGCTGTTGCTCTACCTCTCTGAGCAGACGTACCAGTTGGAGCTCTGTCAGGCTCCCTACCTTCAGTGGAGTAGTATCAACCATCTCTGGGCAAGCTCTAGCAATATGCCCCTGTTTCTCACATCGAAAACACACTATAGGAGTCAGTGGGCACGGTATACCTCCAAGTTGTTTACCGTATTTTCTACACTGATCGGTAGTAGATCTCTGCCCTCCTATGGCAATACCCTTTGCTGAAGCTATGGTAGGATAAGCAGGAGGTCTACCAAGTCTCTCTCATGCCTCCTCAACCCATGATCTCTTACCGAAGAGTTTCCTCCCTCATCGATAACTGAAATCCCTAGCCGGCCTCTTCTTCTGTATATCTCGACTCTGGCTAAACTTCCCAAACTCGAAAGCATTCCTCTCATAATCTTGGTCGCACAGTTACACCCTGCGTATTGCTTCCTCATAGGTGGTTATATCTAATGGAACCAACCTGGATCGTAGAACCGGTCTCAACCCATCGATGAACTTATAGACCTTCTTGGCCTCACTATACATGGTATCTGGGTCATATCTCCTTAGGGATAAGAATCGAGTCTCATACTCGTCTACTGACAAGCTCCTCTGGTTCAGTCTCAAAAACTCTACCTGTAGTTTTTGCTATGCGGTATCGAGAACAAATTGCCTCCTAAAGGCCTTCCGAAATATCTCCCAACTAATATCTGTGTGTCGGGCTCTCAATATGGGTCGGGTGGACTTCCACCAATGCTCTGTAGCTCCCTTCAGTAGGAACGCAGCAAATGCGACCATCTCCAATGTCGTGCACTCGAAAAATCCATAAAGCTTCTCCATCTCAGCAACCCACTCCTCAGCAGCTATAGGGTCCTTGACCCCACTAAAAGATAGAGGTCTAAACTTTTGAAATTCTCGCAACCGATGTAGAACACATCCGTACCGTAATCCACTACCACCCAAAACTGGTAGGGGTGTAGGAGTATCTACAATCCTCGGTGCATGAGTTGTCTATGTAGGTGTATCAAGGGTAACAGCCTTTCCTGTCGTAGCTCCTGCATCTTGTCCTTGCCTACCTGGCATCGTCTGTACTAATATCTCTACAATCATCTCTAGACTACGCTCTAATCTTCTAAAGCGCATCTTAGCACACTCGGGTGCCTCAGTAGCACCTGGAGTCTCATACGTAGGTAATGGTTCGACAGCAGCTCGTCTTTTAGGCCTATCTCCAAGGCCTCGAGCCCTACCTCTCGTTCCTCTGCCACTATGCGTATTTGCCATATAGGCAAAGTTCCTGCATTCATAATCATGAATTAGTCCGTCTCCTATATGGTATACACAGTTATATCTAAACACAGTATAGTACTATGGGGATGTACATTTTTCTATTTTCTAACACCGACACACATCAGACCAACCTCGGCTCTGATACCATTTTGTCAAGACTCATCCTGACTTAACCAAAACCACTACAAATTTTTTGCAGTTTTAACTTACCTTTCCTCTCTTCAATGGATGGGCTGTGATTCGATGTTAGTTTCCTCGCATACCATATCATCCATTATCATACATACACGTGAGATCATATAAAATCTAATATAAATACATTCCCCATAATATATATAGTATACATCACTGTGCTGTTTCTATGTTTAGATACATAATCGTACAAAATATGTGTACCTATCGATCGATAGGAAATAGCAGCGGACACAGGAATACTATCCCTTAAAAGCTCTCACTCTACTACTGATGCTCTGTAGAGAGATGTAAAGAAAGGGGGTGAGCATATAACGCGCTTAGTAAGGAAATCAGGCAAGTAAGTAGATATCTACACTATCTACTCAAAATAATGCTATGCCTCAAAACATTGTTTCCTTAACTCATTTTCAAATCATGTCTTTAAATATAAATATATATACTTGTACAGATTAAATCCCATGTACAGAAATCATGCTTTCTTTCTCAAATGTAGGTATGTAGTGCAAAACAATGCATCTTTATAATATCACAATGCCTTTAGATAAATCATGCCATTTATATTTCAATCACAGTAAATATGGCATTTAAATCATTCACATCACAAAATCAGAGTCCGACCTATCCCTCAGGTCTATCCGCAATTAAATCAATCAATCGGGTGATATATCATGTGGACTCTATGGTGAAAATGTAAATAGTATCCTGGACTATGATCATATCTGACAATGGTGATCCCAGGAAAAACAGTACTCGGTGTATGGGGCATCACTGCTGCAACGAGAGAGAGGTCAGTCTATCACAACCGTCAGCTATATCCTCCTCAACTCCACAACACCACACGGTATAATGTACTACATGCCACATGTATGGTACAACGTACTCCGTGGACCCTACATCATAGTCGGGGTGCTGCCATAGGTCTTAACCCTCAAAACCATGGAATATCATACCACATCTCTAAATCCTCATGCGACCCTCTCATAGTGTGACACTCATTCTACACGAGGAAATCAAACACGATTTTCAACATGTATTATATATCACATACAGTGCACGCCTTTGAGCGCGACTCACAGTCAACACTCCGCTCAAACACTGTTCACATCACAAACTCAACTCTAGTGTGAGTAAACCTCCAGCAACTAGGTCAATGCATAGTTCATGTTTCAAATCAAGTATGAGCAATAGCTCCAGTACCATACTATGCATAAAATTCATCAAATCAAGTACGAGCAATAGTTCAAGTACTATGTCATGTATCTCATGTAAAATTCGAGTACGAGCTAATCCCTCCAGCACTCTCTCAAGTATAAATCACATAAAACTGAGTACGAGTAAGAACTCCAGTACTTTATCATGCATGTCATGGAAATCTAGTGCGAATCACAATCCAGCACTAATATATGTGGAAAATATATAAAATCAAGTGCGAGCTGTGCTCTAGCACAATTTATTCTCACATAAATGATAGATGGCTCTTTAAAAAAGGGATGGTTTACAAAATATAAAAATCAGCACTATAAAGTATGCTTAATTCACATCAACCTTAAAATCATTAGCCCATCTATTTATTTTCTGCTAAACAGTAGTAAAACACTCAAAATGGTGGTTTCCATGCTCTTTACAACTTTTCACAAAAGTTGACTTTTTTCCTAAGGGTAAAATCATAATTTGCCACTATCGGGTCACAATAATTATTATTCACTTTCTTTGACCCTCAGATTTTTTAAGTGAATGTAAAAGTAGATGAAAATACGTGCAGGTATCTCTAACTACTCACAAAAGTCCCTTACCTGCAATCACTCGAGAAATTTCACTTTCTCAACGCTGCTCGATCCAGCAGTCCAATTTGCTTCTCCAATACTCTCTGGAGCTGCATATAACCATTTATTAGGTTAATTACACTTTTCCTACTGTATTTCACCTTAAATACAGTCTATTTCCCTTAATGGGCTTTAATAAACCTTAATTGACCTAATTATGCCTTAAGCCCATTTTCATTTTACTATTCATTTTCGTTGGACCTATTGAGCTTGTGGGGCCCACCAACTCTTATTGGGCTTATCCTAGACCCATTACATCACATTGGCCCTAAAATATTTGGGTTTGGCTCATTGGGCCTCTCGGCCACATGCCGTGACCGAGAGCTATCCATGCCGTCGGTCACACCATGGCATGCCATCCATGCCTATTTGTTTAGCCAATTCACTTAGGCATTTTCACAAACACTTGGTTGGCAATATTCTTCAACATCACATAGTTCATTTAGGCATTTTATCAAAAACCTTGATTGCCAACTTAATACATGTATTAATTAATCAAATTGATTAATTCTAATTATGCCATAATCATTAACACATGTACATTAATCCATTTATGTCTTAAAATCATATGGACATTCATCAATATTTCACTACTCACTCTCAGCCTAACCAAGATCATAGTGATTTCATATGTTTCAATTCTTAAAACATATACCAATATACTTAAAATCATTCATACATTAACATATATGAAATTGAAAACTTGAAAATATACCAATAGTTGTGTTCACACTTGGCCGAAACTTTGGAGGCTCACGGTTTTCACTCTATGGCTCCTTAATAGCCAATTCTAACATATGTCACTCTCCTTTCAATTTGGAACAACTTCCATGAAGAATGCAAGTTCCAAATATGCCTAATTCCTAGTGATTTCTAGTGAGAGAAAGCTTGGATAATGTGTTTCAATGGTTTCTTCTTCTAGCCGAGAATGGTGTGGTGAAGATGACAATGGTGTGGCTGATTTTATAAGCCACTTACTTAGCCATTAAGCCTTACTTTCCAGCCATTAAGATTGACTTCCTAAAGCTTAGTTATGAGTCACCTAATGAGTCACCTTATGAGTCATGTTTAGCTTTAACTATGGTTAGATATTTATCTAATGGGCTTTCCATTTGGGCTTCTCGGTTTGGGCTTTCTTAATGGGCTTTCGGGCTGAAAATTTTACTACACCTTGGGCCTTTAATTGTCTAAATATTTGGCTAATCAATCGGTCCAACAATTAGGTCTAAGGGATCTAAAAATTTCGATCTACGTTTAGTATACCTTAATGGGCTTTAAATTTTCACTTTAGGCCCATTACGTTTTTAACTATTAAATTAAATCCGGAATGCTTTCAAATAAATTTTTCTTACTTTCGGGGATGATTATCTTGTATTCCGACCAAGAATATTTTTCCCAATTTTTTCTCCATACTTAGGTTAATTTTTAACCATGATTAGTCAACTATGGTAAAAGTCCACTTTTCTTAACTATAGTTGACTTTTTCCTTAACCATTGACCAAGTTGACTTTTTCTCAAAATTCTGAAAGTGTCATATCTTATGTATTACACTTTCATCTTTACGTTTCAACCATTCCCGGTAGATAATTACACCTGAAACACCTTAACTAGCTAAAAAGGTCCATTTTACCATTTTTAGCTTTTTCTCCCATTCCTTGTGTTCGGAACTAAATCAAGCTGACTTTCCTTCATGAGCTCTCTATATTTTCTCATTTTAAGTTCTTATTTTCAGTAAAAATAATTTAAATCTACTTGGTTTAGCATGTGACTCTTATAGCTCACATTAGGCTTTTTATGTAGCTTTTGAGTGTTAAATCATTTTACTAACACATTAAATATAGTAATTACTCTTCTTATGATTCAACTATAATAATAGAGTGCTCATACACATAGGTATAATAAGGTACAAGCTACATAAAATACGGGTCTGACAATCACTTAGTGGAAGAGGCAACTTGGGAATTGGAAAGCCTCATGAATGAGAAGTACCCCTATCTGTTTGATTAGTTGAGTTGAATTTGGAGGACCAAATTCTTTATAGGTGGGAAGGATGTGAGACCTGAGAATTCTGTACTCATCTAATTTTGTAATGTGAACATGAAGTGTAATTAATTGAGCTAAATGTGATGTAATCAAATATTGAAGGTGGAAAGGAATGAAATTTCTTAGTGATGAATGAGTATTAAATGAGAAATAATCAATGGAGTAAACTTTGACAATTATAAATGGAGATTTTATGCCAAGTGTACAACTATAGTGTAAACCTATGAGGCCATATCGATCTTAGAGAAAAGGGGATCGATCTGATAGGCCAAAGTGATAAGGAATGAAAAATGCAAATGAGCAGATCGATCTCTAATGGAAAAGGATCGATCTCCTTATGTTTCTACCTTAAAGAGATCGATCTCCCATAGGAGCAGATCGATCTCCTCAAGATTATGAGATCGATCTTGCCCCCACAACAAATCGATTTGGTAGGCATAAAAGTTACCTAAAATGTTCCCAAATTCAAAGGCAGATCGATCTCTTATAGGAGCAGATCGATCTCCTACCCTTCTCCTATAAAAGGACCCCTACATTTTTTCTGCATTTCATCCTTTCTCTCTCTAAAAAACAAAAACCCCCATTTTGGTCGAAATCCCTATCTTTCTCTCTCTCCAAAACACCTATTTCCATTCGAATCAAAGGTTGTGGTAAGAGGGAAAGTTGTTCCTCATCAAAAGGAGAACAACATACTTGGAAATCAAAGGACGATTTGAGCTGATGTGTGAATTGAGCACTCCACAAGTTTTGGGTAAATTTCTAAGCTTAATCCTTGATTTGGAAGTATATTTCTGCGATTATAGCTGTAGAAGTGGTGATGAATTAACTGAAAATTATTAGGGTTGATAGAAATATTGGGAAATTATAAGAAATTGGTTAGTGAGGTTATTTGAGATATTTAATGAGAATGTGAACAATTATGCTCGATGTTGAGATTGGGGATTATGTGATGATGTGTTGGTGATGTTTTTACATCGTTGGGACATCTCGAGAGTTCTAGAGAGGAATACGAGGTGCAACGAGGTAAGGGAAAACTTAAACTCACTTGTGTATGTGATTTGTGATGATAATTGTAGTATGAAATGTGATTTGAGAAAATAGGCATGTTTTTATGAGTTGTGAATGAGTTGTTACACAGTTTTATAGCCGGTTGTGGCTCATTTTTTATGAGTTATAAACAAAGTGTGAAATTATTTTACAAACTATTTAAGTTTAAAAGTGAAACGGGATTTGGGCTCTACGTTAAGGCGTACTGAGATTTGAGAAATGTGTGTGTGATTTTGTCGGTTTTAGGTTGGTTTTAACATGTTTTGTGATGAGTACAAAAAGGGGTTTTCAAATGAGTTTTATGAAAGAAACCATTATGAGCTTTACGTGAAGGCAAAATGGTTTTATATGATAATGGCTGATATTGAGACTTAGGCGTGTCATGAGATAACACATCGGGCCTTGCTTTGCTGACATATAAGTCTGGGCCTTACTCTAGTAGCATGTAAGTCCAATATTCCTCCGTTTTGGTAGCGAGTGATGCGTCCATTCTGGTAACGTAAGATGACCCCCGCTCTGGTAGCGCTGGGTGGCCTTGCTTTGGTAGCATGTAAGACCGATAATGTGGATGAGGAGAGGCTTTACTCTGATAACATGTAAGTCCAGGCCTTGTTCTGGTAACACGTAAGACCAAAACACCATGTACACGACCATATTGTTGACGTTCCCTCTTTTGAGGATGCCTAGGATGCGCACCCAGATGAGACTATTTTAATGTGCCATGACGACTGTTTTATATGAGTTTTATTTGCCTAGTCTTGAGGTGATTTCTATCATGTTTTTATGAGAAAAACCATTATCGCATCCTGATTCCACATGCTTGTAACTATGGTTTTTATACTGAGTCATTTACTCTTATGTTTCCACATGATCTTATAGAAATGAGATGAGAATGATGTTTTAATGTTTCATGCTACGTTTTCTATGGAACTTATTGAGTTTCACTTACAAAACAAAATGATTGTGCTGTGTAATTAATTAATTTTGTTAATGAGTCCCTTACCCCCTTACTGGGCGATTTCAAAGCTCACCCTATTTTTATATTTCCCCCTAGATTTCTTCAAGTGAGTGAGCTTCCCTGCGATGTACGAAGTAGTGGCTAGTGGAGGACTTGAGCTCCAGGCCGTATATTGTATTTTGAGGTATATTTTAACATTTTAGGTACCTAGACTAAAGTTGTACTTACAGACACATGATGAACAATGATGTATGAGATGTATTAGGATTAATTAACTTTGAATTGAGGAATGTATATGGTTTAATATATAACTAGTAGATGATGTGATCCTGAGGTAAAAGTTTTATAATATATGTACCATGATGTATGACACTGCATTGGAATGCACCCAGAATTATGTATTGATGTAAATAAGTTTTAAATTTGCCCTGTTTTCCACATTTTCGGGGCATCACATTACACCTTATTAGGCCTAACCCTGTCTTAAGCCCTTTTTCACTTCACTATTTATTTCATCAGGGCCTATTGGGCCCATTAAGTCCATTAACACGTATTGGCCTTATTCTAGGCCCATTAACCTTATTGGGCCGAGACCATCAACGCTTGACCCATTATACCTCTCGGCCATGGCATGGTGGCCGAATGCCTACCACGCCACCCATGGTTGAGGTTTATCCACCACCACGCCAACCTTGCCATCCTCTAGCCAACTTCACTTAAGTATTTTATCAAACACTTGGTTGGCATGTCTTAAGCTATTTCCATGGTTCATTAAGGAATTTCAACAAACACCTTATATGCCAACTACATATAACTATTCAATTCAGCAAACTTGTTTAATTTAAGCATGCCTTCATCATGTACACATGCTATCTATCGATTCATGTATTAAAATCATATGCATGTATATGGAAAATGAAAAATCCATTTTGGTCCAACATGTGTTCATCATGATTTTGGTTGTTTTGATCCTTAATTCATACACCAATCAACTTAGAATAATCCTTAGGTAAACATACTTGAAGTTAGAAGCTTGAAAACTCACATAGCTTAGTGTTCTCTTCTTGGCCGAGACTTCAAGGAAATTTTAGGTTACTCAAATCAGCTCTTTAAGTGCTGATTTCAAGATATGTTACTCCTCTCTCAATTTGGAACAACTTCCATACAGATTACTTGTTCTAAATATGCCTTTAGGTTAGTGATTTCTAGAGTGAGAAAGTTTGTTAATTTTAACTAAAATGGTGGCCTTAGGTTTCGGTTTGGTGAAGAAGACAATGGCTGCCGAATTCCTTAGCTCTTAATTTATGCTTAATTAGTCTTAAAATTTCAACCTATGAAGTGGGCTTAAAGGTTTTGGGCTAGAACCATGGGTTTTGGGCTTCGTTTTCATGAAATGGGCTTTAAGCTTTACATGTAATTGGGCTTACATCTTGGGCTTTCGGTTTGGGCTTTTTCCTTGGAGTTTTTTTGCGCTGGATTTTCATCATGTTTTCGGACTTCAATTTGCTTCATTTTGGGCCCATCAAACGGCTCAACAATTCGGCCCAATTACTTATGTAATTTCGGCCCATGCTTAATTAACCTTAATAGGCTTAAAAAATTCCATTAGTTGGCCCATCAATTTCAGCTCATTTAATTTAATCTAAATTTAATTTAAATAAAATTTCCTTGTACTGGAAGCTGAAAATTGAGTGTTTTAGCCAAAAATAATTCTTCCCACACTTTAACCCTAGTTAGGTTAAATTTTAACCACGATTAACTCTTATGGTTAAAGTCAACATTTTCAAAGCTAACTTTGACTTTCCTTGACCATTGACCACATTTGACTTTTGTTCAAAAATCCAAAAGTGTGGTTTCTCATGGTTAAAACTCTCATCTCTGCGTTTTGGTTGCTTTCAGGTGGTGAAATGTCTAAGAAGCTCAAACAATTAATTTCGAGCTCGTTTGGGTATTTTTTGTATTTTCACTGCTTTAAAGTATTCGGGACTAAACCAAACCAACTTCCCTTCTTGAACTACTCTTATTTTGATGTTTTAAGCTCTTATCTCTAGTCAGAATGGTTGACATCCCTTCGGTTTAGTCTGTGGTGACTATGGCTCATGTTTTAGCCTTTTTGTGTGTTCATGAGTATTTCTTACTTCATTTGCACTTATACTTCAATAAACACTCTTCTTATGATTCCATTAAAATAATTCAATGTTTACAACATGTGAATTATAAGGAATACAAGACAAGGTTACATGACTTACACTATGGTTCTATAATATCTATAGACATATAAACTGCATAGAATTTATATCTATAATTCATCAGTAAACATGCACGTGTAATTATCTCCAGCAACTCAAAAATTTTTCCTTATCCTTAGTGGCGGACAGTAGTTCCTTTATGCTTCAGTATTGTGAGTTAGTTGGTCCCTCCTAATTCTGTGTGTTCCTCCGAAACTGAAATAAATTATCAATCACTTTAATTATATTTGCAAGCTTAAAACTACTTCATTTTACCGCATGTAATTCTTAAACTCAGTTTATCTAATTAGGCCATTTTTCTTCGAATCAGGCTAAACATTACTCTAATTTCATTATTTCTTATTTCCTTTATTTTATTTGCCTTTCTCAAATGTTCTTTTCATCCTTCCCCGATTAAATGTTCCTATTTCTTTTCCACATAGTCTACCTTTCTTTTCTACATTTCAATGTCTCTTCCTTTACGTTGGATTCACTTTGGTCTTTTAGAAATGGCTGAACCATTAAACCGAACCCTAAGAAAGCTTGGCAGAGATAGAAATTTCATCTATGGCAATCGGTGCTAGCAACAAAATCATAGGTGAATAATACAGCAAAGTTTTTCAAATTAGTAACCAAACAGTAGTGTGATGGTAGAAACCAAATCCGAAGATGAAGCTCGTCCACCCTCATTCAATCTTGGTTCACGGCTTTGTTTCCCCTTGGTACCCTCAGTTCCATTCGGACACCTTTGCCTCAACTTGCTTCTCTCCCTGTGATGTCATGTACAGCCTGGTTTTGTTTTCCAGGAAATGAAACAGAGTGGTTCCAACTCTCAACTACAGTCACCTACACCTGTAGTTTGTTTCCCAGCCACGGTTCCGCTTCTAGCCTTTCCAACAGCCTTTTTTCACTTTTGCTAACTCCGGTAATGAACACAACAATTAAGGTGATACAGTGTTATAAAGACGATGACATGCAGAAATATAGGTGCTGTGATGAGTAGAATAAGATTGAGTTGGAATCAGCATAAATATGAAATTCTTCCCTTCTTTTCTTCTTTCATTTCCTCTCATTTCTGGTCACTCCCTCGGTTTAATCTTTTCTCTTTCACTTACAATCACTGCATTCTATCTATTCTCCTCTCGGCTTCTTCTATTTCCTGTCATATATATTTCCTCGTCCCATCTCCTCGTTCCAGTAGCTGACACACGCAAACTCAATTCAACATACTCCCACGTCTTCATCATTTTTCTTTCTTCACTGATTACGTGAAATTCAGCTTCAGCGATGCCCTCACACCGTCATTGGTTTGCTCCATTTTTGTTTCGTATTCAGGCCATCTATAAACTACTCCCATTATTTTTTACCACATCGTGGCAGTTTCCAGCAGGCATCACTCCATATTTTTGTTTCCCACGTTTCCTGCCTTGGTCTGACGTTTTTGCTGCTGTTTTCATTAATAAGTGTGTGTATATATATATATATATAATATTCACATAACGTTTTCAGGTTAGGAGGCCATCCCAAAGTATCCTCGGTTTCATGCCTTTGTCCCTCGGTTTCATCCCATCTTCAGCAGCTATCTCACTTCGGTTTCACTGGTTTCCCATCACCCCACCATTCAGCACACATACACGCCTCCTTGTGGCAGTATACTATTTTCTGTTTCCCATTAATTCAGCTCAGGTTTCTTACATAATTCCTATGCTGATGGGACACATGTTGCTCTATTTTCACTGCTGTACACGATAGAAGTTCAGCCTTACATGTCTTTTTTTCTTCTTATTTCTTGTCATGATCCAGACTTTCCCATTTTTTCTTTTCTGCTTCTGCTGCAGCTTCGGTATTTATGTATATATATATATGATGTTGCCAAGCTGACAGCAACAAGAATATACCTTTCACGTAGTCTGATTGCACTAACGACAAAAGGGTGACGTCGATGCAATTTGTTCCACGAGATCTTCGTAT
The DNA here is from genome assembly GCA_033439115.1 of Firmiana major. Classification (NCBI taxonomy): domain Eukaryota; kingdom Viridiplantae; phylum Streptophyta; class Magnoliopsida; order Malvales; family Malvaceae; genus Firmiana; species Firmiana major. The sequence continues at coordinate 42,632,043 of CM065903.1, forward strand.
ATCCTGCAAAAATAACAGGAATCAGAGGGGGCAGGGATTTGTCCCTGCACGCGCACTCTGATGATTAAGTAAGTAATCGGAGTTGTGAATGTATGAAGAAGAGAATGTATTGCTTAAATCAGAGAGTTTAAGGCTTTTCCCTTCTTTTTTGTTCTTTTTTCTCGGCCTCCTTTTTCAGAGAGCTCACCTGGTATTTATAGGTTTCTGCAGGTCGGTTCGAGCTGAGGTCCAGGCGCGTGTCTGGGCTGCGATAGAGTCATATAGTACTCTATCGCGCTTTGGGGTAAAGCAGATTGCGGGAGACCTCTACTGCGGGCTGTGTGGGAGACCTCTGCCGCAGGCTATGCGGGAGACTATGCCGCAGGCTGTGCGGAGGACCTCTACCGCAGTCTGTGTGGGAGACTATGCCGCAGGCTGTGTGGAGACCTCTACCGCAGGCTGTGTGGGAGACCTCTACCGTAGTCTGTGCGGAAGACTATGCCGCAGGCTGTGCGGAGACCTCTACCGCAGGCTGTGTGGGAGACCTCTACCGCAGCCTGTGCGGGAGACTATGCCGCAGGCTGTGCGGGGGACCTCTATCACAGTCTGTGCGGGAGATTATGCCGCAGGCTGTGCGGGGGACCTCTATCGCGGGCTGTGCGGGAGACCTCTACCGCGGGCTGTGCGGGAGACCTATGTCGCGATATGGGCGATGGAGGTCTGCCGCGCCTGCTGTGCGGCACATCACAAGGCGACAGACTCCTATCACATCGAACACTCTGTCGCACTGCTAGGAACTGTGCCACGTGGCTGCTCTGTCGCTAAATCTGCCACGTGGCTCGTTCTTGGTTTGACACGTCGCAGGCGGATAGTTGCACACGTGGATTCTGGTGACACGACCACCCTCAATTGCTCCTCACTCTTTGGTAGGAATCTTTCCTACGAAAGAGTATCTGGGTCTGGACTTTTCTCGGGTCGGGTCGGATCTCCGCGCGTGTGTCGACGCAGGTGAGCCGCTATATATACTGGGCCCCTACTGTCCTTGTCGCTATTGAGTTCTCCCGTAAAAAGACACTCAGCCGCGATTTTCTCTGGACACTCTCTCGTAACTCTGCCGCAACTCCACCGTACTCTGCCGCAACTCTGTCGCGTACACATCACTGTGTCGCAACACTGCCGCAGCTTCTTCATACTCTGTTGCTAATTCCTCCTTTTCTTCATTTTAGGTAATTTCATAGTCCGTAGTCTCACTCTTTTGATTTACGAACTCCTACAATGGCTGGCCATGGTGTAGGAAAACAAATTGATCTAGGCGTTAAGTCGACTTTAAAGGAAGCCGACGTCCAAGACCTAGAATCTCGATTTCCTTTACCCGAGGGATACTCTTATAGGCTCCCAACTCCTCAGGAGAGCGACATACGTCGTGTGTCCGATGGGGCTGTCGTTTTTAGGGCAGCTTTGGAGTTAGGACTCCGCTTCCCATTATCCGACTTCAGGGCTTCCTTCCTTAGGACGCACAGGGTATCCCCGGGGCAACTGCATCCTCATGCATGGATGCAATTGGTAGCATTCACCGTGCACTGCCATTTAAGGGGCGTCCCTCCGTCCCTTCCTCTTTTAGAAGTATTCTTTAGGCTTCGAGGGAGCCCCGGCTTAGTGCCTTACTCGCTTCAACGGGTGTACCAGCCCGGTTTTGAGAACCGATTATTCGAGAAACTGGCTAACAAGCTTCATGGTTTCGAGACGGAATGGCTGGTCGTGGAAGTGCCCGAGGGTCTGGATTTCCCCACTCGTTGGGAGAATAGGCGTGAAATCCCCAAGGGTCCCCGGGTTGCCACACTTAGGGAGCAGTTGTCTTCTGACGTCAATAAACTGCTAGTCCCTCATCCCCTTAGCCTCGACACCCTTATATCAAATGAAAATTTGATATTAGCTGGATGGGGTGTGGGTCCGGTCTCTGTTTTCGGACCCTCTGTTCCTTCGTCAGATCCTCTGCCTTCGGTTTCCCTCGAGTTAAATCCTGAAGCACCTAGGCCATAAGAGGATATAGGGAGCACCAACGTAGAATCAAGTTCTGGCAGCGAACCCTTAGCTGATCGGACTGGTTGGGAAGGGTTCGGCTCCACCTTCATGGTGCTCCCGGATGACGACGCGATAAATATCGAGTCCCTTCAGGAGCATTTAGACTCTCCTGAAGGTAACCTTTCATTGTTTCCCGCTGCTTATCGTTTCTGATCAATTTTTTACTATTGATGTATTTTCTTTCTTTTTTGCAGATATGAGTCATTTCTGACGATCGTTGGGTCTCCAGGTCTCTGAGGCTGGTCCTTCCAGCGCTCCTACCAGAAAGAGGCGTCGTTTGGCCGACGATATCCCAAGTGAGGCATCGGTCCCCTCTCAGCCACCTCGTGCTTGGACCCCTCCTGTTTCTAGACAAGCGGTTCCTCCTCCTCCTACAGAACAAAGGGATCCCTCCCGGGATAGGGGGAGAGTTGGCTCATCTTCACGGGGGGCTTCCAGGTCCTCCGGGTGATCTCGCTCCGAGGAGCGTGCGGAATGCAATATCATTCCGTCTCAGCGGAAGAATCGAAGGCGCTTGTACATCGAAGGTTCGATGGGAAGCAGGCCAATTCTTCCGAGGATAGGGCCTGTTGATGAGAGGTCCTACCCCATGGACGGGGGAAACATTATGAAGGGCCACGAGTTCCGAGTCTACCCCGGGGTTCGTGACAACGACATTTTGGACACTCCCGAGGTGGCCTCCCGATTAAGCTGGTCCACTATCCTTCCTTGAGACGAGGCAAGGATATTCAGAAACTACCCGGAGGGGGAGGATTTAGCCGACATGGAGGCATTGAGGGTAAGTTTCATACTCCTTTTCGTTTGACTCCTTTTTACCGCATTCCTTGAATCTAACTTTTTGCATTTCTTTGCAGCTGGCTCAACGAACTGTGGCCAACAATGCCCAGCACTGGGCTTATCGGGAGCATGCCGATAGGGAAATCCGGGAGTTAAAGGACCAAGTTATAGAGTTACAGAACACCGTCAACAACTTGTCCAAACTTCCGGATTTAGTTCGAAGCTTGGAGGAGCAGTTCACTAAGGTTCACTAGGACTTGAGCCAGGCAAAGGGGGATCTCACTGTTGAGACGGCTCGGTCTAGCAGATTTCAAGAGGATCTTCGGGATGCCCACTCTGAGCTAGACTGTATGCAATCCAACTACGGGTCTTTACTTGCTCGGAATCAGGAGCTCGAACAGCGCGTTGTCGAGTTGGAAAGTCAGGCTGCTCCTACGCTGACCCAAGTGGAGATCAATAGCATACGGGCCGAGGCCGTGAAGGAGTACCTCCTTTCCAAGGATTGCTTGAGGTGGAAAGAGGATTTCTCAAACCCCTATGTGAAGTATGGGTTCTATCTGGCCCGGTCGTGGTTAGAAGCGCATAGGGAAGGAGAGGAATTCCCCGAGCTCCAGTACACCAACGAGGCGATACTATTTGAGTCCCCCGACTGGACTAAATATGAGCCTGAGGCCGAACCTGCAGACGAGTTATTCAAGAGGACCGCCCAAGATGACCTTGCCAACCTCACTGGTCCTTGGGAGCCCATGGATTTGGACGGTGCTCCCGAGCCTATCGAGGCTCTTATTGATTTAGACGGCAAGGAGGGTCAGCAGTCCTTGGGAAGTGCTGGTCCGTCTGCAGCTGATCCCCAGTTTCCTCCCGAAGAGTAGATAGCTATTTTTGCTTTTTGTATTTCTTTTCAAGTACTTCGTTGTTTTTTATTTTAACTTTGTACTTTTGTTGAATGTAACCGTAAAGATCTGTTAAAGATCTGTTTGTAATGACTTTTGAATGAAATGAAATTGAGATTTTTGTTCATGCTTTGTATTGCACTACTTCTCTATTTATCATTTATCATTCTTTGTCTGTTTGTTTATTTTGTTTGAATGTATTCATTTGAATGTATTCGTGCATGCTCCCCAATTCTTGATAGAAATGTATACTTTTAGAAAGAATTTTGTGTGAATGTATAATTGTTTAAGGCTTGATTACTGTGACGTGTATGCGTCTTTAGTTTTTATAGCCTTGATATTTTTATCGCCTGGCCACAGTGACGCATAGCGCCTCAGGCTCTTACGGCTTGGTTGAACTACGCCTGGCCACAGTGACGCATAGCGCCTCAGGCTCTTACAGCTCGGTTGAACTACGCCTGGCCACAGTGACGCATAGCGCCTCAGGCTCTTACGGCTCGGCTGAACTACGCCTGGTCACAGTGAAGCATAGCGCCTCAGGCTCTTACGGCTCGGCTGAACTACGCCTGGCCACAGTGACGCATAGCGCCTCAGGCTCTTACGGCTCCTCTGAACTACGCCTGGCCACAGTGACGTATAGCGCCTCAGGCTCTTACGGCTCGGTTGAACTACGCCTGGCCACAGTGATGCATAGTGCCTCAGGCTCTTACGGCTCGGTTGAACTACGCCTGGCCACAGTGACGCATAGCGCCTTAGGCTCTTACGGCTCGGTTGAACTACGCCTGGCCACAGTGATGCATAGCGCCTCAAGCTCTTACGGCTCGGCTGAACTACGCCTGGCCACAGTGACGCATAGCGCCTCAGGCTCTTACGGCTCGTCTGAACTACGCCTGGCCACAGTGACGCATAGCGCCTCAGGCTCTTACGGCTTGTCTGAACTACGCCTAGCCACAGTGACGCATAGCACCTTAGGCTTTTACGGCTCTTTTGTATCCTGTCACAAGATTTAGATATACAAAAGTCACAGATGTATGATAAAAGAACAATCTGCATAGTGTGTAAATAACAGTATCTTGTGATAGTACAAGCAAATGATAATAATGTTTGGGAAAGAAAATATGGTGCTTAATTCAAATACAGCTTTAGGTTATTTGAATTCCACGTTTTCCCTATCTTCTTTCCTTGTAGAGTTTTCAGGACACAGGTGTTAGGTCCAATCTTGTATCTGATTCTGTAGGGACCTTCCCAGTTGGCTCTGAACTTCCCATCCTCTTTCAGGGCATTCGTGATCTGCTACTTTCTGAGCACTAGATCTCCCTCGGATATTGGCCTATCTCTCACCCGGCTATTGTAGTAGTTGGCCACCCTCTGATGATAGGATGCTAATCGAATAGCCGCGGTTTCTCTATGTTCGTCGAGTAGGTCCAAGCCTTCCCTTAGAGCTTGTGAATTTTCTTCCGCTACTAAGGGTATCACTCTTGGTGATAACGCTCCAATTTCCATGGGGATCAGTGCTTCTGCGCCGTATACAAGGCTGAATGGCGTTTCTTTAGTCGACACACGACTGGTAGTACGATATGCCCATAAAACACTAGGCAATTCGTCCACACATGCCCCTTTTGCTTTGTCTAGCCTGGCCTTCAGCCCATGAAGGATAGTTCGATTACTGACTTTGGCCTGTCCATTAGCTTGAGGATATGACACTGAGGAGATCCTTAGCTGAATGTTGAGGCTCGTACAAAATTCACGGAAGGCATTGCAATCAAATTGCTTTCCATGGTCGGCATTTAAGATGCGGGGAATTTCGAATCGACAGATAATGTCTTTCCACACCATTGCCTCCACTTTCTTTTCCATGATTGTGGCTAAAGGCTCTGCTTCAATCCACTTTGTAAAGTAATCAGTAGCCACTAATAGGAACTTTCTTTGACCCGTGGCCAATGGGAAAGGTCCAAGAATGTCCAATCCCCATTGTGCAAAAGGAATTGGCTGTACTGTGCCTTGAGAAGGAGTCACTGGGCTGTTGTGATAGGCGCAAACCTCTGGCATTTGTCACACCTACGGGTTTGGTCCATCGCATCTTTCTTCAACGTTGGCCAGTAGAATCTCGATCGTAGTACTTTAGCAGCAAGAGCTCTCGCTCCTAAGTGTTCACCGCAAATTCCTTCATGCACTTCAGCTAAAGCGTAGCTTGCTTGTTCCGGTCCCAGACATTTCAATAAGGGTGACGAATATCCCCTTTTGTACAGTTCTCCATTGATGAGTGTGAACTTCGCCCCTTGTATTTTTAAGTGACGAGCCTCGTCCTTATCTTGGGGGAGTGTTCCTTCGTTGAGATACTGTTTGTATGGGGATCTCCAGTCCTCTCCCACTTGAATGTCACACACTTTGACCTCTTCAATACTAGGTCGTTCGAGCCTCTCCACCTTCACTATCCTTCCTCGTGTTTCGGTGGAAGAGGCTAACTTAGACAATGCATCAGCATGTGTGTTTTCGGACCGATTGATTTGTGTCAGCTGAAAGCTTTTGAAAGTCTGGGCCAGAAGTTGGACTTTCTTCAAGTAAGGGACCAGCATCGGTTCCCGTACTTCGTATTCTCCGCTGAATTGGTTCACCACCAATTGAGAATCACTGTGTGCTATCAAGTGGTGAACCTGTAGCTTCTTCGCTAACATCATCCCTGCTATCAGAGCTTTATACTCCGCTATGTTTTCGAACTGGGGAATCCGAACCGTAGGGAGTATTCAAGGGATTTTCCTTCGGGTGATACTAGGACTATACCTACTCCGCTTCCGTTGGTACTTGATGCCCCATCGACATGCAGCAACCATGGGTGAGCCTCCCCTTCACTGCTGTCGTTTGGGATAGTGCATTCTACGATGAAGTCGGCCAGAGCTTGACCTTTGATAGGCTGCCGTGTTTGGAATGTGATTTCGTATCCCCCAAGCTCCACTACCCATTTCACTAACCTTCCTGAGTGTTCAGGTTTCTGAAGGATCTGTCTTAACGGTTGATCTGTCAAGACGGTGATAGGGTGTGCTTGGAAATATGGGCGTAACTTTCGCGAGGCCATCAAAAGGGCTAATGCTAGCTTTTCGGCCAGCGGATAGCGGGTCTCTGGATCTAATAACACTTTACTCACGTAGTAGATGGGACGGTGCACCATTTCATCTTTCTTCAGTAGCACCGCACTGACGGCGAAATCACCGACTCCCAAATACATATAGAGTTGCTCTCCTTCCAGGGGCCTTGTTAATAAAGGCAACTGTTTCAAGTATTCCTTGAGGTCTTCGAAGGCTTTTTGACAATCTTCCGTCCATTCGAAGTTCTTTCCCCCCCGTAGAGTTTTGAAGAACGGCAGGCTCCTTTCTGTTGATTTTGACAAGAAGCGATTCAGAGCTGCTATTCTGCCTGTCAATCTCTGGACTTCTCTTACGGTGGTTGGGGGTTTCATGTCAATGACTGCCTGTACCTTCTCAAGATTTGCCTCAATGCCCCTGTTAGTAATCATGAAGCCTAAGAACTTCCCTGATCTTACCCCGAATGAGCACTTTTCAGGGTTTAGCTTCATGTTGAATCTCCTCAATACTTCGAATACCCTGGACATTTGATCAGTATGAGACTCTCCTATGCGGCTCTTGATTATCATATCATCCACATAGGCTTCCATGGTATTTCCCAGAAGATCTTTGAACACTTTGCTCACCATTCGTTGATAGGTGGCTCCCGCGTTCTTTAGACCGAATGGCATTACCCTATAGCAATAGGTTCCGTCATCGGTTATGAAGGAAGTCTTTTCTTCGTCTTCTGCGTGAAGCATGATTTGGTGATACCCGAAGAAAGCATCCAAGAAACTGAGGAATTCGTAACCGGATGTTTCGTCTACCAGTCTGTCTATCCGAGGTAGGGGGTATGAATCTTTAGGGCAGGCTTTGTTCAGATCGATGAAATCCACACACATTCGCCACTTCCCGCTAGATTTCTTTACCATCACTACGTTGGCCAACCACTCAGGGTAGTAGACCTCTCGGATGAATCGGCGTCCAGGAGTTTACTCACTTCTTCAGTGATTGCTTTTTGTCATTCCGGGACGAAACTCCTCTTCTTCTGTTTGACAGGTCTGTGCCCGGGTATGACATTAAGCTCATGGCAAATCACTTTGGGACTGATTCTGGGCATGTCCGTCGGGCTCCAGGCAAAGACATTCAAGTTTCTCCTCAGGCACACTCGACTATCTCCGCTTTTAGTTGTCAGCCCAACTGAGTCCCGATGAATGCCCTTTTTCCTCTATCTCCTTCTATCAGCTCAATGGGTTCTGTCTCCTCTACAGGCTGAGGTTTGGGCGGATCGTCTATGCACAAGGTTTCTTTCCTCTGTGCTACCTTGTTGGCAGTGGAAGTGAGATAACAAGTACGGGCACTTCTTTGGTTTCCTCGTACTTCCCCGACTCCGTTGGGAGTGGGGAACTTCATCAATAGATAGCAAGAGGATATCATCGCCCTCATGTCGTTTAGCACTGGTCTGCCCAAGATCATGTTGTAGGCAGCGGAGGTCGACCTGACTACCATGAACAATACTTACCGGGTCACGTCTTTCGGGTGCTCTCCGAGAGTCACAGGCAACTCTATGGACCTGGCAACCTTCACTCGCTCCCCCGTGAATCCGTATAGTGGCGTCATAACGGGCTTTAACCTATCTTCGGATATGCTCATTTTTTCAAAGCAGTTCCAATAGATCAGGTTCACTGAGCTCCCGTTATCGACCAGGACTCTACTCACCAGGTGTTTGGCCACTACCGTGGATATCACCATGGGGTCGTCATGGGGCATGACAATATCACCTCTGTCAGTTGGAGTGAACATGATGGGCTCTTCATCTGCCTGTTCTTCCATCACGACATTAACCTGATACGCTTGCCTTGCGTAGCTTTTGTGAGCTTCCTGCACTTGATTCCCCATCCACGATGACATTTATTGCGGGGGCTGTAGGTTCGTTGTTTGGCGGATTGGCACGGGGGATTGGCCTGATTGCTTCGTTTCTAGGCCCATCCCTTCTGTTGTCATTATTTGCCCTTGTCCGCGGACGATCATTCCTTTGGTCACACGGAGGATAACGGGGTCTCTCGCTTCTCCATAGGAAGCGGTTGATCTTCCCTTCTCTGGCCAGCCTTTCTAACTGATCCATCAAATCTCTGCACCTCTCTGTTGGGTGACCGTGAGCACAATGAAATTCACAGTAGGCTTTGGGGTTTCGTCCTACATCTCCAATTTTCTTCTTGGGGAATTCCAATAATCTTGCCCCTTCGATAGCTGGCAGTATCACAGTACGAGGCTCGTTCAACCTGGTATAGCCTTCATACCTGAGCCTAGGGGCTTTGTCTACTCTCACGGGTCTTGGGGAGCTTCTCTCAGGTGCATCTCTCTCTCTCTTCTTTCCTTCCTTTGCCTCTCTGGGCTGTATCATTTTCATCACTTCTTCTTGAGCTACATACTTGTTAGCCCTGGCAAAGAGGTCGAAAATTGTCATTGGTTGATTGAGAGAGAGGGATTCTTGTAGCTTTTCGGAGCTCGTCCTTTGCAGCATTACAGCCAAGGCTACGCCTACCGGTAGATCTTCCACTTCCAAGGTTGCATCTCGGAAGCGGTCTACAAAGCTTTTCAAGGGTTCTTTATTCCCTTGTTTAAGCGTGAGTAGGTAGGTAGCATCTTTCTTCCTCTGGCTGTGGATCATGAAGACTTTGAGAAATTCATTTCTCAACTCGTCAAAAGAGGAGATTGAACCTTCGCTCAACCCGTTGAACCACTTTAGAGCGTGCCCGGACAATGTGAGGGAAAAAGCCCTGCACATAATTTCGTCGTCCCACCCATGCAGCAGCATGAGGGACTCATAACTCTGTATGTGGTCATAGGGGTCTGTTTTGCCAGTGTAAGTGGCCATGGAAGGCATTTTAAACTTCTTTGGCAAAGGTTTGTTCATGATCTCCAGGCTGAATGGGATCCTCCTCCTTTGGCCGTCATCTGGAGACACTAGTTTTTTCTTCTCGAGGATCCTTTGGACGACCTTCTCCACATCCTTCGATCCTGAGCATGGCCTTGTCCCTTCGGGTCTAAAAGAGTCCGACTGATAAACGCCTCTTCCAGCACCTCCCATTCCGGGACTTAAAATTTCGAGACCTTCTCATGGGTCTTGGCCTCTCTGTCTCCGTTGTTCCCCAACCCTATAGGCTCCTAGATCATGTTCCGACTCTATGGGAGATGAGCTACGGCAGGTGGGGGAACTCTGCCGCCTATGGGCTGCGGGGGAACTCTGCCGCCTAGCGGCCAGAGGAGAAGTCTGCCGCACATCGGGCAGAGGTGAAGTCTGCCGCATATTAGCGGCGGGAGAGCACCGTCGCGTACGTGATGCGGGATACCTCTGCCGGATGTAGTCCCTGGGAGAGTTCTGTCGCCGTTGAGTCGCGGGGGGACTCTGCCGCACATTTGCCGAACTCTGCCGCCTATCGGACAGAGGGGGACTCTGCTGCTGCTGAGCCGCGGGTGAGTTCTGCCGTGTGTTAGCTGCTGACGGACACTGTCGCCCGGGAGCTACGGGTGAGCTCTGCTGCGCGTTTGCTGCTGGCGAACTCTGTCGCCCGTGGTCCGTGGGGAAACCCCGTTGATAATTCTATTTTTTATAGAATTATTTGTGCTTAAATTCCTAATTATTTACTTAAATCCCCTTATAATTCATTAATTCATTAATAATCCCCTTATTTAATTAAAATTCCTTATTGTGCAGATAAATTAAAATCCTGATGAAACTCAGTCGTTTCGGACTAAATTGGGCTGAAAACGGGCTAAAAGAGATTGGGCCACTTCAAATTTTGCAGACCAAGTCACCAGTCGTATGGACATGCGTGATGCCAGGTGTCGATATTTTATTCGCTCTGAAACGATAAGATCGACAGATACCGAGTGAATATTCTGGAAGGCACACGCCGGGCCACAGCTCAGAGCCAACTAGACAAACCGACAAGTGACGTGAAAATATCCATCCGCAGCGAATCAATTGAAGACAAGTGGTCAAATAATACCAACTCATCTAGGATGAAAATTTACCATTGTACCCCTATGTTTGTGTATAAATAGAACATGATGGCTATTGAAAAATGAAGGAGAGTAGAAGTAATTTTAGGTTAGTTTAGAGTAGAATAGGAATAGGAGTAGGGTAAATTAGGGTAGAATAGCCTTAGATTAATTTTAAAAGCTTTTCCTTAAATTTTCGCATAGTTTTTACAAGTTATTTTACTATTCACTTCATGTTCTTCATGTTCTTCATTACATTTTGTTAAGTTTTAATTTTCAATAGTAATTTAATCTCTTTGTTACATGCTCTCGGTTTCCTCATTGTTATTGTTCATCAGTTTTTCTCCATTTAGTTTTCCAGGTCTCGGTTTCTCATTAGTTTTCATTCTTTCGGGTTCTTCACTTTCAATCCAAGCTCTCGATTTTTTTTTTACCATCTTTTTCATGCTCTCGATTTTCTTTTCTATTACTTGCTATTCAGTCATTTGCATTCTCATTTACATGTTCTGTTGTTAACTATTGCTTCCTCCTATTCGATTTACTGTTGGTGTTCTTGCAATGGTCGATTTTTGCTTCATTGAGTGAACTTTATCCATGCTTTTCTGTTACTGCATGTTAATGCTAACCTCTGATATTTTCCACTGATTATATTCATGCTCTCGGTTCTGCATTTATGTGCCACTACACTTCATGTTGTTCTTTTATTTAAGTACGTGTTTCCCCCTTCATTTTCGTTACCATCTGTCACCATTTGTAGAACACAGCATGAGTTCACCAAGGCAGCAGGATTGGTGATTAATTGTTCCTCTGTTCTGCTCTGTTTCTCTCTTATTTTGCTGTTGCTCATCACATTGTATTGGTTGCATTGTTTGCAAAAGTTTTAGGAGGCTCTCGGTGGCAAGAATAGGTAAAGAAAATGATAGAACATGTTCAGCAGTAAGCTGTTTTCGGGTTTGATGTTGCAACGCATAATGAAGTCGATCACAGAGCTTGTTGTAGCAGAACTATCTGCTGGTCACGATGAATGCAGGAGCAATAGCAGCACTTGTAAGAGCAACGCTTGGAGCAGTATTCGGGGAGAAGCAAAGTAGCAGGCTGGACGTGCCTGCTAGCTGGGCATGTCAAGGACGGTGGTCGAATGCAGAAGAAGCGGACAACACCGTCGGCAGCAGTAGGCCTGGACAGACCTCCCACAGACCGTACCTGGAGCAGAAGCGGACAGCAGGATGCGGCAGCTGGGGCACCTACCTGAACAGCAGCTAGAGCAGAGCAGAGAATGGATAAGCATAGACAGTACTGAGCAGCAGTACACCAGGCCGAGGAAGGACAAAAACGCAGCAGGACAGAGGACCACCTGGAAATGGAAATGAAAGAGTGCCACGTGAACAGTAAAGGGAGGGAGTTGTTGTTGGTTTAAAATTCCTAAGGCCACGTTTGGCTAGTCTAGTTTAGTGGTTTAATTCATTTTACATGCATAGATTAATTTCAAGTCATTAGTTAGCTTAGTTAGTGATTTCAATGTGCATGTTAGGCTTAGTTGCTTTGTTTACTTAGTTTAACTTAGATTTAATTTAGTTGCATTTTATTTTAAGCTTGTTTAATTTTAGTTTAATTAGTTTTATTGCTTTATGTCTATATTTGCATTTTATTTTAATTGCGTTAATTCGTTTTAACTGTTTTAATTTTCTTTTGTAGGTTATTGTTTTCAATTGCTTGGAGTATTGTAAGTGCTTTGAGCTCGGTTTTAATTTCTTTATTTTATAGTTTTATTATTTTATTGTTTTTCAGTACTTTAATTTTAGCCATGTAGACCACCCACTTAAACTTCATAATTTGCTAGGATATACTTAGGGTAAGATTAACCGGTAGTTAATTAGGCTAACAACTTCTCTGTGGGACGCTAACTCGGGACTCAAATCTCATTATTACTTGGACGACCCGTGCACTTGCGGATAGATACCCTTAGGGTTCGATCAAGTTTTTGGCGCCGTTGCCAGGGAAGTTTTATTTAGTCCTTAATTAATATCGGTGAAATTATGCTTAGGTGTAATTCTAGCCTGTAAATATTTAGGTTGTGAATATTTAGATTAGTTAATTTTCTCATCATTAATCAAAAAATAAAAAAAATTTAAAAATTAAAAAAAAAAGAAAACTTAAAAAAATTTTTTCTATGGACTTGTTGATGTTTGCATGCGTAGAGCCCAGAGCTTTGATTGCCTTCCTCTAGATCCTAAAATCGAATGAACTCTTAGGAGAATACGAAAGGAATCTAGGAAATCTATAGCTCCGCTGCAACACACAATGGCTGATAATAGGGAAATCAGGACAGTTGGGGATTATGCGATGCCGACAATCGGAGGATACTACACTGGCATTAGGCCACCAGCAGTCCATGCTAACAATTTTGAAATTAAGCCGTCCATCCTTCAAATGATCCAAACCTCTTCGCAATTCAGTGGGCTTCCACATGATGACCCACATGCTCATCTTGGGCAGTTCTTAGACTTATGCAATACCTTCAAGCACAATGGATTATCGGACGATGCATTACGGCTTAGACTATTCCCATTCTCACTCCGGGATAGGGCAAGACACTGGTTAACCTCGCTGTCCCTAGGATCCATTTCCACATGGGATGAGTTAGCCCATCAATTTCTAGCCAAATTCTTTCCACCCTCTAAGATGGCCCGACTCCGTAGCGATATATCCTCCTTTGCCTAGTACGACTCTGAATCTCTTTACGAGGCATGGGAGCGATACAAGGAGCTTCTTAGGAAGTGTCCTCACCACGGCCTACCACTATGGCTGCAAGTCCAAACTTTCTACAATGGGCTTACAAGCCAGAATAGGACGATAGTGGACGCTGCTTCGGGCGGAGCATTGATGTGTAAAACGGAGGAAGAGGCTTATGAGCTACTAGATAGGATGGCAGCTAACAATTACCAATGGTCCTCAGAAAGGCAGCTGCCAAAGAAATCGGCGGGGATATATGAGCTTGACACGCTGTCCACCTTGACTTCTCAGATAGCCAATCTTACAAAGAAGGTGGAGTCGCTCACTACCCAACCTAATCCCTCCAACAATCCTAATCTCGTGTTTTCTGTCCAAAGTCCATTTCTATCTTGTGATCTGTGCAGTGGTACCCACGCTGTAGATAGGTGTCCACTTAACCTCGAGTCGGTTCAGTACGTTGCCTCTAAGCAACAGAACAACCCTTATTCTAACACCTATAATCCAGGGTGGAGGAAGCATCCAAATTTTTCTTGGAGCCAAAACCAAGGGCAAGCATCTAATTCTAGACCAGTAGGACCCCCAGGTTTTCAAGCTCCACAGGTCCAAGTACCACCACAGCATCACTTTCCTCACCACCCGCCACCTCCACATCCACATTATCCATCGAATCATTCTTATCCATCCCACTTCCATCAACCACCACTACCACAACCCCAGCATTTATCTTCAGCTGATAAGAAACCCTCTCTCGAGGAGATATTCACGACAATCTTGCAAAACCAAGCAGCTTTAATCAAGAACCTAGAGGTTCAGGTGGGACAGATAGCAAACGCTCTTAGTCAACGTCCTCAGGGAACCCTCCCTAGTAACACAGAAGCCAATCCTGTTAGGCAGAGGGAAGGGAAGGAACATGTAAAAGCTATCACCCTTAGGAGTGGCAGAGAGTTAGTAGCTACCCCTGTTGAGTCTAGACCTGACCAGCCCTCAGTTGTAAAACCCATAGGTTCTAGTGAAGCAGCTCAGATGGAGCAAGAATCAAATGATCAAGCTGCAAAGGAAACAAAGCCAGGTATTTATTCACCTTTACCTGTTTCCTTGCCACAATCATCTCTATCCTCTGATGCTATAAAAGTCCCCACTACATCTCCTCCTATTAGGCCACCAGTCCCTTTTCCACAGAGATTTTAAAATCAAAAACTGGACCATCAATTTGCAAAATTCCTTGAGGTTTTTAAGAAACTTCACATTAATATTCCATTCGCAGATGCCTTAGAGCAAATGCCAAATTATGTGAAGTTTATGAAGGATATACTCTCTAGGAAAAGAAGATTGGAAGATTACGAAACGGTGGCTCTAAGTGAGGAGTGTAGTGCCATCATCCAGAGAAGGTTACCCCCCAAGCTCAAGGATCCTGGAAGCTTTACCATACCATGCACCATTGGGAATTTATTCTTTGGTAGAGCTCTGTGCGACCTAGGAGCTAGTATAAACTTTATGCCATTGTCCATCTATCAAAAGCTAGGGATAGGGGATGCCAAACCCACCACAGTGACCCTCCAATTGGCCGATAGATCAATTAAATATCCAAAGGGGGTCATTGAGGATGTCTTAGTGAAAGTGGACAAGTTTATCTTCCCTGCTGATTTTATTGTGTTGGACATGGAGGAAGATAGAGAAGTCTCAATCATACTAGGCAGACCATTCCTCGCAACTGGTAGAACTTTAATAGATGTACAGAAGGGGGAGTTAACTATGAGAGTCCTCGATCAGGAAGTGAAATTTAATGTTTTCAAACCTATAAAGTTCCCTGAGGACTCTCAAAGCTGTTTTAGGATAGAGGATAGAAGGCTTGAACATATAAAATCTGAGAGAGAGGAGGAAGTGAATAGGGCTCAGGAGGATTTAACGGTTAACATTTTGTCACCATTTTGGCTAATCCTCCTGTTCTTCGCCCTGCTGCTGAGGGTTGTCTTCTTCAGCTGCATTTGAGGTGGTTGTGTTTCCATTTTCACCTTGTAAATAGTTCTTTTTATTTTTCTTTTCTATTGTTTCTTTCTTTGTTTATTTTGCAGGTTTATTTTCTAGTTTTTACGCTTTCAATAAAAGTTTCAGTGGCCATCATCATCATCAGAAAGGGGAGTACTCTGTCCTGAACTTTAATTGTTATATTATCTGCACACTGAGGACACTGTGCACTTCAAGTTTGGGGGAGGGGATACTACTTGAGCAGTTTTCGAAAATTTGGGCAAAATTGAAAATTTTTCAAAATTTTTTCGAAAATTTGAGCTTAAACTGTTTGATTTTAGGATGATTTAGTGCTTAGCATGTAGTTTTCCCATATTCCGATGATATGACCCCATGATTTAGTATGACTCTGATTGACTTAGAAGCATAATTATAGGAAAAGCATGAAGTTGAATTCTTGAATTTGTCTTGATTCTGATTGTGATTTCCTCATCATATGCACATGTCATGTCATGAATTTGTATATTTATTTAGAGAAAGCTTATGTGACCTAGGATTGCATTTGTTCAATTGATTTTGTGCATCATATTCTAGAATTTGTTTGATCTGATCTCGAGGCGAAATATTAGATCACACTTAATTAGGGAGATGATTTAGGCCATCTTTGGATCGTTTGAGCCTTTCTAGCTATCCTTGTACATATTTTATCCCTAGTCACCCATCTGGGCCAAATAAGCTTTTCTCTGTAAATACACTTGCGCTATTTTCCTTAGCCTAAAATATTCTTTTCCTATCCCTTACCCCAAAAGCATGGAAATTTATTGGGATATATTGTGAGCTCTGTACATATGGGTACTAAGCGATAGGGAAGGAGTATTTATTCAAAAAAAAAAAAGTGAAGAAAAAGAAAAAGAAAAAGAAAAAGAAAAGAAGAAAGAAGAAAATACAAAAATAGAATAAAATAAAATAAGTTTGGGGGAAATAAATGAGCTCTTACATTAAAGATCCTAGAAGTAATGCATGTTAAGCGGTAACTGAACCTAAATCGACTTTATCATACCTTAACCCTAGCCTGACATTACAAGCTTAATGAAGTCCTATTGATCTTTGATTAAGTGTGACTACATTAGTGGAGAGATTAATGAAAAGCAAACTTATGGGAATGTTCACATGTCATTGACTATGCATTCACTATGCTTGCATAATCTGATCCGAATAATGTACTTTGAAGTGACTTTGACATTTTTCACACACACACGAGGAGTCCAATTTGGGTTAGGACTTATGATTGGATGATTATGAGTGTTTGACTTGTAATTGTGATTCTTTTATATCATAGTCTGTACTTTATCTTTGAGGATAATATTGGGGAAACTGTTATGTTTTGTACTTGTCGTTCCTACTATTGTTCTGTTTTGCTTGAGGACAAGCAAAAGCTCAAGTTTGGGGGTGTGATAATTCTATTTTTTATAGAATTATTTGTGCTTAAATTCCTAATTATTTACTTAAATCCCCTTATTAATTCATTAATTCATTAATAATCCCCTTATTTAATTAAAATTCCTTATTGTGCAGATAAATGAAAATCCTGATGAAACTCAGTCGTTTCGGACTAAATTGGGCTGAAAACGGGCTAAAAGAGATTGGGCCACTTCAAATTTTACAGACCAAGTCACCAGTCGTATGGACATGCGTGATGCCAGGTGTCGATATTTTATTCGCTCTGAAACGATAAGATCGACAGATACCGAGTGAATATTCTGGAAGGCACACGCCGGGCCACAGCTCAGAGCCAACTGGACAAACCGACAAGTGACGTGAAAATATCCATCTGCAGCGAATCAATTGAAGACAAGTGGTCAAATAATACCAACTCATCTAGGATGAAAATTTACCATTGTACCCCTATGTTTGTGTATAAATAGAACATGATGGCTATTGAAAAATGAAGGAGAGTAGAAGTAATTTTAGGTTAGTTTAGAGTAGAATAGGAATAGGAGTAGGGTAAATTAGGGTAGAATAGCCTTAGATTAATTTTAAAAGCTTTTCCTTAAATTTCCGCATAGTTTTTACAAGTTATTTTACTATTCACTTCATGTTCTTCATGTTCTTCATTACATTTTGTTAAGTTTTAATTTTCAATAGTAATTTAATCTCTTTGTTACATGCTCTCGGTTTCCTCATTGTTATTGTTCATCAGTTTTTCTCCATTTAGTTTTCCAGGTCTCGGTTTCTCATTAGTTTTCATTCTTTCGGGTTCTTCACTTTCAATCCAAGCTCTCGATTTTTTTTTTTACCATCTTTTTCATGCTCTCGGTTTTCTTTTCTATTACTTGCTATTCAGTCATTTGCATTCTCATTTACATGTTCTGTTGTTAACTATTGCTTCCTCCTATTCGATTTACTGTTGGTGTTCTTGCAAGGGTCGATTTTTGCTTCATTGAGTGAACTTTATCCATGCTTTTCTGTTACTGCATGTTAATGCTAACCTCTGATATTTTCCACTGATTATATTCATGCTCTCGGTTCTGCATTTATGTGCCACTACACTTCATGTTGTTCTTTTATTTAAGTACGTGTTTCCCCCTTCATTTTCGTTACCATCTGTCACCATTTGTAGAACACAGCATGAGTTTACCAAGGCAGCAGGATTGGTGATTAATTGTTCCTCTGTTCTGCTCTGTTTCTCTCTTATTTTGCTGTTGCTCATCACATTGTATTGGTTGCATTGTTTGCAAAAGTTTTAGGAGGCTCTCGGTGGCAAGAATAGGTAAAGAAAATGATAGAACATGTTCAGCAGTAAGCTGTTTTCGGGTTTGATGTTGCAACGCATGATGAAGTCGATCACAGAGCTTGTTGTAGCAGAACTATCTGCTGGTCACGATGAATGCAGGAGCAATAGCAGCATTTGTAAGAGCAACGCCTGGAGCAGCATTCGGGGAGAAGCAAAGTAGCAGGCTGGACGTGCCTGCTAGCTGGGCATGTCAAGGACGGTGGTCGAATGCAAAAGCAGCGGACAACACCGTCGGCAGCAGTAGGCCTGGACAGACCTCCCACAGACCGTACCTGGAGCAGAAGCGGACAGCAGGATGCGGCAGCTGGGGCACCTACCTGAATAGCAGCTAGAGCAGAGCAGAGAATGGATAAGCATAGACAGTACTGAGCAGCAGTACACCAGGCCAAGGAAGGACAAAAACGCAGCAGGATAGAGGACCACCTGGAAATGGAAATGAAAGAGTGCCACGTGAACAGTAAAGGAAGGGAGTTGTTGTTGGTTTAAAATTCCTAAGGCCACGTTTGGCTAGTCTAGTTTAGTGGTTTAATTCATTTTACATGCATAGATTAATTTCAAGTCATTAGTTAGCTTAGTTAGTGATTTCAATGTGCATGTTAGGCTTAGTTGCTTTGTTTACTTAGTTTAACTTAGATTTAATTTAGTTGCATTTTATTTTAAGCTTGTTTAATTTTAGTTTAATTTGTTTTATTGCTTTATGTCTATATTTACATTTTATTTTAATTGCGTTAATTCGTTTTAACTGTTTTAATTTTCTTTTGTAGGTTATTGTTTTTAATTGCTTGGAGTATTGTAAGTGCTTTGAGCTCGGTTTTAATTTCTTTATCTTATAGTTTTATTATTTTATTGTTTTTCAGTACTTTAATTTTAGCCATGTAGACCACCCACTTAAACTTCATAATTTGCTAGGATATACTTAGGGTAAGATTAACCGGTAGTTAATTAGGCTAACAACTTCTCTGTGGGACGATAACTCGGGACTCAAATCCCATTATTACTTGGACGACCCGTGCACTTGCGGATAGATACCCTTAGGGTTCGATCACCCGTCTTACTGGACTTGCAGTAGCATTATTTTGTGTTCCTGCCTCTTGTCCAGCGTTTACCGGAGTAGAGGGCTGACCTCTCTCGTAGGTTCGCCGAGGTGTGCTTTCCCCTACTAACTGCTGCACTTCATGGGGTAAGCTGAATTGGGGGAGAGCGTCTCTGAAGAAGCTCACCATAGCTTTCAATGCAGTTGTAGTCTCCTCATTTTTGCGCTTCAGGGTCTCAAATTCTTCTAGAGAAACCACGGCTTCTCTTTGACCCCTTTCACCATGTCTTCATCTCCGCTCCGATCCGATAGGGGGACTCACAGAATTCTGCCCTCCTGTCAACTCTGCTGTAGAGCGTGTTCTCACCATTTTGATAGAGAACCTGACTTTTTGTCAGAATTCCCACAGACGGCGCCAATTGATGTTGCCAAGCTGATAGCAACAAGAATATACCTTTCACGTAGTCTGATTGCACTAACGACAAAAGGGTGACGTCGATGCAATTTGTTCCACGGGATCTTCGTATATCCTGCAAAAACAACAGGAATCAGAGGGGGCAGGGATTTGTCCCTGCACGCGCACTCCGATGATTAAGTAAGTAATCGGAGTTGTGAATGTATGAAGAAGAGAATGTATTGCTTAAATCAGAGAGTTTAAGGCTTTTCCCTTCTTTTTTGTTCTTTTTTCTTGGCCTCCTTTTTCAGAGAGCTCACCTGGTATTTATAGGTTTCTGCAGGTCGGTTCGAGCTGAGGCCCAGGCGCGTGTCTGGGCTGCGACAGAGTCATATAGTACTCTATCGCGCTTCGGGGTAAAGCAGCTTACGGGAGACCTCTACTGCGGGCTGTGTGGGAGACCTCTGCCGCAGGCTGTGCGGGAGACTATGCCGCAGGCTGTGCGGGAGACCTCTACCGCAGTCTGTGTAGGAGACTATGCCGCAGGCTGTGCGGAGACCTCTACCGCAGGCTGTGCATGAGACCTCTACCGCAGTCTGTGCGGGAGACTATGCCGCAGGCTGTGCGGAGACCTCTACCGTAGGCTGTGTGGGAGACCTCTACCGCAGCCTGTGCGGGAGACTATGCCGCAGGCTGTGCGGGGGACCTCTACCGCAGTCTGTGCAGGAGACTATGCCGCAGGCTGTGCGGAGACCTCTACCGCAGGCTGTGCGGGAGACCTCTACCGCAGTCTGTGTGGGAGACTATGCCACAGCTTGTGCGGGGGACCTCTATCGCGGGCTGTGCGGGAGACCTCTACCGCGGGCTGTGCGGGAGACCTATGTCGCGATATGGGCGATGGAGGTCTGCCGCGCCTGCTGTGCGGCACATCACAAGGCGACCGACTCCTATCGCATCGAACACTCTGTCGCACTGCTAGGAACTGTGCCACGGGGCTGCTCTGTCGCTAAATCTGCCACGTGGCTCGTTCTTGGTTTGACACGTCGCAGGCGGATAGTTGCACACGTGGATTCTGGTGACACGACCACCATCAATATATATATATATATATATCACATTCCCCTGCCATGCCAGCCTTCAGTCAGCTCTTGTCCTAATCTTACTGCCAGCTCAGTCCAAATTTCCGTTTCCCTGCTGCAGCCCGAGCCACTTTCATCTACCCCACGCTTTCTAATTCAGTTTCTTCACTGCCCCATGCATGTGCTATTGCAGGAGAAGTTCTTAACAATTAATATCCACTAACTTGTTTCCTCTACATTTCTCTTCCACACTGAAGACCATCATCAGCATCATTTCTTCTTCACGTTTTCTGCTACAGTTTTACTGCAGCAGAAATGGCTCTTGGTTTGGCTTCATTGGAAGCCAAACCTCGTGCTAACAGCTTTATTTCTCTTCTCAATCAGTGAGCCATCATCCTTGCTTCTTTCTTCACGTCGCCCATGCTGATCAAAATCATCACCATCATTATTTCTTCACCATGTTTCCTTTAGGCAATTGTACCGATGGCTGCTGTTGGCATTGGCTTCATTTTGGAAGCCAATCCACGGGTTTGTGAATTTTATATATATATATATACTTAATAAATTTCCCACATAGTATCAAAAATGGATTTTAGTCTAATATTTGCACTTACCTATAATAGAGGAATATTCATTTCTTAATCTAGTTCATAAAAATTTATTTATATTCCATTCTTAATCTCAATTGTTCACTTACTAATCATTATTAAAATTGAATACTAGAAAATTCGTGGAGCTTACATAGAAGATGCCTTAACCAAAAGGTCTAAGTGACACTATCTCAACAAAAGGCTTTGTTTATAAAACGCTGCACATTGCTCAGTGGAGCAAAAAATTTCTAACTATTAGATGACATCTTAGTAAAGATTTCTAAGTGCTAGACGCCATCACAACAAAGACCTTTTGATGGAGGTCCACTTGCTCGTAATGTTCATGATGATCGTGATGCCAAGGATCCATGAATCATCCAAGGAAGTCCAATTACCCGAGCCCTCTATATTTGTTTGGAAGCCCAAACGACATTAATCTTGGTTTAGTAATAAGTTGGGTTAAGTGTTTAAATAGCCCACATTTGAGTTTTATAGCGTTCTAGACCAATTATCCTATATAACTAGGCTTATGCGTGAATTTAAGTTTTAGTCTTATTTTCTGTTTGGTGTTAATTCCAGCCCACTTGTTTAAGGGCTTAAGTGCTAGATATTATTATAAATACCTTGTAAACGCTCTTGGATAGAACAGATCAGATTGAATTTTCAGAAATTTGAGTGTTGTTCTTTCTAAGGTTCCCTCTCAACTAGGCTTATCAAGGTCTTCTTCCTTGTGGTGCCTCCCTTTTCACCAACCACCATTGTTATACCTTAGGTTCTCGAATTTTATATTCGTAGGGTCGAGGTCCAATACCTTTGGTTCAAGTCTCTTTAGAGTTCGGGTCTAGGTTGTTATTCTATTTTCTATTCAAAGTCTACCACCATTATTTTCGTCGAGCTTGCGTTTTAGCTGTTACAATTCTCAATCCATATGTTTCCTTGATCATCCGAAATCATCCTCTTGTATGCGCATATCAGTTTGGTATCAGAGCAAGGTTTCGATTTTTTGGTTGTACGTCTTCCCCTTCATCTCTAACACTAAGTCAGTGTCAAAAAAAAGAAGAAGAAGAAGAATAGAAAAAAATATAGAAAAAGAAAAAAGAAGAAAGAAGAAAAGAAGAAGAAGAAAAAAAGAAAAAGAAAATCGTGTACTGTTTAAACACTGTTCATTAAAACATTCTGTTGAGTTACTAGACGCACGAGTAAACGTTTTAAAGAAAATGACGAAATACAACGTACCCGTGAACTTCATTCACGGGCCCCACCCTCTCTTGGTCAAATTCCATTGTTATTCTATAGTTTTAGGCTTTTTTTGTTTTTCTGGTGATTATTTCTTTAAAATTCTTGTTGTGCTTTGAGTTGGACTTCTGAATATTTATTTCAAGTCAGTCTTTTAGCCACACTAAAACTCTTCCTCACCACCCTAGCTGTAAATCATATTAGTCTTTGTTAAAAAAAAGCAAAAAAAAAGCGAAAAAAATCCTACACTTAGTTGTAGTGTTTGAGTTGGATTCTACACTTAGTCGTTGTGTTTGAGTTGGACTCTACAGTTAGTCGTTGTGTTTGAGTTTGACTCTACACTTAGTCATTGTGTTTGAGTTGGACTCTACACTTAGTTGATGTGTTTGAATTGGACTTCTGAATTTTTGTTTCAAGTCAGCCTCTTAGTCACACTAAAACTCTTCCTCACCACCCTAGCCACAAATCAGATTAGTCTTTGTAAAAAAAAAAGAGAGAGAAAAATGAAGTAAAAAAAAAAGAGAAGAAAAAAAATACTTGGTGAATTGGTTGATCCTTCAAGGTTGAATCTTTGACTGAGTCTCTAGTACGATTGTGAACGTATAGAGTTGAGGTAGAGTAAGGGAAAAAGGCATGAGCGTGTGAGAAACATTAGTAGAGAAAAGCCGAATTACTTGAGTGAAACATGAGTGTGAGTGCCCCATCTTGAGTGAATTGAGTGCAAACACGTGAGGTTATCACTTGTGAGGTTCTTTGTTTTCTGTTATCACTAACATTTCTTGCATGTTAAAGATGTCTTCTGAAGGTGATAAGTCAGACTGTAAAAAAATTAAGTTCATACTCCAGGTAATGCAACAACAGTTCCAACGGATGGACGTGAAATTCAATGACAATCGTGATAAGTTGGACCGACATGAAGCTCGATTTGCAAGGATCCAACAAGGTGATTCTTCCCGTATGAAAAGTAAGATTGTCACCAATGAAGAGTATGATGATAATGTTGGGTATGATTTCGAAGAAGAGTCTAAGGAAGATAGACATCATAGAAGGTATCATGAGTATAGAGATAGAGATCAAGTTGATAGAGCCCGTGATAGAGGCAAAGAGAAGACGGATGACGCACGCAACGTTGTTGACATTTTTTTTAAAAGAGATAGTATGTCTACATGGTGTGCCGAGGACTATTGTCTCCGATCGTGATGTCAAGTTCCTCAGTTACTTTTGGAAGACGTTATGGGGAAAATTAGGAACTAAATTGTTATTCTCCACCACTTGTCACCCCTAAACTGATTGACAGACTGAGGTGGTCAATCGAACCCTATCTACACTATTGAGGTCTGTCATACAAAAGAATTTAAAAAATTAGGAAGAATGCTTGCCACATGTTGAGTTTGCCTATAACCGCAGTGTCCACTCCACTACGAGTTGTTCTCCACCTGAAGTTGTTTATGGCTTCAATCCTCTTACTCCTTTGGATTTGTTGCCATTACCTAGTGCCAAGCAGAGTAACTTAGATAGAGAACAGAAGGCTAAATTTGTGAAGCAACTCCATGAGAAAGTGTGTCAAGCTATTGAAAGGAAGACTGAGCAGTATACCACCCAAGCCAATAAGCACCGCAAGAAAGTAGTCTTTGAACCTGGTGATTGAGTCTGGGTACATATGAGAAAGGAGAGGTTCCCTACTCAGCGAAGAACTAAGTTGCATGCCCAAGGAGATGGACCATTCCAAGTCATTGAGAAGATCAACGATAATGCCTACCGA
Source organism: Firmiana major (assembly GCA_033439115.1). Classification (NCBI taxonomy): domain Eukaryota; kingdom Viridiplantae; phylum Streptophyta; class Magnoliopsida; order Malvales; family Malvaceae; genus Firmiana; species Firmiana major. Next base: position 42,656,424 of record CM065903.1, read on the forward strand.
TTGGATCTTCCAGGTGAGTATGGTGTATCTGCTACTTTTAATGTTTCTGATCTTTCTTCCTTTTCTTTTGATGAAGGTACATGCTATTTGAGGACAAATCCTTTTGAGGAAAGGGGGAATGATGGAGGTCCACTTGCTCGTAATGTTCATAATGATCGTGATGCCAAGGATCCATGGGTCATCCAAGGAAGTCCAATTACCCGAGCCCTCTATATTTGTTTGGAAGCCCAAACGACATGAATCTTGGTTTAGTAATAAGTTGGGTTAAGTGTTTAAATAGCCCACATTTGAGCTTTATAGTGTTCTAGACCAATTATTCTATGTAACTAGGCTTATGCGTGAATTTAAGTTTTTGTCTTATTTTCTGTTTGGTGTTAATTTCAGCCCATTTGTTTAAGGGCTTAAGTGCTAGATATTATTATAAATACCTTGTAAATGCTCTTGGATAGAACAGATTATATTGAATTTTCAGAAATTTGAGTATGCCTCTTTCTAGGGTTCCCTCTCAACTAGGCTTATCAAGGTCTTCTTCCTTATGGCGCCTCTCTCTTCACTAACCACCATTGTTATACCTTAGGTTCTTGAATTTTATATTCGTAGGGTCGAGGTCCAATACCTTTGGTTCAAGTCTCTTTAGACTTCGGGTCTAGGTTGTCATTCAATTTTCCATTCAAAGTCTACCATCATTATTTTCGCCCAGCTTGCGTTTTAGCTGTTTCAATTCTCAATCCATACGTTTCCTTGATCATCCGAAATCATTCTCTTGTATGCGCATATAAGTTTGGTTTCAGAGAAAGGTTTCAATTTTTTGGTTGTACGTCTTCCCCTTCATCTCAAACACTAAGTCAGTGTAAAAAAAGAAGAAGAAGAAGAAGAAGAGACAAAAAAAGATATAAAAAGAAAAAAGAAGAAAGAAGAAAAGAAGAAGAAAAAAATAGAAAAAGAAAACCGTGTACTGTTCAAACACTGTTCATAAAAAATTCTGTTGAGTTACGAGATGCACGAGTACACATTTTAAAGAAAATGACGAAATACAACGTACCTGTGAATCTTATTCACGAGCCCCACCCTCTCTTGGCCAAATTCCATTGTTTTCCTATAGTTTTAGGCATTTTTTTTGTTTTTCTGGTTATTATTTCTTTAAGATTCTTGTTGTGTTTGAGTTGGACTTCTGAATTTTTATTTCAAGTCAGTCTTTTAGCCACACTAAAACTCTTCCTCACCACCCTAGCCACAAATCAGATTAGTCTTTATTAAAAAAAAAGCAAAAAAAAAAAAATCCTAAGTTAGTTGTAGTGTTTGAGTTGGATTCTACACTTAGTCGTTGTGTTTGAGTTGAACTCTACAGTTAGTCATTGTGTTTGAGTTTGACTCTACACTTAGTCATTGAGTTTGAAATGGACTTTTGAATTTTTGTTTCAAGTCAGTCTCTTAGCCACACTAAAACTCTTCCTCACCACCCTAGCCACAAATCAGATTAGTCTTTGTAAAAAAAAAAAAAGAACCAAAAAAATAGAAGAAAAAAATACTTGGTGAATTGGTTGATCCTTCGAGGTTGAATCTTTGACTGAGTCTCTAGTACGATTGTGAACCTACAGAGTTGAGGTAGAGTAAGGGAAAAAGGCATGAGCGTGTGAGAAACATTAGTAGAGAAAAGCCGAATTACTTGAGTGAAACACGAGTGTGAGTGCCCCATCTTGAGTGAATTGAGTGTAAACATGTGAGGTTATTACTTGTGAGGTTCTTTGTTTTCTGTTATCACTAACGTTTCTTGTAGGTTAAAGATGTCTTCTGAAGGTGATAAGTCAGACTTTAAAAAAATTGAGTTCATGCTCTAAGCAATGCAACAACAGTTCCTACGGATGGACGTGAAATTCAATGACATTCATGATAAGTTGGACCGACATGAAGCTCAGTTTGTAAGGATCCAACAAGGTGATTCTTCCTGTATGAAAAGTAAGATTGTCACCAATGAAGAGTATGATGATAATGTTGGGTATGATTTGGAAGAAGAGTCTGAGGCAGATAGACATCATAGAAGGCATCATAAGTATAGAGATAGAGATCGAGTTGATAGAGCCCGTGATAGAGGCAAAGAGAAGATGGATGACGCAAGCAACGTTGCTGACCTTTCTTTTAAAGAGATAGTACGTCTACATGGTGTGCCAAGGACTATTGTCTCCGATCATAATGTCAAGTTCCCTAGTTACTTTTGGAAGACGTTATGGGGAAAATTAGCAACTAAATTGTTATTCTCCACTACTTGTCACCCCGAAACTGATGGATAGATTGAGGTGGTCAACCGAACCCTATCTACATTATTGAGGTCTGTCATACAAAAGAATTTGGAAAATTGGGAAGAATGCTTACCACATGTTGAGTTTGCCTATAACTGCAGTGTCCACTCCACTACGAGTTGCTCTCCATTTGAAGTTGTTTATGGGTTCAATCCTCTTACTCCTTTAGATTTGTTTCCATTACCTAGTGCCAAGTAGAGTAACTTAGATGGAGAACAGAAGGCTAAGTTTGTGAAGCAATTCCATGATAAAGTGCGTCAAGCTATTTAAAGGAAGACTGAGCAGTATACCACCTAAGCCAATAAGCACCGCAAGAAAGTAGTATTTGAATCTGGTGATTGGGTCTGGGTACATATGAGAAAGGAGAGGTTCCCTACTCAGCGAAGAACTAAGTTGCATCCCCGAGGAGATGGACCATTCCAAGTCATTGAGAAGATCAACGATAATGCCTACTGATTGGATCTTCCTGATAAGTATGGTGTATCTACTAGTTTTAATGTTTCTGATCTTTCTTCCTTTTCTTTTGATGAAGCTACATGCGATTTGAGGACAAATCCTTTTGAGGAGAGGGGGAATGATGGAGGTCCACTTGCTCGTAATGTTCATGATGATCGTGATGCCAAGGATCCATGGGTTATCCAAGGAAGTCCAATTACCCGAGCCCTCTATATTTGTTTAGAAGCCCAAACGACATGAGTCTTGGTTTTGTAATAAGTTGGGTTAAGTGTTTTAATAACCCACATTTGAGTTTTATAGCGTTCTAGACCAATTATCCTATGTAACTAGGCTTATGCATGAATTTAAGTTTTAGTCTTATTTTCTGTTTGGTGTTAATTCCTGCCCACTTGTTTAAGGGCTTGTGTGCTAGATATTATTATAAATACATTGTAAACACTCTTGGATAGAACAGATCAGATTGAATTTTTAGAAATTTGAGTGTGCCTCTTTCTAGTGTTCCCTCTCAACTAGGCTTATCAAGGTCTTCTTCCTTGTGGCGCCTCCTTCTTCACCAACCACCATTGTTATACTTTAGGTTCTCGAATTTTATATTCGTAGGGTCGAGGTCTAATAGCTTTGGCTCAAGTCTCTTTAGACTTCGGGTCTAGGTTGTCATTCTGTTTTCCATTCAAAGTCTACCATCCTTATTTTCACCCAGCTTGCGTTTTAGCTATTTCAATTCTCAATCCATACGTTTCCTTGATCGTCCAAATCATCCTCTTGTATGCGCATATCACCTTTGCTTATATAGAGTCTGAATCCCTCTAAAGTAGAAAAAAATTCTAAGTGTTGATGTCACCATATCAAGAAGTTCTAAGTGTAAGTGCATCTCAAATGCTCGGAAGATCGACTAAGAAGATATATATTTATATATATATAAAGCAAAGTATTGATTAAGCAAAGCACGTAAGAATACATGAGTATGGCCTTTATCCTTTTAAATCATAGAAATTCTACAAAGCCAAGTATCAAGGAAATTATAAAGTTGTTCATCATTCTCATCATTTGGAAGGCTAGCAAGAAAGAAGTAAAGTCTTAGAAATGAGACCAAGAACGCCAAGGAAAGTCTCTCCTATATGCAAAAATGAGCTTACAATGCTCAAAGTAGTAGATGCCAAGGACAGGATATTCCCTTGGCTAAAATTCAAGCTTGCAAAAGACAACAAGCGATAACTCCAATGAGCAAGGTAAGAGCTTAAGGCTGGAAGCCGTGATTACCAAGAGTGGACATTCCCTCGGGTACAAGTGAGTTTACAAAGCTCAAGTTTGCCGGAGGTGATGATGAAGTATCCCTTTGACCATGATTAAACATGATGAACTTAAGTTTATGGGAATGAAGGATGAAGTATCCCCTTGACCATGCGTGATGAAATCAAGTTAGTGGGAGATAAGGATGAAACATCCCATCGCCATCTAGGATTGTGGTTAAAATGTTAGGCAATCATTGCATTTAGAGCTTCCACCTCCAACTTTAAATTAGTTACTCTAGTATTTAAACTTTTCTAGTGAGGAAGGGATGAGGCACAATGAGGCGGTGGTTCATCGGTTCCCTACATCTTGTTCAAGTTTCTACACCAAAAGTGAGTATCTTCGCATACTCCTATCTCTATCCACAGTTCATATTCCAGACATGACACGGTAATATGGGATGTAAGTCTATTTATCTTTGCCTACACCAACACGAACTAGACAAAACTTGTTCTAGTACCATTAAACTTTAACAACCTGTATACTAAAAAAGTGGGTTAAATTTATTTTTTCTTATAACTTTCTTTTATCTTTTCTCATCGTGTAGTGTAAGTTTAGTTACCAAAGGAATGATTAATTACCATGAATTAAACTCATTCACAAGGTCCCACAAGATCTTCGCTCGTATCAAACATCATGTATATCCATACTAATCATTATATCGACATAAAACTCATAATTTGATATAAACATTACATAACTCATAGCATGAACTTATCTTACACATAGTAAGTTTATTTTATATACTTCACAAGGTAATTCAAATTATTGTATACATTGACTCACATCTCATCCTATATTCTTGTGTACATATATGCTACAACTTAGCAGTCTTGAAATTAAAAAAAAAAAGGTCTACCTCATAATAGCAGTACAAAAACTCTACTTGGTCGGGTGTAAGACCTGGATTTTTTATGTAGCTTACCCTTAATGATTCATATAAGTATGAACATTTATTATGTTGGTTGAATCATAAGAAGAGTATTTACTACAATGAAATTGTAAGTAAAGTGACTAAACACATATAAGCTATGTAAAAGTCGAATAAGGGCTATTAGAGCCACATGCTAAACCGAGAGAATTTGAATTATTCTGACTAAAGATAAGAACTTATGATGTGAAAATATAGAGAACTCAAGAAGGAAAGTTGGTTTGATTTGGTCCCGAACACATTGAAGTAGTGGAAATGCCAAAAAGGGGCTAAACGAGTCCGAAATGGTCCGTTTGAGGGGTATTTGATATATCACCTCTTGGAAATGGTCAAAACATAAAGATGAGATTGTGAACCATGGAAAGTGACACTTTTGGACTTTTGAGAAAAAGTCAAACGTGGTCAATGGTTAAGAAAATTGGACATTGACCATAGTTGACTAACCATGGTTAGAAATTAACCTAAGTATGGAGAAAAAAATTAGGAAAAAATATTTTTAGTAAGAATACAAGATATTTATCCCCTGAAGTAAGGAAAATTTATTTGGATGAATTTCAGATTAAATTTAACGGGTAAAAATGCAATGGGCCAAAGTTGGAATTTTAAAGCCCATTAAGGTATAAACAAGTGTGGGCCGAATTTGGAAAGCCCAATGGGCTGAATTGTTGGGCCATTTGGTGGGCCCAATATGAAGACAATTGAAGGCCCAATTAGTAGAAACATTTTCAGCCTAAAAGCCTAAAAGAAAAGCCCAAAACTGAAAGCCCATTAGTATAAGTTAAAAACCATTAATAAAAGGTATTAAAATTCAATTTGGTAACCATCACTTAAACAAATGTAGCAAAATCCAATTTGATAACCTTAACCTTAACCCATTAAAAGTCAATTAAGGTGGCTGAAATTGGTGACTTAATGGATAAATCTTTGGCTTATAAATAGCATCCAACACATAATCATCTTCATCCTTTCATTTTCGACAAAGTGAAGAAACCATAACCAAATAGTTTTCAAGTTTTCTCTCACTAGAAATCACTAGGTTAGAGACATATTTGGAACAAGTGATCTTTATGAAAGTTGTTCCATATTGAGAGAGGAATAACATATGTTCGAATTAGCTATCAATGAGCCATATTGAGAGAGACAAAAATCAAGGAAGTTTCGGGCAAAGTGGGAAGTATAAGCTAGGTGAGATTTCAAGCTTCTAAATTCATCTATGTTAATATATGGATTATATGGAGTTGATTTGTATAACTTTTATGGATTGAAACACATGAAATTACTATGAACATGTGATGGTCAAAAGTTGGTATATGAGTTTTGATAAATGTTCATGTGATTTTAAGACATGTATAGGTTGATATGCATATATACATGATTATGGCATGGTTAGTTATAATCAAATTGTTCATATGGATAGTTGTATGATGTTGGCATATAAGGTGTTTGATAAAATGCCAACATGAACAATATGAAAGGCTTAAGATATGCCAACTAAGTGTTTGATAAAATGTCTAAGTGAATTGGCTAGTAAATGGCCATAAGTGGCGTGATGTGGCATGACCGGCCGCATGATGGCTTTTGACCACATACCATTACCGATAAGGCCAATAGGCCAAGCCGATTTTGTTTCAGCCCAATGAGGTGTTATTGGCCTCGGACAAGCCCAATAAGAATTGGTGGGCCTCACAAGCCCAATAGGCATAACGTAAATGAATAGTAAAGTGAAATGGGCTTAAGATGGTGTTAGGCCCATTAAGAGTTATTAAAGCCCAACAAGAGTAAATAGGCCCATTAAGTGAAATGGAATGTATTAAATATGTAATAAAGTAGGCAAAGTGTAATTAGCCTGATAAATGGTTATATACAGCTCCAGAGTTTATATTGGGAGCTGATCGGATTGCGAGATTAAGCAACACCGAGAAAGTGAGGTCACATGACGTGATCCAAGGTAAGAGACTTTTGCGAGTAGTTAGAGATACCTGCATGTATTGTCGACTGCTTTTGCATTCACTTACAAACTCAGAGGGTCAGAGAAAGTGAATAATAATTATAATAACTCGATAGTGGTAAATTATGATTTTGCACCTAGTTAGAAAAAAAAGTCAACTTTTGGGAAAAGTTGTAAAAAGCATAGAAACCATAATTATGAGTGTTTTTACTGCTGTTTAGCAGAAGAGTAGATAGATGGGCTAATATTTTCATGGTTGATGTGAAATATCACAAATTATAGTGCTGATTTTAATGTTTTGAAAATCATCCCTTTCAAAGAGCCATCTGTCGAATTATGTAAGAACAAATCGTGCTAGAGCACAGTTCGCACTTGATTTTATATGTTTTCCACATAAATTAGTGCTGGAGTATGACTCGCACTAGATTTCCATGACATGCATGATAGAATACTAGAGAGTTGCTCGTACTCAGTTTTATATGTTTTATGCATGAAAGAGTGCTAGAGCTATTGCTTATACTCAGTTTTATATGATTTATGCATGATAGAGTATAGGACCATTGCTTGTTCTCAGTTTTACATGATCTACATGGCAGAGTGCTGAAGCGAATTGTTCTTACTCAAATTTTACATGAGATACATGACAGAGTGTTAGAGCGTTGCTCGTACTCGATTCTTCATGATTTATACATGACATAGTACTTGAGCTATTGCTCGTAATTGATTTGATAAGTTTTGTGCATAGCATGGTACTGGAGCGATTGCTCGTACTTGATTTGAAACATGAACTATGCATGACCTAGTGTTGGAGGTTTACTCGCACTAGAGTTTGAGTTTGTAATGTGAAACAGTGTTTGAGCGAAGTGTCGACTGAGAGTCACGCTCAAAGGCACGCACTGTAGTTTTATGTGATATATAAGACATGTTGAAAAACCATGCTGATTTCCTCCTGTAGACTGAGTGTCATATTGTGAGATGTTCGTATGTGGATTTAGAGACATGGTATTGATTTTCCATGGTATGAGGGCTAAGACCTATGACAGACACCCCGACTGTGAGATAGGGTCCCCAGGTGTACGTTGTACCATGCGAGTGGCATTGAGTACACTGTACCATGTGTTATTGTGGAGTTGAGAAGTTGATAGCTGGTGGTTGTGATGGACTGACCCCCTTCCGTTGCAACAGTAATTGCCCCGCACACCAAGTACTGTGTAGCCTGGGATCACCATTATCGTATATGGCCATAATCCAGGATATTATTGCATATAGCCACCGAGTCTCACATGATATATCACTTGATTTTAGCATACGGGTAGACCTGAGGGATGGGTCAGAACCCGGATTGATGTGTTGTGAATGATTGAAATGCCATATTTACTGTAATTTGAATATAAATGGCATGATTTATCTAAAGGTATTATGAAATTATAAAGATGCATTGTTTTGCACGAAATGCCTATGTGTTGAGAACTCAGCATGATTTTTTACGTGAGATTTAATTTGTACAATTATATATATAATTTAAAATTCATGCTTTTAAAGTGAGTTAAGGAAATAATATTTTCAAGGCAGAGCATTATTTTTAGTAGATAGTGTGGATGTCTACTTGCTTGCCCGATTTTCTTACTGAGTTGTGAGCTCGCCCATTTTTTCTTTCCTCTCTCTACAGAGCCTACCAGTAGATAGAATACGGCTGAGGATTTGAATTTTTTGTGTCTGTTACACTCCCATCGAGTGAAAGGTATACATTCACACGTACGATTTTGGATCTGAACATATAAATAGCATAGTGATGTAAACGTATGTAATATGAGGGATGTATTTTTATTTAATATATGTGAGCTCACTATGAGACAAAAGTACTTACAGTCAATAGATAGTTATATTGACATGTATGAATGATAAGATAATGTGAAAGAGGTGACTAATACCGAATCACAGCCCAAACGTTGGTGAAGGGAAAGGTAAGAAAAACGCGAAAAATTTAAAGTGGTTTTTGGTAGTAGAAGTCAAGGGTGATCGTGATAGAATGGTATCAGAGCATAGTTTTGGTCTCATGTGAGTTGGTATTAGTAATTAGGAAAGTTTACATCCCCATATTACTATGTTGTTTTCAGTTACAAGTGTGTGTACCGAGATGTGAATTGCATAATTAATGGTTATGAATACAGGAATCGAGCTATTATGGCTAATACTAGCCGTGGTATAGGGGCTAGAGGTAGGGCTCGAGGTTGTAGAGGTAGGCCTAAGTGCTAAGACGAGTCTTCGTCAACCATGAGACTCCAAGTCCCATTGAGGTACTAGAGAGTATCGACGCACGTTTTACAAGATTAGAGAGTAGCTTATAGACTATAGTGGAGTTACTGGCATAGACTATGCCAGGTAGACAGGGACAGGATGGAGGGACTGCGACTGAAAAGACAGTTGTACCTGATACGCCTGCACAGTCAGTTTAGATGCCACAACTTATAGATACTACTATTGCTCCAGTGCAAGGCAGTAGTGGACTGGGTTACGGTTGCGATGTTGATAGGTTACAACAGTTCCAGAGTTTGGACAGTCGTTGTTTAGTGCAGTCGAGGACCCGATGATTGCGGAGGATTGGATTGGAGAGATCGAGAAGTTGTACAGATTCTTTGAGTGTATGACTTCAGAGATGGTCGCATTTGCTACATTCCTACTGAAGGGAACGCAGAGCATTGGTGGAAGTCCACTAGGCCGATATTGAGAGCCCAACACAATGAGATTAGTTGGGACATATTTCTGGATGCCTACAGGAGGAAGTTTGTTCCAGATATAGCGCAACAGAAACTGCAGATGGATTTCTTGGGTTGAGCCAAAGGAGTCTATTAATAGATTAGTATGAGACACGATTTATATCCCTGGGAAGGTATGACCCCGACACTATGTATAGTGAGACCAGAAAGGTCCGTAGATTTATTGATGGACTAAGATCGGTACTACGGTCTAGATTAGTACCACTTGATATCTCTACATATGAGGAGGTAGTGAGCAGGGCCTCTGAGTCCAGGACAGTTACCTATAGTAGAGATAGAGATAGGAAGAGGTCGGTTAGAGATAGAAGTTTCAGTTATTGAGGAGGGATGAGACTCTTCGATAAGAGACCACGAATTGAGGAGGTAGAAGAGAGACTTGTTAGACCTCCTGCTTATCCGACCATAGCTCCTGCAAAGGGATTCGTGATTAGTGGATAAAGGCCTATTACTGAGTAGTGCAGTAGATGTGGCTGATATCATGGTGATAGACCTTGTCCGATGACTCCTATTATATGTTTTCGATGTTGGAAACTAGGGCAATTACTAAGGCTTGCCTAGAGATGATTATGACTGCCCCATAGAAGGGTAATGAGCCAGAGAGAGCTTTAGTTGATACTTCTGCTCTGAGAAGGAGAGCAACAGTTGAAGAGTAATGGAAAAAGATATGACAGCTAATCTAATTTTGCTAAGTAGGAGAGATTTTGATGTAATCCTAGGAATGGATTGGTTAGCTGCAAACCATGCTATTTTAGATTGTTATGCTAAGATGGCTATGTTTCCTACCCCTGTGAAAGATATTATAAAGTTTACTGAAAAGAAATGAAAGAGTAGTTGCAGTATTTAGTAAAATGATTTATTATACTGACTAAGAATCAAAATGTTGAAGGTTTCATTGCGTACGTGATTGATAGAGAATTCCCAAATATTTTTTCAGATGAATTGCCAGGGTTACCACCAAACAGAGAGATGGAGATTCTATATAGATTTGGTGCCTGATACCGAGCCTATTTCAAAAACCACCGTATCGCATGGCCTTAATTGAGTTAGAGGAACTCAAGAGACAGTTCCAGGAACTGTTGGATAGGGGGTTTATCAAACCGAGTGTTTCACCTTGGGAAGCACTGATTTTGTTTGTGAAAAATAAGGATGGAAGCCTCTGATTGTGTATTGACTATAGATTTTTGAATCAGGCTACCATTAAGAATAGGTATCCCCTTACGCGGATTGATGATTTGTTGGATCAGCTTTGGGGAGCACAGATTGTTTCTAAGATTGAAAGGAGGTTTGGGTACCATTAGCTGAGAATTCGAAGTGGAGATATACCCAAGACAGTATTTAGGACCCAATATGGCCATGATGACTTCTTGGTTATGCCATTCTGACTGACGAATGCTCTCGTAGTTTTATAGCTTTGATGAACGATGTGTTTAACCCATACTTAGATCGATTTGTTATCACCTTTATCGATGACATCGTGGTGTATTGAAAATCTCAAGAGGAGCATGAGCAGCATATGACGATTGTATTACAGACTCTCCGAAAGGAGTTGTATGCTAAACTCAGTAAGTGTGACTTTTGGTTGACAGAGATCTCATTTTTGGGACATGTTGTGTCGAAGGATGGTGTGTCACTGGATCCATCCAAGATTGAGGCTGTAGTTCAGTGGGAACAACCAAGGATAGTTACTGAGATCAAGAGTTTTTTGGATTTAGCAGGATATTATCGGAGATTCGTCGAAGGATTTTTGAAGTTAGCTGCTTCGTTGACACATCTCACTTGGAAGAGTATTACATTTGTGTGGGATGATGATTGTGAGATATTTTATCATCTGAGTGAGGCTAATGTTATTGTGGATGGGTTAAATAGGAAGAGCCTTGGGATGGTATCGTAAATGATGATTAGGGAACACGAGTTGCTAGAACAGTTTGCTAGCCTCAGTTTGGGTGTTGTACCTTTTATACGAATACAGACTATGTGATAGCTAGCTTGAGGTTGGTGTAAGACCCGATTTTATTTAAAACAAGAAATGAGAAAAGATCAAATGAAGGATTGAAATGGTAATCCCGAACACGTGCAAGGGTAAAACGGTCAAAAGACCAAAATTCGATATTTATCGTGATAAGAAAATTTAATTAAAAATGTGGGATTGAGAAATCTTGATCAATAACGAAGAAATAATTAAATTTCTGGTTAAATTGATCAAGATATGAATTTATAGGAATAAATCGAAATTTTCACTTCGAGAAATTATTCTGAAAATAATCGAAAAATATACTGAAAATACGAAATAAGACCGATAAATTCATTTAGTGATTAAATGAATAAAATATATTTTTTTAAAAGATATTTTGGATTTTAATAATAAAATAATGAATAAAATAATAATAAAAATAAATTAAAAAAACAGAAATTGAAAATCGCAAAAATATGAAAAACTGAAGAGGAAAGAAATGGAAGCCGAACCTGAGGAAGAGGAGAGCACTAACGAGCCACCACCAGTGCCGGACGAGGCACCACGACCACTGGAGAAGGAAGAGGATGTCAGTGCAAACCACCAGCGGCAAGGATGCGTTCCACCGACGTCGAAATCTGGCGGATCGAAGGGAGGAAGTCGTAGAGGAAAAGATAGCATTCGACGACCACCGACGGGAGTTGGCTCCGATCGAGGCCAGCTGAGAGGTCCCTTGGCCGAGACGCGTCGAACGGTAACAGTAGCACCCCGGGAACATGTCAGATGACGCCGGCACAACCAAAAAGTGCTGAACTGGTTGGCGGTTCAGTGAGGAAGCTTCTGTGGTGAACTGGACCGGACCGATTCAGCCAAAAAGAAAAGAAAAAATTAAAAGGAAAAAGAAAAAGAGGAAAATTTGGGAAAAAAATCCTAGTGATGCAATCGAGCTACGGGTAAGTCGGTAAGCGATCGAAATTGATCGATTTAAAGTTTGAAATATTTAATTTGATTAATATTCGACTGAAAGTTTACTCGAAAAAAATATTTAATTGTGTAGCTCGACAATTGACATCAAACGAGAGCTTGAGACAGCCTTGATTTGCATATTATCATGGAATCTTGGGTAAGTAACCCTTATTTACGACAATATTGCATCGTTATGCATTTTAGAAATTTACTGCATAAATTATGGATTTAAATTCCGTATGAAATGAATTAAATTCTAGAATTTGAGATAAATTGTCGTAAATAATTAATTGAGCTATTTAAGAGTTAAGAACGAGGCTCAATAAATACTGGTGGGCCCAATGAGCACAATAGGCCTCGATAATGTGAATAGTAAGTGGAAAACAGGCCTAAGGCCGATTAAGGCCTATTATGGTACAATTAGGCCCAATACGGGTAAACGAGCCCAATGATTTAAATTAACCCCAGAAAACTATGAAATACAATTAATTGTATTGTATTTGACCTGATGAATATTTATCCGTGGTTTTGAAGATTTGATTGAGAGGAAATCGGACTGCATGACGAGACATCAGTGAAAGGTCAGACTTTACAAAAAAAATGAGGTAAGGGAATTGTGTGAGTAGCTAGAGGTAGCTACGCATATTTTAATAGCTTTTGTATACACTGAATATTATGTATACACTGAATATGTATAAGGTCATAGAAATATATCAAAGATTTTAAGGACTCGAAATAGGTAAGGATTATTTTACCCCTATTGAGGGACATTCACCTAAGGATGGTGAAAGGATGACATGCATGAAATGCATTATTTAAGGAATTTTCAGATCTAAGGAATTTTCTTGGCTTTTAAGCAAAGAAAATCGATAGATTAGCCAGTAATTGCATAATTTTTCCAATATAACACTACGTAAGTGTTATTAAGATTTATATGAAAATTATTTGAAAAATGGGCCAAAGATCAAGTTTATATGGAAACAGATAGTGCTGGCGCAAAGCTTGCACTATATCTGCATTTGTGAGTGTGCATAAAATGTGCTTGAGCGGTTGCTCGCACTAACTGATGTGACATCATATGCATGAAATGTGCTAGAGCGGTTGCTCGCACTGATTTTTATTATTATGAAATGCATGAGAGGTGCTGGAGCTTAGCTCGCACTCTATTTTGAATGTTTTGATTTGTTTTGACTTGATTTGCATAAAAGGGTGCTGGAGCGATTGCTCGCACTAGTTTTTATGACTTGATATGCATAAAAAGGTGCTGGAGCGATTGCTCGCACTAGTTTTAATGATTTGACATGCATGAGAGGTGCTGGAGCTTAGCTCGCATCCTGTTTTGATATGATAATGCATAAAAGCCGTGCTGGAGCGTTACTCACACGAGATTTGATGTATTTATGCATAAGGTCGTACTGGAGCATTGCTCGTACAATGCTTTGATTTACTTAAGCATTCATCCGTGCTGGAGCATTACTCGCACATGATTTTATATGGATTTATAACTCATTTTCAAGTCACACTGGAGTGCTACTCGTACGCAGCTTTTACTGATTTTTATGAAACTGTGCTAGAGCTTCGCTCGCACGAGATTTTTTGATATCATGAATATGCATAGTGCCGTGCTAGAGCTTCGCTCGCACATGGATTTATATGACATGTATATAGCTGTGTTGGAGCCTCTTGTAGACTATGTGGCACATTGAGATGATATGCCCACACATGCATATTGAGATAGAGATGATATGGGTGGATAAGACCTATTGCAGGCACCCCTGACTGAGCTTGGGTTTATGGAGTACGTTGTACCGTGTATGTCACTTGAAGTATGCTGTACCGTGGGGATTGTTGGAGTGGAGTGGCATTAGCCAAGAGGTAGCAAGCCTTGCCCTCGCAATCCTGATGATATGTTGTTCTGGCAGGTAAGACCGACCCACCTCCCGTTTCAGGTGTGATACGCCGCACACTAGGTACCTTGTACCAGGGATCACTATGTCAGGACCCTCTTCTCAATCCATGACTTTATCCAAAAATCACTATAAATTTTTCGCATTTTTAACTTACCTTTTCTCTCTTCAATGGTTGGGCTGTGATTCGATGTCAGAGTCTTCGCTTACCACATCATCCATTTCATACATACATGTCAATATATTATTACTGACTGTAACTGCTTTTCTTATACATGTAAGATTATATAAAATCTAATACCAATACATTCCCCATAATATATAACATATACATCACTGTGCTGTTTCTATGTTTAGATACACAACTGTACATAAAGGTATACCTGGCGATCGATAGGAACTAGCAGTGGACTCTGGGACACTATCCCTCGATAGCTCTCGCTCTACTGACGCTTTGTAGAGAGATGTAAAGAAATGGGGGTGAGCATACAATGAGCTCAGTAAGGAAATTAGGCAAGCAAGTAGATATCAACACTATCTACTCAAAATAATGCTATGCCTTGAAAACATTATTTCCTTTACTCGCTTTAAAAAGCATGTCTTGAAATATAGTATATATACTTGTACAGAATAAATCCCATGTACAAAAAAATCATGCTTTCTTTCTCAAATGTAGGCATGTAGTGCAAAACAATGCATCATATATAAATCATGCCTTTATGTAAATCATGCCATGTATATTTAAATCACAATAATATGGCATCAAATGATTCACAACACAAAATCGGAGTCCGACCCATCCCTCAGGTCTGTCCGCAGTTTAAATCATTCAATCAATGTGATATATCATGTAAGACTCTATGGTTAAGTGCAAATAGTATCCTGGATTATGATCATATCCGAAATGTGATCCCAAGCAACACAGATCTCGGTGTGCGGGGTATCACTGCTGCAATGGGAGAATGGTCAGTCCACTACAGCCGTCAGCTATGCGTAACACACGGTACAGCGTACACCTCGTGCCCCGGGCACGGTACAAAGTACACCAGTGGACCCTCACAGCCAGGGTGCCTCCCATAGGACTTAGCCCTCACAGTTATCTCTAACTACTCGCAAAAGTTCCTTACCTCGGATCACGTCACGTGACCTCACTTCCTCGGTGCTGCTAAATCCCGCAGTCCGATCAGCTCTCAATGTAAACTCCGGAGCTGTAAACAACCATTCCTCAGGTTAATTATACTTTTCCTACTGTATTACACATTAATACAGTCTATTTTCCCTTAATGGGCCTTAATCCGTATTAAGCCCGTTTTCCACTTATTATTTTCCTTCATCAGGGTTTATCGACTCATTGGGCCTATCAATACCCATTTGGCTTTATTCCAAGCTCTTTGGATGGCCCGTATATCATTTACGACATTTAATTCAAAATTTCGAATATAATTCACTAAATACGAAATTTAATCCGAAATGCGTAAAATAAATCTTAAATATGCAATAATGACATAAATTGTCGTAAATAAACTTTACTTACCCGAGAATATGCGATGGTACGAAAATCGAAGTTCGATCGGGCTTCCGTTCGGAATTTATCGTCGAACTGCAGAATTTATTATATTTAACTCCGGGTCAATTTCTGATTAAATATAATTTAAATAAATTCATCAAAATTTAAATCGGTCACTTTTGACCTCGTATCGACTTACCCGAAGTCCGATGAAATCCCAAAAATTTTCCTTTTCCTTTTTCTTTCTTTTTCCTCTTTTTCCCCTTTTCTCCTTGGCTGAACCGGTCCGATCCGGTTCAGCGCAGAACCTTCTCCCCTGAACTGCCGACCGATTCAGGCATCCTTTAGTCGTGTCGACGTATTTCGACCGGTTCCCGACGCATCACCACCGCAGTTCGACGCGCCTAAGCCTGGGCAACACTCGGCTGGGCTCGATCGGGACCAAGCACCGCCGGTAGTCGCCGGATCTCTTCTTTTCCTCCGCGGCTTCTCCTATTCGATTCGCCGACGTCCGGCGTCGGTGGAGGGCGTGACCGGTACCGATGGGTGCGCACGGTGTCGGGCTTCCTTTTTCGACCGCTTACCTGCCCGTGGGGTGGCCGGTGCTCTCCGTCCGGTGGTCTTCTCCCTCGGGTCGGCTTGCTTCCGTTTCCTCTATTCTCTCTCCCCGATTTCTCTTCAGATTTCATTTTTTTATTTATAATATATTTTTATTATTATTTTATTATAAAATAATAATAAAAATCCCATAAATATCCCATAAATATCTAAAAATATCTCAAAAAATCATATTAAATTCATTTAATCCGTAAATGAATTTATCAGTCCGATTTTACCTTTTCGGTATATTTTTTCACTATTTTGGGGCTCATTTTTCGAGGTAAAAATTTCGATAAATTCTAATAAATTTATATCTTGATCAATTGGGCTCGAAATTAAATATTTTCCTCGATTTTGATCAAGATTCCTCAATTTCATATTTTTAATGAAATTGTCTTATCGAAATTATACCGAATTTCAGTCATTTGACCGTTTTACCCCGCACTCGTTCGGGAATCAATTTAACCCTTATCTTGCTGTTATGTAGCTTACATGCATTTTTAATTTCTCAAATTGTCGATTGCATTTTAGTAAATACTCTTCTTATGATTCAACTATGTAGTTACATAGTGTTCATACACATAGGAATCATAAGGTACAAGCTACAAAAATCTGGGTCTGACAATCCTCCCCCACTCAGAAAATTTGGTCCTCCAAATTAGAACCAAGTCAGTCCTCAAATAGGTGAGGGTACTTCTCTCGCATCAGACTCTCTAGCTCCCAAGCAGCTTCCTCTGAAGTATGATGCTGCCAGAGAATCTTCACTAATCCGATGGTCTTCGATCTCAATACCTTCTCCTTCCTATCCAATATTCGAATCGGTTTCTCAACATATGACATGTCCTCTCGGAGCTCCAAAGGCTCGTAAGTAATCACATGTGACGGATCCGGGTGATACTTCCGAAGCATCGATATGTGGAAGACGTTGTGGACACCTGATAAGTCCGGTGGCAATGCCAACCTATACGCCTTATCTCCCACTCTATCAAGTTTCTCAAAGGGTCCAATATAGCGAGGATTTAGTTTCTCTCTCTTCCCAAATCTCGCTATGCCCTTGGAAGGAGAAACTCTCAAAAACACGGATTCCCCAGCTGCAAACTCTAGTGGCCTACGTCTCCTGTCAGCGAAACTTTTCTGTCTGCTCTGAGCTGTCCTCAATCTCTCTACAATCAAGCGAACGTCCTCAGATGCTTACGTAACCATGTTAGGAGCAAAAATCTTACGGTCACCCACTTCTTCCCATCCAATAGGGGAACGACATCTACGGCCATACAAAGCCTCATACGGTGCCATCCCGATACTCGAATGATAACTGTTGTTGTAGGCGAACTCAGCTAGTGGCAGGTGGTCATCCCAGGAGCCTCGATAGTCTAGCACACATGCTCTCAACATGTCCTCCAGAGTTTGTATGGTCCTCTCTGATTGACCATCTGTCTGAGGATAGAAAGCGGTGCTCAAACTCAACTGGGTTCCCATGGCTTCCTGAAAATGTCCCCAAAAGTGGGATGTGAAGCGGGAATCCCTATCAGAGACTATGCTCACTGGTACACCGTGTAACCTCACTACCTCGCGTACATACAGTTCTGCTAATGAACTCAGAGTATCGGTCGCTCTCATAGCTAGAAAGTGGGCTGACTTCGTCAGTCTGTCGACGATCACCCATATAGCATCGTGATTCCTGCGGGTCGTCAGTAAACCCATCACGAAATCCATGGTGATATGCTCCCATTTTCATGTCGGTATAGGTAGAGGCTGCAATAACCCTACAGGTTTCTGATGCTCTACCTTCACCTGCTGACATGTGAGACACTTTGCCACGAAGTCTGCTACATCTTTCTTCATACCCAACCACCAGTATACCTTCCGGAGGTTCTGATACATCTTGTTACTCCCCGGATGTAACGTATACCTCGATGAATGAGCTTCTGCCAATATCAATCTCCTGAGTCCTGGATCCTCGGGAACACACAATCTACCTCTGAACCTCAATAGTCCATCAGAACTCAACTCAAAGTTAGTCACGGTGCCCTTCTGCATCTGACTACCCATATCCATACAAAATGGATCAGTCTCCTGAGCCACCCTGATCCTGTCCAACAGATCCGGCTCCAAGCATAGACTAGCTATCACATAGCCTGTATCCATGTCAGAAGGCACGACTCCCAAACTGAGGCTAGCAAACTGCTCTAGTAAATCATGTTCCCTAACCATCAGGTACGATACCATCCCCAGGCTCTTCCTGCTTAAGGCATCAGCTACAACGTTAGCCTTACCCAGATGATAAAGTATCTCACAATCGTAGTCCTTCAGAAGCTCTAGCCATCTTCTCTGTCTCATGTTCAGCTCCTTCTGTGAGAACAGGTACTTGAGGCTCTTGTGGTCGGTAAATATCTGGAATTTCTCACCATATAAGTAGTGGCGCCATACCTTCAACGCAAACACTACTGCAGCTAGCTCCAAATCATGGGTCGGATAGTTCTTCTCATGATCCTTCAGCTGTCTGGATCCATAAGCAACTACCTTCCCATCCTGCATCAATATGCAGCCCAGTCCCTGATGCGAAGCATCGGTATACAGTGCAAATCCTCCTGAGCTGGTAGGGATAGTGAGAATCGGAGCGGTGGTCAATCGACGCTTTAACTCCTCAAAACTCTTCTCAGAATCTTCGTTCCATATGAACGGTGCACTCTTTCGAGTAAGATGTGTCAACGGAGCAGCCAACTTCGAAAATCCCTCAACGAATCTTCGATAGTATCCAGCTAAACCCAAAAAACTCCTGATCTCGGTGACTGTCTTCGGCTGTTCCCACTGAACTACAGCCTCTATCTTAGATGGATCAACTGATACACCATCTCTCGATACAACATGTCCCAAAAACGAGATTGGTGACAACCAAAAGTCACACTTACTGAGCTTAGGATATAACTCATGCTCTCGTAACATCTGCAACACGATCCTGAGGTGCTCCTCATGCTCCTCCTTGGATCTCGAATACACCAATATGTCATCGATGAAGACGATAACAAACTGGTCCAAATATGGCTTGAACACATCGTTCATCAAGGCCATGAAAGTAGTTGGAGCATTCGTCAATCCGAATGGCATGACCAAGAACTCATAATGGCCATATCGGGTACGAATTGCTGTCTTGGGTACATCTCCACCCTGAACCTTCAGCTGATGGTACCCAGACCTCAGGTCAATCTTGAAAAAGACCTGTGCTCCCTGAAGCTGATCTAACAAGTCGTCAATGCGTGGAAGGGGGTATCTATTCTTGATGGTGGCTTTATTCAACAATCGGTAGTCTATACACAATCGGAGCTCCCATCCTTCTTCCTCACAAACAGAACCGGTGCTCCCCAAGGTGAAACACTCGGTCGGACAAAACCCCTATCCAACAGCTCCTGTAATTGTCTCTTGAGATCCTCCAGCTCAACTAAGGCCATGCGATATGGTGGTCTTGAAATAGGCTCCGTACCGGGTACCAAGTCTATGCAGAACTCCATCTCTTTGTCTGGTGGTAACCCTGGCAATTCATCCAGGAAAACATCTGAGTACTCACTGACCACAGTAATATCTGACAACTCCGGATGTGCCTTATCCATATATATCACGTACGCAATAAAACCTTGATATGTTAAAGGTTTTCTAAATCAGTAATCACGTAATAATCATAACTACTCCTTTCATTTATTCTTATTAAACTTTACAACATATCTAGTAGGGTGAGGAAACATAACTGTCTTAGCATAACAATCTAAAACAGCATGGTTTGCAGATAGCCAATCCATTCCTAATATTATATCAAAGTCACTCATACTTAGTAATATTAGATTGGCTGTCATCTCCTTATCCCCTACTCTCAACTTGCAGTCATTAAATACATATTCTACCACTTGACTACTATTCATAGGCGTACTAATCAACATCATCATACATAATGGTGTACACTCTACATGCTTTTCTAACTCACATGCAAATGATGACGATACAAAAGAATGCGTGGCACCAGGATCAATTAAAACATATGCTTCAATATCATAAATCAGGATGTTACCTCGAATCACATCCAATGAAGCATCAGCTATCCCCTGGTCCAAAGCATGTACTCGCCCTTGACCCATCACTTGTTTCCCCTTCTCCTCTGTCGTCGCTCTACCTCTATGAGCAGACGTACCAGCTGGGGTTCTATCAAACACCCTGCCCCTCTGTGGTGCAGTCACAAATGGCACTGGGCACTTTCTAGCCATGTGCCCCTATTTCCCACATCGGAAACATACCATAGCACCCTGTAAACACGGTCTATCTCCATGTGATCTACCGCATCTTCTGTACTGATCTGCAGCAGGTCTCTGTCTTCCTATGACAATGCCCTTTGCTGAGGCTACAGTCGTATAAGCAGGAGGTCTAGCATATCTCTCTCGTGCCTCCTCTACCCGTGATCTCTTACCGAAGGGTCTCTTCCCTCCTCGATAACTGAAATCTCTAGCCGGCCTCTTCTTCTATATATCTCAACTACGGCTAAACTTCCCAAACTCGGAAGCATTCCTCTCGTAATCCTGCTCACATAATTGCGCCCTACGCACTGCTTCCTCATAGGTCACTATGTCTAATGGGACCAACTTGGACCGTAGCACTGGTCTCAACCCGTCAATAAACCTATGGACCTTCCTGGTCTCACTGTACTTGGTATCCGGGTCATATCTTCCTAGGGATAGGAATCGAGTCTCATACTCGTCCACAGATAAACTCCCCTGGTGTAGTCCCAAAAACTCTGCCTGAAGTTTCCGCTGCGCGGTGTCGGGAACAAACTGCCTCCTGAAGGCCTCCCGAAATATGTCCAACTGATATCCGTGTGTCGGGATCTCAATATAGGTTGGGTAGACTTCCACCAATGCTCTGCAGCTCCCTTCAGTAGGAACGTAGCAAACGCGACCATCTCCGAGGTCGTACACTCGAAGAATCCATAAAGCTTCTCCAGCTCTGCTAACCACTCCTCAGCAGCCACTGGGTCTTTAACCCCACTAAAAGATGGAGGTCTAAACTTCTGAAATTCTCGCAACCGATGCAGATCACATCCATATCCTAATCCACTACCACCCAAAACCGATGGGGGTGTAGGAGTATCTACAGTCCTCTGTGCATCAGCTGTCTGCGTAGGTGTATCAGGGGCAACTGCCTCTCCTGTAGCAGCTCCTGCCTCCTGTCTCTGCCTACCTAGCATCGTCTGTGCCAGTATCTCGATAATAGTCTCGAGACCACGCTCTAATCTCGTGAAGCGTGTCTCTGCACACTCGGGTGCCTCAGTAGCACCTAGAGTCTCATACGTAGGTAATGGTCCGGCAGCGGCTCGTCCCTTGGGTCTATCTCCCCGGCCTCGAGCCCTACCTCTCATACCTCTACCACTACGCGTATTTGCCATATAGGCAAAGTTCTTGCATTCATAATAATGAATTAGTCCATCTCCTATCCGGTATACACAGTTATATCTAAACACAGCACAGTACTATGGGGATGTACACTTTCCTATTTTCTAATCACCGACTCACATCAGACCAACCTCTGCTCTGATACCATTCTGTCAGGACCCTCTTCTCAATCCATGACTTTATCCAAAAATCACTATAAATTTTTCGCATTTTTAACTTACCTTTTCTCTCTTCAATGGTTGGGCTGTGATTCGATGTCAGAGTCTTCGCTTACCACATCATCCATTTCATACATACATGTCAATATATTATTACTGACTGTAACTGCTTTTCTTATACATTTAAGATTATATAAAATCTAATACCAATACATTCCCCATAACATATAACGTATACATCACTGTGCTGTTTCTATGTTTAGATACACAACTGTACATAAAGGTATACCTGGCGATCGATAGGAACTAGCAGTGGACTCTGGGACACTATCCCTCGATAGCTCTCGCTCTACTGACGCTCTGTAGAGAGATGTAAAGAAAGGGGGGTGAGCATACAATGCGCTCAGTAAGGAAATCAGGCAAGCAAGTAGATATCAACACTATCTATTCAAAATAATGCTATGCATTGAAAACATTATTTCCTTTACTCGCTTTAAAAAGCATGTCTTGAAATATAGTATATATACTTGTACAGAATAAATCCCATGTACAGAAAAATCATGCTTTCTTTCTCAAATGTAGGCATGTAGTGCAAAACAATGCATCGTATATAAATCATGCCTTTATGTAAATCATGCCATGTATATTTAAATCACAATAAATATGGCATTAAATATTCACAACACAAAATCGGAGTCCGGCCCATCCCTCAGGTCTGTCCGCGGTTTAAATCATTCAATCAATGTGATATATCATGTAAGACTCTGTGGTTAAGTGCAAATAGTATCCTGGACTATGATCATATCCGAAATGTGATCCCAAGCAACACAGATCTTGGTGTGCGGGGCATCACTGCTGCAACGGGAGGATGGTCAGTCCACTACAGCCATCAGCTATGCGTAACACACGATATAGCGTACACCTCGTGCCCCCGGCACGGTACAAAGTACACCCGTGGACCCTCACAGCCAGGGTGCCTCCCATAGGACTTAGCCCTCGTAACTATGGAAATATTTATACCATATTCACAAATACCCTCATGCTGGCCATCCTCTCAAAATGTGACACTCAGTCACACAAGAATGCGGCATGAATAGGTACCATGTATAAATATCACATACAGTGTGCGTCCTCGAATGCGACACACAGTCGGCACTGCGCTCGAACACTGTTTCACATCACAACTCAACTCTAGTGCGAGCAATCTCCAGCAACTAGGTCAATGCATAGTTCATGTATTAAATCAAGTACGAGCAATAGCTCCCAGTACTATGCTATGCACATATCAAATCAAGTACGAGCAATAGCTCCAGTACTATGTCATGTATAAACCTTGAAGAATCGAGTACGAGCAGCGCTCCAATACTCTATCATGTATCTCATGTAAAACTCGAGTACGAGCTAATCGCTCCAGCACTCTGTGTCATGCATATATCATATAAAACTGAGTACGACTAAAACTCCAGTACTCTATCATGCATGTCATGGAAATCTAGTGCGTATAAAATTCCAGCACTAATGTATGTGGAAAACATATGAATCCCAGTGCGAGCTGTGCTCTAGCACAATTCATTCTCACATAATATGATAGATGGCTATTTAAAAGGGATTGTTTATAAAACATCAAAATCAGCACTATAAAGTGTGCTTAAGTCACATCAACCTTAAAATCATTAGCCCATCTATTTATTTTCATGCTAAACAGCAATTAAACAATCACAATAATAGTTTCCATGCTTTTTGCAACTTTTCACAAAAGTTGACTTTTTGACTAACTAAGGGTAAAATCGTAATTTGCCACTATCGGGTCGCAATAATTATTATTCACTTTCTCTGACCCTCAAAGTTTTTAAGTGAATGTAAAAGCAGATGAAAATACATGCAGTTATCTCTAACTACTCGCAAAAGTCCCTTACCTCGGATCACGTCACGTGACCTCACTTCCTCGGTGCTGCTAAATCTCGCAGTCCGATCAGCTCTCAATGTAAACTCCGGAGCTGTAAACAACCATTCCTCAGGTTAATTATACTTTTCCTACTGTATTACACATTAATACAGTCTATTTTCCCTTAATGGGCCTTAATAATCCTTAATGGGCCTTAATCCGTATTAAGCCCGTTTTCCACTTATTATTTTCCTTCATCAGGGTTTATCGACTCATTGGGCCTATCAATACCAATTGGGCTTTATTCCAAGCTCTTTGGATAGCCCGTATATCATTTACAACATTTAATTCAAAATTTCGAATATAATTCACTAAATACGGAATTTAATCCGAAATGCTTAAAATAAATCTTAAATACGCAATAATGACATAAATTGTCGTAAATGAACTTTACTTACCCGAGAATATGCGATGGTATGCAAATCGAAGTTCGATCGGGCTTCCGTTCGAAATTTATCGTCGAACTGCATAATTTATTATATTTAACTCCGGGTCAATTTCCGATTAAATATAATTTAAATAAATTCATCAGAATTTAAATCGGTCACTTTTGACCTCGTATCGACTTACCCGAAATCCAGTGAAATCTCAAAAATTTTCCTTTTCCTTTTTCTTTCTTTTTCCTATTTTTCCCCTTTTCTCCTTGGCTGAATCGGTCCGGTCCTGTTCAGCGCAGAACCTTCTCCCCTGAACCGCCTACCGGTTCAGGTATCCTTTAGTCATGCTGGCGTATTCCGACCGGTTCCTGACGCATCACCACCGCAGTTCGGCACGCCTAAGCCTGGGCAACACTCGGCTGGGCTCGATCGGGACCAAGCACCGCCGGTGGTCGCCGGATCTCTTCTTTTCCTTCGCGACTTCTCCTCTTCGATTCGTTGGCGTCCGACCTCGGTGGAGGGCGTGATTGTGCCGATGGGTGCTCACGGTGTCGGGCTTCCTTTTTCGACCGCTTACCTGCCCGTGAGGTGGCCGGTGCTCGCCGTCCGGTGGTCTTCTCCCTCGAGTCGGCTTGCTTTTGTTTCCTCTGTTCTCTCTCCCCGATTTCTCTTCAGATTTCATTTTTTTATTTATAATATATTATTATTATTATTTTATTATAAAATAATAATAAAAATCCCATAAAAATCCTATAAATATCTAAAAATATCTCAAAAAATCATATTAAATTCATTTAATCCGTAAATAAATTTATCAGTCTGATTTTACCTTTTCGGTATATTTTTTCACTATTTTGGGGCTCATTTTTCGAGGCAAAAATTCTGATAAATTCTAATAAATTTATATCTTGATCAATTGGGCTCGAAATTAAATATTTTCCTCGATTTTGATCAAGATTCCTCAATTTCATATTTTTAATGAAATTGTCTTATCGAAATTATATTGAATTTCAATCATTTGACCGTTTTACCCCTACACTCGTTCGGGAATCAATTTAACCCTTATCTCGCTGTTATGTAGCTTACATGCATTTTTAATTTCTCAAATTGTCGATTGCATGTTAGTAAATACTCTTCTTATGATTCAACTATGTAATTACATAGTGTTCATACACATAGGAATCATAAGGTACAAGCTACAAAAATCTGGGTCTGATACACTAGGTTATGGCCATAGTCCTCGTTGTTACTGATATAGTCACCTACTTATCTCACATGATATAACTTGTGGTCTCGATAGACCAAGGTAGACCTCTGAGAGGGGTCTGGCCCCCAATTTTATGATTTTCTACTATGCTGATAGATGTTTTTAGAGGATTTTATGATACATGACCCTGAAAGAAGGGTGATTTTATAACCGAAGTTTTTTAATGAATTTTAATGAGTTTGATTAATGAGATGCTTAATCCCTTCGAGTTATTTTATACTGCAGTTTTAATAAAGTGATTTAAATGCAGTAGCATGATGAGTTTTCCATGCGTTAATGATAAATTCATGAAAAAAATTGTTTCTCATGAGTTTTTTACATGGCATGATCTTGATTTACCTCATGCTAAGGATGATTTAATGATGTCACATAAAATGCCTTTGATGCATGAATTACATGATTTCTATATGCACAAATAGTTTTGATAAACTATGTCATTGATGTATGCATGGTTTTGTGCTTGAGATTTTAATGAAAGACATGGATTTTTAGGGCATGGCATTATGAGCATGTAGATAGTGGAGTTATCTACTTACTTACATAATTGCCTTACTGAGCGTGTGGTTTGCTCACCCCCTTATTTTCCCATCTTTTCAGAATACTCGTAGTAGCTAGTGAGCAGTTGAGAACTTGCATCTTGGTATCCGCTCCTTCCCATTGAGAGACAGGTATACACATTTGTATAGTTTTATATCTAAATATGTAATGTACAGTACTATAAATGGATATGATGTCGAGGATGTAAGGTGATGTAATACCATTGTATATGTATTTAGTTAAAGTTAAAGGATAGTAAATCCTGAAATATAAATGTGATTATGGAAATGAAATGGTAAATAGGTGAGAGGTGACTAACACCAAATCATAGCCTAACTATTTGGTAAGATGGTCACGATGAGAGAAAGGTAAGAATTAAATAATAAATGAAAAATGAAAAATTTGTAGTGATTTTAGGTAATTTGGGTCATGACAGTTTTTGGTATCAGAGCTGAGTTGGCCTGATATGAGTCGGTGTTAGTGGTTAAGGAAGTTTACATCCCTATGTACTGTGCATTGTTTAGATACAATTGTATATATCGAGATGGAATCGCAGCTAAGAATTTAGTTTTAAATGTAAGAATATAGATTCATTAACTGATAGCCGCTATGGTAGAAAGGAGAGTACACGTGCTCAAGGCCGTAGAGGTAGCCCTGAGAGTCGTACTGAGTCACCACATGAGACTCAAGATGAGGTTGAAGTGGAGGCTGATGTTGAGCATGCCTCACAGAGTCTGATAGAGGGATCGGACAAAGTCCGACAGAGAGATCAGACAATATTGAGACACGTTTCGCGAGTTTAGAGCGAAGTGTGGAGAATATTTTGTGAGCTAATTACTCAAAGTATGCATGAGATTTGAGGGCGAGTTGAAACATTGGTGGAAGTTCGCTCGACCCATATTAAGAGTTAGACATCCAGAATGGACGTGAAAAATAATTTTAGATGTATTCCGGTGACAGAATATCCTGGACACTGCTTAAAAGAGATTGCAGATAAAGTTTTTTACTCTGACCCAGAAGAACTGGTTGATTAACGAGTTTGAATCTCAGTTTATATACCTGCCCAGATATGACTCCGACACTATGAACAGTGAGAGTCGAAATGTTTGAAAGTTCATGGAAAGGTTCAGATTGTCAATTAGAGTCCGATTGACCCCGTTAGACATCACTACCTATGTCGAGATAGTGCACAGACTACAGTTGTGTGAATAAGATCATGAGTTGTACGCCTCTGAGATTGAACAATGTCGTAAGGTTGCAATAGAGACAAAAGAGAATAGAGAATGACAGAGATGTCAGAATGGGAAAAAGGTAGTTTGGTAAAAGATTTGAGTTGATAAATCACGGGGTAAGATGATTGATAGGCCCCAGTGTATCCAATTTCAACACTTACGAGGGGTATTATGATTGGAGGACCCCTACCTGTTCCGTAGCAAGTGTAAACAGTGTAGGATGTGAAAGATGTGAAGCCTGCACCCTTAGGCAAGATGATGATAGTTAGCTGATTATCACTAACTGAATATGGGTATAGGGATTGTAAGTTGAAAAAAGGGGAAAAAGGATATGTCAGTCGATTTTATTCAAGGAAATATGAATAATTTTGAAGTAATATTTGAGATTAGATTGATTCGGCTGCAAACTATGTTGTTAAGATAGTGATATTTTCTCCCCTGAAAAGTGTACAGTAAGTTTGACAAGTTATAAAGAAAGTTTGTAGCAATCGTAATTAAAGGAGTGCATGGTTGTACGGACGAGATGTGATAGATCCTGAATACAAGATATATTGGAATAAGAGGCGTATGCAAGGTAAGAATATCTTTGATATGTAAAGTAATTTGGATTAAGCGATATGTAGTAAATATGAATTGCGGCCAAGGATAAGAGGAGGATATATCCACACCTAGTCCATGTGGTCAAGTCTGAGGGTTAATAAAGGTATTTCAAAATACCTCCCCGCCTGAAGACTTGACAGCGTCTAGAAGCGCACACATAACCTATAAATTGAAATCGATAGTCGTAATATATACATTTAAAATTTGGGTACCTTTACTGGTACGATAAAGAAATATAGAATTCGATTAATCATGAAGGTTTTAAAAAAATTAAAATTTTATAAAAGCCGTTAATATAAGAAAAAGGAAATGACGCGGGTTAGTATCTTGAACGGAAGCGATTTTGAAATGACATTAAGCGTACATAGGTCAAGGATATTGGTGATTGAAATATTTAGTGGAACTCAACTACGATGAGGTATTCAAACCTTACCTGGACTGATTGGTTGTCATCTTTAGCAATGATATTTCAATGTATTCGAAGTCCAGGGAAGAGCATGAGTAGCAATTGAAAACTATTTTATAGATGAATTGTTGAGAGTTTCTCGAAATGGGCTGCTCAATTGATATATCATGTTCGAAAAAAGATTGCATGCCAGTGGGATGATAAGTATGAATGTAGCTTCGATGAGTTTTGGTGAATTGAGGTATGAACTAACCACCATAATTATTCTCACCATACCCAACAGCACAAGAGGTTTCAGTATGTATGGATACCTCAAAATAATGAGTCGGCTATGTATTGATGTAAAATGGGAAGATAGTCATTTATGGATCCATATAGTTCAAGCACCATGAGAGAAACTATCCGACCCATGATTTAGAGTTAACAGCCATAGCGTTTACACTATAAGTATGGCGCCACCACTTAAATGGTAAGAAATTTCAGATATGCACTGATTATAAAAGACCCGAGTATCTGTGTTCACAAAAAGAGTAGAATATGAGATAACCAAGAGTGTTAGAGCTTTTAATGATTATGTTTATGAACATTGTACCACCCAGGAAAGGCTAATGTAATGGCTGATGCCTTGAGCAGAAAGAGCCTCGAGATGGTATTACATATGATAGTTAGGGAGCGTGGACTGCTAGAGTAGTTATGAACCTCAATAGTGATGTGATCCCTTCTGATGATGACCGTGATTATGTGACAGCTAGCTTGAGTTTAGAACTAGATTTGTGTGACCGAATTTGCTAGGCTTAGCGTGATGATCGGCATGGTGTCGATAGTGTGGGTCAGATTCATATGGGTACAGTGACAGAGGTTCAGAGATAGTATAAGTGCTCCTAAGACCACAGTTGATAAGATAGTGTTATTGTCAGAAGCTCACTCTTAGGGATATACAGTGCATCCGAGAAGTAATAAATATATCGGAATCTCTAAAAGGGGTATTGGTGGTCAGATATGAAAAAAAGACATTGTAGAGATTGTGAACTGACTGAGTGTTAACACAGCTTTTCGTCCTCAGATAGATGGTCAGTCAGAGGGGACTGTACAAGTTCTGGAGGATATGATGAGAGCGTGTACCATTGATTTTATAAGCTCCTGGGATGATCAGTTGTTACTAATCGACTTCGCCAATAGCGACAGTTATCATTTGAGTATCGGGATGACTTTATATGAGACATGGTATGGCTTTAGGGGTTGTTCCCCGACTTGGATAAGACGAAGTGGGTGACGGATAGAGAATTATTCCCGAATTGGTAAGACAAATCTCTGAGGGTGTTTAGTTGATTTGTGAGAGATTAAGAACACCTCAGAGCAGATAGAAAGGCTATGCTGACAAGAGACAGAAAACCATTGGAATTCACCGAGGGTGAATAGTATTATTGAAAGTTATTTGTCCTAAGGGCATAAGGACATAACGAGATTTGGAAAGAAGGCAAATATAGTTTCGTTAGATTGAATCCTTTGAGAGATTGGACAAAGTGGGAGATAAGTCCCATAGGTTGGTGTTACCACATGAATTAGCAGGCATCCACTATGTGTCCTATCTTATGATGTTTCGAAAATACTATCCGGACCCAGCATTTGTGATCGAATATGAGCTCCAACAGCTTAGCTCAATGAAAGTATAACGTATGTTGAAAAAAATTGATTCGAGTATTAGATGGAACGAGAAAGTGTTGAGGTTTAAGCTGATCTCCCTAGTTAAGTATGTTGGCAGTATTACACTCCGAAAAAAGTTACATGAGAATTAAAGAGTATGATGCAATAGATGTACCCGGAGTTGGTTATGGACCCATTTGACTTGGTTCTAATTTGGAGGACCAAATTTCTTAAGTGGGGAAGATTGTAAGACCCGATTTTATTTAAAACACGAAATGTGAAAAGATCAAATAAAGGGTTGAAATGGTAGTCCCGAACATGTGCAAGGGTAAAGCGGTCAAAAGACCAAAATTTCGTATTTATCGTGACAAGAAAATTTAATTAAAAATGTGGGATTGAGAAATCTTGATCAATAACGAAGAAATAATTAAATTTCGAGTTAAATTTATCAAGATATGAATTTCTAGGAATAAATCAAAATTTTCACTTTGAGAAATTATTCCGAAAATAATTGAAAAATATACCAAAAATACGAAATAAGACCGATAAATTCATTTAGTGATTAAATGAATAAAATAGAATTTTTTTAAAGATATTTTGGATTTTAATAATAAAATAATGAATAAAATAATAATAAAAATAAATTATAAAAAAAGAAATTGAAAATCGCAAAAATCTAAAAAACTGAAGAGGAAAGAAACGGAAACCGAACCCGAGGAAAAGGAGAGCATCGACAAGCCACCACTGGCGCCGAACGAGGCACCATGACCACCAAAAAAGGAAGAGAACGTTAGCACGAATCACCAACGACAAGGACGCGTTCCATCGACGTCTGAATCCGACGTATCGAAGGGAGGGAGCCGCGGAGGAAAAGAGAGCATTCGGCGGCCACTGGCGGGAGTTGGCTCCGATCGAGGCCAGTCGAGAGGTCCCTTGGCCGAGAAGCATCGAACGGCGAGAGTAGCAAGCGGGGAACCGGCCAGACGACACCGGCATGACCAAAAAGTGCTGAACCGATTGGCGGTTCATTGGGGAAGCTTCTGTGCTAAACCAGACCGGACCGATTTAGCCAAAAAGAAAAGAAAAAAAGAAAAAGGAAAAAGAAAAAGATGAAAAATTAAGGAAAAATCGCAGTGATGCAACTGAGTTACGAGTAAGTCGGTAAGCGGTCAAACTTGATCGATTTAAATTTCAGAATATTTAATTTGATTAATATTCGACTGAAAGTTTACCCAAAAAAATATTTAATTGTGTAGCTCGACAATTGACGTCAAACGAGAGCTCGAGATAGCCTCGATTTGCATACTATCATGGAATCTCGGGTAAGTAACCTTTATTTATGACAATATTGCATCGTTATGCATTTTAGAAATTTACCGCATAAATTACGGATTTAAATTCCGCATGAAATGAATTAAATTCTGGAATTTGAGATAAATTGTCGTAAATAATTAATTAAGCTATCTAGAGTTTAGAACGAGGCTCACTAAATACTGGTGGGCCTATGTGAGATCTGAGAATTTTAGATATATTTTAATGATGTAATAAGAACTTGAAGTGTAAATTATTGAGCTAGATGAATTGTGGGAATTATAATTAGAGATTTATATGTTAAGTGTGTAAAATAAGCATGAAGTATGAGGACAGATCGATCTGGGAGAAGGAGAGATCGATCTGGTGAGTTAAAAATGACGAGGAAGGAGGAATTTGAAGAGCAGATCGATCTTCAATGGAAGAGATCGATCTCCAAATGATTCTGTTTGAGAAAGGATCGATCTCATGAGGAAGAGATCGATCTCCAAATGATTCTGTTTGGGAGAAGATCGATCTCCTTAGGAGCAGATCGATCTCATAAAGCCATAAAGAGATCGATCTCACCCCTCGACAGATCGATCTCCTAGGTATAAAATTGCCCAGATCGTCCCCAAAATTTCAAACGCAGATCGATCTCATCAAGAGGCAGATCGATCTCCTACCTCCATTCTATATAAGGAACCCGTGTTTTTCTCATTCAAACTCACTTTCTCTCTCTTCCAAACCCATTTCCACCGAAAACCTAACTTTCTCACTCATCCAAATCACCCATTTTCGGCCGAATCAGAGGTTGTGGCAAGAAGGAAAGTTGTTCCTCATCAAAAGGAGAACAACATACTTGGAAATCGAAAGACGGATCGAATCGAGGTAAGAGATAAGCTCTCCACAAGCTTTGGGTAATTTTTAAACCTCGATCTTGATATTCGAGATGATTTTGATGATATTGGTGGTTGTCATTGCGTTGAAATAGTTGAGAAAGGATTAGGGATTGATGAAATTGCAATGTAGTTGGAGTAATGTAGATATTTGGTAATTTTGGTAATTTTGAGAATTTGTGCTATAAATGGAAATATAGACAATGTGATGAATTAGCATAGATAATTGGCATGAGAAATGTAGGACGTTGAGATATTATGAATGAGGTTGTAGTTTAGGGTAGAGTTATGAGAATCGAGAGAATTGAGGTGTTATGAGCAATTATGCTCGATTTTGAGAATTGAGATTGATGAGATAATTGAGTATTGATGTTTTAACATCGTTTGGACAGCTCGGGAGTTCCAGAGTGGAATGCGAGGCTAGTCCGTGATACGGGGGAAACGATTGCACTATACGAGGTGCAAAGAGGTAAGGGAAATCTAAACCATTTGTGTATGTGATTTGTAAACTATTATAGCATGATTTGTGGTTTATAAAACAAGCATGTTGAGTTTTGTGTTGAGATTTAATTGCACACGATTTTTATAGCCGGTTGGAGCCCAATGTTTTTATGAGTTTATAACTGGGCTCTACGTTAAGGCAATATCGAGATTTGAGAAATGTGTGCGTGTGCTTTGCCGGTTGGGACTCGATTTTTATGACGTTTTGTGTTGAGTACAAAACAATTTTCAAATGAGTTTTATGAGAGAAAAACCAAGTATGAGTTCTACGTGAAGGCAAATCAGTCTTATGTGATAAGACTTAGGTGTGTAGTTGTGAGTACACACCGGGCATTGCTCTGGTAGCATGTAAGCCCGATTTCTTCTCTGTTCTGGTAACGTGAGAATAACCCATTCTGTGGCTATGCCACGTGATACCCCATTGGTGGCTGTGCCACGTTATACCCCATTGGTGGCTGTGCCACGTGATACCCCATTGGTGGCTGTGCCACGTTATACCCATTGGTGGCCGTTGCCACATTGAGAAACCTCATTGGTGGCTGTGCCACGTTATACCCCATTGGTGGCTGTGCCACGTGATACCCCATTGGTGGTTGTGCCACGTTATACCCCATTGGTGGCCGTTGCCACGTTGCGAAACCCCATTGGTGGCTGTGCCACGTTATACCCCATTGGTGGCCGTTGCCACGTTGAGAAACCGTATTCTGTGGCTGTGCCACGCGAGAAATTAAATCAGTGGCTATGCCACGTGTGTTTAGTGGCTGTGCCACGTGCATTATTTTTACTGTGATTTTATCACGTTATTTGAGAAAGCGTTTAACGCGTTATTTTCACATGCTTTGTTATTGCTCTAGAGTGAGCCTTTTACTTCATGTTTTTACATGACTTGACACGTGAGAATGTCGTTTTGAGTACTTTCATGCTATGGTTTTCAAATGAGTTTCACATACAAATAAACATTTTGTGATGTGCATTTTGGTTTATGAAATGAGTTCCTCACCCCCCTTACTGAGCGATTTAGAAGCTCACCCTGTTTTCTTTCCCCTCAGAGTTCTTCAAGTGAAAAAGGATCTCCCTGCGACGTACGGAGTAGTGGCTAGTGGAGGACTTGAGCTCCAGGCCATATATTGTATTTTTTGGTATCTTTTATCTTTTCATGTACCCAGACTATTATTGTAATTGCAGACACTTGATGTATAACATTTTATGGGATGTATTAGGATTAATTAACTTGAGATGGATTAATGTATTTGATGTGATATATAAATTCTATTGATGAGATCCTAAGGAATGATAATTATGATGATGTATGACACTGCACACGAATGCACCTTTAATTGTGAATTAACGAGTAAAAAAAAAGTTTTAAATTAGCCCTATTTTCCACACTTTCGGGGCGTGACAGCCTAATAAGCCCAATAGGCCTCGATAATGTGAGTAGTAAGTGAAAAACAGGCTTAAGGTCAATTAAGACCCATTATGGTACAATCGGGCCCAAGATGGGTAAACGAGCCCAATAATTTAAATTAAGCCCAGAAAATATGAAATATAATTAATTGTATTGTATTTAACCTGATGAATATTTATCCGCAGTTCCTGAGATTTGATTTGAGAGCAAATCGGACTGCATGATGAGACATCAGTGAAAGGTTAGACTGTACTAAAAAAATGAGGTAAGAGAATTGTGTGAGAAGCTAGAGGTAGCTACGCATATTTTAATAGCTTTTGTATACACTGAATATGTATGTATACATTGAATATGTATAAGATCCTAGAAACATATTAAAGATTTTAAGGACTTGAAATAGGTAAAGATTATTTTACCCCTAGTGAAGGAAATTCACTTGGGGATGGTGAAAGGATGACATGCATGAAATGCATGATTTAAGGAATTTTCTTGGCTTTTAAGCAAAGCAAATCGATAGATTGGCCAGTAATTGCATAAATTTCCCAATATAACACTATGTAAGTGTTATTAAGATTTAAATGAAAATTATTTGGAAAATGGGCCAACTATCAAGTTTATATGGAAACAAATAGTGCTGGCGCATAGCTCGCACTATATTTGCGTTTGTGAGTGTGCATAAAATGTGCTTGAGTGGTTGCTCACACTGACTAGTGTGACATCATATACATGAAATGTGCTAGAACGGTTGCTCGAACTGATTTTTATTATTGTGAAATGCATGAGAGGTGCTGGAGCTTAGCTCGCACTCTGTTTTGAATATTTTGATTAGTTTTGACTTGATTTGCATAAAAGGGTGCTGGAGCGATTGCTCGCACTAGTTTTTATGACTTGATATGCATAAAAAGGTGCTGGAGCGATTGCTGCACTAGTTTTAATGATTTGACATGCATGATAGGTTCTGGAGCTTAGCTCGTATCCTGTTTTGATATGATACTGCATAAAAGCTATGATGGAGCATAACTCACACGAGATTTTATGTATTTATGCATAAAGCCATACTGGAGCGTTGCTCGTACAAAGTTTTGATTTACTTGAGCTTTCATCCGTGCTGGAGCATTGCTCGCACATGATTTTATATGGATTTATAACTCATTTTAAAGTCGTACTGACGTGCTACTCGTACACAGCTTTTACTAATTTTTATGAAACCGTGTTAGAGCTTCGCTCGCATGAGATTTTCTGTTATCATGAATATGCATGGAGTCGTGCTAAAGCTTTGCTCTTATAGGGATTTATATGACATGCATATAGTCGTGTTGGAGCCTCTTGTAGACTGTGTCACAGTGAGATGATATGCCCACACGTGCATACTGAGACAGAGATGGTATGGGTGGATAAGACCTATTGCAGGCACCCCGACTGAGCTTGGGTTCACGGAGTACGTTGTACCTGTATGTCACGTATAGTACGCTGTACCGTGGGGATTGTTGGAGTAGAGTGGCATTAGCCACGAGGCAGCAAGCCTTGCCCTCGTAATCCTAATGTTATGCTGTTCTGTGGGTAGGACCAACCCACCTCCCGTTTCAGGTGTGATACCCCGCACACTAGGTACCGTGTAGCCAGGGATCACTAGGTTATGGCCATAGTCCTCATTGTTACTGATATAGTCACCTACTTGTCTCACATGATATAACTTGTGGTCTCGATAGACCAGGGTTGACCTGAGGGAGGGGTCAGGCCCCCCGATTTTATGATTTTCTACTATGCGGATAGATGTTTTTAGAGGATTTTATGATACGTGACCCTAAAAGAAGGGTGATTTTATAACCGAAGTTTTTTAAAGAATTTTAATGAGTTTGATTAATGAGATGCTTAACCCCTTCGGGTTATTTTATACTGCAGTTTTAATAAAGTGATTTAAATGTAGTAGCATGATGAGTTTTCCATGCATTAATGATAAATTCATGAAAAGAATTGTTTCTCATGATTTGTTTTACATGGCATGATCTTGATTTACCTCATGCTAAGTATGATTTAATGATTTCACATAAAATGCCTTTGATGCATGAATTACATGATTTCTATATGCAGAAATAATTTTGATAAACTATGTCATTGATGTATGCATGGTTTTGTGCTTTAGATTTTAATGAAAAGAAATGGATTTTAAGGGCATGGCATTATGAGCATGTAGATACTGGAGCTATCTACTTACTTGCATAATTGCCTTACAGAGCGTGTGGTTTGCTCACCCCCTTATTTTCCTATCTTGTCAGAGTACTCGTTGTAGTTAGTGAGCGGTTGAGAACTTGCATCTTGGTATCCGCTGCTTCCCATTGAGAGACAGGTATACACATTTGTATAGTTTTGTATCTAAATATGTAATGCACAGTACTATAAATAGATATGATGTCGGGGATGTAAGGTGATGTAATACAATTGTATATGTATTTAGTTAAAGTCAAAGGATAGTAAATCCTGATATATGAATGTGATTATGGAAATGGAATGGTAAATAGGTGAAAGGTGACTAACACCGAATCATAGCCCTACTATTTGGTAAGATGGTAACGATGAGAGAAAGGTAAGAATTAAATAATAAATGAAAAAGCGAAAAATTTGTAGTGATTTTAGGTAATTTGGGTCATGACAGTTGGAACCTGATCTGTTGGACAGGATCAGACAGGCCCAATAGAGTGATCCGTATTGCGTTGATATGACTAGTTAGATGCAGACGGGCACAGTGACCGAGTATGAGTTGAATTTTGATGGACTATTGAAGTTCAGAGGTAGGGTGTGTGTTCCCGAGGACATAGAGCTCAGGAGACTAATTTTGTCGAAAGCTCATTCTTCGAGGTACACTTTATATCCGAAAAGTGTATTGGTGGTCGGGTATGAAGAAAGATGTGGCAAATTTTATGCTGAGATGTCTCGTATGTCAGTAGGTGAAGATAGAGCATTAGAAGCCTGTAGGGTTATTGCAGCCTATACCTATATCGATATGAAAATGGGAGCATATCACCATGGATTTTGTGATGGGTTTACTGAGGACCCGCAGGAATCACGATGCAACATGGGTGATCACGGATAGATGGACGAAGTCAACCCACTTCTTAGCAATAAGAGATACCGATACTCTGAGCGCATTAGCAAAGTTATATGTACGCGAGGTAGTGAGGTTACATGGTGTTTCAATGAGCATTGTTTCGGATAGGGATTCCCGCTTTACTCCCCACTTTTGGGAACATTTTCAGGAAGCCATGGGAACCTAGTTGAGTTTGAGCACCGTTTTCCATCCTCAGACAGATGGTCAATCAGAGAGGACTATACGGACTCTGAAAGATGTGTTGAGAGCATGAGTACTGGATTTTAGAGGCTCCTGGGATGTTCATTTGCCACTAGCCAAATTCGCCTACAACAACAGTTATCATTCGAGTATTGGGATGGCTCCGCACGAGGCTTTGTATGGATGTAGATGTCGTTTCCCCTATTGGATGGAAAGAAGTGGGTAACCGAAAGATTTTAACTTCTGATTTAGTCACGGAAGCCTCTGAGGATGTTCGGTCGATATGCGATAGATTACGAACCACTCAGAGCTGACAGAAAAGTTATGCTGACAAGAGACGGAGGCCACTAGAGTTACAGTTGGCGAGTTAGTGTTTTTGAAGGTTTCTAGGGTATAGCGAGATTCGAGAAGAGAGATAAGCTGAGTCCTTGCTACATTGGACCCTTTGAGATACTTGATTGAGTGGGAGATAAGGCCTATAGGTTGGTGTTGCCACTGGACTTATCAGGTGTCCATAATGTCTTTCACATTTTGATGCTTCAGAAGTATGACCTGGATTCGGCACATGTGATTAGTTATGAGCTGTTGGAGCTCAAAGAGGACATGTCATATGTTGAGAAGCCGATTCAGATATTGGATAGAAAGGAGAAGGTATTGTGGTTGAAGACGATCATTTTGGTTAAGGTTCTTTGGTAGCACCACACCTTGGAAGAGGCTACTTGGGAGTTAGAGAGCCTGATGCATAACAAGTATCTCTAATTATTTGAGGATTGACTTGGTTCTAATTTGGAGGACCAAATTCTTTAAGTTGGGGAGGATTGTAAGACTCAGATTTTTTATGCAGCTTACCCTTTATGATTCATATAAGTACAAACATTTATTATGTTGGTTGAATCATAAGAAGAGTATTTACTATAATGAAATTGTAAGTAAAGTGACTAAACACATATAAGCTACATAAAGGCTGAATAAGGGTTATCAGAGCCACAGGCTAAACCAAGAGAATCGGAATCATTCTGACTGAAGAGAAGAACTTATAATGTGAAAATATAGAGAACTCAAGAAGGAAAGTCGGTTTGATTTGGTCCCAAACACATTGAAGTAGTGGAAATGCCAAAAAGGGGCTAAACGAGTCCGAAATGTTGAGGGGTATTTGATATATTCACCTCCCGAAAATGGCCAAAACATAAAGATGAGAGTGTGAACCATGGAAAGGGACATTTTTGGATTTTTGAGAAAAAGTCAAACATGGTCAATGGTTAAGAAAAGTAGACTTTGACCATAACCATGGTTAGAAATTAACCAAAGTATGGAGAAAAAAATTGGGGAAAAATATTTTTAGTTAGAATACAAGATATTCATCCCCTGAAGTAAGGAAAATTTATTTGGATGAATTTCGGATTAAATTTAACGGGTAAAAATGTAATGGGCCAAAGTTGGAATTTTAAAGCTCATTAAGGTATAAACAAGTGTGGGCCGAATTTGAAAAGCCCAAAGGGCCGAATTGTTGGGCCATTTGGTGGGCCCAATATGAAGACAATTGAAGGCCCAATTAGTAGAAAAATTTTCAGCCCAAAGGCCCAAAAGAAAAGCCCAAACCGAAAGTCCATTAGTATAAGTTAAAAACCATAAAAACCATTAATAAAAGATATTAAAATTCAATTTGGTAACCATCACTTAAACAAAAGGTAGCAAAATCCAATTTGATATCCTTAACCTTAACCCATTAAAAGTCAATTAAGGTGGCTGAAATTAGTGACTTAATGGCTAAGTCTTTGGCTTATAAATACCATCCAACATATAATCATCTTCATCCTTTCATTTTCGGCAAAGTGAAGAAACCATAACCAAATAGTTTTCAAGCTTTATCTCACAAGAAATCACTAGGTTAGAGACATATTTGGAACATGTGATCTTCATGAAAGTTGTTCCATATTGAGAGAGGAATAACATATGTTGGAATCAGCTATCAAGGAGCCATATTGAGAGAGACAAAATTAAGGAAGTTTCGGGCAAAGTGGGAAGTATAAGCTAGGTGAGTTTTCAAGCTTCCAAATTCATATATGTTAATCTATGGATTATATGGAGCTGATTTGTATATGTTTTATGGATTGAAACACATGAAATCACTATGAACATGTGATGGCCGAAAGTTGGTATATGAGTTTTGATAAATGCTCATGTGATTTTAAGACATGTATAGGTTGATATGCATATATACTTGATTATGGCATGGTTAGTTATAATCAAATTGTTCATATGGATAGTTGTATGATGTTGACATATAAGGTGTTTGATAATATGCCAACATGAACTATAGGAAAGGCTTAAGACATGCCAACTAATTGTTAGATAAAATGTCTAAGTGAATTGGCTAGTAAATGGCCATATGTGGCATGATGTGGCATGACCGGCGGCATGATGGTTTTCGACCACATGCCATGGCCGAGAAGGCCAATGGGCCAAGCTAATTTTGTTTCAGCCCAATAAGGTGTTATAGGTCTCGAATAAGCCCAATAAGAGTTGGTGGGTCCCACAAGCCCAATAGGCCTAACGTAAAAGAATAGTAAAGTGAAATGAGCTTAAGATGGTGTTAGGCCCATTAAGAGTTGTTAAAGCCCAACAAGAGTAAACGAGCCAATTAAGTGAAATGGACTGTATTAAATGTGTAATACAATAGGAAAAGTGTAATTAACCTGATGAATGGTTATATGCAGCTCTGGAGTTTATATTGGGAGCTGATCGGACTGCAAGATTGAGCAGCACCGAGAAAGTGAGGTCACGTGACGTGATCCAAGGTAAGGGGACTTTTACGAGTAGTTAGAGATACTTGGACTTATTTTCATCTGCATTTGCATTCACTTAAAGACTCTGAGGGTCAGAGAAAGTTAATAATAATTATAGCGACCCTATAGTGAAAAATTATAATTTTGCCCCTAGTTAGGAAAAAAGTCAACTTTTGGGAAAAGTTGTAAAAAGCATGAAAATCACAATTATGAGTGTTTTTACTGCTGTTTAGCAGAAGAGTAGATAGATGAGCTAATGTTTTCATGGTTGATGTGAAATAGCACAAATTGTAGTGCTGATTTTAATGTTTTGAAAATCATCCCTTTCAAAGAGTCATCTATCGAATTATGTGAGAACAAATCATGCTTGAGCATAGTTCGTACTTGATTTTATATGTTTTCCACATAAATTAGTACTGAAGTATGACTTGCACTAGATTTCCATGACATGCATGATAGAGTACTAGAGAGTTGCTCGTACTCAGTTTTATAAGTTTTATGCATGATAGAGTGCTGGAGCTATTGCTCATACTCAGTTTTATATGATTTATGCATGATAGAGTACTGGAGCATTACTCATACTCAGTTTTATATGATATGCATGACAGAGTGCTGGAGCAAATTGATCGTATTAAAATTTTACATGAGATGCATGACAGAGTGCTAGAGCGTTGCTCGTACTCGATTGTTCATGATTTATACATGACATAGTACTTGAGCTATTGGTCGTACTTGATTTGATGAGCTTTGTGCATAGCATGGTACTGGAGCGATTGCTCGTACTTGATTTGAAACATGAACTATCTATGACCTAGTGTTAGAGGTTTACTCGTACTAGAGTTTGAGTTTGTGATGTGAAACAGTGTTTGAGCAGAGTGTCGACTGACAGTCGCTACAAAGGCTCGCACTGTAGTTTTATGTGATATATAAGACATGTTGAAAAACCATGCTGATTTCCTCGTGTAGACTAAGTGTCACACTGTGCGATGTTCGCATGTGGATTTAGAGACGTGGTATTGATTTTCCATGGTATGAGGGCTAAGACCTATGGCAGGCACCCCGACCGTGAGATAGGGTCCACGAGTATACGTTGTACCGTGCGAGTGGCATGAAGTACACTGTACCGTGTGTTATTGTGGAGTTGAGGAGTTGATAGCTGGAGGTTGTGAGGGACTGACCCCCCTCCCAGTGCAGTAGTGATTGCCCCGCGCACCGAGTACTGTGTATCCTGGGATCACCATTATAGGACATGACCATAGTCTAGGATATTATTGCATATAGCCACCGAGTCTCGCACAATATATCACTTGATTTTATGATACGGGTAGACCTGAGGGATGGGTCAGAACCCAGATTGATGTGTTGTGAATGATTGAAATGCCATATTTACTGTAATTTGAATATAAGTGGTTTTTGGTAGTTGAAGTCACGAGCGGTCGTGACATGGGGTCTACTCAGAAAAGTCTAGTGGCGTTAATTAGATCTCACCCAAAAAATCTAGAAAAGATAAACAGAGAGGGGTAAGTTAAAACGAGTAAGTAACACAGATAAAGTAGAATTAGGCTCATATCGCAACCTCAATCAGTTTATTACATAGTCTATAATTACAATCAATATTAAATATTCATAATTTAGTAAAAACTTATTTTGAACCATGAACTCATTCTTATATTGGACGAGATCTATTTTGTGTCTCAATCGCCTATTTTTCATGTTATCACTTCAATGTGTCACAGTTCTAAAAACTCCCGAAAACAAAGATCATTTATCATAT
Source organism: Firmiana major (assembly GCA_033439115.1). Taxonomy (NCBI): domain Eukaryota; kingdom Viridiplantae; phylum Streptophyta; class Magnoliopsida; order Malvales; family Malvaceae; genus Firmiana; species Firmiana major. The sequence continues at coordinate 42,698,593 of CM065903.1, forward strand.
AAAAATATTTACTTAACAAATATGACCAATATTTCCTTGGTAAATAGGAATTAGGTCGTGTAAGTCGGTTTACTTTATTATTACAACATATTTTGTAATATAAGGTTTTATTAACTTAATCCGCATCTTAAGTTACCTGACTGCCAGATATCTGTAAAGAAATTCCTCGTATACTAATAAAAAATATATATACTCCTCAATAATTGAATAAATCAAATGCACTATAAGTCTATATATAGTATCTTTGCTAGTCAAATCATTGACATGTCGTATTAGGGTTTATGGGGTATTAATCGGAAGGATACTTGAAGTACCTCGTTTACCCATGCATTAATACCTTATACTTCGAAGCTTATAACTTATATAGGATACCCTTATGTTTAAATGCATGTGCAATGTAGAAACATGAGTACATTAAATTTAAAATTTAAAATCTCATTATAAGATTGAAGCATAAAATCGATATGCATAATATCAGTTTGAAGTATGAAATCATTATGTCGCATGCATAAATGTCAAGGTATAAAAACCAATGTACAGTAGCATAAAACAACATATAACATTATTGGGAATTAATCTTTAAAACGTAAATTCTTAAATCAATACACATAAAGTAACTGAAATCATCTCAAATAATACGATAATAAACTTATACATGTAATTTAGTTGTTATTTAGAAGACTAGATATATACCCTACCTTTTGCTATCTAACTATGGACTCATGGTAGCTAGTCATGGTAAACATCCCTTGGGGACTTGGTGTACTATTTATGATCATAGACCCCCTTTAGTGTCGGGGTACCACTAACACTAGGGACGTGTCAAGACCTGTGTCTTGACAACGATTTTTAATTAAGTTAACCTCATCAGGCAACATCTCTGTTGTAATACCGTTTTTGTACCATTTTAAGTAGGATGCTTTTTCGCTATATAAAGGAGCTACATACTAGGTGGTATGTTACCTTTTGTTGTCTCAAATGAAAAACTTTTTTAATCAAGCCATGCAATAAAATCTCTTTGGTGCATTAAAACTAGGTTTAGTGCATGTTGTCTAATAAATTATCTTATTTGAAAACATGTGTAGGAATACGATTCAGGACATGTTTAAAATATTAAAATGCATGGCTTTTAAATCTATTTTAGTGAACTCATTTTGAAAATAGTTTGATGCTTATTTTATAAATAATGCAATAAATTTCAAAACTCGTATTTAAACCTCAGATGTTTGAAACACATGCATATGCAGAATTATGCTATGTGCAATGAAAGCATGTTGGTATGTCATTAGGCCTCAAAAAATAAAGTACTCTCAACCATTAACGAGTAGCAAGGGAAGTAGAGGTCGATCCCATAAGGACTGCGACAATTGAATTAAGCAAATTAAAGTTCTTAGACTCAAGATAAGACACGACACACACAAAAGGGGGCTTTATTTTTAAGCTAACGTGAATTACTTTAAGTAGAAAGTAAAGAATACAAGCAAATATGAAATTTTGACTAACACGATGATAGAGACTTTGGTCAGTATGTTTCTTGATTTTCTTGGGTTAGGATGTTGATCATTGAATTCCAAAGATAGTTATTAAGTTAAATAATTAACCATAGTGCAACAACAAGCTCTGTCACACCATCTACCCTTACTTTTCAGTTGATCACAACAAGTTCTGCAATTAATCTTTAACTACTTAAACTACCTAGAACAAGCTTTTTAGACAAAATTCATTGCAGCATTAGAATATGTGGAAAATATGAGTTGAATTAAGTAACAAAAACACAAGCTCGGTTCATTTAGACTAAACAAGATTCTCCTCTAGCTCTAAGTGATTTCAAATAAAAGTAATTATGGACTTAAGTTCTTAATCAAGTAATAGATTATTAAGTTTAATCAATTAGTCTGCAGCCTATTAAATTAAACTAGCAATTATGGTAATATGCTATGGAAAACCTTAGATTAAAAACCAATAATATATTGTTTAGATCATATTCTCACAACATCAAGCAATTAAGATTCAATTAAGAAAACATATTAACCAAATAAGACAACTACTCAATACTCATGCTTGATACTATCATGCAAACAATAAAAGAAACACAAAGATTCTATATGATAAAGTTAACGCAATCTATTATAAAACATGCAAACATTGACTTTTTAATATTATATATTATGCCAAGCTATGAAAACTATATGGTATTGACACAATTGAAATATGCAATAATATTATGCAATCAAACTAAGTAAGAACTAAGAAAAAAAAGGCTTAATACCTAATTATACCTTAACGTTTACCAAAAATGGAATTAAACCCTTGACATTTAATTGCATGGAAATAAGTCCATTATATTTAATTTTAACCAATTAAAACCAAAACATTTCAAAATAACAAAATTCAATATATTTTCATTAAATCTCTCTCACCATTATTATCCTTGCACAAGTGGTAGCTGATAAGGATGCTGATATGACTTACAATGTGCCAGATGACGTGGAATTTTTCATCACGTGCAATATTTGCTAATGTAGATATATTTTTTTTTATCTTGAAAAAATCTTGAAAAAAGGGTAATTTTAAAAAAAAATTATATATCCATATAAGCAAATGTTACATGTGGTAAGAAATTTTACATCATCTGGCTACGTGGAAAATTAAACCATATCAGCATCCTTGTCAATTACTACATGCAAGGATAGCAGCAGTTAAAGAGATTTAACAGAAATATACTTAATTATGTTAGTTTGAAACATTTACATTTTAATTGCTTAAAATAAAATGTAGTGGACTTATTTTCATGCAATTAAATATCGAGAGCTTAATTTTATTTTTTGGTAAATATTGAGGGTATATTTGAGTATTAAGTTAAAATAAAATTCTCGAATTACTATGCAAATCTATAGGTTTTTAACCTTAATTATGTAAAAGATTAAACTAACATGCAAAACAAGTAATCTAGATGCAAATTATTATGAATCTAGAAAAGAAAAAATTAAGAAAGCAATTAAACAAGAAATCATGCAAGAATAACCAAAAACGATAACTTTATAAAGTAAGATTATGCAATTGGCAACTAAGAAATAATAAGCAATTTAACTATTTTATAAATATTGAAGACTAAGGGCATTCGATTATAAACATAAAAGACAAGAAAAACATGTAAGTGAAAAGAACTTCATAAAAATTAAAAGAATATTAAACAAAGTTTTAAATTAAATACTAGGCCAATTGGTATGTATAATGGCCATCTTAAGATCTTATATAGTAAGGGAACAATCCAAATCCTACTTGGAATTAAAGTCTTGTTATAATAGGAATAAGATTCTTAATTACTCCTTTATATTTATCTTGAGTAGTTGATTTAGTCACCAACTCATCTTCCCAATTCATCTGGACTTTCTCTCTCTTGCAATTATTTTCCAAATAGGCTTTAATTAATTTCTTCAATTATCCTTATGGCAATCTCACTTTGACTAGGACTTTGATTTCTTTAATTTAGTGCTAACTTTGCGAGGACTTTTGACCCATCAAATGAACTCTGATTTGGATGATCTTAGACATTCTGAAAAGCTTGAGAAGGTCTCTATAACATTGAAGAAGGTTAGTCGTACAAAGGTGAAATTACTAAAATACCTTTGCTGGTCCGAAAATGTAGAAAGTGTAAAACGTTTTCTTTTAGCTCAATTTTCTCTCATAAAGCCTATTTTCAATGCCTATAACATTAAACAAACATTATATAGCACCTTTAAATAGAATAATAAAGCTAAAAGAATATTATTAAACAATATTAATACAAGAAAATAAGCACTTAAGCATCCTGCCAACAAATTTGGACTTTCTCTCTCCTACAATTATCTTTCAAATAAGCTTTATTTAATTTCTTTAATTATCCTTGTAGCAATCTATAAGACCCAGATTTTTATGTAGCTTATTCCTTATGCTTCTTAAATTTACAAACATTTTATTATGTTAGTTGAATCATAAGAAGAGTATTTACTGGAATGAAATTGTAAGTGAAGTGATTAAATGCATATAAGTTACGTAAAGGCCAGATAAGGGCTATAAGAGCCACAGGCTACACCAAATGGATTTAAATCATTCTGAAGAGAGATAAGAACTTAAAATGGGAAAATATAGAGGGCTCATGAAGGAAAGTCGGTTTGATTTGGTCCCAAACACATTGAATTAGAGGAAAGACCAAAAAGGGGCTAAACAAGTTCAAAATGGTCTGTTTGAGGTGTTTTTGACATATTCGCCTCTTGAAAATGGCCAAAACATAAAGATGAGAGTGTAAACCATGGAAAATGACACTTTTGGATTTTTGAAAAAAGTCAAATGTGGTCAATGGTCAAGAAAAATCAAGGTTAGTTAAGAAATATTAACTTTGACAATAGTTGACTAACCATGGTTAAAATTTAACCTAAGTAAGGTTAAAAAGTGAGGAATAAATATTTTTGGTTAAAACACTCGATATTTATCTCCTTAATCATGAAAAATTAATTTAATTGAAATTCGAATTAAATTAAATGGGTAAAACTTAATGGGCCAACGATGGAATTTTTAAAGCTCATTAAGGTGTAACAAGTGTGGGTCGAATTTCTTAGGCCTATTGGGCCGAATTGTTGGGCCATTTGATGGGCTAAATATTAAGCCAATTGAAGGCCCAATTGATAGGAAAATTTTCAACCCGAAAGCCCAAGAAAAAAGCCCAAATCAAAGCCCAAATCCGAAAGCCTAAAGTTAAGCCCATTAGTTAAATTGTTAAGGCCCAAAACTTAAGAACAATTGGTATAAGCCCAAATCCAATTGCTAGCCCAATTCAAGGGCTGAATTTTAAGACTTAATGACTAAGTATACAAGTGGAAAGATTAGCCAACAAACCATCATATTCTCCCTTAAGCTCTCGGCCAAAGAACAAAAACCATTAAAACCATAGTTCAAGCTTTATCTCACTAGAAATCACTAACCTAGAGACATATTTGGAGCATGCAATCTATGAATGCCTGGAAGCACGAAAAATTTGACTAATTTAAAATTTTTCTTAGATTAACATCCCAGTTAGGTTGCATTCCTGTACAGTGTCACTTAACTTCTTCTATCTCGTCAATCAATATTGCAAGGGTCTCCTCAATTCCACGTTTATTTAAATAAATATCATGACATCAAAAGAAGTCTACTTCTCCATTCATTTACTGATGTCGATCTGACTACATCCCAATATTACTCAAATACAAGTGTCTATATTACATAATTGTGTAGGTTACAAAATGAATTGAATTATACCTCTCGCGTGCACAAGCACTAGCCTGGGGAGAGTCTCGTCCACCAGCCTATGTCACGTACGCCGCAAGTACTAGCGCTCACTGTAAGTAATCTATGGGGGGAGGAAAAGAGGGGGTGAGCTTTCAACTTCGCTCAGTAAGGAGTGCATATGAGCTTTAAATATCATCATTAAAGCATAAGTGTAATAATGACATAATTCACATGATTATAAATACGTGATTAAAATCACAGTTCATCAAAACATCAATATCTCATTTCACAAATACGTCATATCTCAAAACAACGATGGAGACTAGGCATAGTATAGAAGTGATGAATGAAATCATCACTTCACATCACATCATATCATATCATATCATATCATATCATATCACATCATATCATATCATATCATCCTCAACGAGGGCATCTCACGTTACCAAAATGGAGGCATCTCTCGTTACCAAGATAGAGGCATCTCTCGATGTGTAAATTTCATGATAAGCCTTTAGTCTCAATTTAAAACATGCCATTATTATGTAGAAAATGGTTTCGCCTTCACGTAGAACTCATAATAGTTTTTCTATAACTCTCTTTTAAGTAAAAAGATATATTTGCTCATAAATAACTCAAAACACAAAACCGAACTCAAATCGACAAAACATGCACTTAAGTTATAAATCTCAAATCAAACACTTTTCTCAGTAAGTATGCTCATTTGTGAACTCATTTTATGCTACCAAAGCATTTTCACTAGTAAGGAAATACACATGCACAAAAGGTTGCATCCCTTACCTCTTGCACCTTAGGTGGTGCAATACTCCCGTCTCATGGACTAGCTCTGACTCACGAGTTAAATTCTCGACTTGTCATAATAACGTCTAAACATTAATGATTGCTCATTATAACACTACTTCGTAGTTCTACTTATTCAACTCTAAAATGGGGTCACTCAGACCCTTGCTCGATTACTTCCTCTATTTCTCGAATTTCCACTTACCTAGTTATAAAACGAGTTCCTTCGGTATCAATTAAACATTTATTAGCCTTAGTTTAATCCATTTTCGTTCTCTATGGCATTTTATCGAACACTTATTATACCAATTTTCAATCATCATCAAATCCAACATATGGATTCCACAAAGGTATTTTAAAATCATCTATACATGTTTATCAACATCTTTACATACTCGAATCATCATTAACTTTATGCCATTTTAACTTTCTCTCTCTAAGTTCATTATAGGTTATGGTTACTTAAGCATGTATTTGGAACATTGAAGCCAACAATGTATATACCAAATCAACTCATCTAAATGTTTAGATTATCATACTAGAAGTTAGTGCATTGAAATCTTACCTATCTTGATTTTCCTCTTTTTTGCCAAATGTGAGGAGGGATTCTTTTTCTCCTTCAACCCTTTGATCCAACCTCTAATCTTCAACTATATTGCTCTCCTCCTCTTAAGCAACAACTTTGCTCTAATACATTTTTCTCGAATCTCTTTGGAAAGGGTGGTATTCTAGAGTGAGAAACTAGGTTTTCCTTTGGTAAAATGGAGGAATGGTGAATGTCTGAGGAAGAAGACACGGATTGTCGAGCTTTTTATAGAATTCACATTATGAGATCAATCTCCAAGGGGTGGAGATCGATCTCCCCTTGCTTAAACTCCCTCAAAATCTTGACAATTTATAGGCAGGAGATCGATCTTCCGATAGCAAGAGATCGATCTGGCCTTAGTAAAGGATCAATCTGCTCTTACAAGATGTCTTGGTATTGCAATTTCAAGGAAATGAGATCGATCTTCCTAGTGTTCTGCCGCATTCCAGCTACAGTTTTCCCATATTTCCAACGTTAAACTCTTATGCATTTGCTGCTTTACTCATTTTACATTTCATTCACATTTAGAGCTTAGAAACATCCATTACTTGTGATTCATATGTAATGCAACTGGTCCGTACATTCCAAAATCATACACATTACATAGGAATTTACAGGTCTTACATTACTCCTCTCCTTAAAGAAATTTGGTCCTCTAAATTTGAATCAAGTCATTCTTCAAAAAAGTCAGGGATACTTCTCTTTCATTAAGCTCTTGAGTTCCCAAGTACCCTCTTCCGTTGAGTGGTGCTTCCAGAGAACCTTTACCAATAGAATTCTTTTTGTTCGAAGTACTTTTTGTTTCCTGTCGAGGATCCGGACATGTTCTTCTACATAACTCATGTCTCCCTGGATATCATGTGCTTCATACTCAATGACATGTGAGGGATTTAGATTATACTTCCTCAACATCGAGACGTGGAAGACATTATGAATCACTGAAAGCTGCGGGGGTAAAGCTAACCGATAAATGACATCTCCCACTCTATCTAATACCTTAAACGGACCAATAAATCGGGGACTCAGCTTCCCCTCTATCCCGAAGCGCATAATACCTTTACTTGGAGACACTTTAAGGAATATAAAATCTCTCGTTTGAAACTCAAGTGGCTATCTACGCATATCAGCGTAACTCTTTTATCGACTCTGAGCAGCCCGTAATCTATCATAAATGATCTTCACAGTTTGAACTGCCTATTCAACGAGGACAGGAGCAATTACTTTTCTATCATCCACTTCTTCCCAAGTTATCGAGGATCTACACCTCCTACCATATAAAGCCTCATATGGTGCCATACCAATACTCGCATGATAGCTATTGTTGTATACAAACTTAGGAAGGGGTAAGTGATCATCCCATGATCCCTTAAAGTCCATCTTACACGCCTGTAACATATCTTCCAAGGTCTGTATAGTCCGATTGGATTGACCATTAGTCTAAAATTCAACCGAGATCCCATGGCTTCCTGAAAATGAGTCTAAAATCTGGAGGTAAACCTGAGATCTCTATTAGATGTTATAATCACTGAGGCCTTATAAAGTCTAACTATCTCTCTAACATATAGCTCAGCTAAGGCACTTAGGGTATCCGTGCTCTTGATGGCAAGGAAGTGGGCATTCTTAGTTAATCTGTCTACTATTACCCAGATTGCATCATGACCTCTCCAGGTTCTTGACAACCCCATGATGAAGTCCATGGTGATATGCTCTCATTTCCACTTAGGCATTGGCAAGGACTTAAGTAATCCTCGGGGCTTTTGATGCTCAGCTTTTACTTGTTGGCACACCAAACACTTGGCCGCAAATTTTGCCACTTCCCATTTCATACCACTCCACCAATACACCTTACACAGATCTTGATACATCTTGGTACTATCTGGTGCATGGAGTAATAGGAGCAGTGAGACTCCCTCAATATTTGCTGCTTTAAGGTATCATTGCTCGGGACACAAATATAGCCCTTAAACCTCAACAATCCATCATCACTGACCATAAAATATGACTGCAGGCTCCTATCAGCTTGGCTAACCAAATCCAACAGCTTCTGAGCACTTCTTTGTCCAATTATAATTTGATCCAAAATGCTGAGCTCTATCTGTAGGCTAGCCATAAATTTGACCTTTGCTTCCTCAAATCTTATCCTGAGCCTGGTGAACTGTTCTAATAAATCCCATTCCCTGATCATTATAGCAGAAACCATGCTCTTTCTGCTCAGGGCATCCGTAACTACATTTACCTTTCTTGAATGATATAAAATCTCACAGTCATAGTCCTTAAGGAGCTCCATCTATCGTCTTTGTCTCATATTAAGCTCCTTTTGGTCAAAGATATACTTCAGATTCTTATGGTCAGTGAAAATTTGAAATCTTTCCCCATACAGGTAATGCCGCCATATTTTCAGTGCAAACACGACAGCGGCTAACTCCATATCATGCGTGGGGTGGTTTCACTTATGGTCCTTCAGTTGTCGTGATCCATAAGCGACTACTCTTCCATGCTGCATGAGTACGCACCCCAAACCCAGATGGGAAGCATCACTATACACTGTGAAGCCTCTAGATCCACTTGAAATCATAAAAATGGGTGTTGTGGTCAATCGCCGTTTAAGCTCTTGGAAACTTTGCTCACACTGATCCAACCATATAAAATGGAACGTCCTTGCGTGTAAGTTTAGTCAGAGGAACTGCAATTTTAGAAAATCCTTTGACAAACCTCCTGTAATATCCTGCAAGTCCCAGAAAACTTTGAATCTCTTTAATTGTCCTCGGCCTCTCCCAATTAAGTACAACTTCTACCTTGGATGGATCAACTAACATTCTGTGCCTAGATACAATGTGACCAAGGAAAGTTATCTGATCTAGCCAAAACTCACTTTTACAAAGCTTTCCATACAACTGTTTATCTCAGAGTATTTGAAGCACAATCCTCAAATGCTGGGTGTGTTCCTCTGGGGACCGAGAATATATAAGAATATCATCAATGAAGACTATCACAAACTGATCTAGATAGTCTCAAAATACCTCGTTCATCAAACTCATGAAGCCAACAGGGGCATTCGTCAAGCCAAAGGGCATCACTAAGAATTCGTAGTGGCTATACTTAATTCTGAAGGTCGTTTTTGGAATATCCTCTTTTTTATCCTTAATTGGTGATAGCCCGATCTTAAGTCAATCTTGAAAAATATAGAAGCCTCTCTCAATTGATCAAACAAATTGTCAATCCTTGGTAAGGGGTATTTGTTCTTCACCGTAGCCTTATTAAGTAATTTATAGTCTATACACAATCTGAGGCTACCATCCTTCTTCCTCACAAATAACACTGGAGCTCCCCATGGTGACACACTGGGTCTAATAAAGCCCTGGTCAAGCAGCTTTTACAACTGTTTCTTTAATTCTTTCGATTCAACTAATGCGATCCTATGTTTCTTTAATTCTTTCGATTCAACTAATGCGATCCTATAGGGAGGTTTAGAGATTGGCTAGGTATCTGACACTAAATCGATAGTGAAGTCTAGCTCTCTCTCCGGTGGTAAACCCGATAACTCATCTGGGAACACATTCAAAAACTTGCATACTACTAATATGTCCTTTATCCTCGGAGTTTCTCGACTGATGTCGGAGATGAGTGTGATGTAACATTCACATCAATAGTCTAATCAGTGTTTTTAAGAAATTATAATAATATCCATAGACTTCTCACAATAATCTTCACACATTTTCATTCCTTAACATTCAAACATACACTAAATTTTTTAGGTAGGCAGAAAGTTACAGTTTTAGTGTAGCAGTCTAGACTCACGCGATTGGCCACTAACCAATCCATCCCTAGAATCACATCAAATCCACACATATTTAGTAAAGCTAGATATGCTAACATCACTTTATCTCCCACCTTAATCTCACACTTTCTACATACCATATCATCCTCTCTGACTTACGCATGGGTGTACTTACATGTAAAATATGAGCTAGGGGTTCAGGCTCTAAATTTAATTTACAAGCAAAGTGCACAGAAATAAAAGAATACGTGGACCCTGGGTCAAATAACATATGAGCCTCATGATTACTGACAAGAAGTGTACCTCGTATAGCCTCGGACGAAGTGTCTACGATCTCCTTATCCAAAGCAAACACATGTCCCTCAGTGATAGGCTTCTTTCCTTTATCAGCAGCCATGGCCCGTCTATAGGGAATCACCATCTGAGGCTGTTGTCGAGAAGGCTCTTGAGGATGTGGCCTCTATGGCTGTGGGCAATTATTCACCCTATGACCCATATCCCTACACCTGAAACATCCCCGTAGAATATGAAAATAAGTACCCTCATGCGGCAAACCACAGTCTCTGTAGATCTTAGTGTCAGGTCTGGCACCTCGAGGGGTCTCCATAATAATTGGAGGAACTGTGGGTCTATCAAATCTCCCTTTAGGTCTCTCGACCATTTGTCCCTTATCCTTGGTCATCACTTGGGACTCAGACTGGGACTGTATTAACTCTAGTCCCCTCTCAACTTCCTGCGCCAATCTCTGAGCATCATTAAACTCTGTAATGTAGAGCCCCATTAATCTATCTCGAAGGGCTAGTCTCAGCCCATACACAAAGCGCTCTATTCGACATTCCTCATCCTTGACAGTCTCTGGATCATATCTCAACAAAGCAGTGAACCAGTTCTCATACTCATCGACTGTCATGCTGTCTTGTACTAGATTTAGAAATTATGTTTGCATCTTCCTCTAGGCAACATGAGAAATATACCAAGTTTTAAATGTTGACCGAAAAGTCTCCCAGCTGATCATTAGATGGATGGCAGTCAATATACTCTGGGTGGTGTTCCACCAACAGCGTGCTTGTTGCTTAAGCATATAGATACCCATACTAACCCTCTCCGCTTCAGTGCATCCCAAAAAGTAAAAAATGACCCTCATATCGGTCAACCACTCCTCTGTCTCTGCTAGACCCTTCACCCCTTTAAAGCCCTTACCTCTATCATTGGGCCTGGTTTTTGTCGAAGGCTGAAAGATGGGTGGCACTGGGTCAGTCTGTATAGGAGGTGGGGGTGGATCCTGTGGTGGTGTAGGAGCCGGGGTAGGCGTGGTACCTGAGGCATTAGCCCCGAAATGTTACATAAATAGCACCACCATCCAGTTAAACCCCTATCACACATCCTATTCAAGACGATTAATTCGAGAGTTAAGACTCTCCAGCTGTGGTTCAGGTGGTGGAGGTGGTTGTGCCTGCCTTCGAGGACGACCTTGTCTTTCCTTCATAATTTATCTCTTACGTACCTACGCGTACACATTAAACATCGGCTACAATGTTAATTGTTATATTCAATTCATTACCAGACAATTAAAGACACTTGGGATGTAATCTATTTCCTCTCAATCAACACTGACAGTACTAGACAACCTCTGCTCTGATACCACCAAATTTATGACAGTCCGAAAGCGTGAAAAATAGGGCTAATTTAAAATTTTTCTTAGATCAACATCATACTCAAGTTGCATTCCTGTACAGTGTTAGTTAACTTCTTCTATCTCGTCAATCGATATTGCAAGGGTCTCCTCACATCCACATTTATTTAAATAAATATCATGACATCAAAAAAGGGTTACTTCTCCATTCATTTACTGATGTCGATCTGACTACATCCCAGTATTACTCAAATACAAGTGTCTATATTACATAATTGTCTGGGTTACAAAATGAATTGAATTATACCTCTCGTATGCACAAGAAATAGCCTGGGGAGAGTCTCATCCACCAGCCTATGTAACGTACGCCGTAAGTACCAGCGCTCACTGTAAGTAATCTGTGAGGGGAGGAAAAGAGGGGGTGAGCTTTCAACTTTGCTCAGTAAGGAGTGGATATGAGCTTTAATGATCATCATTAAAGCATAAGTGTAATAATGACATAATTAACATAATTATAAATACGTGATTAAAATCACAGTTCATCAAAACATCAATATCTCATTTCACAAACACATCATATCTCAAAACAACGATGGAGACTAGACATAGTATAGATGTCATGAATGAAATCATCACATGACATTATATCATATCATATCATATCATATCATATCATATCATCCTCAACGAGGGCATCTCACGTTACCAAAACGAAGGCATCTCTCGTAACCAAAATGGAGACATCTCTCGATGTGTAAATTTCATGACAAGCCTTTAGTATCAATTTAAAACATGCCATTATTATGAAGAAAATGATTTCGCCTTCACGTAGAGCTCATAATAGTTTTGCTATAAATCGCTTTTAAGTAAAAGTAACTAAAAACACAAAATCAAGCTCAAACCGGTAAAACATGGACTCAAGCTATAAATCTCAAATCAAACATTTTTCTCAATAAGTATGCTCATTTGTGAACTCATTTTATGCTACTAAAGCAATTTCATTAGTAAGGAAATACACATGCACAAAAGGTTACATCTTTTACCTCTTGCACCTTGGGTGGTGCAATACTCCCGTCTCAGGGACTAGCTCCGACTCATGAGTCAAATTCCTGAATTGTCTTAACAACGTCAAAACATTAATGATCACTCATTATACCACTACTTCATACTTCTACTGATTCAACTCTAAAATGGGGTCAATCAGACCCTTGCTCGATTACTTCCTCTATTTATGGGATTACCACTTATCCGATTATAAATTGAGTTCCTTCGGTATCAATTAAACATCCATTAGCCTTAGTTTAATCTATTTTCGATCTCTATGGCATTTGATCGACCACTTCTTTTACCTATTTTCAATCATCATTAAATCCAACATATGGATTCCACAAAGGTATTTTAAAATCTTCTATACATGCTTATCAACATCTTTACATACTCAAATCATCATTAACTTCATGCCATTTCAACTTTCTCTCTCTAAGTTTATTCTAGCTCATGGTTACTTAAACATGTATTTTGAACATTGAAGCCAACAATGTATATATCCAATCAACTCATCTAAATGTTTAGATTATCATACTAGAAGTTGGTGCATTGAAATCTTACCTATCTTGATTTTCCTCTTTTTTACCAAACGTGAGGATGGATTCTTTTTCTCCTTCAACCCTTTGATCCAACCTCTAATCTTTAACTATATTGATCTCCTCCTCTTAAGCAATAACTTTACTCTAATACATTTTTCTCAAATCTCTTTGGAAAGAGTGGTATTCAAGAGTGAGAAACTAGGTTTTCCTTTGGTAAAATGGAGGAATGGTGAATGTCTGAGGAAGAAGACACAGATTGTCAAGCTTTTCATAGAATTCACATTATGAGATTGATGCAAGGGGTGAAGATTGATCTCCCCTTGCTTAAACTCCCCTAAAATCTTGACAATTTGCAGGCATGAGATCGATCTTCCTATAGCATAAGATCGATCTAGCCTTAGTAAGGGATCGATCTGGTTCAAGCAGAGGCTTATGGAGATCAATCTACCAGAGGGATGAGATCGATCTACTCCTGGCTGAGATAAATTGAGATCGATCTGCTTGGGTGAGGGATCAATCTCCCTCTTGCAAGATGTCCTAGTATTACAATTTCAAGGAAATGGGATCGATCAGCCCTGTGTTTTCCAGCATTCTAGCTACAGTTTTCCCAGATTTCCAAAATTAAACTCCTATGCATTTGCTACTATACTCATTTTACTTTTCATTCACACTTAGAGCTTAGAAACATCCATTACTTGTGATTCATATGTAATGCAACTTGTCTGTACATTCTGAAATCATACACATTACATAGGAATTTACAGGTCTTACACAATCTTCATGAAAGTTGTTCAAAATTGAGAGAGGATTAACATACCTTGGAATTGGCTATCAAGGAGCCATATTGAGAGAGATAAAAATTAAGGAAGTTTCGGCCAAGTGAGGAAAGACAAGCTAGGTATAATTTCAAGCTTCCAACTTCATATATGTTAATCTATGAATATTCTAAGTTTATTGGTGTATGTTTTATGGATGAAAACACACAAAATCACCATGAATCCATGTTGGCCAAAAATGGGTATTTATGATATGATGAATACCCATATGATTTTAAGATATGTATAGGTTGGTAAACATGTATACCTTATTATGGCATGTTTAATTTGAATTGATTTGATCAATTGGTTGATGAAATGAAGATGACTCATAAGGCATTTGATGAAATGCTTAAGTGAACATAAACGAAGGCTTAAGGCATGCATATGTGGTGTTTGATGAAATGCTTAAGTGAATGGCTAGCAAGATAGCCAAGGTTAGCGTGGTGCTCGGGCATGAATGGCATGATGGCTCTCATCCACATCCCATGGCCAAAATGTAGTGTTTTGCATAAAATGCCCATATTTATGAACCCAGTATGATTTTAGTATATGTGACTAAATATGTACACACTATATCAGTTTTTCAATTCATGCTTTAAATGTGAAACTAAGGAAAGATTATTTCCAAGGCATGACATTATTTTCAGTAGATAGTGTAGTTATCTACTTGCTTGCCTGATTTCTAGACTGAGCTAGTGAGCTCACCCCTTTTACTTTCCACCTCTCTACAGAGCATCTCCAGTAGCTAGAGTACGGCTTAGGGCTTGTAATCCTTGTGTCCGCTGCATTCCCATCGAGCGAAAGGTATACACATCACGTACGATTTTGTATCTAAGCATATAATAGCACAGTGATGTAAACGAATGTAATAATGAAGGATGTATTTGTATATGAATATATGTGAGCACACTTATAAGTTAAAAGTATTTACAGTCAATAGATAGTTTATATTGACATGTATGTATGATAATGAATCAATGATAAGGTAATGTGGATGAGATGATACTAATACCGAATCACAACCCAACTGATGTTTGAAATTGGTATAGAAGGAAAGGTAAAAAAAAATGAAAAAATTTATAGTGATTTGTGGAAAAGTCAGTCGTCACAGAATGGTGTCAGAACGGAGTTGGTCTGATGTGTGTCGATGTTGGTGGTTAGGAAAGTATATTACTGTGCTGTGTTTAGATACAAATGTGTATTTCGAGATGGGAATTAGCTAAGTAATGGTTGTGAAAGAAGTAATCGAACCATTATGGCTAATATTAGCTGTGGTAGAAGGGTGAGATCGAGAGGTAGGGCTAGAGGCCGTGGAGGTACGCTTGAGAGCTAAGATGAGTCTTCGTTTAACCATACGTCATAGGGTCCCATTAAGATACCAGAGAGTACCGAGGTACATTTTACGAGATTAGAACATAGCCTAGAGACCATGATGGAGTTGTTTGTAAGCTATGCATCACAGGTAGGGCTCGGATGTAAGGACTGTGATTGAATAGGCTGTTGCTCCTAATACGTTTGCACAGACACCACAACCTACAGATGCTCCTACACCTCCACAAGTTCAGGGTATGTTATCTCCTGTTGACCCGTCGCATGATAGTAGTGGATTGGGGTATGGTTATGAGTTGGATCGGTTATGATAGTTTCAAAAGTTTAGACTGTTGTCATTCAGCGAGGTAAAGGACCCCCTGGTTGCTGAGGATTGGATTGGAGAGATCGAGAAGTTGTACGGGCTCTTTCAGTGTACGACTTCAGAGAGAGTTACTTTCGTCGCATTCATGTTGAAGGGAGAGGCAGAGTATTGGTGGAAGTCCACCAGACCGATGCTGAGAGCCTGGCATACTGAGATTAGTTGGGATATATTTTTGGATACCTTCAGGAGGCAGTATGTTCTAGATACAGAGTAGCGAAAGCTGCAGATGAACATTTTGGAGTTGAGCCAGGGGAGTCAGTCAGTTGATGAGTGTGAGACGAGATTTATGTCCCTAAGAAGGTACAGTACTGATACTATGATCAGTGAGACCAAAAATGATCAAAGATTTGTAGATGGACTGAGACTAGTGCTACAGTCTAGATTGGTTCCACTGATATTTCTATGTACGAGGAGACAGTGCGTAGGGTGTAACTCTGTGAGTCAGATTATAGGAGGAATGCCTCTGAGTTCGAAAAGGTTAACAAGTGTCGAGATAGAGATAGAAAGTGGTTGGTGAGAGAAAGAGGTTTCAAATATCAATGGGGGAAGAGACTATTCGGTAAAAGACCACAAATCGAGGAGATACGGGAGAAGACTGTGATACCTCCTGTGTATCCAGCCATAGCTCCAGCTAGAGGCATTGTTATGGAGTACAAAGGTCTACTACTGAGCAGTACAGTAGATGCAGTAGATATCATGGCAGTACTCCTTATCCGATGACTGTTGTAGTTTGTTTTTGACATGAGAAACCAAGGCATATCACGAGAGCTTACCCAGAGTGGATTGAGCTTGCCCTATTGAAGGGCAAGGAGCCAGAGAGAGCTCCAGTTGATACTTCTACTTCGAGAAGGAGAGCGATAGCTGAGGAGAAGGACAAGCAAGAGATTAGTCGAGCGCGAGTACATGCTTTGGACTAGGGCATAACTGATGCTTTATCGGATGTGATTAAAGGTACCATCCTGATTTTTTCTCTTAAAGTATATGTTTTATGTGATCCTAGTGCCACACATTCATTTGTATCGTCTTCATTTTCATGTAAGTTATCGAGACATATTTAAGTAGGATGATGTTGATTAGTACGCCTATGAATAACAATCAACTAGTCGAGTATGTATTTAGGGACTGCAACTTAAGAGTAGGGGAAAAGGATATGTTAGCCAATCTAATTTTGTTAAGTATGAGTGATTTTGATGTAATCTTAGGAATGAATTGGTTAGCTGAAACCAATCTGTTTTAGATTGTTATATTAGGACAATTATGTTTCCTACCCCTACGAAATATATTGTAAAGTTTACTGAAAAGAAATGAAAGCAGTAGTTACAGTATTTAAAACAAGGTAAATTATTATGCTGACTGAGTAATTAAAATATTGAAGGTTTAATTATGTATGTGGTTGATACGAATAAGGTGCATAGGGAGTTCCCCGATGTCTTTCCAGATGAATTGCCAGGGTTACCACCAGACAGAGAGATGAAGTTTTCTATAGATTTGGTGCTTCGTACCGAGCCTATTTTGAAACCACCATTGTCGTGACCTTTTTTCTTACTTTTATATCAATACTTACCCCATATCATGACACATTCACATCAATTGGTTGGGCTATAAGTCAATATTAGTCAATTACTTTCCACATTTATAATTTAATATTAAATCAGTACACATGTATAATAAGAAAAGTGTACTTATATTAATTTACAACGACGTACATCAGTTTACGTTGATTTACATGCATTTACATCCCCAATAATATCTGATATACGTTAACTGTGCACCAAAAAGTTTAGATACAAAAGATCACAATAGTGTGTACCTTACGCTATGTGATAAGCGCAACTAGCAGAAGGAAACGTAGTAGCTATCCTAAAGCTCTCAAATTACTAGGAGAAATCTGTGGAGAGAGGAGAGTAAAGGGATGAGCTAACACGCTCAGTAAGGAAAATATGGAAGGAGGCAGACAACCACACTATCTACATGCTCAAATACTGTGCATACATTGAAAACTGATTTCATGTCACCAAACATTTACAATAAATAGATAGTGAACCTTTGCTACACATCCGAATATAGAAAACTCATTTGGAGTGAAACACTTTAATGATTCGGTTTAAAATGCACAGGTCAAAATCAATTCAGTAAACCACTTTCAATAATAGCTTTCAATAATAGATGAGACTAGGCAGGGATATACTTATCATAGAATCGGATGACATACGACCATAGTCAATGACCCCCAAACAATCACAGGAAAGGTGTGCAAGGGTGGTCCTTAAGCCTCTCGGCTAACACATGCAACTATGAAGTCCGAAGACTAGTGGTATGGTAGAGCGTACTCCGTATTGTCTATACGGTACAACGTACTCTGTAACCACAACACCATAACTGAAGGCTGCGGGGTGCCCTAATTAGGGACTTATCACCCTATGCTGAAATCATCAACCTTAGCCTATCTCAAAACTGAGTGCGAGCTAGTCAGTGTGACACACAGTCAACACTAGGGCTCTAGCACGATATCAATCACGTATCACAATAGAATCTAGTGCGAGCAGATCTAGATAAATCCATAGATCTCATCATAGCTCCAGCATGATTTTACCCAAACAAATAGACAACAATCTTGATTTCCCATAACAATGGTACTAATAACCGAGTGCGATATGCAAAACGTTACAAAATAGAGTGAGAGGGTAACATTCCATCAAATCACTTGTCAATCAAATCATACTTTATAAAAAAGTGTAATTTAATGCATATAGTCAATACTCAAGCCAGTCTACTGTTTTTCTCTTATAAAATTATATATTCATAACAAACACACTCAATTATGCTTATTCTTGCGAATTTTATTTTATGACATCTCCCAAGGGCATTTTGGAAATTTTATCCCTATTTGAGGTGTCATACCAAAAATATCATATTCGGACTCCTCATAAAATTTGAGTCCCAGTAAATTGTGATCAAAACACACATGGCTATCTCTAAGAGCTAGCATATATCCCTTACTTGGAATCACGTCGAGTCGAAATTTCCTTACTTCCTCGCTTTTTGCCAATCACTTTGCAGAGCTTCAATTGAGTTCTTGGGGCTGCAATTAAGCACATATTATATTAGTTCACCTTGATATATTCATTCTTTCACTTTCTCTAAGGTCAATTTAACATATTGGACCCATTTACGCTTAGTGGGCTCAATCGCTCCTTAATGGGCCTAATACCCTGATCGTGCCATCTGAAGCCTTTTCTAACCTTTTGGATCATTCATTTAATCATTCACGATCACCAACTTTTCAATTCCACACATACAATAATTTATACTGAATTTAATTCGTAACTTACTCGATTAATTTCTAATTCGCATACGATTAATTTCAATCTCATATAACTATATCAGTTATAGTATGTGAGGATCACTTGTAAATCGAGGCTCGTACGAACTTGTATTCGCCGCCTACCATTGTGCTACACATTAATATATATTTCAACCGATCAATTTTGGACAAATATAAATTCAACATAATTTTTTAAAAAAAAGTAAATCGGTCGATTCCGACTTCTTACCGGTCTACTGTTGTGCCGGGGCAACACTAAATTTTTTTCCCAATTTCTTTTTTTCTTCTCTTCTCCTGAACCAGTTCGGAACGGTTCAGCCCCTTTCACATTGAACCGATCCAAACCAGTTCATGGGAGATTTGGTCGTTCTGATGTTTTCGGTCAGTCCTCAGGCCCTTTCAGCCACCATTCGATGCGGCTTCGCCTGAGGGACCTTCGATGGGCTTCGTCGGGTCAGATCAGCATCGGTAATCGCCGAATCTGTATTTTTCCCTTCGACTTCTCTTTCATCGATCTGCCGATTTTCGGCGCTTCACGACACGTTATGGCATTTAGCGATTACCTGGGTTCTGGTCATCCCTCGTCGTCTCTTCCTCGTGCTCCTTCACCGCCCGTTGCTCGTTGGAGAAAGGAAAAAGGGGAATCATGTTCTCGATCCTTTTCTCGGCTTCTTTTCGTTTTTCAGTTCTAGTTCCTTTTTTTAGCTTCGTTTCATTATATATATATTAGATTTTAATAAAATATAACACACACACATTTATATATATAATATCTTAGATTAAATATACATATAATATATTAAATTATACCCTAATATAATATATATATATGTAGAAAATACTATAAAAATTATAATACACATTCATAATCATCTTATAATTATAATATTATAATAATAATAATAACAATAATAATAATAATAATAATAATAAAATTCTACAACAAAGTATTTTGTATTATTATCATAATGTATAATTTATACATTAATATTCACACATCTATGTACATATATTTTATTCACTTTATTTCTACAGAATATATGTACATCATATTTTATTGTTTCTTCGAAAATGTATTTTTCCATATTTTCGAGATAAGTTCCCAAGGCGGGTAATTTTTTTGGGTTTTACATTCCTCCCCCCTAAGAAATTTAGTTCCCCAAATTGGAGCCAAATCAATCCTCGAACAGCTACTGATACTTCTCTCGCATCAGGCTCTCCAACTCCCACGTGGCTTCCTCAGAAGTGTGGTGCTGCCAGAGAACTTTGATAAGAGGAATCATCTTGGACCGTAGTACTTTTCCCTTCCTATCCAGAATCCGAATCGGCTTTTCTACATACGACTTATACTCAATTACATGTGTCGAATCCGAATGGTACTTTCGAAGCATCGAGACATGGAAGACATTATGTATGTCTACTAGCTCAGGTGGTAACACTAGCCTGTAGGCCTTATCTCCCACTCGATCTAATATCTCAAATGGTCCAATGTAATAAGGACTCAATTTGCCTTTCTTCGTGAACTGCATTATGCCCTTAGAGGGAGAAACTCTTAGAAACACTGACTCACCAACAGTAAAGTCTAATGGTCGTCGTCTCGTGTCAGCATAACTTTTCTGCCTGCTCTGAGCTATCCTCAATCTATCACATATCAACTGGACATCCTTAGAGGCTTGCTGCACTAAATCAAGAGTAATTAGCTTACGGTCACCCACTTCTTCCCAACTAAGTGGAGAACGACATTTACGACTATACAATGCCTCATACAGTGTCATTCTAATACTCGAGTGGTAACTATTATTGTAGGTGAATTTGGCTAATGGCAAGTGATCATCCTAAGACCCTTTATAGTCCATCACAAAAGCTCTCAACATATCCTCAAGAGTTTGGATGGTTCTTTTTGACTGACCATCTATTTAAGGATGGAAAGTTGTACTATAACTCAATCAAGTTCCCTTGGCTTCCTGAAAGTGCTCCCAGAAATGGAAAGTGAAGCGGGAATCCATATCAGAGACTATGCTCACAGGAATGTCATGTAGTCTCACTATCTCCCATATGTACAGTTTCCTAATGCACTCAGAGTATCAGTGGACTTCATAGCTAAGAAGTGGGCTGACTTCGTCAGTTGATCCACAATCACCCAAATGGCATCATGGTTCCTCCTAGTCCTCGATAAACCCATGATGAAATCCATGGTGAAATGCTCTCATTTCCATGTCGGTATAGATAGAGGCTGCAATAATCTCATAGGCTTCTGATGCTCTACCTTAACCTATTGGCACACTAGACATTTAGCCACATACTCTGCTATGTCTTTCTTCATCCCTGACCACTAATACACTTTTCGAAGATTTTGGTACATCTTATGGCTCCCCGGATGTAATGTATACCGCGATGAAAGAGCTTCTGACAAAATTAGTTTTCTCAACTCTGGATCATTGGGAACACACACTCTACTTTTGAACCACAGTAATCCATCAGTGCTCAACTCAAAATCAGCACTAGAACCCATCTGTATCTGATTGGCCATATCAATACAGAAGTGATCAACACGCTGAGCTCGTCTGATCCGATCTATCAAATTCAGTTCTATCCTCAGACTAGCTATCACAAAACGAGCATCAGTATCAGAAGGGATCACATCCAAATTGAGGCTCGCGAACTGCTCTAACAGCTCATGTTCCTTGATCATCATATATGATACCATCCTAGGCTCTTTCTGCTCAATGCATCAGCAACCACATTTACTTTACCCGGGTGGTACATTATCTCACAATCACAGTCCTTCAGAAGCTTTAACCATCTCTGTTGCCTCATTTTCAACTCTTTTTGTGAAAACAGATATTTGAGGCTTTTATGATCAGTAAATACCTGAAATTTCTTATCGTATAAATAGTGGTGCCATATTTTTAGTGCAAACACAATAGCAGTCAACTCCAAATCATGGGTCGGGTAGTTCTTCTCATGGTTCTTAAGCTGTTTGGATCTATAAGCGATTACCTTTCCATGTTGCATTAATACACAGCCCAGTCCTTGTCTCAAGGCATCATTGTACACTAAGATACCTCTTGAGCTATTTGGTATGGTGGGAATAGGTACGATGGTCAGGCGATGCTTCAATTCTCAAAAATGCTTCTTACATGCATCATCCCACTAAATGCCACATTCTTTCAAGTGAGACATGTCAAAGCAGTAGCTAACTTCGAAAAACCCTTAACAAACCATCTGTAAGACCCAACCAAACCTAGAAAACTCCTGATCTCTGTGACTGTTCTGAGCCGTTCCCATTGAACCACAGCTTCTATTTTGAACGAATCCACAGACACCCTGTCATTCGATACCACATGACCTAGAAATGAAATCTGTTATAACCAGAAGTCAAACTTACTCAGTTTGGCATACATCTGCTTCTCTCGGAGGGTTTGCAAAACAATCCTTAAGTGCTGCTCAAGCTCCACCCTGGACTTCGAATATATCAATATATCATTGATAAAAATTATCTTAAATGAGTCCAGGTATGGCTTAACTACATCATTCATCGACCCATAAAAGCTGTAGGAGCATTCGTTATCCCGAATGGTATAACCAAGAACTCATAATGACCATAACAGGTATGAAATGCCGTCTTGGGTACATCTACACTCCTGATTCTCAACTGATGGTACCCAGACCTCAGATCAATCTTAAAAAAGATTTGTGCTCTCCGAAGCTGATCTAACAAATCATCAATCCGTGGAAGGAGGTACTTGTTCTTGATGGTAGCCTTATTCAACCGGTAATCTATGCATAATCGTAAGCTTCCATCATTGTTCTTAAAAAACAAAATCGAAGCTCCCTATGGTGAGACGCTCGATCTAATGAACCCCTTATCTAACAGCTTCTGTAATTGTTTCTTTAGCTCCTGTAATTCTACTAGAGCCATATAATATGGTGGTTTGGCTATCGACTCATTACAGGTGCCAGATCAATACAAAATTTCATCTCTCTCTTTGGAGGCAATCTTGGTAAATCATCCAGAAAGACATCACGAAATTCTTTGAACATTGGGATATCAACCAGTTTTTGGTGTGCCTTATCCATGTGAACCACGTATGCAATGAAACCTTCAAAATAACATTATACCATTGATTTAACACTTCATTTGTTTAATTGCCATAACTACTTCTTTCATTAATTCTAAAAAAATTTTACAATGTGTTTCTCGAGAAGAGAAAACATTAGGGTCTTAGCATGACAATCTAAGATAGCGTGATTTACAGCCAACCGATCCATTCTTAAAATTACATCAAAGTCAAACATATTAAATAAGATTGGATTGTCTGTCATGCTCTTATTCCTTACCCTTAATTTACAATCTTTACAGTCTAACTCAGTCATTTGACTACTTCCCATCAGTATGCTAATTAACAACCTTTTGCCTAAAGGTGTAGGTTTTAAAAAATCTGTTAATTTAAATGTACAAGATGGTGATATGAATGAATATGTTGCACCAGGATCAATCAATGCAATTGCTTTAAAATTTAAAATCAAAATTATACCTTTCACCACATCGAGTGCAGCATCTACAGTGCCTTTGTCTATTGCAAACACTCTACCTTGGCAGACAGTTTGCTTCCCTTTCTCCTCGATTATGGCTCTCCTTCTCGGAGTAGAAGTAGTAGGTAGAGCTGCCTCAGGTTCCTTTCCCATTCAGTGGGGCTACCTCAACTAACTCTAGGAAATCTCTTATCAGATGCCCTATCTTACCACAACTGAAACATGCTCCGATTATCGCATAATAGGGCCGATTGTCGTGGTATTTTCCACACTTCCTGCATTGCTCAGAAGTAGGTTGGGGTCCACTAATCACAAAACCCTTAGACGAAGGTGTAGTCGACTGTACAGGGGGTCTCATGGCCTTACTCTGCGACTCCCCAATCCTCTTTCGCTTGTCAAAAGGACGCTTCACCTCTGTACCACCTCTATGTCATGACCCTCTTCCCGTGACTTAAATTACTATTAAAAACTAGGCTGTGAGTAAACATCAATGTCTACATCTCATACATTCATAAGTTAAATTCTTTTAATGAAAAAAAAATTGTACTTTTATAAATATGCGGAGCATTTACATCAGTTTTGTAAGACCCCGTATATGTATAAGGGTAATGTGTGTAATTGGATCAAATAATATGAATGGACTTGTAATGTAAAGTATGATTGATGTAAGTCCATGGATTCAATGTATGTATGTGTAATATAAATTGTAACGTACATACAAGTTTCATTGAGTATGAATACGAAGAAATGAGTTCTAGCAAGTGATGGATGTGATTGAGACTCAAGATGAGTAGTGTCGTAAAATGGAATGGAGTTATGCTTCCATTTGGTTTTATGTAGCATACCTTTGAACATACAATGAATGCACACAAGTTTCAATGTGCATAAGGTATGAATGGATGCCATTTTCAAGTTATAAAGGTGGATGGATGAGAAAATGGCCATGGCAATAGATTAAGGAGGTGTTGGTATGAGTTGCAGCAATGAAACTGCAGGAAATCTGGAAAACATGAGGTCCAAATCGATCTCATAGGATGAGAGATCGATCTGGAAGAGCCAGAATGCTCTTATATGGGCGAAAGAATAGAGCAGATCGATCTCCAATGGAGCCAGATCGATCTGCCAAGCATTCTGTAGTGAAAAGATCGATCCTCAAGCACCCAGATCGATCTCCTTAGCTCTCTGTTTGGGACCAGATAGATCTCATGCTTCAACAGATCGATCTCATT
Organism: Firmiana major; assembly: GCA_033439115.1. NCBI lineage: Eukaryota > Viridiplantae > Streptophyta > Magnoliopsida > Malvales > Malvaceae > Firmiana > Firmiana major. The sequence continues at coordinate 42,723,828 of CM065903.1, forward strand.
GCTTCGACAGATCGATCTCAGGCTTAAAAATGCCGTGAAAAATAGGGATTTTAAGGGACCAAATCGATCTCCTCTTGGACCAGATCGATCTCCTCAAGTCATTTCTATATAAGGAGAGCTGAAAATCTGAAAATCTCGAAAAAAACATTTAACCTCACAATCTCAACCCAAAAACCTAACTTTCTCTCTCTAAAATCAGCCATTTTTAGTGAGATTTGGAGAGAGATCATTAGAGGCAAAGTTGTTCTTATCAAGGAGAAGAACAACACAGTGAGAGGGCATTTTCCCATTCTTGGAATTGAAGGAGTTAAGGGCATTACCATTTGGAGCAAGGAGAGAAATCATATTGGAAAGATTCTAACACTCCAATCCAAATGCATTAGCTATTTAATTGATTTTGGAGTTGATTTATATGAGTATTGATGGATAAACTACCTAGGAATGTAGTGGAAGTGGTGTGACCTAGAAATCTAAAATGGGTATAATGTAAGGATATGTGGGATTAAATGAGCCTATGATTTATGGCATGCTAAAGTTGTTATTGGGGTAATATTTATGATTTTAAATGAGATTACATTGTGAGTTTGGAGGAATTGTGGAAATGGGTATGTATATGATTGAAAAATGCCATAGTGAGGGGATTCATGGAATATGAACACTATGAGCTTAATGTCGATTTAATATCGATTTTGAATAAGTTAATAGGCCTAAGAAGATCCATAGACTCGAGTTATGGATAAAGTAATGAAACGAGGCCAAATAAGCTTTAATAGAGGCTATAGATTAAATTGACTATAGCAAGCACAGGAGTTACAATATATGGATTGAATATAATGCGGGATACGATTTTGTGCAGTCCCGAAGAGTTCGTTGAAGACGAGCCGAATCGTACGAGTAAGCAGCTTAAGGAAGTGGAATCACGCATCGCGATTCCAGGTAAGGGAATTTTGTGAGTATATAGAGGTAGCTGCTCGTACTTTAAACTTGTGGGTGAATATCGGGTGTTTTATGAAATGCATGATTGCTCAAATAAATGTTGATGGTATTCGTGAATGATGATGAGTATATGCGTGGTTTTGGATTTGAAGTGGATTTTATGAAATGGGATAGTAAGGCTAAAAATTGCATAAATCTAATGTTTTGATGCTTTTCAAAATGAATTTGCTTGGTTTTAAGCAAGCTTATAGATAGGTCGGCTAGTATTGTATTGTTGTTGTGGAAAAGCATTTGTGAATGCTAAACCCGAATTACCGGGATTGATAAATTGTATATGAGCCACCTATCACATTTGTATGACATAAATCGCGCTAGAGCTTCGCTCGCGCTGGATTTCTATGTTTTCACTTGTGTGAAACGTGCTTGAGCTTAGCTCTCGCTTTGAATTTGAATTGTGATGATATTTATAAACCGTACTGGAGCTTACGCTCGTACGTGGATTTGAGTGGTTTTTCTTATGCATATAACTGTACTGGAGCTATGCTCGTACATGGTTTCTTCATATGTTATGCATAAATACCGTACCAGAGCGTTGCTCGTACTAAGTGATTGGTTTTGATGCATGAATTCGCGCTAGAGCGTAACTCGCGCTGGTTTTCACACTGTGGTATGTATGAGGCCGTGGTGAGAGATACGGATTAACTCAGGGAACCCAACAGGCCTGACAGACCTCTTAGGTGGAGTGAGGGTGAGGGGCTAGGACCTGGATCAAGGAACCCAACAGGGGCGAGCAAGGCCATGAGGGGCTAGGACCTGGTATTGAGGTTACTCCCACGCGCTTTCGAGACTATAAAGGTTACACTTGGTATGGGGTAGATAAGACCTATGGCAGGCACCCCCAACCATGTTATGGGTCCGCGGAGTACGATGTACCGTGTATATCACATGGAGTACGATGTACCGCGTGGTGGTTACTTGATTTGAGAAAGTCTGGCGGAGAACTAACCCACCTTCGTACCAGCATGATACCTCGCACACCGGAATCCGTGTGGTCTGGGATGATATGTGACGATTGGCCAACGTAGTCACTTGAGATATAGTAACCTGTCTCCTTGCTTGATTTACTTACTACCACATGATTTTAAATCTATAAGTGTGATTTGTGATTATTTAAGGTAGACCCGAAGGAGGGGTCGAGCCTCGTGGATTTGAATTATGAAATGAAGATGAGGTTGTGATTGTAAATTGATGTGATGTGATTGTATGTGATGAGAAAGAGTTTTATGACGTGGATTTAAAAAGGAGGTTTCTAAATGAATTGCCCTTTTTATGAATTTAAATGAGATCGAGCATGAGATGATTTATACATGATGTTTTACCATGTCTTATATGCCAATTTTACATGACTTTGATACATGATATATATGTATACTCATATGGCATAGTTTTATTCCTCATGCTCCTACTATAAATGATTTATGCATAACACTATTAGCATGTAGATAGAGTAGTTATCTACCATGCTTGCATTATTGCCTTACTGAGCGTGTGGTTGCTCATCCCTCTCTATTTTCCCCCTACAGAGCGTGCATAGTAGCCCAGTGAGGACTGAGGCGTGGTATTTTAGACTCCGCTGCATCTCCATCGCTTAAAGGTATATACACAGTGATTCTTTTTGTATCTAAATAATGTAAAAGCACAGTATTCTTTTGAGTTGTACTTATGGGGGATGTAGATGTCAGTAAAACATGTATTCGTATAAGTACACAATTAAATGCACATGTATGACATCGTTTTAATTAATTGAGAATGAATGAGATGTGGTGTTTATTATTGACTCACAGCCCAACAGTATGTGGTGAGTTAGTTCACGACCGGGTAAGGTAACAATAAAACGTGAAAAATTTTCAGTGATTTTCGGTTAAAGAGAATGGAATTGGGTCATGACAGAGATTGGTATCAGAGCTGTGTTGGCCTGATGTGAGTCATTAATAAAACGTAGGAAAGTACATCCCCCTAGTACTGTGCTTTTGTTTAGATATAACTGTGTATACTGTGATGGATTAAGCTTAATGAATTATTATAATACAGGAAGTTAGGCACTATGCCAGTCACACGCAAAGGTAGAGGGGCGAGAGCACATGCTAGAGGCCGTAGAGGTAGGCCTGAGAGCCGTGCGGAGCCACAGACTGAGCAGGCTCCACAGAACCCTGCTGAGAGAGCAGGTGATACTGAGGCTCGCTTCGCTAGGTTAGAGCAGAGTATTGAGAGTTTGGTGGAGATAGTCACGCAGGCATTGGGTGCCGGTGATAGACGAGGTCCCACAGCACAGCCTACTGCTGAACAGGCAGCTGCACAGGCGGAGAGACCTCATGCTGCTGAGACAGCTACTGTTACACCACCTCCAGCCCAGGATATAGCTTCTCCTATCGCTCCACAGCAGAGCGGTAGTGATGTGGGTTATGACTGCGACTTGAGCAGGTTGCGAGAGTTTCAAACGCTGAAACCCCCAGTGTTTAGAGGGGTGAAGGACCCAGTGATTACGGAGGATTGGGTGTATGAGATAGAGAAACTGTATAGGTTTTTTCGATGCACTTCAAGTGAAAAGGTTGCCTTCACCGTGTTTATGTTGAAAGGCGAGGCTGAGCATTGGTGGAGGTCCACCGAGGTTATTTTGAGGGCCAGACACTCTGAGATCTCATGGGAGATATTTCTAGAGGCCTTCAGGAGGCAGTATATTCCAGCTACCGCACAAAGGAAATTGCGGATGGAATTTATGAACTTGGTTCAGGGGAACCGAACTGTGGACGAGTATGAGTCCAAGTTTATGTCATTGGGGAGATATGACCCTGACACGATGGGTAGCGAGACTCGAAAGATACAGAAGTTCATGGATGGATTGAGATTGGCCATCCGGACTAAGCTAGCTCCCTTCAACATTGTGACTTATGAGGAGGCAGTATATAAGGCTCAGTTGTGTGAGTAAGACTTTGAGCGAAATGCCTCCGAGCTTGGAAGGGTCAGTGTCAGGAAGGACAGAGACAGGAAGAGATCCGGATTTGGAAGAGTGGCCAAGAGAGGGGGCCAAAGGTTTTTCGAGAAGAGGCCTAAGATCGAGGAGGTGCAGGAGAGAGCTGCCAGACCTCCCGTATACCCAGCTTTGACTGCACCGAGGGGTATAACTATTGGAGGACCACGACCTACCACGGATCAGTGTAGGAGATGTGGGAGATATCATGGGACTAGGCCATGTCAGGTGCCCCTTGTTTCATGTTTTAGGTGTGGGAGGTCAGGACATATATCGAGGTTCTACACTGAGATGATTGAGGTTGCCCCACAGAAGGGCAAGGAGCCTGAGGGAGCTCCAGTTGAGACAGCAGCCCCGAGGAGGAGGGCTACAGCTGAGGAAAAAGGGAAACAGGCTGCGGGTGTGAGCAGTGGAAGAGTACATGCACTGGATCCAGACACCGCAGATGCTTCGACAGATGTGATTAAAGGTACGATCCGAATCTTTGATTTAGAAGCATTGGTATTATTTGATCCTGGTGCCACGCATTCTTTCATATCACCTTCCTTTGCACATAAATTGTTGAAATATGTGAAACCAACATTGTTGGATAAAATGTTGATGATTTCCACACCCATGAATGATAGCCAATTGACTGAGCATGTATGTAGAAATTGTAAGATAAAGATAGAGGAGAAGGAAATGATAGCCAATCTAATTTTATTGAATATGAATGATTTTGATGTAATTTTGGGAATGGATTGGTTGGCTACCAATCGCGTTGTGATGGATTGTCATGCCAAAACATTGATGTTTTCAGGATTAGACAATCTTATTGTAAATTTTGATAAAAAGAAATGATATGGAACTAGCATGTTTGTTGTAAATAAAAGGAGTATGATTTTAAATTCATATTGCTTGAGAGATAAATTTATTGTTCATGATAAATATTGAATGTGGAGTGATGGTTTATGTTACTAACGATGGAGAGGATATTGTGAAGGGTTCATTGCCTATGTAGTCGATATAGATGAGGCACACCCGAAATTGAAGGACATACCTGTAATTACGGATTACCCTGATGTCTTTTCGGATGAATTACCAGGACTACCACCTGAAAGGGAAATGGAATTTTGCATTGAATTAGTGCCTGGTACAGAGCCGATATCGAAACCACCCTATAGAATGGCTCCGATAGAATTGGAAGAGCTGAAGAAACAGCTGCAAGAGTTGCTGGAGAAGGGGTTTATTAGACCGAGTGTCTCACCTTGGGGAGCACCGGTTCTATTTGTAAGGAAGAAGGATGGAAGCCTCCGACTGTGTATAGATTACCGGTTGTTGAATAAGGCCACCATTAAGAACAAGTACCCCCTTCCAAGGATCGATGATTTGTTGGATCAGCTCCAGGGAGCCGAAGTATTTTCTAAGATAGATCTGCGGTCAGGGTATCATCAATTGAGGATCAGGAGTGGAGATATACCCAAGACAACATTTCGTACCCGTTATGGCCACTACGAGTTTTTGGTGATGCCATTCGGATTGACGAATGCTCCCGCAGCATTTATGGCATTGATGAATGACATATTCAAGCCATACCTGGACAAGTTTGTGATTGTTTTCATAGATGATATTTTGGTGTATTCCAAGTCCAGGGAAGATCATGAGGAGCACTTGAGGATAGTTCTGCAGACCCTCTGAGAGAGAATTGTATGCCAAACTCAGCAAGTGTAACTTTTGGTTGGAACAGATCTCATTTCTGAGGCATGTCGTGTCAAAGGATGGGGTATCAGTGGATCCATCCAAGATAGAGGCAGTTGTACAGTGGGAACAGCCCAAGACAGTAACTGAGATCAGGAGTTTTCTGGGATTGGCAGGATATTATCGGAGATTTGTAGAGGGTTTCTCCAGACTAGCTGCTCCATTGACACGCCTCACGCGAAAAGATGTTAAGTTTGTGTGGGATGCGGCATGTGAGAGGAGTTTTGAGGAGCTTAAGCGTCGATTGACGACTGCTCCAGTTCTCACCATTCCTACCAGCTCAGGAGGATTCTCGGTGTATACGGATGCATCACACCAGGGACTGGGCTGTGTGCTTATGCAGGATGGGAAGGTAGTTGCCTATGGATCTAGACAGTTGAAAGATCATGAGAGGAACTACCCGACACATGATTTGGAGTTGGCGGCTGTAGTATTTGCATTGAAAATATGGCGCCACTATCTCTATGGTGAGAAATTTCAGGTGTTCACAGATCATAAGAGCCTTAAGTACCTGTTCTCGCAGAAAGAGCTGAATATGAGACAGAGGAGATGGCTCGAACTCCTGAAGGATTATGATTGTGAAATCATGTACCACCCGGGTAAGGCAAATGTAGTTGCCGATGCTTTGAGTAGAAAGAACCTTGGGTTGGTGTCTTATATGATGGTATGGGAACATGAATTGTTAGAACACTTTGCGAACCTCAGTTTGGATGTAACCCCACCTGGATCTGAGAGACTTGAGATCATGGCTAGTTTGAGACTAGAGCCAGAGTTGATTGGCCGTATTCGGCAAGCCCAGTAGAGCGATCGACGGTGTATCGATTGGCTGAGGTAGATACAGACAGGTGTGGGTATTGATTTTGAGCAGAGTGCTGATGGATTATTGAGGTTCAGAGGCAGAGTATGCGTTCCCAGGGATCCTAAGATCAGGAGAATGATTTTATCAGAGGCTCACTCATCGAAATATACGATACATCCGGGAAGTACCAAGATGTATCAAAACCTTCGGAAGGTTTATTGGTGGTCTGGAATGAAAAGAGACATTGCGGAATATGTCGCTAAGTGTCTCGTTTGTCAGCAAGTGAAGGTAGAGCATCAGAAGCCTGCAAGATTATTGCAGCCTCTACCGATACCGACCTGGAATTGGGAGCATGTCACCATGGATTTTGTGATGGGGTTGCCGAGGACCCGTAGAGGTCATGATGCCATCTGGGTTATTGTGGACCGATTGACTAAGTCCGCCCATTTCTTGGCTATGAGAGCTACCGATACACTGAGTCAGTTGGCGAACCTGTATATTCGAGAGATAGTACGGCTACATGGTGTACCAGTAAGCATTGTTTCTGATAGGGATGCCCGCTTCACTTCCCATTTTTGGAAACATTTTCAGGAAGCGTTGGGGACCCGATTGAGTTTTAGCACCGCTTTTCATCCTCAGACAGATGGGCAGTCAGAGAGGACTATACAGACCCTCGAGGATATGTTGAGAGCGTGTGTGCTGGATTTTAGAGGCTCCTGGGATGACCACCTGCAGTTAGCGAGTTCGCTTATAATAATAGCTATCATGCTAGTATCGGGATGGCACCCTATGAGGCATTATACAGGCGTAGATGCCGTTCCCCTATTGGATGGGAAGAGGTTGGTGACAGACAGATTTTTGCTCCGGACTTAGTGCAGCAGGCATCTGAGGACGTCCAGTTGATATGTGAGAGATTACGGACAGCTCAGAGCCGACAAAAGTGTTATGCTGACAAGAGACGAAGACCACTGGAGTTTGATGAGGGTGAGTCGGTGTTTCTGAGGGTATCACCATCGAAGGGTATTATGAGATTTGGTAAGAAGGGCAAGCTGAGCCCTAGATATATCGGACCCTTCGAGATTTTGGAGAGAGTGGGAGATAAGGTGTATAGATCGGCATTGCCACCGGACTTGGCAAATGTCCACAACGTCTTCCACGTCTCGATGCTTCGGAAGTATCACCCGGACCCTGCACACGTGATAAGATATGAGCCGTTGGAGCTCCATGAGAGTATGACGTATGTTGAGAAGCCGGTTCGGATATTGGATAGAAAAGAGAAAGTGTTGCGGAATAAGACAATTTCCTTGGTGAAAGTGCTTTGGCAACACCACACGGCAGAAGAAGCCACGTGGGAATTGGAGAACTCGATACGGGAGAAGTACCCCCAACTATTTAAAGAGTGACTTGGTTCTAATTTGGAGGACCAAATTCCTTGAAGGAGGGGAGAATGTAAGACCCTGTATATGTATAAGGGTAATGTGTGTAATTGGATCAAATAATATGAATGGACTTGTAATGTGAAGTATGATTGATGTAAGTCCATGGATTCAATGTATGTATGTGTAATATAAATTGTAACGTACATACAAGTTTCATTGAGTATGAATACGAAGAAATGAGTTCTAGCAAGTGATGGATGTGATTGAGACTCAAGATGAGTAGTGTGGTAAAATGAAATGGAGTTATGCTTCCATTTGGTTTTATGTAGCATACCTTTGAACATACAATGAATGCACACAAGTTTCAATGTGCATAAGGTATGAATGGATGCCATTTTCAAGTTATAAAGGTGGATGGATAAGAAAATGGCCATGGCAATAGATTAAGGAGGTGTTGGTATGAGTTGTAGCAATGAAACTGCAGGAAATCTGGAAAACATGAGGTTCAGATCGATCTCATAGGATGAGAGATCGATCTGGAAGAGCCAGAATGCTCTTATATGGGCGAAAGAATAGAGCAGATCGATCTGCCAAGCATTCTGTAGTGAAAAGATCGATCCTCAAGCACCCAGATCGATCTCCTTAGCTCTCTGTTTGGGACCAGATCGATCTCATGCTTCAACAGATCGATCTCATTGCTTCGACAAATCGATCTCAGGCTTAAAAATGTCGTGAAAAAGAGGGATTTTAAGGGACCAGATCGATCTCCTCTTGGACCAGATCGATCTCCTCAAGTCATTTCTATATAAGGAGAGCTGAAAATCTGGAAATCTCGGAAAAAACATTTAACCTCACAATCTCAACCCAAAAACCTAACTTTCCCTCTCTAAAATCAGCCATTTTCAGTGAGATTTGGAGAGAGATCATTAGAGGCAAAGTTGTTCTTATCAAGGAGAAGAACAACACAGTGAGAGGGCATTTTCCCATTCTTGGAATTGAAGGAGTTAAGGGCATTACCATTTGGAGCAAGGAGAGAAATCATATTGGTAAGATTCTAACACTCCAATCCAAATGCATTAGCTATTTAATTGATTTTGGAGTTGATTTATATGAGTATTGATGGATAAACTACCTAGGAATGTAGTGGAAGTGGTGTGACCTAGAAATCTAAAATGGGTATAATGTGAGGATATGTGGGATTAAATGAGCCTATGATTTATGGCATGCTAAAGTTGTTATTGGGGTAATATTTATGATTTTAAATGAGATTACATTGTGAGTTTGGAGGAATTGTGGAAATGGGTATGTATATGATTGAAAAATGCCATAGTGAGGGGATTCATGGAATATGAACACTATGAGCTTAATGTCGATTTAATATCGATTTTGAACAAGTTAATAGGCCTAAGAAGATCCATAGACTCGAGTTATGGATAAAGTAATGAAACGAGGCCAAATAAGCTTTAATAGAGCTATAGATTAAATTGACAATAGCAAGCACAAGGGTTGCAATATATGGATCGAATATAATGCGGGATACGATTTTGTGCAGTCCCGAAGAGTTCGTTGAAGACGAACCGAACCGTACGAGTAAGCAGCTTAAGGAAGTGGAATCACGCATCGCGATTCCAGGTAAGGGAATTTTGTGAGTATATAGAGGTAGCTGCTCGTACTTTGAACTTGTGGGTGAATATCGGGTGTTTTATGAAATGCATGATTGCTCAAATAAATGTTGATGGTATTCGTGAATGATGATGAGTATATGCGTGGTTTTGGATTTGAAGTGGATTTTATGAAATGGGATAGTAAGGATAATAATTGCATAAATCTAATGTTTTGATGCTTTTCAAAACGAATTTGCTTGGTTTTAAGCAAGCTTATAGATAGGTCGGCTAGTATTGTATTGTTGTTGTGGAAATGCATTTGTGAGTGCTAAACCCGAATTGCCGGGATTGATAAATTGTATATGAGCCGCCTATCACATTTGTATGACATAAATCGCGCTAGAGCTTCGCTCGCTCTGGATTTCTATGTTTTCACTTGTGTGAAACGTGCTTGAGATTAGCTCTCGCTTTGAATTTGAATTGTGATGATATTTATAAACCGTACTGGAGCTTACGCTCGTACGTGGATTTGAGTGGTTTTTCTTATGCATATAACTGTACTGCAGCTATGCTCGTACATGGTTTCTTCATATTTTATGCATAAATGCCGTACCAGAGCGTTGCTCGTACGAAGTGATTAGTTTTGATGCAAGAATTCGCGCTAGAGCGTAGCTCGCGCTGGTTTTCACACTGTGGTATGTATGAGGCCGTGGTGAGAGATACGGATTAACTCAGGGAACCCAACAGGCCTGACAGACCTCTTAGGTGGGGTGAGGGTGAGGGGCTAGGACCTGACATAATCCATCCAGGGAACCCAACAGGCCTGACAGACCTCTTAGGTGGGGTGAGGGTGAGGGGCTAGGACCTGGATCAGGGAACCCAACAGGGGCGAGCAAGGCCATGAGGGGCTAGGACCTGGTATTGAGGTTACTCCCACGCGCTTTCGAGACTATAAAGGTTACACTTGGTATGGGGTAGATAAGACCTATGGCAGGCACCCCCAACCATGTTATGGGTCCGCGGAGTACGATGTACCGTGTATATCACATGCAGTACGATGTACCGCGTGGTGGTTACTTGATTTGAGAATGTCTGGTGGAGAACTAACCCACCTTCGTACCAGCATGATACCCCGCACACCGGAATCCGTGTGGTCTGGGATGATATGTGACGATTGGCCAACGTAGTCACTTGAGATATAGTAACCTGTCTCCTTGCTTGATTTACTTACTACCACATGATTTTAAATCTATAAGTGTGATTTGTGATTATTTAAGGTAGACCCGAAGGAGGGGTCGAGCCTCGTGGATTTGAATTATGAAATGAAGATGAGGTTGTCATTGTAAATTGATGTGATGTGATTGTATGTGATGAGAAAGAGTTTTATGACGTGGGTTTAAAAAGGAGGTTTCTAAATGAATTGCCCTTTTTATGAATTTAAATGAGATCGAGCATGAGATGATTTATACATGATGTTTTACCATGTCTTATATGCCAATTTTACATGACTTTGATACATGATATATATGTATACTCATATGGCATAGTTTTATTCCTCATGCTCCTACTATAAATGATTTATGCATAACACTATTAGCATGTAGATAGAGTAGTTATCTACCATGCTTGCATTATTGCCTTACTGAGCGTGTGGTTGCTCATCTCTCTCTATTTTCCCCCTACAGAGCGTGCATAGTAGCCCAGTGAGGACTGAGGCGTGGTATTTTGGACTCCGCTGCATCTCCATCGCTTAAAGGTATATACACAGTGATTCTTTTTGTATCTAAACAATGTAAAAGCACAGTATTCTTTTGAGTTGTACTTATGGGGGATGTAGATGTCAGTAAAACATGTATTCGTATAAGTACACAATTAAATGCACATGTATGACATCGTTTTAATTAATTGAGAATGAATGAGATGTGGTGTTTATTATTAACTCACAGCCCAACAGTGTGTGGTGAGTTAGTTCACGACCGGGTAAGGTAACAGTAAAACGCGAAAAATTTTCAGTGATTTTCGGTTAAAGAGAATGGAATTGGGTCGTGACAAGTTTCTATTATATACATCCCTTACGTACAAAAGATAACTTTACTGTGCACTATTTTATAGGATACAAAATTTTCTTATAAGTGTATACCTCTGTACTGCTGGAGAATTGAAGATCACGGTAGCAGGAACAATTGCAATAAACTCATTACTGCGTAGAATCTGTGGAGGAGGAAAATAAGCGGGTGAGCTAACACGCTTAGTACGAAAAATATGAAAGCAGGTAGATAACTACACTATCTACATGCTTAAAATATAAACATTTATTTTCCTTATAAAACATATGCATTCTTTGAAGATAACTTCCATTGATGTGAAACCATTAATTCTCTAGACGGGTATATGGATATACATCATCAATTCACACAACAACATACTCTTTTCACACAGCTTATCTTCAAAATCACACAGCTTCAATTTTCAATTCACAGACTACGCACTTAGAAATTTCTTTACATTTAGCAAATCACTTAGTAAATTGATAAACATGAGACATAGTATGGGATATTGTATCAGCCTGTATCACATAGTAGGGGGACATATGTCACCTCAAACATTAGCGACAAAATGTCAAATCACACAGATTAAAGACTTATGGCCATAGTCTGGATTTTAGGTAAACACTGATTAGGTGTGCGAGAATCCCATGCTTGCGGAGGCGGATCAACTATCCCTTCAGCTCACACAGAATCACTAAGATATCACGACATATTGTACTCTGTGGCTAACACTCATGGTACAACGTGCTCCCATGGATCCTTATCACCCATTTTCATTGTCTCAAAATCACGTGCGAGCAGGTCTGTGCAAATCACTCAGCAATACACGATGGCCCTAGCATGATTTTACTCGTCACATAGCAATAATCATAAAACCTCGTGCGAGCAACTCAGCGGAAGATCACATAGCATTACCCGAGGCTTCTAGCATGATTTTGCTTATCACAGAGTAAAGTCCATTAAACCACATGTAGGTAACTCAACGTACGATCACAAAGCAATACCTGAGGCCTCTAGCATGGTTTTGCTTATAATCACTTTAAATCGAGGGAGTTACATGTGAGCATAGTCAGACTAAGATCACTTAGTAGTAGTAGATAGCTCTAGCATGATTCCCAAAATCTAGTGCGAGCTCTTGAGTGGATCACACATCTTACACTCGCTCTAGCACCATTTGCTTTTCTCAAAATCCATTTAAAATGATGTGCAAGCAAGGCTGGTCAATCTATTGTTGCCACATAGGCTCTAGGACAAGTTCACATAGAAAAAAAAATAGATGGCTCCATTCACTAAGTATGAGTGAGAGGGCAATCTCCCTTTAATCACTCATTAAATGCTTTTCACTTCGTAAATCATGCATTTTATGATAATAGTTAAATCGAGAGAAAGTCTAGTATTACTCTTCTCACTCACTTACAAAACATTCACCAAAACATCTTTTCACAATCAAGACATTGAAGTCACGCAATTTGTGCATGTAAGCATTCTTCTCATGCTTAGTTTTCACGTAGATATATCAATATCTAAATACTCTATAGTATTCATGTACACATAGTAGGTAAGAAATATACGTATAGCTATCTTTAATATCTTGCATAAATCCCTTACCTTGAATCATGCTCGAATCACTTTCCTTTGATTTCCAATGCTCGTGATCCGCTCTTACCGGCTCCAATTATATCTCTAGGAGTTGCAAGCATTTACTTCTCACGTCAGTATAATCTCATATAATTAATTCTCATTTGTATGAAGTTCAATTCAATGCATTGGGCCCGTTTACATCAATATGTCCTCGTGATATCTTGTTGGACATTATTCTCCCTTACATCCATTTCGATTATACAATTCATTTCTCGAGAATCCATTAGACTCATTAGGTCTATTGATTCATACTGAACAAGCATTACTCTCACAATGCCTTAAGTTGATCATTTTCCTACTCTATGGCATTTCATCATATACCTCTTACGCACATTTTCAATCATCATCTATTCCAACATTTGGATTTCATAAAACTATCTTAGAATTATGTACACATGCTTACTAATATCTCTACATGATTAAATCATCATTAACTCCATGCCATTTTAACTTTCTCTCACTAAGCCCATTCTAGTTCATAGAGGACTAAGCATGCTTATGGATGTTTCAGCCAATAATACATACCCCAATCAACTTATACTCTTGTCTAGATTAACAAACTAGAATTTAGTGTATTGAAATCTTACATAGCTTGACTTTTCTCCTTTTAGCCAAATTTGGGGAAAAATCACTTTGCTCCTTCAATCCAAGGTTTCAACTTCCAATCTTTGACTATGTTATTCTCTTCCTCACTAGGAACAACTTTGCTCAAAGAAATCTCTCTCAAATTTGATTGAAAGGTGATGATTTTAGAGTGAGAAAGCTAGGTCACTTTGTTTTCAATGGAGGAAGATGAGTTGTTTCGTGGAAGAAGAACTTAGCTGTCGGGTTTTATAGAATTTGGCCTTATGAGATCGATCTCTAAGGGTGAGAGATCTATATGCCCTTGTTTTAAACTCATTATGAATTCGACATGCAGGCTGGGGGATCGATCTGCCTTTTGGGTTGGGATCGATCTTGGTCAGGCAGAAAGCTTTAGAGATCGATCTTTGCTAGCCAAAGGCAATTAGAGATCGATATGCTTTGAATGAGAGATCGATCTCCTTTTTGCAAAATGCTTTGGTATTGCATTTCAAGGCAATGAGATCAATCTCCCCTTGCAATGAGATCGATTTGCCCTTCATTTGTAACATTCCAGCTACAATTTTTCCAAAATTTTCAAAGGTAAGCTCATACTCAATTACTTTAATACTCATTTTACAATCTAGTCGCACTTATATTTTAAAAATATCCATTTCTTATGATTCATATATAATATAACTTGTCTGTACATCACAGAATCATAAATAATACATAGAAATTTACGGGCCTTACATTCCTTCTCTCTTTTAAGAAATTTGGTCTTTCAAATTAGAACCAAGTCATTCCTCAAAAAGTCGAGGGTACTTTTCCTGCATCAAGCTCTCTAACTCCCAAGTAGCATCTTCTGAATTATGGTGATGCCAGAGAACCTTAACAAATGGAATCATCTTATTTCGTAACACTTTTTCTTTCCTAACCAGTATCCAGATCGGTCTCTCTACATATGACAGGTCATCATTGAGCTCTAATGGTTCATACCAAATCACATGAGTCGAATATGGATGGTACTTTCAAAGCATCGATATATGGAAGTCACTATGAATGCCTGCTAGCTCTGGTGGCAACGCTAGCCTATAGGCCTTATCTCCCACTAGCTCCAGTATCTCCAATGACCCAATATAATGAGGGCTCAACTTACCCTTCTTATCGAACCTCATAATCCCTTTCGTGGGAGAAACTCTTAAGAATACTGATCACATACAGTAAACTCTAGTGGCCTTCATCTCATGTCAGCATAACGTTTCTGCCTACTCTGACCTGTCTTCAATCTCTCACATATCAGTTGACCAACATCAGAGGCTTGCTACACTAAATCGGGAGCAAAAGTCTTTCTATCACCTACTTCTTCCCAACCAATAGGGGAACGACACTTTCTACCATACAATGTCTCATATGGTGTCGTCCTGATGCTCGAGTGATAACTGTTATTGTAAGTAAATTCGGCTAATGGTAGGTGATCATCCCAAGAGCCCTTAAAATCCATAACACTCGCTCTCAGCATATCCTCTAACGTCTAGATGGTTCTCTCTGACTGACCATCGGTTTGAGGGTGGAAATCAGTACTAAAACTTAACTGGGTTCCCATAGCTTCCTGAAAATGTTCCCAAAAGTGGGAAGTGAATCAAGAATCTCTATCCGATACGATGCTCACTGGAACACTATGTAGCCTTACTATCTATGGATTTCATAACTTGAAAATGGACGGATTTCATCAATCTATCTACCACTACCCAGATAGTATCATGGTTCCTCTTAGTCCTCGACAATCCCATGATGAAATCCATGGTGACTGATAATTCTATATTTTAAGAATTATTTGTGCTTAATTTCCTAATTAATTATTTAAATCCCCAATTTATTTTGTTAATTATCCCCTTTATTTAATTAAAATTCTCATGTTTGTAGATAAATTAAATCCGGATGAATTTTGAATATTTTGGTAGAAAATGGATCGAAATTGGGCTAAAATCGAGATTAAGCCACGCGGACAACACGAGTCATGCCACCTAGCACATCCAATTGGACAAGAAGACCGATGATATGGAAATATCTTTTCAAGGAGCCAATGGTGTGAAGACAAGTGGCCAAAAAAGCCAACTCATCAAGGATGTGGAAATTACCATTTTACCCCTAGTGTGCTTATAAATAGGAAAGGATGACAATTGAAAATGGTGTGTAATTTTAGGAGTAGGAGTAGTGTAATGTAATGTAATTTAGGAGTAGTTAAAGTTTTATTTTAAAAGCTTTATTGCTAGATTTTATTTTATTTTTTTCTTTATTCGTTTGTTGTTCTTATTTTTGTTAGCCACCATTTTTCCAGTTTTAGCACATTTTATTACCTTTGAATTTGACACAGTGAAGCTTTGTGAATGAAAAATTTATTTTAGTTTCTTTAACTCCATTTTATTATTCGGTTTTCTCTTCATTTTGTGATTTTCATTTATTGTTCATTCAAACTTTTGGTTTGCCGACTTCTTTGATCACCGCATTTCTGCCTCTTTCGTTTACTGTTTAAAAATCCTTAGCTGCGGTGTGGGGTTGTTCCGGGATATTACTACTGAGTTGCTTGCTTGGTGAAGCAGTCTTTGCTAAGGCAAGGAGCAAGTAGATTGTTCAAAGAGCTGCAGTTGGCTATTACACAAAGTTTCGGAGAAGGCAGGAATGCTTGCAACTTGCTCCTAGGAAGTTTTAGCTGAGGCATGGTAGGTACTACAGCAGACCAAGAGTGCAGAACCCGTGTAGCAAAATGGAGCAGGAAAGGAGCAGCAAGTGCTACCAGAAGCATGGACAGAGAAGGAAGCAGGGCATGGAAATCGAGCAGGGTTGGTGAGAGTCAGAACCGAGAGTAAGCAAAGTGAGCACAGCCTGAAACCGAGACACAACCAGAGGGGACTGCAGAATCGATAACGTGAAACAGCAGAAGCAGAGTCCTTCCTAGAACAGCAGCAGTTGCAGAACAGACTAGGTAGCTGGAACCCAGGCACACCAAGGTAGAACCAGCAGTCAAGTGCAGAACTGGAGCAGCAAACAGCAGGAAGCAGCATGACACAACGGACATGCAACAGCAGGACGCAGCGGACTAGTGGACAACCGAGCATTACCTAGAAATGCAGCTGGAACAAGCTGAACCCGTGAATACCTAAAATTGAGAGCCATAGACAGACTAGGCAGTAGCAACCCGTGAGCAAGCAGAGTATAGTGGACCAGAGGATAAGCAACGCCAATCCTGGACCAGCGGACAATAGCAGCATGCTGAGTGTGAGACCCCATATACGTATAGTTGTAATGTGTAATGAATATGAATGGACTTGTAATGTAAAGTATGATTGATGTAAGTCCATGGATTCAATGTACGTATGTGTAATATGAATTGTAATGTACATACAAGTTTCATTGAGTATGAATATGAAGAAATGAGTTCTTGTAAGTGATGAATGTGATTGGAACTCAAAATGAGTAGTGTGGTAAAATGGAATGAAGTTAAGCTTCCATTTAATTTGGAATGTGATACTTTTAGATATACAATGAATGCACACAAGTTTCACTGTGCATAAGGTATGAATGGATGCCATTTTCAAGTTATAAAGGTGGATGGATGAGAAAATGGCCATGGCAACAGATTAAGGATGTGTTGGTGTGAGTTGTAGCAAGGAAACTGCAGGAAATCTGGAAAGTATGAAGGTCAGATCGATCTCATAGGATGAGAGATCGATCTGGAAGAGCCAGAATGCTCTTATTTGGGCAATGGGATAGAGCAAATCGATCTCCAATGGGGCCAGATCGATCTCCTAAGCATTCTATAATGAAAAGATCAATCCTTAAGCACCCAGATCGATCTCCTTAGCTCTCTGTTTGGGAGCAGATCAATCTCATGCTTCGACAGATCGATCTCATGCTTAAAATGCCGTGAAAATGAGAGATTTAAGGGGACCAGATCGATCTCCTCTTGGACCAGATCGATCTCCTCAAGCTATTTCTATATAAGGACTGCTGGAAATCTGAAAATTTTGGAAAAAATACCAATCTTCCATTTCTAACCCAAAAACCTAACTTTCTCTCTCTAAAATTAGCCATTTCTAATAAGAATTGAGGGAAGATCATTAGACTCTAAGTTGTTCATCTTGAGGAAGAGAACAACATAGTTGGAACCCAAAATCCCATTGTGGGTATTGAAGGAGCTAAGGGCATTGACATTTGGAGCAAGAAGAAAAAATCAGATTTGGTAAGATTCTAACACTCCAATCCAAATACATTGTCTATTTAATTGATTTTGGAGTTGTTTGGCATGAGTATGGATGGATGGAAACACCTAGGTTGTGTTAGAAACAAATGTAACCTAGGAAATGGAATGCCTCTAGTGTGAGAAAGTATGATTTGGGGAGTTGGTGGTTTATGGGTTATGATAAGTTATTAAATGAGAAATGTGGGTGATTTGGAATGGTTATGTGGAGTTATAATGTGGGTTTAAGTGAAATTGTGAAAGTGAGTATGTATATGCTTGATAAAATGCCATAGTGAGGGAATTCATGAAATATGAACACTATGAGCTTAATGTTGATTTAATATCGATTTGGAATAAGTTAATAGGCCTAAGAAGATCTATAGACTTGAGTTATGGGTAATAGAATGAAACAAGGCCTTATGAGCGTTAATAGAAACTATAGGTCGAATCGACTATAGTGAACGCACGGTGTACTGTTATGTGGATCGAATATAATATGGAATATGATTATACGTAGTTTCGAAGAGTCCAGTGGAGACGAATCGAACCATACGAGTAGCAGCTTAAGGAAGTGGAATCACGTATCGCGATTCCAAGTAAGGGAGTTCTGTAAGTATATAGAGGTAGCTGCTCGTATTTTGTGGGTGTATAGGGCTTTGGAAATGTGCATGAGTTTATAGAAATGTGTTTGAAGATGTATGGAAATTACTATAGGTATTTGGATGAGATTTGCTTGTTTGAAATGGTTATTGAAAAAGGGATAGTAAGGCTAATAATTGCCTAAATCACGTGTTTTGAATGCTTTTACAAAACACAATGCTTTGATTTGAGCAAATAAAAGCATAGGCTGGCTAATACTTGAATGATGTTGTGAAATGGCCCATGTGAGGCGCTAAGCATGTTTTGAGATATTTTGAATGCATGTGAGCCACCTATCGTGTGTATGTGATTTAATTCGCGCTGGATTTCTATGTTTTCACTTGTGTGAAATGTGCTGGAGCTTAGCTCGCACTTGAATTTGAATTGGGATGATGTTTATAAACCATACTGGAGCTTACACTCGTATGTGGATTTGAGTGGTTTTTCTTATGCATATAACCGTACTGGAGCTATGCTCGTACGTGGTTTTCTTCATATTTTTATGCATAAATGTCGTACTTGAGTGTTGCTCGTACGAAGTGATTGGTTTTGATGCATGAATTCACGCTAAAGCGTAGCTCGCGTTGGTTTTCACACTGTGGTATGTATGAGGTCGTGGTGAGAGATACGGATTAACTCAGCGAACCCAACAGGCCTGACAAACCTCTTGAGTGGGGTGGGGTGAGGGGCTAAGACCTGACATAATCCATTCAGGGATCCCAACAGGCCTAACAGACCTCTTGAGTGGGGTGAGGGTGAGGGGCTAGGACCTGAATCAGGGAACCCAACAGGGGCGAGCAAGGCCATGAGGGGCTAGGACCTGGTATTGAGACTATAAAGGTTACACTCGGTATGGGGTAGATAAGACCTACGGCAGGCACCCCCAACCTTGTTATGGGTCCGCAGAGTACGATGTACCGTGTATATCACATGGAGTACGATGTATCGCGTGGTGGTTACTTGAATTGAGAAAGTCTGGCAGAGAACTAACCCACCTTCGTACCAGCATGATACCCCGCACACTGGGATCCGTGTGGTCTGGGAGGATATGTGACGATTGGCCAATGTAGACACTTGAGATATAGTAACCTGTCTCCTTGCTTGATTTACTTACTACCACATGATTTTAAATCTCTAAGTGTGATTTGTGATTGTTTAAGGTAGACCTGAAGGAGGGGTCAAGCCTCGTGGAATTGATTTGTGAAATGAAAATGAGGTTGTGATTGTGAATTGATGTGATAAGATTATATGTGTTTGAGAAAGAGTTTTATGACGTGGGTTTAAAAAGGAGGTTTCTTAATGAATTGCCCTTTTTATGAATTTAAATGAGATTGAGCATGAGATGATTTATACATGATGTTTTTACCATGTTTTATATGCCAATGTACATGATTTTGATACATGATATATATATATATATATACTCATATGGCATAGTTTTATTCCTCATGCTTCTACCATAAATGATTTATGCATAACACTATCAGCATGTAGATAGAGTAGTTATCTACCATGCTTGCATTATTGCCTTACTGAGCGTGTGGTTGCTCATCCCTCTCTACTTTCCCCTTCCTACAGAGCGTGCATAGTAGCCCAGTGAGGACTGAGGCATTGTGGTTTTGGACATCCGCTGCTTCCATCGCCGAAAGGTATATACACAGGATTCTTTTTGTATCTAAACAATGTAAAAGCACAGTAGTCTTTTGAGTGGTAATTATGGGGGATGTAGATGTCAGTGAACATAACTTGTGTAAGTTAATGATTAACTTACAAATGTATGACATCGCTTTATTTAACTGAGAATGAATGAGATGTGATGTTTATTATTGACTCACAGCCCAACAGTGTGGTGGTAAGTTAGTTCACGATCGGGTAAGGTAACGGTAAAACGCGAAAAATTTTCAGTGATTTTTTGTTAAAGAAAATGGAATTGGGTCGTGACACCGAGCCATACTCGAAAGCCTGGAAAAGAAACATAATTTGGAAGGATGAACAATAAAGGGAGGGAATGGTTTAAAATGCTAAGGGCTTGTTTGGCTTGTTCATTTTAACAATTAACTCATTTTCATGCATTGTTAGTTTAGTTTAATTCTAATTTAATTTGTTAGCTTAGTTTAGAGTCTTTGATTAAATTGCATGATTAGTATTCTTGTTTAATAGTTTAGAACTTAGTTTTAATTAGGTTGACAGTTAATTATGTGTTCATTTAGAATTAGATTAAGGGTAAATTTATTTCATTAAATCTTAGATTAGTTTAAATTGCATTTGATTAAGTAGTTTAATTGCATTTTAGCTTTGTTAAATTTAGTTTAATTTATCTTGCTTTGTTATTTTCATAATTGCATTTTATTTTATTTGCGTTAATTAGTTTCAACTGTTTTAATTTCTTTTATAGGTTTTCGATTTTAATTGCGTTGAGTACTGTAAGTAATTTTGCTTGGTTTTTTTTTCTTTATTTTATAGTTTTATTATTTTATTGCTTCCAGTATTTTCAATTCTAGATTAGTAGATCACCCCCCTTAATCTCATAATTTGCTAGAATATACTTAGGGTAAGATTAACCAGTACTTAATTAGGCTAGTCAACTTCTCTGTGGGACGATAACTCGAGACTCAAATCCCATTATTACTTGTAAGACCCGTGCACTTGCGAACATATACCCTTAGGGTTCATCAAGTTTTTGGCGCCGTTGCCGGGGAAGTCTTAATTAGCCATTAGTTAATATCGGTGAAATTATGCTTAGGTGTAATTCTAGCTTGTAAATATTTATGTGGTAAATATTTAATCTAGATTAGTTAAAATAAAAAAAATTCAAAAATTCAAAAAAAAAAAATTTCTAAGGACTTTTAGATGTTTGCATTCGTAGAGTCGGGAGTTAAGATAGCTTTCCTCTAGATCCTGAAATTGAAAGAACGATGACAGAAAATAGGAAAATTAAGACTGTTGGAGATTATGCAATGTCGACTATTAGAGGTTATTATACCGGCATTAGGCCACCAGCTGTCCATGCAAACAATTTTGAAATTAAGTCTTCCATCCTCCAGATTATCCAAACTTCATTGCAGTTCAGTGGACTTCCACACGATGACCCACATGCTCACCTTGGGCAATTCCTAAACTTGTGCAACACCTTCAAACATAATGGATTATCTGATGATGCACTTAGGCTTAGATTATTCCCCTTCTTGCTTAGGGATATGGCGAGACACTGGTTAACCTCCATGCCTCCAGGATCCATTTCTACATGGGATGAGTTAGCCCATCAATTTCTATCTAAGTTTTTCCCTCCCTCTAAAATGGCCCAACTTCGTAGTAATATATCCTCCTTTGCCCAATACGACTCTGAATCTCTTTGCGAGGCATGGGAATGATATAAGGAGCTTCTTAGGAAGTGCCCTCATCATGGTCTACCTTTGTGGCTGCAAGTCTAAACCTTCTACAACATACTTACAAGCCCAAATAGGACCATTGTTGAAGCTGCGGCGGGTGGAGCCCAGATGTGTAAAACAGAGGAGGAAGCTTATGAGCTTTTAGACAAGATGGCGGCTAATAACTATCTATTGTCCTCGGAGAGGCAAATGCCAAAGAAGCCGGCGGGTAGTTATGAGCTCGACACACTGTCTACCTTGACCTCTCAAATAGCTAATCTTACGAAGAAGGTAGAGTCTCTCAGTACCCAACATAATCCTTCCACCAGTCCTAATCCGATTTATTCTATCCAAAGTCCTTTTCTTTCCTGCGAGCTATGTAGTGGTACCCACTTTGTAGATAGCTGTCCACTTAACCTAGAATCGGTTCAGTATGTTGCTCCACTTCAGAAGCAACAGAACAACCCCTTGTCAAACACCTACAACCCAGGGTGGAGGAACCATCCTAACTTTTCATGGAGTTAAAACCAAGGGCAACCTTCTAACTCTAGACCTGTAGAACCCCCTAGTTTTCAAGCTTCACCATTTCATGTACCACCATAGTCGTAATTTCCATTTCATCCGCCTCATCATCCCCATCCACCTCAATTTCAACATCATCCACCTCACTTCCACCAACCACCACCACCACCACCACAACCCTACCATGCACCAGCAGCTGAGAAGAAGCCCTCACTTGAGGAAATGTTCACAACTATCCTGCAAAATAAAGCTGCTTCAATTAAGAACTTAGAGGTTCAGGTGGGACCAATAGCAAATGCTCTTAGCTAACGTCCACAAGGGAACCTTCCTAGTAATATTGAAGTTAATCCTGTTAAGCAAAGGGAGGGTAAGGAATATGTTAGATCTATCACCCTTAGGAATGGCAGAGAGCTAGATGAGCCACAAGTTAAGTCCAATCCTATTGAGCCCATAGCTGAAAAACCCATAAGTTCTAAAGAAGTAGCTCCGGAAGAACAAGAACATCAGGATCAAGCTGCAAAAGAATCCAAGCTTGGCACTTCTGCATCTATACCTTCTTGTTCTTCATTTCCTTCCTCGTTCTCTAATGCTACACAGGTTCCCACTACACTGCCTCTAGTTAGACCACCAGTACCTTTTCCTCAGAGGTTCCAAGATCAAAAGCTGGAACGATAATTTGCTAAATTCCTTGAGGTTTTTAAGAAGCTTCACATCAATATTCCTTTTGCAGATGCTTTAGAGCAAATGCCAAGTTATGTGAAGTTTCTAAAGGATATCCTCTCGAGGAAGAGAAGACTGGAAGACTATGAAACGGTGGCCTTAACTGAGGAATGTAGTGCCATTATCCAGAGAAGATTACCCCCATGCTCAAAGATCCCGAGAGTTTTACCATACCGTGCACTATTGGAAATTTATTCTTTGGTAGAGCCCTGTGTGATTTAGGAGTTCGTATAAATTTGATGCCATCATCTATCTATCATAAGTTAGGAATAGAGGATGCCAAGCCCACCACAGTGACCTTCCAGTTGGCCAATCAATCAATTAAATATCTGAAGGGGGTCATTGAGGATGTGTTAGTAAAGGTGGACAAGTTTATTTTCCCTGCGAATTTTATTATCTTGGATATGGAGGAAGACAGGGAAGTCCCCATTATACTAGGTAGACATTTCCTAGCTACTGGTAGAACAGTAATTGATGTACAGAAGGGGGAGTTAACAATGAGAGTCCAAGATCAGGAAGTACAGTTTAATGTTTTCAAACCTTTGAAGCTCCCTGATGACTCTCAAGAATGTTTTAAGATGAAGATTGAGGAGAATATAAGGCTTAAGCACATGAAATCTGAAAGAAGGAGGGAAGTAGATAGGGCTCAGGAGGATTTAATTGTTAACATTTTGTCACCATTTTGGATGACCCTCCTACTCTGCGCCCTGCTGCTGAGTGTTGTCTTCTTCAGCTGCATTTTTAGTGGCTGTGTTTTCCTTTTCACTTTGTATATAGTTCTTTTTTTTCTTTTCTATTGTTTCTTTCTTTGTTTGTGTTATAGGTTTCTTTTCTAGTATTATGCTTTCAATCAAGCTTCAGTTGTTCATCATCATCAGAAAGGGGAGTACATTGTTCCTGAACTTCAATTATTATATTATCTGCACATTGAGGACACTATGCACTTCAAGTTTGGTGGAGGGGATATCACTTGAGTATTTTTCAAAAATTTGAGCAAAATTGAAAAAAACATTTCAAAATTTTTTCGAAAATCTGAGCTTAAACTATTTGATTTTGGGATGACTTAGTGCTTAGCATGTAGTTTTCCCATATTTTGATGATATGACCCCATGATTTAGTCTGACTTTGATTGACTGAGAAGCATGATTATAGGAAAAGCATGAAGTTGAGTTCTTGAATTTGTCTTGATTCTGATTACGATTTCCTCATTTTATGCACATGTCATGTCATGAATCTGTATATTTATTTAGAGAAAGCTTATGTGGACCTAGGATTGCATTTGTTCAGTTGATTTTGTGTATCATATTCTAGAATTTGTTTGATCTAATCTCGAGATGAAATATTAGATCAAACTTAATTAGGGAGATGATTTAGGCCATCTTTGGATCGTTTGAGCCTTTCTAGCCATCCCTATACATATTTTACCTCTAGTCACCCATCTGGGCTAAATGAGCTTTCCTCTGTAAATTCACCTGCTTATTTTTGTTTCCTTAGCTTATAAACTTTTTCCTATCCTTTACCCCGAAAGCATGAAAAGTCATTGGGATATATTGTGAGCTATATGGGTATAAGTGAGAGTGAAAGAGTATGTATATAAAAAAAAATTGATGAAAAAGAAAGAAAAAGAAAAAGAAAAGAAGAAAGAAGAAAAATTCAAAAAAAAAATGTTTAGCAAAAGAAATAGGTTTGGGGGAAATAAATTTGAGCTCTTACATTAAAGATCCTAGAAGTAATGCATGTTAAGGGGTAATTAAACCTAAATCGACTTTATCATACCTTAGCCCCAGCCTTACATTACAAGCTTAATGAAGTCCTATTAATCTTTTGTTAAGTGTGACTACATTAGTGGAGAGATTAGTGAAAAGCAAACTTATGGGAATGATCGCATGTCATTGACTTTGCATTCACTGTGCTTGCATAATCTGATCCGAATAATGTACTGTCATTGACTTTGCATTCACACACTCACGAGAAGTCCAATTTGGGTTAGGACTTATGATTGAATAATTCTAAGTGCTGGACTTGTAATTGTGAGTCTTTGATTTCATAGTCTGTACTTTTTCTTTGAGGATGATATTGGGGAAATTATTGTGTTTTGTACTTATCATTCTTACAATCATTTTGTTTTGCTTGAGAACAAGCAAAAGCTCAAGTTTGGGGGTGTGATAATTTTATATTTTTAGAATTATTTGTGCTTAATTTCGTAATTAATTATTTAAATCCTCAATTTATTTTGTTAATTATCCCATTTATTTAATTAAAATTCTCATGTTTGCAGATAAATTAAATCTGGATGAATTTTGAATATTTCGGTAGAAAATAGATCAAAATTGGGCTAAAATCGAGATTGAGCCATGCGGACAACACGAGTCATGCCACCTAGCACATCCAATTGGATAAGAAGACCGATGACACGAAAATATCTTTTCAACGAGCCAATGGTGTGAAGACAAGTGGCCAAAAAAAGCCAACTCATCAAGGATGTGGAAATTACCATTTTACCCCTAGTGTGCTTATAAATAGGAAAGGATGACAATTGAAAATGGTGTGTAATTTTAGGAGTAGGAGTAGTGTAATGTAATGTAATTTAGGAGTAGCTAAGTTTTATTTTAAAAGCTTTATTGTTAGATTTTATTTTATTTTTTTCTTTACTCGTTTGTTATTCTTATTTTTGTTAGGCACCATTTTTCCAGTTTTAGCACATTTTATTACCTTTGAATTTGACACAGTGAAGCTTTGTGAATGAAAAATTTATTTTAGTTTCTTTAACTCCGTTTTATTATTCGATTTTCTCTTCATTTTTTGATTTTCATTTACTGTTCATTCAAACTTTTGGTTTGCCGACTTCTTTGATCACTGTATTTCTGCCTCTTTTGTTTACTGTTTAAAAATCCTTAGCTACGGTGTGGGGTTGTTCTGGGATATTACTACTGAGTTGCTTGCTTGGTGAAGCAGTCTTTGCTAAGGCGAGGAGCAAGTAGATTGTTCTAAGAGCTGCAGTTGGCTATTGCGCTAAGTTTCGAAGAAGACAGGAATGCTTGCCACTTGCTCCTGGGAAGTCTTAGCTGAGACACGGCAGGTACTGCAGCAGACTGAGAGTGCATAACTCGTGTAGCAAAATGGAGCAGGAAAGGAGCAGCAAGTGCTGCCAGAAGCATAGGTAGAGAAGGAAGCAGGGCGTGGAAACTGAGCAGGGTTGGTGAGAGTCAGAACTGAGAGCAAGCAAAGTGAGCACAGCCTAGAATCGAGACACAACGCGAGGGGACTGCAGAACCGATAACGTGAAGCAGCAGAAGCAGAGTCCTTCCTGGAATAGCAGCAGTTGCAGAACAGACTAGGTAACTAGAACCGAGGCACACCAAGGCAGAGCAGTCGAGTGCAGAACTGGAGCAGCAAACAGTATGAAGCAGCAGGACACAACGGACATGTAGCAGCAGGACTGTGAGATCTAAGAATTTCGGACATACTTTAAATATGTAATAAGAATTTGAAGTGTAATTTATTGAGCTAAGTGAATTGGGGAATAATAATTGGAGATTTATATGTTAAGTGTTTAAAATAAGTATGAAGTATGAGGACAGATCGATCTGGGAGAAGAAGAGATCGATCTGGTGAGTTAAAATGACAAGGAAGGAGGAATTTGAGGAGTAGATCGATCTCCAATGGAAGAGGATCGATCTCATTATGATTCTGTTTGAGAGAAGATCAATCTCATGAGGAAGAGATCGATCTCCAAATGATTCTGTTTGGGAGAAGATCGATCTCCTCAAGGAGCAGATCGATCTCACCCCTCGACAGATCGATCTCCTAGGCATAAAATTGCCCATATCGTCCCCAAAATTCAAATGCAGATCGATCTCATCAAGAGCCAGATCGATCTCCTACCTTCAGCCTATATAAGGAACCCCTACTTTCTCCTGTAAATCTCACTTTCTCTCTCTTTCAACCCCCATTTTCACCGAAACCTAGCTTTCTCACTCATCCAAAGCACCCATTTTCATCCAAATCAGAAGTTGTAGCAAGAAGGAAAGTTGTTCCTCATCAAAGGGAGAACAACATACTTGAAAATCGAAGGACGAATCGAATCGAGGCGTGGGTTGTGCACCCACAAGCTTTGGGAAATTTTTAAACCTCGATCTTGATATTTGAGATGATTTTGGTGATAATAGTTGTTGGCATTGTGCTGAAATAGTTGGAAATGATTAGGGATTGATGAAATTACAATGTGGTTGGAGTGATAATGATATTTAGCAATTTTGGGAATTTGAGCTATAAATAGAAATTTAGACAATGTGGTGAATTAGCAAAGATAATTGGCATGAGAAATGTAGAACGTTGAGATGTTGTGAATGAGAGTGTAGTTTGGGGTAGAGTTATGAGAATCAAGAGATTTGTGGTGTTATGAGCAATTATGCTCGATTTTTGAGAATTGAGGTTACTGTGATGATGAATGTTGATGTTTTAACATCGTTTGGATAGCTCGGGAGTTCCAGAGTGGAATGCGAGACTAGTCCGTGTCAAGGGGGAAACGATTGCACTATACGAGGTGCAAAGAGGTAAGGGAAACTAAACCATTTGTGTATATGATTTGCGAACTATTATAGCATGATCTGTGATTTATAAAACAAGCATGTTGAGTGTTGTGTTGTGATACAATTGCACACGATTTTTATAGTCGGTTGGAGCCCATTATTTTATGAGTTTATAAGCTGAGTGTGAAATTGCTTTATAAACCGTTGAATTTGTGTGAGTAATGAATTGGGCTCTACTTTAAGGCGATCTTGAGATTTGAGAAATGTGTGTGTGTTTTGCCGGTTGGGACTCGGTTTCAATATGTTTTGTGTTGAGTACAAAACGGTTTTAAATGAGTTTTACGAGAGAAAAACCACTATGAGTTCTACGTGAAGGCAAACTAGTCTAATGTGATTAAGACTTAGGTGTGTAATTCTGAGTACACACCGGGCATTGCTCTGATAGCATGTAAGCCCGATTCTTCTCCGTTCTGGTAACGTGAGAATAACCCATTCTGTGGTTATGCCACGTATACTTGGTGCCGTTGCCACGTGAGAAACCCTATTTGGTGGCCGTTGCCACGTGAGAAACCCCATTTGGTGGCCGTTGACACGTGAAAACCCCATTTGGTGGCCGTTACCACGTGAAAATCCTATTTGGTGGCCGTTGCCACGTGAGAACCCCATTTGGTGGCCGTTGCCACGTGAGAAACCCTAATTGGTGGCCGTTGCCACGTGAAACCCTATCCTGTGGCTGTGCCACGTGTAAATTTAACTCAGTGGCTATGCCACGTGTGCTTAGTGACTGTGCCACGTGTGAATTTAAATCAGTGGCTATGCCACGTGTGTTTAGTGGCTGTGCCACGTGCATTATTATTACAGTGATTTTATCACGTTAATTGAGAAAGCGTTTATCGCATTATTTTCACATGCTTTGTTATTGCTCTAGACTGAGCCTTTTTACTTCATGTTTTCACATGAATTGAGACATGAGAATGTCATTTTGAGTAATTTCATGCTATGGTTTTCAAATGAGATTAATGAGTTTCACATACAAATAAATATTTTGTGAAGTGCATTTTGGTTTATGAAATGAGTCCCTTACCCCTTTTACTGAGCGATTTAGAAGCTCACCCTGTTTTCTTTCCCCCCAGATTTTTTCAAGTGAAAAGGGTTTTCCTGCGACGTACGGAGTAGTGGCTAGTGGAGGACTTGAGCTCCAGGCCATATATATTGTATTTTGAGGTATCTTTTATCTTTTCATGTACCCAGGCAATTATCATAATTACAAACACTTGATGTATAACATTGTATGGGATGTATTAGGATTAATTAACTTGGAATTGAGTAATGTATATAATACAATATATATTATATTATGATGAGATCCTGAGGCATGATAATTATGATGATGTATGACACTGCACAGGAATACACCCTTAATTGTGAATTAATGAGTAAAAAGTTTTAAATTTGCCCTATTTTTCACGTTTTCGGGGTGTGACAGAGTTTTCTTAGTATCAGAGCTTAGGGTGTCTAGTATTGTCAGTGTCGGTTAAGTGAAATAGAATACATCCCAAGTGTTTGTAATAGTCTGGTCATGAACTGAAATTGAGAATTGAGATTTCAATCGATTCTGATATGTACGCGCAGGAGACGAGTTAAGATAGAGAATTAGTGGACGACGAGGTCGTTCGAAGAGGCAGGCAGAGTCCCCTCTGCCACCTATCCCATAACCAGAGAGTCCTAACTCTCGATTTAATCGGATTGAGACCGATATGAGGCAAGGTTTTTAGCAGATGGCAACGTTATTCACGCAACACTTTGAAGTTAATGCCTCAGGTACTACTCCTACACCACCACAAGGGCCTCCCATACCCCCAGTACAGATGGACCCAGCGCCTCCCGTCACTCAGCCTGATGATAGAAGTATGGTCCGACTAAAGGATTTTCTGAAGATGAATCCACCTGCGTTTAGGGGAAAGAAGGATCCTACAGAGGCTGAGGAGTGGTTAATGGAGTTGAGAATTATATATGATTATCTGGGGTGCACCGATGCTGAGAGGGTCAGTATGAGTATCTATATGTTGAAGGGGAGAGCTCGAGATTGGTGGGGTACTACCCAGGGTATGCTGATGTCCCGCCAGGATGTGATTGGTTGGGAAGAGTTTCAGACAGCCTTTAGGACCCAATATGTACCACGAGCCGCCCAGAGAAAGAAACAGGCCGAGTTTTTGAGTTTGGTACAGGGTGACATGTCTGTGGATGACTGTAAGAGCCAATTCACAGCGCTATTGAGATATGACCTTGAGACCTTTAAGAATGAAGAGCTCCACATAGAGAAATTTGTGTATGGATTGAAGCCCATCATCAGAGATAGATTGATAGGGCTATATATTACTGAGTTTGGAGATGCTCTGAGACGAGTACAAGAGATTGAAAGAGGAATTGAAATGGTACAATCCTAGAATGAGCTCAAAGCGGTGAATAGAGATAAGGGCAAGAGGCCAGCGATTTTCCAAACAGAGGCTCGGAGAGGTTCCTTCAGAAGAGGAAGGATTGAGGTACAGAAGGGCAGATTAGAGAGACCCAGAGGTTACCCTAACATTAGGGAGACCCCTCGAGATATCCGGCCTGAGATAAGATTTTACAGAAATTGTGGCCAAATGCATGAGGGAAGTTGTACTGGGTCGATCCATGGATGTTTTAGATGTGGAGACATGGGTCACATGGTGAAGGATTGCCCTCAACCTTAGAAACCACATGTCTTGGAGCCCACTAGACAACAGCCTCAGAGAGTGAATCCCCAGGGATGGGCCACTACTGCAGAGAAAGGAAAGATACCTGTTACCCAGGGACGTTTGTTTACCCTAGATAAGGAGACCACTGACACTTCTGCAGAAACTATAAGAGGTACACTCTCTGTCTGTAATCATAAGGCTCATGTGTTGATTGATTCAGGATCCACGCATTCGTTTATTTCTGAGCATTTTGCATGTAGATTAAACTTGAAGTTTGAACCTCTAGAATATATACTACATGTAAATACCCCTATGAGTGAATCCCAGAGAATTGAGTTAATCTGTAGAGGATGTGAGATAAATGTAGGAGATAGAGTGATGTTAGCAGATCTAATCATGTTGAATATACATGGGTTTGATGTAATTTTGGGGATGGATTGGTTGGCAACCAATCCAGTGAGCTTAGATTGCTACACTAAGATTGTAACTTTCTCCCTACCTGAACCTTACAGTGTACGATTGAGATATTGAGGAAATGAATATGTCAAATTCTAGTAAGTAATTTGAGAATTTTGATATTATTTTGGAGAATATTAAATATGATTGTTCATGTGAAGGTTATGAGACACTCATCTCAGACGATGAGCGGGAACTTCCGAGGATTGAGGATATACCTGTGGTTTGCGAATTTTCGGATGTTTTCCCAGATGAATTGCCAAGTTTACCACCAGAGAGAGCTAGACTTTACCATTGATTTGGTACCAGATACTCAGCCGATCTCTAAACCTCCCTACAGGATGGCATTAGTGGAACTTGAGGCATTAAAGAAACAACTACATGAGTTATTGGATCAAGGGTTCATTAGGCCCAGTGTTTCACCGTGGGGAGCACCGATTTTATTTGTCAAGAAGAAGGATGGTAGTCTCAGATTATGCGTAGACTATCGGTTGTTGAATAAAGCCACGGTGAAGAATAAATACCCATTGCCCAGGATTGATGATCTACTTGATCGCTAAGAGGGACATCAGTCTTTTCTAAGATTGATCTGAGATCGGGCTATCACCAATTGAGGATCAAGGAAGAGGATATTCCAAAGACGGCCTTCAGGACAAGGTATGGCCATTATGAATTCCTGGTGATGTCCTTTGGATTGACGAACGCCCCTGCAGCATTTATGAGGTTGATGAACGAAGTGTTCAGAGACTATCTAGATAAATTTGTGATAGTCTTTATTGATGATATCCTGGTATACTCTCGGTCGTATGAGGAGCATGCACAACATCTGTGGTTAGTACGTCAGATACTTCGAGATAAGAAATTATATGGAAAGCTTAGTAAGTGTGAGTTTTGGCTGGATCGGATAGCTTTCCTTGGTCTTATAGTCTCAGAGGAAGGAGTATTAGTGGATCCAAGCAAGGTGGAGGCTATGCTTAATTGGGAGAGACCGAGGACAGTTACTGAGGTACGAAGCTTCCTTGGTTTGGCAGGGTATTACAGAACATTTGTGGAAGGATTTTCTCGGATTGTCGCTCCTTTGACTAAGCTCACGCGTAAAGAGACTCCATTTATATGGACTGATCAATGTGAGCTCAGTTTTTAGGAATTAAAGAGGAGGTTGACAGCGGCACCTGTGTTAACTATTCATGACGGATCAGGAAGATTTTCGGTGTATATTGATGCATCTCATCAAGGATTGGGGTGTGTGCTTATACAGCATCGAAGAGTGGTCGCACATGGATCGCGACAGCTGAAAAACCATGAGCGAAATTACCCCACGCATGATTTGGAGTTAATCGCTGTGGTATTTGCTTTGAAGACCTGGCGACACTAATTATATGGGGAAAGATTCCAGATCTTCACTGATCACAAGAGTTTGAGATATCTCTTTGATCAAAAAGAGTTAAACATGAGACAAAGGAGATGGATGGAACTCCTTAAGGATTATGACTGCGAGATTCTATATCATCCGGGCAAGGCGAATGTGGTTGCTGATGCCCTGAGCAGGAAGAGTATGATATCTGCTATGATGATCAGGGAATGGGATTTACTGGAGCAGTTTACCGAACTTCGGATCAGAGTTAAAGAGATAGAGACTGGATTTTGGCTAGCTTGAGGATAGAGCCCAGGATCATGGATCAGATTAGAACTGGGCAGCGCAGTGATCAGAGATTGATAGATATGGTTAGCCAAGCTGAGCAGAGTTCGCAGTCGGATCTCACCATCAGTGAGGATGGATTGTTGAGATTCAGAGGACGGATTTGTGTACAGGATGATGATACCCTAAAGAGACTGATACTGAGAGAATCCCACTGCTCACGATACACCATGCACCCAGGGAGTACTAAGATGTACCGAGACTTGAGAAAGGTGTATTAGTGGAGTGGTATGAAGCGAGACGTGGCAGAGTATGTGGCTAGGTGTTTAATATGCCAGCAAGTGAAAGCTGAGCATCGGAAGCCTGGAGGACTACTACAGCCCTTACTTATACCTACATGGAAATGGGAGCATGTCACCATGGATTTTATTATGGGTTTACTGAGGACCCGAAGAGGTCGTGACGCTATATGGGCCATAGTCGATAGATTGACCAAGAATGCCCACTTCCTTGCCATCAAGAGCACAGATACTGTGAATGCCTTAGCTGAGCTGTATGTCAGCGAGATAACTAGATTACATGGGGCTCCAGTGAGTATTACTTCTGATAGAGATTCTCAATTTACTTCTAGATTTTGGACCCAATTTCAGAAGTCCATGGGATCTCGATTGAGTTTCAGTACCGCCTATCATCCTCAGACAGATGGTCAGCCAGAGAGGACTATTCAGACCCTGGAGGATATGTTGAGGGCGTGTACGATGGATTTTAAGGGATCATGGGATGATCACCTGCCCCTAGCAGAGTTTGCATACAATAACAGCTATCATGCGAGTATTGGAATGGCACCTTTTGAGGCTCTATATGGTAGGAGGTGTAGATCCCCTGTAGCTTGGGAAGAAGCCGGTGACAGAAAGATAAATGCTCCCGAGCTTGTTGAGCAAGTTGTAAAGAGTGTGAAACTCATATGTGAGAGGTTACGGGCTGCACAAAGTAGACAGAAAAGCTACGCGGATATGCGTAGACGGCCACTCGAGTTTAAGGTTGGTGATGCAGTATTTTTGAAAATATCACCGAGTAAGGGTATCATGCGATTTGGGACGAAAGGGAAATTGAGTCCTCGATACATAGTACCATTCGAGATTCTTGAGAGAGTGGGAGAGGTAGCTTACAGATTAGCATTACCCCCACAGATGTCTGGAATACACAATGTTTTTCATGTGTCTATGTTGAGGAAGTACCACCCGGACCCTTCTCATGTCATAGAGTATGACGAGATGGACATTCAAGAGGATATAAGCTACATTGAGGAACCCGTCCAGATTCTCGATAGAAGAGAGAAGGTACTGAGAACTAAGAGCATCCCATTAGTGAAAGTTTTGTGAAAACATCACTCAATGGAAGAGGCAACGTGGGAACTAGAGAATCTCATGAAGGAGAAATACCCCAATCTATTTGACTAGTTGAGTTGAATTTGGAGGACCAAATTCTTTTTAAGGTGGGGAGGATGTGAGATCTAAGAATTTCGAACATAATTTAAATATGTAATAAGAATTTGAAGTGTAATTTATTGAGCTAAGTGAATTGGGGAATAATAATTGGAGATTTATATGTTAAGTGTTTAAAATAAGTATGAAGTATGAGGACAGATCGATCTGGGATAAGAATAGATCGATCTGGTGAGTTAAAAATGACAAGGAAGGAGGAATTTGAGGAGCAGATCGATCTCCAATGGAAGAGGATCGATCTCCTTATGATTCTGTTTGAGAGAAGATCGATCTCATGAGGAAAAGATCGATCTCCAAATGATTCTGTTTGGGAGAAGATCGATCTCCTCAAGGAGTAGATCGATCTCATAAAGCCATAAAGACATCGATCTCACCGCTCGACAGATCGATCTCTTAGACATAAAATTGCCCAAATCGTCCACAAAATTCAAATACAGATCGATCTCATCAAGAGCCAGATCGATCTCCTACCCTCAGCCTATATAAGGAACCCCTGCTTTCTCCTGCAAATCTCACTTTCTCTCTCTTCCAACCCCCATTTTCACCGAAACCTAGCTTTCTCACTCATCCAAAGCACCCATTTCCGTCCAAATCATAAATCGATCTCTTAGACATAAAATTGCCCAAATCGTCCACAAAATTCAAATGCAGATTGATCTCATCAAGAGCCAGATCGATCTCCTACCCTCAGCCTATATAAGGAACCCCTGCTTTCTCCTGTAAATCTCACTTTCTCTCTCTTTCAACCCCCATTTTCACCGAAACCTAGCTTTCTCACTCATCCAAAGCACTCATTTTCGTCCAAATCAGAAGTTATGGTAAGAAGGAAAGTTGTTCCTCATCAAAGGGAGAACAACATACTTGGAAATCGAAGGACGAATCGAATCGAGGCGTGGGTTGTGCACCTCACAAGCTTTGGGAAATTTCTAAACCTCGATCTTGATATTTGAGATGATTTTGGTGATAATAGTTGTTGACATTGTGCTGAAATAGCTGGAAAATGATTAGGGATTGATGAAATTACAATGTGGTTGGAGTGATAATGATATTTAGCAATTTTGGGAATTTGAGCTATAAATAGAAATTTAGACAATGTGGTGAATTAGCATAGATAATTGGCATGAGAAATGTAGAACGTTGAGATGTTGTGAATGAGAGTGTAGTTTGGGGTAGAGTTACGAGAATCAAGAGATTTGAGGTGTTTTGAGCAATTATGCTCGATTTTTTAGAATTGAGGTTACTGTGATGATGAATGTTGATGTTTTAACATCGTTTGGACAGCTCGGGAGTTCCAGAGTGGAATGCGAGACTAGTCCGTGTCAAGGGGGAAACGATTGCACTATACGAGGTGCAAAGAGGTAAGGAAAACTAAACCATTTGTGTATGTGATTTGCGAACTATTATAGCATGATCTGTGATTTATAAAACAAGCATGTTGAGTGTTGTGTTGTGATACAATTGCACACGATTTTTATAGTCGGTTGGAGCCCATTATTTTATGAGTTTATAAGCTGAGTGTGAAATTACTTTATAAATCGTTGAATTTGTGTGAGTAATGAATTGGGCTCTACGTTAAGGCGATCTTGAGATTTCGAAAATGTGTGCGTGTTTTACCGGTTGGGACTCGGTTTCAATATGTTTTGTGTTGAGTACAAAACGGTTTTAAAGGAGTTTTACGAGAGAAAAACCATTATGAGTTCTACGTGAAGGCAAACTAGTCTTATGTGATTAAGACTTAGGTGTGTAATTCTGAGTACACACCGGACATTGCTCTGGTAGCATGTAAGCCCGATTCTTCTCCGTTCTGGTAACGTGAGAATAACCCATTTTATGGCTATGCCACGTATACTTGGTGGCCGTTGCCACGTGAGAAACCCTATTTGGTGGCCGTTGCCACGTGAGAAACCCTATTTGGTGGCCGTTGCCACGTGAGAAACCCCATTTGGTGGTCGTTGCCACGTGAAAACCCCATTTGGTGGCCGTTGCCACGTGAAAACCCTATTTGGTGGTCGTTGCCACGAGAGAACCCCATTTGGTGGCCGTTGCCACGTGAGAAACCCTAATTGGTGGCCGTTGCCACGTGAAACCCTATCCTGTGGCTGTGCCACGTGTAAATTTAACTCAGTGGCTATGCCACGTGTGCTTAGTGGCTGTGCCACGTGTGAATTTAAATCAGTGGCTATGCCACGGGTGTTTAGTGGCTGTGCCACGTGCATTATTATTATAGTGATTTTATCACGTTAATTGAGAAAGCGTTTATCGCATTATTTTCACATGCTTTGTTATTGCTCTAGACTGAGCCTTTTTACTTCATGTTTTCACATGAATTGAGACATGAGAATGTCGTTTTGAGTACTTTCATGCTATGGTTTTCAAATGAAATTAATGAGTTTCACATACAAATAAATATTTTGTGATGTGTATTTTGGTTTATGAAATGAGTCCCTTACCCCCTTTACTGAGCGATTTAGAAGCTCACCCTGTTTTCTTTCCCCCCAGATTTCTTCAAATGAAAAGGGTTTTCCTGCGACGTACGGAGTAGTAGCTAGTGGAGGACTTGAGCTCCAGGCCATATATATTGTATTTTGAGGTATCTTTTATCTTTTCATGTACTCAAGCAATTATCATAATTGCAGACACTTGATGTATAACATTGTATGGGATGTATTAGGATTAATTAACTTGGAATTGAGTAATGTATATAATACAATATATATTATATTATGATGAGATCCTGAGGCATGATAATTATGATGATGTATGACACTGCACAGGAATGCACCCTTAATTGTGAATTAATGAGTAAAAAGTTTTAAATTTGCCCTATTTTCTGCATTTTCGGGGCGTGACAAGGACGCAGCGGACCAGAGGACAATCGAGCATTACCTGGAAATGCAGCTGGAATGAGCTGAACCCGTGAGCACCTAAAATCGAGAGCCATAGACAGACTAGGCAGCAGCAACCCGTGAGCAAGCAGAGTGTAAGACCCGAAAATTATATCATAATTTCTTATAAAGAATTGAAAATGGTTCCAAATTAAATGAAACGGGATTCGGACAGGAGATAAGGATTTAAAATACGAAATGAATGGGTATTCGTGAAGGGAAGTCGGGTTAAATTTATCCCAAACACGTGCAAGGGTAAAACAGTCAAAAGATCGAAAGTCGAAATAAATTTGATAAGAAAATTTAATTAAAAGTAATGGATTTGAGAATCTTGATCAATAACGAAGAAATAATTAAATTTCGAGTCCAATTGATCAAGATCTGAAATTTTTAGGAATACCGAAAAGCCTCCTGGGACAATATCCCGAAAATACGAAGAAATTATACTGGAAAAATGATTAAAAATATAATAAATTAAATTAAATTAAATTAAATTAAATTGTTTGGAATAAAATAATATAAGTGTAGATATTTTTAGAATATATTTGAATATTTTAATGAACATTTTAATAATAAACTAAATTATAAATAATAATAAATAAAAATAAAATAGAATAAAAAAAGAAAAAAGATCAGAAACTTTATCGGGGAGAGAGAGAGACTAAGAGAAACGGAGAAGCTAGCCGAAATCGGGGAGAAGATCGGCGGGCCATCGGCGACCCAATCGGCCAGGTGAGGGCCGAAAAAGAAAGAGGAGAGGCCGACGACCTCCCTGGTACCGACGGTATCGCCCACCGACGTCGAAATCCGACGAAATCGAATGAGAGGGAACCCGAGGGAGAAGAGGAGATCCGCAGCAACTGGTGCCAATCTAGCCCCAATCGACCCCAGCCGAGGCTTCCCCAGGCCCAGACAACGCGATCGGTGGTGGTCACGGCTGGCGAAACCGACAGACGGCGCCGAAATCGACTAAAAGAGGGAGAACCACCGACGGCGAAAGGAGAAGAGGCCGGACCAACCACTTTTTGGCGACCTCGTGTGAAACCGAGACCAGATCCGAGCTGTGGACAACCTCGCAGAGCTGCTGACGGCGGAAGCAGGTGGAGAACCGGCCGACAAGGCACCGAACCGGTCGAACCAGAGTGAACCGGAGTGAACCGGACCGGTCTGAACTGGGTTGAACCGGACTGAACCGGTTCAGCCAAGAAAGAAGGGAAAAAGGGAGAAAAAGAGGAAAAGGAAAAAGGGAAAGAATTTTTTGGGATACACTGGACTTCGGGTAAGTCGATAAGAGGTCAAAAGTGACCAATTTGACTTTCGAGAAATTTATTTAAATTATATTTAATCAAAAAGTAACCCGAGATTGAATATATAATTATGCAGTTGTACGACAAAGCCCGAACGAGAGCCGATTGAGCTTCGATTTTTGTATCCCGCATTATATTGGGTAAGTATATTTTAATCTCGACAATTAGAGTCATTTAATACAGAGTTTCGATTATTTTACGAAATTTATGGATTAATTCTGTATAGAAAGGAATATTAATCGAAATTGCAACGTAATTACCGTAAATAGTATACGGGCTATCCAATAAGTTTGGAACGAAGCCCGATGATTATTGGTAAGCTGAATGAGCCCAGTAAACCCGAAGAAGGGATTTAAATAGTATAAACGGGCTGAAAAATGGGTCGAGGCCCATTAAGGTGCGATTGGGCCCAATAAGAGTAAATTGGTCCAATTAGTTAAATCTACTATAGTAAATAGGAGAATTATATTTACTGGGTTAAATTGACGTGATAAATAATTATCTGCAGCCCCAGAGACTGGATTAGCAGCAAATCGGATCGGACGAGCCTCCGATAGTGGAATTTAGATACGTGCTCGACGAGAATCGAGGTAAGGGAATTTTGTAGGTGCATAGAGATGCCTATACGTATTTATTAAGGGGATTTAAAGGGCCTAGAATTTCTTTAAGTATCTAGAAAATGAAAAAATAATTTTTACAAAAACCGGGGCTTAGATGAATAAAGAAAAAGATGATTTTGCCCCTAGGAGTAAAATTTACAAAAAAGGGTAGTAAGGCAGGTAAATTGCATGATTTCATGTTTTTAACGTGTTATATGAATGTATTGCTTTGATTTAAGCAAATATGCACATAGGTTGGCTATTGAATTCGTGAATTTTATGAAAGGGTACCAGTTTGTACCGGTTATGATTTTAAGAGATATTTTATCAAGATTGAGCCACCTATCGTATTTACATGAATAAAAAGAGTGCTAGAGTCTTTATCGCACTCAAGTTTACTGATTTATTTCTTATGAAAAGTCGTACTGGAGCATTGCTCATACGAGAAATTTGTGTGTGTACAAAACCGTGCTGGAGCTTCGCTCGCACAAGATTTTAGATATCATGATATGCTAGCGTGGTGCTGGAGCGAAGCTCGCACTAGACGTGAGTTGACATGCATATAGTCATGCGGAAGCCTCCTGTAGACTGTGTGTCACAGAGAGTTGAGATGCTCGCACGTATACTTTGAGACATGGGTTGGTTATCGACATAGTATTGTGGTGGGTAAGACTTACGGCAGGCACCCCCAGACTATGATATGGGTCCACGGAGTACGATGTACCGTGTATGTCACACGGTGTACGCTGTACCGTACAGTCATGATGACTCTATGATGTTACTCGCTATTCTGGCGGGTATGAATTGACCTCACCTCCCGTTGCAGTTGTGATACCTCGCACACCAGGATCCGTGTAGCCTGGGATCACAGGGACAAAGTATGGCCATAGTCCTCGATTTTTTCATACAGTAACCTACATGCCTCACATGATATCATACGGTCTGAATAGACCAGGACGAACCCGAGGGAAGGGTAATGTCCCGATTTATGTTTTTAAAAGAGATGTGATTTAATGAATCAAGGTATTCTCGAGAGATAGGTTTGACCTTGATGAAGCTGTTTTATGATGAAACAAATGAGTTTTAACGTGATGAGTTTATGATTAAACAAATAAGTTTTAATATGACGAGCATGAGATGTCATACATGAGGATTTTTCCATGTTTGTTTTATATATGGATTTCATGATTTCTCTTATATGATATATACATACATGTGAAATCGTTTTAGTCATACCTCATGCTCCAAATGTAAACGATTTTATATCATGACATTATCAGCATGTAGATAGTATAGTTATCTACCTGCTTACATTATTGCCTTACTGAGCTGTTTATGCTACCCTTTCAATATCCACCCCACAGGGTACATTCAGTAGAAGAGAACGACAGTAGTCATATCCACTGCTTCTTATCAAAACCAGGTATACACATTTGTATAATTTTGTATCTGAACATATAGAGGCACAGTACTGTACATGGATGTAATATTGGGGATGTATTTAATTTAAATAAATTGATATGTAAATGAAATATGAAAAGTAAAAGGTAAATAGGTGAGAGGTGACTAACACCGAATCATAGCCCAACTGTTTAGTAGTGTAACTATTCTCGACGGGTAAGGAAATGAAAAAGCAAAAAATTTACTCTGATTTTTAGG
This sequence comes from Firmiana major, assembly GCA_033439115.1. Lineage (NCBI taxonomy): Eukaryota > Viridiplantae > Streptophyta > Magnoliopsida > Malvales > Malvaceae > Firmiana > Firmiana major. Next base: position 42,764,355 of record CM065903.1, read on the forward strand.
TAATTTGGGTCGTGACACAGAGTGCAGCGGACCAGAGGATAAGTAACGCCAAGCATGAACCAGCAGACAACAGCAACATGCCGAACCATACCCGAAAGCCTAGAAAAGAAACATAATTTGGAAGGATGAATAGTAAAGGGAGGGAATGGTTTAAAATGCTAAGGGCTTGTTTAGCTGGTTCATTTTAGCAATTAACTCATTTTCATGCATTGTTAGTTTAGTTTGATTCTAATTTAATTTGTTAGCTTAGTTTGAGTCTTTGATTAAATTGCATGATTAGTATTCTTGTTTAATAGCTTAGAACTTAGTTTTAATTAGGTTGATAGTTAATTAAGTGTTCATTTAGAATTAGATTAAGGGTAAATTTATTTCATTAAATCTTAGGTTAGTTTAACTTGCATTTGATTAAGTAGTTTAATTGCATTTTAGCCTTGTTAAATTTAGTTTAATTTATCTTGCTTTGTTATTTTCATAATTGCATTTTATTTTATTTACGTTAATTAGTTTTAACTGTTTTAATTTCTTTTGTAGGTTTTCGATTTTAATTGCGTTGAGTACTATAAGTAATTTTGCTCGGTTTTATTTTCGTTATTTTATAGTTTTATTATTTTATTGCTTCCGATATTTTCAATTCTAGATTAGTAGATCACCCACCTTAATCTCATAATTTGCTAGAATATACTTAGGGTAAGATTAACCGGTACTTAATTAGGCTAGTCAACTTCTCTGTGGGACGATAACTCGGGACTCAAATCCCATTATTACTTGTACGACCCGTGCACTTGCAAACATATACCCTTAGGGTTCATCAGTGACATGCTCCCATTTCCAAGTCAGTATAGGTAGAGGCTGTAATAATTCTGCAGGCTTCTAATGCTCTACCTTCACTTATTGACATACTAGGCATTTCACCATAAATTATGCGATATATCTTTTCATCCCTAACCACAAATGTACTTTCCAGAGATTCTGATACATCTTGTTACTCCCCGGATGTAATATATATCTCGATCAATGAGCTTCTGTAAAAATCACTTTCTTTAACTCTGGGTCATCGGGAACGCAAATCCTGCCTCTAAACCTCAGTAGGCCATCATCACTCACTAAGAAATCGGTCACACTGCCCCTCTGAATCTGACTTGCACGATCATCACATAGTGGATCGGCATGTTGAGCTTGTCGTATCTGGTCAATCAAATCCGGTTCCATTCGCATGCTAGCTATCACACAGTTACTGTCAACATCAAGAGGGTCTATATCCAGACTAAGGTGAGCAGCTTGCTCGAGCAGCTCATGTTCCCTGACCATCATGTACGATACCACTATGAGGCTCCTTCTACTTAGGGCATCAACCACAATATTAGCCTTTCTTGGATGGTATACTATTTCACAATCATAATCCTTCAGAAGCTCTATCCACCGTCTCTGCCTTTTATTCAACTCTTTCTACGAAAATAGATATCTAAGGCTCTTATGATCTGTGAACACCTGAAATTTCTCACCGTTCAAGTAGTGGCGCTAAATCTTTAATGCAAATACCACAGCCGCCAACTCTAAATCATGGGTCGGGTAGTTCCTCTAATGGTCCTTAAGCTGTTTGGATCCATAGGCTACTACCTTCCCATTCTATATCAACACACAGCCCAGTCCTTGTCCCGAGGTATTTGTATACACTAAGTAACCTTCTAAGCTGGTAGGTATGGCGAGAATAGGTACAATGGTCAGTCTACGTTTTAATTCACAGAAACTACTTTCACACTTATCATCCCACTCAAATGCCACATTCTTTTAACTGAGACGTGTCAACAGAGTAACCAACTTAGAGAATCCCTCGACAAACCGTCAGTAATAACTTGCTAAACCTAAAAAACTACGGGTCTCTGTAATCGTCTTGGGTCTTTCCCACTGTATCATAGCCTCTATCTTAGACGGATCCACTGATACCCCATCTCTCGAGACTATATGACCCAAAAACGATATCTCACTCAGCTAGAAATCACACTTATTGAGTTTAGCATACAACTCCTTATCTTGGAAGGTCTGTAACACTGTTCTCAAGTGCTATTCATGCTCTTCCCTAGACTTCGAGTACACTAAAATGTCATCTATAAAGACAATCATGAAGTTGTCCAGGTATGACTTAAACACATCATTCATTAGAGCCATAAACGTTGCATGAGCATTCGTTAACCCAAATGGCATAACCAGAAACTCATAATGGACATAACGGGTCTGAAACGTTGTCTTGGGCACATCTCCACATCAAATCCTCAACTGATGATACCTATACCTCAGATCAATCTTCGAAAAGATTGTGCTTCATGCAACTGATCCAACAGATCATCAATCTGTGGTAGGGGGTAATTAGTCTCGATGGTAGCCTTGTTCAACAACCGATAATCTATACATAGTCGGAGACTCCCATATTTCTTCTTTACACAGTCGATCTGATGAACCCTTGTCCAACAACTCTTGTAACTGTCTCTTTAGATCCTCCAACTCAATCAGAGCCATTCTATATGGTGGTTTGGATATTGGTTCAGTTTCAGGTACCAAATCAATACAGAGTTCCATCTCTTTGTCTAGTGGCAACCCTGGTAATTCTTTCGAAAAGACATCAGGGAACTCTTTAACCACTGGGATGTCAGCTAATTTCGGGTGTGCCTTATCCAAATCAACCACGTATTCAATAAAACCTTTAACATATTATGGTTACATTTGTTAGTAAAATCGTCAGTCCTTGGAAATGATTTAGTACTTTTTTCATTGCTTTGCAAACCTTACAACATATTTCTCATGGGTGGAAAATATTATTGTTTTAGCATAACAGTCTAAAACAACATGGTTTGCAACTAACCAATTCATTCCTACTATTACATCAAAATCCTTCATATTTAATAGGATGAGATCTGTCGACATAACTTTTTCCCCTACTTTTAACTTACAATCTTTACATACATACTCAGCCACTACATTATCTCTCACTGGAGTGCTTATAAGCAATACCCTACCTAAAGGTACAGGTTTCACATATTTAAACAATTTACAGGAAAATGAAGACGATACAAATGAATGCGTGGCATCAGGATCTATTAACACCAATGCTTTAAAATCAAAGACTAGGATGGTACCTTCAATCACATTTATAGAAGCTTCTGCAGATGCCTAGTCCAATGCAAACACTAGCCCTCGACCAATAGCTTGCTTCCCCTTCTCTTCAGCCGTGGCCTTCCTCTTAGGAGTAGATGTCTTAACTGTAACCTTTTCTGGCCCTTTGCCCTTCTTTGGGGCCGTATCAACCAATTTCGGGCATTCACAAGCAATATGCCCTAGTTTACCACATCTATAGCATGACCTCATCATCGAATGGTATGGCCTACTTGTCACGGCCTTCCCCCACACGCGAACTACCAAAGTCACCATAAAATTTTTGCATTTTACTTACCTTTCCTTCTGTCATCTCTCTATACCATTTAGTTAGGCTGTGATTTGATATTAGTCACCCATTCACACTAATTACCAACATATATAGAATTTAATGTTATTTTTCTATAATAATAACTCTCGTACATAAATACAATTATTTGTACATATGCATCCCGACCTTACAGTTGTTACATAACTGTGCTTTTACAATGTTCAGTACAAATTGTCAAGTGTGTATACCTTTCGTAAGATGGATATGCAGCGGATCAGGGAATATCAATCCTCAGTCGTGTCCACCTACTATGGATGCTCTGAAAAGAGGGAAACAATAAGGGAGTGAGCTCGCAGCTCAGTAAGGAAATCAGGCAAGCAAGTAGATAACCACACTATCTACAAAATACATGCTTATGCCTCAAAATCGTTTCCTTACTCAATTGTATCTAAAGCATGCATCTCTCTCAAAGCTTTATACAATATATATTTATAGATACAAAACATCAGTTATAAAACTAAAAATATGCAGGTTTAACAACCTCAGCATTTTATGCAAAACATTGCATTTCTCATGCAATTTCACACAAATCACATTTATCCTGCCATTCATTTAAATCAAAATCATATGGAATTCATTATGTTTAAAAATATGGAAATCTGGGTCTCACCCATCCCTCAGGTTACCATTTTCACAATTCACAAACTCACATGTTTATATCATAAAACCATGTGGTAATTCCTTCAAGAAATCTTAATATACATAGCATGAAAAGAAAACGGAGATAGGCGACTACTTGTTCCAAGTGTATGATCATAACTCATTTTTCGTGATCCCAGGCTATACAGTACTCGGTGTGCAGGGTCTCACAATTGTTGTAACTGGAGGTGGGTCAAATCTCTACCTTCAGCTCTCAACTCAACTAAGGACTTGATCCCGGAGCACACTAGATCCCTCTCGATCCTGCTCCCACTGCTAACCAGTCCTATCCAAGTACATTAAGTACTCATGGTACAACGTACTCCATGTGACATACACGGTACACAGTACTCCATGAACCCTATCTCAAGGTGGGATACTTGCCATGAGTCGTAATCCTCAGACCATGGGTTATTTTGATAGCCCTTTGATAGCCCTATGAGATTGGTCTGCTCTCCAAATGAGATCGATCTACCTTACATTTTTCCTCTCAAAATTGACCTTTCAGACCTAATGAGATCGATCTTCCCCTAAGCATGAGATCGATCTGAACAACTCAAAACCTTAAGGAGATCGATCTGCTCCAAGGGTGAGATCGATCTCTCCATGTTACTAGCATTTGGAGATCGATCTAGCCCTCCAGGGGATCGATTCTTTCTACACATAATGCTTAGTAGATCAATCTAGCCCCATTGGAGATCGATCTGCCATGTTCCATTACTCAAATAAGAGTATTTTTGGCTCTTCCAAATCGATCTTTCCTTCAATAAGATCGATCTGGCATTCATATTTTCCAGATTTTACTGCAATATTCTACCGTAACTCACATAAAACATCCTTGATTTTGTTGCGATAGTCATTTTCTCATCCAACCACCTTTAAGGCTTAAAAATGACATCCATCGTACTTTATATACATTAAAACTTATGTGCATTCATTGTATAACCAAAGTTATACAATACAAAATCAAATGGAAGTATAAAGATTTACGTAACTCATGCAACTTCATTCCATTTTACCACACTACTCAAAACTCAATATATTCACATTCCACTCATGGAAATATCCTTCTTACACTCGCTATACACTTTAAAATTTGCGTGTATTCATTTCACAATCCAATATACACCTTAATTAAATGGGAGTTTACAAAAATTAAGGGTATTACATATGAATTTAAGGGTTTTACAGTCCTCCCCACCTTAAGAAATTTGATCCTCCAAATTAGAACCAAGTTACTCTACAAACAATAGGGGATATCTTTCTCACATCAGACTCTCTAGCTCCCAAGTAGCTTCCTCTGAAGTATGATGCTACCAAAGAATCTTAACTAACCCGATAGTCTTATTCCTCAAGACTTTCTCCTTTCTATCTACTATCCGTATCAATTTCTCTACATATGTCAAATCATCTTTGAGCTCCAATGGCTCATACTGAATAACATGATTTGGATCTGGATGATACTTCCTCAACATTGAAATGTGGAAGACATTATGCACTCTCGATTATTTCGGTGGCAATGCCAATCTATATGCCTTACCTCCCACTCTATCCAGTGTCTCGAAGGGTCTAATGTAGCGAGGACTCAATTTACCTCTCTTCTAAATCTCATTATACCCTTGGATGGAGAAACTGTTAGGACCCGTTCTCAATCCATGACTTTAACCAAAATCACTACAAATTTTTTCGCATTTTTGACTTACCTTTCCTCTCTTCAATGGTTGGGCTGTGATTCGATGTCAGAGTCCTCGCTTACCACATTTTCCATTATCATACATACATGTCAATATACTATTACTGACTGTAACAGCTTTTATTATACATGTGAAATTATATAAAATCTAATACAAATACATTCCCCATAATATATAACGTATACATCACTGTGCTGTTTCTATGTTTAGATACACAACTGTACAAAATCTGTATACTTGGTGGTTAATAGGAACTAGCTGTGGACTCAGGAATGCTATCCCTCGATAGCTCTCGCTCTACTGACACTCTGTAGAGTGATGTAAAGAAAAGGGGGGTGCGCATACAACGTGCTCAGTAAGGAAATCAGGCAAGCAAGTAGATATCTACACTATCTACTCAAAATAATGCTATGCCTTGAAAACATTATTTCCTTAACTTACTTTAAAAGCATGTCTTGAAATATAATATATATACTTTTACAGATTAAATCCCATGTATAGAAATCATGCTTTCTTTCTCAAATGTAGGAATGTAGTGCAAAATAATGCATCTTAATATAAGTCATGCCTTTATGTAAATCATGCCATGTATATTTAAATCACAATAAATATGGCATTAAATAATTCACATCACAAAATCGGAGTCCGACCCATCCCTCAGGTCTGTCCGCAATTTAAATCAGTCAATCAATGTGATATATCATGTGAGACTCTGTGATGAAATGGAATTAATATCTTGGACTATGATCATATCCGACATGTGATCCCAAACAACACAGTACTCGGTGTGCAGGGCATCACTGCTGTAACGGGAGGATGGTCAGTCCATTACAACCGTCAGCTATACACAACACATGGTACAGCGTACTCCCCTACCCCGGGTACGGTACAAAGTACACCGGTGGACCCTACATCACAGTCAGGGTGCCTGCCATAGGTCTTAGCCCTCAAACCATGGAATATCATACCACGTCTATATTACCCTCTTGCGGATATCCTTTCTAGCTGTAACAACAGTCACACAAGGACTCTGGCATGGGTTTTAACATGTATTATATATCACATACAGTGTGCGCCTTGAGTGCGACTCACAGTCGACACTTCACTCAAACACTGTTTCACATCACAAACTCAACTCTAGTGCGAGTAAACCTCCAGCAACTAGGTCAATGCATAGTTCATGTATTAAATCAAGTACGAGCAATAGCTCCAGTACCATACTATGCATAATATCATCAAATCAAGTACGAGCAATAGCTCCAGTACTATGTCATGTATAAACCATGAAGAATCGAGTACGAGCAACGCTCCAGTAATCTGTCATGTATTCTCATGTAAAACTCGAGTATGAGCTAATCGCTCCAGTACTCTCTCATACATATATCATATAAAACTGAGTACGAACTCCTATACTCTATCATGCATGTCATGAAAATCTAGTGCGAATCAAAATCCAACACTAATATATGTGGAAAATATATGAAATCTCATGCGAGCTGTGCTCTAGCACGATTCATTCTCACATAATATGATAGATGGCTCTTTAAAAAGGGATGTTTTACAAAATATTAAAATCAGTACTATAAAATGTGCTTAAGTCACATCAACCTTAAAATCATTAGCCCATCTATTTATTTTCATGCTAAACAGTAGTTAAACACTCACAATAGTAGTTTTCATGCTTTTTGTAACTTTTCACAAAAGTTGACTTTTTGACTAACTAGGGGTAAAATCGTAATTTGCCACTATTGGGTCGCAATAATTATTATTCACTTTCTCTGACCCTCAGAGTTTTTAAGTGAATGTAAAAGATGACGAAAATACGTGCAGATATCTCTAACTACTCACAAAAGTCCCTTACCTCGGATCACGTCAAGTGATCTCACTTCCTCGGTACTGCTAAATCTCGCAGTCCGATCAGCTCTCAATGTAAACTCCGAAGCTGTAAATAACCATTCCTCAGGTTAATTATACTTTTCCTACTGTATTATACATTAATACAATCTATTTTCCCTTAATGGGCTTTAATATCCTTAATGGGCCTAACTATGCCTTAAGCCCATTTTCATTTTACTATTAACTTTTGTTGGGCCTATTGGGCTTGTGGGGCCCACCAACTCTTATTGGGCTTGTTCTAGGCCCATTACACCCTATTGGGCCTAAAATATTTGGACTTGGCCCATTGGGCCTCTCGGCCACATGCCATGGCCGAGAGCTATCCATGCCTCGGTTTCACCATGTCATGCCATCCATGCCTATTTGTCTAGCCAATTCACTTAGGCATTTTCACAAACACTAGGTAGGCAACATTACCAACCATCATATAGTTCATTTAGGCATTTTATCAAACACCTTGATTGCCAACTAATTACATGTATTAATTAATCAAATTGATTAATTCTAATTACACCATAATCATTAACACATGTACATTAATCCATTTATGCCAAAAAATCATATTGACATAAATCAATATCCCATTACTCACTCTCGGCCTAACCCACTTCATGGTGATTTAATATGTTTCAATGCTTAAAACATATATCAACATACTTAAAATCATTCATACATTAACATATATGAAATTGGAAATTAGAAAATATACTAATTGTTGTGTTCACCCTTTGGTCATATCTTTGAAGGCTCACGGTTTGCACTCTATGGCTCCTTGATAGCCAATTCCAACATATGTCACTCTCCTTTCAATTTGGAACAACTTCCATGAAGGATGCAAGTTCCAAATATGCCTAATTCCTAGTGATTTCTAGTGAGAGAAAGCTTGGAAAATATGTTTCAATGGTTTCTTCTTCTAGCCTAATTTGGTGTGATGAAGATGACAATGGTGTGGCTGAATTTATAAGCCACATACTTAGCCATTAAGCTTTACTTTTCAGCCATTTAACTTGACTTTCCAAGCCTTAGCCATGAGTCACCTTATGAGTCATGGTTAGCTTTAACTATGGTTAGATATTTATCTCATGGGTTTTTCCATTTGGGCATCTCGGTCTGGGCTTTCTTAATGGGCTTTCGGGCTGAAATTTTTACTATGTCTCGGGCCTTTAATTGTCTCAAAATTTGGCCAATCAATTGGTCCAACAATTTGGTCTAAAGGACCTAAGAATTTTGATATACGTTTAGTATACCTTAATGGGTTTTAAAATATTCACCTTAGGCCCATTACGTTTTTAACCATTAAATTTATTCCGAAATCCTTCCGAATAAATTTTCCTTACTTTCGGGGATGATTATCTTGTATTCTGGCTAAGAATATTTTTCCCCAAATTTTTCTCCACACTTAGGTTAATTTTTAACCATGATTAGTCAACTATGGTAAAAGACCACTTTCTTAACTATAGTTGACTTTTTTCTTAACCATTGACCATGTTGACTTTTTCTTAAAATTTCGAAAGTGTCATATCTTATGTCTTACACTCTCGTCTTTATGTTTCAACCGTTCCCGGTGGATAATTTCACCCGAAACACCTTATCTTGCCAAAAAGGTCCATTTTACCCTTTTTAGCTTTTACTCCCATTTTCTATGTTCAGAACTAAATCAAGCTGACTTTCCTTCATGAGCTCTCTATGCTCTCTTATTTTAAGTTCTTATTTTCAGTCAGAATGATTTAGATTTACTCGGTTTAGCCTGTGACTCTTATAGCTCACAATAGGCTTTTTATGTAGCTTTTGCGTGTTAAATCATTTCACTAACACTTTAAGTCTAGTAAATACTCTTCTTATGATTCAACTATAATAACATAGTGTTCATACACATAGGAATCATAAGGAATAAGCTACAAAAAATCTGGGTCTGATAGAAACCTTTAGAAATACTGATTCACCAACTACGAACTCAAGTGGTTTCCATCTCTTGTCAGCATAACTTTTCTGTTTACTCTTAGCTGTCCTCAATCTCTCAACAATCAACCGGACATCCTCAGAGGTCTGTGTAACCAAGTCAGGAGAAAATAGTTTCCTGTCACCTAGTTCTTCCCACCCGATAGGGGAATGACATCTACGGCCATATAAAGCCTCATACGGTGCCATCCCGATACTCGCATGATAACTGTTGTTGTAGGTGAATTCAGCTAGTGGCAAATGATCATCCCAGAAGCCTTTAAAATCCAGCACACACGCTCGTAACATATCCTCTAGGGTCTGTATAGTCCTCTCTGACTGACCATCTGTCTGAGAATGATAAGCGGTGCTCAATCTCAACTGGGTTCCCATGGCTTCCTAAAAATGTTACCAGAAGTGGGAAGTGAAGCGGGAATCCCTATCTAAAACAATGCTCACTGGAATACCATGTAACCTCACTACCTCGCGTACATACAACTCTGCCAGTGAACTTAGAGTATTGGTAGCTCTCATAGCTAGAAAGTGGGCTGACTTCGTCAGTCTATCAACTATCGTCCATATAGCATTGTGATTCCTTCAGGTTCTCGGTAAACCCATCATGAAATCAATGGTGATATGCTCTCATTTCCATGTCAGTATAGGTAGAAGCTGCAATAACCCTACAAGTTTCTGATGCTCTACCTTCACTTGCTGACATACGACACATCTTGCCACAAATTTTGCCACATCTCTCTTCATACTTGACCACCAGTACACCTTCCAGAGATTCTAATACATCTTATTACTCCCCGGATGTAGCGTATATCTAGATGAATGAGCTTCCGTTAATATTAGTCTCCTGAGCTCTGGGTCCTCGGGAACACACAATCTGCATCTAGACCTTAGAAGTCCATCGAAACTCAACTCAAAATTAGTCTATGTGCCCTTTTGTATCTGACCAGTCACATCAATACAATATGGATAAGTCTGCTGTGCCTGTCTGATCCTTTCCAATAGATCCGACTCCAAGTGTAGACTAGCAATCACATAGTCTGTATCCATGTTAAAAGGCACAACACCCAAACTGAGGCTAGCAAACTGCTCTAGCAATTCATGTTCCCTGACCATCATATACGATACCATCACAAGGCTCTTTGTACTCAAAGAATCTGCTATAACATTAGCCTTACCCGGATGATACAATATTTCATAATCATAGTCTTTCAAAAGCTTTAGCCATCTTCTCTGTCTCATATTAAATTCATTCTGCGAGAACAGATACTTAAGGCTCTTGTGGTCGGTAAAGATCTAGAATTTCTCTTCATACAAGTAGTGGCGCCATACCTTCAACGCAAACACTACTGCTGCTAACTCTAAATCATGGATCGGATAGTTCTTCTCATGGTCCTTCAGTTGCTTAGATCCATAAGCAACTACCTTTCCATCCTAGATCAATACACAGCTTAGTCCCTGATGCGAAGTATCGGTATATACTGAAAATCCTCCTAAGTTAGTAGGGATTGTGAGAATCGGAATAGTAGTCAATCGACTCTTCAATTCCTGAAATCTCTTCTCACAATCTTCATCCCATACAAAATCTACTCTCTTCCGAGTGAGACGTGTCAATGGAGTAGCTAACTTCAAAAATCCTTCGACGAATCTTCGATAGTACCCTGCTAAACCTAATAAACTCCTGATCTCGGTGACTGTCATCGGCTGTTCCCATTAAACTACAGCCTCAATCTTGGATGGATCTACTGATACACCATCCTTTCACACAGCGTGTCCCAAAAAATGAGATCTGTGACAACTAAAAATCACACTTATTGAGTTTAGCATATAACTTCTACTCTCATAGGGTATGCAATACAATCCTAAGGAGCTTCTCATGCTCTTTCTTGGATTTAGAATATACCAAGATATCATCTATAAAGACGATAACAAATTAATCCAAATATGACTTGAACACATCATTCATCAAAGCCATGAAAGCTACGAGAGCATTCGTCAATCAGAATGGTATAACCAAAAACTCATAATGGCTATATCGGGTCCTAAATGCTGTCTTGGGCACATCTCCACTCGAACTCTTAGCTGATGATACCCAGATCTCATATCAATTTTAGAAAAGACCTGCACTCCCCGGAGCTGATCCAACAAGTCATCAATATGTGGAAGGGGATATCTATTCTTGATGGTTGCCTTATTTAACAATTTGTAATCTATACACAATTGGAGGCTTCCATCCTTCTTTTTCACAAATAAAACTGATGCTCCCCAAGGTGAAACACTCGATCTAATAAAACCCCTATCCAATAACTCCAGTAACTGTTTCTTGAGCTCCTCTAGCTCAACTAAGGCCATACAATACAGTGGTTTCGATATAGGTTCAATACCAGGCACCAAGTCTATACAGAACTCTATCTCTCTATCTGGTGGTAACCCTGGGAACTCATCCAGAAAGACATCTGGGAATTCACTAACCATAGGAATATTTGCCAACTCCAGATGTACCTTATCTGTATCAACCACGTACACAATAAAACCTTCAACATATTCATTTTCAAGTCAGCGTAATGCACCATCAATTACAATCATAACTACTATTTTCATTTCTTTCATCAAATTTTACAACATATTTTTCAGGGTTAGGAAATATAACTGTCTTAGCATAGCAATCTAAAATAGCATGGTTTGACGATAACTAATCCATTCCTAAGATTACATCAAAATCACTCATACTTAACAATATTAGATTGGCTGTCATATCCTTTTCCCCTACTTTCAGCTTATAATCATTTAACACATACTCCACTAGCTGACTATTATCCATAGGCGTACTAATCAACATCATCTTACTCAAAGGTGTACGCTTTACATGTTTTACTAATTTACATGCAAATGAAGGTGATACAAATGAATGCGTGGCACCAGGATAAATTAAAACATGTGCTTTAAAATCATATATCAGGATGTTACTTCTAATCACATCCGATGAAGCATCAGCTGTCCCCTGGTCCAAGGCATGCACTCGTCCTCATCCAATAACCTGCTTCCCTTTCTCTTCCGTCGTCGCGCTCCTCCTCAGAGTAGACGTATCGACTGGAGCTCGCTCAAACTTCTTAACCTTATGTGGGGTAATATCTATGACCTATTGGCAAACTTTGGCCATGTGTCTTGGCTTCCCGCATCTGAAGCATAAACCACTAGAAACAGGACAAGGTCTACCTCTATGAAATCTACCACATCTACTTCACTACTATGTGGTAGGCCTCGATCCTCCAATCATAACTCCTCTAGCTAGAGCTATAGCTGGGTATGAAGGATATCTAACAATCCTCTCTTGTACTTTCTCAATCTTTGGCCTCTTACCGAAGAGTCTCCTCTCTCATCGATATCCAAAACCTCGAGCACTGTCACTCACCGACCTCTTTCTATCCCTGTCTCTACCTTTTCAAACTTTTTTAGACTTTGAGACATTCCTCTCATAATCTTGCTTACAGAGAGTTGTGCCCTACGCACTGCCTCATCATAGGTAGAGACATCGAGTTGAACCAACTTAGATCTCAATACTGGCCTCAATCCATTGATAAACCTGCAGACCTTCTTAGTCTCGCTACTCATGGTGTCAGGGACATATCTCCCCAGAGATAAAAATCTGGTCTTATACTCATCCATTGAATGACTCCCCTGACTCAATCCCAAAAATTTGGCCTGCACCCTCCGTTGAGCCGTATCTGGAACAAATTACCTCCTAAAGGCATCCAGAAATATCTCCCAACTAATCTTTGAATGTCGGGCTCCCAATATGGGTTGGGTGGACTTCCACCAATGCTCTGCCATTCCCTTCAGTAGGAACGCAGTAAATACGACCATCTCTGAAGTCGTACACTCAAAGAATCCGTACAACTTCTCCATCTCTCTTATCCATTCCTCCACCAAAGCTGGGTCCTTAATCCCACGAAAAGTTGGAGGTCCAAGTTTCTCGAATTGTCGGAGTCTATCCAAAACACAACCATACCCCAACGCATTACCGTCCTGTTGTGGTCAAACTGAGATGGTATATCCTGAACCGACGGGGGTGTAAGTGCATCAGGTGCAATTACCTCTCCCGGTGCAATCTTTGCATCCTGTCCCTGTCCTCTTGGTATATTCTGTGCTAGTATTTCAACGATGGTCTCCAGGCGACGCTCTAGTCTCGGAAAATGTGCCTTAGTACTCTTCGGTACCTCAGTCAACAGTCTCATCTTGGGTCTCTGGCCTACCTCTATGGCCTCGAGCCCTATCTCTAACCCCTCTACCATAGTGAGTAATAACCATAATGGGTAAATCCCTGCATTCATAATCATTAATTAGTCTGATTTCCATCTCGTATACACAATTGTAACTAAACAAAGCACAGTACTATGGGGATATATATTTTCTAATTACTAATATCAATTCACATCAGACCAACCCTGCTCTGATACCATTTCTGTCACGCCCTTCCCCCACACGTGACCTACCAAAATCACCACAAACTTTTCGCATTTTACTTACCTTTCCTTCTGTCATCTCTCTACACCATTTAGTTGGGCTGTGATTTGATATTAGTCATCCATTCACACTCATTCACAACATATATAGAATTTAATGTTCTTTTCTATAATAATAACTCTCGTACATAAAAACAATTATTTGTACATATACATCTCGACCTTACAATTGTTACATAACTGTGCTTTTACAATGTTCAGTACAAATTGTCAAGTATGTATAACTCTCGTAAGATGGATATGTAGCGGATCAGGGAATATCAGTCCTCAGTCGTGTCCACCTACTGTGGACGCTCTGAAAAGAGGGAAATAATAAGGGGGTGAGCTCACAGCTCAATAAGGAAATCAAGCAAGCAAGTATATTGTCACAACCCAATACTTACCAAAAATTAGTACAAATTTTTTGCTTTTGAAAAATCTTTCTTACCTCCTTGTGACAGATCTCTCTGACCAGGTCGGGCTGTAAATCAATATCGATATATCCTTTTAACCATTAAGACATATCACATGTATATATGCATACTGATATCATTTATAATATATTAGAGTGGTCGATATGTTTTATACATCACATAATTCTCATACATTAGCAATTTATCTACTTATATTTACATCCTCAAATATTCCTTCATATACATTACTGTGCTGTAAGCATACTAATACAAAATTCTATACTTGGTGTATACCTAACAGTCGATGGGAACCACAGATAATCAGCTATGCCGTCTACTCTCTACACCCGCTATCGCTAAGGTGGAAACTCTGAAAGTGGGTAGAAAATGAAAGGGTGAGCTCCACATGCTCAGTAAGGCAATAATAAAAATGGGTAGATAGCTATACTATCTACATGCTGATAATAAATCAGGATATATGTGAGCATGAGGTAAAAACAATGATATGCCATATATATAAGTATCATCTGTTCTAAAAAAAGAAATCGGCATATTAAAAACGTGGAATAATTCTCATGTGAAAACATCTCATGCTCAAATGAATCAATAAGTTTTTAAAACACCATATCTGGGTTAAAATGTGATAAACACAATGAATCTAATCCAGTTTAACAAAATAATTTCTTATAAAATTTTCGTTATAAAATCACCCTTCTCACAGGGTTACAAATCATGAAAGGTTCATCAAATTTCTCTGTGGAAAAATCAACTCTAAATCAAATTCATAAGAGGATCGAGGCCTGACCCCTCCCTCGGGTCTACCCTAATCTATCAAAACTAAAGGATTTATCATGCGAGACATGTAGGTGACTATATCGGTAATATTCAGGACTATGGCCATAACCTCGTGATCCCTGGCTACACGGATCCTAGTGTGCAGGGTATCACACCTGAAACGGGAGGTGGGTCAATCCTACCCGCCAGAACTGCATAATATCAGGATTGCGAGGGTAAGGCTTTCTACCTCCTGGCTAATGCCACTCCCCTCCAACAATCCTCACGGTACAGCATACTCCATGTGATATACATGGTACAACGTACTCTATGAACCCAATTTCAGTTATAAGGTGCCTACAATAGATCTTATCCACCCATGCCAATTCTGTCTCAATATGCACGTGTGAGCATATCATTTTACTGTGACACACAGTCTATAAGTGAAAGCTTCAGCACGGCTTCATGCATATACATGATATCCAAAAACCTCGTACGAGCGAAGCTCTTGCACGGTTTCATGGAAATCAATGGAATCTGCATATGAGCAGCTCTCCAGTACGACTTAAAATAATCATAAATTCAATTAAAATCCACATATGAGCAATGCTCTAGTAAGGATATGTATAAAAACTCAGTGAAAACCTTGTACGAGAAGAATTCCAGTACGATAGTCATGTGAAATAAGTTTGTAAAATAGTACGAGCAAGATCCAGCACTCTGTGTATGAGTTAAAATATGAAATCCAGTGCGAACAGTGCTCCAACACGATTAAAACTCAAATAAAACTGATAAGCAGCTCCATTTCATCAAAACTTACTAAATAAATATCAATTGGCACCTAACCTGTGCCTTTTCATTTAAAACATGAAAATAATAGCCAACCTATCCATAAATTGCTTGAATTAAAGAACTGTCATCATAAAAATATTAAAATCATGAAATTCATGCAATTTCAAAGCCTTACTATCGTTTTTGAAATTTTCCTAACTGGGGGCAAAATAGAAATTTGTCGTGTTCTTCCACATTTTTCTTAAAAATTATTATTCTGTTTTCGGGTAGCCTAATGACTTTAACGTAATGTAAATTCGCTCGAAACTACGTTCAACTACCTCTAAATGGTCATAAAATTCCCTTACCTGGAATCACACGCGAGCTTATCCCGTCTCGATTGTACCAAGTCTCTTAGTCCAATTCGTTCCATCCCAAGTCTACCTGTGAGATCTGAGGATTTCAGACATATTTTAATTATGTAATATGAACTTGAAGTATAATTTATTGAGCTAAGTGAATTGGGGAATGATAATTGGAGATTTATATGTTAAGTGTTTAAAATAAGTATGAAGCTATGAGGACAGATCGATCTGGGAGAAGGAGAGATCAATCTGGTGAGTTAAAAATGACAAGGAAGGAGGAATTTAAGGAGCAGATCAATCTCCAATGGAAGCGGATCGATCTCCTTATGATTCTGTTTGAGAGAAGATCGATCTCATGAGGAAGAGATCGATCTCCAAATGCTTCTGTTTGGGAGAAGATCGATCTGCTCAAGGAGCAGATCGATCTCATAAAGCCATAAAGAGATCGATCTCACCCCTCGACAGATCGATCTCCTAGGCATAAATTACCCCAAATCGTCCCCAAATTCAAATGCAGATCGATCTCATCAAGAGCCAGATCGATCTCCTACCCTCAGTCTATATAAGGAATCCTTACTTTCTCCTGTAATTTCACTTTCTCTCTCTTCCAACCCCCATTTTCGTCGAAACCTAGCTTTCTCACTCATCCAAAGCACCCATTTTCGTCCAAATCAGAAGTTGTGGCAAGAAGGAAAGTTGTTCCTCACCCAAGGGAGAACAACATACTTGGAAATCGAAAGACGGATCGAATCAAGGCACGAGATAAGCTCTCCATAAGTTTTGGGTAATTTTTAAACTTCGATCCTTATATTTGAGATGATTTTGGTGATGGTAGTTGTTGGCATTGTGTTGAAATAGCTGAAAAATGATTAGGGATTGATGAAATTACAATGTAGTTGGAGTGATGATGATATTTAGCAACTTTGGTAAATTTAGGAATTTTGAACTATAAATGGAGATTTAGACAATGTGGTGTATTAGCATAGATACTGTGGCATAGGAAATATAGAATGTTGAGGTGTTGTGAGCGAGATTGTGGTTTGTGATGGAGTTATGAGAATTGAGAAATTTGAGGTGCTGTGAGCAATTACGCTCGATTTTGAGAACTGAGGTTGATGTGATAATGAGTATTGATGTTTTAACATCGTTTGGATAGCTCGGGAGTTCCAAAGTGGAATGCGAGGCTAGTCCGTGATACGGGGGAAACGATTACACTATACGAGGTGCAAAGAGGTAAGGGAAAACTAAACCATTTGTGTATGTGTTTTGATGAATTGTTGTAGCATGAACCATGATTTGAGAATACAAGCATGTTTAGTGTTGTGTTGTGATATAATTGCACACGGTTTTTATAGCCGGTTGGAGCCCATTATTTTATGAGTTTATAAGCTGAGTGTGAAATTGCTTTATAAACCTTTGAGTTTACGTGAAAAGTAAATTGGGCTCTACGTTAAGGAGATATTGAGATTTGAGAAAATGTGTGCGTGTTTTGCCGGTTGGAACTCGGTTTTAATATGTTTTGTGTTGAGTACACAAATGTTTTAAATGAGTTTTATGAGAGAAAACCATTATGAGTTCTACGTGAAGGCATAACGTTTTATAAGATAATGGCTAATGATTGAGACTTAGGCGTGTCATGTTGAATACACATCGGGCCTTGCTCTGGTAGCATGTAAGACCGATATAGTGGGACGCCTGAGAACCGACCCAGGGACCACAGGCCTTGTTCTGGTTACATGTAAGTCTGATTATTCCTCCGCTTTGGTAGCGTTGGGAGGCCTTGCTCTGGTAGCATGTAAGTCTGATATTCTTCCGTTTTGGTAACGAGAGATGCCTCCATTTTGGTAACGTGAGATGACCCCCGTTCTGGTAACGCTGGGTGGCCTTGCTTTGGTAGCATGTAAGACCGAGAGAGTGGGCCACCTGGGAACCGACCCAGGGACCACGTGATAATGTGCATGAGGCGAGGCATTGCTCTGGTAGCATGTAAGGTCGGGCCTTGTTTTGGTAACATATAAGTCCAATATACCATGCATACGACCATATTGTCGACGTTCCCTCTATACGAGGATGCCTGGGATACGCACCCAGAGGAGATTACATATTTGATGTGCCATGATGAGTTTTAATTGAGTTTTATGGCCTAGTCTCGTTTTACACATGAGTTGTGTTTTGTGACCTTGTCACGTGCTATTTACTGAGGTGATTTTTATCACGTATTTTGAGAATAGCCATTATCGCATATATTTACACATGCTTGTGAGTGCTCGATATTGAGCCCTTTCACCTTCATGTTTTCACATGATTTATGAGTTATGAGATGATGATGTTTTGAGAATCTTTCATGCTACGATTTCAAATGAGCTTCATAAACAAATACATATTTGTGATGTGTGATATGGTTTATATAACTGAGTTCCCTTACCCCCCTTACTGAGCGATTTGGAAGCTAACCCTGTTTTCTCTTTCCCCCCAGATTGCTTCAAGTGAAGTGAGTTCCCTGCGACGTACAGGTTAGAGGCTAGTGGAGGACTTGAGCTCCAGGCAGTATTTTGTGTACTGAGGTAGATATTTACTATTCATGTACCCAGACTAGAGTTATATTTACATACACTTATTATACAGTGATGTACGGGATGTATTAGGATTAATTAACTTGGAATTGAGTAATGTATATAATACAATATATACTATATTATGATGAGATCCTGAGGCATGATACTTATGATGAAGTATGACACTGCATAGGAATGCACCCTTAATTGTGAATTAATGAGTAAAAAGTTTTAAATTAGCCCTATTTTCCACGCTTCCGGGGTGTCACACTACCGAACTGCATATAATCACATATTGGTTCAATTCAAATATATATATATATCAGTATTTCACTCTTATTGATCGAATCTAAAGCATTGGGCCCATTTTACTTTATTGGGCCTGATTGCACCTTAATGGGCCTCGACCTTTTTTTTAGCATGTTTCCTCTTATTAAATCCCTTCTTCGGGTTTATTGGGCTCATTTGGCTTACCAATACTCATCAGGCTTTGTTCCAAACTCATTGGATAACCCGTATACTATTTATGATAATTTCTTTAAAATTTCGAATACAATTTGCAGAATTAATCCGTAAAATCCATAAAATAATCTTAACTCTGCATTAAGGACTCAAATTGTCGGAATTAAATGTAGTTAACTAATGCTTTGCGGGGTACAAAAATTAGAGCTCAATCGGCTCTCATTCGGGCTCTATCGTAGAACTACACAATTTGAGTAATCCAGTTTATTTTCCATTAATATAGTATTAAATAAATTCTCGAAATTTACCCGCAGGTCAATCTCGACCCTCGATCAACTTACCCGAATCTCGAGTCGTCCTCGGTAAATTTTCTTTCCTTTTTTCCCTTTTCTTTCCTTTCTTTCTTTTTCCTTTTCCTTTTTCTTTTTCTTTTTCTTTTTCTTTTTCTTCCCCTTTCCGGCTACGATGCCGTTTTGCTCCCCTCACCATCGCAGGGGTTCCTGACCGTTTCATCGTGGTCTCAAAAGAATTACCTCGGCTAGAGGGTCTCTCGGTAGGGTTGAATCGAAGCTGGAATGCTGTGGGTCACTGAAAATGACTTGGTTTCTTCCTCGGATTTTCGTTCGTCGATTCGTCTAAAATAGGCGTCACCGGCGCTCGTCACTGGTACCGATGGGTTCGCCAAGCTGTCCTTTCTCTTTTTCGACCCACATCTGGGCTCGTCGGGGTGCTCAGGTTTCCTCTCGAGTTTTTGGGTTTCAGTTTTCTGTTTCTCTCTCCTCAGAAAACTAGATTTTTCGTTTTTCCCTTTTTTTATTAATTTATTTAATTATTATTTTTATCCATTAAAATATATTAAAAAATCAAAATATCTCTAAAAATTATTATTTTATTCATTTAATCAATAAATGATTTTATCGATCTTAAATCATCCTTTTGGTATATTTTTCCAGTATTTTCGAAATAATTTTCTGAAGTAAAAATTCTAATTAATTCCAATTAATTCCAATAAATTCATATCTTGATCAATTGGACTCAAAATTAAATATTTTCCTTGTTTTTGATCCAGATTCTCGATTCCATATTTTTTATGAAATTTTCTTATCAAATTTATACCGAATTTTGGTCTTTTAACCGTTTTACCCTTGCACGTGTTCGGGACCAAATTGAATCGACTTTCCTTCATAAAAACTCACAATCTTTTCTTATTTTAAATTCTTATTTTCAGTCAACTTGATTAAATTCATTTCACTAAATTTTCGGGTCCTTACTTTCCCGATTTACCTTTATACGATTTTACATATGTTATTTCATTTCATCCACATTTATCAGATCCAAATCAACCATCTTATGAATCCATTAACATATAATAATGTCATATAATGTGAAAATCATAAGGAATGTCATACTAAGATGCGGATCTCACAATCTACCCCACTAAAATAATTTGGTCCTCCAAATTAGAACCAAATCAGTCAGTAAACAACTCCGGGTACTTCTCCCGTATCATGCTCTCTAGCTCCTAAGTAGCTTCCTCCGGAGTATGATACTGCCACTGAACTTTCACCAAGGAGATCGTCTTGGACCGCAATACCTTCTCCTTCCTATCTAATATCTGAACCGGTTTCATCTTGTTACTCGAAGAATGAGCTTCGAACAAAATAAGTCTTCTAATTCATCTTGCAACGTGTACCTCGAAGAATAAGCTTCGAACAAAATAAGTCTTCTAAGCTCTGGATCATCGAGAACACATTTGCTACCTCTAAACTTCAATAGTCCATCAAAACTCAACTCATACTCGATCACTGTACCCATCTGTATTTGACTGGTCAAATCATTACACAGTTGATCAAAATAAGCCTGTTAGATTTTGTCTACCCAATCTGGTTCCAATCTCAGCCTAGCATTCACGCAGTCAGTATCCAAGTCAGAAGGCACAACTCCCAAACTGAGGCTAGCAAACTACTCCAACAGTTCATGTTCCTGAACCATCATATACGATACCATCTTGAGGCTCTTCCTACTCAAAGCATCAGATGCAACGTTAGCCTAGCCTGGATGATAAAGTATCTCACAATCGTAGTCCTTCAGAAGCTCTAGCCATCTTTTTTGTCTCATGTTCAGCTCCTTCTGCGAGAACAGATACTTGAGGCTGTTGTGGTCAGTATAAATCTGGAACTTCTCATCGTATAAGTAGTGGCACCATATCTTTAATGAAAACACTACTACTGTCAACTCCAAATCATGGGTCGGGTAGTTCTTCTCATGGTCCTTCAACTGTCTAGATCTATAAGCAACTACCTTCCTATCTTGCATCAATACATAGCCCAGTCCCTGATGCGAAGCATCAGTATACACTGAAAAACCTCCTGAGCTGGTAAGAATAGTGAGAATAGGAGTGGTGGTCAATCGACGCTTCAATTCTCTAAAACTCCTTTGTAAGGCCTGAATTTTTTGTGTAGCTTATTCCTTATGATTCCTATATGTACAAACATTATATTATGTTAGTTGAATCATAAGAAGAGTATTTACTTGATTTAAAGTGTACGTAAAATGATTTAAAACTTATAAGCTACGTAAAGGCCTAATAAAAAAGCTATAAGAGCCCATGCTAAATTGAATGGATTTGAATCATTCTAACTGAAGAAAAGAACTTAAAATGAGAAAATATAGAGGACTCATGAAGGAAAGTTGATTTGATTTGGTCCCAAACATGTTGATGTAGAGTAAACGCCAAAAATAGGCTAAATGAGTCGGAAATGGTCTGTTTGAAGTGTTTTAGACATATTCGCCTCCCGAAAATGGCCAAAACATAAAGACGAGAGTGTAAACTATAGGATACGTCACTTTCAAAATTTTGAGAAAAGTCAAACATGGTCAATGGTCAAGAAAAGTCAAAGGTAGTTACGAAAAGTTGACTTTGACCATAGTTGACTAAGCATGGTTAAAAATTAACCTAAGTATGGTTAAAAAGTGGGAGAGAAATATTTTTGGTTAAAACACAAGATATTCAGCCCTTGAAGTATGAAAAATTTATTTAATCGAAATCCAAATTAAATTTAACGGGTAAAACAAATTGGCCAAAGTTGGGAATTTTAAAGCCCATTAAGGTGCAATAAGAGTGGGCCGAATTTCTTAAGCTCATTAGGCCATATTGTTTGGCCGATTTATGGGCCTAATATGAAGTCAATTGAAGGCCCAATTGATAGGAAAAATTTCAAGCCGAAAAGCCCAAAAAGAAAGCCCAAACTGAGAAGCCTAAAGTTTAAGCCCATTAGCTATAAACTAAAAGCCCAAATTGGTAACTATGGCCCAAACCCTTTTAAGCCCAAGTTAATGGCTAAAATTTTGACTTAATGACTAAGTCTTTAAGCCTAAAAATCCGCCAACACCAAGTCATCTTCATCCTTTCATTCTCGGCAACAAGGGAACACCATTACCAAACCTAATTTCAATATTTCTCTCACTAAAAATCACTAAGCTAAAGACATAATTGGAACTTGCAATCTTCATGGAAGTTGTTCCAAATTGAGAGAGGATTGCCATATCTTCAAATTGGTATCAAGGAGCCATATTGAGAGAGGTAAATTTCCTCAAAGTCTCAGCCACAAAGGGAAGTACAAGCTAGGTATAATTTCAAGCTTTGAATCTCACATATGTTAATCTATGAATTATTCTAAGTTGATTGTTGTATGTTTTATGCATTAAAACACACAAAATCACCATGAACAAGGATTGGCTGAAAATGGGTATTTTGTAATAGGTTGGTATGTATGTGTACATGATTATGGCATAGTTAGTTTTAATCAATTTGACCATTTGGTTAATGAATTGAAGTTGGCATATAAGGTGTTTGATAAAATGCCTAAATAAACTATGAGAGAGACTTAAGACATTGTCAACCAAGTGTTTGATGAAATGCCTAAGAGAATGGTTAAGCAATTGGCCATAGGTGGCATGACCGATGGCATGGGTGGCATGCATGGCTCTCGATCACATGCCATGACCGAGAGGCCAATGGGCCTTGTCGATGTGGTCTTGACCCAATAAGGTTCCATGGGCCTCAGACAAGCCCAATAAGAGTTGGTGGACCACACAAGCCTAATAGGCCCAACTGAAATGAATAGTAAAGTGAAAATGGGCCTAAAACAGAGTTAGGCCCATTAAGGTGTAGTTAGGTTCAATAAGAGTAAACGAGCCTATTAAGTGAAATAGACTATTAAATATGAAATACAGTAGGAAAAGTGTAATTAACTAAATAGATGGTTATATGTAGCTCCAGAGATTATCGTAGGAGTGAATCGGACTGCAAGATCGGGCAACTCTGAGAATGTAAAATTTCTCGAAGTGATTCGAGGTACGGGACTTTTGCGAGTAGTTAGATATACCTGCATGTATTTTTGTCTGCTTTTACATTCACTTAAAAAGTCTGTGGGTTAGAGAAAGTGAATAAAAATTATAGTGACCTGGAAAGGATAAATTACGATTTTACCCCTATTATGGGTAAAAAGTCAACCTTTAGGAAAAGTCCTAAAAAGCATGGAAAACATGTTTTTAATTGTTTTTAATGTTGTTTAACAGATGCATAGATAGATTGGCTAATGTTTTCATGTTATATGCGAAAACAACACAATATAGTGCCGATTTGATTTAATTAAATGATACTCTTTTAATTAAGTCATCTATCGGATTGTGTGAAAACAAATTGTGTTGGAGCATCGCTCGCATTTGATTTTATATGTATTCTGCATAACAAAGTACGGGAGCAGTGTTCGTACTTGATTTTATATGATTGATGCATGGTAGAGTACTAGAGTATTTCTCGTACTCAGTTTTACATGACATAGTGCTGGAGCATTGCTCGCACTAGCTCTTTGTGAATTATGCATGAGGTCGTGCTGGAGTTTACTCACACGTACCAGTTTTGAAAGAGATAGCATGAAACAACAATGCTGGAGCCTTGTGTAGACCATGTGTCGCATCGATTATATGCTCGCACATGCATTTTGAGATTGGCAGAGGGTTATCGAAACTTTTATTGGGTCCATGGAGTACTTTATACGGTGTATGACACACGGAGTACGTTGTACCGTGTGTACATGATTTTGTGAAGTTATGGTAATGTAGAGTTATTGGCTGATGGTTGAGGATTTGACCCACCTCCCGTTATAGCAAGTGATGCCCTACACATCGAGTACTGTGCAGCCTGGGATCACCGAAAAAGGGATATGATCATAATCCTCGAACAAATAGTCACCTATCTCACCTGATATTTCTTGTTTGAATTGTCACATGATTTTATAAACTAGGTAGACCAGAGGGATGGGTTGAGCATTGACATGTGACTTTGTGCCTTATAAAGGGTAAACCCGAGGGATGAGTAAAGCCTCGATTTCCATGTTTTTAACATGATGAAATGCCATATTTACTTTGATTTAATTGAAATGGCATAATATAATGTGATTTACATTATTTATATGAGAATGCAATATTTTGTATGATTTGCTGATGTTATTAAACCGACATGTTTTCAGTATACACTAATGATTTGTATATATATATGTACCTACTTGTATAAATGCTTTAAAGAAAGATAAATGCTTTAGATGTGAAATGAAAAAGAATGTTTTCAAGGTATAACATTATATTCATGTAGCTCGTGTGTTTATCTACTTGCTTGCCTCATTTCCTTACTGAGCTAGTGAGCTCACCCCTTTCATTTTCCCCTCTCTACAGAGCATCCACAGTAGATAGAGTATGGCTGAGGATTAGAATTCCTTTCTATCCGATGCATTCCCATCGAACGAAAGGTATACACATCGTGTATGATTTTGTATCTGAACATATAAACAGCACAGTGATGTAAACAACGCTCACTGGTACACCATGTAGTCATACTATCTCTCGAATATACAAGTTCGCCAACTGACTCAGAGTATCGGTAGCTCTCATAGGTAAGAAATGGGCGAACTTAGTCAACCCGTCCACAATAACCCATATGGCATCATGACCTCTACCGATCCTCGGCAACCCCATCAAAAAATCCATGGTGACATGCTCCCACTTCCAAATTGGTATCGGTAGAGGCTGCAATAATCTTGCAGGCTTCTGATGCTCTACCTTTACTTGCTGACAAAGAAGACACTTAGTGACATATTCAGCAATGTCTCTTTTCATTCCAAAGCACCAATAAACCTTTTGAAGGTTTTGATACATCTTGGTACTTATCGGATGTATCGTATACTTTGATGAGTAAGCCTCTAATAAAATTAACCTCCTGATCTCAGGATCCTCGGGACCACATACTCTGCCTCTGAACCTCAATGTCCCATCAGCACTCAGCTCAATATCAATACCCACACCTGTCTGTATCTACCTCAGCCAATCGATGCACCGTCGATCGCTCTGTTGGGCATTACCGAATATGGCCAATCAATTTTGGCTCCAATCTCAAACTAGCCATGATCTCAAATCTCTCAGATCTAGGTGGGGTTACATCCAAACTGAGGTCCGCAAATTGTTCTAACAATTCATGTTCCCTTACCATCATATAAGACACTAACCCAAGGTTCTTCCTGCTCAAAGCATCAGTAACTACATTTGCCTTACCCGGGTTTTACATGATTTCACAATCATAGTCCTTTAAAAGTTTGAGCCATCTCCTCTGTCTCATATTCAGCTCTTTCTACAAGAATAGGTACTTAAGGGTCTTAAGATCTGTGAACACCTGAAATTTTTCACCATAGAGATAATGGGGCCATATTTCCAAAGTAAATACCATGGCCGCCAACTCCAAATCATGGGTCGGGTAGTTGCTCTCGTGATCTTTCAACTGTCTAGATCCATAGGCAACTACCTTCCCATCCTGCATAAGTACACAGCCCAATCCCTAGTGTAAGGCATCTGTACACACCGAGAATCCTCCTCAGCTGGTAAGAATGGTGAGAACTGGAGTAGTGGTCAATCGACGCTTAAGCTCCTCAAAACTCCTTTCACATGCCTCATCCCATACAAACTTAACATCCTTACGCGTGAGGCATGTCAATGGAGCAGCTAGTCTGGAGAAACCCTCTACAAATCTGTGATAATACCCTGCCAATCCCAGAAAACTTTTGATCTCAGTAACTGTTTTGGGCTGTTCCTACTGTACAACTACCTCTATCTTGGATGGATCCATCGATACCCTATCCTTTGACACACCGTAGCCCAGAAATGAGATCTGCTTTAACTAAAACTTACACTTACTGAGTTTGGCATATAATTTTTCTCTCGGAGGGTCTACAGAACTATCCTTAAGTGCTCTTCGTGATCTTCCCTGTACTTGGAATATACCAATATGTCATCAATGAACACAATCACAAACTTGTCCAGGTATGGCTTGAATATATCATTCATCAGTGCCATAAATGTTGCGGAGGCATTTTTCAATCCAAATGGCATCACCATAAACTCGTAGTGGCCATAACGGGTACGAAATGCTGTCTTGGGTACATCTGCACTGCTAATCCTCAACTGATGGTACCCTGATCACAGATCTATCTTAAAAAATAGTTGGGCTCCTCGGAGCTGATCCAGTAAATCATCTATGCATGGAAGGGGGTACTTGTTCTTAATGGTGGCCTTATTCAACAACTGGTAGTCTATACACAGTCGAAGGCTTCCATCCTTCTTCCTTACAAATAGAATCGTGCTCCCCAAGGTGAGACACTCAGTTTAATAAACCTCTTCTCCAGCAACTCTTGCAGTTGTTTCTTCAGCTCTTCTAACTCAATCGGAGCCATTCTATATAGTGGTTTTGATATCGGCTCGATACCAGGCACTAACTCTATGTAAAATTCCATTTCCCTTTCAGGTGGTAGTCCTGGCAATTCGTCCGAGAAGACATCAGGGTAATCCGTAATTAAGGGTATGTCCATCAATTCTAGGTGTGCCTCATCTATATCGACCACGTAGGTAATGAACCCTTCACATCATTCTTTCTACCGTTAGTATCACAAGTCATTACATCAATATTCAAAATAAACAAACAAATTTATCTCTTAAATATCATATATTTAGATTATACTCTTTCATTTAAAACAGACATACTATTTTCATATCATTTCTTTTCATCACAATAAGATTGTCTAATCCTGAAAATATCAATGTCTTAGCATGGCAATCCATAACAACACGATTGGTAGCCAACCAATCCATTCCCAATATTACACCAAAATCATTCATATTCAATAAAATTAAATTGGTTGTCATTTCCTTTCCCTCTATCTTTAACTTACAATCTCTACATACATGCTCAGTCAATTGACTATCATTCATGGGTGTGGAAATCATCAACATTTTATCCATCAATGTAGGTTTCACATGCTTCAACAATTTATGTGCAAAGGAAGGTGATATGAATGAATGCGTGGCACCAGGATCAAATAATACCAATGCATCTAAATCAAAGATTCAGATGGTACCATTAATCACATTCGTCGAAGCATCTACGGTGTCCTGATCCAGTGCATGTACTCTTCATCTACTCACACCCACTACTTGCTTCGTTTTTTCCTCAGCTGTGGCCCTCCTCCTAGGGGCATCCGTCTCAACTAGAGCTCTCTCTAGCTCTTTGCTCTTCTGTGGGGCAATCTCTATATTCTCGGGACAATACTTAGCTATATGTCCTAGTCTCTCGTATCTGAAACAAACCATAGGGGTCATCGGACAGGGCCTAGTCCCATAGAATCTATCACATCTCCTGCACCTATCAGTGCTAGGTCATGATCCTCTCGTAACCATACCCCTCGGTGCAGTCAAAGTCGGGGATACGGGAGGTCTACCAGCTCTCTCCTGCACCTTCTCAATCTTAGGTCTCTTCTCGAAAAACATTTGGCCTCCTCTCTTGACCACTCTATCAAACTTGGATCTCTTTCGGTCTCTGTCCTTCCTGACATTAATCCTCCCAAGCACGGAGGCACTCCGCTCAAAATCTTGCTTGCATAACTGAGCCTTGTGTACCGCCTCCTCATAAGTCTGAATATCAAATGGGGATAGCTTAGTTCAGATGGCTAACCTCAACCCATCAATGAACTTTTAAATCATCCACAGTACACTACCTATCGTGTATGGGTCATATCTCCTCAGCGACATAAACTTGGACTCATACTCGTCCATAGTACAGTTCCCCTAAACCAGATTCATAAATTCCATCCACAGTTTCCTTTGTGCGGTAGCTAGAATGTACCATCTCCTGAAGGCCTCAAAGAATATCTCTCATGTAATCTCGAAGTGTCTAGCCCTCAAAATAGCTTCGTTGGATCTGCACCAGTGCTCTGCCTCGCCTTTCAGCATAAATAGGGCCAAGGTAAGTTTCTCTACTAAAGTGCATCGAAAAAACCTATACAGTTTCTCCATCTTATACACCCAGTCCTCCGTGACAACTGGGTCCTTCACCCCTTTGAACACTGTGGGTTTCAATGCTTGGAACTCTCGCAGTCTGCTCATGTTACAGTCATACCCCAAATCACTACCGCTCTGCTGTGAAGCGATAGGAGAATCCGTATCCTGTACTGGAGGTGTCATCATCTCAGTAACTTGAGGTCTCTTCGCCTGTGCAGCTGCCTGTCCAATCATAGGCTGTGCTGCCGGACCTCGTCTCTCACCGGTACCCAAAGCCTGCATGACTATCTCCACTAGGTTCTCAATACTCTGCTCTATCCTAGCGAAGCGAGCCTCAGTATCTTCTACTCTCCCTCCTATGGAGCCTGATCAGTCTGTGGCTCCACACGGCTCTCAAGCCTACCTCTACGGCCTCTAGCACATGCTCTCACCCCTATACCTTGGCGCGTAATTGGCATAATGCCTAACTTCCTGTATTTAAAATCATTTATCAAGCTCAATCCATCACAGTATACACAGTTATATCTAAACAAAGGCATAGTACTATGGGGATGTAACTTTTCCTACGTTTCATTACTGGCTCACATCAGGGCAACACAGCTCTGATACTAATCTTTGTCACAACCCATTTTATCCTCTTATTACCGAAAATGACTATAAATTTTTTGCGTTTTATTGTTACCTTACCCGGTCGTGAACAAACTCACCACACACAGTTGGGTTGTGAGTCAATAATAATCCACCTGCAATATCCATTCTCAGTTAATAAAAGTGATGTCATATATTTGAACGTCAATCATTCATTTATGTAAAATATGATTTTTGACATCTACATCCCCCATAATTACATTTCAATTGGCTACTGTGCTTTTACATTGTTTAGATACAAAAAGGAATCACTGTGTATATACCTCTGAGTGATGGAGATGCAGCGGATGTCTTAACTAAAATGCCTCAGTCCTCACTGGGCCACTATGTACGCTCTATAGAGGGGGAAAATAGAGAGGGATGAGCAACAACATGCTCAGTAAGGAAATAATGCAAGCATGGTAGATAACTACTCTATCTACATGTTGATAGTGTATGCATAAATCATTTATAGTTTGGATCATGAGGAAAACAAAACTATGCCATATGCGTATACATATATCATGTATTAAAATCATGTAAATTGGCATAATAAAACATGGTAAATCATCATGTACAAACCATCTCATGCTCAATTGTCAGATCACATAATAAAAAAGGAAATTCACTTGGAACATCCTTTTTAAAACTCATCTCTTTCTCAAATACATCAAAATCCCATAAAAATCGATTCTCAATTGCAAACATCATTAACGTTTCACAAATCAAATCCCACAAGGCTCGACCCCTCCCTCGGGTCTACCTTAGACAATCACAATCACACATATGTAATAAAAACCATGTCACTATATCAAAAGTGCCTATGTGGACCAACTACATCATAAATCATCCCAGACCATATGCATCCAGGTATACGGGGTATCGTGCTTGCACGAAGTTGGATTACCCTCGCTAGACTTTCTCATGACGTAACCATTGCGTGGTACATCGTACTCCATGTGATATATATGGTACAACGTACTCCACGAACTCATATCGTGATTGGGGGTGCCATTCCTAGGTCTTACTACCCCATACCAAGAATTTTCCATATCCATTTAGGAGAGCCTCCCCGTCCATCCAGGGCTTAAGGATGTTGGCTTAAGGTGTGAGACCCCGTACATGTATAGCTGTATTGTGTGTAATTGGATCAAATAAGTGTGAATGGACTTGTAATGTAAAGTATGATTGATGTAAGTCTATGGATTCAATGTACATATGTGTAATATGATTTGTAATGTACATACAAGTTTCATTATGTATGAATATGAAGGAATGAGTTCTTATAAGTGATGAATGTGAATGGAACTCAAAATGAGTAGTGTGGTAAGTGGAAGGAAGTTACATGAATATAAATGCTTCCATTTGGTTTTATATAGTATACCTTCGGATATACAAGGAACGTACACAAGTTTCAATGTGTATAAGGTATGAATGAATGCCATTTTCAAGTCATAAAGGTGGATGGATAAGAAAATGACTATGGCAACAAATTAAGGATGTTTTGGTGTAAGTTGCAGTAGGAAAACTGTAGAAAATCTGGAAAGTATGAAGGCCAGATCGATCTCATAGGATGAGAGATCGATCTGGAAGAGCCATGATGCTCTTATTTGGGTAATGGAAAAGAGCAGATCAATCTCTAATAGGGCCAGATCGATTTCCTAACCATTCTGTAATGAAAAGATCGATCCTCAAGCATACAGAACGATCTCTTTAGCTCTCTGTTTGGGAGTAGATCGATCTCAAGCTTTGATAGATCGATCTCATGCTTAAAATGCCATGAAAAAGAGGGATTTAAGGGGATCAGATTGATCTCCTCCTAGTGCAGATCAATCTCCTCAAGCTATTTCTATAAAAGGAGTGTTGAAAATCTAAAAATTTTGGAAAAAGCATCACCCTTCCATTTTCAACACAAAAACCTAACTTTCTCTCTCTAAAATCAGCCATTTCCAGTAAGAATTAAGGGGAGGCCATTAGACACTAAGTTGTTCATCTTGAGGAAGAGAACAACATAGTTGGAATAAAAAATCCCATTGTTGGTATTGAAGGAGCTGAGGGCATTGTCATTTGGAGCAAGCAGAGAAATCAAATTTGGTAAGATTCTAATACTCCAACCTAAGTACATTGTGTATTTAATTGATTTTGGAGTTGATTGGCATGTATATGGATGATAGAAATCGTCTAGAAAGCAATGAGACACATATAACCTAGAAAATGAAATGCCTCTAGTGTGAGTAAGTGTGATTTAGGGAGTTGGTGGTTTATGGGATTATGATAAGTTGTTATTTGTGTAATGTGGATGATTAGAAATGGGTAAATGAAGCTGCATTGTGGGTTTTGTGAATTGATGAGAATGAGCACATGTAGTGTTTGATAATATGCCATAGTGAAGGAAATTTATGAAAAAATGAACATTATGAGCTTAACATCGATTTAATATCGAATTGGAGGCCTAAAAGGAATCCATAGACTTGAGAAATGAAACGAGGCCTTATGAGCATCAATAGAAACTATAAGTCGAATCGACTATAGTGAACACATGATGTCCTGTTATATGGATCGAATATAATGTGAAATATGATTTTATGCAGTCCCGAAGAGTTTGTTGAAGACGAATGGGATCGCACGAGTGAGCAACGGTAATGAAACGGAATCACGCGTCGTGATTTCCAGGTAAGGGAATTTTGTAAGTATATAAAGGTAGCTGCTCGTATTTTATGGGTGGATATAGGGCGTTTATGAAATGCATGAATGTTTAAGTAAATGGTTGTTGATATGCGTGATTAGCTGCGAGAAATGGTATGAGATTTGGTTTTCGAAATGGTTCTTGGAAAAGGGAATAGTAAGGCTAATAATTGCATAAATCACGTGTTTTGAATGTTTTTCACACAACACAATGATTTGATTTGAGAAAATAAAAGGATAGGTTGGCTAGTATTTTATTGATGTTATTGAATAACACATGTGAGGAGCTAAACATGTTTGTGATGTGTTTTGAATGCATTTGAGCCGCCTATCATGTGTATGTGATTTAACTCGCGCTGGAGCCTCACTCGCGCTAGATTTTGATGTTTTCATTTGTATGAAACGTGCTGGACCTTAGCTCGCACATTGATTTGGAAACTAGAATAATGTTTATAAACCATATTGGAGCTTCTACTCATACGTGGCTTTTGAGTGGTGTTTCTTATGAGTATAACCATACTAGAGCTATGCTCGTACGTGGTCTTTTTATGGTAGGATGCACGAGTCATGCTTGAGCTTTGCTCGCACAAGTTTGCACATTGTGATATGTATGAGGTCATGAAAGATGGCAAGATTCTCAAGCCCTACATCCTTAAGCCAACATCCTTAAGCTCGAGGAGGCGGGGAGGCTCTGTTCGGTGGAGAGGCTCTCTTACGGTAAGATCCTTCCATACATCCTTAAGCTAACATCCTTAAGCCTGAGGAGACGGGAAGGCTCTGTTTGGTGGGGAGGCTCTCTTACGAAAGGATCCTTAAGCCAACATCCTTAAGCCCTGGAGGGGCGAGGAGGCTCTGTTCAGCAGGGAGGCTTGACAATCCCTAAACGTATTACTGCAAGTGCACGAGTCGTACAAGTAATAATGGGATTTGAGTTCCGAGTTATCGTCCCTCAGAGAAGTCGGTTAGCCTAATCAACTACCAGTTAATTTTATCCTAAGTATATTCTAGCAAATTATGAGATTAAGGTTGGTGATCAACTAAGGCTAATTAAACGTACTGAAAACAATAAACATTAAAAATAAAGAAAATAAAACTGAACTAAGATTTGCTTACTAAACTCCAAGCAATTAAAGAAAATAGCTACAAAAGAAAATTAAAACAATTAAAATGAATTAACGCAACTAAAATAAAAAGCAAAAATGAAAATAGCAAAGCAAGATTAATTAAACTACAATTAAACTAACCTAAAATGCAATTTAAACTACTTAATCAAAATGCAATTTAAACTAAACTAAAACTTAATGAAAATAAAGATTAATCTAGATTAAGTAACTTGTAAAATGCTAAACTAAAATTAAATCCGAAAACATAAAATATAAAATTAACTATTAACAAAAAATTAAGATTGAAAATTAAATTAACAAATTAAAAAAAAAACTAGAACTAATCTAAATTGACAACTAACAACTATCTTAAACTAACAACTAATTAAACTATACTAAAAATGCAAGAAAAATGGATTAATGCAAGAGTTGATTGCCAAACAAAGCCTTAGATTTAAATCAACCAATAAATCCCTCCAAACACTGTTCATGCTTCATTTCATTTTCTGGTTTCCAGGTGTGGTCTCGGTTTCCAAGCGTGTCTTCTTTCGGGTTTGTCTAGGTATGTCTCGGTTCCAAGTGTGTCTTCTTTCTCTAGCACGGTCCTACTGTTCCCGAGTGTCCAGGTCTATCCAGCATTCGTCCGTGGCTTCCGCTCCAGGTGTTGCTACTGCCCCTGCTACACTGTCCTTGACATGCCCAGCTGTTGTTCCGATTCTGCTTTTGGCTTGTCCTTTTCCTCTGTTGCAGCACATTCCTCTCGACTTTGGTTGTCTCCAGGTGCTACTATCCAAGTGCTGTGCTGGTCTGCTCCTGTTCCATCCTTCACTGTTGTACCAGTGACCGAGTCCTGCTCAACACCGCACCTTGCTACTTCAGTCTATAGCCCGATCATGCACTGGACTACCAACCCAAATACTCTGTATTTCATTTCCAGGTATTGCTCCACGTTCTGTCATGCATGGTCCTGCTCCTAGAAATTTCCAGCTCCCACTCCTGCACCTAATTTCTGTCCTGCTTCTGCAACGCACTGCTGCCCGGCATCTACATCAACTATACCAGCATCCCGAGTCCTTCAGGAAACGCCCATCAGTGCCCAGTTGCAGCTCAGTTTCCAAGTGCTGTTCTCGGTTCAGTATTGCTCTGCTTCCATCACCAACAACCACATAGCATCAATTAACAAACATTGCAAAAAAGAAACCAACTAAACTATGAGGAACAGTAACTGAATATAGAAAATAGAGATGAACAGAGGAACAAAACTGAAGTTACAGAAGCATACGGGTTGGATAAAATCTTTAAACAAAAAATAACAATATAAACATAATAGAAACTAATAAGTAAATATAAGCAAAATATGGCAACTAAACATGATCATGGAACTAAAGTAACAATTCTTGGCACATTAAGCACTCAAAACCGAGAAGCCATAAGTAGAAGAGAGCCATGAACGATAATTTTAAAATCCAGTAAAAAGTTTAGTGCATGAAATGCAGACAAAAGGAGATAAAATAAACAAAAAATAACAAGGTAATCACACTTAAAACTGAAAGGAACCAAGTAACGTTAGCAACTGAAATTAACAGCAAGACCATCAACACCCGTAAAGCACATAAACATGAAAAACTAGCGTCTCGGTTTGCTTCAAATCCTCCTCCTTCTGCTGTGATCCCATATTACCATTGATGTGGAAATAATACTAGGTATTAAGACCACATCAAAGCAACAGAATCAAAGGCAGTGATGGATGAAATCGATTAGCTCGAATGAACATTGAAGAACAAAACAAATGAATAAACCGAGAGCAAGAAATTAAATTGATTGCCATGAACAGTAAAAACAAATTGTTTGTTGGAAAAAGAAAACATTCGAAAATTTAAAACAAGGAAAGCTTTAAAATTAACCTAAAACTATTCTACCCTAAATTAAAATTACTCCTAAATTTCTCTACACTACTCCTAACCTAGGCTACCCCCTTTTCAATTGCCATCATATTCTATTTATACACACACTTAGGGGTACATGGTAATTTTTTTCATCCTAGATGAGTTGGCATTGTTTGGCCACTTGTCTTTACACCATTGGCTCCTTGAAATAAATATTTTCATGTCATTTATCTTTTTGTCCAATTGGATGTGATAGGCTCGTGTTGTCTGCGTGGTCCAATCTCGATTTTAGCCCAATTTCGATCCATTTTCTATCGAAATATTTAAAATTCATTCGGATTTAATTTATCTGCAAACATGAGAATTTTAATTAAATAAAGGGGATAATTTAACAAAATAAATTGGGGATTTAAATAATTAATTATGAAGTGAAGCACAAATAATTCTAAAAATATAGAATTATCACACCCCCAAACTTGAGCTTTTGCTTGTCCTCAAGAAAAACAAAATAATTGTAGGAATGACACGTACAAAACAAAATAATTTCCCCAATATTATCCTCAAAGAAAAAGTATAGACTATGAAATCAAAGAATCACAATTATAAGTTCAACACTCAGAATCATTCAATCATAAGTCCTAACCCAAATTGGATCCCTCGTGTGTGTGTGAAAATGTCAAAGTCACTTCACAGTACATTATCGGGATCAGATTATGCAAACATAGTGAATGCAAAGTCAAAAACATGTGATCATTCCTATAAGTTTGCTTTTAACTTCTCTCTCCACTAATGTAGTCACACTTAACTAAAGATCAATAGGACTTCATTAAGCTTGTAATGTAAGGCTGGGGCTAAGGTATGATAAAGTCGATTTAGGTTTAATTACCCTTTAACATGCATTACTTCTAGGATTTTCAATGTAAGAGCTCAAGTTATTTCCCCCAAACTTATTTCTTTTGCAAAACATTTTATTCTATTTTTGTATTTTTCATCTTTCTTCTTTTCTTTTTTTCTTTTTCTTTTTTTTTTCATTTTTTTGAATTTTCACTATCACCAGATACCCATATGTATAAAGCTCACAATATATCCAATGACTTTCCATGCTTTCGGGGTAAGGGATAGGAAAAGAATATTTAAGCTAAGGAAATTAATGCAGGTGTATTTACAGAGAAAGGCTTATTTGGCTCAGATAGGTGACTAGGGTTAAAATATGTACAGGGATGGCTAGAAAGGCTCAAACGATCCTAAGATGGCCTAAATCATCTCCCTAATTAAGTGTGATCTAATATTTCATCTCGAGATTAGATCAAACAAATTCTAGAATATGATGCACAAAATCAACTGAACAAATGCAATCCTAGGTCCACATAAGCTTTCTCTAAATAAATATATAGATTCATGACATGACATGTGTGTAAGATGAGGAAATCACAATCAGAATCAAGACAAATTCAAGAACTCAACTTCATGCTTTTCCTATAATCATGCTTCTTAGTCAATTAAAATCATACTTAATCATGGGGTCATATCATCGGAATATGGGAAAACTACATGCTAAACACTAAATCATCCCAAAATAAAATTAATTAAGCTCAGATTTTCGAAAAAAATTTGAAAAAATTTTTAAATTTGCTCAAATTTTCGAAAAATACTCAAGTGATATCCCCTCCCCCAAACTTAAAGTGCACAGTATCCTCAATGTGCAGATAATATAAGAATTAAAGTTCAGGAACAAAGTACTCCCCTTTCTGATGATGATGATGAACAACTGAAGCTTTTATTGAAAGCGTAAAACTATAAAATAAACCTGCAAAATAAACAAAGAAAGAAACAACAGAAAAGAAAAAGAAAAGGAACTATATACAAGGTGAAAAGAAAAACACAACCACTTTAAATGCAGCTGAAGAAAACAACACTCAGCAGCAGGGCAAAGAGTAGGAGGATCAGCTATAGTGGTGACAAAGTGTTAACAGTTAAATCCTCCTGAGCTCTATCTACTTCCCTCTTTTTTTTTTTCAGATTTCAGCTGCTTAAGCCTTATATCCTCATTAATCTCCATCTTAAAACACTTTTGAGAGTCATCAGGGAGCTTCAAAGGTTTGAAAACATTAAACTTCACTTCCTCATCTTGCACTCTCATAGTCAACTCCCCCTTTTGCACATCAATTATCATCCTACCAGTAGCTAGGAAAGGTCTACCTAAAATAATGGGGACTTCCCTGTCTTCCTCCATATCTAGTACAATAAAATCTGCAGGGAAAATAAACATGTCCACCTTTACTAAGACATCCTCAAATACCACCTTTGGATATTTAATGGATCGATCTGCTAGCTGAAGGGTCACTGTAGTGGGCTTGACATCCTCTGTTCCTAACTTCTGATAGATAGACAAAGGCATTAGATTGATACTAGCTCCTAAATCACATAGGGCTCTACTAAAGAATAGATTTCCAATAGTGCAGGGTATGGTAAAACTCTCGGGATCCTTGAGCTTAGGGGGTAATTTCATTTGGATAATTGCACTACATTCCCCAGTTAAGGCCACCGTCTCATAATCTTCCAATCTTCTCTTCCTCGAGCGGATATCCTTTAAAAACTTCACATAACTTGGCATTTGCTCTAAGGCATTTGCAAAAGGAATGTTGATGTGAAGCTTCTTAAAAACCTAAAGAAATTTACCAAATTGTTGTTCCAGTTTTTGATTTTGGAACCTCTGAGGAAAAGGTACTGGTGGTTTAACTAGAGGCAATGTAGTGGGAACCTGTGTAGAATCAGAGGACGAGGAAGGTAATGAAGAAGAAGAAGGTATAGATGAAGAAGCGCCTAGCTTTGTTTCCTTTGCAGCTCGATCTTGATGTTCTTGCTCCTTCTGAGCTGCTTCATTAGAACCGTGTTGATCAACTATGGGCTGTTTAGGTCCAGACTTAACTTGTGGCTCATCTAGCTTTCTGTCACTCCTAAGGGTGATGGATCTAACATGTTACTTCCCTCCCTTTACTTATCATGATTAACTTCAGAGTTACTAGGAAGGGTCCCTTGAGGACGTTAGCTAAGAGCACTAGCTATTTGTCCAACCTAAACTTCTAAGTTCTTAATTGAAGTAGCTTGATTTTGCAGGATAGTCGTGAATATCTCTAATGTAGGCTTCTTCTCAGCTACTTGTGCATGGTAGAGTTGGGGTTGCATAAGTGGTGGTGGTGGTGCTAGTGATGGATGATATGGGTATGGGTGATGAGAAGGCGGATGAAATGGAAATTACGGCTGTGGTAGTACCTGAACCAGTGGAGCTTGAAAACTAGGGAGTCTTACAGGTCTAGAGCTAGAAGTTTGCCCTTGGTTTTGGCTCCAGGAGAAGTTAGGATGGTTCTTCCACCCTGGATTATAGGTGTTTGAAAAAGGGTTGTTCTGTTGCATTTGAGAAGGGAGGCAATATACTGAATCGATTCTAGGTTGAGCGGACACCTATCTACAGAGTGGGTACCACTACATAGCTCGAAGGAAAGAAAAAGACTTTGGACAGAATACATAGGGTTAGGACTAGTGGAAGGATTATGCCGGGTACTGAGCGACTCTACCTTCTTCGTAAGATTAACGATTTGAGAGGTCAAGGTAGACAGTGTGTCAAGCTCATAAATACCCACCGACTTTTTTGGCAATTGCCTCTCCGAAGACCATAGATAGTTGTTAGCTGCCATCTTGTCTAAAAGCTCATAAGCTTCCTCCTCTATTTTGCACATCAGGGCTCCACCCGCAGCGGCGTCAACAATGGACCTATTTTGGCTTGTAAATCCGTTGTAGAAGGTCTAGACTTGTAGCCACAAAGGTAGGCCATGGTGAGGGCACTTCCTAAGAAGCTCCTTATATCGTTCCCATGCTTCGTAAAGAGATTTAGAGTCGTATTGGGCAAAGGAAGATATATTACTACGGAGTTGGGCCATTTTAGAGGGAGGGAAAAACTTAAATAGAAATTGATTGGCTAACTCGTCCCATGTAGAAATGGATCCTGGAGGTAGGGATGTTAACCAGTGTCTCGCCCTATCCCTAAGTGAGAAGGGGAATAATCTAAACCTAAGCGCATCATCAGATAATCCATTGTGTTTAAACGTGTTGCACAAGTCCAAGAATTGCCCAAGGTGAGCATATGGGTCGTCATGAGAGTGCCCACTGAACTGCAATTAAGTCTGAATCATCTGGAGGATTGCGGGCTTAATTTCAAAGTTATTTGTAGGGATAGCTGGTGGCTTAATGCCGGAATAATATCCTCCAATTGTCGGCATTGCATAATCTCCAACGGTTCTAATTCCCCTATTTTCTGTCATCATGTTTTACAGCGGAGCTATAAATTTCCTAGAGTCCTTTCAAATTTTCCTAAGGTTCTTTCAATTTCAGGATCTAGAGGAAAGCTATCGTAACTCCCGACTCTACGCATACAAACATCTAAAAGTCCTTAGAATTCTTTTTTTGAATTTTTGAATTTTTAAATTTTTTTTCAATTAACTACTCTAGATTAAACTTCTAAATATTAACAACCTAAATATTTATAAGCTAGAATTACACCTAAGCATAATTTCACTGATATTAATTAACGACTAATTAAAACTTCCTCGACAACGGCGCCAAAAACTTGACACGCCCTAAACGTATTACCGCAAGTGCACGGGTCGTACAAGTAATAATGGGATTTGAGTCCTGAGTTATCCTCAGAGAAGTTGGTTAGTCTAATCAACTACCGGTTAATTTTACCCTAAGTATATTCTAGCAAATTATGAGATTAAGGTTGGTGATCTACTAAGGCTAATTAAACGTACTGAAAACAATAAACATTAAAAATAAAGAAAAATAAAACTGAACTAAGATTTGCTTACTGAACTCTGAGCAATTAAAGAAAATACCTACAAAAGAAAATTAAAACAATTAAAATGAATTAAAGCAACTAAAATAAAAAGAAAAAATGAAAATAGCAAAGCAAGATTAATTAAACTACAATTAAACTAACCTAAAATGCAATTTAAACTACTTAATCAAAATGCAATTTAAACTAAACTAAAACTTGATGAAAATAAAGATTAATCGAGATTAAGTAACTTGTAAAATGCTAAACTAAAATTAAATCCTAAAACATAAAATATAAAATTAACTATTAACTAAAAATTAAGACTGAAAATTAAATTAACAAATTAAAAAAAACTAGAACTAATCTAAATTGACAACTAACAACTATCCTAAACTAACAACTAATTAAACTATACTAAAAATACAAGAAAAATGGATTAAAGCAAGGGTTGATTACCAAACAAAGCCTTAGATTTAAATCAACTAATAAATCTCTCCAAAGACTGTTCATGCTTCATTTCATTTTCTGGTTTCCAGGAGTGATCTCGGTTTCCAGGCGTGTCTTCTTTCTGGTTTGTCCTAGTATGTCTCAGTTCCAGGTGTGTCTTCTTTCTCCAGCACAGTCCTGCTGTTCTCAGGTGTCCAAATCTATCCAGCATTCGTCCATGGCTTCTACTCCAGGTGCTGCTACTGCCTCTGCTACACTGTCCTTGACATGCCCAGCTGCTGTTCCGATTTTGCTTTCGGCTTGTTTTTTCCCCTGTTGCAGCACATTCCTCTTGGCTTTGGTTGTCTCTAGGTGCGCTATCCAAGTGCTGTGCTGGTCTGCTCCTATTCCATCCTTCACTGCTGTACCAGTGACCAAGTCCTGCTCAATACCGCACCTTGCTGCTTCAGTTTACAGCCCGACCGTGCACTGGACTGCCAACCCAAATACTCTGTATTTCATTTCTAGGTATTGCTCCACGTTCTGTCATGCATGGTCCTGCTCCTGGCAATTTCCAACTCCCACTCCTGCACCTAGTTTCTGCCCTTCTGCAACGCACTGCTGCTCGACAACTACATTAACTATACCAACATCCCGAGTCCTCTAGGAAACGCCCATCAGTGCCCAGTTGCAGCTCAGTTTCTAAGTGCTGTTCTCGATTCAGTATTGCTCTGCTTCCGTCACCAACAACCACATAGCATCAACTAACAAACATTGCAGAAAAGAAACAAACTAAACTATGAGGAACAGTAACCGAATATAGAAAACAAGGATGAACAGAGGAACAAAACTGAAGTTAATGAAGCATACGGGTTGGATAAAATCTTTAAACAAAAAATGACAATATGAACTTAAGAGAAACTAATAAGTAAATATAAGCAAAATATGGCAACTAAACATGATCATGGAACCAAAGCAGCAGTTCTTGGCACATTAAGCACTCAAAACCGAGAAGCCATAAGCAGAAGAGAGCCATGAACGATAATTTTAAAATCCAGTAAAAAGTTTAGTGCATGAAGTGCAGACAAAGGGAGATAAAATAAACAAAAAAATAACAAGGTAATCACACTTAAAACCGAAAGGAACTAAGTAACATTAGCAAATGAAATTAACAGCAAGACCATCGACACCCGTAAAGTACATAAACATGAAAAACTAGCGGTTCGGTTTGCTTCAAATCCTCCTCCTTCTGCTGTGATCCCACAGTACCATTGATGTGGAAATAATACTAGGTATTAAGATCACATCAAAGCATCAGAATCAAAGGTAGTGATGGGTGAAATCGATTAGCTCGAATGAACATTGAAGAACAAAGCAGAGAACAAACCGAGAGCGAGAAATTAAATTGATTGCCATGAACAGTAAAAACAAATTGTTTGTTGGAAAAAGAAAATATTCAAAAATTTAAAACAAGGAAATCTTTAAAATTAACCTAAAACTATTCTACCCTAAATTAAAATTACTCCTAAATTTCTCTACACTACTCCTAACCTAGGCTACCCCCTTTTCAATTGCCATCATATTCTATTTATACACACACTTAGGGGTACAATGGTAATTTTTTTCATCCTAGATGAGTTGGCATTGTTTGGCCACTTGTCTTCACACCATTGGCTCCTTGAAATAAATATTTTCATGTCATTTATCTTTTTGTCCAATTGGATGTGCTAGGCTCGTGTTGTCTGCGTGGTCCAATCTCGATTTTAGCCCAATTTTGGTCCATTTTCTATCGAAATATTCAAAATTCATGCGGATTTAATTTATCTGCAAACATGAGAATTTTAATTAAATAAAGGGGATAATTAACAAAATAAATTGGGGATTTAAATAATTAATTAGGAAATTAAGACCTAGGAATGGCAGCCCTAATCATGATATGAGTCCGCGGAGTACGTTGTATCATGTATATCACATGGAGTACGATGTACCGCGTGATGGTTATGTGATGAGGAAGTCTGGCGAGGGATAATCCACCTTCGTGCCAGCACGATACCCCGCACACCTGGATACGTGTGGTCTGGGATGATTTATGATGTAGTTGGTCCACATAGTCACTTGTGATATAGTGACCTGGTTTTTATACATATGTGTGATTGTGATTGTTCAAGGTAGACCCGAATGAGGGGTCGAGCCCTGTGAAATTGATTTGTGAAATGAAAAAGAGGTTGTGATTGTGGATTGATTTGATGGGATTTACGTATTTGGGATAGAGATGTAATTTAAAAAGGAGGTTTCTTAAATGAATTACTTTTTTTATGAGTTTAATGAGATGAGCATGAGATGTTT
Source organism: Firmiana major (assembly GCA_033439115.1). NCBI lineage: Eukaryota > Viridiplantae > Streptophyta > Magnoliopsida > Malvales > Malvaceae > Firmiana > Firmiana major. The sequence goes on from CM065903.1 coordinate 42,807,142, forward strand.
TCACATGTTGATATTCCATGTTTGATATGCTAATTTTACATGATTTTGATACATGATATATATGTATACTCAGATGGCATAGTTTTATTCCTCATGCTCCTATTATAAATGGTTTATGCATAACACTATCAGCATGTAGATAGAGTAGTTATCTACCATGCTTGCATTATTGCCTTACTGAGCGTGTGGTTGCTCATCCCTCTTTATTTTCCCCTCCTACAGAGTGTGCGTAGTAGCCCAGTGAGGACTGAGGCATTGTGTTTTTGGACATCCATAGCTTCCATCGTCGAAAGGTATATACACTGGATTCTTTTTGTATCTAAGCAATGTAATGGCACAGTAATGATTGAGTTGTAATTATGGGGGATGTAGATGTCCGTGAACATAACTTGTGTAAGTTGATGATTAACTATTAAATGTATGACATCACTTTATTTAACTGAGAATGAATGAGATGTGATGTTTATTATTGACTCACAGCCTAACAATATGGTGGTAAGTTAATTCACGATCCGGTAAGGTAATAGTAAAACGGGAAAAATTCTTAGTGATTTTCGATTAAAGAGAATGAAAAAAGGTCGTGATAGAGATTGGTATCAGAGCTATATTGGCCTGATGTGAGTCAGTAATAAAACGTAAGAAAAGTACATCCCCATGTTACTGTGCCTTTGTTTAGATATAACTGTGTATATCGTGATGGATTGAGCTTAATAAATGATTTTAATACAGGAAGTTAGGCGTTATTCTAATTACGCGCTAAGGTAGAGGGGTGAGAGCACGTGCTAGAGGTCGCAGAGGTAGGCCTGAGAGCCATACAGAGCCACAGGTTGATCAGGCTCCACAGGACCCTGTCGGGAGAGCAGAGGATACTGAGGCTCGCTTCGCTAGGATAGAGCGGAGTATTGAGAACCTGGTGGAGATAGTCACACAGGCTTTGGGTATCGATGATAGATGAGGTCCCGCAGTATAGCCTACGACTGGACAGGTAGCTGCAGAGGCAAAGAGACCTTAGATTACTACTGCTACACCACCTCCAGTATAGGATACGGATTCTCCTATCACTCCACAGTAGAGCGGTAGTGATTTGGGGTATGACTGCGACTTGAGCATACTGTAATAGTTCCAGGCATTGAAACCCGCAGTGTTCAGAGGGGTGAAGGACCCGATTATTATGGAGGACTAGGTGTATTAGATGGAAAAGCTGTATCGATTTTTCAGGTGCATATCAGCTGAGAAGGTAGCATTTGCTGTGTTTATGCTTAAAGATGAGGCAGAGCACTGGCGGAGATCCACCGAAGTTATATTGAGGGCTAGACACTCTGAGATCTCATGAGAGATATTTTTGGAGGCCTTCAGTAGACAGTATAACCCAACCACTGCATAAAGGAAATTACAGATGGAATTCATGAATCTGGTTCAGGGGAGCCGTACTGTGGACGAGTATGAGTCAAAGTTTATGTCTTTAGGGAGATACAAACTAGACACGATGAGTAGGGAGACCCGAAAGATTTAGAAGTTCATTGATGGATTGAGATTGTCCATCCGAACTAAGCTAGCCCCATTTGATGTTCAGACTTATGAGGAATCAGTACATAAGGCTCAGTTATGCGAGCAAGACTTTGAGTGGAATGCCTCTGAGCTTGGGAGGATTAGTGTCAGGAAGGATAGAGATCGAAAGAGATCTGGGTTTGATAGAGTGGCCAAGAAAGGAGGCTAAAGGTTTTTCAAGAAGAGGCCTAAGATTGAGGAGGTGTAGGAGAGAGCTGCTAGACCTCCCGTATACCCGACCTTGACTGCGTCGAGGGTATGGTTATTGGAGGACCACGACCTACTACTGAGAGGGGCAGGAGATGTGATAAATTTCATGGGACTAGGCCCTGTCCGATGCCCCTATGGTGTGTTTCAGATGTGAGAGACCAGAACATATAGCTAAGTATTATCCCGAGAAGATGGAGATTGCCCTACAGAAGGGCAAGGAGCCAAAGAGAGCTCCAGTTGAGACATTGCCCCGAGGAGGAGGGCCACAGCTGAGGAAAAAGGGAAGCAAGTAGTGGTGTGAGCAGATGAAGAGTACATGCATTGGATCAGGACACTGTAGATGCTTAAACGGATGTGATTAAAGGTACCATCCGAATCTTTGATTTAGAAGCATTGGTCTTATTTGATCCTGGTGCCACGCATTCTTTCATATCACCTTACTTTGCACATAAATTGTTGAAGTATGTGAAACCTACATTGATGGATAGAATGTTGATGATTTTCACACCCATGAATGATAGTCAATTGACTTAGCATGTATGTAGAGATTGTAAGTTAAAGATAGAGGGAAAGGAAATGATAGCCAATTTGATTTTATTGAACATGAATGATTTTGATGTAATATTGGGAATGGATTGGTTGGCTACCAATTATGTTATTATGGATTACCATGCTAAGATATTGATGTTTTCAAGATTAGACAATCTCATTGTAAACTTTGATGAAAAGAAATGAAAGCACATGATTAATATGAATGAAAATAGCATGGTTGTTGTAAATAAAAGAGTATGATTTTAAAAGCATAATGCTGGAGAGATAAATTTATTGTTTATGATAAATGTTGAATGGAAATGTGATGACTTGTGATAGTAATGATGGAAATGATAATATGAAGGGTTCATTGCCTACGTGGTTGATATAAATCAAGCACACCCGGAATTAAAGGACATCCCTATGATTACAGATTATTTCGATGTCTTTCCGGATGAATTACCAGAACTACCACCTGAAAGGTAAATAGAATTTTGCATAGAGTTAGTGCTTAGTACTGAGTCGATATCGAAACCACCATATATAATGGCACCGATTGAGTTAGAAGAGCTAAAGAAACAGCTACAAGAGTTGTTGGAGAAGGGTTTTATAAGACTGAGTGTCTCACCTTGAGGAGCACCAGTATTGTTTGTAAGGAAGAAGGATGGAAGCCTCTGACTGTGTATAGATTATCGGCTATTGAATAAGGCCACCATTAAGAAAAAATACCCCCTTCCACGCATAGATGATTTACTGGATCAGCTTTAGGGAGCCCAAGTATTTTCTAAGATAGATCTGCGGTCAGGGTATCATCAGTTGAGGATCAAGAGTGGAGATGTACCCAAGACAGCATTTCGTACCGTTATGGCCACTACGAAGTTATGGTGATGCCATTCGGATTGACGAATGCCCCTGCAACATTTATGGCATTGATGAATGATGTGTTTAAGCCGTACCTAGATAAGTTTGTGATTGTTTTCATTGATGACATATTGGTATATTCCAAGTCTAGGGAAGATCATGAGGAGCACTTAAGGATAGTTCTGCAGACCATCCGAGAGGAAGAATTATATGCCAAACTCAGCAAGTGTAACTTTTAGTTAGAGCAAATCTCATTTTTGGGCCATGTTGTGTCGAAGGATGGAGTATTGGTGGATCCATCCAAGATAGAGGCAATTGTACAGTAGGAACAGCCTAATACAGTAACTGAGATAAAGAGTTTTTTGGGATTAGCAGGATATTATCGAAGATTTGTAGAGGGTTTCTCTAGACTAGCTGCTCCATTGACACGCCTCACGCGTAAAGATGTTAAGTTTGTATGGGATAAGGCATGTGAGAGGAGTTTTGAGAAGCTTAAGCATCGATTGACCACTGCTCTAGTTCTCACCATTCCTACCAGCTCAGGAGGTTTCTCGGTGTATACGGATGCATCACACTAGGGACTGGGCTATGTGCTTATGCAGGATGGGAAGGTAGTTGCCTATAGATCTAGACAGTTGAAAGATCATGAGAGGAACTACCCGACACATGATTTAGAGTTGGCGGTCGTGGTATTTGCTTTGAAAATATGGCACCACTATCTTTATGGTGAGAAATTTCAGGTGTTCACAGATAATAAGAGCCTTAAATACCTGTTCTCGCAGAAAGAACTGAATATGAGACAGAGGAGATGGCTCAAACTTCTAAAGGACTGTGATTGTGAAATTATGTACCACCCAGGAAAGGAAAATGTAGTTGTCGATGGTTTGAGCAGGAAAAACCTTGGGTTAGTGTCTTATATGATGGTACAGGAGCTTGAATTTTTGGAACACTTTGTGAACCTCAATTTGGATGTAACCCCACCTGGATCAGAGAGATTGGATATCATGGCTAGCATGAGATTAGAGCCAGAGCTGATTGACCGTATTCGGCAGGCCCAGCAGAGTGATCGATGGTGCATCGATTGGTTGAGGCAGATATAGACAGGTGTAGGTAGTGATTTCGAGCTGAGTACAGATGGCCTATTGAGGTTCAGAGGCAGAGTATGTGTTCTTGAGGATCCTGAGATAAGGAGGTTAATTTTATCAAAGGCTCACTCATTGAAGTATACGATAAATCCGGGAAGTATCAAGATGTATCAAAACCTTCGAAAGGTTTATTGGTGGTCTGAAATGAAAAGAGACATTGCTGAATATGTCGCTAAGTGTCTCGTTTATCAGCAAGTGCAGGTAGAGCATCAGAAGCCTGCAGGATTATTGCAGCCTCTACCGATACCGACATGGAAGTGGGAGCACATCACCATGGATTTTGTGATGGGGTTGTCGAGGACCCGTAAAGGTCATGATGCCATATGGGTTATTGTAGACTGGTTGACTAAGTCTGCCCATTTCTTGGCTATGAGAGCTACCGATACTCTGAGTCAATTAGCGAACCTATATATTCGAGAGATACTACGGCTCTATGGTGTACCAGTGAGCATTGTTTCTGATAGGGATGCTCGCTTCACTTCCCATTTCTGGGAACATTTTCAGGAAGCGTTGGGGATCCGACTAAGTTTTAGCTCCACTTTTCATCCTCAGACAAATGGGCAGTTAAAGAGGACTATATAGACTGTAGAGGATATGTTGAGAGTGTGTCCTGGATTTTAAAGGCTCCTGGGATGATCACTGCAGTTAGCCGAGTTCGCTTATAATAATAGCTATCATGCGAGTATCGAGATGGCACCCTATGAGGCACTGTATGGACGTAGGTGTCGATCCCCCATTGAATGGAAAGAGGTTGGTGACAGACAAATCTTTTCTTCAAACTTAGTGCAGCAAGCATCTGAGGATATCCAGTTGATATGTGAGAGATTACGGATAGCTCAAAGCCGATAAAAGAGTTATGCTGACAAGAGACGGAGACCACTAGAGTTTGATATGGATGAGTCAGTATTTCTGAGAGTTTCACCATCGAAGGGTATTATGAGATTTGGTAAGAAGAGCAAGTTAAGCCCTAGATATGTCAGACCCTTCGAGATTTTGGAAAGACTGGGAGATAAGGCGTATAGGTTGGCATTGCCACTGAACTTGGCAAATGTTCATAATGTCTTCCATGTCTCTATGCTTCGGAAGTATCACCCGGACCCGACACACGTGATAAGATATGAACCGTTGGAGCTCAATGAAAGTATGACATATGTTGAGAAGCCGGTTCAGATATTAAATAGAAAAGAGAAAGTGTTACGGAATAAGACCATTCCCTTGGTGAAAGTTCTTAGGCAACATCACACGGTAGAAGAGGCCATATGGGAATTGGAGAACTTGATACGGGAGAAGTACCCCCCAACTTTTCGAAGAGTGACTTAGTTCTAATTTGGAGGACCAAATTCCCTGAAGGAGGGGAGAATGTGAGACCCTATACATGTATAGTTGTAATGTGTGTAATTAGATCAAATAAATGTGAATGGACTTGTAATGTAAAGTATGATTGAAGTAAGTCAATGGATTCAATGTACATATGTGTAATATGATTTGTAATGTACATACAAGTTTCATTGTGTATGAATATGAAGGAATGAGTTCTTATAAGTGATGAATGTGAATGGAACTCAAAATGTGTAGTGTGGTAAGTGGAAGGAAGTTGCATGAATATAAATGCTTCCATTTGGTTTTATATAGTATACCTTCGGATATACAAGGAACGTACACAAGTTTCAATATGTATAAGGTATGAATGAATGCCATTTTCAAGTCATAAAAGTGGATGGATGAGAAAATGACTATGGCAATAGATTAAGGATGTTTTGGTGTAAGTTACAGCAGGAAAACTATAGAAAATCTAGAAAGTATGAAGGCCAGATCAATCTCATAGGATGAGAGATCGATCTGAAAGAGCCATAATGCTCTTATTTGGGCAATGGAATAGAACATATCGATCTCCAATGAGGTCAGATCGATCTCCTAACCATTCTGTAATGAAAAGATCGATCCTCAAGCATACAGATCGATCTCCTTAGCTCTCTGTTTGGGAGCAGATCGATCTCAAGCTTTGACAGATTGTTCTCATGCTTAAAATGCCATGAAAAAGAGGGATTTAAGGGCACCAGATCGATCTCTTCCTAGTGCAGATCGATCTCGTCAAGCTATTTCTATAAGAGGAGTGCTGAAAATTTAAAAATTTCAGGGAAAACATCACCCTTCCATTTTCAACCCAAAAACCTAACTTTCTCTAAAATCAGTCATTTCCAGTAAGAATTGAGGAGACGCCATTAGACACTAAGTTGTTTATCTTGAGGAAGAGAACAACATAGTTGGAACCAAAAATCCCATTGCTGGTATTGAAGGACCTAAGGGCATTGTCATTTGGAGCAAGAAGAGAAATCAGATTTAGTAAGATTCTAATACTCCAACCTAAGTACATTGTGTATTTAATTGATTTTAGAGTTGATTGGCATGCATATGGATGATAGAAATCATCTAGAAAGCAATGAGACACATATAACCTAAAAAATGAAATGCCTCTAGTGTGAGTAAGTGTGATTTAGGGAGTTGGTGGTTTATGGGATTATAATAAGTTGTTATTTGTGTAATGCGGATGATTAGAAATGGGTAAATGAAGCTACATTGTGGGTTTTGTGAATTAATGAGAATGAGCACATGTAGTGTTTGATAATATGCCATAGTGAAGGAAATTTATGAAAAAAATGAACATTATGAGCTTAACATCAATTTGATATCGAATTGGAGGCCTAAAAGGAATCCATAAACTCGAGAAATGAAACGAGGCCTTATGAGCGTTAATAGAAACTATAGGTCGAATCGACTATAGTGAACGCACGATGTCCTATTATATGGATCGAATATAATGTGAAATATGATTGTGTGTAGTCTCGAAGAGTTCATTGAAGATGAATCAGACCGCACGAGTGAGCAGCGCTAGGGAAACGGAATCACGAGTCGTGATTTCCAGGTAAGGGAATTCTGTAAGTATATAGAGGTAGCTGCTCGTATTTTATGGGTGGATATAGGGCGTTTATGAAATGTATGAATGTTTAAGTAAATGGTTGTTGATATGCGTGATTAGCTGTGAGAAATGGCATGAGATTTGGTTTCCGAAATGGTTCTTGGAAAAGGGAATAGTAAGGCTAATAATTGTATAAATCACGTGTTTTGAATGTTTTTCACACAATACAATGATTTGATTTGAGAAAATAAAAGGATAGGTTGGCTAGTGTTTTATTGATGTTATTGAATAGCACATGTGAAGTGCTAAACATGTTTGTGATGTGTTTTGAATGCATTTGAGCCGCCTATCGTGAGTATGTGATTTAACTCGTGCTGGAGCCTCGTTCGCCCTAGATTTCAATGTTTTCATTTGTATCGAACGTGCTGGAGCTTAGCTCGCACATTGATTTGGAAACTATGATGATGTTTATAAATCGTATTGGAGCTTCTGCTCATACGTGGCTTTTGAGGTGTTTCTTATGAGTATAACTGTACTAGAGCTATGCTCGTATGTGGTCTCTTTATGGCAGGATGCATGAGTCGTGCTTGAGCTTTGCTCGCACAAGTTTGCACATTGTGATACGTATGAGGCCGTGAAAGTTGGTAAGATCCTCAAGCCCTATAGCCTTAAGCCAACATCCTTAAGCCCGAGGAGGAGGGGAGGCTCTGTTCGGTTGGGAGGCTCTCTTACGGTAAGATCCTTAAGCCCTACATCCTTAAGCTAACATCCTTAAGCCAGAGGAGGCAGGGAGGCTTTGTTAGGCGAGGAGGCTCTGTTCGGTGGGGAGGCTCTCTTACGAAAGGATCCTTAAGCCAACATCCTTAAGCTCTGGAGGGGCGGGGAGGCTCTATTTGGCAGGGAGGCTCTCCTACTTGGGTATCAAAGGATCCTTAAGCCAACATCCTTAAGCTCTGGAGGGGCAGGGAGGCTCTGTTCGGCAGGGAGGCTCTCCAACATGGATATGGAAAATTCTTGGTATGGGATAGGTAAGACCTAGGAATGGCACCCCAAATCACGATATGAGTCCGAGAGTACGCTGTACCATATATATCACATGGAGTACGATGTACTGGTGATGGTTATGTGATGAGAAAGTCTGGCGAGGGATAATCCACCTTCGTGCCAGCACGATACCCCGCGCACCTAGATGCGTGTGGTCTGGGATGATTTATGATGTAGTTGGTCTACATAGTCACTTGTGATATAGTGACCTGGTTTTTATACATATGTGTGATTGTGATTGTTCAAGGTAGACTCGAAGGAGGGGTCGAGCCTTGTGAAATTGATTTGTGAAATGAAAAAGAGGTTGTGATTGTGAATTGATTTGATGAGATTTACGTATTTGAGATAGAGATGTAATTTAAAAAAGAGGTTTCTTAAATGAATTGCCTTTTTTATGAGTTTAATGAGATGAGCATGAGATGTTTTCACATGTTGATATTCCATGTTTTATATGCCAATTTTACATGATTTTGATACATGATATATATGTATACTCATATGGCATAGTTTTATTCCTTAGGCTCCTATTATAAATGATTTATGCATAACACTATCAGCATGTTGATAGAGTAGTTATCTACCATGCTTGCATTATTGCCTTACTGAGCGTGTGGTTGCTCATCCCTCTCTATTTTCCCTTCCTTCAGAGCGTGCGTAGTAGCCCAGTGAGGACTGAGGCATTGTGTTTTTGGACATCCGCTTCTTCTATCGACGAAAGGTATATACACAGGATTCTTTTTGTATCTAAACAATGTAATGGCACAGTAATGATTAAGTTGTAATTATGGGGGATGTAGATGTTAGTGAACATAACTTGTGTAAGTTAATGATTAACTATTAAATGTATGACATTGCTTTATTTAACTGAGAATGAATGAGATGTGATGTTTATTATTGACTCACAGCCCAACTATGTGGTGGTAAGTTAGTTTACAATCGGGTAAGGTAATAGTAAAACACGAAATTTTTTTAGTGATTTTCGGTTAAAGAGAATGAAAAAGGGTCGCGACATAAGGATCCTTCTGCACCCATGTAAGAGAGCCTCCCTACCAAACAGAGCATCCCCGTCCCTCCAGGGCTTAAGGATGTTGGCTTAAGGATACTTCTGTAAGAGAGCCTCCCCACCTAACAGAGCCTCCCCGCCTACTCGGGGTTAAGGATGTTAGCTTAAGGATGTAAGGCTTAAGGATCTTACTGTAAAAGAGCCTTCCCACCGAACAGAGCCTCCCCACCTAACAGAGCCTTCCTGCCTCCTCGGGCTTAAAGATGTAGGGCTTGAGGATCTTACCAACTTTCACGACCTCATACGTATCACAATGTGCAAACTTGTGCTAGCAAAGCCCTAGCACGACTCATGCATCCTATCATTAAGAGACCACGTATGAGCATAGCTCTAGTACGATTTGTAACGACCCTTGACCCTTGAAAATCGGGGAAATTTTTATTTTTGAATTTACTTTACCCACTTATTCCCTTATTCACTTAGGTTGCATTCCTGTGCATTGTCAAAACACTTTTCCTAATACTTTACTCGTGATTATAATTAATTTCTATATTTTAGCTTATGTGGCCGATAAAAATTTCGGCAGCACAACGGCTTATATATGAGCTTACCCACCTGCAAATCAGTTGTTTTTTTTTTTTTGGCAATCCTAGATATCCACCACTACCAAGCATACTTTCCAAGTTCATCTTTACCACTCAACACATCCATTTCAATTTAATACAATTATGTCTGGTATAGGAATGTAAATGTATACCTTTCTGCGTGTACAAAACGTAGCCTAGGGAGCTCTCCCCACCAGTCTACGTCGTGTACGCGGCAGGTAGCGTCTACGAATCATTCCAAGTAATCTGAGAGGTAGAGGGGTGAGCTTTTGGGAAAAAGCCTAGTAAGAAGATGTATTTAAAACGATTCTAGCAATTTAAATATGTATAAAACATGAAAATGCACATAATGATACTTTCTGAAACTACTAATAATAACATTCAAAGATTAAGGAAAATTAAAAACATCGAGATTCAAAACGTAATTCCTTAGGTATTTGAACTTAATAGATATTACGTAAAACTGGTCGTACATTCAGAATTCCAAACAGGAATACCTATCAAATCCGATTCTGAAAACAGAGTTTAAATTTTCAAATCGAGACTATATCGGCCATATAATTCTCACGTGGCAATAACAAAGTAATCACGTGGCAAAATAACAAGGTAATCACGCGGCAAAATAACCCAGTCATCCTTCGTAGAGGGAATTCAGAACTTAAGGGTAATTCCCGATGCCACAAAGGCGAAAAACAGGCGCCACACAGGCGAAATACAGGCGCCACACAGGTGAAATACAGGCGCCACAAAGGCGAAATACAGGCGACACAAAGGCGAAATACAAGCGCCACGAAGGCGAATTATAGGCGCCACATAGGCGAAATACAAGTGCCACACAGGTGAAATACAGGCGCCACAAAGGTGAATTACAGGTGCCACATAGGCGAAATACATGTGCCACACAGGCGAAATATAGGCGCCACACAAGCGAAATACAGGTCCCACACAGGCGAAATACAGGCACCACAAAGGCGAAATACAAGCACCACGAAGGCGAATTATAGGCGCCACACAGGCAAAATACAGGTGCCACACAGGCGAAATACAGGCGCCACATAGGCGAAATACAGTCGCCACAAAGGTGAATTACAGGCGCTACACAGGCGAAATACATGCGCCACACAGGTGAAATACAGGCGCCACATAGGCGAAATACAGGCTTCACAAAGGCGAAATGCAAGTGCCACGAAGGCGAATTACAGGGGCCACACAGGCGAAATACAAGCGCCACACAGGCGAAATACAGGCGCCACACAGGCGAAATATAGGCGCCACACAGGCGAGTTCAAATGCCACACAGGCGAATTCAAACGCCACACAGGCGAAGTTGACGTGCGTAAGCACACAACATAAATGGCCCTTAGTCTCAAAACAACTATAGTTTTCATAACCGAAAATATCGAAATAAATTCATCTTATTCGAAAGATCATTTTAAAAGACATGCTCATATTCCAAAATCAAATTTAGTTATATACAATTATTCAAAAACATAAACACAAAGAGCATAGTCTTGATCAGAAATATAATTTAGAAACATGCATGAAAATCATACTTCATGTCTTTGCAAGCTCTCTTTATCAAGTTTCGGTAAGTAACTATTACCATTTTAAATTATATCCCCTTACCTCGATCTATCGAAATCTCCATGCTCGAGTGGTGACGTCTCTTAGTACCTCCCTTAATTCCTTCTACGATAACCTGCAACGAAATCGTACACTTAGCACCCTATTCGTGCGAATTACCCGAATTGCGTTAAAATCGTAACCTATTCGTTACTACTGCGTGTGTACGTATTATTGTACGTACCTAAGTCAACACGCACATTTATATATTTTCCCTTACCACATATTATTTTGTATGTACAATTATTGACATACACCTTATTATATACCTCTACATGTAATACACATAAATACATATATATATATATACACTCCCATATGTATATATATATATATATTTATTTATTTATTTTTTTGTTTTCACTCTTTTCCTATCTCATATATACATTTTTTGTATATATATATACTAGCACAAATTCATCCTATATACACCCATATGTATATGCATCTAATATATTTATACATATATATATATTTACACTCTTATATATATATATATTATTGTCTTCTATTTTTTTCTTATCACATATATATATATATAAATATGTCCTTGTTTGTACATATACTAAGACACATTTATTTTATACAATCATTTGTATATACACCCAAGTATATACACATTTTTCATATACTTCTATATGTATATACACCTAAGTATATACTCATATTTATTTTATCATTGGCTTTCCTTATTCATTATCAAATATATGTACATATACTAACATACCCTTTCATTATACATACCTATATGTACATACCCAAATATATATATATATATATATATATTTTTATTCACATAATTACATATATATATTATCACTTGTCTCTATTATTCAATATCACAAATATATATATATATATTTTGCCTACTTCTCATCATTCCATTTTTAATCTAATTCAAACTATACTAGCATGCTTATACATGTATCACACATATATATTCATGTACATTAATACACATAAATACATGTATGTATCTTACCTCTTTTCTCTTCCTCTTTTTTTTTTTTTTTGCTTTTCTTCCAATCTCATCGGATGAAAAAAATGAAGAAACCGGCAGCAATTGTTGCTGTTCCAATGCAGTCCGCAAGGTGGAACCACCGTTCTGCCACCAAGAGGCTGCCACTGTTCTAGGGGTCCAAGGCTTCACCCGACCCCTTCCCCTATTTCGTCCAACTCCAGCTGAGGGGTGAAGGTCTGCAGCCCCATGCTACCATTTTACTGCAGCTCTCGGTCTGCCTCAATGGAGCTTTGATTTCCTTTCTTCCTCAGCTCCCGGTCTGCCTCAGCTTAGCTCTCTCACGATTCCCTGCTTCAGCTCGCTACGTTCCTGCTTTGTTTCCGTTCCAGGTTTTACATCGATTCAATCAAGCCTCGATTTGCTCCAGTCAGTCATCCACTGCCTCTCGGTTCCACCTCCAGCAGCAACTCCCTCTTCCTCAGTCTACACCTTCCTTTCTTTCTTTCTTTTTTTCCCCTCGATCGGCTCTCCTGCTCCAGATTTTCTTTTCGGGTTCTGCTTCACTCCTCGATCTCGATTTGCTGCAAATTTTCCAGCTGCTCCTATTTCCTTCTTCTTCCTCGGTTCATACTTCTTCTCCTTCCAGCTTCATTTTCTGCTTTAGTCTCCTTCTTCCTCTTCTTTCTTTTCCTCTTTTCTTTCTTCCTTCCCCCTTCCTCGATCAGCTCTCCTGCTCCTGATTTGTTTTCCTGGTTCCCTTTTTCTCCTCTTCCCTCCTCTTCCTTTCTTTCTTTTCTTTTCTTCTCCCGGCCAGCCCTCTCCTTCTCCCTTCCTTTTCTTTTCTTCTATTCTTTCTCTCTTCTTCCCTTCTTCTCCAGCCGAGTACCTCCTTCTTTTCTCCTCTTCCTTTTTCCCGCCCGAGCCTCCTCTGTTTCGAATATCACTAACCAATTTCTTTCCCCCTTTTCAGGTGTGCGGGATTGGCTTCACTTTTAAGCCAATTTCGTACACCATTTAATTTATATATTATAATAATATATTTTATATACATATTTTATATTTTATATTAACACCCATACATTATATTAATATATGTTTATACATTATATTAATATACCTATACATTAATTGTTTGTTTATTGTTAGTGTTGTTACTATTTTTATTTTTATTGTCTCATGCTTTATTTATTTATTAACACTTATTTATTAAATACTATACATTAAATAATATATATATGCTATATATATTATTATTCATTTATTTAAATGTCTAGTATATATATGTATATATATACACATATTCACTTATGTATATATCTACATATATACATTTTCTTATATAATTTATCCAAAAACATAATATCATGCCTTCCATAAAATTTTCATTATTTCGAATATGAAATATTATCTGGATTCCATCACTCCTCACGAATTCTCGATACAGTTCTTTTTTTTTACATCATCGATTCTCAACTAATAATTTAAAATTTTCCAATCCTTCCATACTTGCATTTGCTTTATCACTTCTTGCATCTTTGGGTTCCCGGTCATTCACAAGTTTCTCGGCTCCTATATTCTCGAGCCCTACAATGAACATCCACACTTCCCTTAAAATATAATCTAATTAAACGTAGGAAATTTGTGGGGTTTACATTCTCCCCACCTTAAAAGAATTTGGTCCTCCAAATTCATTCAAGTCCATCGAAATAGATGTGGGTACTCTTAATCAATCTGTCTACGATCACCCAGATTGTATCATGCCCCTTTCGGGTTCTTGGTAATCCTACTTACACCCATTCTTAATACACTGTGACCCAAGAGGCTCCGAGTCTCCTTAAATTTTAACACCAGTGCACTCCAAAGTGGGTCACTCAATCTGAAAATCTCTCCTTCATATAACTTTTATAATTGCCCTCTCAGCATTTCATATCCAAGCAAGGTCACTCAATACAGTGGTTTGTGTACTTAATTCGATACCACCTGTTAAATCAATTCTAGAACTTCCCCTTTTAGTTTAGGGGTAACTTCGATAAATTATTTGATCGTGTGTCGGCAAACTTTCCCAGTTTACGGGGATGTCTCTATACCCCGAACACGCCCTATCTTAATTTCACAATTTTTATACACCATATTAGTCCTTCGAGATTTATATAGGGGTGTGATAACGTGTAACATGAAATCTAGAGGCTCAGGTTTCACAGGCAGTTTTACAATGCCAAATGGGGTGATATATAAATAAATAAATAAAAAATGCGTAGAACTTGAACCCAATAATACATGTGTCTCATGATTTCAAATTGAAAGCTTACCCTAGATGGTCTCAGCGGAGGCATCAGCAGTCTCTGTATCCACAGCAAAGACCCTCCCATGAGTGACAGGCTTCTTGCCCCTCTCTGCTGCAGTAGCCCTTCTCTGTGGGTCTTGTCTCGGGGGAGCTTGCCTCTCAGGTTGTCATGGTAGTTTTGGAAGCTGTGGAAACTTATTTAATGGACAATCTCTAATCCGGTGCCCCCTCTGTCCACACCTAAAACAGCTCCCTGACGACCAGTGGCACACACCACTATGGAAATTACCACAACTAGGGCACAATCTCTCGTATTGCTGGAAGCCTCTGGTAGTCTGTGGGGTAGCTATAGGAGCCATGGGCCTATCAATCCTAGCTCGAGACTCATCTGTCCTCTGCCTCTTAGGCTGGCCCCTCCTAAAATCCCGTCTCGCCAACTCCATCTGTACACGATCATCTCTGGTCCTTCCCTTAAAACCATACTCCGTCTGAGTGACATTGAGGCCCCTCTCGACCATCTGTGCTCTACCCAGAGCATCCTGAAATTTCGTAATCCATAGCCCCAAAAGCGGATCTCTGATAGCTGGCCTTAACCCTGCTAAGAACCTCTCAGTCCGACACTCTTCATTATGGAACGTCTCTGGATCATACCTCATCAGCATGGTGAATTTACTCTCGTACTCATCCACGGTCATACTGCCCTGTACCAAACTCAAAAAGTCTATCCTCAACTTCTGTTGGGCAGCTAGTGGAACATACTGCTTCCTAAAGGTTGTGGAGAAAGCATTCCAATTAATCACCGGATGCTGAGCAGTCAGAAGGACCTTAGTGGATCCCCACCAATACTCTGCTTGGCCCTGCAGCATGTAAGTGTCCATAGAGACCTTCTCAACATCAGAACACCCCAGAAAGTCAAAGATCTTCCCAAGGTTCACCAGCCACTCTTCGACCTCTACCGGATTCTTAATCCCTTTAAATGCTCGAGGCCTCATCTTCAGAAAATCTCTCATCCTACCGATATTTCTCTCCTCCCTCCGGGCCTGTACAGGAGGCTGAGGCGCCAAAGGTACTGGTGGAGGAGGAGGTGGTGGTGCTGGCGGAGGAGTCTGCACCGGAGTAGGAACTGGTGTCGTGCCAGTAGAATCAGAAACATTTGCCCCTAGGTGTTGGGCAACCATGGCAGCTATTGACTCCAAACCTCGCTCGAGACGTTGCTCCAATCGCTACTCAAACTGAGCCATACGAGTACGAGGACTCTCTGGCTCGAGTGGAGGAGGTGGAGGTGGCTGAGCCTACCTCCGAGTACGTCCGCGTCTTCCACTCATCGTGCAGTGATCTAATACCTGCGCGTAATTCCAAAGATCAAGTCTTATATTCATTAGGTAAACATTACCTACTACCAAACAAGCACAGACATTGGGATGTAATTTAATCCTTATTTTCGACACTGACAGTACTAGACAACCTTCGCTCTGATACCACTTAAACTGTAACGACCCTTGACCCTTGAAAATTGGGGAAATTTTTTTTTTTTTGAATTTACTTTACCCACTTATTCCCTTATTCACTTAGGTTGTATTCCTGTGCAGTGTCAAAACAATTTTCCTAATACTTTACTCGTGATTATAATTAATTTCTATATTTTAGCTTATGTGGCCGATAAAAATTTCGGCAGCACAACAACTTATATATGAACCTACCCACCTGCAAATCAGTTGTTTTTTTTTTCTTGGCAATCCTAGATATCCACCAGTACCAAGCATACTTTCTAAGTTCATCTTTACCCTCAACACATCCATTTCAATTTAATACTAGTCATCTCAAAACATTATACCAAAGTAGTAATGTTTACATCGTTCCTTACAAAATTACATCCCAACTGATATTTTCAATATATGTCTGTGCATACAATTATGTCTGGTACAGAAATGTAAATGTATACCTTTTTGCATGTACAAAAAGTAGCCTAGGGAGCTCTCCCCACCAGCCTACGTCGTGTACGCGGCAGGCAGCATCTATGAATCACTGCAAGTAATCTGAGAGGTAGAGGGGTGAGCTTTCGAGAAAAAGCCCAGTAAGAAGATGTATTTAAAACGATTCTAGCAATTTAAATATGTATAAAACATGAAAATGCGCATAATGATACTTTCTGAAACTACTAATAATAACATTCAAAGATTTAGGAAAATTAGAAACATCGAGATTCAAAACGTAATTCCTTAGGTATTTAAACTTAATAGATATTACGTAAAACTGGTCGTACATTCAGAATTCCAAACAGGGATACCTATCAAATCCGGTTCTGAAAACAGAGTTTAAATTTTCAAATCGAGACTATATTGGCCATATAATTATCACGTGGCAATAACAAATTTATCATGCGGCAATAACAAAGTAATCACGCGAAAAATAACAAGGTAATCACGCGGCAAAATAACAAGGTAATCACGCGGCAAAATAACCCAGTCATCCTCCATAGAGGGAATTCAGAACTTAAAGGTAATTTTCATCGCCACAAAGGCGAAAAACAGGTGCCACACAAGCGAAATACAGGCGCCACACAAGCGAAATACAGGCGCCACGAAGGCGAAATACAGGCGCCATACAGGCGAAATACAGGCGCCACACAGGCGAAATACAAGCGCCACAAAGGCGAATTACAAGCGCCACACAGGCGAAACACATGCGCCACACAGGCGAAATACAGGCGCCACACAGGTGAAATACAGGCGCCACAAAGGTGAAATACAAGTGCCACGAAGGCGAATTACAGGCTCCACACAGGCGAAATACAGGTGCCACACAGGCAAAATACAGGAGCCACAAAGGCGAATTACAGGCACCACACAGGCAAAATACATGCGCCACACAGGCGAAATATAGGCGCCACACAGGCGAAATACAGGCACCACACAGGCGAAATACAAGCGCCACGAAGGTGAATTACAGGCGCCAAACAAGCGAAATACAGGTGCCACACAGGCGAAATACATGTGCCACACAGGCAAAATACAGGCGCCACAAAGGCGAATTACAGGCGCCACACAGGCGAAATACAGGTGCCACACAGGCAAGTTCAAATGCCACACAGGCGAATTCAGATGCCACACAGGTGAATTCAGACGCCACACAGGCGAAGTTGACGTGCGTAAGCACACAACATAAATGGCCCTTAGTCTCTAAACAACTATAGTTTTCATATACGAAAATATCGAAATAAATTCATCTTATTCAAAAGATCATTTTAAAAGACATGCTCATATTCCGAAATCAAATTCAGTTATATACAATTATTCAAAAACATAAACATAGAGAGCATAGTCTTAATCAGAAATATAATTTAGAAACATACATGAAAATCATACTTCATGTCTTTGCAAGCTCTCTTTATCAAGTTTCGGTAAGTAACTATTACCATTTTAAATTATATCCCCTTACCTCGATCTATCGAAATCTCTGTGCTCGAGTGGTGACGTCTTTTAGTACCTCCCTTAATTCCTTCTACAATCACCTACAATGAAATCATACACTTAGCACCCTATTCTTGTGAATTACCCGAATTGCGTTAAAATCGTAACCTATTCATTTCTACTGCGTGTGTACGTATTATTGTACGTACCTAAGTCAACACGCACGTTTATATGTTTTCCCTTACCACATATTATTTTGTATATACAATTATTGACATACACCTTATTATATACCTCTACATGTATGTACACATAAATACATATATATATACACTCCCATATGTATATATATATATATATATATATATATATATATTTATTTGTTTTCACTCTTTTCCTATCTCATATATACATTTTTTGTATATATATATATATACTAGCACAAATTCATCCTATATACACCCATATGTATATGCATCTAATATATATATATACATATATATATACACTCCTATATATATATATTATTGTCTTCTATTTTTTTCTTATCACATATATATAAATATGTCCTTGTTTGTACATATACTAAAACACATTTATTTTATACAATCATTTGTATATACACCCAAGTATATACACATTTTTCATATACTCCTATATGTATATACACCTAAGTATATACTCATATTTATTTTATCATTGGCTTTCCTTATTCATTATCAAATATATGTACATATACTAACATACCCTTTCATTATACATGCCTATATGTACATACCCAAATAGATATATATATTTTTTATTCACATAATTACATATATATATATATATTATCACTTGTCTCCATTATTCAATATCACAAATATATATTTTTTTGCCTACTTCTCATCATTCCCTTTTTAATCTAATTCAAACTATACTAGCTTGCTTATACATGTATCACACATATATATTCATGTACATTAATACACATATATACATGTATGTATCTTACCTCTTTTCTCTTCCTCTTTTTTTTTTTGTTTTTCTTCCAATCTCATCGGATGAAAAAAATGAAGAAACCGGTAGCAATTGTTGCTGTTCCAATGCAGTCCGCAAGGTGGAACCACCGTTCTGCCACCAAGAGGCTGCCACTGTTCCAGGGGTCCAAGGCTTCAGTCGACCCCTTCCCTGTTTCGTCCAACTCCAGCTGAGGGGTGAAGGTCTGCAGCCCCATGCTACCATTTTACTGCAGCTCTCGGTCTGCCTCAATGGAGCTTTGATTTCCTTTCTTCCTCAGCTCCCGGTCTGCCTCAGCTTAGCTCCCTCACGATTACCTGCTTCAGCTTGCTACGTTCCTGCTCTGTTTCCGTTCCAGGTTTTACATCGATTCAATCAAAGTTTGCTCCAGTCAGTCATCCCCTGCCTCTCGGTTCCACCTCCAGCAGTAACTCCCTCTTCCTCAGTCTACACCTTCCTTTCTTTCTTTCTTTTTTTTGCCCCCGGTCGGCTCTCCTGCTCTAGATTTTCTTTTCGGGTTCTGCTTCACTCCTCGATCTCGGTTTGCTGCAAATTTTCCAGCTGCTCCTATTTCCTTCTTCTTCCTCAGTTCATGCTTCTTCTCCTTCCAGCTTCATTTTTTGCTTCAGTCTCCTTCTTCCTCTTCTTTCTTTTCCTCTTTTCTTTCTTCCTTCCCCCTTCCCCGATTAGCTCTCCTGCTCCTGATTTGTTTTCCTGGTTCCCTTTTTCTCCTCTTCCCTCCTCTTCCTTTCTTTCTTTTCTTTTCTTCTCCCGGCCAGCCCTCTCCTTCTCCCTTCCTATTCTTTTCTTCTCTTCTTTCTCTCTTCTTCCCTTCTTCTCCAGCCGAGCACCTCCTCCTTTTCTCCTCTTCCTTTTTCCCGCCCGAGCCTCCTTTGTTTCGAATATCACTATCCAATTTCTTTCCCTCTTTTTAGGTGTGCGGGATTGGCTTCACTTTTAAGCCAATTCCGTACACCATTTAATTTATATATTATAATAATATTATATATATATATTTTATATTTTATATTAACACCCATACATTATATTAATATATGTTTATACATTATATTAATATACCTATACATTAGTTGTTTGTTTATTGTTAGTGTTGTTACTATTTTTATTTTTATTGCCTCATGCTTTATTTATTTATTAACACTTATTTATTAAATACTATACATTAAATAATATATATATATGCTATATATATTATTATTCATTTATTTAAATGTCTAGTATATATATATGTATATATATATATACACATATTCACCTATGTATATATCTACATATATACATTTTCTTATATAATTTATCCAAAAACATAATATCATGCCTTCCATGAAATTTTCATTATTTCGAATATGAAATATTATCGGGATTCCATCACTCCTCACGAATTCTCGATACAGTTCTTTTTTTTTTTTACATCATCGATTCTCAACTAATAATTTAAAATTTTCCAATCCTTCCGTACTTGCATTTGCTTTATCACTTCTTACATCTTCAGGTTCGCGGTCATTCACAGGTTTCTCGGCTCTTATATTCTCGAGCCCTACAACGAACATCCACACTTCCATTAAAATATAATCTAATTAAACGTAGGAAATTTGTGGGGTTTACACGATTATACTCATAAGAATAACCACTCGAAACCCACGTATGAGCAGAAGCTCCAGTACGGTTTATAACCATCATCATAGTTTCCACATCAAGGTGCGAGCTAAGCTCCAGCACGTTTCATACAAATGAAAACATCAAAATCTAGCGCGAGTGAGGCTCCAGCACGAATTAAATCACATACACATGATAGACGGCTCACATACATTCAAAACATCTCAAAACATGTTTAGCGCCTCACATGGGCTATTTCATAACACCATTCAAGTACTAGCCAGCCTATCCTTTTATTTGCTCAAATCAAAGCATTATGTTTTGTGAAAACATTCAAAACACGTGATTCATGCAATTATTAGCCTTAGTATCCCTTTTTATACATCCATATAAACCAAATCATATACGTACTCATAATTGTTCACATACATCATCAACCACTTTTCCAAACCATCCTGCAAATTTACAACACCCTATATACCCACAAAATACGAGCAGCTACCTCTATATACTCACAAAATTCCCTTACTTGGAATCGCGATGCGTGATTCCACTTCCTTAGAGCTGCTTACTCGTACGGTTTGATTCATCTCCAACGAACTCTCCGAAACTGCACATAAACGTATTCCACAACGTTTTAGCCCATTATAAATCCAACTCTCGTGTTTACTATAGTTGATTCAACCTATAGTCCCCATTAGCTCTCATAAGGCCTAGATTCATTGTTCTATTCATATCTTGAACTCAACGATTCTTTTAGGCCTATTGATTCATACCCAATCGATATCGAATCGATATTAAGCTCATAGTGTTCATATCCCATATATTTCCTCACTATGTCTTTCCCGTAAACACTACATGTGCTCATTTTCTTAATTCCATTCAACCCACATTGTAGTTTCATTTACCCAATTCAAATCATCCACATTACTCAATTGACAACTTAACAATTCCCATAAATCACCAACTCATCCAAATTACACTTTCTCACACTAGACTTATTCCATTTTCTAGGTCGCACTCTAGTTCCATCACTTTCTAGGTATCTCCAACCATCAATACATATGCAAATCTACTCCAAAATCAATTAAACATACAATGTACTTGGATTAGAGTATTAGAAACTTACCAAATCAAGTTTCTCTCCTTGCTCCAAATGATAATGTCCTTAGCTCTTTCAATACCAACAATGGGATTTTGGGTTTCAACTATGTTGTTCTCTTCCTTAAGATGAATAACTTGGTATCTAATAGCCTCCCCTCAATTTTTACTGGAAATGGCTGATTTTAGAGAGATAAACTTAAGTTTTGGGTTAAAAATGGAAGGGTGATGTTGTTTTCTCGAAATTTTTAGATTTCATCACTCCTTTTATAGAAATAGCTTGAGGAGATCGATCTGCACTAGGAGGAGATCGATCTGGTCCCCTCAATTCTCTTTTTTTTCATGGTATTTTAAGCATGGGATCAATCTGTCAAAGCTTGAGATCGATCTGCTCCTAAACAGAGATCTAAAGAGATCGATCTGTATTCTTGAGGATTAATCTTTTAATTACAGAATGGTTAGGAGAACGATCTGGCCCCATCGGATATTAATATGCTCTATTCCATTACCCAAATAAGAGCATTCTAGCTCTTCTAGATCCATCTCTTAGCAAGTGTAACTTTTGGTTAGAGCATATCTCATTTTTAGGGCATGTTGTATCGAAGGATGGGGTATCAGTGGATCCATCCAAGATTGAGGCGGTTGTACAGTGGGAACAGCCTAAGACAGTTACTGAGATCATAAGTTTTTTAGGATTGGTTGGGTATTATCAGAGATTTATAGAGGGCTCCTCCAGACTAGCTGCTTCGTTGACATGCCTCACGCGTAAGGATGTTAAGTTTGTATAGGATGAAGCATGTGAGAGGAGTTTTGAGGAGCTTAAGCGTTGACTGACCACTACTCCAATTCTCACCATTCCTACCAGCTCAAGAGGTTTCTCGGTGTATACAGATGCATCACACCAGGGACTGGGCTGTGTGCTTATGTAGGATGGAAAGGTAGTTGCCTATGGATCTAGACAGTTGAAAGATCACGAGAGGAACTATCCGACCCATGATTTAGAGTTGACGGCCGTGGTGTTTGCTTTGAAAATATAGCGTCGCTATCTTTATGGTGAGAAATTTCAGGTGTTCACAGATCATAAGAGCCTTAAGTACCTGTTCTCATAAAAAGAGCTGAATATGAGACAGAAGAGATGGCTCGAACTCCTAAAGGACTATGATTGTGAAATCATATACCGCTCAGGTAAGACAAATGTAGTTGTCGATGATTAGAGCAAGAAGAACCTTGGGTTGGTGTCTTATATGACGGTACAGGAGCATGAATTGTTGGAACACTTTACGAACCTTAGTTCGGATGTAACCCCAACTGGATTGGAGAAATTGGATATCATGGTTAGTATGGGATTAGAGCCAGAGTTGATTGGCCGTATTCGGTAAGCCTAGTAGTGCAATAGACAGTGCATCGATTAGCTGAGGCAAATACAGACAGGTGTAGGTAGTGATTTTAAGCTAAGTACAGATGGCTTGTTGAGGTTCATAGGCAGAGTATGTGTTCCCGAGGATCCTGAGATCAAGAGGCTGATTTTATTAGAGGCTCACTCATCGAACTATACGATACATTCGGGAAGTACCAAGATGTATCAAAACATTCAGAAGGTTTATTGGTGGTCTGGAATGAAAAGAGACATTGCTGAATATGTCACTAAGTGTCTTGTTTGTCAGTAAGTGAAGGTAGAGCCTCAGAAGCCTGTAGGATTATTGCAGCCCCTACCGATACCGATGTGGAAGTGGGAGTATGTCACCATGGATTTTGTGATAGGATTACCGAGGACCCGCAGAGGTCATGATGCCATATGAGTTATTATGGACCAATTGACTAAGTCTGCCCATTTCTTGGCTATGAGAGCTATCGATACACTGAGTCAGTTGGCACCTATATATTCGAGAGATAGTACGACTACATGGTGTTCCAGTGAGCATTGTTTCTAATAGGGATGCTCGCTTCACTTCTCATTTCTGGGAACATTTTCAGGAAGTGTTGGGGACCCACTTGAGTTTTAGCACCGCTTTTCATCCTTAGACAGATGGAAAGTCAGAGAGGACTATACAGACCCTTGAGGATATGTTGAGATTTGGAGGCTCTTGGGATGATCACCTACAATTAGCCGAGTTCTCCTATAATAATAGCTATCATACGAGTATCGAGATGGCACCCTATAAGGCACTGTATGGACGCAGATGTCAATCCCCCATTGAATGGGAAGAGGTTGGTGACAGACAAATTTTTACTCCAGACTTAGTGCAGCAGGCATTTGAGGACGTCTAAATGATATGTGAGAGATTACGGATAACTCAGAGTCGACAAAAGAGTTATGCTGACAAGAGATGGAGACCACTAGAGTTTGATGTGGGTGAGTCAGTATTTCTGAGAGTTTTACCTTCGAAAGGTATTATGAGGTTTGGTAAGAAGGTGTCAGGACCCCAGTTTCAATCCTTGACTTTAAACAAAAAACCACAATAAATTTTTCGCATTTTTAACTTACCTTTCCTCTCTTCACTGGTTGGGCTGTGATTCGATGTCAGAGTCTTCACTTACCATAATATCCATTCTCATACATACATGTCAATATATTAATTCTGACTGTAGTTGCTTTTATTATACATGTAAGATTTTATAAAATCTAATACGATTACATTCCCCATAATATATAACGTATACATCACTGTGCTGTTTCTATGTTTAGATACACAACTGTACATAATAAGTATACCTGATGAATCGATAGGAACTAGCAGTGGACTCTGGGACACTCTCCCACGATAACTCTCGCTCTACTGACGCTTTGTAGAGAGATGTAAAGAAAAAGGGGTGAGCATAACGTGCTCAGTAAGGAAATCAGGCAAGCAAGTAGATATCCACACTATCTACTCAAAATAGTGCTATGCCTTGAAAACATTATTTCCTTAACTCACTTTAAAAGCATGTCTTGAAATATAATATATATGTACTTGTACAGAATAAATCCCATGTACAGAAATCATGCTTTATTTCTCAAAAGTAGGCATGTAGTGCAACACAATGCATTTATATATAAATCATGCCTTTATGTAAATCATGCCATGTATATTTAAATAACATATAAATATGGCATCAAATGATTCACAACACAAATCGGAGTCCGACCCATCCCTCAGGTCTGTCCGCAGTTTAAAGAAGTTAATCAATGTGATATAACATGTGAGACTCTGTGGTTTATGCAAATAGTATCCTGGATTATGATCATATCCGAAAAGAAAGTGATCCCAAGCCACATAGATCTAGATGTGCGGGGCCTCACTGCTGTAACGGGAGGATGGTCAGTCCAATGTCAACCGCCAGCTACGTAACACACGATACAGCGTACCTCGTGCCACTCAGACACGATACAAAGTACCCCCGTGGACCCGTTCTCACGGCCAGAGTGCCTACCATAGGACTTAGCTCTCACTCCCGTGGAACTCATCAACATCACAGTCAGGGTGCCTAACATAGGTCTTAGCCCTCGTGCCTGTGGAAATATCATACCACGTCTATACCAACCTCATGCGGATATCCTCTCTAGCTATGACACACAGTCACGCAAGGTCTCAAGCATGGGTTTCAACATGTATTACATATCACATACAGTGTGCGTCTTGAGTGCGACTCACAGTCGTTACTCCGCTCAACACTGTTTCACATCATAAAACTCGACTCTAGTGCGAGCACTCTCTAGCAACTAGGTCAATGCATAGTTTATGTATTAAATCAAGTACGAGCAATAGCTCCCAGTACTATGCTATGCACAATATCAAAATCAAGTACGAGCAATAGCTCCCAGTACTATGTCATGTATAAACCATGAAAAATCGAGTACGAGCAACGCTCTAGCACTCTGTCATGTATATATTATTCAAAGCTGAGTACGAGTAAAACTCCAGTACTCTATCATGCATGTCATGAAAATCTAGTGCGTATCAAATCCAGCACTAATATTATGTGGAAAAACACATGAATCCCAGTGCGAGCTGTGCTCTAGCACGATTCATTCTCACATAATATGATAGATGGCTATTTAAAAAGGGATTGTTTACAAAATAGTAAAATCAGCACTCAAAGTGTGCTTAAGTCATATCAACCTTAAAATCATTAGCCCATCTATTTATTTTCATGCTAATAACAATTAAACACTCACAATAGCATTTTCCATGCTTTTTGCAACTTCTCACAAAAGTTGACTTTTTGACTAACTAGGGGCAAAATCGTAATTTGCCACTATAGGGTCGCAATAATTATTATTCACTTTCTCTGACCCTCAGAGTTTTTAAGTGAATGCAGAAGCAGTTGAAAATACGTGCAGGTATCTCTAACTACTCGCAAAAGTCCCTTACCTCGGATCACGTCAAGTGACCTTACTTCCTCGGTGCTGCTCAATCCCGCAGTCCGATCAGCTCTCGATGTAAACTCCGGAGCTGTAAATAACCATTCCTCAGGTTAATTATCATTTTCCTACTGTATTACACATTAATACAGTTTAATTTTCCCTTAATGGGCCTTAAAATCCTTAATGGGCCTTAACTAGGCCTTAAGTCTATTTCCATTTTACTATTCACTTTTGTTGGGCCTATTGGGCTTGTGGGACCCACCAACTCTTATTGGGCTTGTCTTAGGCCCATTACACCCTATTGGGCCTAAAAATATTGGGCTTGGCCCATTGGACCTCTCGGCCACATGCCTTGGCCGAGAGCTTAGCCATTCTCGGTTTCCACCATGGCATGCCATACATGCCTATTTCCTAGCCATTTCCACTTAGGCATTTTCACATACACTTGGTAGGCAATATTACCAATCATCCTATTGTTCATTTAGGCATTTTATCAAACACCTTGGTTGCCAACAATTTACATGTATTAATTAATCAATTTGATTAATTCTAATTATACCATTAACATTAATACATGTGTACTAATCCATTTATGTCTTAAAATCAAATTGACATATTTCAATATCCCATTGATCACTCTTGGCCTAACCCTCTTAATGGTGATTTAATATGTTTCAATGCTTAAAACATATATCAACATACTTGAAATCATTCATACATTAACATATATGAAATTGGAAATTAGAAAATATACCAATTGTAGTGTTCTCCTTTTGGCCGAATCTTTAGAGGCTCTCGGTTTGCACTCTATGGCTCCTTGATAGCCAATTCCAACATATGTTAATCTCCTTTCAATTTGGAACAACTTCCATGAAGAATGCAAGTTCCAAATATGACTAATCCCTAGTGATTTCTAGTGAGAGAAAGCTTGAATGGTTATGTTTCAATGGTGTTCTTCTCTAGCCGGAAATGTGTGATGAAGAAGACAATGGTGTGGCTGCATTTATAAGCCACTTACTTAGCCATTAAGCCTTACTTTTCAGCCACTATGCTTGACTTTCCAAATCTGAACCATGAGTCACCTTATGAGTCACCTTATGAGTCATAGTTAACTTTAACTATAGTTAGATATTTATCTCATGGGCTTTTCCAATTGGGCTTCTCGGTTTGGGCTTTCCTAATGGGCTTTCGGGCTGAAATTTTTACTATACCTCGGGCCTTTTGTTGTCTCAAAATTTGGCCGATCAATTGGTCCAACAATTCCGTCTAAAGGACCTAACATTTTCGATATACATTTAGTATACCTTAATGGGCTTTAAAATTTTCACCTTAGGCCCATTACGTTTTTAACCATTAAATTTATTCCGGAATCCTTCCGAATAAATTTTCCTTACTTCTGGGGATGATTATCTTGTATTCTGGCCAAGAATATTTTTCCCCAAATTTTTCTCCACACTTAGGTTAATTTCTAACCTTGATTAGTCAACTATGGTAAAAGTCCACTTTTTTAACTATAGTTGACTTTTTTCCTTAACCATTGACTAAGTTGACTTTTTCTTAAATTTTTGAAAGTGTTTTATATCATGTCTTACACTCTCTTCTTTATATTCCAACCGCTCTCGGTGGATAATTTCACCCGAAACTCCTTTTCTCACCGAAAAGGTCCATTTTACCCTTTTTAGCTTTTATTCTCGTTTTGTATGTTCGGGTCTAAATCAAGCTAACTTTCCTTCATGAGCTCTCTACGCTCTCTTATTTTAAGTTCTTATTTTCAGTCAGAATGATTTAGAATGACTCGGTTTAGCCTGTGATACTCATTGCTCACATTAGGCATTTTATGTAGCTTTTGCTTGTTAATTCATTTCAATAACACTTTAAGTCTAATAAATACTCTTCTTATGATTCAACCATAATTACATAGTGTTCATACACATAGAAATCATAAGGAAATAAGCTACAAAAATTCGGGTCTGACAGAAGGGCAAGCTGAGCCTTAGATATATTGGACCCTTCGAGATTTTAGAGAGAGTGAGAGATAAGGCATATAGGTTGGCATTGCCACCGGACTTGGTAAATGTTCATAATGTCTTCTACGTCTCTATACTGTGGAAGTATCACCCGGATCTGGCACATGTGATAAGATATCAACTGTTGGAGCTTAATGAGAGTATGGCATATGTTAAGAAGCTAGTTCGGATGTTGGACAGAAAAGAGAAAGTGTTACGAAATAAGACAATTTCCTTGGTGAAAGTTCTTTAGCAACATCACACGGCTGAGGAGGCCATATGGGAATTGGAGATTTTGATATGGGAAAAGTACCCCCAACTTTTTAAAGAGTGACTTGGTTCTAATTTGGATGACCAAATTCCTTGAAGGAGGGGAGGATTGTAAGATCCGTATTTCTTGTGTAACTTTATGGATTCATAAGAATGATAATGTACTTGTAATGTGAAGTACAATTGATGTAAAGTCCATAAATTTAATGTCCATACGTGTAATATGAGTTTGTAATGTACGTACAAGTTTCATTGTGTATGAATATGAAGAAATGAGCTTTTATAAGTGATGAATGTGCTTAGAACTCAAAAAGAGTAGTGTGGTAAAATGGAAGGAAGTTGCATGAATTGCATAAGTTTTTGTACTTCCATTTGGTTTTGCATCGTATACCTTTGGTTATACAAGTTTTAATGTGTATAAGGTATGGATGGATGCCCTTTTCAAGTCTTAAAGGTGGTGGGATGAGAAAATGACTATGGCAGCAAAATGTGTGAAGTTTGGTATGAGTTACTGCAAAAAAATGCAGAAAAATTTAGAAATATGAATGTCAGATCGATCTCATGGGATGAGAGATCGATCTGAAAGAGCCAGAATACTCTTATTTGGGCAATGGAATAGAGCAGATTGATCTCCAATGGGGTCAGATCGATCTCCTAAACATTCTGTAATGAAAAGATCGATCCTCAAGCATACAGATTGATTTCCTTAGCTCTCTGGTTGGAGCAGATCGATCTCAAGCTTTGACAGATCGATCTCATACCTTGAAATGTCGTGAAAAAGAGGGGTTTAAGGGGACCAGATCGATCTCCTCCTAGTACAAATCGATCTCATCAAGCTATTTCAATAAAAGGAGCAGTTGAAATCTGCATTTTCTTGAGACTGAACCTTCCCTTCCATTTTCCACCCAAAACCTAAATTTATCTCTCTAAAATTAGTCTATTTCCAGTAAGAATTGAGGGGAGGCTATTAGATGCAAAGTTGTTCATCTTGAGAAGAGAACAACATGGTTGAAACCCAAAACCTCATTGTTGGTATTAAAGGAGCAAGGAATATTTTCCTTTGGAACAAGAAGAGAAATTAAATTGGTAAGTTTCTAATACTTCAACCCAAGTACATTGGTTCATTTGTTGATTTTGGAGATGATATGTATGTGTATTGATGTTTGGAATCACTTAGAAGGTATTAGAACTTATGTGACCTAGAAAATGGAGGGAGTCTAGTGTGAGAAAGTGTAAATTGGATGAGTTGGTGATTTTTGAGACTTTCTAAGTTGTCATTTGAGTAATGTGGATGATTAGAAGAGGGTAAACGAAGCTACATTGTGGATTGAGTGAATTTATGGAAATGAGTATGTAATATGCTTGATAAATGCCATGGTGAAGAAATTAATGAAATATGAACACTATGGACTTAGTATCGATCTAATATTGATTTGGAATGAGTTAATGGGCCTAAAAGGATCCATAGACTCGAGTTATGAGTAGAGTAATAAAAACGAGGCCTCATAAGCGTTAATAAAGACTATAGGTCGAATCGACTATAGTAAACGCAAGAGTCAAATTATAATGGGCTAAAATGTTGTGAAATACATTTATGCGTAGTTTCGGAGAGCTCGTTGGAGACGAATCGAACCGCACGAGTAAGCAGCTTTAAGAAAGTGGAATCACACGTCGCGATTTCAGGTAAGAGAATTCTGTAAGTATATAGGATAGCTGCTCGTATTTTGTGGGCGTATAGGGCTTTGGAAATGTGCATGAGTTTATAGAAATGTGTTTGACGATGTATGGAAGTAACTATGAGTATTTGTATGAGATTTGGTTGTCGAAATAGTATTATTAAGAAATGGGATATTAAGGCTAATGATTGCATAAATCAAATGTTTTGAATGTTTTCACAAAACATATTGCTTTGTTTTAAAGCAAATTGATGGATAGGCTGGCTAGTGTTTGAATGATGTTGTGTGATAGCACATGAGAGGCGCTAAATGCATTTTGAGATTAGTTGTTGAATGTTTATGAGCCGCATATCATATTTATATGAATTAAATCGTGCTAGAGCCTAGCTCGCACTAGATATTGATGTTTTCCCATGTTTGAAACGTGCTTGATCTTAGCTCACACTTTCATTTGAATTGTGGTACTATTTTATAAACCATATTGGAGCTTCTGCTCGTACGTGACTTTCAAGTGATTTTCTTATATGTATAAATGTATTGGAGCTGTGCTCATACATGGTTTCTTTATGATATGATGCATGAGTCGTGCTACAGCTTTGCTTGCACAAGTTTGTACATTGTGGCACGTACGATGCCGTGGAGGTTGGTAAAATCCTCAAGCCCTACATCCTTAAGCCAACATCCTTAAGCTCGAGAAGGCAGGGAGGCTCTATTAGGCAAGGAGGTTCTGTTCGGTGGGGAGGCTCTCTTACGGTAAGATCATTAAGCCATGCATCCTTAAGCCCGAGGAGGCGGGGAGGCTCTGTTCGGTGGGGAGGCTCTCTTACGAAAGGATCTTTAAGCCAACATCCTTAAGCCCTAAAGGGGTGGAGAGGCTCTGTTCAGCAGGGAGGCTCTCCTACATGAGTACGTCAAGTTCTTGGTATGGGGTAAATAAGACCTACGAATGGCACCCCCAACCACGATATGAGTCCGCGGAGTACGATGTACCACTTGGTGATTTTGGGATGAGAAAGTTTGGCAAGGGATAATCCACCTTCGTGCCAGCACGATACCCCGCACACCTGGATGCGTGTGGTCTGGGATAATTTATGATGTAGTTAGCCCACTTAGTCACTTGTGATATAGTGACTTGGTTTTTATACATATGTGTGATTGTGATTGTCCAGGGTAGACCCGAGGGAGGGGTCAAGCCTTGTAGGATTTTAAATTAAGAAATGATAATGATGTTGTGATTGAGAAACCATTTTGTATGGGATTTCAGTGTGTTTGAGAAAGAGCTTAGTAATGTGATTTAAAAAGGAGGTTTCTTAAATGAATTGCTCTTTTTATGAGATTAAATGAGAATGAGCATGAGACGTTTTCACATGTTGATATTCCATGTTTTATATGTCAATTTTACATGATTTTGATCCATGATATATATGTATACTCATATGGCATAGTTTTATTCCCTCATGCTCCTACTATAATCGATTTATGCATAACACTATCAGCGTGTAGATAGAGTAGTTATCTACCATCCTTGCTATTGCCTTACTGAGCGTATGGTTGCTCATCCCTCTCTATTTTCCCCCTCCTACAGAGCGTGCATAGTAGCCCAGCGAGGACTGAGGCACTTTATTTTTGGACATCCACTGCTTCCATCGCTAAAAGGTATATACACGAGATTCATTTTGTATCTAAACAATGTAAGGGCACAGTAACCATTGAGTTGTAATTATGGGGGATGTAGATGTCAGTAATCGTATTTTTTATAAGTGAATGAAGGACTTTCATGTATATGATATCACTTTTATTAACTGAGAATGAATGTTGTGAGTGGATTATTATTGACTCACAACCCAACTGTGTGGTGATGAGTTGTTCACGACCGAGTGGGGAAAGGAATAAATGCGAAAAATTTATAGTGATTTTTGGTAAAAAGAATGAAGTGGGTCGTGACACTGGCACTACCACGTGTCATGAGGGTACTGCAGGTTTATTGCATGGAATGTGGTCAGTAGCTAAATCGGAGGCAAAGACGCATGGCAACTGCTGTTTTAGTGATTTTGGTTGCAATACTACAATAGCTTAATACTAGTAGTTTAGTATTATTTTAATTTAGTACATCTTTTAATTAGTTTAGATAATATTTTAATAGTTTAATTAATTTGCATGTGTTTAAGATTGTTATATTTAATTTTTTTAGATGTTAGCTTAGATTTAATTTTAGTTTTTATGCAATTGAAATTTTAATTTTATTATTTTCATGTATACATTTAGGATTTAGTTGATTTTCACTGTAGGAAACTGTTTATTGATTTGAGTATATACTAGTATGATTTTAATGTTAACAAAATATTAGTGTAGTGCTTATGTATTGCATTTAGAGTTAGTTTAGGGGTAGAATCATTTTATGCATCTTTAGGATAGTTTTCATTTTAAATTTTAAAAGCCTAAAAATATTTTATTTCTCATGCATCATTTAGAATAGATTTTATTATTTATTTAGGCATTTTATTAATTTAGTATTATCTAGAGCTATATATAATTTAGGATTACCAATTTAGACATTTAGGGTTAAAGTTATACTTAGGGATTTTTAGAAATTTTTTTTAGAAATTTATTTCATTAAACCTCAGGTTGATTATTTTGCATTTTCATTAAACACGTGCAAAATTTATTTTCATATTAGGATTTTCTAGTTTTAATTTATTTAATTTAAATCTATATTTTCTTATATTTGCATCTTTAGTCAATTTACACTAATTAATTCTAGTTTTAGTATTTTCTTTCTTTTGCATATTTTCACTTTTATTTTGCTTGGAGCTCTGTGAGTAATTTTTGCTCTATTTTGTTTTATTTTAGTGTTTTTATTATTTTCCTTGCTTTCCAGTATTTTCAAATTAAACTTTGTAGATCACTCTTTTAAGATTCATAATTTGGTAGGATATACTTAGGGTAAAATTAACTGGTATTTAGTTAGGCTAACAATGTTTCTCTGTGGGACGATAATATAGGTCTCAGTTCCCTTTATTACCTATGCAACCCATGCACTTGCGGTATACATGTCTAGGAAGGACGCATCAAGTTTTTGGTACCATTGCCGGGGAACCACGCTTAGCCATTGACTAATATCGGTGAAATGATGCTTATGTAAACTTTTAGTTTTGTACGTACTTAGGTTGTAAATATTTAGAGCCTTAATTTAGATTAGTTAATTTCCTTTCTTAAAAAAAAAAATAAAATAAAAAAAATCATTTCTCAGGGTTTTTGAATGTCTGCATGCGTAAAGCCAAGAGATTTGACTGCTTTCCTTTAGATTTTGAAATAGAAAGAACACCTAGAAAAATCAGGAAGGACTCTAGGAAAATAGCAACTCCGCTGCAAGACAAGATAGCTGAAAATAGAAAGATTGGGATTGTGGGAGACTATGTTGTCCCGACTATAGGGGGTTACAACATTGGCATTAGACCACCAGCTGTCCCAGCAAACAACTTTGACATTAAGTCTTCGATCCTCTAAATGATCTAAACTTCACTTCAGTTCAGTGGGCTTCCCTATGATGACCCACATACTCACTTAGGGCATTTTCTAGATCTGTGCAATACTTTCAAGCATAATGGACTCTCGGATGATGCACTTAAGCTTAGGCTATTTCCTTTCTCTCTTAGGGATAGATATAGACACTGGTTGACCTCTTTACCTCCTAGATCCATATCCACATGGGATGAGTTAGCCCATCAATTCTTAGCCAAGTTCTTCCCTCCTTCCAAAATGGCTAAACTACACAGTGATATATCTTCCTTTGCTCAATTCAACTCTGAGTCCCTTTATGAGGCATGAGAATGATACAAAGGCCTTCTTAGGAACTATCCCCATCATGGTCTACCGTTATGGCTTTAAGTCCAAACCTTCTTTAATAGACTCACTAGCCAGAATAAGACCATAGTCGATGCTACTGCGGGAGGAGCTTTGATGTGTAAGACGGATGAAGAAGCTTATAATCTGTTGATAAGATGGTAGCTAACAATTATTTGCAGTCTTCAGAGAGACAGATACCTAAGAACGTTGCGGGTATTTATGAGTTGGACACACTTTCTACCTTAACTTCTTAAATTACTAATCTCACAAGGAAGGTAGAGTCTCTTAGTACCCAGAATAGTTCTACCAATAGTCCCAGTCCTGTTTTAGCTGCCCAAAGTCCCTTCATCTCATGCACTTTGTGTAGAGGTGCCCATTAAACTTAGAGTCTGTTCAGTACATTGCCCCACCTCAAAGGCAACAAAACAATCCATTTTTGAGCACCTATAATCCAGGATAGAGGAATCACCCTAATCATTCTTGGAACCAAAATCAGGGGCAGTCTTCTAATCCTAAACCTACAGGACCCCATGGTTTTCAGGTTCCACCTGTTCATGCCACCACCTCAATAGCTTCCACATCATCAATTTAATCATTCCCATCACCCACATCAGTTTCAACATCATCCACCACCACCGCCACCTGTGCAGCCCCAGCACTTGCCTGCACTAGCAGCTGCAGCTGAGAAGAAGCCTTCACTTGAAGAGATGTTCACGACTATCCTACAAAATCAAGGTGCCTCAATTAAGAACCTGGAAGTCCAGGTTAGACAGATAGCTAGTGCTCTCAGCCAGCATCCACAAGGGACCCTCCCTAGTAATACCAAAGCTAACCCTCTCAGACAAAGGGAAGGTAAGGAGCATGTTAAGGCCATAACCCTTAGGAGAGATAGAGAGTTAGCAGATCCACATAATAGGTCCAGTCCTATTAAGCCCACAATGGCAGAGGCCTTAGGTTCTAAAGAGGAAGTTCAAAAAGATTAGGAACAAGATGATCAAGCTGCAAAGAAAACTAAGTTAGGCACTTCTTCATCTTCATCTTCTTCTTCACAACCTTCCTCTTCATCTAACACTACACCTGCTACCACTACACTTCCTCCAGTTAGACCCCCATTACCTTTTCCTCAGAGGTTCCAAAACTAGAAGCTTGATCAGCAATTTGCTAAATTTCTTGAGGTGTTTAAAAAGCTTCATATTAACATTCCTTTCACATATGCTTTAAAGCAAATGCCTAGTTATGTGAAGTTCATGAAGGATATCCTCTCGAGAAAGAGAATATTAGAGGATTATAAGATAATGGCACTTACTGAGGAGTGTAGTGCTATCATTCAGAGGAGATTTCCTTATAAGCTCAAAGATCCAGGTTGTTTTACCATACCTTGCACAATAGGAGATCAGTTTTTTGGTAAAGCCTTATGCGATCTAGGAGATAGTATTAATCTCATGCCTTGGTTCATATACCAAAAGTTAAGAGTAGGAGATGCAAAGCCGACCGCAGTTACCCTTCAGTTAGCTGACAGATCTATTAAGTATCTGAAGGGAATCATTGAGGATGTTCTAGTTAAGGTGGACAAGTTCATTTTCCCTACAGATTTTATTGTGTCGGATATGGAGGAAGATAGAGAAGTCCCTATCATTCTAGGTATACCTTTCTTAGCTACTGGTAGGACATTGATTGATGTGCAGAAGGGGGAATTGACCATGAGAGTTTAAGATCAGGAGGTGACATTTAATGTTTTCAAATCTTTGAGGTTCCTTGATGACTCTCAAGATTGTTTTAGGATGGACATTGTAGATAGAGGCATCACTGAAGAGTTCGCTAAGACACACCCATTTAACCCTTTAGAAGCGTCCTTGGTGAAATTTGTTAATCTTAAGGAATACAATAAGGATAATGATGATGTTTATAAGGCTTTACAGTTGTTAGAGGTTACTCCCCTCATGGAGATTTTCCAGTTTGAGACTTTAAACACTTCATCTACTCCAGCTTTAGATGTCTTTCCATCCACCAGTGATCCTCTAGCTTTGCCCTTACTCTCACACCTTAGATATACTTATCTAGGTGAGTCCTCTACTAGACCAGTAATAGTGTCTACTGCTCTCTCCATTGATCAAGAGGAGAAATTACTACAGGTTTTGAGAGAGCACCAAAAAGCTATAGGTTGGTTTATTTCTGATCTCAAGGGTATTAGTCCCTTAATATTTATGCACAAGATACTGTTGGAGGAAGGGTATAGGTCGTCAGTAGAGCACCAACGTAGGTTGAATCCTGTGATGAAATAAGTGGTCAAAAATGAGATAATTAAGTGGTTAGATGCTGGGATCATATATCCCATTTTTGATAGTGCTTGAGTGAGCCCAATTCAATATATTCCTAAGAAAGGACGGATAACTGTGATTGAGAATGAGAATGCGAAAACCGAGCTCATACCCACTAGGGCTATCATTGGTTGGCGAGTATGTATGGACTATAGGAAACTTAACAAGGCCACTAGGAAAGACCACTTCCCTCTACCATTTATTGACCAAATACTAGATAGATTGGCTAGTCATAAGTTCTACTGCTAGCTGGATGGGTACTCTAGGTACAATCAGATAGCTATAGCCCTAAAAGACTTAGAAAAAACCACCTTCACCTGTCCCTACGAGACATTTGCTTTGATGGCCTATGCAATGCACCTGCTACCTTTCAGCATTGCATGATGTCCATATTTCATGATATGGTGGAGGATTTTCTAGAGGTCTTCATGGATGATTTTTCTATATTTGGGGATAGCTTTGATCTTTGTTTGCAAACTTGGCACTCGTTCTGAAGAGATGTGAAGAAACGAAATTGGTGCTTAATTTGCAGAAGTACCATTTTATGGTTAAGGAAGGTATAGTGCTCGGGCACCAGATGTGACAGCCCATAAGCACGAAAAATAGGGTTAATTTATAATTTTTCTTATATTAAACCTCTTACTCGGGTTGCATTCCTGTACAGTGTCATTTAATCATTTGTGTTTATAATAAATTATTATCCCCAAGATCACACAATTTCTGTTGGCTCTACCAAAAGGGGGGTGAATCGATTTTCTAACAATTATGGGAAATTAAAAATTAATCACAATTTAATCACAAATGATAATGAGCAATATAGTGCAATATAACGATTTAATGCAAAGTAGGGAAGAGAGAAACAAACACAATCATTTATAGAGGTTCGGCCAAACTCTTGCCTATGTCCTCTCTCCTTGACCTTCTTGTCAAGTGTTTTCTTTCTCTCTTTCAATAGAGCTTACACAGTTCCTTTTGCAGGTTAAGGAATAACCTCTCTACGCTTAGCAATACAGAAATGTATTCACCCTTTTACAATGTCTCTCACTGAGGAATAATCCTCTTTTCTTTTTGGGTATAGATGAATACAGAATAAGGCTTTACAATGGGTAGTGCTAACAAAGCTTGTTGCACTTCAGCTTGTACAATAAATTTCAATTGATGAGCAATAGGGACACAAAGAATGAATGAATTAAAGCTTGAGAATGTTTGGAATGTTCAGCAATAGTGTCTCTGTTCTCTTTGTCTTCAATGCTTGGTTAAATACTGAAGGATTGGTAGTTGGAGCATTAAATGCTATTTTTCCCGTTGTGATTTGCAGAAACTAGCCGTTGGGTACCTCCAGTAGAGTGCCAGATCGATCTGCCATCTTGGCCAGATCGATCTCTTAGTTATAAATCCTGCAAGATTGAAGCACAAATACACAAGGAGATCGATCTCATAGGTTAGCAGATCGATCTGTTAGTTTAAAAATAATGAGGCAGATCGATCTGTCGAATAGGCAGATCGATCTCCTAATCTCTCTGTTTGAGGCAAGATCGATTTCTAGATCGATCTGCCATGCAATCTCGTAGAGAGGAGATCGATCTCTCAACAACACAGATCAATCTCTTTAGCTCTCTGACTTTGAGGAGATCGATCTCTTCCTTACCAGATCGATCTCATAAGTTCTCTGTTTGAGTGTGGATAGATCTCTCAGATCGATCTATAGTCTTAAGCTCTTAAGGGAGATCGATCTCTTCCTAGACCAGATCGATCTCTCAACTCTAGCTTTAGCCAGATCGATCTCTTAACCCTTGCAGATCGATCTCATTCTACCTAAGTCCCTTTGTAAAGGTTTAAGGCTTGCAGATCGATCTCTTCCATTATGAGATCGATCTCTCATCAAGTAAAAACCCAGGAGATCGATCTCTCATCAGCCAGATCGATCTCTCATCAGCAGAACTCTAAGTTCTGGTACTAATAACCTCTAAACATGTTTCTATATCAACTTAATATTATCGAATTAACTTGTTTTGTCATTTCAAAATACATTAACTCAACAATCTCCCCCTTTTTGATATGACAAAACATAAAACAAACATGTTTAGTGAATTTTTGCAAAATCTCCCCCTTTTTGTGAGCTCCCCCTTTCTTTTAGCTTTTTGGTTTTGTTTCTTGCTTAACTCCCCCTCAATTTAATCATTCTTGGACACCTTTATGTATCTTAACACAATCACATGTTTCTTCTCCCCCTTTTTGTCATATCAAGATCACAAGAATAGAATACTCATAATTTCAAAATGAACTTTTTCATGAGCACAACCAGTATCTTAAAATGACATTTCATTAACACAAGTCAAAAGATATTTCATTCAAGCAAATTCATCATAGATAACATCAAGTAGCTTAAAATGTTGTAACTATACTAAATCAAAACACCTAAGGCCTATTGTGAGGGAGGATCACGATCCAAAAGATTCTCAACATGCGTGCGTGTTACTTGGAGCTCATCGAACATCGCCTCTTGAGCCTCTTGAATCTTATCCACTCTTTGGTTTAAATATGCAAATCCGTCATCGATTTTTTGAGTGAGGTCACTCAGCATCTTCATAAAGATCTCCATTTCTCCCGGTGGGGCTGCCGGTGCAGTGGGCGGAGCCATTGAGGACGATGGTTCCGGAGCTGGTGCAGCAGATGGGGCCACTGGCTCATTGGAGGGGTCTTCCTCCATGGCTTCAACTGGCTGCTGGTCCCTCTTTTTCTTCCAATCTCCCCGGAAGTCTTTGTAGTATCCCATATGATGAAGGGACCCAAGGTTGAGGACGCTCTTAGGAGATGGAAGTTCTCCGGTTTCGCCGCTGCAGTCGACGCCAACGCGGTGGAGAAGATAGGCTACTGGTTGTGGAAAAACGATCGTGGTAGCCTGTCCACGCACTATCTTCAGCCAGTCTTCGTATATGAAATGAACAAGATTTGGTTTTTGGCTTGTGGAGTGAATGTGATGGAGCCAAAAACGATCTAAGCGCCTAACGGTGGAATGACGAGTACCGAAAGGGCGGAGGTTCCAAGAGATTATGAGGTGGAGTAACCGAAGGTGCATTGGAAGGTTACTCGCCTTGTCCCCAGGGAGATCAAACTCAAAGGAGACTTCCTCATCTTCATTGGTCAAGCCTTCATTTTTCATGTGGAAGGCCTGAGCTAAGATATCAGTATCGACAGGAATGGTTTTACCCATGACATATGTTTTAAAACCGACAATTTTGCAAGTGTCATTTGGGTCAAAAATGAGTTCGGCATTGGAAAAGAATGCATGAACTAGATTTGGAGGGACGGGAGTGTTGATTTTTAAAAAATTCATCCAACCAAATTCTTCAAACTTTGACACGTATGAAAAATCAATGCGATTGAGGAAGGAGAAATCTATAGTTCGCCAATGCTTAATTGGCATGGTTGAGAAATATTCCTCATATCGCTTTCTTTTTGCTGGTGTTTTAAAACACCGATTGAAGGAAGCGATGGAAGATGGAGGAATTGGTTGGGAGGATGAACCAGCCTCTACATTGGTTTTAGGAGGTTTGTGACCTACTGTCTTAAGTCTAGGCATGATTCTAGACTCTAAAGATGCGCTAAATAGATTCAAAAACAAGAAAAGCAATGAAACAGTACCTAGGTTTGCCCTAGAATTAAAATGAACACAAATTAAAGAGAAATTTTGAGAAAATCAGTAAGGAATGTTGGTTACAATACCGGAATTTGACACCGAGACGCTAGGAGAACCGTACGGAGATCGATCTGAGGAGAAATCGACAGTGATGGTGCGAGGGAATTTGGGAATTTGAAAGTTAGGTTTTGTGAAATTTGGGAAATTTTCGCGAGTTTATATACTCCAGGGCACAGGAGATCGATCTGTCGAGGCGACAGATCGATCTGTCATTTCCAGAAAGCCAAGGGAGATCGATCTGTCGCATGAACAGATCGATCTGTTTGCAAACAGAGGCTTAAGGAGATCGATCTGTTATATGCACAGATCGATCTGTAGTGAAATCGAGACTTAGAGAGATCGATCTGCCAAATGCATGGATCGATCTTCAGAATGCAGAAGCTTTGAAGAGATCGATCTGTCGTGTGGACAGATCGATCTGCTCTTAAACAGAGGCGTAAGGAGATCGATCTTATGGTTAGAAGATCGATCTACTTAGCTTTACCTTGATGATTTAGGCTTGTTGGAAGTGAGGAGATCGATCTATATTGCAAGGAGATCGATCTCTCATCCTCATTGCCAGAAAATCTTTGCAAAAACTCTTTTAAAATCAACTTGAAACCAAGATTTTTGAAACACATAAAACTTAAGAGATATTCATGAGTCCTAATTCACCTCTAAGGATACAAAACCTATCTCTATCAAGGGGTTTGGTGAATATATCAGCTATTTGATGTAGAGTGTCAATGTACTCTAAAATTATATCCCCTTTTTGTACATGATCTCTAAGGAAGTGATGTCTAATTTCTATGTGCTTGGTTCTGGAGTGTTGAATAGGATTCTTAGACAGATTAATGGCACTGGTATTATCACATTTAATAGTGACTTACTTCATGTCAATACCATAATCTCTCATTTGTTGTTTAATCCACAACACTTGAGCACTACAACTACCAGCTGCTATATATTCAGCTTCAGTTGTGGACTGAGCCACACTGTTTTGTTTCTTGGAGAACCAAGAAATTAACTTATTTCCTAAGAATTGGCAAGTACCTGAAGTACTTTTCCTATCTATTTTGCATCCTCCAAAATCAGCATCTGAAAATGCATGAAGGGCAAAAGTGGAGTCCTTGGGGTACCAAAGTCCTAGTGAGGGAGTGTCTTTGAGGTATCTAAAGATTCTCTTAGTTGCCAATAGATGTGATTCCTTAGGAGAGGATTGAAATCTAGCACAAAGGCATACACTAAACAAAATATCTGCTCTACTTGCAGTTAAATAAAGCAATGAGCCTATCATAGACCTATAGAGTTTAGTGTCTACACACTTACCACTTTCATCTTTATCAAGCTTGATGTTGGTGCCCATTGGAGTGGCTTGAGGTTTGCAGTTGTCCATTCCAAATCGCTTGAGCAAGTCCTTGGTATACTTTGCTTGATTGATGAAGGTTCCATCCTTTGTTTGCTTCACTTGAAGTCCCAAGAAGAATGTGAGTTCTCCCATCATGCTCATCTCAAATTCTCCTTGCATGATCTTAGCAAACTCTTGGCATAAAGACTCATTAGTTGAACCAAAAATAATATCATCTACATACACTTGTACAACTAATAAATCCTTATTTTTATTCTTAATGAATAAGGTGGTATCCACTTTTCCTCTTGAAAATCCCTTTTCTATTAAGAATTTTGACAACCTTTCATACCAAGCTCTAGGAGCTTGTTTTAACCCATAAAGTGCCTTTGATAATTTAAAAACATGTTCAGGAAATTCATGATTTTCAAATCCGGGAGGTTGCTCAACATATACTTCTTCATTAATAAAACCATTTAAGAATGCACTCTTTACATCCATTTGATATAACTTGAATTTTTTATAACATGCAAAGGCAAGTAACATTCTTATTGCCTCTAATCTAGCTACCGGTGCATATGTTTCATCATAGTCTATGCCTTCCTCTTGTCTATAGCCTTGAGCAACTATCCTAGCCTTATTCCTTGTGATCACACTATTTTCATCCATTTTGTTCTTGAATATCCATTTAGTTCCAATTATTGAGTGATCACTAGGCCTAGGAACTAGTTTCCATACTTTGCTTCTCTCAAATTGATTTAATTCTTCTTGCATTGCTAGGAACCAATTATTGTCTTCTAAGGCTTCATTGACATTCCTAAGCTCAATTTGAGATACAAAGGCTATATATTGGCACATATTCCTTAGGGATGATCTAGTTCTAACTCCAAGAGTTGGATCTCCTACTATTTCACAATCTTTTACATATCCTAACTCTCTTGGTGCTCTAGGTTCTCTTTCTAAAACCTCTATTTCTTCTTCATCTTCTTTATTCAAGTCAAGCTTTTCTAGAAAGTCATCTTCTAAGCCTTCATCAAATATTCCAACATTTTCATCATTGGTTGAATCTTTAGACATATTATTTGATTCATCAAATATAACATGAATAGACTCTTCAACCACTAATGTTCTTTTGTTATATATTCTAAATGCCTTTGAATTCAATGAATATCCTAGAAATATTCCCTCATCACTCTTGGCATCAAATTTTCCTAAATTATCTTTTTCATTATTTAGAACAAAGCATTTGCAGCCAAAAGGATGGAAGTAACTAATGTTAGGCTTCTTGCCTTTGTAGAGCTCATAGGGAGTTTTCTTTAGCATGGGTCTTATCATAGCTCTATTAATTATATAACATGATGTGTTTATAGCTTCAGCCCAAAAGTACTTTGGTAAGTTATTTTCACATAACATAGTTCTAGCCATCTCTTCCAAAGTTCTATTTCTTCTCTCAACTACACCATTTTGTTGTGGTGTCCTAGGGGCTGAAAAATTATGGCTAATTCCTTGATCATTGCAATACTCATCAAATCCTATATTTTTAAATTCTTTACCATGATCACTTCTAATGCTTGTTATTGTATATCCTTTTTCATTTTGGGTCACCTTTGAGTAAGTTATGAATTTCTCTAAGGCTTCATTTTTTACTCTCAAAAAGAACACCCATGTGTACCTAGTGTAATCATCAACTATTACAAATCCATAGTGTTTCCCACCTAAGCTAGTGGTTCTAGTTGGTCCAAATAAGTCTAAATGCAGTAATTGAAGAGGCCTAGTGGTGGATCACTATTCTTAGGCTTAAAAGTTGTCCTCTTGTGTTTTCCTTTAACACAAGCTTCACATATTTCTTCATGATCAAAAGGTATTTTGGGTAAGCCTATTACTAGATCCTTTCTAGCTAACTTGGATAGCACACTCATGCTAGTATGGCCTAGTCTTCTATGCCATAACCAAGATTCCTTTTTGTTGTCTACCATTAAGCATATGTTTTCATTTTTGAGTTCATTAAGATAGACAATATATATGTTACCTTGCCTATGACCTAGAAAAAGAATTTTATTTGACTTAGGATCTATAACATTACACTTCATGCAATCAAAAATTACTTTGCAACCTTTGTCACAAAGTTGACTAATGCTTAACAAGTTATGCTTAAGACCCCTAACAAGTAATACTTTTTCTAAAGAGAAATGATCATTACCTATTGAGCCACTTCCTTCCACTTGGCCTTTGGAGTTGTCCCCAAAAGTGACTTCTCCACCAATTTTTAATTTGAAAGAATTGAAATGGCTTTTATCACCCGTCATGTGCCTTGAGCATCCACTATCTAAGTACCAAGCTTCTTTTGTTTTAGCTTTGTGGCTATGCTCAATCACCTACAAAGAATCAAACTCAAGTCTTAGGTACCCAAATTTTCTTGGGTCCTTGGAGGTTAGTAAATGCAATTCTTGATCCCATTGGGATCCATTTTGCTAATGCATTATAGTCCTTGGAATGAATTACCTCTTTTGGAATCCATATCCTTTTTACTATTTTTCTTTTAAGATTCCTCATCTTTATATTGCAATAATGTGACTTATGTCCCTTTCTATTACAATATGAACAACTAACTGCAGGTTTATTCATGCTCTTCCTAGCAATAAAACTCTTAAGATGGGTCTCCCTACTTTGTGTATTATATCCTAAGCCATTTTTGTCAAAAAATGCCCTTTGGGTTTCTAGCATGCTATCTAGCTTTTGTTGCCCCATGTGAAATCTATTAAAGGAGTTATGTAGATTGTTATTTTTCTCCTTAAGGTCACAAATTTCTAGATTTGAAATCTCTAGTTTCTTTTCACATTCTAATTTATCTTTTAACATTATCTCATTTTCCCTTTTTAATTTAGATATTAACTTTTTATACTTCATGCTCATACATTCATACTCTAATGCTAGATCATCAAATGCATCTTGCAATTCATCAAAAGAGTATTCATTGAGATTAGAAGTTACCTTTTGATCATCATCAACAGCCATGAAGCATAAGTTGGCAATGTCCTCATATGATTCATCATCGGAGCAATCACTGTCACTCCATGTTGCCACCATTGCCTTCTTTTTATGGAACCTATCATTTGACCTTTTAAGAAGAGGGCAGTTAAATTTTATGCGTCCCGGTTTTTTACATTCATAACATACAATAGAGTCTTTTCTACCTACTTCTTCTTGGTCTCTCTTAATGTTTCTCCTATTGCTACTACTAGCTCTCATTCTCATGAATTTGTTGAATCTT
This sequence comes from Firmiana major, assembly GCA_033439115.1. Taxonomy (NCBI): domain Eukaryota; kingdom Viridiplantae; phylum Streptophyta; class Magnoliopsida; order Malvales; family Malvaceae; genus Firmiana; species Firmiana major. The sequence goes on from CM065903.1 coordinate 42,851,760, forward strand.
TTGGCAAACATTGCCATCTCAATATCCTCCTCACTACCACTCTCATTTTTAATCTCCTCTTGAGCAGTGGATTTTAGAGCAACTCCCACTTTCTTGGGTGGCTCTTCATTTCTTTTAAGTTTCATCTCATAAGTGAGCAAAGATCCTATCAATTCATCTAGGCACAATGTGTGAGGATCCTTAGATTCCTCAATTGCCGTCACTTTAGCTTCCCATGATTTAGGTAAGCTATTTAAAATTCTCTTTACCATTTTAATATTAGAATAAATTTTTCTAGGGATTTTAAGCCATTAATTACATCAGTGAATCTTGTGAACATATCACTAATTGATTCTCCTTCCTTCATCCTAAAAAGCTCATAGTCATGTGTGAGCATACCTACTTTTGTCTCCTTCACTTGGGTTGTACCCTCATGAGTTATTGCCAATTTATCCCATATTTGCTTGGCATTATCACACCCGGAGACTCTATTGTATTCATTAGGACCTAAAGCACAAAATAATGTGTGCATGGCTTTAGCATTTAGCTGTGCACATTTAATGTCATTAGAATCCCATTCATCTTCTTCTTTGGGGATATCTCTTCCCTCTATTCTCTTTGTAGGGATTTGAGGTCCCTTAACTATAATTCTCCACACTTCATAATCATTTGCTTGAATGAATAACATCATCCTAGTCCTCCAATATGAATAATGTTCACCATTGAACATGGGAGGTCTAACCGTAGAGTGCCCCTCTCCTACCAAACTAGTTGCTACATTGTTAAGAGCCATTTGATCGTTTCTAACTCTTAGGAAGTTGTTCCTATGTGATTAAAGAGTCCTAGCTCTGATACCAATTTTTGGCTCTACCGAGAGGGGGGTGAATCGATTTTCTAACAATTATGGGAAATTAAAAATTAATCACAATTTAATCACAAATGATAATGAGCAATATAGTGCAATATAACAATTTAATGCAAAGTAGGGAAGAGAGAAACAAACACAATCGTTTATAGAGGTTCGGCCAAACTCTTGCCTACGTCCTCTCTCCTTGACCTTCTTGTCAAGTGTTTTCTTTCTCTCTTTCAATAGAGCTTACACAGTTCCTTTTGCAGGTTAAGGAATAACCTCTCTACGCTTAGCAATACAGAAATGTATTCACCCTTTTACAATGTCTCTCACTGAGGAACAATCCTCTTTTCTTTTTGGGTATAGATGAATACAGAATAAGGCTTTACAATGGGTAGTGCTAACAAAGCTTGTTGCACTTCAGCTTGTACAATAAATTTCAATTGATGAGCAATAGGGACACAAAGAATGAATGAATTAAAGCTTGAGAATGTTTGGAATGTTCAGCAATAGTGTCTCTGTTCTCTTTGTCTTCAATGCTTGGTTAAATACTGAAGGATTGGTAGTTGGAGCATTAAATGCTATTTTTCCCGTTGTGATTTGCAGAAACTAGCCGTTGGGTACCTCCAGTAGAGTGCCAGATCGATCTGCCATCTTGGCCAGATCGATCTCTTAGTTATAAATCCTGCAAGATTGAAGCACAAATACACAAGGAGATCGATCTCATAGGTTAGCAGATCGATCTGTTAGTTTAAAAATAATGAGGCAGATCGATCTGTCGAATAGGCAGATCGATCTCCTAATCTCTCTGTTTGAGGCAAGATCGATTTCTAGATCGATCTGCCATGCAATCTCGTAGAGAGGAGATCGATCTCTCAACAACACAAATCGATCTCTTTAGCTCTCTGACTTTGAGGAGATCGATCTCTTCCTTACCAGATCGATCTCATAAGTTCTCTGTTTGAGTGTGGATCGATCTCTCAGATCGATCTATAGTCTTAAGCTCTTAAGGGAGATCGATCTCTTCCTAGACCAGATCGATCTCTCAACTCTAGCTTTAGCCAGATCGATCTCTTAACCCTTACAGATCGATCTCATTCTACCTAAGTCCCTTTGTAAAGGTTTAAGGCTTGCCAGATCGATCTCTTCCATTATGAGATCGATCTCTCATCAAGTAAAAACCCAGGAGATCGATCTCTCATCAGCCAGATCGATCTCTCATCAGCAGAACTCTAAGTTCTGGTACTAATAACCTCTAAACATGTTTCTATATCAACTTAATATTATCGAATTAACTTGTTTTGTCATTTAAAAATACATTAACTCAACAATTTCTATTTCAGAAAATCAAATACATAATATCCAGAAGTGATAAACATAAAAAATACGATTCATTTTCCCTACTATCGTCCTAATTACATCCTAAAAATACTTAACACAAATGTATGTATTACATCATTCTCTGGATACAAAATGAACTGAATTATACCTTGTGCGTGTACAAGAGATAGCTTGGGGAGATCTTGTCCACCAGCCTATATCACGTACGCAACAGGCTCCATCTCGCTTACTATAAGAAATCTGGAAGGGGGAGGAAAAAGAAGGGGTGAGCTCTCAAAACGCTCAATAATGAGGATAAGGGAGAATTTATAAAATCATCATCACAACACAATATGATGGAAATATACGAGCATGTAAAACATTATAGAAATAACGGTGTAAACAATGGCATTGGCATAATTCTTGTGATAAAGATCATAAATCAACATCAAATCATCATTACACAATAGAAATCACAGTTGTAAAACACATCATTCATCAAGGAAATCGAGACTAGGCATTTAATAAAACTCAGATAAAATCATCGTCATAGGCACATCACATCAAATCAAATCACATCGTCCCCTAGGTGGACATCCTCAAAAGAGGGAAACGTCGACATCAATACATGGCATCATGATTCGCTGTAGACTTGATCAGAGTCGTACAACTACGGTCTTACATGCTATTAAAGCAAGTCCACCCATCGCTCCTAGAGCGGGGTCATCTCTCGTTACCAGAACGGAGGTATTGGTCATACATGCTACTAGAGTAAGGCCCGATCTTACATACTACTAGAGCAAGGCCACTCAACGCTGTCAAAGCAAAGTATTGATATGCATCTCATGACAAGCCTTCGTCTCAATAAAATATGCCATTGTTGTATTAAACCCGTTTTGCCTTCACGTAGAGCCCATGGCGATTATTACAAAACTCATTTCGGTTATAAAAAATTATATTCACAGTTACAAAAAACTCATCAAAATTAAGCTCAAATCGACAAAACACTCACTCGTTCATCAAAAACATCAATTCATCCCATTTCTCATAAACATGCTTATTCATTAAACTCTTTTCACACAAAAAAGGTATTTTTATCATTTTAGAAACTCACATACACAAACATTTTATTTCCCTTACCTCTTGTACCTTGAGTGGTACAATATCCTTCGATCCTCGGACTAGCCTCATTCCCCGTGTTGAATTCTCAAGCTGTCCAAACATCATTCAATTGTCAATATTTGTCATTCTCATTTCTCTTTTCACCTCATTTATACCTATACCTATACTATATCAAAGCTACCATTCTTAAACACATACATTGTCTCAAAACTTCTCCTACATCTTAATCATTACCTTAGCTAGCTTATAATCAATACAAGATATCCAAATTTCATTTTCCAACTATACTTATTGGTTGTTTCCCTCATGACTTAGACTTTTCCAATCATATATATATATACATATACATCCATTCACCAATATATAAAATGATAATGCTTAAGACAATAAGGGTCTTGTGAGCTCGCCTGGCTTGTCTTCTCTTGCCCAAACTTGTAGAATGCTTATCCTTTCCTTTGTTCCAATGTAATCCTTGATTTTCTAGTATGTTGTTCCCTTTACAAAGAGGAACAACTTTATCTCTTACCCCTTTGTTAAATTCTATCCAAAATATGGTGAATCTTAGAGAGAGAAAGCTTAGTTTGGGTGAAAATGATGGGTGTTGGAGTTTGTAGGTGAGAAAGGCTCAGTTTCCAGGTAAAATCACATGATTCTTATATAGGCAAGGCGTATAAGATCGATCTGATATTAGTGGAGATCGATCTTTGCTTGATTCAACTGCTTCAACTACTCCATTAACAAATACATGATATATCTAGTCGAGGGTGGAGATCGATCTGCTGGATGGTAGAGATCGATCTCTTCCAGGCTGAGACTTAAGGAGATCGATCTGCCCTTATGACATAATCAATTCTTACTAGGCAGAGGCAGTATGAGATCGATCTCTCCCTTATGAGATCGATCTGTTTACCTGCTATTACACACTTACTGCATTCTGGAGTCATGAGATCGATCCCTCCTCTCTTGGAGATCGATTTGGCCTTCACAGATCCTACTACTGCTGCACCAATTTATAGGAAACTCAATGTAAAACTCATCATAATCTACCCCATAGGCCATATTTCAATCTATACACATTTAAGACTTAAAAACTTCATCTTCATACACTTCATTATATTTAAAACTTGTGTGTACATCGATATAACATAATTACATTCACCAATTACAATCTTCACGATGCAAATCTCATGACTAAGGTACATAAAATTCTTAGGTCTCACACCAGATATTTATTAGAGAGATAGAAATGGATAGAGCTAAGGTGGAAATCAATAAGAAGTTACCTCCCCCTACCTCTGTTAAGGGAATTAGGAGTTTTCTAGGCCATGTAGGATTCTACAGAAGGTTCATAAAGGACTTTTCCCAAATCTCAAAGCCTTTGTGTAACCTTTTGGAAAAAGATATTACACTCTATTTTGATGAGTGTTGCTTAGAAGCATATAAGGCTTTGAAGAGAAGTTAGTTATAGATGTCAAAGGGTAGGTAATATTTTTGAAAGAAATGAGATGCCTCTGACTAATATTTTGGAAGTAGAGCTTTTTGATGTTGGGGTATAGACTTCATAGGATCTTTTATTCCTTCATATAACAATCTCTACATTTTGGTGACCGTAGATTATGTGTCAAAATGTGTTGAAGCAATGGCTTTACCAACTAATGATGCTAAGGGTGGTGATAAGGTTTTGAAAGAAGAATATTTTTACGAGATTTAGCACACCCAAAAGCCATCATTAGTGATGGGGGATCCCATTTTTGCAACAAGAGTTTTGATGGGCTTTTAAAGAAATATGGGGTCAAGCATAAGGTAGCCACTGCTTATCACCCATCAAGTAGTGGTTAGGTAGAGTTATCCAATAGAGAGATTAAAGGGATATTAGAGAAGATAGTGAATCCAACTAGGAATGATTGGTCCATTAAGTTAGATGATACACTTTGGGCATATAGGATAGCCTTCAAAACACTAATAGGGATGTCCCCTTATCAGCTTGTTTATGGTAAGGCTTGTCATTTGCCAGTGGAGCTTGAACATAAGGCCTACTAGGCCCTTAAGAACCTAAATTTCAATTTAGATGCAGCGGGGGGAAGATGCTGCTACAGCTTAATCAGTTAGATGAGTTTAGGTTACAGGCATATGAGAATGCCAAGCTCTACAAGGAAAAGACTAAGTGATGGCATGAAAAGAAAATAAAAGAGAGACACTTCGAGCCAAGCCAGCAAGTATTGCTTTTCAATTCTCGCTTGAAATTATTTCCAAAAATGCTTAAGTTTAGATGGATAGGACCCTTCACTATTACACAAGTATTCCCTCATGGAGCCATTGAGATCATGGATGAGACCTTGAAGCAACCCTTTAAAGCTAATGGGTATAGACTTAAGCACTATTCTGGGGAGGATCTGACTGTCAGCATTCCGTTACCACTTTGACTGATCCTCCTACTTCTGATCCTGCTACTTAGCTTCACTTCATTTGAGGTTGTTTTATTTTTCTTTTCACTTTTTGTACAGTTCTTTTTCTCTTTTCTGTTGCTTTTGTTCTTTGTTTCTTGTATAGATTGCCTTTGCAGCAAGGGCTCTCTTTAAGCTTCACATGTTCTCCATCATCAGATAGGGGAGTATTCTATTCTTGAGCTTCAATTCTTATATTATCTGTACACTGAGGATAATGTGCATTTTAAGTTTAGGGGAGGGGGTTCACTTGAGCATATTTGAAACTTTTTGGGCAGAATTACAAACTTTTACGAAAATATGAACTTCATTGTTTGATTTAGTACTTAGCATCTGGTTTTTCCCATATTTCGATGATATAACCCCATGATTTAGTCTAACTTTGATTGAATAAAAAGCATGATTGTAAGAAAAGCATGAAGTTGAATTCTTGAATTTGTCTTGATTCTGATTGTGATTTCCTCATTTTATGCACATGTCATGTCATGAATCTGTATACTTATTTAAAGAAAGCTTATGTAGACATAGGATTGCATTTGTTCTGTTGATTTTGTGCATCATATTCTAGATTTTGTTTGATCTTATCTCGAGGTGAAATATTAGATCACACCTAATTATGGAAATGATTTAGGCCATCTTTAGATCGTTTGAGCCTTTCCAGTCGTCCTTGTACATATTTTACCCCTAATCACCCATCTGGTCCAAATAAGTTTTTCTCTATATATACACCTGCATACATTTCCTTAGCTTAAACACTCTTTTCCTATCTTTTACCCCAAAAGTGTGTAGTTTCACTAGGATATATCTTGAGCGATGTGCATATGGGTTATAGGTGATAGTGAAATTAAGAAGAAGAAGAAGAAGAAGAAGAAGAAGAAGATAGATAAAAATGTTTAGCAAAATAAATAAGTTTGGGGGAATAATTATGAGCTCTTACATCAAAGATCCTAGAAGTAATGCATGTTGAGGGGTAATTATGTGAGACCCCGTATATGTAAAGTTGTAATGTGTAATGAATGTGAATGGACTTATAATTTAAAGTATGATCGATGTAAGTCCATGGATTCAATGTATGTATGTGTAATATGATTTGTAACCTACATACAAGTTTCATTGAGTATGAATATGAAGAAATGAGTTCTGGCAAGTGATGGTTGTGATTGAAACTCAAAATGAGTAGTGTGGTAAAATGGAATGAAGTTATGCTTCCATTTGGTTTTATATAGCATACCTTTGGACATACAATGAATGCACACAAGTTTCAACGTGCATAAGGTATGAATGGGTGCCATTTTCAAGTTATAAAGGTGGATGGATGAGAAAATAGCCATGGCAACAGATTAAGGATGTGTTGGTGTGAGTTGCAGCAAGGAAACTGCAGGAAATCTGGAAAACATGGAGGCCAGATCGATCTCATAGGATGAGAGATCAATCTGGAAGAGCCAGAATGCTCTTATTTGGGCAATGGAATAGAGCAGATCGATCTCCAATGGGGCCAGATCGATCTCCTAAGCATTCTGTGATGAAAAGATCGATCCTCAAGCACCCAGATCGATCTCCTTAGCTCTCTGTTTGGGAGCAGATCGATCTTATGCTTCAACAGATCGATCTCATGCTTAAAATTTTGTGAAAATGAGAGATTTAAGGGGACCAGATCGATCTCCTCAAGCTATTTCTATATAAGGAGGGCTGAAAATCTGGAAATTTTTGAAAAAACACCAATCTTCCATTTTTAACCCAAAAACCTTTCTCTCTCTAAAATCAACCATTTCCAACAAGAATTGAGGGGAGACCATTAGACATTAAGTTGTTCATCTTGAGGAAGAGAACAACATAGTTGGAACCCAAAATCCCATTGAGGGTATTGAAGGAGATAAGGGCATTGACATTTGGAGCAAGAAGAAAAATCATATTTGGTAAGATTCTAACACTCCAATCCAAGTACGTTGTCTATTTAATTGACTTTGGAGTTGTTTAGCATGAGTATGTATGGATGGAAACACCTAGGTTGTGTTAGAAACTAATGTAACCTAGAAAATGGAATGCCTCTAGTGTGAGAAAGTATGATTTGGGGAATTGGTGGTTTATGGGTTATGATAAGTTGTTAAATGAGTAATGTGGGTGATTTGGAATGGTTATGTGGAGTTATAATATGGGTTTAAGTGAAATTGTGAAAATGAGTATGTATATGCTTGATAAAATGCCATAGTGAGGGAATTCATGAAATATGAACACTATGAGCTTAATGTCGATTTAATATCGATTCGAAATAAGTTAATAGGCCTAAGAAGATCCATAGACTCGAGTTATGGGTAAAGTAATGAAACGAGGCCATATAAGCATTAATAGAGGCTATAGATTAAATTGAGTATAGCAAGCACAAGGGTTGCATTATATGGATCGAATATAATGCGGGATACAATTTTATGCAGTCCCGAAGAGTTCGTTGAAGAGGAATCGAACCGTACGAGTAAGCAGCTTAAGGAAGTTGAATCACGCATTGCGATTCCAGGTAAGGGAATTTTGTAAGTATATAGAGGTAGCTGCTCGTATTTTGTGGGTGTATAGGGCTTTAGAAATGTGCATGGATATATAGAAATGTGTTTGAAGATGTATGGATGTGACTATGAATAATTGTATGAGATTTGGTGGTTGAAATGGTATTGTAAAGAAATGGGATAGTAAGGCTAATAATTGCATAAATCTAATGTTTTGATGTTTTTCAAAACGAAATTGCTTGGTTTTAAGCAAGCTTGTAGATGGGCCGGCTAGTGTTTTATTGATGTTATGGAAAAGCATATGTGAAGTGCTAAACCCGATTGCCGGGATTGTTTGATTGTGTATGAGCCGCCTATCGTATTTGCATGACATAAATCGCGCTAGAGCCTCGCTCGCGCTGGATTTCTATGTTTTCACTTGTGTGATACGTGCTTGAGCTTAGCTCGCACTTTGATTTGAATTGTGATGATGTTTTATAAACCGTATTAGAGCTTACGCTCGTACTTGGATTTGAGTGGTTTTTCTTATGCATATAACTGTACTGGAGCTATACTCGTACGTGGTTTCTTCATATTTTATGCATAAATGCCGTACTAGAGCGTTGCTCGTATGAAGTGATTGGTTTTGATCCATGAATTCGCGCTAGAGCATAGCTCACGTCGATTTTCACACTGTGGTATGTATGAGGCCGTGGTGAGAGATACGGATTAACTCAGGGAACCCAACAGGCCTAACAGACCTCTTGAGTGGGGTGAGGGTGAGGGGCTAGGACCTGACATAATCCATTCAGGGAACCCAACATGCCTAACAGACCTCTTGAGTGGGGTGAGGGTGAGGGGCTAGGACCTGAATCAGGAAACCTAACAGGGGTGAGTAAGGCCATGAGGGGCTAGGACCTGGTATTGAGGTTACTCCCACGCGCTCTTGAGACTATAAAGGTTACACTTAGCATGGGGTAGATAAGACCTATGGCAGGCACCCCCAACCATGTTATGGGTCCGCGGAGTACGATGTACCATGTATATCACATGGAGTACGATGTATCGCGTGGTGGTTACTTGATTTGAGAAAGTCTGGCGGAGAACTAACCCACCTTCGTACCAGCATCATACCCCACACACCGGGATCCGTGTGGTTTGGGATGATATGTGACGATTGGCCAAGGTAGTCACTTGAGATATAGTAACCTGTCTCCTTGCTTGATTTGCTTACTACCACATGATTTTAAATCTCTAAGTGTGATTGTGATTGGTTAAGGTAGACCCGAAGGAGGGGTCGAGCCTCATGGATTTGATTTGTGAAATGAAAATGAGGTTGTGATTGTGAATTGATGTGATGTGATTGTATGTGTTAAGAAAGAGTTTTATGACGTGGGTTTAAAAAGGAGGTTTCTTAATGATTTGCCCTTTTTATGAATTTAAATGAGATCAAGCATGAGATGATTTATACATGATGTTTTTACCATGTTTTATATGCCAATGTACATGATTTTGATACATGATATATATATGTATACTCATATGGTTTTACTTCCTCATGCTCCTACCATAAATGATTTATGCATAACACTATTAGCATGTAGATAGAGTAGTTATCTACCATGCTTGCATTATTACCTTACTGAGCGTGTGGTTGCTCATCCCTCTCTATTTCCCCCCTACAGAGCGTGCATAGTAGCCTAGTGAGGACTGAGGCGTGGTATTTTGGACTCCGCTGCATCTCCATCGCTTAGAGGTATATACACAGTGATTCTTTTTGTATCTAAACAATGCAAAAGCACAGTATTCTTTTGAGTTGTAATTATGGGGGATGTAGATGTCAGTAAAACATGCTTTTGTATAAGTACAAGATTAAATGCAAATGTATGATATCGTTTTATTTAACTGAGAATGAATGGGATGTGGTATTTATTATTGACTCACAACCCAACAGTGTGTGGTGAGTTAGTTCACGATCGGGTAAGGTAACAATAAAACGTGAAAAATTTTTAGTGATTTTCGGCTAAAGAGAATGGAATTGGATCGTGACAAATTAAACCTAAATTGACATTATCATACCTTAGCCCAGGCCTTACATTACAAGCTGAATGAAGTCTTATTGATATATGCTTAAGTGTGAATACATTAGTGGAGAGAGAAGTGAAAAGAAAACTTATGGGAATGATCACTTGTCATTGACTTTGCATTATTGTGTTAGCATAATCTGATCTGGGTAATGTATTGTGAAGTGGCTTTGACATTTTCATACACACACGAGGAGTCCAATTTTGGTTAAGACTTATGATTGATTGATTCTGTGTGTTAGACTTATAATTGTAAATCTTTGATATCAGAGTTTGTACTTTTTCTTTGAGGATAATATTAGAAAAATTAATATGTTTGGTATTTGTCAGTTCCTACATATGTTTTGTTTTGCTTGAGGACAAGCAAAAGCTCAAGTTTGGGGGTGTGATAATTCTATGAAAATAGAGTTATTTATATTTAATTTCTTAGTTAAATATTTTAATCCTCATATTATTTTAATCCCCATATTATTTTATTAATTATCCCCTCATTTTAATTAAAATTCTCATGTTTGTAGATAAATTAAATCCAGATGAATTTTAATCATTTTAGTAGAAAATAGACTGAAAATGAGCTAAAAAGGAGATTGGACCACTACCATTTCGTCTTGTAGGATGAGTCACCATTCTTGACATGTGATGCAAAGTGTCCATATTTTATTTACCTTTGAAAGATAAGATTAAAGGACACCTTGACTACCTCATGGAAGACACAAGCCATGCCACCTTGCACGTCCAAGTGGACAAGAAGACAAATGACATGGAAATATCTTCTATAAGAAGCTAATGGTGAGAAGACAAGTGGCCAAACAATGCCAACTCATCAAAGATTAAAATTTCTCTTTGTACCCTCATTTTGATGTGTATAAAAAGAAAAAGATGAGAAAATTTTAAGGAGTAGATTTTAGGCTAGATTTTTTTTTTTTTTTTAGATTAGCTGCTAGGTTTCTTTTAGGTTAGTTTTATATTTCTTTTATGTTTCTTTTACGTTGTGTCGATGGCTGGTGACAACAACTGATCCCTCAACTTTTTCATTTTTCTTTTAAGAGATGTATTGTCTTTTATTGAATTTTTGTTTGTAACTTTCGGTTTCATAGATTTTTTTTCTTTAGGAATTCCATTTAGTTTTAAAACCAGTGTACTCAAGTTACATTATGATTCAAGTTTTCTTTATGGATTTAGATTTTAGATTTTATAATAGTCTAGTTTTACTTGATTTATTTTCATGTTTCTGCTTTGTTTCTTTAGATTAGGATTTAAACTTACTGTTATGGTGTTGATGTTCTGAACTGCTTTGAATTTATTCCTCCTACCTTTATTTTGTCATCTTTCATACCCTTACTGCCTCCATGATTCTGTTTTCTACACTAAAACGTTGCATTCTACTCTATATTAATTTGTTGTTTCGCCTCTTTCTCTTTTCTGCTTCGGTGTTCTTGTAGTTGATTGTTGGACCAAAGAAGAACGTGGAAGGCTGGTGACAGCATCTTCATCCCAATTTGCTACGGGTTTTTCATCCATTGTTGCTACCGTCGATTAGATTGTTTTTAGGTTATGCTTTAGTTTTAATCTAGGTTTTTAGTAAAACTCAATGTTACTTTCTTATTTATTGGCAATAAAATTATAGCTTTTATTTTCTTGCTTTGATATGCTCTATTTTTCAATGTTGTTACTGTTATTTAGTTATTTTTAATTCTTGCTTGGTTTCTTCATGTTTCTTAGTTGAAATTTATGTTTCTAGCTCATTAATTTTGCATTGTTTATTTTTCTACATTCACGATATCTTCCTTTTACACTTATCTTTCTTCTTTGTTTTCTACGTTTCATACCCTGTTTTGCGTTTCTTATTTGCACTACTTTGAATTTTGATTGAGTTGGTGACTGCTATTCTGTTTCTTAATAGGTCAGTGTTTCCTGGGTTCATTTTTGTATCAAATTCTTTTAGCTCTTGCTGACTGGTCATTGTTGTTGTTGTCAATTCTGTCTCTAAGCAGGTCGTCGTCATGAGAAGTGGAACTGGGCAGAACGTGCCTAGTTATTCTCCTCCTAGACTAGAAGCGTGCATTACTGTTATTCTAGGCCTAAATAAGAGTAAGCGGATGGTTGTGTAGCATGCGTGATGTACTACAAGGTTGTTCGATATGTTGCTTGGGACACTGTTGATGTTGCTATGTATGGCTATCTCTGAGAACACGGACAGAAGCTGGTGCATGGCAGGGGAGCAGATGCATGGCACCATTTTGGTTACTGGCACTACCGTGTGTCATGATGGTACTATAAGTCTATTTCATGGAATGTGGCCATGTCACGAACCATTCTACCAAAATCACTAAATTTTTTTCGCTTTTTCTATACTTCTCACCTCCTCGTGACAAATTCCATTTTGAACGAGTTGGGCTATGAGCCAGTAATAATCCCAACTCTTTTCCCATTTGACCATATCATTATTACCATGGTAATAATGTTAGAATTTCAGACAGTGTAATAATAATAAGTACATATATTATAAAATTGTATATACATATGTTTTCATTTATTTACATCCCCCATAATTATATTCGTTACAAAACTGTGCTATTATCTGTTTAGATACAAAATTGTACGATGTGTATACCTGATTCGCACTGGGAAGCAGCGGACAACCAGGAATGCAGACTCTACCTGCTCTATACTACTGTAGATGCTCTGTGGAGGGTGAAAATTGAAAGGGTGAGAATAATTAGCTCAGTAAGGCAATAATGTAAGCAGGTAGATAACTATACTATCTACGTGCTGATAATGTCATGATATAAAATCGTTTACCTTTGGCTCATGAGGTGAGACTAAAATGATGCCACATGTTTATATCTATCATATACGAGAAATCATTAAATCGACATATAAAACAAACATGCAAAAATCATCATGTATGACATCTCATACTCGTCACGTTAAAACTTATTTGTTTCATCATAAAACAACCACATCAAAGCTAAACCCATCCCTTGAGAATACCTTGATTCATTAAATCGTATCTCATTAAAAAAAAACATAAATCGGGATATTACACCTCCTTCGGGTCTGCCCTGGTCTATTCAGACCGTATGATATCATGTGAGGCATGTAGGTTACTATATGAGAAATCGAGGACTATGGCCATATTATGTCCCTGTGATCCCAGGCTGCATGGATCCCGGTGTGCGAGGCATTACAACTATAACGAGAGGTAGGGTCAAATCCTACCCGCCAGAATATCAAGTAACATCAGCTCGTCATCATGACTACACGGTATAGCGTACTCCGTGTGACATACACGGTATAACGTACTCCGTGGACCCATATCATAGTCTAGGGGTGCCTGTCATAGGTCTTATCCATCCCATACTATGTCGATAGCCAACCCATGTCTCAAAGTATACGTGAGAGCATATCAACTCTCTGTGACACAGTCTACAGGAGGCTTCCTCACGGCTCTATGCATGTCACATCACATCTAGTACGAGCGAAGCTCCAGCACGACGCTATGCATATCACGATATCTAAAATCTCGTGCGAGCGAAGCTCCAGCACGATTTTTTGTGCACACACAAAAATTCTCGTACGAGCAACGCTCTAGTACAACTTTTTATGAGTAATAAATTAGTAAAATTTAATGCCAGTAAGACTCTAGCACTCTTTTTACTTGTGTAAATATGATAGGTGGCTCAATCTTGATAAAACATCTTCAAAATCGTAACTGGTACCAACCTGTACCATTTCGTATAATTCATGAAATCAACAGCCAACCTATGTGCAAATTTGCTTAAATCAAAGTAATATATTCATATAAAACATCAAAACATGATAATCATGAAATTTATTAGCCTTACTACCCTTTTTGTAAATTTTACTCCCAGGGGCAATATCGTATTCTTCTTCTTCTTTTTGTAAATTATTATTTTGTTTCTAGATACTTTAAGAAATTCTAGGCCCTGTAAATCCCCTAAAAAATACGTATAGATATCTCTATGCACCTATAGAATTCCCTTACCTCGAATCATGTCGAGCGCGTATCTAAATTCCACTGTCGGAGGCTCGTCCAATCCGATTTGCTGCTAATCCAGTCTCTAGGGCTGCAGATAATTATTTATCATGTCAATTTAACCCAATAATTATAATTCTCGCATTTACTACAGTCGATTTAATTAATTGGGTCAATTTACTCTTATTGGGCCCGATTGCACCTTAATGGGCCTCAACCCATTTCCAGCCCGTTTCTACTTATTAAATCCCTTCTTCAGGTTTACTAGGCTCATTCGGCTTACCAATAATCATCGGGCTTCGTTCCAAACTCATTGGATAGCCCGTATACTATTTACGATAACTACTGTAAAATTTCGAATAATATTCTTTTTTATACAGAATTAATCCATAAAATAATCTTAACTCTGCATTGAGGACTCAAATTGTCAGAATTAAAATGTACTTACCCAATGTTATGCGAGGTACAAAAATCAGAGCTCAATCGGCTCTCGTTCGGGCTCTGTCGTAAAACTGTACAATTAGGTAAATTCGGGTTATTTTTCATTAAATATTATATTAAATAAATTTTCAGAATTTACCTGTAGGTCAATCTCAACTCTCGGTCAACTTACCTAAATCTCAAGTCGTCCCCGATAATTTTTCTTTCATTTTTCCCCTTTTCTTTCTTTTCTTTTCTTTTCCTTTCCTTCCTTTTTTCTTTCCTTTTCCTTCCTTTTCCTTTCGGCCAAACGATGCCATTTTCTGGCCTTTGTCGTCGCTAGCGTTTTTGACTGTTTGGCCTACCGTTACTGGTCTCAAAAGGGACTGCCTCCTCCTCTCGATCACGTTGGTGCCCTCCGTTCACGCCCAGCTACTGTGGGTCGTCGGAATCAGGTCGTTTTCTTCTCAATTTTTCTTTCCCTCTGTTCGTCGATTTTCGACGTCTATACGGCACGTTGTCGATGCCGTTGAGTTCGCCAGCCTCTCCTCTTTCTTCTCCGACCTTCGTTCGGGTCGGCGGTCGCCAGTGGCCGTGGTTGCTTCTCGGGTCTTCCTCGATTTTCTTTTCGATTTTCGTTTTCGGGTTCTTCCCGATTTCGATTTTCAATTCTTTTTATTATTATTATTATTATTTATAATTTAGTTTATTATTATTATATTCATTAAAATAATCAAAAAAATCTAAAAATATCTACTAATTTCTATATTTTATTAATAATTAATTAATTTAATTTATTTACTTTATTTATTCTATTTTAACCCTATTTTCGGTATATTTTCTCTGTATTTTCGGGATATTGTCCCGAGTGACTTTTTAGTATTTCTAAAAATTCTGGATCTTCATCAATTGGACTCGAAATTTTATAATTTCCTCATTGTTGATCAAAATGTCCTAAATCCTTATTTCTAATTAAAATTCTCTTATCGAATTTATACCGAATTTCGATCTTTTGACCGAAATTTAACCTTGTACTTGTTTCAGAACCAATTTAACCTGACTTTTCTTCATACATCCACTATCATTTCTTATTTTAAATTCATATTTTTCGTCAACTTAATTTCGATCCCTTTCGTTTGGCCTATGGCCATCTCGGCCCGTATTTGGCTACTGCATACATTCACCGATATTTCATTTTATTCTATTTGCAAATTTAATTCAGTTAAAGCTCTTCTTATGATTCAATCAATATATGGAAGTGTACATCACATGAATCATAAGGAAATGCATCAACAAGTAATAAAAAGTGGTTCTTATAGGCCATTAGCTAAATCACAGGCAGAGATGCATAACAGCTACTGTTTTAGTGATTTTGGTTGCAATAGTACAATAGCTTAATACTAGTAGTTTAGTATTATTTTAATTTAGTACATCTTTTAATTAGTTTTGATAATATTTTAATTGTTTAATTAATTTGCATATGTTTAAGATTATTAGATTTAATTTCTTTATATATTAGTTTAGATTAAATTTTAGTTTTTATGCAATTGAAATTTTAATTTTATTATTTCATGTATACATTTAGGATTTAGTTGATTTTCATTGTAGGAAACTGTTTATTGATTTGAGTATATGCTAGTATGATTTTAATGTTAACAAAATATTAGTGTAGTGCTTATGTATTACATTTAGAGTTTGTAAGACCCGTATTTTTTTAAGTAACCTTATGATTCCCTAAGTATACACTTGTTCATGTAATATGAATTCTAAGAGATGTAAGGTCCGTAAACTTGATGTACACACTTGTTGTATGAGTTCATGATGTACATACAAGCCAGATCTCGATCTCGGTATGCTTCTGCCAAGCAAGGATTGATCTCATCCCTAAGTAGATCGATCTCATTGTGTCTCGGCCAGAAGCAGATCGATCTCATCCCTCTAGCAGATTGATTTCTGAAGCTCTTTGCCTGGCCAAGATAGATCCTATCCTTAGAGCAGATCAATCTCTAAGGCTGTAAATCGTGTAATTAGAGCAAGAGGAGACCGATCTCCACCCTAGGAGATCGATCTCACAAGGTGAATTCTATGTAAAGGAGCTCGACATTTGGTTTCTTCCTCAGAAAACATCAAAACCTTTCGTTTTACTCAAAGAAAGTAAACTTCATCCCTCTAAATTATCAACACCTTCAATTAAGATTGGAGAGAAGTTGATTTCAGCAAAGTTATTCCTAGAGAGGAAGAGAACAACACAGTTGAAACTAGAGGTTGAGTTAGTCAATTTAAGGAGAAAAGGAGTTTTCCCCCAAAGTTACAAAAAAGGAGAAAAGTTGAGAAAGGTAAGATTTCAATACACCAACTTCTAGTTTATTAATCTAGATGTCTTGATGAGTTGATTGGTGTATGTATTGATGGTTGAAACATCTATGAACACGCTTAATCTTCCATGACTTACAAATGGCTTAATGTGAGAAAGTAGCTTAGGCATGGTATTGATGATGGATTAGTCATGAAGTGATGTTTATGAGCATGTTTACATGATGGTAAGATAGTTTGGTGAAATCCATATGCTAGAAACAAATATGGTAGAAAATGAGCATATGAGGTATATCATGAAACTAAGGCATTGTGAGATAAATGCTGATTTAATACGAATTAGTAGAGATTCTCGAGAAATGAATTGTATAATCGAAATGGATGTGAGAGAGAATCATGTCCAATAAGATGTAAATGGCTCAATGCATTGATTTGAATATCATGCAAGTAAAATAAAGTATATGAAAGTATATTGATGTGAGTAGTACATAATTTCAGCTCCTGAAGATATAATTGGAGTCGATAAGACCGGATCAGGAGCAGTAGAAATTGAAGGAAAGTGATTCGAACATGATTCGAGGTAAGGGATTTATGTGAGCTATTAGAGATAGCTATACGTATGTTTTCTTGCCTGCTGTATGCAAATGAATACGATAAAGTATATAGATATTGATATATCTAGGTGAAACCAACGTATGAGAAGAAGATTATATGCATGAATTGCATGACTTCTATGCCTTGTTGTGAAAAGTGTTTTTTTACAAGTGTTTTGAGAAAGAGTAATAATAGACAGGCTCCCGGTTTAACAATTTGCATGAAAAGCTTCTAACGAGTGATTGAAAGGAGATTTGCCCTCTCACTCATACCAGTTGTCACGCCCCGAAAATGCGAAAAATAGGGCAAATTTAAAACTTTTTACTCGTTAATTCACAAATAAGGAGTGCATTCCTGTGCAGTGTCATACATCATCATAATTATCATGTCTCAGGATCTCATCATGATATAACAAATATTGTATTATACCCATTACTCGATTACAAGTTAATTAATCCTAATACATCCCATATAATGTCATACATCAAGTGTCTGTAATTACAATAATAGTCTGGGTACATGAAAAGATAAATATACCTCAAAGTACAAAATATATAGCCTGGAGCTCGGATCCTCCACTAGCCACTACTCCGTACGTCGCAGGGAAGTCCTTATTCACTTGAAGAACTCTAAGGGGAAAGAAAAACAGGGTGAGCTTCTAAATCGCTCAGTAAGGGGGGTAGGGGACTCATTTCATAAACCAAAATGCACATCACAAAGCATTTATTTGTATGTGAAACTCATTTGAAAACCATAGCATGAAAATACTCAAAACGACACTCTCATGTGTCAAGTCATGTGAAAACATGAAGTAAAAAGGCTCACTCTAGAGCATTAACAAAGCATGTGAAAACAACGCGATAAACGCTTTCTCAAATAACGTGGCATAGCCACTGATTTAAATCACACGTGGCATAGCCACAATACACACGTGGCAAAGCCACCGAATTAATTTCTCACGTGGCATAGCCACAAAACACACGTGGCAAAGCCACTGAATTATTTTCTCACGTGGCATAGCCACAAAACACACGTGGCAAAGCCACTGAATTATTTCCTCACGTGGCATAGCCACAGAATAGGGTTTCTCAACGTGGCACAGCCACCAATGGGGTTTAACGTGGCACAGCCACCAAGGGGGTATCTCAACGTGGCACAGCCACCAATGGGGTTTTCTCAACGTGGCACAGCCACCAATGGGGTTTTCTCAACGTGGCACAGCCACCAATGGGGTTTCTCAACGTGGCACAGCCACCAATGGGGTTTTCTCAACGTGGCACAGCCACCAATGGGGTTTCTCAACGTGGCACAGCCACCAATGGGGTTTTCTCAACGTGGAACAGCCACCAATGGGGTTTTCTCAACGTGGCACAGCCACCAATGGGGTTTCTCAACGTGGCACAGCCACCAATGGGGTTTTCTCAACGTGGCACAGCCACCAATGGGGTTTTCTCAACGTGGCACAGCCACCAATGGGGTTTCTCAACGTGGCACAGCCACCAATGGGGTTTTCTCAATGTGGCACAGCCATCAATGGGGTTTCTCAACGTGGCACAGCCACCAATGGGGTTTTCTCAACGTGGCACAGCCACCAATGGGGTATACGTGGCACAACCACCAATGGGTTTCTCAACGTGGCACAGCCACAGAATAGGTCATTCTCACGTTACCAGAACGGAGAAGAAATCGGGCTTACATGCTACCAGAGCAATGCCCGGTGTGTACTCACAACTACACACCTAAGCCTTATCACATAAGACGGGTTTGCCTTCACGTAGAACTTGTAATGGTTTCTCTTTCATAAAACTCATTTGAAAACCGTTTTGTACTCAACACAAAACGTAATAAAAACCGAGTTCTAACCGGCAAAGCACACGTACACATTTCTCAAATCTCAATGTTGCCTTAACGTAGAGCCCAGTTATAATCTCATAAAACATTGGGCTCCAACCGGCTATAAAATCGTGTGCAATTTAATCTCAACACAAAACACTCAACATGCTTGTTTATAAATCATAAATCATGCTATAACAGTTTACAAATCACAGACACAAATGGTTTAGATTTCCCTTACCTCTTTGCACCTCGTATAGTGCAATCGTTCCCCCGTATCACGGACTAGCCTCGCATTCCACTCTGGAACTCCCGAGCTGTCCAAACGATGTTAAAACATCAATACTCAACATCACACAAACCTCAATTCTCAAAATCGAGCATAATTGCTCATAACTCCTCAAACCTCTCGATTCTCGTAACTCAACCTTAAACTACAACCCTATTCACAATATCCCAATGTTCGATATCTCTAATACCAATTATCTACGCTAATTTACCACCTTGTCTAAATTTCCGTTTATAGCACAATCCTCAAAATTGCCACAATTTCCAAATATCGACATTAATCCAACTATATTACAATCTCATAAATCCCTAATCATTCCTCAACTATTTCAACACAATTACAACCACCAATAACATCAAAATCAGCTCAAATATCAAGATCGAGGTTTAGAAATTACCCAAAGCTTGTGAGATGCACAACTCACGCCTCGATCCGATTCGTCCTTCGATTTCCAAGTATGTTGTTCTCCCTTTGATGAGGAACAACTTTCCTTCTTACCACAATAGCTGATTCGGCCGAAAATGGGGGATTTGGAGGAGTGAGAAACTAGGTTTTCAGAAAAATGGAGGTTTTGGAGGAGAGAGAAAGTGAAATTTCAGGAGAAAACACAGGTTCCTTATATAGACTGGAGGTAGGAGATCGATCTGCCTCTTGATGAGATCGATCTGTGTTTGAAATTTGGGGACGATCTGGGTAATTTTATGCCTAGGAGATCGATCTGTCGAGGGGTGAGATCGATCTCTTTATGGCTTTATGAGATCGATCTGCTCGTAAGGAGATCGATCTTCTCCTCAAACAGAATCATTCGGAGATCGATCTCCTCCTCATGAGATCGATCTTCTCTCAAACAGATTCATTTGGAGATCGATCTCTTCCTCATGAGATCGATCCCTTCTCAAACAGATTCATAAGGAGATCGATCTCTTCCATTGGAGATCGATCTGCTCTTCAAATTTCCCCTTCCTCGTCATTTTTAACTCACCAGATCGATCTCTCCTTCTCCCAGATCGATCTGTCCTCATGGATCATGCTTATTTTACACACTTAACACATAAATCTCCAATTATAATTCCCACAATTCACTTAGCTCAATAAATTATACTCAAATTATTATTACATCAATAAAATATGTCTGAAATTCTCAGATCTCACATCCTCCCCACCTTAAAAAGAATTTGGTCCTCCAAATTCAACTCAACTAGTCAAAATAGATGGGGGTATTTCTCCTTTATGAGACTCTCTAGTTACCACGTCGCTTCTTCCCTTGAGTGATGCTTCCACAAGACTTTCACTAATGGGATGCTCTTGGTTCTCAGTACCTTCTCTTTTCTATCGAGAATCCGGACGGGTTCCTCAATGTAGCTCATGTCCTCCTGTATGTCCATCTCATCATACTCTATAACATGAGAAGGGTCCGGGTGGTACTTCCTCAACATAGATACCTGAAAAACGTTGTGTATTCCGGACATCTGTGGGGGTAATGCTAATCTGTAAGCTATCTCACCCACTTTCTCAAGAATCTCAAATGGTCCTATGTATCGAGGACTTAATTTCCCTTTTTTCCCAAATTGCATGATACCCTTGCTCGGTGATACTCTCAGAAATACTGCATCACCAACATCAAACTCGAGTGGCCGTCTATGCACATTCGCGTAGCTTTTCTGTCTACTCTGTGCAGCCCGTAACCTCTCACATATGAGTTTCACACTCTGTACGGCTTGCTCAACAAGCTCGGGAGCATTTATCTTTCTGTCACTGACTTCTTCCCAAGCTACAGGGGATCTACACCTCCTACCATATAGAGCCTCAAAAGGTGCCATTCCAATACTCGCATGATAGCTGTTATTGTACGCAAACTCTGCTAGGGGCAGGTGATCATCCCATGATCCCTTAAAATCCATCGTACACGCCCTCAACATATCCTCCAGGGTCTGAATAGTCCTCTCTGACTGACCATCTGTCTGAGGATGATAGGCGGTACTAAAACTCAATCGAGATCCCATGGACTCCTGAAACTGGGTCCAGAATCTGGAAGTAAATCGGGAATCTCTATCAGAAGTAATACTCACTGGAGCCCCATGTCATCTAGCTATCTCGCTGACATATAGCTCAACTAAGGCATCCACAGTATCTGTGCTCTTGATGGCAAGGAAGTGGGCACTCTTGGTCAATCTATCCACAATAACCCATATCGCGTCACGACCTCTTCGGGTCCTCGGTAAACCCATAATAAAGTCCATAGTGACATACTCCCATTTCCATGTAGGTACAGGTAAGGGCTGTAGTAGTCCTCTGGGCTTTCGATGCTCAGCTTTCACTTGCTGGCATACTAAACACCTGGCCACATACTCTGCCACATCTCGCTTCATACCACTCCACCAATACACCTTTCTCAAGTCTCGGTACATCTTAGTACTTCCTGGGTGCATGGTGTATCGCGAGCAGTGGGATTCTCTCAGTATCTGTCTCTTCAGGGTATCATCGTCCGGTACACAAATCCGTCCTCTGAATCTCAACAATCCATCCTCATTGATGGTGAGATCCGACTGCGAACTCTGCTCAGCTTGGCTAACCATATCTATCAATCTCTGATCACTGCGCTGCCCAGTTCTAATCTGATCCATGATCCTGGGCTCTATCCGCAGGCTAGCCAAAAATCCAGTCTCTACCTCTTTAACTCTGATCCGAAGTTCGGCGAACTGCTCTAACAAATCCCATTCCCTGATCATCATAGCAGATATCATACTCTTCCTGCTCAGGGCATCAGCAACCACATTCGTCTTACCCGGATGATATAGAATCTCGCAGTCATAATCCTTAAGGAGTTCCATCCATCTCCTTTGTCTCATGTTCAACTCTTTCTGATCAAAGAGATATCTCAAACTCTTGTGATCAGTGAAGATCTGGAATCTTTCCCCATATAAGTAGTGTCGCCAGATCTTCAAAGCAAATACCACAGCGGCTAACTCCAAATCATGCGTGGGATAATTCCACTCATGGTCTTTCAGTTGTCGCGATCCATATGCGACCACTCTTCCGTGCTGCATAAGCACACACCCCAATCCTTGGTGAGATGCATCACTATACACCGAGAATCCTCCTGATCCCTCGGGAATAGTTAACACAGGTGCCGCTGTCAATCTCCTCTTTAACTCTTGAAAACTGAGCTCACATTGATCAGTCCATATGAACAGAGTCTCCTTACGCGTGAGCTTAGTCAAAGGAGCGGCAATCCTCGAGAATCCTTCCACAAATCTCCTGTAGTTGTTTCTTCAATTCCTCAAGTTCCACTAATGCCATCCTATAGGGAGGTTTAGAGATCGGCTGAGTATTCGGTACCAAATCAATGGTAAACTCCAGCTCTCTCTCTGGTGGTAAACCTGGCAATTCATCTGGGAAAACATCCAGAAATTCGTAAACCACAGGTACATCCTCAATCCTCGGATGTTCCCGCTCATCGTCTGAGATGAGTGTCTCATAACATTCACAGGAATAATCATATTTAATATTCTCCAAAATAATATTAAAATTCTCAAATTACCTACTAGAAATCCCCATATTTATTCCCTCAATATCTCAATTGTACACTGTAAGGCTCAGGTAGGGAGAAAGTTACAATCTTAGTGTAGCAGTCTAAACTCACTCGATTGGTCGCCAACCAATCCATTCCCAGAATTACATCAAACCCATGTATACTCAACATGATTAGATCTGCTAACATCACTTTATCTCCCACCTTAATTTCACATCCTCTACAGATTAACTCAGTTCTCTGAGATTCACGCATAGGGGTATTTACATGTAGTATATACTCTAGAGGTTCAAACTTCAAGTTTAATCTACATGCAAAATGCTCCGAAATAAGCGAATGCGTGGATCCTGAATCAATCAACACATGAGCCTCATAATTACAGACAGAGAGTGTACCTCTTATAGTTTCTGCCGAAGCGTCTGCGATCTCCTTATCCAGGGCAAACACACGTCCCTGTGCCACAGGTTTCTTCCCTTTCTCTGCCGCAGTGGCCCGTCTCCGGGGATCCACTCTCTGAGGCTGTTGTCTAGTGGGCTCCGGAGCATGTGGTATCTGAGGTTGGGGACCGTCCTTCACTCTGTGGCCCATGTCACCACATCTGAAACATCCATGGATCGACCCAGTACAACTTCCCTCATGCGATCGACCACAGTCTCTACAAATCCTCATCTCCGGCCTGACATATCGTGGGGTCTCCTTGATAATAGGATAGGCTCTGGGTTGCTCCAATCTGTCCCTCTGCACCTCAATCCTTCCTCTTCTGAAGGAACCTCTCCGAGCCTCTGACTGGAAAAGTGCTGGCCTCTTGCCCTTATCTCTATTCACCGCTCTGAGCTTATTCTGGGATTGTACCATCTCAATCCCTCTTTCAACCTCTTGTGCTCGTCTCAGAGCATCTCCAAACTCGGTAATACATAGCCCCATCAGTCTATCTCTAATAACGGCTTCAACCCATACACAAACTTCTCTGTGCGGAGCTCTTCACTCTTGAAGGTCTCTGGGTCATATCTCAGTAGTGCGGTGAACTGGCTCTTATAGTCATCCACCGACATGTCACCCTGTACCAAACTCAAAAACTCGGCCTGTTTCCTTCTCTGGGCGGCTCGTGGTACATATTGGGTTCTAAAAACTGTCTGGAACTCTTCCCAACCAATCACATCCTGGTGGGACATCAAGATACCCTGGGTAGTACCCTACCAATCTCGAGCTCTCCCCTTCAGCATATAGGCACTCATACTGACTCTCTCAGCATCGGTGCACCCCAGTAAATCAAATATAACTCTCAACTCCGTCAACCACTCCTCAGCCTCTGTAGGATCCTTCTTTCCCTTAAACGCGGGTGGATTCATCTTCAGAAATTCCTTTAGTCGGACCTTACTTCTGTCCTCACGCTGAGTGATGGGAGGCACTGGGGGTATGGGAGGTCCTGGTGGTGGTGTAGGGGTAGTATCCGAGGCATTAACTCCAAAGTGTTGCGCGAATAGCACCGCCATCTGCTCAAAACCTTGCCTCACATCGGTCTCAATCCGATTAAATCGAGAGTTAGGACTCTCTGGTTGTGGGACAGGTGGTGGAGGGGACTCTGCCTGCCTCCTCGAACGACCTCGTCGTTTACTCATTCTCAATCTCAACTCGTCTCCTGCGCGTACATATCACAATCAATTGAAATCTCAATCCTCAATTTCATTTCATGACCAGACTATTACAAACACTTGGGATGTATTCTATTTCACTTAACCGACACTGACAGTAATAGACACCCTAAGCTCTGATACCAAGAAAACTCTGTCACGCCCCGAAAATACGGAAAATAGGGTAAATTTAAAACTTTTTACTCGTTAATTCACAAATAAGGAGTGCATTCCTGTGCAGTGTCATACATCATCATAATTATCATGCCTCAGGATCTCATCATGATATAACAAATATTGTATTATACCCATTACTCGATTACAAGTTAATTAATCCTAATACATCCCATATAATGTCATACATCAAGTGTCTGTAATTACAATAATAGTCTGGGTACATGAAAAGATAAATATACCTCAAAGTACAAAATATATAGCCTGGAGCTCGGATCCTCCACTAGCCACTACTCCGTACGTCGCAGGGAAGTCCTTATTCACTTGAAGAACTCTGGGGGAAAGAAAAACAGGGTGAGCTTCTAAATCGCTCAGTAAGGGGGGTAGGGGACTCATTTCATAAACCAAAATGCACATCACAAAGCATTTATTTGTATGTGAAACTCATTTGAAAACCATAGCATGAAAATACTCAAAACGACACTCTCATGTGTCAAGTCATGTGAAAACATGAAGTAAAAAGGCTCACTCTAGAGCATTAACAAAGCATGTGAAAACAACGCGATAAACGCTTTCTCAAATAACGTGGCATAGCCACTGATTTAAATCACACGTGGCATAGCCACAATACACACGTGGCAAAGCCACCGAATTAATTTCTCACGTGGCATAGCCACAAAACACACGTGGCAAAGCCACTGAATTATTTTCTCACGTGGCATAGCCACAAAACACACGTGGCAAAGCCACAAAACACACGTGGCAAAGCCACTGAATTATTTTCTCACGTGGCATAGCCACAAAACACACGTGGCAAAGCCACTGAATTATTTTCTCACGTGGCATAGCCACAGAATAGGGTTTCTCAACGTGGCACAGCCACCAATGGGGTTTAACGTGGCACAGCCACCAAGGGGGTATCTCAACGTGGCACAGCCACGAATGGGGTTTTCTCAACGTGGCACAGCCACCAATGGGGTTTTCTCAACGTGGCACAGCCACCAATGGGGTTTCTCAATGTGGCACAGCCACCAATGGGGTTTTCTCAACGTGGCACAGCCACCAATGGGGTTTCTCAACGTGGCACAGCCACCAATGGGGTTTTCTCAACTTGGCACAGCCACCAATGGGGTTTTCTCAACATGGCACAGCCACCAATGGGGTTTCTCAACGTGGCACAGCCACCAATGGGGTTTTCTCAACGTGGCACAGCCACCAATGGGGTTTCTCAACGTGGCACAGCCACCAATGGGGTTTTCTCAACGTGGCACAGCCACCAATGGGGTATACTTGGCACAGCCACCAATGGGTTTCTCAACGTGGCACAGCCACAGAATAGGTCATTCTCACGTTACCAGAATGGAGAAGAAATCGGGCTTACATGCTACCAGAGCAATGCCCGGTGTGTACTCACAACTACACACCTAAGCCTTATCACATAAGACGGGTTTGCCTTCACGTAGAACTCGTAATGGTTTCTCTTTCATAAAACTCATTTGAAAACTGTTTTGTACTCTACACAAAACGTAATAAAAACCGAGTTCTAACCGGCAAAGCACACGCACACATTTCTCAAATCTCAATGTTGCCTTAACGTAGAGCCTAGTTATAAACTCATAAAACATTGGGCTCCAACCGGCAATTTAATCTCAACACAAAACACTCAACATGCTTGTTTATAAATCATAAATCATGCTATAACAGTTTACAAATCACATACACAAATGGTTTAGATTTCCCTTACCTCTTTGCACCTCGTATAGTGCAATCGTTCCCCCGTATCACGGACTAGCCTCGCATTCCACTCTGGAACTCCCGAGCTATCCAAACGATGTTAAAACATCAATACTCAACATCACACAAACCTCAATTCTCAAAATCGAGCATAATTGCTCATAACTCCTCAAACCTCTCGATTCTCGTAACTCAACCTTAAACTACAACCCTATTCACAATATCCCAATGTTCGATATCTCTAATACCAATTATCTACGCTAATTTACCACCTTGTCTATATTTTCGCTTATAGCACAATCCTCAAAATTGCCACAATTTCTAAATATCGTCATTAATCCAACTACATTACAATCTCATAAATCCCTAATCATTCCTCAACTATTTCAACACAATTACAACCACCAATAACATCAAAATCAGCTCAAATATCAAGATCGAGGTTTAGAAATTACCCAAAGCTTGTGAGACGCACAACTCACGCCTCGATCCGATTCGTCCTTCGATTTCCAAGTATGTTGTTCTCCCTTTGATGAGGAACAACTTTCCTTCTTACCACAATAGCTGATTCGGCCGGAAATGGGGGATTTAGAGGAGTGAGAAACTAGGTTTTCAGAAAAATGGAGGTTTTGAAGGAGAGAGAAAGTGAAATTTCAGGAGAAAACACAGGTTCCTTATATAGACTGGAGGTAGGAGATTGATCTGCCTCTTGATGAGATCGATCTGTGTTTGAAATTTGGGGACGATCTGGGCAATTTTATGCCTAGGAGATCGATCTGTCGAGGGGTGAGATCGATCTCTTTATGGCTTTATGAGATCGATCTGCTCCTAAGGAGATGGATCTTCTCCACAAACAGAAGCATTCGGAGATCGATCTCCTCCTCATGAGATCGATCTTCTCTCAAACAGATTCATTTGGAGATCGATCTCTTCCTCATGAGATCGATCCCTTCTCAAACAGATTCATAAGGAGATCGATCTCTTCCATTGGAGATCGATCTGCTCTTCAAATTTCCCCTTCCTCGTCATTTTTAACTCACCAGATCGATCTCTCCTTCTCCCAGATCGATCTGTCCTCATGGATCATGCTTATTTTACACACTTAACACATAAATCTCTAATTATAATTCCCACAATTCACTTAGCTCAATAAATTATACTCAAATTATTATTACATCAATAAAATATGTCTGAAATTCTCAGATCTCACACCAGTGAACGGTGCCTTGTATTTCCTTTCTGTGTGAAATTATGCTAAAGCCTAAGTGGCAACGGTAGATTGACCAGCCCTGCTCGAATATTATTTTTAAAGGGATTTTTGAGAAAAGAAAAAAGGGTGCTTGATGCCTCGGGTGATGCTATGTGTTCCACTCGAGTGCTCGCACTAGATTTTTGGGAATCATGCTGGAGCCTTTGAGTATTGCTGTGTGTCTTGCTCTGACTATGCTCATATGTAATTTCCTAGTAAAACTGTGCTCGATGCCTCAGGTATACTGTGTGCTCTTACGCTGAGTTGCTTTACAAGGTTTTTATGATCTTGTTGTGTGTTGAGTAAAACCGTGCTAGAGCCATTGTGTATTGCTGTGTGTCTTATATTGGCCTGCTCGCACGTAGTTTTTGGATGTGATGTAATGAGAACAAAATCGTACAGGAGCGTCATGTATTACTATGTGTCTTGCATAGACTTGCTCGCACGAGATTTTCAGACAATGGAATTGGGTGATAAGGATCCATAGGAAAACGATGTACCATGAGCGTTAGCCATGGCGTACGATGTGCCGTGATTTCTGTATGAACTGAAGGGATGGTTGATCCGCCTCCCCAAGCATAGGGTTCCCGCACACCTGATCCGTGTTCCCTAAAATCCGACTATGGCCATAAGTCCTATATTTATCTGAGTGATATGACATTGTCACTACTGCGTGTGGTGACATATGTTTCCCTTGCTATGTGTCTGGGGATATGATAACACATAATTATGTCTCATGTCTATTGATTTGCTGAGTGCAAAGTCATTTCTAAATGTGTACTGCGTGATTTGTAAAGATGAGCTGTGTGAAAAAAATGTGCTGTGTGAATATGCATATACCCATCCCGCGAATTAATGATTTCACATTGATGGAAGCTATTTTAAAGAATGCATATGTTTTATAAGAAAAATGAAAGTTTATATTTTAAGCATTTAGATAGTGTAGTTATCTACAAGCTTTCATATTTTCCTTACTGAACATGTTAGCTCACCCCCTTATTTCTCCTCCACAGATTCTACGCAGTAGTGAGTACACTGCAGTCGTTCTTGCTATCATGTTGCTTTAGTCATCCAGCAGTATAGAGGTATACACTTTTCGATGAAAATTTTTGTATCTTGTAAGCTAATGTACAGTAAAGTTTGTCTTTTGTATTTTGGGGGATATATATAATAGAAACTGATGTAAACACTTCCGTACATATATATAAAAGTCCAGTTTCTATTCTATTTTATTTAAATTCATTTATTAAATTATAAATGGATGAGATACAGGTTAGATGTTGACTCACAGCCCAACTATAAGTAGTAAGGTAAAAGTCCTAGATAGAGAGAGAGGGTCGTGACAGAATTAATGGTATTAGAGCAGAGTTGGTCTGATGTGAGTCAGTATCCGTAGTTAGGAAATCATACATCCCCAAAGTACTATGTATTATTTGGATACAATTGTGTATACCAAGCTGGAAAAATGTGACTGAGACACTTATTTTGAGTATGCAGGATGTCTAATAGACGACGTACTCGAATA
Source organism: Firmiana major (assembly GCA_033439115.1). Taxonomy (NCBI): domain Eukaryota; kingdom Viridiplantae; phylum Streptophyta; class Magnoliopsida; order Malvales; family Malvaceae; genus Firmiana; species Firmiana major. Next base: position 42,881,330 of record CM065903.1, read on the forward strand.
GGAGAGAGTTTGCGCTCTCACGGGCGTAGAGATGAGCCCGAGAGACACAGTAGGTCTAGTTCTTGTAGAGATCCACTTGAGCTTAGTGGCACCGCTGAAGCGTGTATAGCGCAATTACAGCACAGTGTAGACACGGTCATAGAGATCTTTACATAGGCAATGGCCAGATTTTAGGTTAGACAGGAGAACCTTACTAGTTAGGCTGCTTATCTTGAGAGACAAAAGCCAACACAGACTGCACTGAGACCTCGAGCTGCAGAGGCAGAGATTCCTACACCTCCCCTAGTTCAGGATATTCCTCCACCAGTTTAGGATGTTGTAGCTCCACAACAGGTTATGTGGTAGATATCATGGGAGTAAACTATGCCTGTTATCGATAAGATCACGTTATAGGTGTGCTAAACCAGGGCACATAGTTCGTGAATGCCCAGAGTTGGTAGACATAGCCCCACAGAAGGGCAAAGAGCCAGAGAAGGCTACAGTTGAGACACTTAGACCTAAGAGGAAGGCCACAGCTGAAGAAAAAGGGAAGCAAGCTATTGGTCGAGGGCGAGTGTTTGCATTGGGCCAGGCATCTGCAGAGGCTTCCTCAGATGTGACTAAAGGTACCATCCTCGTCTTTGATTTTGAATCATTAGCATTAATTAATCTTGGTGCCACGCATTCATTCATATCACCTTCATTTGCATGTAAACTGTGTGAACTTGTGAAACCTATACCCTTAAGTAGAGTTTTACTTATAAGTACTCCAGTGAGAGACAATGTAATGATAGAGTATGTATGTAAGGATTGTAAGTTAAAAAGTAGGGGAAAAGGACATGTCGATCAATCTCATCCTATTAACTATGAAAGACTTCGATGTAATACTAGGAATGGATAGGTTGGCTGCAAACCATGCTGTCTTAGACTGTTATGCTAAAATAGTAATGTTTTCCATCCTTGAAAAGTATGTTGTAAGATTTGAAAAGTAATGATAGAAATAATAAATTATTTCTAAAGATGGATGATTTATTCTAACGAATATAATAATAATGTGTTGAAGGTTTTATCGCCTATGTGGTTAAATTGGATAAGGTGTACCCGGATATAGCTGACATCCCATTGGTTAGAAAATTCCCCAATGTCTTTCTAGAAGAATTTCCAAGATTGCCACCAGACAGAGAAATGGAATTCTATATTGATTTGGTGCTTGGAACCGAACCGATATCCAAGTCCCCATATAGAATGGCTTTGATTGAGTTGGAAGAGCTAAAGAAGTAACTGCAAGTGTTGTTGGACAATGGGTTCATCAGACTGAGTGTATCACCTTGGGGAGCATCGATTTTGTTTGTAAAGAAGAAAGATGGGAGCCTCCGGCTTTGTATAGATTATTGGTTGTTGAACAAGGCTACCATCAAGAATAAGTATCCCCTTCTATGGATTGATGATCTATTGGATCAGTTACAGGGAACACAGATCTTTTCGAAGATTGATCTGAGGTCTGGGTATCATTAATTGAGGATTTGGAGTGGAAAAGTGCCTAAGACAGCGTTTCAGACCCACTATGGCAATCATGAGTTTTTGGTTATGCCATTTGGGTTGACGAATGCTCATGCAACATTTATGGCTTTAATGAATGATGTGTTTAAGCCATACCTAGACAGGTTCATGATTGTCTTTATAGATGACATACTGGTATACTCGAAGTCTAAAGAAGAACATGAGCAGCATTTGAGAACAGTGTTACAGACTCTACGAGGTCAAGAGTTGTATGCTAAACTCAATAAGTGTGATTTCTAGCTGAGTGAGATATCGTTTTTGGGTCACGTAGTCTCGAGAGACAGTGTATCAGTGAATCTATCCTAAATAGAGGTTGTGATACAGTGGGAAAGACCCAAGATGGTTACAGAGATCTGCAGTTTCTTGGGTTTAGCAGGTTATTACCGACGATTTGTCGAGGATTCTCTAAGATGGCTGCTCTGTTGACATGTCTCACTCGAAAGAATGTGGCATTCGAGTGGGATGATAAATGTGAAAGTAGTTTCTGCGAATTAAAACATTAACCACCGCACCTATTCTCACCATACCCACCAGCTCAGAAGGTTATTCAGTGTATACAGATGCCTCAGGACAAGGACTGGGCTATGTATTGATGCAGGACGAGAAGGTAGTATCCTATGGATCTAGACAACCTAAGGACCATGAGAAGAGCTACCCGACCCATGATTTAGAGTTGGCAATCGTGGTATTTGCATTAAAGATTTGGCGCCACTACTTATACGGTGAGAAATTCCATATGTATACAAATCATAAGAGCCTTAGATATCTGCTTTCATAGAAATAGTTGAATATGAGGCAGAGGAGGTGGATTGAGCTTCTGAAGATTTTGATTGCGAGATATTATACCATCCAGGAAATGCTAATGTTGTGGCTGATGCCCTGAGTAAAAAGAGCCTCGAAATAGTATCGTACATGATGGTCAGGAAACATGACCTGCTCGAGCAGATTGCTAACCTCATGTTGGATATAGACATTCTTGATGTTGACACTGACTGTGTGATAGCTAGCCTGCTAGTGGAATCGAATTTGATTGATCGGATATGACAGGCGCAACATGTCAATCTACTGTGTGAGGATCATACAAGTCAGATTCAAATGGGTGATGTGGTCGATTTCTCAATGACTAATGATGACCTAGTAAGGTTTAGAGGCAAAATTTGTGTTCCCGATGACCTAGAGTTAAAGAGATTGATTTTGATAGAAGCTCATTTATCGAGATATACATTGCATCCGAGGAGTAATAAGATGTATCAGAACCACCGAAAAGTGTATTAGTGGTCAGGGATGAAAAAGGATATCGCAGAGTTTGTGACAAGATATGTTGCATGTCAACAAGTGAAGGTAGAGCATCAGAAGCTTGCAAGGTGATTACAGCCTCTACCTATACCAACTTGGAAATAAAAGCATGTCACCATGGATTTCATCATGAGATTGTCAAGGACTAAGAGGAACCATGATGCTATCTGGGTAGTGGTTGATAGATTGATGAAATTCGCCTACTTTCTAGCTATGAAATCTACATATACTTTGAGTAGTCTACATGGTGTACCAGTGAGCATTGTATCGGATAGAGATTCCTACTTCACTTCTCGATAAGAAGGGTAAGTTGAGCCCTCAGTATATCGGACCATTTGAGATATTAGAGCATGTGGGAGATAAGGCCTATAAGCTAGCATTGCCATAGAGCTAGCAGGCATACATAATGTCTTCCATGTGTCTATGCTTTGGAAGTACCATCTAGATCCAACTCATGTGATTCGGTATAAGCCATTGGAGCTCAAGAATGATTTATCATATGTAAAGAAACTGATCTAGATATTGGATAGGAAGGAAAAGGTGCTACAGAACAAGACGATTCCGCTTATTAAGGTTCTCTGGCAGCAGCATACTTCAGAGGAAGCTACTTGGGAATTGGAGAATCTTATATGGGAAAAGTACCCCCGACTTTTTAAGGAGTAACTTTGTTCTAATTTAGAGGACCAAATTTCTTGAAGGAGGGGAGGAATGTAAGACCCGTTTTTTTTATGTAACCTTATGATTCCCTAAGTATACACTTGTTAATGTAATATGAATCGTAAGAGATGTAAGGTCTGTAAACTTGATGTACACACTTGTTATATGAGTTCATGATGAACACACAAGTTTCGTTATGTATGAATTATAAGAAATCGACATTTTTAAGTGATAAATGTGGATTGAATACAAAATGAGTAGTGAGGCAAATGGATATGAAGTTAGCTTTGAAAATCTGAGAAACATTTCAGCTAAGTATGCTGCAGAGTAAGGGGAGATCGAACCCTCGTATAAGCCAGATCGATCTCGGTATGCTTATACCAAACAAGGATCGATCTCATCCACAAGCAGATCGATCTCATTGTGTCTCGGCCAGAAGTAGATCAATCTCATCCCTTTGGCAGAACAATCTGTGAAACTCTTTGCCTGGCCAAGATCGATCTTATCCCTTAGAGCAGATCGATCTCTAAGGCTATAAATCGTGTAATTGGAGCAAGAGGAGATCGATCTCCACCCTAGGAGATCGATCTCACAAGGTGAATTCTATGTAAAGGAGCACGACATTTGGTTTCTTCCCTAGAAAACATCAAAACCTTTCGTTTTACTTAAAGAAAGTAAACTCCATCCCTCTAAATTATCAACACCTTCCATTAAGATTGAAGAGAAGTTGATTTCAGCAAAGTTATTCCTAGAGAGGAAGAGAACAACATAGTTGAAATCTAGAGGTTGTAAGGAGAAAAAGAGTTTTCCTCCAAAGTTGCCAAAAAGGAGAAAAGTTGAGATAGGTAAGATTTCAATACACCAACTTCTAATATATTAATCTAGATGTCTTGATGAGTTGATTGGTGTATGTATTGATGGTTGAAACATCCATGAACATGCTTAATCTTCCATGACCTATAAATTGTGTAGTGTGAGAAAGTAGCTTAGGCATGGAATTGATGATGAATTAGGCATGAAGTGATGTTAATGAGCATGTTTATATGATTGTAAGATAATATGGTGAAATCCATATGCTAGGAACAAATATGGTTGAAAATAAGCATATGAGGTATATAATGAAACTAAGACATAGTGAGATAAATGCCAATTTAATACGAATTAGTAGATATTCTCAAGAAATGAATCGTATAATCAAAATAGACGAAAGAGAGAATCATGTCCAATAAGATGTAAATGGCTCAATGTATTGATTTGAATATCATGCAAGTGAAATGAAGTATATAAAAGTATACTGATGTGAGTATTACACAATTTTAGCTCCTGAAGATATAATTGGAGTCAATAAGATTGGATCACGAGTAGTGGAAATCGAAGGAAAGTGATTCGAATGTGATTCGAGGTAAGGGATTTATGCGAGCTATTCGAGATAGCTATACGTATGTTTTCTTACCTACTGTATGCGAATGAATACGGTAAAGTATATAGATATTTATATATCTAGGTGAAACCTACGTATGAGAAGAAGATTATATGCATGAATTGCATGACTTTTATGCCATGTTGTGAAAAGAGTTTTTTTACAAGTGTTTTGAGAAAGAATAATAATAGACGGGCTCTCTGTGAGACCCCGTATATGTATAGTTGTAATGTGTAATAAATGTGAATGGACTTGTAATGTAAAGTATGATTGATGTAAGTCCATGGATTCAATGTACGTATGTGTAATATGATTTGTAATGTACATACAAGTTTCATTGAGTATGAATATGAAGAAATGAGTTCTTATAAGTGATGGATGTGATTGAAACTCAAAATGAGTAGTGTGGTAAAATGGAATGAAGTTATGCTTCCATTTGGTTTTATATAGTATACCTTTAGACATACAATGAATGCACACAAGTTTCAATGTGCATAAGGTATGAATAGATGCTATTTTCAAGTTATAAAGGTGGATGGATGAGAAAATGGCCCTGGCAGCAAATTAAGGATGTGTTGGTGTGAGTTGCAGCAAGAAAACTGCAGAAAATCTGGAAAGTATGGAGGCCAGATCGATCTTATAGGATGAGAGATCGATCTGGAAGAGCCAGAATGCTCTTATTTAGGCAATGGAATAGAGCAGATCGATCTCCAATGGGGCCAGATCGATTCCTAAGCATTCTGTAATGAAAAGATCAATCCTCAAGCATACAGATCGATCTCCTTAGCTCTCTGTTTGGGAGCAGATCGATCTCATGCTTCGACAAATCGATCTCATGCTTAAAATGCCATGAAAATGAGAGATTTAAGGGGACCAAATCGATCTCCTCTTGGACCAGATCGATCTCCTTAAGCTATATCTATAAAAGGAGTGCTGAAAATCTAAAAATTTCAGGAAAATCACATATCTTCCATTTCTAACCTAAAAACCAAACTTTCTCTCTCTAAAATCAGCCATTTCTAACAAGAATTGAGGGGAGGCCATTAGACACTAAGTTGTTCATCTTGAGAAAGAGAACAACATAGTAGGAACCTAAAATGCCATTGTTGGTATTGAAGGAGATAAGGGCATTGACATTTGGAGCAAGAAGAAAAATCAGATTTGGTAAGATTTTAACACTCCAATCCAAGTACATTTGTCTATTTAATTGATTTTGGAGTTGTTTGGACCTAGGTTGTGTTAGAAACAAATGTAACCTATAAAATGGAATGCCTCTAGTGTGAGAAAGTGTGATTTGGGGAGTTAGTCGTTTATGGGTTATGATAAGTTGTTATTGAGGTAATGTGTATGATTTTATATGGTTAAATGGAAATACAATGTGGGTTTAAGTGAAATTATGAAAACGAGTATGTAAATGATTGATAAATACCATAGTGAGGGAATTCATGAAATATGAACACTATAAGCTTAATGTCGATTTAATATCGATTTGGAATAAGTTAATAGGCCTAAGAAGATCCATAGACTTGAGTTATGGGTAATAGAATGAAACAAGGCCTTATGAGCGTTAATAGAAACTATAGGTCGAATCGACTATAGTGAACGCATGGTGTCCTGTTATATGGATCGAATATAATGTGGAATATGATTATACGCAGTTTCAAAGAGTCCGGTGGAGATGAATCGAACCGTACGAGTAAGCAGCTTAAGGAAGTGGAATCACGCATCGCGATTCCAGGTAAGGGAGTTCTGTAAGTATATAGAGGTAGCTGCTCGTAATTTGTGGGATTATAGGGTGTTTATGAAATGCATGAACGTTTGAGAAATTGGTTGTTTGGTATACGAAAATAGTTGTGAATATTGGATGATTTGGTTTTACATGGATGTATAAAAAGGGATAGTAAGGCTAATAATTGCATAAATCAAGTGTTTTGAATGCTTTCACAAAACATGTGTTTAGTTTTAAACGAATTGATAGATAGGTTGGCTATTGTGGTTTGATGTTTGTGATTGCACATGTGAAGTGCCAAAAATGTTTTGAGATAGTTTTGAAAGCTTATGAGCCGCCTATCATGTTTATGTGAATTAAATCGTGCTGGAGCCTAGCTCGCACCGGGTATTGATGTTTTCATTTTTATGAAACGTGCTGGAGCTTAGCTCACACCTTGATTTGGAAACTATAATTATGTTTATAAACCGTACTGGAGCTTCTGCTAGTACGTGGCTTTTGAGTCGTTTATCTTATGAGTATAACTGTACTAGAGCTATGCTCGTACACGGTCTCTTTATGATAGGATGCATGAGTCATGCTAGAGCTTTGCTCGTACAAGTTTGCACATGGTGATACGAACAAGGTTGTGAAAGTTGGTAAGATCCTTAAGTCTTACATCCTTAAGCAAACATCCTTAAGCCCGAGGAGGCGGGGAGGCTCTGTTAGGCGAGGAGGCTCTGTTCGGTGGGGAGGCTCTCTTACGGTAAGATCCTTAAGCCCTACATCCTTAAGCTAACATCCTTAAGCCCAAAGAGGCGGGGAGGCTCTGTTAAGCGGGGAGACTCTGTTCGGTAGGGAGGCTATCTTACGGAAGGATCCTTAAGCCAACATCCTTAAGCCCTGGAAGGGCAGGGAGGCTCTGTTCCGCAGGGAGGCTTTCCTTCACGGATATGGAAAACTCTTGGTATGGGGTAGGTAAGACCTAGGAATGACACCCCCAATTACGATATGAGTCCGTGGAGTATGCTGTACTATGTATATCACATGGAGTAGGATGTACCGCGTGATGGTTATGTGATGAGGAAGTCTGGCGAAGGATAATCCATCTCTGTGCCAGCACGATACCCCGCACACTTGGATGCATGTGGTCTGGGATAATTATGATGTAGTTGGTCCACATAGGCACTTTTGATATAGTGACCTGGTTTTTATACACATGTGTGAATTGTGAAATGAAAATGTGGTTGTGATTGATTTGATGAGATTGTATGTGTTTGAGAAAGAGTTTTATGGTGTGGGTTTAAAAAGGAGGTTTCTTAATGAATTATCCTTTTATGAGTTTAAATGAGATTGAGCATGAGATGATTTATACATGATGTTTTTACCATGTTTTATATGCCAATGTACATGATTTTGATACATGATATATATGTATGCTCACATGGCATAGTTTTATTCCTCATGCTCCTACCATAAATTATTTATGCATAACACTATCAGCATGTAGATAGAGTAGTTATCTACCATGCTTGCATTATTGCCTTACTGAGCGTGTGGTTTCTCATCCCTCTCTATTTTCCCCTGCTACAGAGCGTGCATAGTAGCCCAGTGAGGACTGAGGCATTGTGTTTTTGGACATCCGTTGTTTCCATCGACGAGAGGTATATACACAGTGATTTCTTTTGTATCTAAACAATGTAAAAGCACAATAGTCAATTGAAGTGTAATTATGAGGGATGTAGATGTCAGTAAAACATGTTTTGTATAAGTTAATAAGTAATTTTCAAATGTATGACATCGCTTTATTAAATTGTGAATGAATGGTAAGTGATGTTTATTATTGACTCATAGCCCAACAGTGTGTGGTGAGTTAGTTCACGATCGGGTAAGGTAACAGTAAAATGCAAAACATTTTTAGTGATTTTCAGTTAAAGAGAATGGAATTGGGTCATGAAAGAGATTGGTATCAAAGCTGTGTTGGCCTGATGTGAGTTATTAATAAAACTAGGAAAGTACATCCCTATAGTACTGTGCTTTAGTTTAGATATAACTATGTATACCGTGATGGATTGAGCTTGATAAATGATTTTAAATATAGGAAGTTAGGCACTATGCCAGTTACACGCAAAGGTAGAGGGGAGAGAGCCCGTGCTAGAGGCCGTAGAGGTAGGCCTGAGAGCCGTACGGAGCCACAGACTGAGTAGGCTCCATAAAACCCTACTGGGAGAGTAGAGGATACTGAGGCTCGCTTCGCTAGGTTAGAGCGGAGTATTGAGAATTTGGTGGAGATAGTCACGCAGGCCTTAGGCACCGGTGACAGACGAGGTCCTGTGGCACAGCCTACTACTAAACAGGCAGCTGCAGAGGCGGAGAGACCTCAGACTACAGAGACTACTACTGCTACACCACCTCCAGTACAGGATATAGATTCTCCTATCGCTCCACAGCAGAGCGGTAGTGATTTGGGGTATGACTGTGACTGAAGCAGGTTACGAGAGTTTCAAGCGCTGAAACCCCCAGTGTTTATAGGGGTAAAGGACCCAGTGGTTACGGAGGATTGGGTGTATGAGATGGAGAAACTGTATAGGTTTTTTCGATGCACTTCAGCTGAGAAGGTAGCCTTTGCCGTGTTCATGTTGAAAGGCGAGGCCGAGCATTGGTGGAGGTCTACCGAGGTTATTTTGAGGGCCAGACACTCTGAGATCTCATGGGAGATATTTATAGAGGCCTTCAGGAGACAGTATATCCCAGCCACTACACAGAGGAAATTGCGAATGGAATTTATGAATCTGGATTAAGGGAACCGAACTGTGGATGAGTATGAGTCCAAGTTTATGTCATTGGGGAGATATGACCCTGACACGATGGGTAGTGAGACCCGAAAGATACAGAAGTTCATGGATGGATTGAAATTGGCCATCCGGACTAAGCTAGCTCCCGTCGACATTTTGACTTACGAGGAGGCTGTACATAAGGCTCAGTTGTGTGAGTAAGACTTTGAGCAAAATGCCTCTGAGCTTGGGAGGATTAGTGTCAGGAAGGACAAAGACCGAAAGAGATCCGGGTTTGGAAGAGTGGCCAAGAGAGGTGGCCAAAGGTTTTTCGAGAAGTGGCCTAAGATTGAGGAGGTGCAGGAGAGAGCTGCTAGACCTCCCATATACCTAGCCTTGACTGCGCCGAGGGGTATGACTATTGGAGAACCACGACCTACTACTGATCAGTGTAGGAGATGTGGGAGATTTCATGGGAATAGGCCCTGTCTGATGACCCCTATGGTGAGTCTTAGATGCGAGAGACCAAGACATATGGCTAAGTATTATACCGAGAAGATGGAGATTACCCCACAGAAGGGCAAGGAGCCTAAGGGAGCTCCAGTTGAGACAGCAGCCCCGAGGAGGAGGGCTACAGCTGAGGAAAAAGGGAAACAGGCTGCGGGTGTGATCAGAGAAAGAGTACATGCACTAGATCAAGATACCGTAGATGCTTCGATGGATGTGATTAAAGGTACCATTTGAATCTTTGATTTAGAAGCATTGGTATTATTTGATCCTGGTGCCACACATTCTTTCATATCACCTTCCTTTGCACATAAATTGTTGAAGTATGTGAAACCAACATTGTTGGATAAGATGTTGATGATTTCCACACCCATGAATGATAGTCAATTGACTGAGCATGTATGTAGAGATTGTAAGTTAAAGATAGAGGGAAAGGAAATGATAGCCAATTTAATCTTGTTGAATATGAATGATTTTGATGTAATATTAGGAATGGATTAGTTGGCTACCAATCAAGTTGTTATGGATTGTCATGCCAAAACATTGATGTTTTCAGGATTAGGTAATCTTATTGTAAACTTTGATGAAAAGAAATGATATGAAAATAGTATGGTTGTTGTAAATAAAAGAGATTTTAAATGCATGTTGCTTAAGAGATAAATTTTTTGTTTATGATAAATGTTGAATGTAGAGTGATGGTTTATGTTACTAATGATAGAGAGGATAATGTGAAGGGTTCATTGCATACGTGGTTGATATAGATAAGGCACGCCCGGAATTGAGGGACATACCTATAATTACGGATTACCCTGATGTCTTTTCGGATGAATTACTAGGACTACCACCTGAAAGGGAAATGGAATTTTGCATTGAGCTAGCGCCTGGTACAGAGCCGATATCGAAACCACCCTATAAAATGGCTCCGATAGAATTGGAAGAGCTGAAGAAACAGCTGCAAGAGTTGCTGGAGAAGAGGTTTATTAGATCGAGTGTATCACCTTGGGGAGCACCGGTTCTATTTGTAAGGAAGAAAGATGGAAGCCTCCGACTGTGTATAGATTATCGGTTGTTGAATAAGGCCACCATTAAGAACAAGTACCCCCTTCCAAGAATCGATGATTTGTTGGATCAGCTCCAAGGAGCCGAAGTATTTTCTAAGATAGATCTGCGGTCAGGGTATCATCAGTTAAGGATGAGGAGTGGAGATGTACCCAAGACAGCATTTCATACCCGTTATGGCCACTATGAGTTTTTGGTGATGCCATTCGGATTGACGAATGCTCCCGCAGCATTTATGGCATTGATGAATGGTATATTCAAGCCATACCTGGACAAGTTTGTGATTGTTTTCATAGATGACATTTTGGTTTATTCTAAGTCCAGGGAAGATCATAAGGAGCATTTGAGGATAGTTCTGCAGACCCTTCGAGAGAGAGAATTGTATGCCAAACTCAGCAAGTGTAACTTTTGGTTAGAACAAATCTCATTTCTGGGGCATATTATGTCAAAGGATGGGGTATCAGTGGATCCATCCAAGATAGAGGCAGTTATACAGTGGGAACAGCCCAAGACAGTTACTGAGATCAGAAGTTTCCTGGGATTGGCAGGATATTATCGGAGATTTATAGAGGGTTTCTCCAGACTAACTGCTCCATTGACATGCCTCACGCGAAAAGATGTTAAGTTTGTATGGGATGAGGCATGTGAGAGGAGTTTTGAGGAGCTTAAGCGTCGATTGACAACTGCTCCAGTTCTTACCATTCCTACCAGCTCAGGAGGATTCTCGGTGTATACGGATGCATCACACCAGGGACTGGGCTGTGTGCTTATGTAGGATGGGAAGGTTACCTATGGATCCAGACAGTTGAAAGATCATGAGAGGAACTACCCGACACATGATTTAGAGTTGGCGGCTGTAGTATTTGCTTTGAAAACATGGCGCCACTATCTCTATGGTGAGAAATTTCAGGTGTTCACAGATCATAAAAGCCTTAAGTACCTGTTCTCACAGAAAGAGCTGAATATGAGACAGAAGAGATGGCTCGAACTCCTGAAGGACTATGATTGTGAAATCATGTACCACCCGGGTAAGGCAAATGTAGTTATCGATGCTTTGAGTAGAAAGAACCTTGGGTTGGTGTCATATATGATGGTACGGGAACATGAATTGTTAGAACACTTTGCGAACCTCAATTTGGATGTAACCCCACCTAGTTCGGAGAGACTTGAGATCGTGGCTAGTTTGAGATTAGAGCCAGAGTTGATTGGTCGTATTCGGCAAGCCCAGCAGAGCAATCGACGATGCATTGATTGGCTGAGGCAGATATAGATAGGTGTGGGTTGTGATTTTGAGCTGAGTACAAATGGCTTATTGAGGTTCAGAGGCAGAGTATGCGTTCCCAAGGATCCTGAGATCAGGAGAATGATTTTATCAGAGGCTCACTCATCGAAGTATACGATACATCCTGGAATTACCAAGATGTATCAAAACCTTCGAAAGGTTTATTGGTGGTCTGGAATGAAAATAGACATTCCAGAATATGTCACTAAGTGTCTCATTTATCAGCAAGTGAAGGTAGAGCATCAGAAGTCTGCAGGATTATTGCAGCCTCTACTGATACCGACTTGGAAGTAGGAGCATGTCACCATGGATTTTATGATGGGGTTGTCGAGGACCTACAGAGGTCATGATGCCATATGGGTTATTATGGACCGGTTGACTAAGTCTACCCATTTCTTGGCTATGAGAGCTACCGATACACTGAGTTAGTTGGCGAACCTATATATTCGAGAGATAGTACGGCTACATTGTGTACCAGAGAGCGTTGTTTCTGATAGGGATGCCCCCTTCACTTCCCATTTTTGGGAATATTTTTAGGAAGCGCTAGGGAGTCGACTGAGTTTTAGCACTGCTTTTCATCTTCAAACAGATGGGCAGTCAGAGAGGACTATACAGACCCTTGAGGATATGTTGAGAGCGTGTCTGCTGGATTCTAGAGGCTCCTCGGATGACCACCTACAATTAACCGAGTTCGCCTATAATAATAGCTATCATGCGAATATAGGGATGGCACCCTATGAGGCATTGTACGGACGTAGATACCGTTCCCCTATTGGATGGGAAGAGGTTGGTGACAAACACATTTTTGTTCCGAACTTAGTGCAATAGGCATCTGAGGATGTCCAGTTGATATGTGAGAGATTACGGACAACTCAGAGCTGGTAAAAGAGTTATGCTGACAAGAGACGGAGACCACTAGAGTTTGATGAGGGTGAGTCAGTATTTCTGAGGGTTTCACCATCAAAGGGTATTATGAGATTCGATAAGAAGGGCAAGCTGAGCCCTAGATATATCGGACCCTTCAAGATTTTGGAGAGAGTGGGGGATAAGGCGTATAGGTTGGCATTACCATCGGATTTGGCAAATATCCACAACGTCTTCCACGTCTCGATGCTTCGAAAGTATCACCCGGACCCGACACACGTGATAAGATATGATCCGTTGGAGCTCAATGAGAGTATGACATATGTTGAGAAGCCGGTTCGGATATTGGATAGAAAAGAGAAGGTGATACGAAATAAGACAATTCCATTGGTGAAATTTCTTTGGCAACATCACACGGTGGAAGAGGCCACATAGGAATTGGAGAACTTGATACAGGAGAAGTACCCCCAACTTTTTGTAGACTGACTTAGTTCTAATTTGGAGGACCAAATTCCTTGAAGGAGGGGAGAATATGAGACCCCATATATGTATAGTTGTAATGTGTAATGAATGTGAATGGACTTGTAATGTAAAGTATGATTGATGTAAGTCCATGGATTCAATGTACGCATGTGTAATATGATTTGTAACGTACATACAAGTTTCATTGAGTATGAATATGAAGAAATGAGTTCTTATAAGTGATGGATGTGATTGAAACTCAAAATGAGTAGTGTGGTAAAATGGAATGAAGTTATGCTTCTATTTGGTTTTATATAGTATACCTTTGGACATACAATGAATGCACACAAGTTTCAATGTGCATAAGGTATGAATGGATGCCATTTTCAAGTTTTAAAGGTGGATGGATAAGAAAATGGCCATGGTAGCAGATTAAGGATGTGTTGGTGTGAGTTGCAGCAAGAAAACTACAGAAAATCTGGAAAGTATGGAGGCCAGATCGATCTCATAGGATGAGAGATTGATCTGGAAGAGCCAGAATGCTCTTATTTAGGCAATGGAATAGAGCAGATCGATCTCCAATGGGGCCAGATCGATCCCCTAAGCATTCTTTAATGAAAAGATCGATCCTCAAGCATACAGATCGATCTCCTTAGCTCTCTGTTTGGGAGCAGATCGATCTCATGCTTCGACAGATCGATCTCATGCTTAAAATGCCATGAAAATGAGAGATTTAAGGGGACCAGATCGATCGCCTCTTGGACCAGATCGATCTCCTCAAGCTATTTCTATAAAAGGAGAGCTAAAAATCTGTAAATTTTGGGAAAAACACCAATCTTCCATTTCTAACCCAAAAACCTAACTTTCTCTCTCTAAAATCAGCCATTTCCAGCAAGAATTGAGGGAAGGCCATTAGACACTAAGCTGTTCATCTTGAGGAAGAGAACAACATAGTTGGAACCCAGAATCCCATTGTTGGTATTGAAGGAGATAAGGGCATTGACATTTGGAGCAAGAAGAAAAATCAGATTTGGTAAGATTTTAACACTCTAATCCAAGTACATTGTCTATTTAATTGATTTTGGAGTTGTTTGGCATGAGTATGGACCTAGGTTGTGTTAGAAACAAATGTAACCTAGAAAATGGAATGCCTCTAGTGTGAGAAAGTGTGATTTAGGGAGTTAGTCATTTATGGGTTATGATAAGTTGTTATTGAGGTAATCTGTATGATTTTAGATGGTTAAAAGGAAATACAATGTGGGTTTAAGTGAAATTATGAAAACGAGTATGTAAATGATTGATAAATGCCATAGTGAGGGAATTTATGAAATATGAACACTATGAGCTTAATGTCGATTTAATATCGATTTAATATCGATTTGGAATAAGTTAATAGGCCTAAGAAGATCCATAGACTTGAGTTATGGGTAATAGAATGAAACAAGGCCTTATGAGCGTTAATAGAAACTATAGGTCGAATCGAGTATAGTGAACGCATGGTGTCCTGTTATATGGATCGAATATAATGTGAAATATGATTATCCGTAGTTTCGAAGAGTACAGTGGAGACGAATCGAACCGTACGAGTAAGCAGATTAAGGAAGTGGAATCACGCATCGCGATTCCAGATAAGGGAATTCTGTAAGTATATAGAGGTAGCTGCTCGTAATTTGTGGGATTATAGGGTGTTTATGGAATGCATGAACGTTTTAGAAATTAGTTGTTTGGTATGCGAAAATAGTTGTGAATATTGGATGATTTGGTTTTACATGGATGTATAAAAAGGGATAGTAAGGCTAATAATTGCATAAATCAAGTGTTTTGAATGCCTTCACAAAACATGTGTTTGGTTTTAAACGAATTGATAGATAGGTTGGCTACTGTGGTTTGATGTTTGTGATTGCACATGTGAAGTGCCAAATATGTTTTGAGATAGTTTTGAAAGCTTATGAGCCGCCTATCATGTTTATGTGAATTAAACCGTACTGGAGCCTAGCTCGCACCGGGTATTGATGTTTTCATTTGTATGAAATGTGTTGGAGCTTAGCTCGCACCTTGATTTGGAAACTATAATGATGTTTATAATGTACTGGAGCTTCTGCTCGTACGTGGCTTTTGAGTGGTTTATCTTATGAGTATAACCGTACTAGAGCTATGCTCGTACGCGGTCTCTTTATGATAGGATGCATGAGTCGTGCTAGAGCTTTGCTCGCACAAGTTTGCACATGGTGATACGAACAAGGTTGTGAAAGTTGGTAAGATCCTTAAGCCCTATATCCTTAAGCTAACGTCCTTAAGCCCGAGGAGGTAGGGAGGCTCTGTTAGGAGGGGAGGCTCTGTTCGGTGGGGAGGCTCTCTTACGGAAGGATCCTTAAGCCAACATCCTTAAGCCCTGGAAGGGCAGGGAGGCTCTCCTTCACGGATATGGAAAACTCTTGGTATGGGGTAGGTAAGACCTAGGAATGGCACCCCAATTACAATATGAGTCCGTAGAGTACGCTGTACTGTGTATATCACATGGAATACGATGTATCACGTGATGGTTATGTGATGAGGAAGTCTAGCGAGGGATAATCTATCTCTATGCCAGCACGATACCCTGCACACCTGGATGCGTGTGGTCTGGGATGATTATGATGTAGTTGGTCCACATAGGCACTTTTGATATAGTGACCTGGTTTTTATACACATGTGTGAATTGTGAAATGAAAATGTGGTTGTGATTATGAATTGATTTGAAGGGTTTGTATGTGTTTGAGAAATAGTTTTATGATGTGGGTTTAAAAAGGAGGTTTCTTAATGAATTACCCTTTTTATGAGTTTAAATGAGATTGAGCATGAGATAATTTATACATGATGTTTTTACCATGTTTTATATGCCAATGTACATGATTTTGATACATGATATATATATATGCATACTCATATGGCATAGTTTTATTCCTCATGCTCCTACCATAAATGATTTATGCATAACACTATCAGCATGTAGATAGAGTAGTTATCTACCATGCTTTGCATTATTACCTTATTGAGCGTGTTGTTGCTCATCCCTCTCTATTTTCCCCCTCATACAGAGCGTGCATAGTTGTGAGACTCCATATATGTATAGTTGTAATGTGTAATGAATGTGAATGGACTTGTAATGTAAAGTATGATTGATGTAAGTCCATGGATTCAATGTACGTATGTGTAATATGAATTGTAATGTACATACAAGTTTCATTGAGTATGAATATGAAGAAATGAGTTCTTGTAAGTGATGAATGTGATTGGAACTCAAAATGAGTAGTGTGGTAAATGGAATGAAGTTAAGCTTCCATTTAGTTTGAAATGTGATACTTTTGGATATACAATGAATGCACATAAGTTTCACTGTGCATAAGGTATGAATGGATGCCATTTTCAAGTTATAAAGGTGGATGGATGAGAAAATGGCCATGTCACTAGATTAAGGATGTGTTGGTGTAAGTTGCAGCAAGGAAACTGTAGGAAATTTGGAAAGTATGAAGGCCAGTCTCATAGGATGAGAGATCGATTTGGAAGAGCCAGAATGCTCTTATTTGGGCAATGGAATAGAGCAGATCAATCTCCAATGGGGCCAAATCGATCTCCTAAGCATTATGTAATGAAAAGATCGATCCTCAAGCACCCAGATCGATCTCCTTAGCTCTCAGTTTGGGAGCAGATCGATCTCATGCTTCGACAGATCGATCTCATGTTAAACTTTCCTGAAAATGAGAGATTTGAGGGGACCAAATCGATCTCCTCTTGGACCAGATCAATCTCCTCAAGCTATTTCTATATAAGGAAGGCTAAAAATCTGAAAATTTTGGGAAAAACACCAATCTTCCATTTCTAACCCAAAAACCTAACTTTCTCTCTCTAAAATCAGCCATTTCCAGCAAGAATTGAGAAGAGATCATTAGACGCTAAGTTGTTCATCTTGAGGAAGAGAACAACATAGTTGGAACCCAAAATCCCATTGTGGGTATTGAAGGAGCTAAGGGCATTGACATTTGGAGCAAGAAGAAAAATCAGATTTGGTAAGATTCTAACACTCCAATCCAAATACATTGTCTATTTAATTGATTTTGGAGTTTTTTGGCATGAGTATGGATGGATGGAAACACCTAGGTTGTGTTAGAAACAAATGTAACCTAGAAAATGGAATGCCTCTAGTGTGAGAAAGTGTGATTTGGGGAGTTGGTGGTTTATGGGTTATGATAAGTTGTTAAATGAGTAATGTGGGTGATTTGGAATGGTTATGTGGAGTTATAATGTGGGTTTAAGTGAAATTGTAAAAATGAGTATGTATATGCTTTATAAAATGCCATAGTGAGGGAATTCATGAAATATGAACACTATGAGCTTAATGTCGATTTAATATCGATTTGGAATAAGTTAATAGGCCTAAGAAGATCCATAGACTCGAGTTATTGGTAAAGTAATGAAACGAGGCCTCATAAGCGTTAATAGAAAACTATAGGTCGAATTGACTATAGTGAACGCACGATGTCATATTATATGGATCGAATATAATGCGGGATACGATTTTGTGCAGTCCCGAAGAGTCTGTTGGAAACGAATCGAGTGGTATGAGTAACAGCTTTAAGGAAGTGGAATCACGCATCGCGATTCTAGGTAAGGGAATTCTGTAAGTATATAGAGGTAGCTGCTCGTATTTTGTGGGTGTATAGGGCTTTGGAAATATGCATGGACTTATAGAAATGTGTTTTGAAGATGTATGGAAATTACTATGAGTATTTGTATGAGATTTGGTTGTTTGAAATGGTTATTGAAAAGGGATAGTAAGGCTAATAATTGCATAAATCACGTGTGTTGAATGCTTTTACAAAACACAATGCTTTGATTTGAGCAAATAAAAGGATATGCTGGCTAGTACTTGAATGATGTTGTGAAATAGCCCATGTGAGGCGCTAAGCATGTTTTGAGTTGCTTTGAATGCATGTTAGCCGCCTATCGTGTGTATGTGATTGAATTCGTGCTAGAGCCTCGCTCGCGTTGGATTTCTATGTTTTCACTTGTGTGAAACGTGCTTGAGCTTAGCTCGCACTTTGATTTGAATTGTGACGATGTTTTATAAACCGTACTGGAGATTACGCTCGTACGTGGATTTGAGTGGTTTTTCTTATTCATATAACCGTACTGGAGCTATGCTCATACGTGGTTTTCTTCATATTTTTATGCATAAATGCCGTACTAGAGCGTTGCTCGTACGAAGTTATTGGTTTTGATGCATGAATTCGCGCTAGAGCGTAGCTCGCGCTGGTTTTCACACTGTGGTATGTATGAGGCTGTGGTGAGAGATACGGATTGGTGTTCAGGGAACCCAACAGGCCTAACAGACCTCTTAAGTGGGGTGAGGGTGAGGGGCTAGGACCTGACATCATCCATTCAGGGAACCCAACAGGCCTAACAGACCTCTTGAGTGGGGTGAGGGTGAGGGGCTAGGACCTAAATTAGGAAACGCAATAGGGGCGAGCAAGGCCATGAGGGGCTAGGACCTGGTATTGAGGTTACTCCCACGTGCTCTTGAGACTATAAATGTTACACTTTGTATGGGGTAGATAAGACCTATAGCAAGCACCCCCAACCATATTATGGGTTCGCGGAGTACGATGTATCGTGCATATCACATGGAGTACAATGTACCGCGTGGTAGTTACTTGATTTGAGAAAGTCTGGAGGAGAACTAAACCACCTTCGTGCCAGCACGATACCCCCCACACCGAGATCCGTGTGGTCTGGGATGATATGTGACGATTGGCCAACATAGTCACTTGAGATATAGTAACCTGTCTCCTTGCTTGATTTACTTACTACCACATGATTTTAAATCTCTAAGTGTGATTTGTGATTGTTTAAGGTAGACCCAAAGGAGGGGTCGAGCCTCGTGGAATTAATTTGTGAAATGAAAATGAGGTTGTGATTGTGAATTGATGTGATGAGATTGTATGTGTTTAAGAAAGAGTTTTATGACGTGGGTTTAAAAAGGATGTTTCTTAATGAATTGCCCTTTTTATGAATTTAAATGAGATTGAGCATGAGATGATTTATACATGATGTTTTTACCATGTTTTATATGCCAATGTACATGATTTTGATAGATGATATATATGTATACTCATATGGCATAGTTTTACTTCCTCATGCTCCTACCATAAACGATTTATGCATAACATTATTAGCATGTCGGTAGAGTAGTTATCTACCCTGTTTGCATTATTACCTTATTGAGCGTGTGGTTGCTCATCCCTCTCTACTTTCCCCCTCCTACAGAGCGTGTATAGTAGCCCAGTGAGGACTGAGGCATTGTGGTTTTGGACATCCGCTGCTTCCATCGCTGAAAGGTATATACACTGGATTCTTTTTGTATCTAAACAATGTAAAAGCACAGTAGTCTTTTGAGTTGTAATTATGGGGGATGTAGATGTCAGTAAAACATGTTTTTGTACAAGTACACGATTAAATGCAAATGTATGACATCGTTTTATTTAACTGAGAATGAATGAGATGTGGCGTTTATTATTAACTCACAGCCCAACAGTGTGTGGTGAGTTAGTTCACGACCGGGTAAGGTAACAGTAAAATGCAAAAAATTTTCAGTGATTTTCGGTTAAAGAGAATGGAATTGGGTCGTGACAATAGTAGCCCAGTGAGGACTGAGGCATTGTGTTTTTGGACATCCGCTGTTTCCATCGACGAGAGGTATATACACAATGATTTCTTTTGTATCTAAACAATGTAAAAGCGCAGTAGTCAATTGAAGTGTAATTATGGGGGATGTAGATGTCAGTAAAACATGTTTTGTATAAGTTAATGAGTAACTTTCAAATGTATGACATCGCTTTATTAAATTGTGAATGAATGGTAAGTGATGTTTATTATTGACTCACAGCCCAACAGTGTGTGGTGAGTTAGTTCACGATCGGGTAAGGTAACAGTAAAAGGTGAAAAATTTTCAGTGATTTTCGGTTAAAGAGAATGGAATTGGGTCGTGACACTCCCGGTTAAAAGTTTGCATGAAAAGGTTCTAACGAGTGATTTAAGGAAGATTTGCCCTCTCACTCATAGTGGTAAATGGAGCCTTCTATTTCCTTTCTGTGTGAAATTGTGCTAGAGCCTAAGTGGCAAGAATAGATTGACCAGCCCTGCTCGTACATTATTTTTAAAGGGATTTTTGAGAAAAACAAAAAGGGTGCTCGATGCCTCGGGTGATGTTGTGTGTTCCACTCGAGAGCTCGCACTAGATTTTTGGGAATCATGCTGGAGCCTTCGAGTATTGTTGTGTGTCTTGCTATAACTATACTCGCATGTAATTTCCTAGTAAAATCGTGCTCGATGCCTTAAGTATGTTATGTGCTCTAATTCTGAGTTGCTCACAAGAGGTTTTTATGATTATGGTGTATGTTGAGCAAAACCGTGCTAGATCCGTTGTGTATTGCTATGTGGCTTGCATTGGCCTGCTCGCACGTGGTTTATGGATGTGGTGTAATGAGTATAAAACCGTGCTGGAGTCATTGTGTACTGCTGTGTGTCTAGTACAGACCTACTCGCACGACATTTTGAGACAATGGAAATGGGTGATAAGGATCCACGGGAGTACGATGTACCGTGAGCGTTAGCCATGGAGTACGATGTGCCGTGATTTCTGCATGAGCTGAAGGGATGGTTGATCCACCTCCCCAAGCATAAGGTTCCCGCACACCTGATCAGTGTTGCCTAGAATCCGACTGTCACGCCCCGAAAATGCGAAAAATAGGGCAAATTTAAAACTTTTTACTCATTAATTCACAATTAAAGGTGCATTCCTGTGCAGTGTCATACATCATCATAATTATCATACCTTAGGATCTCATCGCTAGAAATTATATATCACATACATTACTTGATCTCAAGTTAATTAACCCTAATACATCCCATATAATGTTATACATCAAGTGTCTGCAATTACAGCAATTGTCTGGGTACATGAAAAGATAAAAGATACCTCAAATACAATATATGGCCTGGAGCTCAAGTCCTCCACTAGCCACTACTCCGTACGTCGCAGGAAAACCCTTTTCAGTTGAAGAAATCTGGGGGGAAAGAAAACAGGGTGAGCTTCTAAATCGCTCAGTAAAGGGGGTAAGGGACTCATTTCATAAACCAAAATGTACATCACAAAATATTTATTTGTACGTGAAACTCATTTGAAAACCATAGCATGTAAGTACTCAAAACGACATTCTCATGTCTCAAATCATGTGAAAACATGAAGTAAAAAGGCTCAGTCTATAGCATTAACAAAGCATGTGAAAATAATGCGATAAATGCTTTCTCAAATATGTGATAAAATCACTATAATAATAATGCACACACGTGGCATAGCCACTGATTTAATGTCACACGTGGCACAGCCACTAACTCACGTGGCATGGCCACTGATTTAATTTCACGCGTGGCATAGCCACAGAATAGAGTTTCACGTGGCAACGGCCACTAATTAGGGGTTCTCACGTGGCAACGGCCACCAATGGGGGTTCTCACGTGGCAACGGCCACCAAATGGGGTTTCTCACGTGGCAACGGCCACCAAATGGGGTTTCTCACATGGCAACAGCCACCAAATGGGGTTTCTCACGTGGCAACGGCCACTAATGGGGTTTCTCACGTGGCAACGGCCACCAAGTATACGTGGCATAGCCACAGAATGGGTTATTCTCACGTTACCAGAACGGAGAAGAAATCGGGCTTACATGCTACCAGAGCAATGCCCGGTGTGTACTCAAAATTACACACCTAAGTCTTATCACACAAGACTGGCTTGCCTTCACGTAGAACTCATAATGGTTTTTCCCTCATAAAACTCATTTTAAAACCATTTTGTACTCAACACAAAACATAATAAAGCTGAGTTCCAATCGGCAAAGCACACACACATTTCTCAAATCTCGATATTGCCTTAACGTAGAGCCCAATTCATTACTCACACAAATTCGATGGTTTATAAAGCAATTTCACACTCAGCTTATAAACGCATAAAAATAATGGGCTCCAACCGGCTATAAAACCATGTGCAATTATTTCTCAACACAACACTCAACATGCTTGTTTTATAAACCACAAATCATGCTATAATAGCTTACAAATCACATACACAAATGGTTTAGATTTCCCTTACCTCTTTGCACCTCATGCAATCGTTTCCCTCGTATCACGGACTAGCCTCGCATTCCACTCTGGAACTCCCGAGCTGTCCAAACGATGTTAAAACATCAATACTCAATTATCTCATCAACCTCAATTCTCAAAATCGAGCATAATTGCTCATAACACCTCAAATCTCTTGATTCTCGTAACTCTACCCCAAACTACACTCTCATTCACAACATCTCAACGTTCTACATTTCTCATGCCAATTATCTATGCTAATTCACCACATTGTCTAAATTTCTATTTATAGCTCAAGTTCCCAAAATTGCTAAATATCATTATCACTCCAACCACATTGCAATTTCATCAATCCCTAATCATTTTTTAGCTATTTCAACACAATGACAACAACTATCATTACCCAAATCATCTCAAATATCAAGATCGAGGTTTAGAAATTACCCAAAACTTGTGGAGAGCTTATCTCTTGCCTCGATTCGATTCGTCTTTCGATTTCCAAGTATGTTGTTCTCCTTTTGATAAGGAACAACTTCCCTTCTTGCCACAACCTCTGATTCGGCCGGAAATGGGTGCTTTGGATGAGTGAGAAAGCTAGGTTTCGGTGAAAATGGGGGTTGAAAGAGAGAGAAAGTGAGATTACAGGAGAAAAACAGGGGTTCCTTATATAGACTGGGGGTAGGAGATCGATCTGCCTCTTAATGAGATCGATCTGCGTTTGAATTTTGGGACGATTTGGGGTAATTTATGCCTAGGAGATCGATCTGTCGAGGGGTGAGATCGATCTCTTTATGGCTTTATGAGATCGATCTGCTCCTTGAGGAGATCGATCTTCTCCCAAACAGAATCATTTGGAGATTGATCTCTTCCTCATGAGATCGATCTTCTCTCAAACAGAATCATAAGGAGATCGATCCTCTTCCATTGGAGATCGATCTGCTCCTTAAATTCCTCCTTCCTTGTCATTTTTAACTCGCCAGATCGATCTCTCCTTCTCCCAGATCGATCTGCTCCTTAAATTCCTCCTTCCTCGTCATTTATAACTCACCAGATCGATCTCTCCTTCTCCCAGATCGATCTGTCCCCATAGTTACACACTTATTTTAACACTTAACATATAAATCTCCAATTATCATTCCCCAATTCACTTAGCTCAATAAATTACACTTCAAATTCTTATTACATAATTAAAATATGTCTGAAATTCTCAGATCTCACATCCTCCCCACCTTAAAAAGAATTTGGTCCTCCAAATTCAACTCAACTAGTCAAATAGATGGAGGTATTTCTCCTTCATGAGACTCTCTAGTTCCCACGTTGCCTCTTCCATTGAGTGATGTTTCCACAAAACTTTCACTAATGGGATGCTCTTAGTTCTCAGTACCTTCTCCTTTCTATCGAGAATCCGGACGGGTTCCTAAGTGTAGCTCATATCCTCTTGAATGTCCATCTCGTCATACTCTATAACTTGAGAAGGGTTCGGGTGGTACTTCCTCAACATAGACACATGAAAACATTGTGTATTTCGGACATCTGTGGGGGTAATGTTAATCTGTAAGCTACCTCTCCCACTCTCTCAAGAATCTCGAATGGTCCTACGTATCGAGGACTCAATTTCCCTTTCCTCCTAAATCGCATGATACCCTTACTCGGTGATACTCTCAGAAATACTACATCACCAATATCAAACTCGAGTGGACGTCTACGCACATCCGCGTAGCTTTTCTGTCTACTTTGTGCAGCCCGTAACCTTTCACATATGAGTTTTACACTCTGTACAGCTTGCTCAACAAGCTTAGGGGCATTTATCTTTCTGTCACCGACTTCTTCCCAAGCTACAGGGGATCTACACCTCCTACCATATAGAGCCTCAAAGGGTGCCATTCCAATACTTGCGTGATAGCTGTTGTTGTACACAAACTCTGCTAGGGGCAGGTGATCATCCCATGATCCCTTAAAATTCATCGTACACGCCCTCAACATATCCTCCAGGGTCTGAATAGTCCTCTCTGACTGACCATCTGTCTGAGGATGATAGGCGGTACTAAAACTCAATCGAGACCCCATGGACTCTTGAAACTGGGTCCAAAATCTGGAAGTAAACCGAGAATCTCTATCAGAAGTAATACTCACTGGAGCCCCATGTAATCTAGCTATCTCGCTGACATACAGCTCAGCTAAGGCATCCACAGTATCTGCGCTCTTGATGGCTAGGAAGTGGGCACTCTAGGTCAGTCTATCCACTATAACCCATATAGCGTCATGACCTCTTCGGGTCCTCGGTAAACCCATAATAAAGTCCATAGTGACATGCTCCCATTTCCATGTAGGTACAGGTAAGGGCTGTAGTAGTCCTCCGGGCTTTCGATGCTCAGCTTTCACTTGCTGGCATACTAAACACCTGGCCACGTACTCTGCCACGTCTTGCTTCATACCACTCCACCAATACACCTTTCTCAAGTCTCGGTACATCTTAGTACTCCCTAGGTGCATGGTGTATC
The DNA here is from genome assembly GCA_033439115.1 of Firmiana major. Taxonomy (NCBI): domain Eukaryota; kingdom Viridiplantae; phylum Streptophyta; class Magnoliopsida; order Malvales; family Malvaceae; genus Firmiana; species Firmiana major. The sequence goes on from CM065903.1 coordinate 42,906,575, forward strand.
GCGAGCAGTTTGATTCTCTCAATATCTGTCTCTTTAGGGTATCATCGTTCGGTATATAAATCCGTCCTCTGAATCTCAACAATCCATCCTCACTGATGGTGAGATCCGACTGCGAACTCTGCTCAGCTTGGCTAACCATATCTATCAATCTCTGATCACTGCGCTGCCCAGTTCTAATCTGATCCATGATCCTAGGTTGTATCCGCAGCCTAGCCAAAAATCCAGTCTCTACCTCTTTAACTCTGATCCGAAGTTCGACGAACTGCCCTAACAAATCCCATTCTCTGATCATCATAGCAGATATCATACTCTTCCTGCTCAGGGTATCAGCAACTACATTCGCCTTACCCGGATGATAAAGAATCTCGCAGTCATAATCCTTAAGGAGTTCCATCCATCTCCTTTGTCTCATGTTTAACTCTTTCTGATCAAAGAGATATCTCAAACTCTTATGATCAGTGAAGATCTGGAATCTTTCCCCATATAAGTAGTGTCGCCAGATCTTCAAAGCAAATACCACAGCGGCTAACTCCAAATCATGCGTGGGGTAATTCCGCTCATGGTCTTTCAGTTGTCGCGATCCATATGCAACCACTCTTCCGTGCTGCATAAGCAGACACCCCAATCCCTGATGAGATGCATCACTATACACCGAAAATCCTCCTGATCCCTCAAGAATAGTTAACACAGGCACCGCTGTCAACCTCCTCTTTAATTCCTGAAAACTGAGCTCACATTGATCAGTCCATATAAATGGAGTCTCTTTGCGCGTGAGCTTAGTCAAAGGAGCGGCAATCCTTGAAAATCCTTCCACAAATCTTCTGTAAAACCCTGCCAAACCAAGGAAGCTTCGAACCTCAGTAACTGTCCTCGGCCTCTCCCAATTAAGCACAGCCTCCACCTTGCTTGGGTCCACTGATACTCCTTCCTCTGAGACTATATGGCCAAGGAAAGCTATCCGGTTTAGTCAAAACTCACACTTACTAAGCTTTCCGTATAATTGCTTATCTCGGAGTATCTGAAGTACCAACCACAAATGCTGTGCATGCTCCTCATACGACCGAGAGTATACCGGGATATCATCAATAAAGACTATCACAAATTTATCCAGATAGTCTCTGAACACCTCGTTCATCAATCTCATAAATGCTGCAGGGGCATTCGTCAATCCAAAGAACATCACCAGAAATTCGTAATGGCCATACCTCGTCCTGAAGGCCGTCTTTGGAATATCTTCTTCCTTGATCCTCAATTGGTGATAGCCCGATCTCAAATCAATCTTAGAAAAGACTGATGCCCCTCTCAGCTGATTAAGTAGATCATCAATCCTGGGTAGTGGGTATTTATTCTTCACCGTGGCTTTATTCAACAACCGATAGTCTACGCATAATTTGAGACTACCATCCTTCTTCTTGACAAATAGTACTGGCGCTCCCCACGGCGAAACACTGGGTCTAATAAACCCTTGATCCAATAACTCCTGTAGTTGTTTCTTCAATTCCTCAAGTTCCACTAATGCTATCCTGTAAGGAGGTTTAGAGATCGACGGAGTATCTGGTACCAAATCAATGGTAAACTCCAGCTCTCTCTCTGGTGGTAAACCTGGCAATTCATCTGGGAAAACATCCAGAAATTCACACACCACAGGTATATCCTCAACCCTCGGATGTTCACGCTCATCGTCTGAGATGAGTGTCTCATAACCTTCACATGAAGAATCATATTTAATATTCTCCAAAATAATATCAAAATTCTCAAATTACTTACTAAAAATCCACATAATCATTTCCTCAATATCTCAATCGTACACTGTAAGGTTCAGGTAGGGAGAAAGTTACAATCTTAGTGTAGCAGTCTAAACTCACTCGATTGGTCACCAACCAATCCATTCCCAGAATTACATCAAACCCATGAATATTCAACAGGATTAGATCTGCTAACATCACTCTATCTCCCACCTTTATTTCACATCCTTTACAGATTAACTCAGTTCTCTGGGATTCACGCATAGGGGTATTTACATGTAGTATGTATTCTAGAGGTTCAAACTTCAAGTTTAATCTACATGCAAAATGCTCAGAAATAAACGAATGTGTGGATCCTGAATCAATCAACACATGAGCCTCATAATTACAGACAGAGAGTGTACCTCTTATAGTTTCTGCCGAAGTGTCTGCGGTCTCCTTCTCCAGGGTAAACACACGTCCCTATGCCACAGGTTTCTTCCCTTTCTCTGCCGCAGTGGCCTATCTCCGGGGATCCACTCTCTGAGGCTGTTGTTTAAGGGGCTCCAAGACATGTGGTTTCTGAGGTTGAGGGCAATCCTTCACCATGTGACCCATGTCTCCACATCTAAAATCTCCATGGATCGACCCAGTACAACTTCCCTCATGCATTCGGCCACAATTTCTGCAAAACCTTGCCTCAGGCCTGACATCTCGAGGGGCCTCTCTAATGTTAGGGTACCCTCTGGGTTTCTCTAATCTGCCCTTCTGTACCTCAATCCTTCCTCTTCTGAAGGAACCTCTCCGAGCCTTTGTTTGGAAAATCGCTGGCCTCTTGCCCTTATCTCTATTCACCACTCTGAGCTCATTCTGGGATTGTACCATCTCAATTCCTCTTTCAATCTCTTGTGCTTGTCTCAAAGCATCACCAAACTCAGTAATACATAGCCCTATCAATCTATCTCTGATCATGGGCTTCAACCCATACACAAACTTCTCTGTGCGGAGCTCTTCACTCTTGAAGGTCTCTGGGTCATATCTCAATAGTACGGTGAATTGACTCTCGTTGTCATCCATAGACATGTCACCCTGTACCAAACTCAAAAACTCAGTCTGTTTCTTTCTCTGGGCGACTCGTGGTACATATTGGGTCTTAAAGGCTGTCTGAAACTCTTCCCAACCAATCACATCCTGGCGGGACATCAGAATACCCTGGGTAGTACCCCACCAATCTCGAGCTCTCCCTTTCAACATATAGATACTCATACTGACCCTCTCAGAATCGGTGCACCCCAGATAATCAAATATAATTCTCAACTTCGTCAGCAACTCCTCAGCCTCTGTAGGATCCTTCTTTCCCCTAAACACGGGTGGATTCATCTTTAGAAAATCCTTCAGTCAGACCATACTTCTATCATCAGGCTGAGTGACGGGGGGCACTGGGGTGTGGGAGGTCCTTGTGGTGGTGTAGGAGTTGTACCTGAGGCATTAACTCCAAAGTGTTATGCAAATAACGCTGCCATCTGCTCAAAATCTTGCCTCACATCGGTCTCAATCCGATTAAATCGAGAGTTAGGACTCTCTAGTTGTGGGACAGGTGGCGGAGGGGACTCTGCCTGCCTCCTCGAACGACCTCGTCGTTTACTCATTCTCTATCTCAACTCATCTCCTGCGCGTACATATTACAATCGATTAAAATCTCAATCCTCAATTTCAGTTCATGACCAGACTATTACAGACACTTAGGATGTATTCTATTTCACTTAACCGACACTGACAGTACTAGACACCCTAAGCCCTGATACCAAGAAAACTCTGTCACGCCCCGAAAATGCGAAAAATAGGGTAAATTTATAACTTCTTACTCATTAATTCACAATTAAGGGTGCATTCCTGTGCAGTGTCATACATCATCATAATTATCATACCTCAGGATCTCATCGCTAGAAATTATATATCACACACATTACTTGATCTCAAGTTAATTAACCCTAATACATCCCATATAATGTTATACATCAAGTGTCTGCAATTACAGCAATTGTCTGGGTACATGAAAAGATAAAAGATACCTCAAATACAATATATGGCCTAGAGCTCAAGTCCTCCACTAGCCACTACTCCGTACGTCGCAGGAAAACCCTTTTCAGTTGAAGAAATCTGGGGGAAAGAAAACAGGGTGAGCTTCTAAATCACTCAGCAAAGGGGGTAAGGGACTCATTTCATAAACCAAAATGCACATCACAAAATATTTATTTGTATGAGAAACTCATTTGAAAACCATAGCATGTAAGTACTCAAAATGACATTCTCATGTCTCAAATCATGTGAAAACATGAAGTAAAAAGGCTCAGTCTAGAGTATTAACAAAGCATGTGAAAATAATGAGATAAACGCTTTCTCAAATACGTGATAAAATCACTATAATAATAATGCACACACGTGGCATAGCCACTGATTTAATTTCACACGTGGCATAGCCACTAACTCACGTGGCATGGCCACTGATTTAATTTCACGCGTGGCACAGCCACAGAATAGAGTTTCACGTGGCAACAGCCACTAATTAGGGGTTCTCACGTGGCAACAGCCACCAATAGGGGTTCTCACATGGCAACGGCCACCAAATGGGGTTTCTCACATGGCAACGGCCACCAAGTATACGTGGCATAGCCACATAATGGGTTATTCTCACGTTACCAGAAAGGAGAAGAAATCGGGCTTACATGCTACCAGAGCAATGCCCGGTGTGTACTCACGTGGCAAATAGGGTATCACGTGGCAACGGCCACCAATGGGGTTTCTCACGTGGCAACGGCCACCAAGTATACGTGGCATAGCCACATAATGGGTTATTCTCACGTTACCAGAAAGGAGAAGAAATCGGGCTTACATGCTACCAGAGCAATGCCCGGTGTGTACTCAAAATTACAAACCTAAGTCTGATCACACAAGACTGGCTTGCCTTCACGTAGAACTCATAATGGTTTTTCCCTCATAAAACTCATTTTAAAATCGTTTTGTACTCAACACAAAACATAATAAAATCGAGTTCCAACCAGTAAAGCACACACACATTTCTCAAATCTCGATATTGACTTAACGTAGAGCCCAATTCATTACTCACACAAATTCGATGGTTTATAAAGCAATTTCACACTCAGCTTATAAACGCATAAAAATAATGGGCTCCAACCGGCTATAAAACCGTGTGCAATTATTTCTCAACACAACACTCAACATGCTTGTTTTATAAACCACAAATCATGCTATAATAGTTTACAAATCACATACATAAATGGTTTAGATTTCCCTTACCTCTTTGCACCTCATATAGTGCAATCGTTTCCCCCGTATCACGGACTAGCCTCGTATTCCACTCTGGAACTCCCGAGCTGTCCAAACGATGTTAAAACATCAATACTCAATTTTCTCATCAACCTCAATTCTCAAAATCGAGCATAATTGTTCATAACACCTCAAATCTCTTGATTCTCGTAACTCTACCCCAAACTACACTCTCATTCACAACATCTCAATGTTCTACATTTCTCATGCCAATTATCTATGCTAATTCACCACATTGTCTAAATTTCTATTTATAGCTCAAATTCCCAAAATTGCTAAATATCATTATCACTCCAACCACATTGCAATTTCATCAATCCCTAATCATTTTTCAGCTATTTCAACACAATGACAACAACTATCATTACCCAAATCATCTCAAATATCAAGATCGAGGTTTAAAAATTACCCAAAACTTGTGGAGAGCTTATCTCTTGCCTTGATTCGATCCGTCTTTCGATTTCCAAGTATGTTGTTCTCCTTTTGATGAGGAACAACTTCCCTTCTTGCCACAACCTCTGATTTAGCTGGAAATGAGTGCTTTGGATGAGTGAGAAAGCTAGGTTTCGGTGAAAATGGGGGTTGGAAAAGAGAGAAAGTGAGATTGCAAGAGAAAAACAGGGGTTCCTTATATAGACTGGGGGTAGGAGATCGATCTGTCTCTTGATGAGATCGATCTGCGTTTGAATTTTAGGACGATTTGGGGCAATTTATGCCTAGGAGATCGATCTGTCGAGGGGTGAGATCGATCTCTTTATGGCTTGATGAGATCGATCTGCTCCTTGAGGAGATCGATCTTCTCCCAAACAGAATCATTTGGAGATCGATCTCTTCCTCATGAGATCGATCTTCTCTCAAACAGAATCATAAGGAGATCGATCCTCTTCCATTGGAGATCGATCTGCTCCTTAAATTCCTCCTTCCTTGTCATTTTTAACTCGCCAGATCGATCTCTCCTTCTCCCAGATCGATCTGTTCCTTAAATTCCTCCTTCCTCGTCATTTATAACTCACCAGATCGATCTCTCCTTCTCCCAGATCGATCTGTCCTCATAGTTACACACCTATTTTTACACTTAACATATAAATCTCCAATTATCATTCCCTAATTCACTTAGCTCAATAAATTACACTTCAAATTCTTATTACATAATTAAAATATGTCTGAAATTCTCTGATCTCACACCGACTATGGCAATAAGTCCTATATTTATTTGAGTGTTATGACATTGTCACTACTTTGTGTGGTGACATATGTTTCCCTTGTGTGTCTGGGGATCTGATAACCCATAATTATGTCTCATGTATATTGATTTGCTGAGTGCAAAGTGATTTCTAAATGTATACTGTGTGATTTGTAAAGATGAGTTGTGTGAAAAAAATGTGTTGTGTAAATATGCATATACCCATCCCGCGAATTAATGATTTCGCATCGATGGAATTTATTTTAAAGAATGGATATGTTTTATATGGAAAATGAAAGTTTATATTTTGAGCATGTAGATAGTGTAGTTATCTACCTGCTTTCATATTTTCCTTACTGATCGTGTTAGCTCACTTCCTTATTTCTCCTCCACAGATTCTACACAGTAATGAGTACACTGCAGTTGTTCCTGCTATCGTATTGCTTCAATCATCCAGTAGTATAGAGTTATACACTTGAGATGAAAATTATTTTTATCCTATAAACCAATGCACTGTAAAGTTTGTCTTTTGTATTTTGGGGGATGTATATAAGAGAAATTGATGTAAACGCTTCAGTACATATATATAAAAGTCCAGTTTCTATTCTATTTTATTTAAATGCATTTATTAAATTATAAATGGATGAGATATGGGTTGGATGTTGACTCATAGCCCAACTGTAAAAAGTAAGGTAAAAGTCACGGATAGAGAGAGAGGGTCGTGACAGAGTTAGTTTAAGGGTAGAATTATTTTATGCATCTTTAGGATAGTTTTCATTTTAAATTTTAAAAGCCTAAAAATATTTTATTTCTCATGCATCATTTGGTATAGATTTTATTATTTATTTAGACATTTTATTAATTTAGTATTATCTAGACCTATATATAATTTAGGATTACCAATTTAGGCATTTAGGGTTAAAGTTATACTTAGGGATTTTTAGATTTTTTTTTTATTTTATTTCATTAAGCCCCAGGTTAGATTATTTTGCATTTTTATTAAACACATGCAAATTTTATTTTCATATTAGGATTTTCTAATTTTAATTTATTTATTTTTAATCTATATTTTCGTATATTTGCATCTATAGTCAATTTACACTAATTAATTCGAGTTTTGGTATTTTCTTTCTTTTGCAGATTCTCACTTTTATTTTGCTTGGAGCTCTGTGAGTAATTTTTTCTCTATTTTGCTTTATTTTAGTGTTCTTATTATTTTCCTTGCTTTCCAATATTTTCAAATTAAACTTTTTAGATCACTCTTTAAAGATTCATAATTTGCTAGGATATACTTAGGGTAAAATTAACTAGTAGCTAGTTAGGCTGACTGTGTTTCTCTATGGGACGATAATCTGGGACTCAGTTCCCTTTATTATTTGTGCGATCAGTGCACTTGCAGTATACATGTCTAGGAATGACGCATTAGATCAAAACACACAGAATCACCATGAACAAGGATTGGCCGAAAAATGGGTATTTGTAATTTGATGAATACCCATATGATTTTAAGGCATGTAAAGGTTGGTATGCATGTGTACATGATTATGGCATTATTAGTTTTAATCAATTTGATCAATTGGTTAATGAATTATAGTAGGCTTATAAGGTGTTTGATAAAATGCCTAAATGAACTATGGGAAAGGCTTAAGACATTTGCCAACCAATTGTTTGATGAAGTGCCTAAGAGAATGGCTAAGCAATTGGCAATAGGTGGTGTGACCGACGCCATGGGCGGCATGCATGGCTTTCGACCACATGCCATGGCTGAGAGGCCAATAGGCCTTGTCAATGTGGTCTTGACTGAATAAGTTTATATGGGCCTCGGACAAGACCAATAAGAGTTGGTGGGCCTCATAAGCCTAATAGGCCTAACTGAAATGAATAGTAAAGAGAAAATGGGCTTAAAATAGAGTTAGGCCCATTAAGGTGTATTGAGGCCCAATAAGAGTAAACGGCCCATTAAGTGAAATATTTTTTATTAAATGTGAAATATAGTAGAAAAAGTGTAATTAACCAAATAAATGGTTATATGCAGCTCAAAAGATTATCGTAGGAGCGAATCAGACTGCGAGATCGGGTAGCTCACAGAAAGTAAAATTTCTTGAAGTGATTCAAGGTAAGGGACTTTTGCGATTAGTTGGAGATACCTGCACATATTTTCATATGCTTTTACATTCACTTAAAAATTCTGAAGGTCAGAGCAAGTGAATAAAAATTATAGTGACCTAGAAAGGATAAATTACGATTTTACCCCGATTGAGGGTAAAAATTGAACCTTTAGGAAAAGTCCTAAAAAAGCATGGAAATCATGTTTTTAATTATTTTTAATGCTGTTTAATAGATGCATAGATAGATAGGATAATGTTTTCATGTTATATGCAAAAACAACATAACATAGTGCCGATTTGATTTACTTGAGTGAGACTCTTTTAGTTAAGCCATTTATCGGGTTGTCTAAAAACAAATCGTGCTGGAGCATCGCTCGTACTTGATTTTACATGTATTCTGCATAACAAAGTACTAGAGCATTGCTTATACTTGATTTTATATGATTGATGCATGATAGAGTACTGGAGCATTTCTCATACTCAGTTTTACATGACATAGTGCTGGAGCATTGCTCGCACTAGCTCTTGGTGAATTATGGATGAGGTCGTGTTAGAGTTTACTCGTAATAACCAGTTTTGAAAGAGATAGCATGAAACAGTCGTGCTAGAGCCTTGTGTAGACTATGTGTCGCACTGATTATATGCTCGCACGTGCATTTTGAGATATGGCGAAGGGCTATCGAAACTGTTATTGGGTCCACGCAGTACTTTGTACCGTGTATGACACACGGAGTATGTTGTACTATGTATACATGATGTTGTGAAGTTGGGGAGATGTAAAGTTGGTTGATGGTTGAGGATTTAATCCACCTCCAGTTACTGCAAGTGATGCCCGGCACATCGAGTACCGTGTAGCCTAAGATCACCGAAAAAAGGGATATGATCATAATCCTCGAACAAGTAGTCGCCTATCTCACCTGATATTTCTTGTTTGAATTGTCACATGATTTTATAAATTGGGTAGACCTTCAGGACCTTGACATGTGACTTTGTGCTTTATAAAGGGTAAACCCGAGGGATTGGTGAAACCTTAATTTCATGTTTTTAACAAGATGAAATGCCATCTTCACTTTGATTTAATTGAAATGGCATAATATAATGTGATTACATTATTTATATGAGAATGTAATATTTTGCATGATTTGTTGATGTTATTAAATCAACATGTTTTCAGTATACACTGATGATTTGTATATATATATATACCTACTTGCATAAATGCTTAAAAGAAAGATACATGCTTTAGATGTGAAATGAAAATGAATGTTTTCAAGCCATATCATTATATTCATGTAGCTAGTGTGGTTATCTACATACTTGCCTGATTTCCTTACTGAGCTAGTGAGCTCACCCTTTTCATTCCCCCCTCTCTACAGAGCATCCGTAGTAGATAGAATACAACTGAGGATTAGTATTCCTTTTTGTCTGCTGCATTCCCATCGAGCGAAAGGTGTACACATCACGTACGATTTTGTATTTGAACATATAAACAACACAGTGATGTAAACATATGTAATATTGGGGATGTATTGTAAGTGTATATTATGATAGTAAATTCACTTATGATACAAGAGTTAATTACAGTCAATAGATGGTTAATTTTGATATGTATACGACGATATGAATGGTTGACATGGTAAGTAAAGGTGAGAATACTAATGCCAAATCACAACCCAAATATTAGTGGTGGAATTATGATAGAAGGAAAGTTAAGGTAAAAGGGAAATATTTGTAGTGTTTTTTTGTAAAAGTCAGTCGTGACATCTTCTCACAATCAATGTCCCACACAAAACACAGCATTCTTCTGAGTGAGACATGTCAACGAAGCAGTTAACTTCGAAAATCCTTCAATAAACCTCCAGTAATAACCAGTTGAACCCAAAAAACTCCTGATCTCGGTTACTATCCTTGGCTATTCCCACTGGACTACAGCCTCTAGCTTGGATGGATCAACTGACACCCCATCCTTCGACACAACCTATCCCAAAAACGAGATCTGCGCTAACCATAAGTCACAGTTATTGAGTTTGACATACAACTCCTTCTCTAGGAGGATCTATAATACAATCCTCAAGTGTTGCTCATACTCCCCCTCGGACTTCGAATACACCAAAATGTCATTGATAAAAATGATAACAAACTGATCCAAGTATGGCTTGAACACATTGTTCATCAAAGCCATAAAAACTGCGGGAGCATTCGTCATTTTGAATGGTATAACCAAGAACTCATAATAGCCATATCAGGTCTGAAATGCTGTCTTAGGTACATATTCACTCCGAACTATCAACTGATAATACCCAGACCTTAGATCAATCTTAGAAAATAATTGCGCTCCCCGAAGCTGATCCAACAAGTCATCTATACGCGGAAGGGGATACCTATTCTTGATGATATCCTTATTCAACAATTTGTAATTAATACACAATTAGAGGTTTCCATCCTTCTTTTTCACAAATAAAACCGGTGGTCCCCAAGGTGAAACACTCAGTCTGATGAACCCCCTATCCAACAGTTCTTGCAACTACTTCTTGAGCTCCTTCAACTCAACTAATACCATGTGAAACGACGGTTTTGAAATAGACTCGGTACCAAGCACCAAATCTATACAGAACTCCATCTCTCTGTCTGGTGGTAACTGGTGGCTGTCGAGACCAACAATAATAATTCCTACTTAAAAATAAATTAAAACTGTAGTATAGTTGAGTAAGGTCGTTCCCACAAAGATTGGTTAGATTTATTTTTCTACAAAATATTTAAAAAGAAAATATAATTAAGGATTTGTTATAGTGAGAATAAAATGAAATATTAATATATTAAAATGTAGCAAAGAAAAATCACTATGTAAAATGTTAGGAGAAAATCAATACGATGAAAACATCCAGTAGTAGAAATAATTTCATAATAGGTTCATGGAATTGATCATTGATGCAAGGATGAGTTTTTTTAATCTTTACCAAATTGGTTATGATTATTGGTACGACCTAACAACCTATCCCTCCTTACTTCTTTGATAATCAGGATACGATCTCTAATTATTTCTCTTGCTAATAAACAACCTTAGATACGATCTTAAGATTTAATTTACCAACAACATTAAAAACTAGAGAGACTACCAATTTAACCAACAAACACACATGTAGGTTCATTTAAGCTAGATTATATATCTCCATACATAGAATTGAAAACCTCTCTGTAATCAATTATGTTATTTACCACTTATATTAGAATTCCTAAACAATTACAGATTCAGGTTTCTAATTGGTGGTATATTATCCTGACAACAAAGGGCCCTTTTTTGCACAATCAATCAAAACAATAATTTCAATAAGCATAGAAGATATATAAATAGCAAAGATGTTAAAGAAGAAAATAAAAACTAATTAGATCTCACAAATCTTGAAGAACCCACCCAAATCTTTAATTATCCTTTGCCTGGACTAAATAATTTAATAAGCCGTAAGTTAAGAGAAAAACACCCAAAGAAGTTTTCAATTGCCTAAAAAATAAAATAGTTGAATTCTATAATGTGTGTCTGTGATGATGATGATGATGATCTGCTCTTGTAAGACCCGTATTTTGGATGTAAACTTTATGAAATCATGAGTACGGTGATGTATTTACCATGTAAGCATAAGTGATGTAAGTTCATGGATTCGATGTACATACGTGTAATATGAGTTTGTATTGTACATACAAGTTTCATTGTGTATGAATATGAAAAAATGAGCTTTTATAAATGATGAATGTGATTGGAACTCAAATTGAGTAGTGTGGTAAAATGGAATGAAGTTGTACTTCCATTTAGTTTTAAATTGTGTACCTTTGGCTATACAATGAATGCACGCAAGTTTTAATGTGTATAAGGTATGGAGGATGCCATTTTCAAGTCTTAAAGGTGGTTGGATGAGAAAATGGTCATGACAGCAAATTGAGCATGTTTTGTGTGAAGTACTGTAGAAAATCTGGAAAGTATGAAGGACAGATCGATCTCATGGGATGATAGATCGATCTGGAAGAGCCAAAAGGCTCTTATTCGAGCAATAGGAACAGTACAGATTGATCTCCAATGGAGACAGATCGATCAGCTAAACATTTTGTAAAAAGAGGATCGATTCTTAAGGCAAACAGATCGATTTCCTTAGCTCTCGGGTTGGAGCAGATCTGTGAGACCCCGTATATGTATAGTTGTAATGTTTAATGAATGTGAATGGACTTGTAATGTAAAGTATGATTGATGTAAGTCCATGGATTCAATGTACATATGTGTAATATGATTTGTAACGTACATACAAGTTTCATTGAGTATGAATATGAAGAAATGAGTTCTTATAAGTGATGGATGTGATTGAAACTCAAAATGAGTAGTGTGGTAAAATGGAATGAAGTTATGCTTCCATTTAGTTTGGAATGTGATACCTTTGGATATACAATGAATGCACATAAGTTTCAATGTGCATAAAGTATGAATGGATTCCATTTTCAAGTCATAAAGGTGGTTGGATGAGAAAATGGCCATGGCAGTAGATTAAGGACAATTGGGTGTGAGTTGCAGTAAGAAAACTACAGAAAATTTGGAAAGTATGAAGGTTAGATCGATCTCATAGGAGGAGAGATCGATTTGGGATAGCCAAAATGCTCTTATTTGGGTAATGAAATAAAGCAGATCGATCTCTAATGGGGCCAGATCGATCTCCTAAGCGTTTTGTAATGAAAAGATTGATCCTCAAGCATACAGATCGATCTCCTTAGCTCTTTGTTTGGGAGCAGATCGATCTCATGCTTAAAATGTCGTGAAAAAGAGGGATTTAAGGGGACCAGATCGATCTTCTCTTGGACCAGATCGATCTCCTCAAGCTATTTCTTTAAAAGAATGGCTGAAAATCTGAAAATTTTGGGAAAAACACCAATATTCCATTTCTAACCCAAAAACCTAACTTTCTCTCTCTAAAATCAACCATTTCCAGCAAGAATTGATGTAAGACTTGAATTTATTTAAAAACACAAAATGAATGAGTATTCGTGAAGGGAAGTCGGGTTAAATTAATCCCGAACATGTGTAAGGGCAAAACGATCAAAAGATCAAAAACCAGAATAAATTTGATAAGAAAATTTAATTAAAAATAACGGATTTGAGAAACTTGATCAATAACGAAGAAATAATTACATTTCAGGTTAAATTGATCAAGATCTGAAATTTTTAGAAATAACGAAAAGTCATTCGGACAATATCCTGAAAATACAGAGAAATTATACCCGAAAAAGGTTAAAATATGATAAATAAATTAAATTAAATTAAATTAATTAATTTGGAATAAAATAATAATTTTGGTAGATCTTTTAGACATTTCAATATATTTTATTGATTAAAATATTAATAAAATTAAATAATAAATAAAACTAAATTAATTCAAAAAAAAGAGAAAGAGAAGAATCAGAAAATGTTATCGGGGAGAGAGAAAGAAGAGAGAAATGGAAAAACGGAACCGAGGAAGACTCGGACCACCGTCGATCGTCCGGTGACCAATCGGCCAAGTGAGGATCGAAAAAGGAAGAGGAGAGGTCGGCGACCTCCCTGGTACCGGCAGTGCAGCCCACCGACATCGAAACCCGACGAAACGAAAGGAGAGAGAACTCGAGGGAGAAGAGGAGATCGACGGCAACCGACGTCGATCTAGCCCCAACTGACCCCAGCCGAGGCTTCCCCAGGCCCATACGACGCGATCGGTGGTGGTCACGGCTGGCGAAACCGACGGACGGCATCGAAATCGACGGAAAGAGGGAGAACCACCGACGACAAAATGAGAACAGTCGGACCGGCCACTTTTCGGTGGCTTTGGACGAAATCGAGGGCAGATCTGAGATACGGACGACCCAACGGACCACTGGCGACGGAACCCGGTGGAGAACCGGTCAGCAAGGCCGTGAACAGGCCGAACCGGAGTAAACCGACGGTCTGAATTGGGTTAAACCGGACTGAATCGGTTCAGCCAAGAAAAAAGGGAAAATGGATAAAAAGAGAAAAAAGGAAAAAGGGAAGAATTTTCGGGGATACACCGGATTCGGATAAGTGGTAAGAGGTCAAAAGTGACGGATTTGAATTCCGAGAAATTTATTTAAATTATATTTAATCGAAAAGTAACCCGAAATTAAATATTAATTGTGCAGTTTTACGACAAAGTCGGAACGAGAGCCGGTTGAGCTCTGATTTTTGTATCTCGCATCATATTGGGTAAGTAAATTTTAATTCTGACAATTAGAGTCCTTTAATACAGAGTTTCGATTATTTTACGGAAATTATGGATTAATTCTGTATAAAAAGAAATATTTATCGGAATTGCAACGTAATTACCGTCAATAGTATACGGGCTATCCAATGAGTTTGGAATATTTATCCGATGATTATTGGTAATCTGAATGAGCCTAGTAAACTCGAAGAAAGGATTTAAATAGTATAAATAAGCTGAAAATGGGTCGAGGCACATTAAGGTGCAATTGGGCCCAATAAAGTAAAACGGGCCCAGTACGTTAGATTCGATCAGTAAAATGTGATATACTGATAAAGATAACTGAACTGACCCAAAATATGTGGTTATATGCAGTTTCGTAGACTTGGTTAACACGCAGTTGGATCGAGAGATCGAGTATTATCGAGACGAGATAAGTTTATGCGTAAATCGAGGTAAGGGAATTTTGTAGGTGTATAGAGATTTCTATACGTATTTATTGAGGGGATTTATAGGGTTTAGAATTCCTTAAAGTATCTAGAAAAGGAATAATAATTTTTATGAAAACCGAGGCTTAGATAAATAAAGAAAAAAACGATTTTGCCCTTGGGAGTAAAATTTATAAAAAGGGTAATAAGGCAGATAAATTGCATGATTATCCTGTTTTAATATTTTATATAAATGTATTGCTTTGATTTAAGCAAATATACACATAGATTGGCTATTGATTTTATGAATTATACGAAAGGGTACCGGTTTGTACCGGTTACTATTTTAAAAGATGTTTTATCAAGATTGAGCCAGCTATCGTATTTACATGAATAAAAAGAGTGCTAGAGTCTTTCTTGCACTCAAGTTTACTAGATTTATTTCTCATGAAAAGCCGTACCGGAGCATTGCTCGTATGAGAAATTTGTGTGTGCAGAAAACCATGCTGCAACTTCGCTCGCACGAGATTTTAGATATCATGATATGCATAGCATGGTGTTAGAGCTTCGCTCGCACTAGAGGTGAGTTGACATGCATATAGTCGTGCGGAAGCCTCCTGTAGACTGTGTGTCACAGAGAGTTGAGATGCTCGCACGTATACTTTGAGACATGGGTTGGTTATCGACATAGTATTGGGGTGGATAAGACCTACGGCAGGCACCCCTAGACTATGATATGGGTCCACGGAGTACGATGTACCGTGTATGTCACACGGAGTACGTTGTACCGTGCAGTCATGATGACTCGATGATGTTACTTGATATTCTGGCGGGTAGGACTTGACCCCACCTCCCGTTGT
Source organism: Firmiana major (assembly GCA_033439115.1). Lineage (NCBI taxonomy): Eukaryota > Viridiplantae > Streptophyta > Magnoliopsida > Malvales > Malvaceae > Firmiana > Firmiana major. Next base: position 42,922,453 of record CM065903.1, read on the forward strand.
AATTGTGATGCCCCGCACACCGGGATCCGTGTAGCCTGGGATCACAGGGACAAAGTATGACCATAGTCCTCGATTTTTCATACAGTAACCTATATGCCTCACATGATATCATACGGTCTGAATAGACCAAGACGAACCCGAGGGAGGGGTAATGTCTCGATTTATGTTTTTAAATGAGATGCGATTTAAATGAATCAAGGTATTCCCGAGAGATGGGTTTGACCTTGATGAGGTTGTTTTATGATGAAACAAATGAGTTTTAACGTGATGAGTTTATGAGGAAACAAATAAGTTTTAAATGTAACGAGCATGAGATGACATACATGATGATTTTTCAATGTTTGTTTTATATGTCGACTTCATGATTTCTCTTATATGATATATACATACATGTGACATCGTTTTAGTCTTACCTCATACTCCAAATATAAATGATTTTATATCATGACATTATCAGCACGTAGATAGTATAGTTACCTACCTGCTTATATTATTGCCTTACTGAGCTGTTTATGCTCACCCTTTCATTTTCCACCCCACAGGGTATATTCAGTAGAAGAGAACGACAGTAGTCATATCGCTGCTTCTTATCAAGACCAGGTATACACATTTGTATAATTTTTGTATCTGAACATATAGAGTCACAGTACTGTACATGGATGTAATATTGGAGATGTATTTATTTAAAATAAATTGATATGTAAATGAAATAGGAAAATGGAATGGGAAATAGGTGAGAGGTGACTAACACCAAATCATAGCCCAACTGTTTAGTAGTGTATCTGTTCACGATGAGTAAGGAAATGAAAAAGCGTAAAAGAAAAATTTACTCTGATTTTTAGGTAATTTGGGTAGCTCAATGGTACCAGGGGTGTCGAATTAGGCATGATGTCCTGAGTTTGAACCCTTGGGGACGCGAAAGAAAACCTTGAGGGGCCTGTGGCCTGCCAAAGAGGACAATTCGGTTGAGTGAGGGGCGCCGATGTCATAGCAGTCGGACCAGGGGCCCGTGAGGGGTTGCGCCTGTGTAGGCTGGGCTGGGTCGGGACCTCACAATAAAACGTGCGTTTTATTGTGAGAACCCTATTGCCCACTCCACACTAGGTCACAGGCTTACAGGTCTCAACAACTCCACGTATTGTCCGTTTTTGAGTCTGGGGGGCAAGCCCATCTCCAGCCCATCACGGCTTTGCTCACCCAGGACGCGTCCCCAAGGGTCGAACTCAGGACATCATGCCTGATTCGACACCCCTGATACCATTGAGCTCGAGCAAGGTTCTCACAATTGAGGGGAGACCATTAGACACTAAGTTGTTCATCTTGAGGAAGAGAACAACATAGTTGGAACCCAAAATCCCATTGTTGGTATTAAATGAGCTAAGGGCATTGACATTTGGAGCAAGAAGAAAAATCAGATTTGGTAAGATTCTAACACTCCAGTCCAAGTACATTGTCTATTCAATTGATTTTAGAGTTGTTTGGCATGAGTATGGATGGATGGAAACACCTAGGTTGTGTTAGAAACAAATGTAACCTAGAAAATGGAATGCCTCTAGTGTGAGAAAGTGTGATTTGGGGAGTTGATGGTTTATGGATTATGATAAGTTGTTAGATGAGTAATGTGGGTGATTTGGAATGGTTATGTGGAGTTATAATATGGGTTTAAGTGGAATTATGAAAATGAGTATGTAAATGCTTGATAAATGCCATAGTGAGGGAATTCATGATATATGAACACTATGAGCTTAATGTCGATTTCATATTGATTTGGAATGAATTAATAGGCCTAAAAGAATCCATAGACTCGAAATATGAGTAGAGTAATGAAACGAGGCCTTAAGAGCGTCGCTAGAAACTATAGGTCGAATTCACTATAGTGAACGCACAATGTCATATTATATGGATTGAATATAATGCGGAATACGATTTTGTGCAGTCCCAAGGAGTCCGTTGGAAATGAATCGAGTGGTACGAGTAGCAGCTTTAAGGAAGCGAAATCACGCATCGCGATTCCAGGTAAGGGAATTCTGTAGGTATATAGAGGTAGCTGCTCGTATTTTGTGGGTATATAGGGCTTTGGAAATGTGCATGGATTTATAGAAATGTATTTTGACAATGTATGGATGTGACTATGAATAATTGTATGAGATTTGGTGGTTAAAATGGTATTGTAAAGAAAAGGGATAGTAAGGCTAATAATTGCATAAATCAAGTGTTTTGAATGCTTTCACAAAACATGTGTTTGGTTTTAAACGAATTGATAGATAGGTTCGCTATTATGGGTTGATGTTTGTGATAGCACATGGGAAGTGCCAAATATGTTTTGAGATTAGTTTTGAAAGCTTATGAGCCACCTATCATGTTTATGTGAATTAAACCATACTAGAGCCTAGCTCGCACCGGGTATTGATGTTTTCATTTGTATGAAACATGCTGAAGCTTAGCTCGTACCTTGATTTGGAAACTATGATGATGTTTATAAACCGTACTGGAGCTTCTGCTCGTACGTGGCTTTTGAGTTGTTTGTCTTATGAGTATAACTGTACTAGAGCTATGCTCGTATGGGATCTCTTTATGATAGGATGCATGAGTCGTGCTAGAGCTTTGCTCGCACAAGTTTGCACATGGAGATACGTATAAGGTTATGAAAGTTGGTAAGATCCTTAAGCCCTACATCCTTAAGCTAACATCCTTAAGCCCGAGGAGGCGGAAGGGCTCTGTTAGGCGGGGAGGCTCTGTTCGGTGGGGAGGCTCTCTTATGGTAAGATCCTTAAGCCCTACATCCTTAAGCTAACATCCTTAAGCCCAAAGAGGCGGGGAGGCTCTGTTAGGCGGAGAGGCTCTGTTCGGTGGGGAGGCTCTCTTACGGAAGGATCCTTAAGCCAACATCCTTAAGCCCTAGAGGGGCGGGGAGGCTCTGTTCGGCAGGGAGGCTCTCCTTCACGGATATGGAAAACTCTTGGTATGGGGTAGGTAAGACCTAGGAATGGCACCCCCAATTACGATATAAGTTTACGGAGTACGTTGTACTGTGTATATCACATGGAGTACGATGTACTGCGTGATGGTTATGTGATGAGGAAGTTTGGCGAGGGATAATCCATCTTGTGCCAGCACGATACCCCGCACACCTGGATGCATGTGGTATGGGATGATTATGATGTAGTTGGTCCACATAGGCACTTTTGATATAGTGACCTGGTTTTTATACACTTATGTGAATTGTGAAATGAAAATGTGGTTGTGATTCTGAATTGATTTGATGGGATTGTATGTGTTTGAGAAAGAGTTTTATGATGTGGGTTTAAAAAGGAGGTTTATTAATGAATTACCCTTTTTATGAGTTTAAATGAGATTGAGCATGAGATGATTTATACATGATGTTTTTACCATGTTTTATATGCCAATGTACATGATTTTAATACATGATATATTTGTATACTCATATGGCACAGTTTTACTTCCACATGCTCCTACTATGAACGATTTATGCATAACAATATCAGCATGTAGATAGAGTAGTTATCTACCATGCTTGCATTATTTCCTTACTGAGCGTGTGGTTGCTCATCCCTCTCTATTTTCCCCTTCCTACAGAGCATGCATAGTAGCCCAGTGAGGACTGTGGCATTATGTTTTTAGACATCCGCTGTTTCCATCGACGAGAGGTATATACACAGTGATTTCTTTTTGTATCTAAACAATGTAAAAGCACAGTAGTCAATTGAAATGTAATTATGGGGGATGTAGATGTTAGCAAAACATGTTTTTGTATAAGTACACGATTAAATGCGAATGTATGACATTGTTTTATTAAACTGAGAATGAATGAGATATGATGTTTATTATTGACTCACAGCCCAACAGTGTGGTGGTAAGTTAGTTCACGATCGGGTAAGGAAAGAAATTTGTGAAAAATTTTTTAGTGATTATCGGTTAAAGAGAATGGAATTGGGTCAAGACAGAGATTGGTATCAGAGCTGAGTTGGTCTGATGTGAGTCAGTAATAAAACGTAGGAAAGTACATTCCCATATTACTGTGCTTTTGTTTAGATATAACTGTGTATATCCTAATGGATTGAGCTTAATAAATTATTATAATACAGGAAGTTAGGCACTATGCCAGTTACACGCAAAGGTAGAGGGGTGAGAGCACGTGCTAGAGGCCGTAGAGGTAGGCCCAATAGCCTTGCAGAGCCATAGATTGAGCAGGCTCCACAGAATCCTGCTGAGAGAGCAGAGGATACTGAGGCTCGCTTCGCTAGGTTAGAGTGGAGTATTGAGAACTTGGTAGAGATAGTCACACAGGACTTGGGTGCCGGTGATAAACTAGGTCCTGCGACACAGCCTACTACTGAACAGGCAGCTGCAGAGGCGGAGAGACCTCAGACTGCTGAGACAGCTACAGTTACACCACCTCCAGCCCAGGATATAGCTTCTCCTATCGCTCCACAGCAGAGCGGTAGTGATTTGGGTTATGACTACGACTTGAATAGACTATGAGAGTTCCAAGCATTGAAACCCCCAGTGTTCAGAGGGGTGAAAGACTCGGTTGTCACGGAGGACTGGGTGTATGAGATGGAGAAATTGTATAGGTTTTTTTATGCACTTCAGCTGAGAAGGTAGCCTTTGCCGTGTTCATGTTGAAAGGCGAGGCCGAGCATTGGTGGAGGTCCACCGAGGTTATTTTGAGGGCCAGACACTCTGAGATCTCATGAGAGATATTTCTAGAGGCCTTCAGGAGATAGTATATCCTAGCCACCGTGCAGAGGAAATTACGGATGGAATTTATGAATCTAGTTCAAGGGAACCGAACTGTGGATGAGTATAAGTCCAAGTTTATGTCCTTAGGGAGATACAACCCGGACACGATGGGTAGTGAGACCCGAAAGATACAGAAGTTCATGAATGGATTGAGATTGGCCATCCGGACTAAGCTAGCTCCTTTCGACATCTTGACCTATGAGGAGGCTATACATAAGGCTCAGTTATGCGAGCAAGATTTTGAACGGAATGCCTCCGAGCTTGGGAGAATCAGTGTTAGAAAGGATAGAGATCAGAAGAGATCCGGGATGGATAGAGGGCCCAGGAGAGGAGGCCAAAGATATTTTGATAAAAGGCCCAAGATTGAGGAGGTGCAGGAGAGAACTGCTAGACCTCTCGTATACCCGGATTTGACTGTGCTGAGGGGTATAACTATTGGAGGACCACAACCTACCATGGATCAGTGTAGGAGATGTGGGAGAATTCATGGGACTAGGTCCTGTCTGATGACCCCTATGGTGTGTTTTAGATGCGAGAGACCAGGACATATAGCTAAGTATTATCTCGAGAAGATGGAGATTGCCCCACAAAAGGGCAAGGAGCCTGAGGGAGCTCTAGTTGAGATAGTAGCCCCGAGGAGGAGGGCTACAGCTGAGGAAAAAGGGAAACAGGTTGAGGGTGTGAGCAGAGGAAGAGTACATGCACAGGATCAGGACACCGTAGATACTTCGACGGATGTGATTAAAGGTAACATCTGAATCTTTGATTTAGAAGAATTGGTATTATTTGATCCTGGTGCCACGCATTCTTTCATATCACCTTCCTTTGCACATAAATTTTTAAGCATGTGAAACCAACATTGTTGGATAAAATGTTGATGATTTCCACACCCATGAATGATAGTTAATTGACTGAGCATGTATGTAGAGATTGTAAGTTAAAGATAGAGGGGAAGGAAATGATAGCCAATCTGATTTTATTGAATATGAATGATTTCGATGTAATATTGGGAATGGATTGGTTGGCTACCAATCCGATTGTTATAGATTGTCATGCCAAGACATTGATGTTTTCAGGATTAGACAATCTTATTGTAAATTTTGATGAAAAGAAATGATATGAAACTTGTATAATTGTGGTAAATAAAAGTGTATGATTTTTAAATGCATAATGCTTGAGAGATAAATTTATTGTTTATGATAAATGTTGAATGTGGAATGATGGTTTATGTTACTAACGATGGAGAGGATAATGTGAAGGGTTTATTGCATACGTGGTTGATATAGATAGGCATGCCCGGAATTAAGGGACACACCCGTAATTACGGATTACCCTGATATCTTTTCGGATGAATTACTAGGACTACCACCTGAAAGGGAAATGGAATTTTACATAGAGTTAGTGCCTGGTACAGAGCCGATATCAAAACCACCTTATAGAATGGCTCCAATAGAATTGGAAGAGCTGAAGAAACAGCTGCAAGAATTGCTGGAGAAGGGGTTTATTAGATCGAGTGTATCACTTTGGGGAGCACCGGTTCTATTTGTAAGGAAGAAGGATGGAAGCCTCCGACTGTGTATAGATTACCGGTTGTTGAATAAGGCCACCATTAAGAACAAGTACCCCCTTCCAAGAATCGATGATTTGTTGGATCAGCTCCAGGGAGCCAAAGTATTTTCTAAGATAGATCTGTGGTCGGGTATCATCAGTTAAGGATCAAGAGTGAAGATGTACCCAAGACAGCATTTCCTTCCCTTTATGGCCACTACGAGTTTTTGGTGATGCCATTCAAATTGACGAATGCTCCTGCAGCATTTATGGCACTGATCAATGATATATTCAAGCCATACCTGGACAAGTTTGTGATAGTGTTTATCGATGACATTTTGGTGTATTCCAAGTCCAGGGAAGATCATTAGGAGCATTTGAGGATAGTTCTACAGACCCTCCGTGAGAGAGAATTGTACGCCAAACTCAGCAAGTGTAACTTTTGGTTGAAACAGATCTCATTTCTGGGGCATGTTGTGTCAAAGGATGGGGTATCAGTGGATCCATCCAAGATAGAGGCAGTTATACAATGGGAACAGCCCAAGACAGTTACTGAGATCAAAAGTTTCCTGGGATTGGCATGATATTATCGGAGATTTGTAGAGGGTTTCTCCAGACTAGCTGCTACATTGACATGCCTTACGTGAAAAGATGTTATGTTTTTATAGGATGAGTTATGTGAGAGGAGTTTTGAAGAGCTTAAGCGTCGGTTGATGACTGCTCCAGTTCTCACCATTCCTACCAGCTCAGGAGGATTCTCAGTGTATACGGATGCATCACACCAGGGACTGGGCTGTGTGCTTATGCAGGATGGGAAGGTAGATGCCTATGGATCTAGACAGTTGAAAGATCATGAATAGAACTACTCGACACATGATTTGGAGTTGGCGGCCATGGTATTTGCTTTGAAAATATGGCGCCACTACCTCTATGGTGAGAAATTTCAGGTGTTCACAGATCATAAGAGCCTTAAGTATCTGCTCTCGCAGAAAGAGCTGAATATGAGATAGAGGAGATGGCTCGAACTCCTGAAGGACTATGATTGTGAAATCATGTACCACTCGGGTAAGGCAAATGTAGTTGCCGATGCTTTGAGTAGAAAGAACCTTGGGCTGGCGTCATATATGATAGTACGGGAACATGAATTGTTAGAACACTTTGCGAACCTCAGTTTAGATGTAAACCCACCTGGTTCGAAGAGACTTGAGATCATGGCTAGTTTGAGACTAGAGCCAGAGTTGATTGGCTGTATTCGATAAGCCCAGCTAAGCGATCGATGATACATCGATTGGATGAGGTCGATACAGATATGTGTGGGCGGTGATTTTGAGCTGAGTACAGATGGCTTATTGAGGTTTAGAGGCAGAGTATGTGTTCCCAAGGATCCTGAGATCAGGCGAATGATTTTATCAGAGGCTCACTCATCGAAGTATACGATACATCCTGAAAGTACCAAGATGTATCAAAACCTTCGAAAGGTTTATTGGTGGTCTGGAATGAAAAGAGACATTGCTGAATATGTCACTAAGTGTCTCATTTGTCAGCAAGTGAAGGTAGAGCATCAGAAGCCTGCAGGATTATTGCAGCCTCTACTGGTACTGACTTGGAAGTGGGAGCATGTCACCATGGATTTTATGATGGGGTTGCCGAGGACCCGCAGAGGTCGTGATGCTAAATGGGTTATTGTGGACCGGTTGACCAAGTGCGCCCATTTCTTGGCTATGAGAGCTACCTATACACTGAGTCAGTTGGCGAACCTGTATATTCGAGAGATAGTACGGCTACATGGTGTACCAGTGAGCATTGTTTATGATAGGGATGCCCGCTTCACTTCCCATTTTTGGAAACGTTTTCAGGAAGCGCTGGGGACCCGACTGAGTTTTAGCATCTCTTTTCATCCTCAGACAGATAGGCGTCAGAGAGGACTATACAAACCCTGGAGGATATGTTGAGAGCGTGTGTGTTGGATTTTAGAGGCTCCTGGGATGACCACATGCAGTTAGTCGAGTTCGCTTATAATAATAGCTATCATGCGAGTATCGGGATAGCACAATATGAGGCATTGTACATGCGTAGATGTCGTTCCCCTATTGGATGGGAAGTGGTTGGTGACAGACAGATTTTTGCTTCGGACTTAGTGCAGTAGGCATTTGAGGATGTCCAGTTGATATGTGAGAGATTACGGACAACTTAGAGCCGAAAAAAGAGTTATGCTGACAAGAGACGGAGACCACTAGAGTTTGATGAGGGTAAGTCGGTATTTTTGAGAGTTTCACCATCGAAGGGTATTATGAGTTTCGATAAGAAGGGCAAGCTGAGCCCTAGTTATATCAGACCCTTCGAGATTTTGGAGAGAGTGGGAGATAAGGCGTATAGGTTGGCATTGCCACCGGACTTGGCAAATGTCCACAACGTCTTCCACGTCTCTATGCTTCGGAAGTATAACTCGGACCCGGCACACGTGATAAGATATGAGCCGTTGGAGCTCAATGAGAGTATGACGTATGTTGAGAAGCCGGTTCGAATATTAGATAGAAAAGAGAAAGTGTTGCGGAATAAGACAATTCCCTTGGTGAAAGTTCTATGGCAACATCACACGGTGGAAGAGGCCACATGGGAATTGGAGAACTTGATACGGGAGAAGTACCCCCAACTTTTTGTAGACTGACTTGGTTCTAATTTGGAAGACCAAATTCCTTGAAGGAGGGGAGAATATGAGACCCCGTATATGTATAGTTGTAATGTGTAATGAATGTGAATGGACTTGTAATGTAAAGTATGGTTGATATAAGTCCATGGATTCAATGTACTTATGTGTAATATGATTTGTAACGTACATATAAGTTTCATTGAGTATGAATATGAAGAAATGAGTTCTTATGGAACTGATTGAAACTCAAAATTAGTAGTGTGGTAAAATGGAATGAAGTTATGCTTCCATTTAGTTTGGAATGTGATACCTTTGGATATACAATGAATGCACACAAGTTTCAATGTGCATAAGGTATGAATGGGTGCCATTTTCAAGTCATAAAGGTTGTTGGATGAGAAAATGGCCATGGCAGTAGATTAAGGACAATTGGGTGTGAGTTGCAGCAAGAAAACTGCAGAAAATTTGGAAAGTATGAAGGCCAGATCAATCTCATAGGAGGAGAGATCGATCTGGGAGAGCCAGAATGCTCTTATTTGGGTAATGAAATAGAGCAGATCGATCTCCTAAGCATTTTGTAATGAAAAGATCGATCTTCAAGCATACAGATCGATCTCCTTAGCTCTCTGTTTAGGAGCAGATCGATCTCCTACTTCGACAGATCGATCTTATGCTTAAAATGTCGTGAAAAAGAGGGATTTAAGGGGACCAGATCGATCTCCTCTTAGACCAGATCGATCTCCTCAAGCTATTTCTATAAAAGAAGGGCTGAAAATCTAAAAATTTTGAGAAAAACACCAATCTTCCATTTCTAACCCAAAAACCTAACTTTCTCTCACTAAAATCAGCTATTTCCAGCAAGAATTGAGGGGAGACCATTAGACACTAAGTTGTTCATCTTGAGGAAGAGAACAACATAGTTGGAACCCAAAATCCCATTGTCGGTATTGAAGGAGCTAAGGGCATTGACATTTGGAGCAAGAAGAAAAATAAGATTTGGTAAGATTCTAACACTCCAATCCAAGTACATTGTCTATTTAATTGATTTTAGAGTTGTTTGGAATGAGTATAGATGGATGGAAACACCTAGGTTGTGTTAGAAACAAATGTAACCTGGAAAATGGAATATCTCTTGTGTGAGAAAGTGTGATTTGGGGAGTTGGTGGTTTACGGATTATGATAAGTTGTTAAATGAGTAATGTGGGTGATTTGGAATGGTTATGTGGAGTTATAATGTGGGTTTAAGTGGAATTATGAAAATGAGTATGTAAATGCTTGATAAATGCCATAGTGAGGGAATTCATGAGATATGGACACTATGAGCTTAATGTCGATTTCATATTGATTTGGAATGAATTAATAGGCCTAAAAGAATCCATAGACTCGAAATATGAGTAGAGTAATGAAACGAGGCCTTAAGAGCGTCGCTAGAAACTATAGGTCGAATTGACTATAGTGAACGCACGATGTCATATTATATGGATCAAATATAATGCGAAATACGATTTTGTGCAGTCCTGAAGAGTCCGTTGGAAACGAATCGAGTGGTACGAGTAGCAGCTTTAAGGAAGTGGAATCACGCATCGCGATTCCAGGTAAAGGAATTCTGTAGGTATATAAAGGTAGCTGCTCGTATTTTGTAGGTATATAGGGCTTTGGAAATGTGCATGGATTTATAAATGTATTTTGACAATGTATGGATGTGACTATGAATAATTGTATGAGATTTGGTGGTTGAAATAGTATTGTAAAGAAAAGGGATAGTAAGGCTAATAATTGCATAAATCAAGTGTTTTGAATGCTTTCACAAAACATGTGTTTGGTTTTAAACGAATTGATAGATAGGTTGGCTATTATGGTTTGATGTTTGTGATAGCACATGTGAAGTGCCAAATATGTTTTGAGATTAGTTTTGAAAGCTTATGAGCCGCCTATCATGTTTATGTGAATTAAACCGTGCTGGAGCCTAGCTCGCAACGGGTATTGATGTTTTCATTTGTATGAAACGTGCTGGTGCTTAGCTCGCACCTTGATTTGGAAACTATGATGATGTTTATAAACCGTACTGGAGCTTCTGCTCGTATGTGGCTTTTGAGTGGTTTGTCTTATGAGTATAACCGTACAAGAGCTATGCTCGTACGCGATCTCTTTATGATAGCGCTTTGCTCGCACAAGTTTGCACATGGAGATACGTATAAGGTTGTGAAAGTTGGTAAGATCCTTAAGCCCTACATCCTTAAGCTAACATCCTTAAGCCCAAGGAGGCAGGGAGGCTCTGTTAGGCGGGGAGGCTCTGTTCGGTGGGGAGGCTCTCTTACGGTAAGATCCTTATGCCCTACATCTTTAAGCTAACATCCTTAAGCCCAAAGAGGCGGGGAGGCTCTGTTAGGTGGGGAGGCTTTGTTCTGTGGGGAGGCTCTCCTATGGAAGGATCCTTAAGCCAACATCCTTAAGCCTTGGAGGGGAGGGGAGGCTCTGTTCGGCCGGGAGGCTCTCCTTCACGGATATGGAAAACTCTTGGTATGGGGTAGGTAAGACCTAGGAATGGCACCCCCAATTACGATATGAGTCCGCAGAGTACGTTGTACCGTGTATATCACGTGGAGTACGATATACCGCGTGATGGTTATGTGATGAGGAAGTCTGGCGAGGGATAATCCATCTCTGTGCCAGCACGATACCCGCACACCTGGATGCGTGTGGCCAGGGATGATTATGATGTAGTTGGTCCACATAGGCACTTTTGATATAGTGACCTGGTTTTTATACACTTGTGTGAATTGTGAAATGAAAGTGTGGTTGTGATTGTGAATTGATTTGATGGGATTGTATGTGTTTGAGAAAGAGTTTTATGATGTGGGTTTAAAAAGGAGGTTTCTTAATGAATTACCCTTTTTATGAGTTTAAATGAGATTAAGCATGAGATGATTTATACATGATGTTTTTACCATGTTTTATATGCCAAGGTACATGATTTTAATACATGATATATATGTATACTCATATGGCATAGTTTTACTTCCTCATGCTCCTACTATGAACGATTTATGCATAACACTATCAGCATGTAGATAGAGTAGTTATCTACCATGCTTGCATTATTGCCTTACTGAGCATGTGGTTGCTCATCACTCTCTATTTTCTCCCTCCTACAGAGCGTGCATAGTAGCCCAGTGAGGACTGTGGCATTGTGTTTTTGGACATCCGCTGTTCCCATGGACGAGAGGTATATACACAGTGATTTCTTTTTGTATATAAACAATGTAAAAGCACAGTAGTCAATTGAAATGTAATTATGGGGGATGTAGATGTCAGTAAAACATGTTTTTGTATAAGTACACGATTAAATGCGAATGTATGACATCGTTTTATTAAACTGAGAATGAATGAGATATGATGTTTATTATTGACTCACAGCCCAACAGTGTGGTGGTAAGTTAGTTCACGATCGGGTAAGGAAAGAAATTTGTGAAAAATTTTTTAGTGATTTTCGGTTAAAGAGAAGGGAATTGGGTCGTGACAAGATCGATCTCCCCTAGATGCAGATCGGTCTCCTTAAGCTACTGCCTGAGACAAAACGATCTCAAGCTCTCGATAGATTGATCTCATGCATTCAAATTGGCGTGAAAATGAGGGATTTAAGAGGACCAGATCGATCTCATGCTTCGACAGATGGATCTCATTAAGTAATTTCTATAAAAGGAGTAGTTGAAAATTTACAAATCACGAGAACAAACCTCTCTTTCAATTTCAACCTTCAAAACCTAGTTTTATCTCTCTAAAATCAGCTTATTTCCAGTAAGAATTGAGGGAAAGCTATTAGATACAAAGTTATTCATCTTAAAGAAGAGAACAAGATAGGTTGTAATCAAAGCTTCATTTGGGGTATTGAAGGAGCAAGGTGTATTTTCACTTGGAGCAAGAGGAGGAACTAGATTTGGTAAGTTTTAATACTTCAGCTCAAGTACATTTCTACTTATTGATTTTAGGAGTTGACGGGCATGTGTATTGATGGTTAAAACTACCTAGGTTATGATAGAACTAGGGTAACCTAGAAAAGAGAATGGGTTAGTGTGAGAAAGTGTGTTTATGATAGGTTGGTGGTTTATGGGTTTTGATAAGTTGTTCATGAAGTAATATGAGTGATTTGTAATGGTTAACTGAAGCTACATTGTGACTTTAGACGATTTACGAAAATGAGTAGGTAAGATGTTTGATAAAATGCCATAGTGAAGAAATTGATGAAATATAAACACTATGAGTCTAATATCGATTTGATATCAATTGAGTATGAACCTATAGGCCTAAAGGAAATCAATAGACTCGAAATATGAGTGGAACGGTAAAACTAGGCCTTATAAGTATTAATGGGGGGTGATAGGTTAAATTGACTATAGCAAACACAAGAGTTGTGTTATATGAACTAAATTGGTGCGATATACGATTGTATGCAATTCTGGAGAGACCGTTGGAGACGAATCGAACCGCATGAGTATGCAGCTTTAAGGAAGTGAAATTTCGTGACGCGATTTCCAGGTAAGGGAATTTTGTGAGTATATAGAGATAGCTGCTCGTATTTTGTAGGTATATAGGGCGTTTATGAAATACATGATTGTTCAAGAAAATGATTATTGGTATGCGTGAATGACCATAAGAAGGTGTATGATTTGGCTTTTCTGTGGATGTTATAAAAAGGGATAGTAAGGCTAATAATTGCATAAATCACGTGTTTTGATATTTTACAAAAACACATTGCTTTGTTTTAAGCAAATAGCGGATAGGCTGGCTAATGTTTGAATGATTTTGGGAAATAGCACATGTGAGGTGCTAAGCATGGTTTGAGTATGTGTTGATTGTTTATGAGCCACCTAATGTGTTTGTGTGAATTTAATTGCGCTGGAGCCCCGCTCGCGCTAGATTTTGATGCCTTCATTTATATGAAATGTGCTGGAACTTAGCTCACACTTTGATTTGATTTATGATGATGTTTTATAAACCGTGCTAGAGCTTCTGCTCGTACGTAGATTTCGAGTTTTTTCTTATGCATATAAACTGCAACTATACTCGTACGTGGTTTTCTCATGTTTTATACATAAATGTTGTACTAGAGCGCTGCTCGTACGAGGTGATTTAATGATAATACATGAATCGTGCTTGAGCTTAGCTTGCACAAGTTTTCACACTGTGGTATGTTTGATGCCGTGGTGAGGGTAATACGGATTGGTGTTCAGGGAACCCAGTAGGCCTAACAGCCCTCTTGTGTGGGGTGAGGGTGAAAGGCTAGGACCTGGCACTAATCCAGTCAGGGAACCCAAAAAGGGCAAGCAAGGCCATGAGGGGCTAAGACCTGTGATTAAGGAATACTCCCTCGTGCACTTGAGACTATAGAGGTTACACTTGGTATGGGGTAGATATGACCTACGGCAGTCACCCCCAACCATGATATGGGTCCGCAGAGTACGTTGTACCGTGTATATCACATGGAGTATGATGTACCGCGTGGTGGTTACGTGATGAGAAAGTCTGGCGGAGAAATAACCCACATTCGTTCCAGCATGATACCCCACACACAAGGATCTATGTGGTTTGGGATGATTTATGACATAGTTGGCCAACACAACATAGTCAGTTGTGTTATAGTGACCTGTCTCACTTGATTTACATAGTACCACATGTTTTCCTACATAAGTGTGATTGTGACTATCCAGGGTAGACCCGAGGTAGGGGTCGAGCCTTGTGGGATTTTTTTATTGAGAAACGATAATGATGTTTGTGATTATGATGGGATTATGATGTATTTGAGAATGAGATAAATTTAAAAGGATGTTTCAAACTGAATTTCCCTTTTATTATGAGATTTGACAATGATGAGCATGAGATGATTTGTACATGACGATAATTCCATGATTTATATGCCTGTTTTCCATGTTTTCTGTACATGATATATGTATATTCATACGACATAGATTTATTCCTTATGCTCTGTCTATAAATGTTTTATGCATAACATTGTCAGCATGTAGATAGAGTAGTTATCTACCGTGCTTGCATTATTGCCTTACTGAGCGTGTGGTTGCTCATCCCTCTCTATTTTCCCCCTACAGAGTGTACATAGCTGCCCAGTGAGGACTGAGGCGTTGTATTTTGGACATCCGCTGCCATCCATCGTTAAGAGGTATACACATGAAGATTCTTTTGTATCTAAACAATTGTAAAAGCACACTAGTCATTTTTTATCGTTACGTGGGGGATGTAAAAGTTAAGAAACGTGTCATGTATAACTTAACTTTCAATGAATGACACTTCTTTTGATTTAATTGAGAATGAATGTGGAGTGATGTTTATTATTGACTCACAACCCAACTGTGTAGTAGTGAGAGTGTTCACGACCGGGTAAGGAAAAAGGAAAACGTAAAAAATTTGTAGCGATTTTCGATTAAAAAGGATAAAATGGGTCATGACACCTCTACTCTTAGTCTATAAATACTAAATATCCTAGCCCCATAATCTTTTTTCTAAAGTAAACTTCTGATTGAGTTTGATTACAAATCAACTTCTTTCTTTTCTTGACCATTAATTTATTTTTGCCAAAGAAAGTCATGCCATATCTCCCTTCATAATTAAAATCTTCCACTTTCCATCTTTACATTGTTTAAGTCAAATTCAGCCACAAATGATGGAGCTTGACTTGAATTCACATATTTGAGTTGTAATTCTTGTCTCTGCCTTAGACGTGCCCACGCTTTACACCAAAACATTTTTCGGTTTTGTGATTTGATCAAAATTTGCAGCTTTAGTCCACTTTGCTCCTATTCCTTCATCTACAATACAAAATACCAAATATAAGTCAAATCCAAAAATTAAGCATACAAAAGAATTTAAATCATGGGAAAATATGACAATTAATATGTTTAATATGCAACTTATCAAATTCCCCCACACCTAAACATTGCTTGTCCTCAAGCATACAATAGTCTAAATTCATAATCTCTTCTCACCATTCCTTCATCCTCTTCCTATGCTCATCCAAAACACATTCCTTTCAAGAATTAAAACACCAGTTTTTAAAGCGAGTTCTCATAACACACATGAATAACACCATAATGATTCAATTAAATTCATAAAGTACATAGGATCTAACACCCTCACAATTGGATTTCACTCATCATATCTAATGTTTAGGGTATATATATCAATAAACTCTCAAGTCATTGCATAAAAGATTTTTTACCATAGGCTTACAAATTTATCATATCTCTTCCACCAATGAATGAATTAGGATGCAAAAATCTAAGGGTCTAAAAGGGTTATAATGGGGTTTAAGTAAGGTATGATAAAGGAATTTTTGGGTTAAAGAAATTAAAGAAATCATACAAAACTTTTCACACAAAACTCAACTCAATGATTTCAAAATATTGCTTTAATCACATCACATTCATCCAAATATATAATGAGTACCTTTGATTGGATCACAAATAAAGTACTATCAAATTTTGACATGATTTCAATTCTACCACAATCTTCAGAATTAACTTCCAAGCAAGGAAAATTACAATTATCTTTCTCTTTATTTATTCATTATTTTTTCTTCTTTTCTTTTCTTCGTTTTTCCTTTCTTTTTTTTCTTTTTTTTTTCGTTCTTTTTTTCAAAAGAGAAAAGCTCAATGGAAATAATAGCTTGGAACACTAAATTTTCAACATGTTGCAATCTTTCCAAAAATATTTTGAAGTTTCATGTGCATAAGTCTAGATGATTTTTCAATTTAAGGTTCAAAAAGATGGAAAAATCAACAAAAAGTGTTTATTATGGCTTGTAATGTGGTTTAATCCAAAGAAAAGGCCAGGCTCAAAGTGGTTTTTCTAGGGATTAATAACAACAAGGGTAGGCTTCAAAAGAAGGGTATAATAACAAGAAAAAGGGTTTAACCTAAATGCCCTTATTTAATTTATTGCATCTTACTCATCAAAGGGGTTGATTGAGACATGTATGACAGAGCAAGTTCTAGAATAGTCGACTATGCATGACAATCACACAAACAAGGAAATAGAGCATGATATAATGAATGCTCGTAGGCTCAATTCTCACCAAAGAGGGTTATGTGTGCTAGATCCTATTCATTTTTCCATCCAATAAATCAAAAGTAACTAATCACAGTGTATTAGTGAGAATTCAAAACCATTTTGCACACAAATAAATCTTATTTTTTTAGGATAAGCATTGAAAAAATCTATAACTCAAAGAAATCAGAAACAATAACTAATGTACCTTTTGGAACAATTTTTTTTTGGATTTGCAAAAATTTTCATGAACAATAATCAAGAATGAAAGAAAATGAAACAAATGGCAAGATTACAATTAAAGATCCTCCCCCACACCAAGACTGTACATTGTCCCTAATGTATCAAATAAGTGCTTATAAACTTTAGAGGATTAAGAGAAATAGAAAACTTCCCTGAAAAATATTGAGCGCCATGAAGCATTGCTTGGATTACTAAGGAAGGGGAAATGGTGGATTGAACCACATATGTCTGTAGAAAGCTAGTTGATTCAATTCCATTCATTCGAATCTAAGAGCAAGTCCTTCAAGTCTCTCATCAAGGGGAATGCCGATAGTGGCTGTTGGATCAAGCTGCATAATAAGAAAAGAGTTGACGGCTATGATGGGGAAAAAGATAATAACACCCAAGCCTAAAAATAAGAAGAAAAAGATATTTATTATTATTATTATTATTTGCAGAAGAGCTTTATCAATAGGGCGTGGGCACGCCCTATGAAAACACATCTTCTGATATATATATATTTTTTTGTAGAAGAGTGTTAGTCATAAGGCGTGCCTACGCCTTATGTAAACACTACTTTTGTTTTTTTTTTTTCTCAGAAGAGGTTTATCAATAGGGCGTAGGCATGCCCTATGAAAACACATCTTCTAATTTTTTTTTTTAGTGTCTAGATTTCTCCATAAGGTGTGCCCACGCCTTATAAGAAATCATCTTCTGCCCACCAAAGTAAGCATAAAAAATAATAAAAATCAAGAAAAATATTTTCTAAACAAAAAATAAAGAGAAATTTTTGGGTTGCCTCCCAAAAAGCGCATTTCTTTAGAGTCTTTGACTAGACATGGCCATGCTCAATTGTAGTTTGGATATTTCAATCTAATTTGTTCAACTTCATGCACTTGAAAACCTTCATAAAAAGGCTTTAAGCGATGATCCTTGACCTTAGAGATCTGACCTGTATCCAAACTTTGAATTTCAATTGCACCATGAGGAAACACATTAGTAACAATAAAAGGACCTAACCACCTAGAACATAATTTACCAGGAAATATTTTTAAGTTAGAATCAGATAGTATAACTTTCTGACCAACATAAAATTTTTTCTTGGAAACCATACAATCATGAGAGACCTTTATCTTTTCTTTGTAAATCCTAGAACTCTCATAGTCATCATTGATATTAAACTTAATGATTTCACCATCAAATTCCATTGTGAGTGTACCATCATGCACATCAATTTGGTACTAGATGTTTTTAAGAAAGGCCTTCCCAACAAAATTAAAAATCTAGATGAGTCATCATCCTCTATATTAAGCACATAAAAATCGACAGGAAAAATCGACCCATTAACTTGTACCAAAACATCCTCTAGTTATGATAAAGGCATGACAACAGGATAAACATTAGATCTATCAGCAAGTTGAATAATCACAATAGTTTCTTGTAATGGTCCAACATTCAAAGATTTATAAATAGACAAAGGCGTGACATTAATTGAAGATCCTAGATCTAACATTGCTCTTTCAATTTTAACATTTCCTACCTTACAAGGAATAGTAAGCATACCTGGATCCTTGCATTTAAGAGGTAACTTTTTCTGGAGGACAGCTGAAACATTCTCACCCATGCTCATAAATTCATTACCCTTTCAATTTTCTTTTTTTGGTGCACAACTCTTTAAGAAACTTGGCATATCGAGGTACTTGTTTAATTGCATCAAGTAAAGAGATATTTACCTTAATTTTACAAAAGGTGTAAAAAATCTCCTTTTCCTCTTCCTCTTTTTTGGATTTAGATGATCTATAAGGAAAAGAAGGAACTGGTGCCAAAACTTATTGTTTCTCGCCATTAGATTCTGTAGGTTGATCCAACTATGGCAAGGGTGTAGCAACTTCCTTTTCAGTTTCCTCCTCTCGATTGTGTTTTTGGGTTTTCTTGCTAGGTTCCTTTAACTCGTTCCACTTCTCAAGGTTATTGCACTAGCGTTATGCTTGGGGTTGATAACTATCTGTGAGGGCAATTTTCCTTGAGATTCCAATCTACTCATAGAATTAGTTAGCTGACTCACTTGATCCTCCAGTTTCTTAATGCTTATTCTGGTCTCCTATTGAAATTATTATGTGTTAGTTGCAAGTGATTTAACATTTCTTTAAGAGACATACCTAAACTAGAAGATGGTTGCTGTTGTTGTTGCTGTGGAGCAGGCTGTCTATATTGAAAGTTCTGAAATCGAGGTCTTATACCATAGCTAAAGTTGGGATGATATCTCCACCTTAGGTTATAAGTATTCGAATATGGATCGTAATTTCTTTAGGGTAGACTTGGAAATTTTCTAATTGTATTAGCTTGCTCTTGAGGTTCATCTTGAAGTGTGGGGCACATGTCAATTGAGTGACCAATAGCAGCACAAATTCCACAGGCTTTAGCTTGTTGCACATTTCCCATTCCTATAGCTAATTGTTGAACAACAGATGTTAGTTAGCTATTTGATTTTCAAAAGAATGTGTACTTACCTCATTTACTCTCCTATGAGACATATCTTGTCTGAATCCAAACTGCTGGGAGTTAGCAGTCATGGTGGAAATAAAATCTCTAGCCTCTTTAGGAGTCTTGTTCACTATAGCACCTCTACTAGCTGCATCCATCATCCTTCTTTCCATGGGTAACAATCCTTCATAACATTATTCAATTAAGAGTTGTTCTGACATCCCATGTTGAGGATAACTTGCACAGAGTTGCTTAAACCTCTACCAATATTCATGAAGAGTCTCAATGTCTTTTTACTTGATGCCACATATCTCTCTTCTAATGTTGGTTGCTCTTAAAGCGGGGAAAAAATTGTACAAGAATAGTCTCACCATTTCAGTCCACGTGGTTATAGAACCAGGAGGTAAATAGAACAACCAATCTTTAGCTTTATCAGCTAGTGAGAATGGAAAAGCTCGCACTTTAATTTGCTCTTCGGTAACTCCTTGGGGCTTCAGGCTTGAACATACCACATGAAATTCTTTCAAATGTTTGTGAGGATCTTCATTCTCAAGACCATGGAACTTGGGAAACAAATGGATCAAACCTCATCTTAATTCAAAATTTGCTTATAAAGTTGGGTAATGAATGCAAAAGGGTTGTTGATTGACAGATGGTGCGCCAACTACCTTAAAGTTTGCTCTTCTTCAGCAATTATTTCTTCAATCTCAGAATCATTAGATGAATTGGCTAAGTCAAGTGTTAAATTCAGTCCAGGAGATGAAGATATAACTTCTTATGCTCTTTGAAATTTAGCTTCCTTCCTATTCCTCTTGGTTATCCTATCAATCTCAAGATCGTACGAGATTAAATTACCCGCACGAAAAGAACGGGGCATCAAAATAAATCTAATTAAAAACCAATCCCCAGTAATGGTGCCAAAAATTGGTGGCTGTCAAGACCAACAATAATAATTCCTACTAAAAAACAAATTAAAACTATAGTATAGTTTATTTAGGTCGTTTCCCACATAGATTGATTAAATTTATTTTTCTGTAAAGGTTGAAAAAGAAAATATAATTAAGGATTTGTTATAGTGAGAATAAAAAGAAAAATTAATATATTAAAATGAAGTAGAGAAAAATCACTATGTAAAATGTTGGGAGAAAATCAATATGATGAAAACATCCAGCAGTAGAAATAATTTTCGAATGGGTTCATGGAATTGATCATTGATGCAAGGATGAGTTCTTTTAATCTTTACCAAATTGGTAATGATTATTGGTACGACCTAACAACCTATCCCTCCTTACTTCTTTGATAATCAGGATATGATCTCTAATTATTTCTCTTGTCAATAAACAACCTCGGATACGATCTTAAGATTTAATTTACCAACAGCATTAAAATCTAGAGAGACTACCAATTCTAACTAACAAACTCACATGTAGGTTCATTTAAGCTAGATTATATATCTTCATAACATAGAATTGAAAACCTCTATGTAATCAATTATGTTATTTACCACTTATATTAGAATTCCTAAACAATTATGGATTCAGGATTCTAATTGGTGATATATTATCTTGACAATTGAACATAGGGCCCTTTTTGTACAATCAATTAGAACAATAATTTTAATAAGCACAGAAGATATATAAATAGCAAAGATGTAAAAGAACAAAGTAAAAACTAATTAGATCTCAAAAATCTTGAAGAACGAAAATATTTAATTGTCCTTTGGCTGGACTAAATAATTTAGCAAGCCATAAGTTGAGAGAAAAACACCCAAAGAAGTTTTCAATTACCTAAAAAAATAGTTGAATTCTATAATGTGTGTGCCTGTGATGATGATGATCTCCTCTACTCTTAGTCTATAAATACTAAATATACTAGCCCTATAATCTTTCTCCAAAGGAAACTTCTGATTGAGTTTGATTACAAATCAACTTCTTTCCTTTCTTAACCTTTAATTTCTTTTTGCCAAAGAAAGCCATGCCATTTCTCCCTTCATAATTAAATTCTTCCACTTTCCATCTTTAGACTGTTTAAGTCAAATTCAACTGCAAGTGATGGAGCTTGACTTGAATTCACATATTTGAGTTGCAATTATTGTCACTACCTTAGACGTGCCCACGCTTTACACCAAAACATTTTTTGATTTTGTGACTTGATCAAAATTTGTATCCTTAGTCCATTTTGCTCTTATTCCTTCATCTACAACAGAAAATACCAAATATAAGTCAAATCCAAAAATTAAGCATATAAAAGAATTTAAAGCATGGGAAAATTTGACAATTAATATGTTTAACATGTAACTTATCAGTAACCCTGGCAATTCATTCGGGAAGACATCCGAGGACTCTCTAACCACAGGGATATCTGCCAACTCCAAATGCGCCTTATCTGTATCGACCACGTACTCAATGGAACCTTTAATCACATCCGATGAAGCATCAGTTGTGCCCTGGTCCTAAGCATGTACTCTCCCTCGACCAATCACTTACTTCCCCTTCTCCCCAGTTGTCGCTCTTCTCCTCGGAGTAGACGTATCAACTGGAGCTCTCTCTGGCTCCTTGCCTTTCTGTGGGACAGGCTCAAACCACTCTGGGTAAGCTCTCACGATTTGCCTTTGTTTCCCACATACTGCCATGATATCTGTCGCATCTACTACACTGCTCAGTAGTAGGCCTCTATCCTCCAATCACAATGCCCCTAGCTGGAGCTATGGCCAGATACACAAGAGGTCTAACAATCTACTCCCGCACTTTCTCAATCTGTGGTCTCTTACTAAAGAGTCTCCTCCCTCCTCGATAATCGAAGCCTCTGCTACTATCTCTCATCGGCCTCTTTCTATCTCTATCTTGACTCTAGTTAACTTTCCCAAACTCAGAGGCATTCCTCTCTAATCCTGCTCATAGAGTTGTGCCTTGCGCACTGCCTCATCATAAGTAGTAATATCTAATGGAACTGTTGGCTTCGAGAGGGGAGGGTGAATCGGTTTTCTAGTCTAAATGATAAATTTAAGCCTAATTGTATTTAATCAAGTAATCAAAGAATAAACGATAGACTATAGTGCAGTAAATTAAAGGAGATAAGAGAGAGAAGAAGAAAGCTCAACAATTTATAGAGGTTCGACCAATCGCTTGCCTACGTCCTCTCTTCTTGACCTTCTTGTCAAGAGTTTTCCTTCATTATCTCAATAGTTGATACAGTCTCCTTTTTAAGGTTAAGGAATAACCTCTCTACCCCTTTTTACAAAGATAAATATTCACCCCTTACAAAATTCTCTCACAGAGGAACTCTCTTATTTTCTTTTGGATTAAGGATGAATACAAATAGGAACTTTCTTTTGTGGGTAAGAAGAATAACTTTTACACTAGCTATTTAACACAATACAATAAATATGATATCGAAGACAAAGGGAATGTTGAAGAATGATCTCTTGAGAGTATTCAGAATTTATAGCACAAGTCTCGTTTCTTCCAGTGTCTTCAATGCTTAGTTTTTATACAGTAGGAAGGTGGGTGAAGCATTTAACGTTGTTTTTCCCATTGAAGATTTTGCAGAAAGAGCCGTTGGGAACCTCCAGTAGAGTACCAGATCGATCTTCCATCATGACCAAATTGATCTTATAGTTTAAATTCCTGCAATTATAAAGGAACTTGGAGCAAGGAGATTGATCTTATAATTTGTAAAATGTTAGAAGATCGATCTGTCGAACCATAAGATCGATCTTCTAAACTCTCTATTTGAAGTAAGATCGATCTCCAGATCGATCTATCAAGTATTCTCGTAGAGGGAAAATCGATCTCTAATCACCCTAGATCAATCTCCTAAACTCTCTGACTTTAAGGAGATCGATCTCTATCCATATGAGATCGATCTCATAAGTCTCAGTTTGAACATAGATCGATCTAAGACCTTTAACCTTTGCCTTAGAGGAGAACGATCTCTTCTTAGACCAGATCGATCTCATAGGCATTATGTAAGTTAAAGATCGATCTCATAACCCTTAGAGATCGATCTCTTCTTCCTTAACATCCTATACATGTTCTTTGAGTCTTTAATCCTTTAACAGATCGATCTCATATTCTCATGAGATCGATCTCTCATACTTGAAAACCCAAGAGATCGATCTCTCATTTTATGAGATCGATCTCTCAACCTTTAATACCCAGTTCTTGGCAATGACTTGTATCTCAATATATTCTAATTACCTTCTTAACATGTTTTAAACATTTCTAGATTTATAATATCCATTATTGAATTGCTATTTTGTCATTTCAAAATATATTAACTTAACAATCTCCCCCTTTTTGATATGACAAAACTTATTCAATAGACTAAGTTTATAAACATGTTTAATCTCCCCCTTTACATATGCATCAAATTTTCTAGTTTCAAAAACTCCCATTCAATTTCAAGAATTTAAGAACTCCCCCTTAATTTATGCTTCTCTTGACATGTTCTCTCATGCTTTCTTCTCCCCCTTTTTGTCATATCAATATTACCAAGGCATAAGACTATTTATCACAAAGTATAAATCAACAAACTATGAAGCATAAAACTGAATGAAGGTTCTGGCATTTCAAAATATAATTGTTCATACAACACAAAAAAATAGTTCAAAGCACAGTAAAGAAAAATCATTTTCTACGAAGATGGTGAAGGAAAACGATCAGCCATGTCCTCAACTCGAACGCAAGTGGTTTGAAGTTCATCGTACATAGCTTGCTGAGTTACCTCAATTGTGTCAAGACGTTTCTCGAAAACTGAGAACTTTTGTGCAAACGTCTCCATCGTAGTATCAAAGTGTTGCCGAAAATCCATTATCATAGATGTAATGTCATAAACTGGTGTAGTAGGCTAAGCAGCAGACGTAGGAGGAACCTCAGTGGACGGTGCGGTAGGCTCAGCTGGAATGTCCTCTTCCATGGCTACCTCGTGATAGGTTTCCCTTTTCTTCCTCCACTGACCATGGAAGTCTTTGTAGTACCCCATATGGTGAAGAGTGCCGATATTCAGAACACTTTTTGCAGAGGGCACTTCACCGGTCTCACAAGAACAGTCAACCCCGAGTTTTTGTAGCAGAAATGCCAGGGGTTGAGAGAAGACTATTGTTGAGGCTTGACCCCGCTCGATTTTTAGCCAATCTTTTTAGATGAAGTGGACTAGGTTCAATTTTTGGTTTTGAGAGGTATGAAGATAATAGAGCCAAAAACAATCTAGTTTTCTGACTGTACAATGTTGGGTACCGAAAGGCCAGAGGTTCCAAGAGATGATTAGGTGTAGTAACCTAGGGTGCATGGGTAGGTCACTGGCCTTGTCTCAGGGTAGGTTAAATTCAAGCGGTACCTCTTCTTCTTCACAGTCAAACCATTATCTTCGATCTCAAACACTCGGGCTAAGAGATTGGTGTTTACGAAAATCATTTTAGCCATGGCGAAGGTTTTAAAACCTAGATTTTGACAGGTATCGTCAGGGTCACATATAAGCTCGACGTTTGAGAAAAATGCCCTAATAATGTTTGGAGGTGCAAGTGTGTTTATTTTGAGAAATGGATGCCAACCAAATTCTTCTATTTTTGACAAATATGAAAAGTTAACGCGGGAAAGAAATGAAAAGTCAATGGTCCTTCAATGTTTTATGGGCATGGTAGAGAAGTACTCTTCATATCGCTTTCTTTTTGCAGGTGTTTGAAAACACCTGCTAAAAGTGGTGACAGAGGATGAAGAGATAGTGGGTGGTTGTGAAGAGAAAGGTCTGGACTCTTTGTTGGCAGCTCTCTTAATGCGAGGCATGATGGTACACTAAATAATCAGCTAAACACACTCTAAGATTGTTTTAAGAGTTCTCTAAAATCCTAGACAATGAAACAGTTCAATAGGAGCCCTAATGATGATTAAAAAGGAATTTTTTGAAGGAAAATCGACAATGTAGGTTATTAGAATGAATGATTGATGAAAAAGATTGGACGAGAACCTTACCAGAGATGATCTGTGAGAGAAATCGGAGGAGGTGGTGCGACATAATGTTAGGGATTTGAATTTTGGGTTTTTGAAATTTAGGGATTTTGAAGCAGTATTTATAGCCCAAGGCTAAGGAGATCAATCTGTCGAGGTACCAGATCGATCATATACATGAGGAGATCAATCTGTTGTTTTATGAGATCAATCTATAAAATACAGAAGCTCAAGAAGATCGATCTGCCAAATACAAAGATCGATCTGTAACATACAGAGGCTGAAGAAGATCGATCTGCCAAATGCAAAGATTGATCTGTAAAATACAGAAGCTTAATGAGATCGATCTTATGGGAAAGAAGATTGATCTACTTAGTTGAACCTTACTGCTATAGGCCAATTTGGAGCAGACTAGATCGATCTATATTGAGAGGAGATCAATCTCTCATACTCTTTGCCCAGAAAATGAGTTGAAAAATGAGTTGAAAATAGGTTTGAAATCAAAGTTTTGAAAGCAATAAATCTTAAGGAGCATACATAAGTCCTGATTCACCTCTAAGAACACAAAATCTATCTCTATCAGGAGGTTTGGTGAAAATATCAGCTATTTGATGTAGTGTATCAAAATATTCTAAAACTGTATCTCCTTTTTATACATGATCTCTAAGAAAATGATGCCTAATCTCAATATGTTTAGTTCTAGAGTGTTCGATTGGATTTTTAGAGAGATTAATGGCACTGGTATTATCACATTTGATGGAAACTTGCTTCATGGCAACAACATAATCTCTCATTTGTTGCTTAATCAACAACACTTGAGCACTAGTTACCAGCTGCTATATATTATGCCTCTGTTGTGGATTGTGCTACGTTATTTGATGTAGTGTATCAATATATTCTAGAACTATATCTCCTTTTTATACATGATCTCTAGGAAAATGATGCCTAATCTCAATATGTTTAGTTCTAGAGTGTTGCATTGGATTTTTAGAGAGATTAATGGCACTGATATTATCACATTTGATGGAAACTTGCTTCATGTCTACACCATAATCTCTCATTTGTTGCTTAATCCACAACACTTGAGCATTACAACTACCAGCTACTATATTTTCTGCCTCTGTTGTGGATTGTGCTACACTATTTTGTTTCTTAGAGAACCATGATATTAATCTATTCCCTAAGAATTAGCATGTTCCCGAAGTGCTTTTTCTATCTATTTTACAACCTCTAAAATCTACATCAGAATATGCATGAAGAGCAAAGGTGGAATCTTTAGGGTTCCAAAGTCCTAGAGAGGGTCTGTCTTTAAGATACCTAAAGATCCTTTTTGTAGCTAGTAAGTGTGACTCTCTAGGAGAGGATTGAAATCTAGCACATAAACATACACAAAACAAAATATCAGGTCTACTTGTAGTAAGATAAAGCAATGAACTAATCATAGACCTATATAGTTTAGTATCTACACACTTACCACTTTTATCTTTATCAAGCTTGATGTTGTTGCCCATTGGAGTTGCTTGAGGTTTGCAGTTATCCATTCCAAATCGTTTGAGCAAATCCTTGGTGTATATAGCTTGATTGATGAAGGTTCCATCCTTAGTTTGCTTCACCTGAAGTCCGAAGAAGTAGGTGAGCTCTCCCATCATGCTCATTTCAAATTCACCTTACATGATCTTAGCAAACTCTTGACATAGAGATTCATTAGTTGATCTAAAAATGATGTCATCTACATGTACTTGAACAACTAGTAAATCTTTATTTTTATTTTTTATAAACAAAGTTGTATCTACTTTTCCTCTTGAAAAACCTTTTTCTATTAAGAACTTTGAAAGTCTTTCATACCAGGCTCTAGGGGCTTGTTTCAAACCGTAAAGTGCCTTAGAAAGTTTGTAGACATGTTCAGGAAATTCAGGACTTTCAAAACCGGGGGGTTGCTCAAAATAAACTTCCTCATTGATGAGACCATTTAGAAATGCACTCTTTACATCCATTTGATATAATTTGAAGTTTTTGTAGCAAGCAAAAGCAAGTAGCATTCTTATTGCTTCTAATCAAGCTACCGGTGCATAGGTTTCATCATAGTCTATTCCTTCCTCTTTCCTATAACCTTGTGCAACTAGCTTAGCCTTGTTTCTTATGATCACACTATTTTCATCCATTTTGTTCTTGAAAATCCATTTAGTTCCAATTATAGAGTGATCACTAGGTCTAGGGACTAAATTCCATACGTTGCTTCTTTCAAATTGATTTAGTTCTTCTTGCATAGCTAAAAACCAATTATTGTCATCTAAAGCTTCATTAACATTCTTTGGTTCAATTTGAGATACAAAAGGCTATATATTGACATACATTTCTTAGAGAGGACCTTATTCTAACTCCAAGAGTTGGATCACCTACAATTTCATAATCTTTGACATATCCTAGTTCTCTTGGTGCTCTAGACTCTCTTTCTAGTATTTCTAGTTCTTCTTCATCCTTTTTATTAATGTCAAGTTTTTCTAGCAGATTATCTTCTATCTTTGAGGAATCCTTTTCTCATCAAATATTTCAATATCCTCATCATTGGTAGAACCTTTAGATGCATCATTTGACTCATCAAAT
Source organism: Firmiana major (assembly GCA_033439115.1). Taxonomy (NCBI): domain Eukaryota; kingdom Viridiplantae; phylum Streptophyta; class Magnoliopsida; order Malvales; family Malvaceae; genus Firmiana; species Firmiana major. Next base: position 42,950,728 of record CM065903.1, read on the forward strand.
ATTACATGTATTGATTTTTCTACCATCAAGGTTCTTTTGTTATAAACTCTATATGCCTTTGAATTCAAGGAGTAGCCTAAAAAGATTTCATCACTCTTGGCATCAAATTTTCCTAAGTTGTCTTTCCTATTATTTAAGACAAAACATTGTACAACCAAAAGGGTGAAAATAGCTAATATTTGGCTTCTTTCCCTTGTAAAGCTCATAAAGGGTTTTCTTTAAGATTGGTCTAATGATGGCTCTATTGAAGATATAGCATGAGGTATTTATGGCTTCAGCCCAAAAATATTTTGGTAAATTATTTTCACACAACATTGTTCTAGCCATTTCTTCTGATGTTCTATTTCTTCTCTTAACTATCCCATTTTGTTGTGGTGTCCTAAGGGCTAAAAAATTATGACTAATTCCTTTATCATTGCAATATTCATCAAAATCAATATTTTCAAATTCCTTGCCATGATCACTTCTAATACTAGTTATAGTGTAACCTTTTCCATTTTGGGCTACTTTTGAATAGACAATGAATTTTTCTAAGGCTTCATTCTTTACTCTTACGAAAAATACCCAAGTAAACCTAGTATAATCATCTACAATCACAAACCCATAATGCTTACCACCTAGGCTTGTAGTTCTAGTTGGTCCAAATAGATCTAGGTGAAGTAATTGAAGAGGTCTAGTGGTTGATACAATATGTTTAGGTTTAAATGTTATTCTTTTATGTTTTCCCTTGACACAAGCTTCACAAATTTTGTCATAGTCAAAAGACAACTTAGGTAATCCTACAACAAGGTCTTTTCTTGCTAGATTAGATAATACATGCATGCTAGCATGCCTAGTCTTCTATGCCACAACCAAGGTTCTTTTTCTTTATCTACCATAAGGCATATATTTTCATTTTTAAGCTCATTTAGATAAACAATGTATATGTTACCTTGTTTATGTCTTAGAAAAATAACTTTATTTGATTTAGGATCTATAACATGGCACTATAAGCAATCAAAAATTACTTTATAACCTTTGTCACAAAGTTGACTAATACTTAGCAAATTATTTTTTAGTCCTCTAACAAGTAAAACTTTTTCTAATGAGAAATAGTTGTTACCAATTGATCCACTTCCTTCAACTTGGCCTTTGGAGTTGTCCCCAAATGTGACTTCTCCACCCACTTTTGATTTGAATGAGTTGAAGTGGCTTCTATCTCCGGTCATGTCTCTTGAGCATCCACTATCCAAGTACCAAGCTTCCTTTATTTTTTCCTTGTAGCAATGCTCAACCACCTACAATCAACATTCAAGCTTTTGTTTTAGGTACCTAAATTTTTTTGGGTCCTTTGGAGTTAGTGAGTAGAATTTTTGATCCTTTTGGGATCCATTTTAATATTACATTAATATCTTTTGAATTAACCACATCTTTTAGGACCCATACTCTTCTAACTATCCTTCCTCTAAATGTGGTCATCTTCACATTGCAACTGTATGATGCATGTCCCTTTTTATTAAAATGTGAGCAAGTAGTAAAGGATTTATGCATATTCTTTCTAGCTAAGAAACTTTTGAGGTGAGTTTCTCTACTTTTACCATCATATCCTAACCCATTTTTATCAAAGAAAGCCCTTTGAGTCTCTAGCATTTGATCTAGTTTTTGTTGACCCATGTAAAATCTAGTAAATGAATTATGTAAGTTACTATTATTTTCCTTTAGGTCATGGATTTCTAGATTTGTACCTTCTAATTTCTTTTCACATTCTGTTTTATCAATCAGTATTAATTCATTTTCTTTCTTTAGTTTAGAAATCAATTTTTTGTACTTCAAATTCATGCACTCATATTCTAATGCAAGATCATCAAATGCATCTTGTAGTTCATCAAAAGAGTATTCATTGGGATTTGAAGTTACCTTCTCATCTTCAATTGCCATGAAGCATATATTGGAAATGTCTTCATTTGAATCATCATCGGACTGTCACTGTTGCTCCATGTTGCCATCATCGCCTTCTTTTTGTGATTCCTATCACTTGATCTTTTTAGAAGGGGATAGTTAAATTTAATGTGTCCAGGTTTCTTGCATTCATAGCAAACAATTGTATCTTTTCTACCTAATTCTTCTTGTTATTTCTTGTAGTTTGTCCTACCACTACCATTTGCTCTCATTCTCATAAATTTATTAAATCTCTTGGCAAACATTGCCATTTCAAAATCTTCTTCATTACCACTCTCATTTTTATCTTCTTTCAAATCCTCTTGAGTGGTGGATTTTAGAGCTACTCCTACTTTCTTGGGAGGCTCTTCATTTCTCCTCAATTTCATTTCATATGTAAGCAATGACCCTATCAATTCATCTAACGATAGTGTGTGGGGGTCTTTAGACTCTTTAATTGCTGTTACCTTAGCTTCCCAAGATTTTGGTAAGCTATTCAGGATTTTCTTTACCATTTCTATATTGGAGTAGATTTTGTCTAAAGACTTTAGTCCATTTATTACATCAGTAAATCTAGTGAACATGTCACTAATTGACTCTCCTTCTTTCATCCTAAATAGCTCATAATCATGTGTGAGCATTCCTACCTTAGTCTCCTTTACTTGAGTTGTGCCTTCATGAGTAATTACCAATTTGTCCTAAATTTATTTGGCATTATCACAACCGGAGACTCTATTATACTCATTGGGCCTTAATGCACAAAATAAGGTATGCATGGCCTTTGCATTTAACTAAGCACATTTTATATCATTAGAATCCCACTCATCTTCTTCTTTTGGGATATCTCTTCCCTCTATTTTCTTGGTTGGGATTTGAGGACCTTTAGTAATGATCCTTCATACCTCATAATCATTAGCTTGAATGAAAAGCATCATTCTAGTTTTCCAATATGCATAATGTTCACCATTGAACATGGGAGGCCTAACTGTAGAGTGCCCCTCTCCTACTAGACTTGTTGCTACATTGCTTTGAGCCATTAGATCGTTTTAACTCTTAGGAAGTTATTCCTTAATGATCAAAGAGTCTGAGCTCTGATACCAATTGTTGGCTCTACTGAGAGGGGGTGAATCGATTTTCTAGTCTAAATGATAAATTTAAGCTTAATTGTATTTAATCAAGTAATCAAAGAATAAGCAATAGATGATAATGCAGTAAATTAAAGGAGATAAGAGAGAGAAGAAGCAAACTCAGCAATTTATAAAGGTTTGACCAATCGCTTACCTATGTCCTCTCTTCTTGACCTTTTTGTTAAGAGTTTTCCTTCACTATCTCAATAGTTGATACAGTCTCTTTTTTTAAGGTTAAGGAATAACCTCTCTACCCCTTGTTACAAAGATAAATATTCACCCCTTACAAAATTCTCTCACAGAGGAACTCTCCTCTTTTCTTTTGGATTAAGGATGAATACAAATAGGAACTTTCTTTTGTGGGTAGGAAGAATAACTTTTACACTAGCTATTTAATACAATACAATAAATATGAAGTTGAAGACAAAGGGAATGTTAAAGAATGATCTCTTAAGAGTATTCAGAATTTACAGCACAAGTCTCTTTTCTTCCAATGTCTTCAATGCTTGGTTTTTATACAACAGGAAGCTAGGTGAAGCATTTAATGCTGTTTTTCCCATTGAAGATTTTATAGAAAGAGCCGTTAGGAGCCTCCAGTAGAGTACCAGATCGATCCTCCATCATGACCAGATCAATCTTCTAGTTTAAATTCCTGCAATTACAAAGCAACTTCAAGCAAGGAGATCGATCTCATATTTGTAGAGATCGATCTTATAATTTGTAAAATGTTAGTGAAGATCGATCTATCGAACCATAAGATCGATCTTCTAAACTCTCTGTTTGAAGTAAGATCGATCTATCAAGCATTCTCGTAGAGGAGAGACCGATCTCTAATCACCCTAGATCGATCTCCTAAACTCTCTGACTTTGAGGAGATCGATCTCTATCCATATGATATCGATCTCATAAGCTCTCTGTTTGAACATAGATCGATCTAAGACCTTTAACATTTGCCTTAGAGGAGATCGATATCTTTCTAGACCAGATCAATCTCATAGGCATTCTGTAAGTTAAAGATCGATCTCATAACCCTTAGAGATCGATCTCTTCTTCCTTAACATCCTATACATGTTCTTTGAGTCTTTAATCCTTTAACAGATTGATCTCATATTCTCATGAGATCAATCTCTCATACTTGAAAACCTACGAGATCGATCTCTCATCTCATGAGATCAATCTCTCAACCTTTAATACCCAGTTCCTGGTAATGACTTGTATCTCAATACATTCTAATTACCTTCTTAACATGTTTTAAACATTTCTAGATTTATAATATCCATTATTGAATTACTGTTTTATCATTTCAAAATATATTAACTTAACAGGAACCAATCTAGACCGTAGTGCCAGTCTTAGTCCATTAATAAATCTACGGACCTTCCTGGTCTCACTACACATAGTATCAAGGTCATGCCACCATAGGGATATGAATCTCGTCCTATACTCGTCCACCGACTGACTTCCCTGGCTTAACCCCAGAAAGTCCATATGCAGCTTTTGTTACACTGTATTTAGAACATACTGCCTCCTGAAGGCATCTAGAAATATATCCCAACTAATGTTGATATGTCGTGTTCTCAATATTACTCTGGTGGACTTCCACCAATGCTCTACCACTCCCTTCAGAATGAAGGCGACAAAAGCAACCATCTCTAAAGTTGTACACTGAAAGAATCCGTACAACTTCTCGATCTCTCTAATCCAATCCTCTGCAACCATTAGGTCTTTGACCCCACTAAATGATGTCGGTCTAAACTTCTTAAACTGTCATAGACGATCCAGATCACAACCGTACCCCAAGCCACTGCTAACTTGCTGTGGATCAATAGGAGATGGCATATCCTGAACTAGTGGAGGTGTAGGGGTATTCGTAGGCTGTGGTGTCTGTGCAAGCGTATCTGGAGAAACTTCTTATCCAGTTGTAGTCCTTACATCTGTGCCCTGCCTACCATGATTAGCATATGTGAACATCTCCATCATGGTCTCTAGGCTATGCTCTAACATCGTGAAGCGTGATTCGATACTCTCTAGTACCTCAATGGGACTTGGAGTCACAGGGTCAGATGAAGACTCATCTTGGCTCTCAGGCCTACCTCTACAGCCTCTAGCCCCTCTACCACGGCTGGTATTAGCCATAATGGCTAAATTCTTGCATTCACAGCTACTACTTAGGCAATTCCCATCTCGAAATACACATTTGTATCTAAATACAACATAGTAATATGAGGATGTAACCTTTCATAACCACTAACACCGACTCACATTAGACCAACTATGCTATGGTACCATTCTGTCACGACCGACTTTTACCAAAAACCACTACAAATTTTTCACTTTTTCTACCTTTTCTTCTGCCATAATTCGAAACATCAATTGGGCTGTGATTTGGTATTATTATCATCACTTACCACATCATTCATTACCATACATACATGTCAATAAATACTTTTGTACAATAAGTGAGCTCATATACGTTTAAATACAAATGCATCCCTCATTATTACATTATTTACATCGTTGTGTTGTTCATATGTTCAGATACAAAATCATACGTGTTGTGTATACCTTTCGCTCGATGGATAATACAATGGACAAAGGAATGCTAATCTTCAGTCATACTTTATCTACTACAGATGCTCTGTAAAGACGTGGAAAATAAAAAAGGTTGAGCTCACTAGCTTAATAAGGAAATCAGGTAAGCAAGTAGATAACTACACTACCTACTGAAAATAATGCTATGCCTCGAAATTCATATTTAAAGCATGAATTGGAAAATAGATATTGTAAGACTCAATTTTTATCGAAATTCCTTATGATTCATGTGATGTAAACATGGTTATATGTAAATTGAATCATAAGAAGAGTTGTACGCGAATGAAAAATGCAAATGGAATGAATAAAAATTCCTGAATACATTTAAAGATCAAATGAAGGATTGAAATGGTCACAGATTAAATGAATCGGATTCGGACCATTCGAATTGGAGATAAGAATTTAAAACATGAAATGAGAAAGGGTTCGTTAAGGGAAGTTGGATTGGTTTGGTCCCGAACACGTTGAAGGGTAAAACGATCAAAAGACCCAGAATTCAATGTTAATTCAGTAAGAAATTGACACTGTAAACATGGATTCAGGGAATCTTGATCAATAAAGGAGCAATAATTAAACTTCAGTTTAAATTGATCAAGATATGAATTTATTGGATTAAACTAAAATTTTCACTTCGAGAAATTATCCAAAAATTATTGAAAAAATACACCGAAAAAGATGAAATAAGACAGATAAAATCATTTAATTTATTAAATGAATAAAATATGATTTTTTTAGATATTTTGGCTGAAATATCATTTTTATTTGAATAAATAATAATATACAAAAAAGAAAAGAATAGAGGGGAGAAGAGAAATCGCGAATTTGCGATTTCTAAAGAAAATGAAACTGAGGGAACGGTTTCCCTCGACTCCGACGAAATCGCCGACAGACGATGCGAAGAGGTAGACGGCGAAGGGCGATCAGCACCCTAGGAAGCCGACCCGCACACCCACGCGCGGTGAGATCATCGGAGAACACCGGATCGAGAGGGAGAGACAGTGAGAGATAAGATGGGATTGGGCACTACCGACGTCGATTCGACCAACCCCGAGGCCAGTTGAAGGTCCCCCTCACGATGGCGCGCCGATTGGTGCCTAAAACTATCAGAGAATCTGTCGGACAACGTCGGAATGGCGAAGATAAGCCTAAACCAGTACAGATCGGTTCAGTGCAGTGTAGATATGCTGAACCGGACCGGTTCAGCCAAAAAGGAAAGAAAGAAAAAGAAAAAGAAAAGGGAAAGGAAAAAGAAGAAAAATGGGAGAAAAATTTCAGTGATACAATCGAGCTACGGGTAAACTGGTAAGCAGTCGAAATGATCGAGTTAAATTTTAGAATATTTAAGTTGATTAATATTCGACTAAAAATTTACCCAGAAAAAAATGTAATTGTGTAGCTCGACAATTGAAGTCAAACGAGAGCTTGAGTCAGCCTCGATTTGTGTACTATCATGGAATTTAGTGTGAGAAATTTACCGCATAAATTACGGATTAATTCCATATAAAATGAATTAAATTTTGGAATTTAAGATAAATTGTCATAAATAATTAATTAAGTTATCCGAGAGTTTAGAATGAGGCCCAATAAATACAGATGGGTCCAAAGAGCCCAATAGAACTCGATAATGTGAATAATATGTGGAAAATAGGCTTAAAGCCGATTAAGGCCCAAACAGGCCCAATGATTTAAATTAAGCCTAGTAAAAGTGAAATATGGATAAATATGTTTGGGTTTAACCCGATAAATGATTATCTATAGCTCCGGAGAACATTTTGGGAGCTACACGGATCGGGTGATCGGTAGCATTGGGAAAAGTCAGACTATACAGAGTAAATTGAGGCAAGGGAATTTTGCCAGTAGCTAGAGGTAGTGTAAGACCCCGTATATGTATAATGGTAATATGTGTAATTGAATCAATAAATTTAAATGGACTTGCAATGTAAAGTATGATTGATGTAAGTCCATGGATTCAATGTACGTATGTGTAATATGATTTGTAACGTACATACAAGTTCCATTGAGTATGAATATGAAGAAATGAGTTCTTATAAGTGATGGATGTGATTGAAACTCAAAATGAGTAGTGTAGTAAATGGAAGGAAGTTGCATGAATATAAATGCTTCCATTGGGTTTTATATAGTATACCTTTGGACATACAATGAATGCACACAAGTTTCAATGTGCATAAGGTATGAATGGATGCCATTTTCAAGTTATAAAGGTGGATAGATGAGAAAATGGCCATGGCAATAGATCAAGGATGTGTTGGTATGAGTTGCAGCAAGGAAACTACAAGAAATCTGGAAAGTATGAAGGCCAGATCGATCTCATGGGATGAGAGATTGATCTGGAAGAGCCAGAATGCTCTTATTTGGGCAATGAAATAGAGCAGATCGATCTCCAATGGTGCCAGATCGATCTCCTAAGCATTCTATGATGAAAAGATCGATCCTCAAGCACCCAGATCGATCTCCTTAGCTCTCTGTTTGGGAGCAGATCGATCTCATGCTTCGACAGATCGATCTCATGCTTAAAATTTTGTAAAAATGAGAGATTTAAGGGGACCAGATCGATCTCCTCATGGACCAGATCGATCTCTCCAAACTATTTCTATATAAGGAGGGCTGAAAGTCTAAAAATTTTGGGAAAAACATCAATCTTCCATTTCTAACCCAAAAACCTAACTTTCTCTCTCTAAAATCAGCCATTTTTAGCCAGAATTGAGGGGAGACCATTAGACATTAAGTTGTTCATCTTGAGGAAGAGAACAACATAGTTGGAACCCAAAATCCCATTGTGGGAATTGAAGGAGATAAGGGCATTGACATTTGGAGCAAGAAGAAAAAATCATATTGGGTAAGATTCTAACACTCCAATCCAAGTACATTGTCTATTTAATTGATTTTGGAGTTGTTTGGCATGAGTATGTATGGATGGAAACACATAGGTTGTGTTAGAAACTAATGTAACCTAGAAAATGGAATGCCTCTAGTGTGAGAAAGTATGATTTGGGGAGTTGGTGGTTTATGGGTTATGATAAGTTGTTAAATGAGTAATGTGGGTGATTTGGAATGGTTATGTGGAGTAATAATATGGGTTTAAGTGAAATTGTGAAAATGAGTGTGTATATGCTTGATAAAATGCCATAGTGAGGGAATTCATGAAAATATGAACACTATGAGCTTAATGTCGATTTAATATCGATTCAGAATAAGGTAATAGGCCTAAGAAGATCCATAGACTCGAGTTAGGGGTAAAGTAATGAAACGAGGCCATATAAGCGTTAATAGAGGCTATAGATTAAATTGACTATAGCAAGCACAAGGATTGCATTATATGGATCGAATATAATGTGAAATATGATTGTGTGCAGTCTCAAAGAGTTGTTGAAGACGAACTGAACCGTATGAGTAAGCAGCTTAAGGAAGTGGAATCACGCATCGCGATTCCAGGTAAGGGAATTTTTTGAGTATATAGAGGTAGCTGCTTGTACTTTAAATTTGTGGGTGAATATTGGGTGTTTTACGAAGTGCATGGTTGCTAAAGTAAATGATTGATGGTATTCATGAATGAGAAAGAGTATATGTGTGATTTTTAGTTTTGGAAGTGGATTATATGAAATGGGATAGTAAGGCTAAGAATTGCATAAATCTAATGTCTTGATGTCTTTCAAAACGAAATTGCTTTGTTTTAAGCAAGCTTGTAGATGGGTCGACTAATGTTTATTGATGTTGTGGAAAAGCATTTGTGAAGTGCTAAGCCCGGTTGCCGGGATTGTTTGATTGTGTATGAGCCGCCTATCGTATTTGCATGACATAAATCGCGCTAGAGCCTCGCTCGCGCTGGATTTCTATGTTTTCACTTATGTGATACGTGCTTGAGCTTAGCTCGCACTTTGATTCGAATTGTGATGATGTTTTATAAACCGTACTGGAGCTTACGCTCGTACGTGGATTTGATTGGTTTTTCTTATGCATATAACCGTACTGGAGCTATGCTCGTACGTGGTTTCTTCATATTTTATGCATAAATGCCGTACTAGAGCATTGCTCGTACGAAGTGATTGGTTTTGATGCATGAATTCGCGCTAGAGAATAGCTCGCGTCGGTTTTCACACTGTGGTATGTATGAGGCCGTGGTGAGAGATACAGATTAACTCAGGGAACCCAACAGGCCTGATAGACCTCTTGAGTGGGGTGAGGGTGAGGGGCTAGGACCTGACATAATCCATTCAGGGAACCCAACAGGCCTAACAGACCTCTTGAGTTGGGTGAGGGTTAGGGGCTAGGACCTGAATCAGGGAACCCAACAGGGGCGAGCAAGGCCATGAGGGGCTAGGACCTGGTATTGAGGTTACTCCCATGCACTCTTGAGACTATAAAGGTTACACTTGGTATGGGGTAGATAAGACCTATGGCAGGCACCCCCAACCATGTTATGGGTCCGCGGAGTACGATGTACCGTGTATATCACATGGAGTACAATGTATCGCGTGGTGGTTACTTGATTTGAGAAAGTCTGGCGGAGAACTAACCCACCTTAGTACCAGCATGATACCCCGCACACCGGGATCCGTGTGGTCTGGGATGATATGTGACGATTGGCCAACGTAGTCACTTGAGATATAGTAACCTGTCTCCTTGCTTGATTTACTTACTACCACATGATTTTAAATCTCTAAGTGTGATTTGTGATTGTTTAAGGTAGACCCGAAGGAGGGGTCGAGCCTTGTGGATTTGATTTGTGAATTGATGTGATGTGATTGTATGTGTTGAGAAAGAGTTTTATGACGTGGGTTTAAAAAGGAGGTTTCTTAATGAATTGCCCTTTTAATGAATTTAAATGAGATCGAGCATGAGTTGATTTATACTTGATGTTTTTACCATGTTTTATATACCAATGGACATGATTTTGATACATGATATATACGTATACTCATATGGCATAGTTTTACTTCCTCATGCTCCTACTATAAACTATTTATGCATAACACTATCAGCATGTAGATAGAGTAGTTATCTACCATGCTTGCATTATTGCCTTACTGAGCGTGTGTTTGCTCATCCCTTTCTATTTTCCCCCTACAAAGCGTGCATAGTAGCCCAGTGAGGACTGAGGCGTGGTATTTTGGACTCCGCTGCATCTCCATCACTTAGAGGTATATACACAGTGATTCTTTTTGTATCTAAACAATGTAAAAGCACAGTATTCATTGAGTTGTAATTATGGGGGATGTAGATGTCAGTAAAACATGCTTTTGTATAAGTACAAGATTAAATGCAAATGTATGACATCGTTTTATTTAATTGAGAATGAATGAGATGTGGAGTTTATTATTGACTCACAGCCCAACAGCGTGTGGTGAGTTAGTTCACGATCGGGTAAGGTAACAGTAAAACGCAAAAAATTTTTACTGTTAAAGAGAATGGAAATGGGTCGTGACTGAGATTGGTATCAGAGCTGTGTTGGTCTGATGTGAGTCATTAATAAAACATAGGAAAGTACATCCATATAGTATTGTGCTTTTGTTTAGATATAACTGTGTATATCGTGATGGATTGAGCTTAATAAATTATTATAATACAGGAAGTTAGGCACTATGCCAGTTACACGCAAAGGTAGAGGGGCGAGAGCACGTGCTAGAGGCCGTAGAGGTGGACCTGAGAGCCGTGCAGAGCCACAGACTGAGTAGGCTCCACAGAACCCTGCTAAGAGAGCAGAGGATACTGAGGCTCGCTTCGCTAGGATAGAGCGGAGTATTGAGAATTTGGTGGAGATAGTCACGCAGGCATTGGGTGACGGTGATAGACGAGGTCCCGTGGCACAGCCTACTACTGGACAGGCAGCTGCAGAGGCGGAGAGACCTCAGACTGCTGAGATAGTTACAGTCACACTACCTCCAGCCCAGGATACAGATTCTCCTATCGCTCCACAGCAGAGCGGTAGTGATTTGGATTATGATTGCGACTTGAGCAGGTTGCGCGAGTTTCAAGCGCTGAAACCCCCAGTGTTCAGAGGGGTGAAGGACCCGGTTGTCACAGAGGACTGGGTGTATGAGATGGAGAAACTGTACAGGTTTTTTCGATGTACTTCAGCTGAGAAGGTAGCTTTTGCTGTGTTCATGTTGAAAGGCGAGGCCGAGCATTGGTGGAGGTCCACCGAGGTTATTTTGAGGGCTAGACACTCTGAGATCTCATGGGAGATATTTCTAGAGCCCTTCAGGAGACAGTACATTCCAGCTACCACACAGAGGAAACTGCGGATGGAATTTATGAATTTGGTTCAGGGGAACCGTACTGTGGACGAGTATGAGTCCAAGTTTATATCCTTGGGGAGATATGACCCGGACACAATGGGTAGTGAAACCCGAAAGATTCAGAAGTTCATGGATGGATTGAGATTGGCCATCCGGACTAAGCTAGCTCCCTTCGACATTTTGACTTATGAGGAGGCTGTACATAAGGCTCAGTTGTGTGAGCAAGACTTTGAGCGAAATGCCTCCGAGCTTGGAAGAATCAGTGTTAGAAAGGACAGAGACCGGAAGAGATCCGGGAGGGATAGAGTGGCCAAGAAAGGAGGCCCAAGATATTTTGAGAAGAGACCTAAGATCGAGGAGGTGCAGGAGAGAGCTGCTAGACCTCCTGTATACCCAGCCTTGACAGCGCCGAGGGGTATAACTATTGGAGGACCACGACCTACCACGGATCAGTGTAGGAGATGTGGGAGATACCATGGGACTAGGCCATGTCAGGTGCCCCCTGTTTCGTGTTTTAGGTGTGGGAGGCCAGGACACATATCGAGGTTCTGCAATGAGATGATTGATACTACCTCACAGAAGGGCAAGGAGCTTGAGGGAGCTCCAGTTGAGACAGCAGCCCCGAGGAGGAGGGCTACAGCTGAGGAGAAAGGGAAACAGGCTGCGGGTGTGAGCAGAGGAAGAGTACATGCACTGGATCAGGACACCGCGGATGCTTCGACGGATGTGATTAAAGGTACCATCCGAATCTTTGATTTAGAAGCATTGGTATTATTTGATCCTGGTGCCACGCATTCTTTCATATCACCTTCATTTGCACATAAATTATTGAAATATGTGAAACCAACATTGTTGGATAAAATGTTGATGATTTCCACACCCATGAATGATAGTCAATTGACTGAGCATGTATGTAGAGATTGTAAGTTAAAGATAGAGGGGAAGGAAATGATAGCAAATCTGATTTTATTGAATATGAATGATTTTGATGTAATATTAGGAATGGATTGGTTGGCCACCAATCGGGTTGTTATAGATTGTCATGCCAAGACATTGATGTTTTCAGGATTAGACAATCTTATTGTAAATTTTGATGAAAAGAAATGATATGAAACTTGTATAATAGTGGTAAATAAAAGAGTATAATTTTAAATGCATATTGCTTGAGAGATAAATTATTTGTTTATGATAAATATTGAATGTGGAGTGATGGGTTATGTTACTAACGATGGAGAGGATAATATGAAGGGTTCATTGCATACGTGGTCGATATAGATGAGGCACACCCGAAATTGAGGGACATACCCGTAATTACGGATTACCCTGATGTCTTTTCAGATGAATTACCAGGACTACCACCTGAAAGGAAAATGGAATTTTACATAGAGTTAGTGCCTGGTACAGAGCCGATATCGAAACCACCCTATAGAATGGCTCCGATAGAATTGGAAGAGCTGAAGAAACAGCTGCAAGAGTTGCTGGAGAAGGGGTTTATTAGACCGAGTGTCTCACCTTGGGGAGCACCGGTTCTATTTGTAAGGAAGAAGGATGGAAGCCTCCGACTGTGTATAGATTACCGGTTGTTGAATAAGGCCACCATTAAGAACAAGTACCCTCTTCCAAGAATCGATGATTTGTTGGATCAGCTTCAGGGAGCTGAAGTATTTTCTAAGATAGATCTGCGGTCAGGGTATCATCAGTTAAGGATCAGGAGTGGAGATGTACCCAAGACAGCCTTTCGTACCCATTATGGCCACTACGAGTTTTTGGTGATGCCATTCAGACTGACGAATGCTCCCGCAGCATTTATGGCATTGATGAATGATGTGTTCAAGCCATACCTGGATAAGTTTGTGATAGTGTTTATCGATGACATTTTGGTTTATTCCAAGTCCAGGGAAGATCATGAGGAGCACTTGAGGATAGTTCGCAGACCCTCCGAGAGAGAGAATTGTATGCCAAACTCAGCAAGTGTAACTTTTGGTTGGAACAGATCTCATTTATGGGGCATGTTGTGTCAAAGGATGGGGTATCGGTGGATCCATCCAAGATAGAGGCAGTTGTACAGTGGGAACAGCCCAAGACAGTTACTGAGATCAGAAGTTTTCTGGGATTGGCAGGATATTATCGGAGATTTGTAGAGGGTTTCTCCAGACTAGCTGCTCCATTGACACTCCTCACGCGAAAAGATGTTAAGTTTGTATGGGATGAGGCATGTGAGAGGAGTTTTAAGGAGCTTAAGCGTCGATTGACCACTACTCCAGTTCTCATCATTCCTACCAGCTCAGGAGGATTCTTGGTGTATACGGATGCATCGCACCAGGGACTGGGCTGTGGGCTTATGCAGGATGGGAAGGTAGTTGCCTATGGATCTAGACAGTTGAAAGATCACGAGAGGAACTACCCGACACATGATTTGGAGTTGGCGGCTGTAGTATTTGCTCTGAAAATATGGCGCCACTATCTCTATGGTGAGAAATTTCAGGTGTTCACAGATCATAGGAGCCTCAAGTACTTGTTCTCGCAGAAAGAGCTGAATATGAGACAGAGGAGATGGCTCGAACTCTTGAAGGACTATGATTGTGAAATCATGTACCACCCGGGTAAGGTAAATGCAGTTGCCGATGCTTTGAGTAGAAAGAACCTTGGGTTGGTGTCTTATATGATGGTACGGGAACATGAATTGTTAGAACACTTTGCGAACCTCAGTTTGGATGTAACCCCACCTGGATTTGAGAGACTTGAGATCATGGCTAGTTTGAGACTAGAGCCAGAGTTGATTGGCCGTATTCGGCGAGCCCAGCAGAGCGATCGACGATGCATCGATTGGCTGAGGCAGATACAGACAGGTGTGGGTATTGATTTTGAGCAGAGTGCTGATGGCTTATTAAGGTTCAGAGGCAGAGTATGCGTTCCCAAGGATCCTGAGATCAGGAGGACGATTTTATCAGAGGCTCACTCATCAAAGTACACGATACATCCGGGAAGTACCAAGATGTATCAAAACCTTCGGAAGGTTTATTAGTGGTCTGGAATGAAAAGAGACATTGCTGAATATGTCGCTAAGTGTCTCATTTGTCAGCAAGTGAAGGTAGAACATCAGAAGCCTGCAGGATTATTGCAGCCTCTACCGATACCGACTTGGAAGTGGGAGCATGTCACCATGGATTTTGTGATGGGGTTGTCGAGGACCCGTAGAGGTCATGATTCCATATGGGTTATTGTGGACCGGTTGACTAAGTCCGCCCATTTTTTGGCTATGAGAGCTACCGATACACTAAGTCAGTTGGCGAACCCGTATATTCGAGAGATAGTACGACTACATGGTGTACCAGTGAGCGTTGTTTCTGATAGGGATGCCCGCTTCACTTCCCATTTTTGGGAACATTTTCAGGAAGTGCTGGGGACCCGACTGAGTTTTAGCACCGCTTTTCATCCTCAGACAGATGGGCAGTCAGAGAGGACTATACAGACCCTCGAGGATATGTTGAGAGCGTGTGTGCTGGATTTTAGAGGCTCCTGGGATGACCACCTGCAGTTAGCCGAGTTCGCTTATAATAATAGCTATCATGCGAGTATCGGGATGGCACCTTATGAGGCATTGTACGGGCGTAGATGCCGTTCCCCTATTGGATGGGAAGAGGCTGGTGACAGACAAATTTTTGCTCCGGACTTAGTGCAGCAGGCATCTGAGAACGTCCAGTTGATATGTGAGAGATTACGAATAGCTCAAAGCCGACAAAAGAGTTATGTTGACAAGAGACGAAGTCCACTGGAGTTTGATGAGGGTGAGTCAGTGTTTCTGAGGGTATCACCATTGAAGGGTATCATGAGATTTGGTAAGAAGGGCAAGCTGAGCCCTAGGTATATCGGACCCTTTGAAATTTTGGAGAGAGTGGGAGATAAGGCGTATAGGTTGGCATTGCTACCGGACTTGGTAAATGTCCACAACATCTTCCACGCCTCGATGCTTCGGAAGTATCACCCGGACCCGGTACACGTGATAAGATATGAGCCGTTGGAGCTCCATGAGAGTATGACGTATGTTGAGAAGTCGGTTCGGATATTGGATAGAAAAGAGAAAGTGTTGCGAAATAAGACAATTCCATTGGTGAAAGTTCTTTGGCAACATCACACGGTGGAAGAGGCTACGTGGGAATTGGAGAACTTGATATGGGAGAAGTACCCCCAACTTTTTCAAGAGTGACTTGGTTCTAATTTGGAGGACTAAATTCCATGAAGGAGGGGAGAATGTAAGACCCCGTATATGTATAATGGTAATATGTGTAATTGAATCAATAAATTTGAATGGACTTGCAATGTAAAGTATGATTGATGTAAGTCCATGGATTCAATATACGTATGTGTAATATGATTTGTAACGTACATACAAGTTCCATTGAGTATGAATATGAAGAAATGAGTTCTTATAAGTGATGGATGTGATTGAAACTCAAAATGAGTAGTGTAGTAAATGGAAGGAAGTTGCATGAATATAAATGCTTCCATTGGGTTTTATATAGTATACCTTTGGACATACAATGAATGCACACAAGTTTCAATGTGCATAAGGTATGAATGGATGCCATTTTCAAGTTATAAAGGTGGATAGATGAGAAAATGGCCATGGCAATAGATCAAGGATGTGTTGGTATGAGTTGCAACAAGGAAACTGCAAGAAATCTTGAAAGTATGAAGGCCAGATCGATCTCATGGGATGAGAGATTGATCTGGAAGAGCCAGAATGCTCTTATTTGGGCAATGAAATAGAGCAGATCGATCTCCAATGGTGCCAGATCGATCTCCTAAGCATTCTGTGATGAAAAGATCGATCCTCAAGCACCCAGATCAATCTCCTTACCTCTCTGTTTAGGAGCAGATCGATCTCATGCTTCGACAGATCGATCTCATGCTTAAAATTTCGTAAAAATGAGAGATTTAAGGGGACTAGATCGATCTCCTCTTAGACCAGATCGATCTCCCCAAGCTATTTCTATATAAGGAGGGCTGAAAATCTAAACATTTCGGGAAAAACACCAATCTTCCATTTCTAACCCAAAAATCTAACTTTCTCTCTCTAAAATCAGCCATTTTTAGCAAGAATTGAGGGGAGACCATTAGACATTAAGTTGTTCATCTTGAGGAAGAGAACAACATAGTTGGAACCCAAAATCCTATTGTGGGTATTGAAGGAGATAAGGGCATTGACATTTGGAGCAAGAAGAAAAAATCATATTGGGTAAGATTCTAACACTCCAATCCAAGTACATTGTCTATTTAATTGATTTTGGAGTTGTTTGGCATGAGTATGTATGGATGGAAACACATAGGTTGTGTTAGAAACTAATGTAACCTAGAAAATGGAATGCCTCTAGTGTGAGAAAGTATGATTTGGGGAGTTGGTGGTTTATGGGTTATGATAAGTTGTTAAATGAGTAATGTGGGTGATTTGGAATGGTTATGTGGAGTAATAATATGGGTTTAAGTGAAATTGTGAAAGTGAGTGTGTATATGCTTGATAAAATGCCATAGTGAGGGAATTCATGAAAATATGAACAATATGAGCTTAATGTCGATTTAATATCGATTCGGAATAAGGTAATAGGCCTAAGAAGATCCTAGACTCGAGTTAGGGGTAAAGTAATGAAACAAGGCCATATAAGCGTTAATAGAGGCTATAGATTAAATTGACTATAGCAAGCACAAGGGTTGCATTATATGGATCGAATATAATGTGAAATATGATTGTGTGCAGTCTCAAAGAGTTGTTGAAGACGAACCGAACCGTATGAGTAAGCAGCTTAAGGAAGTGGAATCACGCATCGCGATTCCAGGTAAGGGAATTTTGTGAGTATATAGAGGTAGCTGCTTGTACTTTAAATTTGTGGGTGAATATTGGGTGTTTTACGAAGTGCATGGTTGCTAAAGTAAATGATTGATGGTATTCATGAATAAGAAAGAGTATATGTATGATTTTTGGTTTTGGAAGTGGATTCTATGAAATGGGATAGTAAGGCTAATAATTGCATAAATCTAATGTCTTGATGTCTTTCAAAACAAAATTGCTTTGTTTTAAGCAAGCTTGTAGATGGGTCGGCTAATGTTTATTGATGTTGTGGAAAAGCATTTGTGAAGTGCTAAGCCCTGTTGCCGGGATTGTTTGATTGTGTATGAGCCGCCTATCGTATTTCCATGACATAAATCGCGCTGGATTTCTATGTTTTCACTTGTGTGATACGTGCTTGAGCTTAGCTCGCACTTTGATTCGAATTGTGATGATGTTTTATAAACCGTACTGGAGCTTACGCTCGTATGTGGATTTGAGTGGTTTTTCTTATGCATACAACCGTACTGGAGCTATGCTCGTACGTGGTTTCTTCATATTTTATGCATAAATGCCGTACTAGAGCATTGCTCATACGAAGTGATTGGTTTTGATGCATGAATTCGCGCTAGAGAATAGCTCGTGCCGATTTTCACACTGTGGTATGTATGAGGCCGTGGTGAGAGATACGGATTAACTCAGGGAACCCAACGGCCTGACAGACCTCTTGAGTGGGGTGAGGGTGAGGGGCTAGGACCTGACATAATCCATTCAGAGAACCCAACAGGCCTAACAAACCTCTTGAGTTGGGTGAGGGTGAGGGGCTAGGACCTGAATCAGGGAACCCAACAGGGGCGAGCAAGGCCATGAGGGGCTAGGACCTGGTATTGAGGTTACTCCCACGCACTCTTGAGACTATAAAGGTTACACTTAGTATGGGGTAGATAAGACCTATGGCAGGCACCCCCAATCATGTTATGGGTCCGCGGAGTACGATGTACCGTGTATATCACATGGAGTACGATGTACCACGTGGTGGCTACTTGATTTGAGAAAGTCTGGTGGAGAACTAACCCACCTTTGTACCAGCATGATACCCCGTACATCGGGATCCATGTGGTCTGGGATGATATGTGACGATTGGCCAACGTAGTCACTTGAGATATAGTAACCTGTCTCCTTGCTTGATTTACTTACTACCACATGATTTTAAATCTCTAAGTGTGATTTGTGATTGTTTAAGGTAGACCCAAAGGAGGGGTCGAGCCTCGTGGATTTGATTTGTGAATTGATGTGATGTGATTGTATGTGTTAAGAAAGAGTTTTATGACGTGGGTTTAAAAAGGAGGTTTCTTAATGAATTGCCCTTTTAATGAATTTAAATGAGATCGAGCATGAGATGATTTATACATGATGTTTTTACCATGTTTTATATGCCAATGGACATGATTTTGATACATGATATATACGTATACTCATATGGCATAGTTTTACTTCCTCATGCTCCTACTATAAATGATTTATGCATAACACTATCAGCATGTAGATAGAGTAGTTATCTACCATGCTTGCATTATTGCCTTACTGAGCATGTGGTTGCTCATCCCTCTCTATTTTCCACCTACAAAGCGTGCATAGTAGCCCAGTGAGGACTGAGGCGTGGTATTTTGGACTCCGCTGCATCTCCATCGCTTAGAGGTAATACGCAGTGATTCCTTTTGTATCTAAACAATGTAAAAGCACAGTATTCATTGAGTTGTAATTATTGGGGATGTAGATGTCAGTAAAACATGCTTTTGTGTAAGTACAAGATTAAATGCAAATGTATGACATCATTTTATTTAATTGAGAATGAATGAGATGTGGAGTTTATTATTGACTCACAGCCCAACAGCGTGTGGTGAGTTAGTTCACGATCGGGTAAGGTAACAGTAAAACGCGAAAAATTTTTAGTGATTTTCGGTTAAAGAGAATGGAAATGGGTCGTGACAGGTAGCTACGCGTATTTTTAATAGCTTTTACATACACTGAAACTGTATAAAGATCCTAGAAATGGATTAAAAATTTTAAGGTCCCGGGATGGGTAAAAGACTATATTTACCCCTACTGAGGGAAAATTCACTTAAGGATGGTGAAAGCATGACTTTCATGAAATGCATGATTTGGAAGATTTCCGTAAAATTTTAGCAAAGCAAATTGGTAGATTTTTCAATAATTGCATAAATTTCACAAGATAACACTACTTAAGTGTTATTTAGATTTAAATGAAATTTCTTTGGAAAATGGGCCAAGTATCAAGTTTTATGGAAACAGATAGTGTTGGAGCATTGCTCGCACTATATCTGAGTTTGTGAGTGTGCATAAAAGGGTACTGGAGTGCTCATACCAATTTATGTGACATCATGTGTATAAAATGTGCTAGAGCGGTTGCTCGTACTGATTTTTACAATTGTGAAATGCATGAGAGGTGCTAGAGCCTAGCTCGCACCCTGTTTTGACTTGATATGCATAAAAAGGTGCGAGAGTGATTGCTCGCACTAGTTTTAATGATTTGACATGCATGAGAGGTGTTGGAGCTTAGCTCGCATCTTGTTTTGATATGATAATTTTGATAAAAGTCGTACTAAAGACTTGCTCGTATGTGATTTAATCGATTTAATTGCATAAAAGCCATGCTGGAGTGCAACTCTCACGAGATTTGATTTCTTTATGCATGAAACTGTGTTGGAGCGTTGCTCGCATGAAGTTTTAATTTACTTGAGCTTTAATTCGTGCTGGAGCATTTCTCACACGAAGTTGTGAATGATTTATGCATGATACCATGCTAGAGCATTGCTCGCATGAGGCTTTGATGGATTTTATGCATAAACCGTGTTGGAGCTTACTCCCACGTGATTTTATATGGATTTATAACTCTTTTAAAGTCGTACTGGAGTGCTGCTCGTACGCAGAGTTTACTGATTTTTATAAGATTGTGCTAGAGCTTCACTCGCACGAGGTTTTCAGATATCATGAATATGCATGGAGCTGTGCTGGAGCTTTGCTCGTATAGGGATTTATATGACATGCATATGTTGGAGCCTCTTACAGAGTGTGTGTCACAGTGAGATGATATGCCCACACGTGCATACTAAGACATAGGTTGGGTGGATAAGACCTATGGCAGGCACCCTCTGACTATGATTTGGGTTCACAGAGTACGTTGTACCGTGTATGTGACGCGGAGTACATTGTACCGTGGGGATTGTTGGAGTGGAGTGAAATTAGCCACGAGGCTGTAAGCCTTGCCCTCACAATCCTGGTATTTATGTTGTTCAGGCGGCAGAACTGATCCACCTCCCGTTTCAGGTGTGATACCCCGCACAGTAGGTACCGTGTAGCCTGGGATCACTAGGATATGGCCATAGTCCTCGATGTTATTGATATAGTCACTAACATGTCTCACATGATATAACTTTTGGTCTCGATAGACCAGGGTAGACCCGAAGGAGGGGTCAGGCCCCCGATTTTTATGATTTTCACTGAGATGTGATTTTCTACTATAATGATAGATTTTTCAGAGGATTTCATGACATGTGACCTTAAAAGAAGGGTGATTTTGTAACAGAATTTTATAACAAATTTTTTATGAGTTTGAGATTGATTTATGAGATGATTGACCTGGATGGGTTATTTCATACTGAGCTTTAATGAAGTGATTTAAATGCAGTAGCATGAGGAGTTTTCCATGCTTTAATTACAAATTCATGAAAAGAATTGTCTCTCATGATTTGTTTTACATGACATGGAATAATGGATGATCTTGATTTACTTCATGCGAATTATGATTTTACATAAAATGCCATTGATGCATGAGTTGCATGATTTCTATATGCACGAATAGTTTTTATAAACTATGGCATTGATGTATGCATGATTTCGTGCATGAGATTTAAACGAAAGAAATGGATTTAAGGGCATGGCATTATGAGCATGTAGATAGTGGAGCTATCTGCTTACTTGCATAATTGCCTTACTGAGCGTGTGGTTGCTCACCCCCTTATTTTCCTCCTCTACAGAGTACTTTCAGTAGTTTGAGCGCGGCTGAGGACTTGCATCTTTGGTATTCGATGCGTCCCATCGAGAGATAGGTATACACATTTGTATAGTTTTGTATCTGAACATGTAAATGCACAGTACTGTAAATGGATATGATGTTGGGGATGTAAGGTTTGTAAATACCATTGTGAATGTATTTAGTTAAAGTCAAATGTTAGTAAATCCTGATGTGTGAATGTGAATATGGAAATGGAATGGTAAATAGGTGAGAGGGGACTAACACCGAATCATAGCCTAACTGTTGGTAGGATGGTCACGATAAGAGAAAGGTAAGAATTAAATAACAAAAAAAAAATTGTAGTGATTTTTAGATAATTTGGGTCGTGACAGATATAGTATGTACATATAAATCTCATGTACTGAAATCATAATGAGTTCTCAAATATAGGCATTTCATGCAAAACACTGCATCTTTATAAATTCCTAATGCCTTAAATTAAATCATGCCATTTCATTTCAAATATAGTAAAAATGGCATTTCAGTAAATAAAACATATCAATTAGGTTACGCCCATCCCTCAGGTCTACCCGAATTCATAAAATCATGTGATCTAATCATGTGAGACTCGGTGGCTAAATGCAATAATATCCAGGACTATGGCCATATCCTTTACTGTGATCCCTGGCTACACAGGCCTCGATGTGCAGGGAAATCACTGCTACAATGGGAGGTGGGTCAAATCCTCACAACCGCTAGCTATCAACTCCTCAACTACACAACTCCACATATAACACACGGTACAACGTACTCCGTGCAACATACATGGTACATCGTACACCCGTGGACACTATCTCAATAGATAATCAATGCCACATCTCTAAATCCACATACAAACATCTCACAGTGTGACACTCAGTCTACACAAGGAAATCAACATGGTTTTAAACATGTCATGTATATCACATCAACATTACAGAGCGTGCCTTGAGTACGACTCACCGTCGACACCCCGTTCAAACATTGTTTCACACATATCATAAACTCAAACACTAGTGCGAGTAAAACTCCAGCACTAGGTCATGCATAAGTTGCATTACAAATAAGTATAAGCAATCGCTCCAATACTCTATCATGCATAAATCATGTAAAACTAAGTACGAGTATTACTCCAGCACTCTATTATGCATAAATCACTTTTAAATCAAGTACGAGCAATCGTTTCAATACTATACTATGCATAAAACTTATTTAAAATCAAGTATGAGCAATGCTCCAATATTATGCTATGTATGTCATGGGAAATCAAGTGTGAGTAATCACTCTAACACTTTTCATGTGGAAAACATATAAAATCAAGTGCGAGCAGTGCTCCAGCATGATTTGTTTTCACACAACTCGATAGATGGCTCCTTTAAATAGGGATGTTTGAAAACATTAAAATCAGCACCATAATTGGGTTATTTTATGTATTTCACAAAATTATTGGCCAATCTATCTATTTTTCTGCTACCTAGCAGTAAAAACATTCAAAAATATGTTTTCCATGCTTTTTAGGACTTTTCCTAAAAGTTGACTTTTTATCTTTAGTAGGGGTAAATCGTAATTTACCCATATCGGGTCTCAATAAATATTATTCACTTCCTCTGACCCTCAGACTTTTTAAGTGAATGTAAAAATAGATGAAACTATGTGCAGATATCTCTAACTACCCGCAAAATTCCCTTACCTGAAATCACTCGAAGTGAAATCCCTTTCTCAATGCTACTCGATCACGCAATTTGATTTGCTCCTAATATATACTCTAGAGCTGCATATAACCATTTATCAGGTTAATTACACTTTTCCCATAGTATTTCACATTTAATACAGTTTATTTCACTTAATGGGCCCGTTTACACTTATTGGGCCTTAACAACTCTTAATGGGCCTAACATTGTCTTAAGCCCATTTCACTTTACTATTCATTTCAGTTGGGCCTCTTAGGTTTGTGGGGCCTATCAACTCTTATTGGGTTTGGTCCAAGGCCCACCAATGTTTATTGGGTCGAGACCACTTTGGCTTGGCCCATTGGCCTCTCGACCATGGCATGTGGCCGAGAGCCATCATGCCATCCATGTCGTCGGTCACGCCACCATTATACCAACCTTGGCCATTTGCTTAGCCAACTTCACTCAGGCATTCTATTAAACACCTTTCATGCATATCTTAACCATTCCTATAGTTCAAGTTGGCATTTTATCAAACACTGTGCATGACAACATCATACAACCATCCATATGAACAAATTGATTAAAACTAAGGGTTAAAAAGTCAAAGTTTAGGAAAAGTCCTAAAAAACATGGAAATCATGTTTTTGAATGTTTTTACTACTTTTTAGCAGAAGAACAGATAGATTGGTCAATGTTTTTGTGAATTACACAAAATAGCCCAATTGTGGTGCTGATTTATGGATTTGAAAAAACCATGTCTAAAAGAGCCATCTTTCGAGTTGTGTGAAAACAAATCGTGCTGGAGCATTACTCGCACTTGATTTTATATGTTTTCTACATGAAAAGTGTTGAAGTGATTGCTCACACTTGATTTCCCATGACATACATGGTATAGTATTGGAGCGATTGCTCGTACTTGATTTTAATGAGTTTTATGCATGACACAATACTGGAGTGATTGCTCATACTGGATTTGAAATGCAAATTACACATGACCTAGTGCTGGAGTGTTACTCACACTAATGTTCGAGTTTGTGATATGTGTGAAACAGTGATTGAGCGGGGTGTCAACTATGAGTCGCACTCAAGGCTCGCACAGTAACTTTGATATGATATACAAGACATGTTAAAACCGTGTTGATTTCCATGTGTAGACTAAGTGTCACACAGATGAGATGCTCACATGTGGATTTAGAGATGTGGCATTGATTATCTATTGAGATAGGGTCCACGAGTGTATATTGTACTGTGTATATGTCACGGAGTACATTGTACCATGTGTTGTTTGGGAGTGATATGTGGAGTTAAGGAGTTGATAGTTGGCAGTTAAGGATTTGACCCACCTTCCATTGCAGTAGTGATGTCGTGCACACCAAGTACTGTGTAGCCTGTGATCACCGTATAGGGTATGGCCATAGTCCTTGATATTATTGCAATAGCCACCGAGTCTCACATGATTATATCACATGTTTTATGATTTCGGGTAGACCTAAGGGATGGGTCAGAACCTCATTGATATGTTTTATTTGCTGAAATGCCATATTTAACATTTTTTTATTTAAATGGCATGATTTACTTTAAAGGCATTATGAGTTTACAAAGATGCAGTATTTTTCATGAAATGCCTATATTTAAGAACTCAACATGATTTCAGTATATGTAATTAAATATGTACACATTATATCAGTTTTCCCAATTCATGGTTTAAATGTGAAACTAAGGAAAGAGTATTTCAAGGCATGACATTATTTTCAGTAGATAGTGTAGTTATCTATTTGCTTGCTTGAGTTCCTAACTGAGCTAGTGAGCTCACCCCTTTCATTTTCCACATCTCTGTAGAGCATCTACAGTAGATAGAGTACGGTTGAGGACTTGTATTCCTTTGTTCCCTGCACTCCCATCGAGCGAAAGGTATACACATCATGTACAATTTTGTATCTGAACATATACTAGCACAGTGACGTAAACAATGTAATAATGAGGGATGTATTTGTATTTAAATATATGTGAGCTCATTTATGGTACAAAAGTATTTACAGTCAATAAATAGTTCACATTGACATGTATGCATTGTATTGAATGGATGATATGGTAAGTAAAAGTGATGATACTAATACTAAATCACAGCCCAACTATTGGTGGTTAAATTATGACAGAAGGAAAGGTAAGAAAAATCAAAAATTTTGTAGTGATTTTTGGTAAGAGTTGGTAGTGACACATATGGTCATAGTCAATGACCCCAAGCAATCACGGATCAGGTGTGCAATGGTGTCCAAAAGCATGCAAATCAGATGGCTCGAAGACTAGTGGTACGGTACAGCGTACTCCATGTATCTACACGGTGCATCATACTCCATGAACCACAACAGAAACTTAGAAGGGTCATGGGGTGTCGAATGTCAGGAACTTATCACCCTAACCAGAAATTATCAACCATAGCCTGTCTCAAAATCCAGTGCGAGCAAGTCAATGTGACATACAGTCGACACGAGGGCACCAGTACGGTTTTCACCCACATACCATATCAGAATCAAGTGCGACTAAATCTAGATAGTCCACAGATCTTATCATTGCTCCTGCACAATTTCATACACAAAAAATAAACATCTAACTCATTCCAGATAAAATCGGTACCCAAAATCTGAGTGCAGTATACAACACGGTGCCATACAGAGCGAGAGGGTAACATCCCATCAAACACTTGTCAAATCAAATCAAACTTCAGAAAATGTGTAATTTAATGTATATCGTCAAATCAAATCAAACTTCAAAAAATGTGCAATTTAATGTATATAGTCAAATCGTGAGCCAGTTTATCATTTCAGCTTTGCTAAATCTCTTTTTCACATGGAAAACTTCAATTTTGTGCACTTTATGCATTTTCAAATTTCCCAATTTTAGGGGTATTTTTGTAATTTTTCCATATTTGGGCATTTACAAAATTTAAAGACTTGAAAATTGTGAAAAATATATGCACAGTTATCTCTAAGAGCTTGCAAAGATCCCTTACTTGGAATCACGTCGACTACTCTTTTCTTCTTTTTCCCACTTTTCGAATATTTGTTTATCTGGCTCCGAATATTTCTCCGAGAACTACAGATAATTACCAATCACATCAATTGACTTTATTAACCCATATTCCACTTTCTTTATAGTTAATTTAAAGTGTTGGGCCCACATACTCTTATTGGGCCTTATTGTGCCTTAATGGGCCTAACTCTATCTTAAGCCTATTTTTACTTTACTATTCATTCTATCAAAGCCCATTGGGCTAACTAGGTCCATTAACACATATTGGACTTTATCCAAGGCCCATTAGCCTTATTAGCCCATGAAAGCTCTTGGCCATGGCATGGTGGCCTAGCACCATCAGGCCGCCCATGGCCGAATGACTATCATCACCACTCTATCTTGCCTGGTTTTTTCAATTAGGCATTTTGTCAAACACTTGTCATGCACCCTTTAACCCTTAACCTTGTTCATGTTGGCATTTTATCAAACACCTTAAGTGCCAACATCATAACTACATCAAATTCAACAAATTAGTTTATTTTAATCATGCCATTATCATGTACATGATCTAACCTATCCTTACATGCATTAAAATCATATGCATACTCATGGATTTCCAAATGCCCATTTTTGACCTAAGCTTGTTCATCACCTTAGGTGATGTTTTTCTGTGCAATTCATACTCCAATGAACTCCATAAAATCCCTGGATTAACATATATGAAGTTGGAAGATAGAAAACTCACCTAGCTTATAGTTTCCCTTTTGGCTGAGACTTGTGGAAGGAGTTGGCTTCTCCAATTCATCTCTTTGGTTGCTAATTTTGGACTATGTTATTCTCCTCACTATGGGTAACAACTTTACTGAAGATAACTTGTTCCAATTCGATTTGTAGAGGGGTGAAATCTAGAGTGAGAAAGCTTAAAGCTTTATGTTTTAACGGTGGAAAATTGGTTAAGGAAGATGAACTCGAGAGCTTTATTGTATTTTCTGGTTTTTTCCATATAAAAATTCAGCTAACATCTTATTAAATCAGCCCATGAATTGGGATTGGCACATTTTAGGCTTTAGTTTTGGGCTTAAACATTTACTAATGGGCTTTCGGTTTGGGCTTCCATTTGGGCTTTCGGTTTGGGCTTTTCCTCTAGGTTATTGGGCTGGCTTTTTATAGGTAATTGGGCCTACTATATGTCTTTACATTTCAGCCCAATTGGTGGCCCATTTTGCCTACACATTCGGCCGATTAGTTTCCATGCTTAAATTGGGCCTTTAAAATTTCAATCTTGGCCCAATATCTTTTCTTAAATTTTCAGCCCAATTAAATTAATCCAAATTTAATTTATTTTATTTTCGTTACACTAGAGGCTGAAAATTGAGTGTTTTAACCAAAAATAATTTTCCCATGCTTTAAACTTAGTTGGGTTAAATTTTAACCATGGTTAGTTCTTATGGTCAAAGTCAACATTTTCTACGCTGTTTTGACTTTTCTTTACCATTGACCACATTGACTTTTGTCTGAAAATCTCAAAAGTGTGGTTTCTCATGGTTAGGATTCCCATCTCTTCGTTTTAGTTGTTTTTCGGGAGGTGAAAATGATAAAAACAACTCAAACGATTAATTTTAACCTTGTTTGGGTCTTTTTGGCATTTTTGGTCCTTCGACCCTATTGAGACCAAACCAAACCAACTTTCCTACTTATTTTCATGTTTTAAGTTCTTATCTTTAGTCAGAATGGTTGGCATCCCTTCGGTTTAGCCTGAGCTTACTTTAGCTCACAATTGGCACTTTTTTACCTTTAAGGCATTTTCTATTTTTACTTGTACCTTGGATTGTAATACAATCTTTCTCATGATTCCAATAACATATATAAATGTTTACAATGGTGAATCATAAGTAATAGGATACAAAAAGTGCAGGTCTTACATGTACTTGCTAAAGAGTGTAAAAACAGTTGAAAACATGCATTTCATGCATTTAGTGACTTTTTCCAATTTTGGTAAAATTTCCCTTAATAGGGGTAAAATCATAATTTACCTATATCGGGTCTCTATAAAATTTATTCTATTTCTAGAACCCTCAAACTTTTTAAGTCCCTATAACTACCATCAAAAATACGTGTAACTACCTCTAACTACCCACAAAATTCCCTTACCTCAAATGACGTTAAGCGTGCCTACTTTTCCAACGCTGCCGAATCTCTCGGTCTGTTTAGCTCCCAGTATAATCTTCGGAGCTGCACGTAATTATTTATCATATTAAATAAATCTTATTTATTTGTATTTCACTTTCACTATAGTCACTTTAACTTATTGGGCCTTATTCACCTTAATAGGCCTAATTCTGTCTTAAGCTCATTTTCACTTTACTATTCATTTCATCTGGGCCTATTGGGCTCACTGGGCCCATTAACACTTATTGGGATTTATCCGAGGCCCATTAGCCTTATTAGGCCGAGACTACATCGACTTGGCCCATTATACCTCTTGGTCATGGCATGGTGGTCAAGTACCATCACGCCACCCTTGGCGGAGAGCTAGCCATCATCACGCCAACCTTGCCATTTGCTCACTTAGTGTAAGACTCGAATTTTTATGTAGTTTATTCCTTATGATTTCTATATGTAAGAACATTCTATTATGTTATTTGAATCATAAGAAGAGTATTTACTTCATTGAAAATAATAGTGATAAAGATAAGAACTTAAAATGTGAAAATATAGAGGGGCTAAACGAGTTCAAAATGGTCCGTTTGAGGTGTTTTAACATATTCGTCTCCCGAAAATAGTCGAAACATAAAGTTGAGAGTGTAAACCATGAAAAATGACACTTTCAAATTTTTAAGAAAAAGTCAAACGTGGTCAATGGTCAAGCAAAGTCAAGGTTGGTTAAGAAATGTTGACTTTGACCATAGTTTACTAACCATGGTTAAAATTTAACCTAAGAAAGGTTAAAAAGTGGGAAAGAAATATTTTTAATTAAAACACTCAATCTTCATCTCATTAAATAGGAAAAATTTATTTAATCAAAATCTGGATTAAATTTAAGGGGCAAAACTCAGTGGGCTAACTATAGAATTTTTTAAGCCCATTAAGGTGTAACAAGTGTGGACCAAATTTCTTAGGCCCATTAGGCTGAATTGTTGGGCCACTTGATGGGCCCAAAATAAAGTAGATTGAAGGCCCAAATTGTAGGAAAATTTCCAACCCAAAGTAAAAGCCCAAAACGAAGCCCAAACTGAAAGCCCAAAGACAAGCCCATTAGTTAAAAGATTAAAGCCCAATTGTCGAAACCCAAAATCAATTGCCATGCCCACATTAAGGGTTGAAATTCAAGACTTAATAGCTAAGTGTGCTAAGTTAAAAATTAGCCAGCACATCATATTCTTCTCCATAGCTCTCGGCCAAGCAAACAAGAAACCATTAAAACCATAGTTTCAAACTTTATCTCTATAGAAATCACTAACATAGAGACATAATCGGAACAAGCAATTTGCATAGAAGTTGTTCTAAATTGAGAGAGGATTAACATATCTTGGAATTCGCTATCAAGGAACCATATTCAGAGAGACAAAAATCAAAGAAATTTCAGCCAAGAAGAGAACAATGAGCTAGGTATAATTTCAAGCTTCCAACTTCATATATGTTAATCTATGGATTATTCTAAGTTGATTGGTGTATGTTTTATAGATCAAAACACATGAAAGCACCATGAATCAATGATGGCCTAAAATGGGTATTTAGGTTTTCATGAAGAAGCATGTGATTTTAATGCATGGTTAGGTTACTAAACATGTATACATGATTATGGCATGCTTGATTTCAATAGATTTGTTGAATTGGTTGATGAATTGAAGATGGCACATAAGGTGTTTGATAAAATGCCTTAATGAACATAAACTAAGGCTTGAGGCATGCATAGGTAGTGTTTGATGAAATGCCTAAGTGAATGGCTAGCAAGATGGCCAAGGTTGGCGTGGTGTCGGCCATGGGCAGCATGTATGGCTCTCAGCCACATGCCATGGCCGAGAGGCCAAATGGGCCAAGCCAATATGGTCTCGGCCCAATAGAAGTTCATGGGCCTCAGACCAAACCCAATAATGTTGATGGGCCCCACGAGCCTAATTGGCCCATATGAAATGAATAGTAAAGTGAAATGAGCTTAAGACAGTGCTAGGCCTATTAAGACGCAATTAGGCCAAATAAGAGTAAACATGACCATTATGTGAAATATACTATATTAAACGTGAAATACATTTGTAAAAGTATAAATAACTTGATAGATGGTTATATGTAGGTCCAGAGTTTACATTGGGAGCTAATCGGACAGTAGAATTAAGCAGCGTCGGGAAAATGGAATTGCTGGACGTGATTTTAGGTAAGGGAATTTTGTAGGTAGTTACAGATATCTGCACATATTTTTGTCTGCTTACATTCACTTAAAAAGTTTGAGGGTCAGAGAAAGTGAATAAAAATTATACAGGCACGATATAGGAAAACTACAATTTTACCTCTATTAAGGGTAAAGTTAGGAAAGTTTCAAAAAGTCCTAAAAAGCATGGAAAACATGTTATTGAATGTTTTTACAACTATTTAGCAGAAGAATAGATAGATTTGTCAATGTTTTATGAAATACACAAAATAGCCCAATTATGGTGTTGATTTTATGGATTTGAAATATCCCTATTTAAAGGAGCCATCCATCAAGTTGTGTGAAAACAAATCATACTGGAGCACTACTCGCACTTGATTTTATATGTTTTCTGCATGGAAAGTGTTGGAGTGGTTACTCGTACTTGATTTCCCATGATATGCATGGCATAGTACTAGAGCGCTACTCGTACTTGATTTTAATGAGTTTTGTGCATGGCATAGTACTGGAGCATTGCTCATACTTGATTTGAAATGTGAATTATATATGTCCTAGTATTGGAGAGTTACTCGTACTTGAGTTTGATTTTGTGATATGCATGAAACAGTGATTTAAGCGGGATGTCGACTGTGAGTCTCACTCAAGGCTCGCAGTGTAACCTTAATGTGATATACATGACATGATAAAAATCGTGTTGATTGCCTCGTGTAGACTGAGTGTCACACAGATGAAATGCTTGCACATGGATTTAGAGACATGGCATTGATTATCTATTGAGATAGGGTCCACGGGTGTACGTTGTACCGTGCATGTGTCACGGAGTACGCTGTATAATGCATTGTTGAGGATGGATATGTGGAGTTGAGGAGTTGATAGTTGGCGATTTAGATTTGACCCACCTTCTATTGTAGCAGTGATTGCCCCGTACATTAGGATCCGTGTAGCCTGGGATCACAATATAGGATATGGCCATAGTCCAGGATATTACTGCATATAGCCACCCAGTCTCACATGATTATACACATGATTTTATTATTTCGGGTAGACCTAAGGGATGGGTTAGAACATGATTTATATGTTTTACTTACTGAAATACCATATTTTATATAATTGAATTTAAATGGCATGATATACTTTAAAGGCATTATGAGTTAACATAAAATGCAATGTTTTGCATGAAATGCATGTAATTATGAAACAAAGCATGATTTCAGTAAATTTGAGTAAATATATGCACACTACAGAATCTTTACAATTCATGCTTTAAATGTGAAACGAATGAAAGAGTATTTCATAGCATGGTATTGTTTTTAGTAGATAGTGTTGCTTGCCTGATTTCCTTATTGAGCTAGTGAAATCACCCATTTCATTTTCTACCTCTCTACAAAGCATCCACAGTAGATAAAGTACGACTGAGGACTTGTATTCCTTTTATCCGCTGCAGTCCCATCAAGAGAAAGGTATACACATCACGTATAATTATGTATCTGAACATATAACAGCATAATAATGTAAACAAATATAGTGAGCTCACTTATGACACAAAAGTATTTACGATCAATAGATAGTTTATATTGACAAGAATGCATTGTATAGAATGGATGATATGGTAAGTAAAAGAGATGATACTAATATCGAATCACAGCCCAACTGATGTTTGAAATTGTCACCGAAGGAAAGCTAAGAAAGGCGAAAAAATTTATAGTGATTTTTGGTAAAAGTCGGTCTTGACACTTAGGTATTTCATCAAACACTTGGATGGCATGTCTTAAGCCATTTCCATAGTTCATGTTTGTATTTTATCAAAAACCTTACATGCCAACATCATACAACTATCCAATTCAACAAATTGATCAAAATTAATCATACCATCATCATCCATGCATCTTAACCAATCCATCCATGCATTTAAACAACATGGGTATTCATCAAAATCCAAATACCCATTTTTGGCAAACATGTGTTCATGGTGTTTTAGGTTGTTTTGCTATACAATTCGTATACCAATAAACTTAGAATAATCCTTAGGTAAACATACTTGAAGTTGGAAGATTGAAAACTTACCTAACTTAGTGTTCCCTACTTAGTCGAAACTTCAAGGGATTTTGGGTTGCTCAATTTATCTCTTTGAGTGTTGATTCCATGGTATGTTAATCCTCTCTCAATTTGGAACAACTTTCATGAAGATCACTTGTTCCAAATATGCCTTTAGGTTAGTGATTTCTAGAGTGATCAAACTTGCATAATTTAGCTAAAATGGTGGCCTTGGTCTCGGTTTGGTGAAAAAGATGATAGTTACCGAATCCTTAGCTCTTAAGACTTGATTTGATGTTTAATTGGTATTAAAATTTCAGCCCATGATGTGGGCTTAATGGTTTTGGGCTTAAACTATGGGTTTTGGGCTTAAGCATTTCCTAATAGGCTTTGGTTTTTTGGGTTTACCTTTTGGGCTTTTCTTCAATGTTATTAGGCTGGATTTTCATAGGTAATTGGGCCTACATTTGCTTCATTTTGGGCCCATCCAAATGGCCCAACGATTTCGGCGCAATTGCTTGTACAATTTCGACCTATGCTTGATTAACCTTAATGGGCTTCGAAAATTACATTAGTTGACCCATCAATTTCTGCCCATTTAATTTAATCTTAAATTAGATTAAATTAATTTTTCATGCTTAAGAAGTTGAATATTGACTGTTTTAGCCAAAAATAATTATTCCCCTTTTTTTAACCTTAGTTAGGTTAAATTTTAACGATGGTTAGCTCTTATAGTCAAAGTCAACATTTCCAAAGCTTACTTTGACTTTGCTTGACCGTTGACCACGTTTGACTTTTGTTCAAAAATCCAAAAGTGTAGTTTCTCATGTTTAACACTCTCCTCTCTGCGTTTTGGCCACTTCTAGGAAGTAAAGTTGCTAAAAACACCTCGAACGGTTCATTTCGGACTCGTTTAGACCTTATTTGGCATTTTCACTCTTCATCATATTCGAAACCAAACCAAACCAACTTCCCTTCTTGAACTACCCTTATTTTGATGTTGTGAGTTCTTATCTTCACTCAGAATAGTTGGCATCCCTTCGGTTTAGCCTGTGGCCATTATATCCCTCATTTGGCCTTTTCATGACTTATAAGCATTTGTTTGTTTCTTTTGCACTTTCATTTTAGTAAACACTCTTTTTATGATTCATCTAACATAATTAAATGTTTACACATAGGAATCATAAGGGATATAATACAAAAATATGGGTGCTACAGTTTAGGAGTGGTGACTGATAGAGCAATTTATAGATATGTGTTTGAAAAGACTTATGAGGGTTGTTTACTAGCTAGTTTTGCATAGAGCTCATCATTATAGAGCAGATCTGACAAGTTTAGAAGGAAGATCTAATATTGATTGAGATAGTTAGTATGATAAAGTAATAATTGAAACCTGATTTTCGAGTCAATACAGATGGAATACTCGGATATCGAGGCAAAATATGTATACCAAACCATGATACCTTCAAATGACAAATTCTTGATAAGACTTATAAATCTAAATACACTATGCATCCAGGTAATACTAAGATGCACTAAAACATGCGCAGAGTGTATTGGTAAGTTGGAATGAAATTGAGACATTCTTGAATTTGTGTCAAAATTTCTTGTCTGCTAGTAAGTCAAGGTTGAGCATTAAGAACCGACAAGGTTGATCAAACCTTTACTGATTCGGACATAGAAATGGGAGCATGTGACTACTAATTTTATCATGGGTTTACTGAGGACTAGGAAAGACCATGATAAGATATGGGTCGTTGTGAATAGATTGACCAAATCATCCCACTTATTAGTGCTTAAGACCACGAATTCCTCCAATACACTGGTTGAGTTATATGTCAGATAGATAGTTAGGCTACATGACATCCCAGTGAGCACCACATTAGATAAAGACTTTTGATTTACTTCTTGATTTCGGGAACATTATCAGGATGCTTAAGGGGCTAAGTTGCATTTTAGTACTGCTTTTATTCCCAGATAGATGGTCAGTCCGAGCAGGCTATACAGACTTTGGAGGATACGCTTAGAGCATGTGTTATGGACTTTATTGGCTCATGGGACTATCACGTGCCATTGGTAGAGTTTGCCTATAATAATATCTATCATGCTAGTATAAGGATGGCCCCTTATAAGGCACTTATAGAGGGAGAGTCGATCTCTTATCAGATGGGAAGAAGTAGGTAACAGGAAACGTTTTTGACCCAAACGGGTAAAGAAGGCTTTTGAGGATGTCAGATTGATTTGTTATAGGTTGTGTACTCCTTAGAGTAGGCAAAAAAGTTATGCTGATGTTAGAAGGAGACACCTAAAGTTTATATTTCTAAAAGTATCTTATAGTAAAGGTATCATGAGATTCGACAAAAGGAGAAAGTTGAGTCCTTGCTTCATCGGTCTATTTGAGGTATTGAAGAGGGTAGGAAACGTTACGTACAGGTTAGAACTTCCTTCATCGTTGTCTAACGTACACAATGCTTTCCATGTTTCTATGGTAAGGAAATATCAACGGGATCCCTCCCTTGTAATACAAAATAAGCCATTAGAGATTAAGGAGGATTTATCTTCTGACGAGAAATCGACCCGCATATTGGATATTTTTTATATAACTTTAAGGTCTAAGAGCATTTAGTTAGTAAAGGTTCTCTGGTAACATCACTCAACTGAAAAAGCTACATGGGAGCTAGACCCTTATGAGAGAGAAATATTTTTGGTTAAAACACTCAATCTTCATCTCATTAAATAGGAAAAATTTATTTAATCAAAATCTGGATTAAATTTAAGGGGCAAAACTCAGTGGGCTAACTATAGAATTTTTAAAGCCCATTAAGGTGTAACAAGTGTGGACCAAATTTCTTAGGCCCATTAGGCTGAATTGTTGGGCCACTTGGTGGGCCCAAAATAAAGTAGATTAAAGGCCCAAATTGTAGGAAAATTTCCAACCCAAAGCAAAAGCCCAAAACGAAGCCCAAACTGAAAGCCCAAAGACAAGCCTATTAGTTAAAAGATTAAAGCCCAATTGTCGAAGCCCAAAATCAATTACCATGCCCACATTAAGGGCTGAAATTGAAGACTTAATAGCTAAGTGTGCTAAGTTAAAAATCAGCCAACACATCATCTTCTTCTCCATAGCTCTCGGCCAAGCAAACAAGAAACCATTAAAACCATAGTTTCAAACTTTATCTCTCTAGAAATCACTAACATGGAGAAATAATTGGAACACGCAATTTTCATGGAAGTTGTTCTAAATTGAGAGAGGATTAACATACCTTGGAATTAGCTATCAAGGAGCCATATTCACAGAGACAAAAATCAAAGAAATTTCGGCCAAGAAGAGAACAATGAGCTAGGTATAATTTCAAGCTTCCAACTTCATATATGTTAATCTATGGATTATTCTAAGTTTATTGGTGTATGTTTTATGGATCAAAACACATGAAAGCACCATGAATCAATGATGGCCTAAAATGGGTATTTAGGTTTTCATGAAGAAGCTTGTGATTTTAATGCATGGTTAGGTTACTAAACATGTATACATAATTATGGCATGCTTGATTTCAATAGATTTGTTGAATTGGTTAATGAATTGAAGATGGCACATAAGGTGTTTGATAAATGCCTTAATGAACATAAACTAAGGCTTGAGGCATGCATAGGTAGTGTTTGATGAAATGCCTAAGTTAATGGCTAGCAATATGGCCAAGGTTGGCGTGATGTTGGCCATGGGAAGCATGTATGGCTCTTAGCCACATGCCATGGCTGAGAGGCCAAATGGGCCAAGCCAATGTGGTCTCGACCCAATGGGAGTTCATGGGCCTCAGACCAAGCCTAATAATGTTGGTGGGTGCCACGAGCCTAATTGGCCTATATGAAATGAATAGTAAAGTGAAATGAGCTTAAGGCAGTGCTAGGCCCATTAAGACGCAATTAGGCCAAATAAGAGTAAACGTGCCCATTATGTGAAATAGACTGTATTAAACGTGAAATACATTTGTAAAAGTATAAATAACTTGATAGATGGTTATATGTAGCTCCAGAGTTTACATTGGGAGCTAATCGGACAGTACAATCGAGCAGCATCGGGAAAATGGAATTGCTGGACGTGATTTCAGGTAAGGGAATTTTGTGGGTAGTTAGAGATATCTGCACGTTTTTTGGTCTGCTTACAATCACTTAAAAAGTTTAAGGGTCAGAGAAAGTGAATAAAAATTATACAGACACGATATAGGAAAAGTACGATTTTACCTCTATTAAGGGTAAAATTAGGAAAGTTTGAAAAAGTCCTAAAAAGCATGGAAAACATGTTTTTGAATGTTTTTTTACTGTTTAGCAGAAGAATAGATAGATTTATCAATGTTTTGTGAAATACACAGAATAGCCCAATTATGGTGTTGATTTTATGGATTTGAAATATCCCTATTTAAAGGAGCCATATATCGAGTTGTGTGAAAACAAATCGTACTGGAGCACTACTCGCACTTGATTTTATATGTTTTCTGCATGGAAAGTGTTGGAGTGGTTACTCACACTTGATTTCCCATGATATGCATGGCATAGTACTAGAGCGTTACTCGTACTTGATTTTAATGAGTTTTGTGCATGGTATAGTACTGGAGCATTGCTCATACTTGATTTGAAATGTGAATTATACATGACCTAGTGCTGGAGAGTTATTCGTACTAGAGTTTCATTTTGTGATATGTATGAAACAGTGATTTGAGCGGGATATCGACTGTGAGTCTCACTCAAGGCTCGTAGTGTAACCTTAATGTGTCAGGACCCGTTCTCAGTCCATGACTTCACCCAAAACCACTACAAATTTTTCGCATTTTTAACTTACCTTTCCTCTCTTCAATGGTTGGGCTGTGATTCGATGTCAGAATCCTTGCTTACCACATTATCCATTATCATACATACATGTCAATATACTATTACTGATTGTAACTGCTTTTATAATACATGTGAGATTATATAAAAGCTAATACAAATACATTCCCTATAATATATATCGTATACATCATTGTGCTGTTTCTATGTTTAGATATATAATCGTACAAAATTGTATACCTGGCGGTCGATAGGAACTAGCAGTGGACTCAGGAATACTATTCCTCAATAGCTCTCGCTCTACTGTTGATGCTCTGTAGAGAGATGTAAAGAAAGGGGGTGAGCATACAATGCGCTCAGTAAGGAAATCAGGCAAGCAAGTAGATATCTACACTATCTACTCAAAATAATGCTATGCCTTGAAAACATTATTTCCTTTACTCACTTTAAAAGCATGTCTTTAAATATATATGTATACTTGTACAAATTAAATCCCATGTACAGAAATCATGCTTTCTTTCTCAAATGTAGGCATGTAGTGCAAAACAATGCATCTTTAGATAAATCATGCCTTTATGTAAATCATGCCATGTATATTTAAATCACAATAAATATGACATTAAATAATTCACAACACAAAATCGGAGTCCGACCCATCCCTCAGGTCTGTCCTCAATTTAAATCAGTTAATCAAGTGATATATCATGTGAGACTATGGTGAAAATAGAAATAGTATCCTGGACTATGATCATATCCGACATGTGATCCCAAGCTACACGGAATCCTAGTGTGCGAGGCATCACTGCTGCAACAGGAGGGGGTCAATCCATCACAACCGCCAGCTATATCCTCCTCAACTCCACAACACCACACGGTACAATGTACCCCATGCCACATGCACGGTACAATGTACTCCGTGGACCCTACATCACAGTTGGGGTGCCTGCCATAGGTCTTAGCCCTCAGACCATGGAATATCATACCACGTCTCTAGTACCCTCATGCGGATATCCTCTCACATAATGTGACACTCAGTCTGCACAAGGAATCAAGCATGGGTTGTAACATGTATTTTATATCACATACAGTGTGTGCCTATGAGCACGACTCACAGTCGACACTTCGCTCAAATACTGTTTCACATCACAAACTTAACGCTAGTACGAGTAAACCTCCAGTAACTAGGTCAATGCATAGTTCATGTAT
This sequence comes from Firmiana major, assembly GCA_033439115.1. Classification (NCBI taxonomy): domain Eukaryota; kingdom Viridiplantae; phylum Streptophyta; class Magnoliopsida; order Malvales; family Malvaceae; genus Firmiana; species Firmiana major. The sequence continues at coordinate 42,989,632 of CM065903.1, forward strand.
TAAATCAAGTACGAACAATAGCTCCAGTACCATGCTATGCACAATATCATCAAATCAAGTACGAGCAATAGCTTCAGTACTATGTCATGTATAAATCATGAAGAATCGAGTACGAGCGACGCTCCAGCACTCTGTCATGCATCTCATGAAAAACTCAAGTACGAGCTAATCGCTCCAGCACTCTCTCATGCATATATCAAAAAAACTGAGTACGAGTAAGAACTCCAGTACTCTATCATGCATGTCTTGGAAATCTAGTGCGAATCATAATCCAGCACTAATGTATGTGGAAAATATATGAAATCCAGTGCGAGCTGTGCTCCAGCACGATTCATTCTCACATAATATAATAGATGGCTCTTTAAAAAGGGATGATTTACAAAATATCAAAATTAGCACTATAAAGTGTGCTTAATTCACATCAATCTTAAAATCATTAGCACATCTATTTATTCTCCTACTAAACAGCAGTAAAACACTCAAAATAGTGGTTTCCATGCTTTTTACAACTTTTCACAAAAGTTAACTTCGTGACTAACTAGGGGTAAAATAGTAATTTGCCACTATCGGATCACAATAATTATTATTCACTTTCTCTGACCCTCAGAGTTTTTAAGTGAATGTAAAAGCAGATGAAAATACGTGCAGGTATCTCTAACTACTCACAAAAGTCCCTTACCTGCAATCACTCAAGAAATTTCACTTTCTCAACGCTGCTCGATCCAAGAGTCTGATTTGCTCCTCCAATAAATCTTTGGAGCTGCATATAACCATTTATCAAGTTAATTACACTTTTCCTACTGTATTTCACATTAAATACAATCTATTTCCCTTAATGGGCTTTAATAATCCTTAATGGACCTAACTATGCCTTAAGCCCATTTTCATTTTACTATTCATTTTCGTTGGGCCTATTAGACTTGTGGGGCCCACCAACTCTTATTGGGCTTGTCCTAGACCCATTACGTCACATTGGGCCTAAAATATTTGGGCTTGGCCCATTGGGCCTCTCGGCCACATGCCATGGCCGAGAGCTATCCATGCCATCGGTTACACCATGGCATGCCATCCATGCCTATTTGTCTAGCCAATTCACTTAGGCATTTTCATAAACACTTGGTTGGAAACTTTCTTAACATCATATAGTTCATTTAGGCATTTTATCAAACACCTTGATTGCCAACTAATTACATGTATTAATTAATCAAATTGATTAATTTTAATTACACCATAATCATTAATACATGTACATTAATCCATTTATGCCTTAAAATCATATGAACATAAATCAATATCTCACTACTCACTCTCGGCCTAACCAACATCATAGAGATTTAATATGTTTCAATGCTTAAAACATATACCAATATACTTAAAATCATTCATACATTAACATATATGAAATTGAAAACTTGAAAATATAACAATTGTTGTGTTCACACTTGGCCGAATACTTTGGAGGCTCACGGTTTGCACTCTGTGGCTCCTTGATAGCCAATTCCAACATATGTCACTCTCCTTTCAATTTGGAACGACTTCTATGAAGGATGCAAGTTCCAATTATGCCTAATTCCTAGTGATTTCTAGTGAGAGAAAACTTGGATAATTTGTTTCAATGGTTTCTTCTTCTAGCCGAATTTGGTGTGATGAAGATGGCAATGGTGTGGCTGATTTTATAAGCCACTTACTTAGCCATTAAGCTTTACTTTCCAGCCATTAAGCTTGACTTTCTAAGCCTTATCCATGAGTCACCTAATGAGTCACCTTATGAGTCATGGTTAGCTTTAACTATGGTTAGATATTTATCTCATGGGCTTTCAATTTGGGCTTCTAGGTTTGGGCTTTCAGGCTGAAACTTTTCTATACCTCGGGCCTTTAATTGTCTTAATATTTGGCCAATCAATTGGTCCAACAATTCGGTCTAAGGGACCTAAGAATTTCGATATACGTTTAGTATACCTTAATGGGATTTAAAATTTTCACCTTAGGCCCAGTACATTTTTAACCATTAAATTTAATCCGAAATCCTTCTGAATAAATTTTCCTTACTTCTGGGGATGATTATCTTGTATTCTGACCAAGAATATTTTTCTCCAATTTTTTCTCCATACTTAGGTTAATTTTTTAACCATGATTAGTCAACTATGGTAAAAGTCAACTTTCTTAACTATAGTTGACTTTTTTCTTAACCATTGACCAAGTTGACTTTTTCTCAAAATTTTGAAAGTGTCATATCTTATGTCTTACACTCTTGGCTTTATGTTTCAACCGTTCCCGGTAGGTAATTACACTCGAAACACCTTAACTTGCCGAAAAGGTCCATTTTACCCTTTTTAGCTTCTACTCTTGTTTTCTATGTTCGGGACTAAATCAAGCTGACTTTCCTTCATGAGCTCTCTATACTTTCTCATTTTAGATTCTTATTTTCAGTCATAATGATTTAGATCTACTTAGTTTAGCCGTGACTCTTATAGCTCACATTAGGCTTTTTATGTAGCTTTTGCGTGTTAAATCATTTTACTAACACTTTAAATCTAGTAAATACTCTTCTTATGATTCAACTATAATAATAGAGTGTTCATACACATAGGAATCATAAGGAACAAGCTACATAAAATCCGGGTCTAACTTTATGTGATAAACATGACATGATAAAAATCGTGTTGATTGCCTCGTGTAGACTGAGTGTCACACAGATGAGATACTCGCACGTGGATTTAGAGACATGGCATTGATTATCTATTGAGATAGGGTTGCAGGTGTACGTTGTACCGTGCATGTGTCACGGAGTACGTTGTATAATGTGTTGTTGAGGATGGATATGTGGAGTTCAGGAGTTGATAGCTGGTGATTAGGATTTGACCCACCTTCTGTTGTAGCAGTGATTGCCCCATACATTAGGATCCGTGTAGCATGGGATCACAATATAGGATATGGCCATAGTCCAAGATATTATTGCATATAGCCACCCAGTCTCACATGATTATATCAGATGATTTTATTATTTCGGGTAGACTTAAGGGATGGGTCGGAACCTGATTTATAAGTTTTACTTGTTGAAATACCATATTTTATATAATTGAATTTAAATGGCATGATATACTTTAAAGGCATTATGAGTTAACATAAAATGCAATGTTTTGCATGAAATGCGTGTAATTATGAAACAAAGCATGATTTCCGTAAATTTGAGAAAATATATGCACACTGCATAAGCTTTACAATTCATGCTTTAAATGTGAAACGAGTGAAAGAGTATTTCATGGCATGGTATTATTTTTAGTAGATAGTGTAGTTATCTACTTGCTTGCCCGATTTCTTATTGAGCTAGTGAGCTCACCCATTTCATTTTTCACCTCTCTACAGAGCATCCACAGTAGATAGAGTACGGCTAAGGACTTGTATTCCTTTTATCCGCTGCAGTCCCATCAAGCGAAAGGTATACACATCACGTATAATTATGTATCTGAACATATAACAGCACAATGATGTAAACAAATGTAATAATGAGGGATGTATTTGTATATTAATATAGTGAGCTCACTTATGGCACAAAAGTATTTACGATCAATAGATAATTTATATTGACAAGAATGCATTGTATAGAATGGATGATATGGTAAGTAAAAGAGATAATACTAATATCAAATCATAGCCTAACTGATGTTTGAAATTGTCACCGAGGGAAAGGTAAGAAAGGCGGATAAAAATATTTATAGTGATTTTTGGTAAAAGTCGATCTTGACACTTAGGTATTTCATCAAACACTTGGATGGCATGTCTTAAGCCATTTTCATAGTTCATGTTTGTATTTTATCAAAAACCTTACATGCCATGATCATACAACTATCCAATTCAACAAATTGATCAAAATTAATCATAGCATCATCATCCATGCATCTTAACCAATCCATCAATGCATTTAAACAACATGGGTATTCATCAAAATCCAAATACCCATTTTTGGCCAACATGTGTTCATGGTGTTTTAGGTTGTTTTGCTATACAATTCGTATACCAATAAACTTAGAATAATCCATAGGTAAACATACTTGAAGTTGGAAGATTGAAAATTTACCTAGCTTAGTGTTCCCTACTTAGTTGAAACTTCAAGGGATTTTGGGTTGCTCAATTTATCTCTTTGAGTGTTGATTCCAAGGTATGTTAATCCTCTCTCAATTTGGAACAACTTTCATGAAGATCACTTGTTCCAAATATGCCTTTAGGTTAGTGATTTCTAGAGTGATCAAACTTGTATAATTTAGCTAAAATGGTGGCCTTGGTCTCGGTTTGGTGAAAAAGATGATAGTTGCCGAATCCTTAGCTCTTAAGACTTGATTTTATGTTTAATTGTCTTAAAATTTCAGCCCATGATGTGGGCCTAATGGTTTTGGGCTTAAACTATGGGTTTTGGGCTTAAGCATTTCCTAATAGGCCTTGCTTTTTTGGGCTTACCTTTTGCGCTTTTCTTCAATGTTATTGGGCTAGATTTTCATAGGTAATTGGGTATACATTTGCTTCATTTTGGGCCCATCCAATGGCCCAACAATTCGGCACAATTGCTTGTACAATTTCGGCCTATGCTTGATTAACCTTAATGGGCTTCGAAAATTCCATTAGTTGACCCATCAATTTCTGCACATTTAATTTAATCTTAAATTAGATTAAATTAATTTTCCATGCTTAAGAAGTTGAATATTGAGTCTTTTAGCCAAAAATAATTATTCCCCTTTTTTTAACCTTGGTTAGGTTAAATTTTAACGATGGTTAGCTCTTATAGTCAAAGTCAACATTTCCAAAGCTTACTTTGACGTTGCTTGACCATTGACCACATTTGACTTTTGTTCAAAAATCCAAAAGTGTAGTTTCTCATGGTTACCACTCTCATCTCTGCGTTTTGGCCACTTCTACGAAGTAAAGTTGCTAAAAACACCTCGAACGGTTCATTTCGGACTCGTTTAGACCTTATTTGGCATTTTCACGACTTCATCATATTCGAAACCAAACCAAACCAACTTCCCTTCTTGAACTACCCTTATTTTGATGTTGTGAGTTCTTATCTTCACTCAGAATAGTTGGCATCCCTTCGGTTTAGCCTGTGGCCATTATATCCCTCATTTGGCCTTTTCATGACTTATAAGCATTTGTTTGCTTCTTTTGCACTTTCATTTTTGTAAACACTCTTCTTATGATTCATCTAACATAATTAAATGTTTACACATAGGAATCATAAGGGATATAATACAAAAATATGGGTGCTACAGTTTAGGAGTGGTGACTGATAAAGCAATTTACAGATATGAGTTTGAAAAGAATTATGAGGGTTATTTACTAGCTAGTTTTGGATAGAGCTCATCATTATAGAGCAGATCCGACAAGTTTAGAAGGAAGATCTAATATTGATTGAGATAGTCAGTGTGACAAAGTAATGATTGAAACCTGATTTTCGAGTTAATATAGATGGAATACTCGGATATCGAGGCAGAATATGTATACCCAACCATGATACCTTCAAACGACAAATTCTTTGCAAGACTCATAAATCCAAATACGCTATGCATCCAGGTAGTACTAAGATGCACTAAAAACATGCGTAGAGTGTATTGGTAAGTTGGAATGAAATTGAGACATTCTTGAATTATTTTCAAAATTTCTTGTCTGCTAGTAAGTCAAGGTTGAGCATTAAGAACTGACAAGGTTGATCAAACCTTTACTGATTCGGACAAAGAAATGGGAGCATGTGACTACTAATTTTATCATGGGTTTACTGAGGACTAGGAAAGACCATGATAAGATATGGGTCGTTGTGGATAGATTGACCAAATCATCCCACTTATTAGTGCTTAAGACCACGAATTCCTTCAATACACTGGTTGAGTTATATGTCAGATAGATCGTTAGGCTACATGACATCCCAGTGAGCACCACATTAGATAAAGACTTTTGATTTACTTCTTGATTTTGGGAACATTATCAGGATGCTTAAGGGACTAAGTTGCATTTTAGTACTGCTTTTATTCTCAGATAGATGGTCAGTCCGAGCAGGCTATACAGACTTTGGAGGATACGCTTAAAGCATGTGTTATGGACTTTATTGGCTCATGGGACTATCACGTGCCATTGGTAGAGTTTGCCTATAATAATATCTATCATGCTAGTATAAGGATGGCCCCTTATGAGGCACTTATAGAGGGAGAGTCTATCTCTTATCAGATGGGAAGAAGTAGGTAACAGGAAACTTTTTTGACCTAAACGGGTTAAGAAGGCTTTTGAGGATGTCAGATTGATTTGTTGTAGGTTGTGTACTCCTTAGAGTAGACAAAAAAGTTATGTTGATGTTAGAAGGAGACACCTAAAGTTTGTATTTCTAAAAGTATCTTATAGTAAAGGTATCATGAGATTTGACAAAAGGAGAAAGTTGAGTTCTCGCTTCATCGGTCTATTTGAGGTATTGAAGAGGGTAGGAAACGTTACGTACAGGTTAGAACTTCCTTCATCGTTGTCCAACGTACACAATGTTTTTCATGTTTCTATGGTAAGGAAATGTCAATTGGATCCCTCCCTTGTAATACGAAATAAGCCATTAGAGATTACGGAGGATTTATCTTCTGACGAGAAATCGACCCGCATATTGGATATTTCTTATATAACTTTAAGGTCTAAGAGCATTTAGTTGGTAAAGGTTCTCTAGTAACATCACTCAACTGAAAAAGCTACATGGGAGCTAGACCCTTATGAGAGAGAAGTTGTCACGACCCAATTCCATTCTCTTAAACGGAAAATCACTGAAATTTTTTCATAAATTTCTTTCCTTACCCGATCGTGAGCTAACTTACCACCACACTGTTGGGCTGTGAGTCAATAATAAACATCACAGCTCATTCATTCTCAGTTACATAAAGCGATGTCATACATTTAACAGTTAATCATTAACTAACACAAGTTATGTTCACTGACATCTACATCCCCTATAATTACAACTCAAAAGGCTACTGTGCTTTTACATTGTTTAAATGCAAAAAGAATCATGTGTATATAACTTTCGGCGATGGAAGCAGTGAATGTCCAAAAACACAATGCCTCAGTCCTCACTAGGCTACTATGCATGCTCTGTAGGGGGAAAATAGAGAGGGATGAGCAACCACACGCTCAGTAAGGCAATAATACAAGCATGGTAGATAACTACTTTATCTACACGTTGATAGTATTATGCATAAATCGTTCATAGTAGGAGCATGAGGAAGTAAAACTATGCCATGTGAGTATACATATATATCATGTATTAACATCATGTACATTGGCATATAGAACATGGTAAAAATATCATGTATAAATCATCTCATGCTCAATCTCATTTAAACTCATAAAAAGGGTAATTCATTAAGAAACCTCCTTTTTAAACCCACATCATAAAACTCTTTCTCAAACACATACAATCCCATCAAATCAATTCACAATCACAACCACATTTTCATTTCACAATTCACACATGTGTATAAGAACCAGATCACTATATCAAAAGTGCCTATGTGGACCAACTACATCATAATCATCCCAGACCACACGCATCCAGGTGTGCGGGGTATCGTACTGGCACAGACATGGATTATCCCTCACCAGACTTCCTTATCACATAACCATCACGCGGTACATCGTACTCCATGTGATATACACGGTACAGCGTACTCCGCGGACTCATATCGTAATTTGGGGGTGCCATTCCTAGGTCTTACCTACCCCATACCAATAGTTTTCCATATCTGTGAAGGAGAGCCTCCTTGCCGAACAGAGCCTCCCCGCCCCTTCAGGGCTTAAGGATGTTGGCTTAAGGATCCTTCTGTACCCATGTAAGAGAGCCTCCCTACCGAACAGAGCCTCCCCGCCCCTCCAGGGCTTAAGGATGTTGGCTTAAGGATCCTTCCATAAGAGAGCCTCCCCACCGAACAGAGCCTCCCCCCCTCTTTAGGCTTAAGGATGTTAGCTTAAGGATGTAAGGCTTAAGGATCTTACTGTAAGAGAGCCTCCCCACCGAATAGAGCCTCCCCGCCTCTTTGGGCTTAAGGATGTTAGCTTAAGGATGTAGGGCTTAAGGATCTTACCAAATTTCACAACCTCATGCATATCATAATGTGTAAACTTGTACGAGCAAAGCTCTAGCATGACTCATGCATCTTATCATAAAGAGACCACGTACGAGCATAGCTCTAGTACGGTTATACTCATAAGAAAATCACTCAAAAGCCACATACGAGCAAAAGCTCTAGTACGATTTATAAACAACATCCCAGTTTCCAAATTAAGGTGCGAGATAAGCTCTAGCACGTTTCATACAAAGGAAAACATCGAAATCTAGCGTGAGCGAGGCTCTAATGCGATTTAATTCACATAGCTCGATAGGCGGCTCATATCCATTCAAAACACATCAAAACATGCTTAGCGCCTTACATGGGCTATTTCACAACATCATTCAAGTACTAGCCAGGCTATCCTTTTATTTGCTCAAATCAAAGTATTGTGTTTTGTAAAAGCATTCAAAACACGCGATTTATGCAATTATTAGCCTTATTATCCCTTTTCAATAACCATTTCAAACAACCAAATCTCATACAAATACTTATAGTAATTTCCATACATCTTCAAACACATTTCTATAAACTCATGCACATTTCCAAAGCCCTATACACCCACAAAATATGAGCAGCTACCTCTATATACTTACAGAATTCCCTTACCTGGAATCACGATGCGTGATTCCACTTCCTTAAAGCTGCTACTCATACCACTCAATTCGTTTCCAATGGACTCTTCGGGACTGCACAAAATCGTATTTCGCATTATATTCGATCCGTATAATATGACATCGTGCGTTCACTATAGTCAATTTGACTTATAGTTTCTAGTGACGCTCTTAAGGACTCGTTTCATTACTCTACTCATATTTCGAGTCTATGGATTCTTTTAGGCCTATTAATTCATTCCAAATCAATATGAAATAGACATTAAGCTCATAGTGTTCATATTTCATTGATTTCTTCACTATGGCATTTATCAAGCAATTACGTACTCATTTTCATAATTTCACTTAAACCCACGTTATAACTCCACATAACCATTCCAAATCACCCACATTACTCATTTAACAACTTATCATAATCCATAAACCACCAACTCCCCAAATCACACTTTCTCACACTAGAGGCATTCCATTTTCTAAGATACATTTGTTTCTAACACAACCTAGGTGTTTCCGTCCATCCATACTCATGCCAAACAACTCTAAAATCAATTAAATAGACAGTGTACTTGGATTGGAGTGTTAGAATCTTACCAAATCTGATTTTTTCTTCTTGCTTGAAATGTCAATGCCCTTAGCTCCTTCAATACCAACAATGAGATTTTGGGTTCCAACTATGTTGTTCTCTTCTTCAAGATGAACAACTTAGTGTCTAATGGTCTCCCCTCAATTCTTGCTGGAAATGGCTGATTTTAAAGAGAGAAAGTTATGCTTTTGGGTTAGAAATGGAAGATTGGTGTTTTTCTCGAAATTTTTAGATTTTCAGCCCTTCTTTTATAACTTTCTCTCTTTAAAATCAGCCATTTCCAGCAAGAATTGAGGGGAGACCATTAGACACTAAGTTGTTCATCTTGAAGAAGAGAACAACATAGTTGGAACCCAAAATCTCATTGTTGGTATTGAAGGAGCTAAGGGCATTGACATTTCAAGCAAGAAGAAAAAATCAGATTTGGTAAGATTCTAACACTCCAATCCAAGTACACTGTCTATTTAATTGATTTTAGAGTTGTTTGGCATGAGTATGGATGGACGGAAACACCTAGGTTGTGTTAGAAACAAATGTATCTTAGAAAATGGAATGCCTCTACAATGAGATTTTGGGTTCCAACTATGTTGTTCTCTTCTTCAAGATGAACAACTTAGTGTCTAATGGTCTCCCCTCAATTCTTGCTGGAAATGGCTGATTTTAAAGAGAGAAAGTTATGCTTTTGGGTTAGAAATGGAAGATTGGTGTTTTTCTCGAAATTTTTAGATTTTCAGCCCTTCTTTTATAGAAATAGATCGAGGAGATCGATCTGGTCCCCCTTAAATCTCTCTTTTCACGACATTTTAAGCATGAGATCGATCTGTCGAAGTAGGAGATCGATCTGCTCCTAAATAGAGAGCTAAGGAGATCGATCTGTATGCTTGAGGATCGATCTTTTCATTACAGAATGCTTAGGAGATCGATCTGGCCCCATTGGAGATCGATCTGCTCTATTCCATTGTCCAAATAAGAGCATTCTGGCTCTTCCAGATCGATCTCTCATCCTATGAGATCGATCTGGCCTTTATGTTTTCTAGATTTCCAGTAGTTTTCCAGCTGCAACTCACACCCAAATGTCTTAATCTGCTACCATGACCAATTTCTCATCCATCCACCTTTATAACTTGAAAATGACATCCATTCATACCTTATGCACATTGAAACTTGTGTGCATTCATTGTATGTCCAATGGTATACTATATAAAACCAAATGGAAGCATTTATATTCATACAACTTTCTTTCATTTACCACACTACTCATTTTGAGTTCCAATCACATTCATGACTTACAAGAACTCATTTCTTCATATTCATACACAATGAAACTTGTGTGTACGTTACAAATCATATCATACATACGTACATTGAATTCATAGACTTACATCAATTACAATATACCTTACAAGTCTATTGGCATTCACTGATCCAATTACACACATTACAACTATACATGTACGGGGTCTCACATTCTCCCCTCCTTCAAGGAATTTGGTCCTCCAAATTAGAACCAAGTCACTCTTCAAAAAGTTGGGGGTACTTCTCCCATATCAAGTTCTCCAATTCCCATGTGGCCTCTTTCGCCGTGTGATGTTGCCAAAGAACTTTCACCAAGGGAATTATCTTATTCCGTAACACTTTTTCTTTTCTGTCTAATATCCGAACCGACTTCTCAACATATGTCATGCTCTTATTGAGCTCCAACAGCTCATATCTTCTCACATGTGCCAGGTTCGGGTGATACTTCCGAAGCATTAAGACGTGGAAGATGTTGCAGACATTTGCTAAATTCGGTGGCAATACCAACCTATACGCCTTATCTCCCACTCTTTCCAAAATCTCGAAGGGTCCGATATATCTAGGGCTTAGCTTACCCTTCTTACCGAATCTCATAATACCCTTCGATGGTGAAACTCTCAGAAATACTAACTCACCCTCATCAAACTTTAGTGGTCTTCGTCTCTTGTTAGCATAACTCTTTTACCGGCTCTGAGCTGTCCGTAATCTCTCACATATCAACTGGACGTCCTCAGATGCCTGCTGCACTAAGTCCGGAGCAAAAATCTATCTGTCACCAACCTCTTCCCATCCAATAGGGGAACGGTATCTACACCCGTACAATGCCTCATAGGGTGCCATCCCGATACTCGCATGATAGCTATTATTATAGGCGAACTCGACTAACTGTAGGTGGTCATCCCAAGAGCCTCTAAAATTCAGTACACATGCTCTCAACATATCCTCGAGGGTCTGTATAGTCCTCTCTAACTGTCCATCTGTCTGAGGATGAAAAGCGATGGTAAAACTCAGTGGGGCCCTAGCGCTTCTTGAAAATGTTCCCAGAAATGGGAAGTGAAGTAGGCATCCCTATCAGAAACAACGCTCACTAGTACACCATGCAGCCATACTATCTCCCGAATATACAGGTTCACCAACTGACTCAGTGTATCGGTAGCTCTCATAGCCAAGAAATGGGCGGACTTAGTCAACCGGTCCAAAATAACCCATTTGGCATCATGACCTCTGCGGGTCCTCGGCAACCCCATCACAAAATCCATGGTGACGTTCTCCCACTTCTGTATCGGTATCGATAGAGGCTACAATAATCTTGTAGGCTTCTGATGCTTTAACTTCACTTGCTGACAAATGAGACACTTAGCGACATATTCAGCAATGTCTCTTTTCATTCCAAACCACCAATAAACCTTCCGAAGGTTTTGATACATCTTGGTACTTCTCAGATGTATTGTATACTTCGATGAGTGAGCCTCTGATAAAATCATTCTCCTGATCTCAGGATCCTTGGGAACGCATACTCTGCCTCTGAACCTCAATAAGCCATCAGCACTCTGCTCAAAATAAATACCCACACCTGCCATATCTGCCTCAACTAATCGATGCACCGTCGATCGCTCTGCTGGGCTTACCGAATATGGCCAATCAATTCTGGCTCCAGTCTCAAACTAGCCATGATCTCAAGTCTCTCAGATCCAGGTGGGGTTACATCCAAACTGAGGCTCGCAAAGTGTTCTAACAATTCATGTTCCCGTACCATCATATATGACACCAACCCAAGGTTCTTTCTACTCAAAGCATTGGCAACTACTTTTGCCTTACTCGGGTGGTACAAGATTTCACAATCACAGTCCTTCAGGAGTTCGAGCCATCTCCTCTATCTCATATTCAGCTCTTTCTGCGAGAACAGGTACTTAAGGATCTTATAATCTGTGAACACTTGAAATTTCTCACCACAGAGATAGTGGCGCCATATTTTCAAAGCAAATACTACAGCCGCTAACTCCAAATCATGTGTCAGGTAGTTCCTCTCGTGATCTTTCAACTGTCTAGATCCATAGGCAACTACCTTCCCATCCTGCATAAGCACACAGCCCAGTCCCTGGTGTGATGCATCCGTATATACCAAGAATCCTCCTAAGCTGGTAGGAATGGTGAGAACTAGAGCAGTCGTCAATCGACGCTTAAGCTCCTCAAAACTCCTCTCACATGCCTCATCTCATACAAACTTAACATCTTTTCGCGTGAGGCGTGTCAATGGAGTAGCTAGTCTGGAGAAACCCTCTACAAATCTCTGATAATACCCTGCTAATCCTAGGAAACTTCTGATCTCAGTAACTATCTTGGGCTGTTCCCACTGTATAACTGCCTCTATCTTGGATGGATCCACTGATACCCCATCCTTTGACACAACATGCCCCATAAATGAGATCTGTTCTAACCAAAAGTTACACTTGCTGAGTTTGGCATACAATTCTCTCTCTCGGAGGGTCTGCAGAACTATCCTCAAGTGCTCCTCATGATCTTCCCTGGACTTGGAATACACTAAAATGTCATCGATAAACACTATCACAAACTTGTCCAGGTATGGCTTGAATACATCATTCATTAATGCCATAAATGCTGCGGGAGCATTCGTTAATCCGAATGGCATCAACAAAAACTCGTAATGGTCATAACGGGTACGAAATGTTATCTTGGGTACATTTCCACTCCTGATCCTCAACTGATGATACCCTAACCGCAGGTCTATCTTAGAAAATACTTTGGCTCCTTGGAGTTGATCCAACAAATCGTCGTTTCTTGGAAGGGGGTACTTGTTCTTAATGGTGGCCTTATTCAACAATCGTTAATCTATACACAGTCGGAGGCTTCCATCCTTCTTCCTTACAAACAATACCGATGCTCCCCAAGGTGAGACACTCAGTCTAATAAACCCCTTCTCCAGCAACTCTTACAGTTGTTTCTTCAGCTCTTTCAATTCTATCGGAGTCATTCTATAGGGTGGTTTGGATATCGGCTCTATACCAAGCACTAACTCTATGTAGAATTCCATTTCCCTTTCAGGTGGTAGTCCTGGTAATTCATCTGGAAAGACATCAGGGTAATCCATAATTACGGGTATATCCCTCAATTCCGGGTGTGCCTCATCTATATCGACCACGTAGGCAATGAACCCTTCACATTATCCTCTCCATCGTTAGTAACATAAACCATCACTCCACAGTCAACATTTATCATAAACAATAAATTTATCTCTCAAACAATATGCATTTAAAATTATACTCTTTTATTTACCACAAATGTACAAGTTTCATATCATTTTTTTCATCAAAATTTACAATAAGATTGTCTAATCCTGAAAACATTAATGTCTTGGCATGACAATCCATAACAACCCGATTGGTAGCCAACCAATCCATTCCCAATATTACATCAAAATCATTCATATTCAATAAAATCAGATTGGCTATCATTTCCTTCCCCTCTATCTTTAACTTACAATCTCTACATATATGCTCAGTCAATTGATTATCATTCATGGGTGTGGAAATCATTAACATTTTATCCAACAATGTTGGTTTCACATTCTTAAACAATTTATGTGCAAAGGAAGGTGATATGAAAGAATGCGTGGCACCAAGATCAAATAATACCAATGCTTCTAAATCAAAGATTCGGATGGTACCTTTAATCACATCCATCGAAACATCTACAGTGTCCTGATCCAGTGCATGTACTCTTTCTCTGCTCACACTCGAAGCCTGTTTCCCTTTTTCCTAAGCTGTAACCCTCCTCCTTGGGGCCGCTGTCTCAACTGGAGCTCCCTCAAGCTCCTTGCCCTTCTGTGGGGTAATCTCCATCTTCTCGGGACAATACTTAGCCATATGTCCTAGTCTCTCGCATCTAAAACACACCTTAGGGGTCATCAGACAAGGCCTAGTCCCATGCAATCTCCCACATCTCCTACACTAATCAGTAGTAGGCCGTGGTCCTCCAATAGTCATACCCCTCAGCGTAGTCAAGGCTGGGTATATGGGAGGTCTAGCAGCTCTCTCCTGAACCTCCTCAATCTTAGGCCTCTTCTCGAAAAACCTTTGGCCTCCTCTTTTTGCCACTCTATCAAACCCAGATCCCTTTCGGTGCCTGTCTTTCCTAATACTAATCCTCCCAAGCTCGGAGGCATTTCGCTCAAAGTCTTGCTCACACAACTGAGCCTTATGTACAGCCTCCTCGTAAGTCAAAATGTCGAAGGGAGCTAGCTTAGTCCGGATGGCCAATCTCAATCCATCCATGAAATTCTCTATCTTTCGGGTCTCACTACCCATCGTGTCAAGGTCATATCTCCCCAATGACATAAACTTGGACTCATACTTGTCTACAGTTCGATTCCCTTGAACCAGATTCATAAATTCCATCCGCGATTTCCTCTGTACGGTAGCTAGAATGTACTGTCTCCTGAAGGCCTCTAGAAATATCTCCCATGTAATCTTCGAGTGTCTAACCCTCAAAATTGCTTCGGTGGATCTCCACCAATGCTCGGCCTCACCTTTCAACATAAACACGACAAAGGCTACCTTCTCAGCTGATGTGCATCGAAAAAACCTATAGAGTTTCTCCATCTCATACACCCAATCCTCCGTAACCACTGGGCCCTTCAACTCTCTGAACACTGGGGGTTTCAATGCTTGGAACTCTCTTAACCTGCTCAAATCGCACTCATAACCCAAATCACTACCGCTATGCTGTAGAGCGATAGGAGAAGCTATATCCTAGGCTCAAGGTGGTGTAACTGTACCTGTCTCAGCAGTCTGAGGTCTCTCCACCTCTGCAGCTACCTGTTCAGTAGTAGGCTATGCCGAGGGACCTCGTCTATCACCGGCACCCAAGGCCTGCGTGACTATCTCCACCAAATTCTCAATACTTCGCTTTAACCTAGTGAAGTGAGCCTCAGTATCGTCTGCTCTCTCAACAGGATTTTATGGAGATTGCTCAGTTTGTGGCTCCGCACGGCTCTTAAGCCTACCTCTACGGCCTCTAGCACATGCTCTCGCCCCTCTACCTTTGCGTGTAATTGGCATAATGCCTAACTTCTTGTATTTAAAATTATTTATCAAGCTCAATCCACCACAGTATACACAGTTATATCTAAACAAAAGCACAGTACTATGGGGATGTACTTTCCTATGTTTTATTAATGACTCACATCAGGCCAACACAGCTCTGATACCAATCTCTGTCACGACCTAATTCCATTCTCTTAAACCAAAAATCACTAAAAATTTTTCACAAATTTCTTTCCTTACCCGATCGTGAACTAACTTACCACCACACTGTTGGGCTGTGAGTCAATAATAAACATCACATCTCATTCATTCTCAGTTACATAAAGCGATGTCATACATTTAACAGTTAATCATTAACTAACATAAGTTATGTTCACTGACATCTACATCCCCCATAATTACAACTCAAAAGGCTACTGTGCTTTTACATTGTTTAGATTCTCTGTATATACCTTTCGGCGATGGAAGCAGCGGATGTCCAAAAACACAATGCCTTAGTCTTCACTGGTTACTATGCATGCTCTGTAGGGAAAAATAGAGAGGGATGAGCAATGACACGCTTAGTAAGGTAATAATGCAAGCATGGTAGATAACTACTCTATCTACATGCTGATAGTATTATGCATAAATCGTTCATAGTAGGAGCATGAGGAAGTAAAACTATGCCATGTGAGTATACATATATATCATGTATTAAAATCATGTACATTGGCATATAAAACATGGTAAAAACATCATGTATAAATCATCTCATGCTCAATCTCATTTAAACTCATAAAAAGGGTAATTCATTAAGAAACCTCCTTTTCAAACCCACATCATAAAACTCTTTCTCAAACACATACAATCCCATCAAATCAATTCACAATCACAACCACATTTTCATTTCACAATTCACACATGTGTATAAAAACCAGGGTGCCTATATGGACCAACTACATCATAATCATCCCAGACCATATGCATCTAGGTGTGCATGGTATCGTGTTGGCACGAGATGGATTATCCCTCGCCAGACTTCCTCATCACATAACCATCATGCGGTACATCGTACTCCATGTGATATACATGGTACAGCGTACTCCGCAGACTTATATCGTAATTTGGGGGTGCCATTCCTAGGTCTTACCTACCCCATACCAAGAGTTTTCCATATCCGTGAAGGAGAGCCTCCCTGTCGAATAGAGCCTCTCTGCCCCTCCAGGGCTTAAGGATGTTAGCTTAAGGATCCTTCTGTACCCATGTAGGAGAGCCTCCCTGCCGAACAGAGCCTCCCAGCCCCTTCAGGGCTTAAGGATGTTGGCTTAAGGATCCTTCTGTAGAGAGCCTCCCCATCGAACAGAGCCTTCCCGCCTCTTTGGGCTTAAGGATGTTAGCTTAAGGATGTAGGGCTTAAGGATCTTACCGTAAGAGAGCCTCCCCACTGAACAGAGCCTCCCCGCCTCTTTGGGCTTAAGGATGTTGGCTTAAGGATGTAGGGTTTAAGGATCTTACCAAATTTCACAACCTCATACGTATCACAATGTGCAAACTTGTGCTAGCAAAGCTCTAGCACGACTCATGCATCTTATCATAAAGAGACCATGTACAAGCATAGCTCTAGTATGGTTATACTCATAAGAAAAATCACTCAAAAGCCACGTACGAGCAAAAGCTCCAGTACGGTTTATAAACAACATCCCAGTTTCCAAATCAAGGTGCGAGCTAAGCTCCAGCACGTTCCATACAAAGGAAAACATCGAAATCTAGCGTGAGTGAGGCTCTAGCGCGATTTAATTCACATAGCTCGATAGGCGGCTCATATGCATTCAAAACACATCAAAACATGCTTATCGCCTTACATGGGCTATTTCACAACATCATTCAAGTACTAGCCAGCCTATCCTTTTATTTGCTCAAATCAAAGTATTGTGTTTTATAAAAGCATTCAAAACACGTGATTTATGCAATTATTAGCCTTATTATCCCTTTTCAATAACCATTTCAAACAACCAAATCTCATACAAATACTCATAGTAATTTCCATACATCTTCAAACACATTTCTAGAAACTCATGCACATTTCCAAAGCCCTATACACCCACAAAATACGAGCAGCTACCTCTATATACTTACAGAATTCCCTTAGCTGGAATCGCGATGCGTGATTCTACTTCCTTAAAGCTACTACTCATACCACTCGATTCGTTTCCAACGGACTCTTTGGGACTGCACAAAATCATATTTCGCATTATATTCAATCCATATAATATGACATCGTGCGTTCATTATAGTCAATTTGACCTATAGTTTCTAGTGACACTCTTAAGGCCTCGTTTCATTACTCTACTCATATTTCGAGTCTATGGATTCTTTTAGGCCTATTAATTCATTCCAAATCAATATGAAATCGACATTAAGCTCATAGTGTTCATATTTCATTGATTTCTTCACTATGGCATTTATCAAGTATTTACATACTCATTTTCATAATTTCACTTAAACCTACATTATAACTCCACATAACCATTCCATATCACCCACATTACTCATTTAACAACTTATCATAATCCATAAACCACCAACTCCCCAAATCACACTTTCTCACACTATAGGCATTCCATTTTCTAGGTTACATTTGTTTCTAACATAACCTAGGTTTTTCCATCCATCCATACTCATGCCAAACAACTCTAAAATCAATTAAATAGACAATGTACTTGGATTGGAGTGTTAGAATCTTACCAAATCTAATTTTTTCTTCTTGCTCCAAGTGTCAATGCCCTTAGCTCCTTCAATACCAACAATGGGATTTTGGGTTCTAACTATGTTGTTCTCTTCCTCAAGATGAACAACTTAGTGTCTAATGGTCTCCCCTCAATTCTTTTTAGAAATGGCTGATTTTAGAGAGAGAAAGTTAGGTTTTTGGGTTAGAAATTAAAGATTGGTGTTTTTCCCAAAATTTTTAGATTTTCAGCCCTTCTTTTATAGAAATAGCTTGAGGAGATCGATCTAGTTCAAGAGGAGATCGATCTGGTCCCCCTTAAATCCCTCTTTTTCATGACATTTAAAGTATGAGATCGATCTGTCGAAGTAGGAGATCGATCTGCTCCCAAACAGAGAGCTAAGGAGATCGATTTGTATGCTAGAGGATCGATCTTTTCATTATAGAATGCTTAGGAGATTGATCTGGCCCCATTGGAGATTGATCTGCTCTATTCCATTATCCAAATAAGAGCATTCTGGCTCTTCCAGATCGATCTCTCATCCTATGAGATCGATCTGACCTTCATGTTTTCCAGATTTCCAGCAGTTTTCCTGCTGCAACTCACACCCAAATGTCCTTTATCTGCTACCATGGCCAATTGCTCATCCATCCACCTTTATAACTTGAAAATGGCATCCATTCATACCTTATGCACATTGAAACTTGTGTGCATTCATTGTATGTCAAAAGGTATACTATATAAAACCAAATGGAAGCATTTATAGTCATACAACTTTCTTCCATTTACCACACTACTCATTTTGAGTTCCAATCACATTCATGACTTATAAGAACTCATTTCTTCATATTCATACATAATGAAACTTGTGTGTACGTTACAAATCATATCACACATACGTACATTGAATTTATGGAGTTACATCAATTATAATATACCTTACAAGTCCATTGGCATTCACTGATCCAATTACACACATTACAACTATAAATGTACGGGGTCTCACAGAAGTATCCTCACCTCCTTGAATCAGACTAAGTAATTTGAAAGATCGAATTTCTTAAGATGGCGAGGATGTGATAATCCTAACCTTCTGTTATTTTGTGTAAAGTTCATTTAGCAAAAATTAAACTAAATTAAGCTAATTTCAATTAAAATTTGACAGATTATGAAGTATGAGGATGATACAAAGTCAAATGCGAAGTTTGGTCTAATTCAAAGATAAAGGGTAAAACGGTAATTTTAGTAGCCCAAGAATATTTTGATTTTAAATTATGAAATTTTAAATTTATTAAAAGTATTTAATAAATGTAAATTTTAAGCATACTTGGAATTATAAGGATTAATTTGGAGTATAGTTACATGAATAATAATTAAATGTTAAAATGCGTATTTAAATAAAACTTAATTAGGAACTTATAATGTGAGCATAACTTACCTTGGCCAATTTACAAGCCAAACCCAACACCCTCTCTTTCACACCCTTTGGAACCAAAATCTTTTCTTTCTCACTCATTCTTGGCATCTACCATTTTCAAAGGAATGAAATGAAATCCAAGCTTAGAAATCCTTACCCTTTTTAGTTGTAACCCCTTTTTTCCTTCAACGATTTTAGAAACTTAGGGTTTTAGGAAGAAATTGAAGTGAGACAAATTGGGGATTTTTGGTGGAAAGGCTCGACATTCTTAATCCTAAGGGGTAAGTGGAATATTTAAATTCAATCTTATTTGGTATATGTTATATTTAAAGAATTGAAGATAAATTTGAAATTAACTTTGGAAATTTATAGAGATTGAACATTGAAGGTTTACCCAGATTAGAGATTTTCAAAGGTAAGTGAGAATTGATTTAATTCAAGCATCCATGCACTTGAATTGATAATTAATGAATAAATTGTGTGAAATTCTTGTAGGCTAGCCTACACCTCAAGTTGATAATTAGAGCAAATTGAAATTTGGAAATTTTGGGCATATGAGGTTCAACAAAGGCAAGTTTAAAGGATAAATTCAAGAGCTTTATTCCATGGGTTAAAGAAGTAAGAATTGAGAAAATAATTGGATTGAGGGAAAACATCAATTCGACATCAAGTAGAGTTTTAAGGTAAATGATGTTCATTAATATTAAGTTTTAGATTATATGAAGGATTGAGGTATTCGAATGGATGAATACTTCATATGGCTTATGTATAAATTTGGCCATGAAGGGTAATGGTACATCAATAAATGCTTGTTAATGATTTAGACAAGTTATGCAATGTGTTTTGAAAGCTGAAATATGAGTACTAAGTGAAATTAATTTATCTTGAAGTATGGAATATATATTTTAAAGGCCATGAATATAAATAAAGATTTAATTATGATTTAACTCACATAAATTAAGAGATATAGATTCAACCTCCTTAAGTTAAATCATGAATGAATCCTCATGAGATAGATTATGCATTTTTGGCAACTAGGAGGATCTTTATGGTCTCTTGTTATAATTAATGCCATTTTACGCTATAAGGCATGTTTGGGATAGTTAGGCATGACATAAAGGTTTGATTTGATCAAATGAGTGTGAATGTCATGATAAGTTTAACTTTAATGAGACATTAAATGAATCGTGATATGTTACTAAGTGTGGAAAACGTGTGTGATGTGCATTGATTTGAGATGATATTGTGTAGCATTTTCAAGGCACCGTCAAAGAAGTGCCCACAGATGAGGAAGATTCCTATATGGAACCACTTGGGTTATAAAATAAACACTACCGAGCTACTGCCTAAGGCCAGGCTCAAGGTGCTAAGAGGTAAGTTATTTATATGGGGTAAAATTTGGTATCATTCTATATTAAGTATGCATGTTGATTCTTGAGATTATGGCATATATCATGTATGTGTAACCGAATGCTTTTTTTGCTTAATAAAGGCATAATAACTCGTTGTGGTGCATGTATTATGTGTCGCACAATTCATGCATTTAGAAAGACACTTGAGGATGTTCTAACAATCACTGATATCAAGACTAATTGAGGATGCTTGTGGATCAAGTGATACCTTTGGTAGAAGGCCTAGAAGGGTTTCTATAAATGATCTACGGGTGTAAATCAACTCATAGGAATAACATTATTCATGTCATGCATCATATGGTGAGATAAACCTTGTTTTAAAATGCTTTGATAAAATGAGCATTTATACTTTTATGAGGTTTGAAAGGACGCATTAGTTTAAAATACATTGAAATGGTTTCTATGGTATATCAGTGGATACTCGATCTAGGATATTGCCTAGTTGAGTTTGCTCACTACAATGCTTATGGGATCTGCCATGACGAAGATCACTGACAGGCCTTTTAGCCACACCTGATTAGTGGACTATTTTTGTAAGACTCATATTTTCATATGTAACCCTTATGATTTCCTAAGTATGCATTCACTTATTTAATATGAGTCATAAGTGATGTAAAGTAAATCCGACGTACACACTAGTTATGTGAGTTTATGATGCACACATAAGTTTCGTTATGTATGATTTATAAGAAATGGACATTTTTAAGTGATAAACACGAAAAGAATGCAAAATGAGTAGTGAGGTAAATTGAAATGAAGTTAACATTGAAATTTGGGGTGGAATTTGGCTAAGTATGGCTACAGAGCAAGGGAGATCGATCTTAGAAGCAAGCAGATCGATCTCATTGTGCACTAGAGCATTCTGTAAAGAGGTGATCGATCCTCAGTCCAAGCCAGATCGATCCCCTATGAAGAATAGATCGATTTAACCTCAAGTAGGTCGATCTCCTTATGCCTCAGCCAGAAGCAGATCGATCTCCATTCACTGCAAGATTGATCTGTGAAGCATTCTGCCTGGCTGAGATCTATCTCATACTTTTCAACAGATCAATCTCTCAAGCTTGGAAACTGAATGTAGGAAGGCTAAAAGCAGCAGCAAATCGATCCCTCACTTATGGAGATCGATCGCATCAAGTAATTTATATAAAATAGGGCTGCTGAATTGTATTTAATGGTAGAAACATTAAACCTTTCCATTTTGAAGTAAAGTAAATTAGTTTTTACTCTCTAGAATATATACACTTTCCATTGACATTGGAGAAAAGTTTATTACATCAAAGTTGTTCATAGAGTGGAGAAGAACAACATAGTTGGAAATAAGAGGTAGAATTTCTAAATCGAAAGAGAAAAAGGAGTTTTTCCTTAAGGTTGTGAAAAAGGAGAAAAGCTGAGATTGATAAGATTTCAATGCATCAATCTCATATATGTTGATCTATATAGTTGTATGAGTTGATTGGTATATAGATTTTTGGTTGCAACATCTTAGTTAAAGCCTAAGTTTCCAAGACCTATAAATGGTTTAATGTGTCCAAGTGAGAAAAGGACTAGTAGGAAAGGATTAAATGATGAACTAAGTATGTATTGATGTTATTGAGCATGTATGTATGCTTGTATAATAGTTTGGTGAAATCCATGAGCTAGAAACAATAATGGCTGAAAACAAGTATATAAGGTATTCGATGAAATGTCACAATGAAATAAAAATCATGAACTTGAGGTATTGTAAGCTTAATACCGGTTTAATATGAATCAATAGACTTGAGGAGTCTAAGAGCTTCTTGAGAACGAGTTATATGCTCAAAATGGACTTATGAAGGATCAAGTCTGATAATGGTGTAACTAGCCAAAATGAGATATAAATGGCCCAAGGTATTGATTTGAATATCATGGAAGTGAAATGAAGTATATGACAATATACTGATGTGTGTAATACACAATTTTAGCTCCAGAAGATATCGTTGGAATCAATAAGACAAATCACAAGAAGTAGAAATCGAAGGAAAATGATTCAAGCGTGATTCGAGGTAAGAGACTTATGCGAGCTATAGAGATAGCTATACGTATGTTTTCTTACCTGCTGTGTGCGAATGTATGTGATACGTATATAGATATTGGTATATCTAGGTGAAAACTATGTATGAGAATAAGTCTAAGAGTATGAGTTTCATGACTTCTATGACTGTTGTGAAAAGAGGTTTTTACAAACGTTTTGGAAAGAACAACAATAGACGAGCTTTTGTTTTAACCAATTGCATGAAATGTTTCTATCAAGTGATTGAAAGGAGATTTACCCTCTCACTCATGACTATACATGGAGCCCTTTCTACTTCTTTTTTCTATGTGAAATCGTGCTAGAGCCTGAGGGGTAACAGTAGATTGACCAGCCCTGCTCGCACGTCATTTTCAAATGGATTTTGAGAAAAATACAAAAGAGTGCTCGATGCCTCGGGTGATCTTGTGTGTTCCACTCGAGATGCTCACGCTAGATTTTTGGGAATTATGCTAGAGCTTTCTAGTGCTACTATGTGTCCTGCTCTGACTATGCTCGCATGTAATTTCCTAGTAATACCGTGCTCGATGCCTCAGGTATGTTGTGTATCTTATGTTGCGTAGCTTGCATGAGGTTTTTATTATTATACTGTGTGTTGAGTAAAATCGTGTTAGAGCTGTCACGTATTGTTGTGTGTCTTTCATTGACTTGCTCACACATGGTTTATGAATATGATGTAATGTGTACAAAACCGTGCTTGAGCTATCATGTATTGCTTTGTGTCTTGCACTGACCTGCTCGCATGAGATTTTTATTCAACAAAAATGGGTATAAGGATCCCTGGGAGCATGATGTACCATAAGCGTTAGCCATGGAGTACGATAGCCATGATTTGAGTATAAGTTGAAGGGATGGTTGATCTGCCTCCCCAAGCGTAGGGTTCCCGAACACCTGATCAGTGTTGCCTAGAATCTGACTATTGCTATAAGTCTTTTTATATCTTTGTGATACAACATTGTCACTACTATGTGAGGTGACATATGTCTCCCCTCCTGTGTGTCTGAGGATATGATAACCCATGATTTATGTCTCAATATGTATTGATTTACTAAATGTAAAGCATTTTCTATGTATGAACTGTGTGAATAGATTATGCTGTGCGAATCTATGTGATTCTGTGTGAATATGCATATATCTATCTAGCGAATTAATGGTTTCGCATTGATGGAAGTTGGTTAAAAGAAAATGCATATGTTTTATAAGGAAAATTAATAGATATGTATTCTTAGCATGTAGATAGTGTAGTTATCTGCTTTCACATTTTCCTTACTGAGCGCGTTAGCTCACCCCCTTATTTCCTCTTCCACAGATTCTACGCAGTTGTGAGTATACTACAATCATCCCTGCTATTGTATTGCTTTAGTTATCCAAGAGTATAGAGGTATACACTTCAAATTAGATGAAAATTTTGTATCCTGTAAATTAATGCACAATAAAGTTTGTATTTTGTATTTTGGGGGATGTATATAATAGAAACTGATGTAAACGCTTCGGTACTTATATATAAAAGTTCAGTTTCTATTCTGCTTCAATTGTATAAATCTGTTAAACTAAAATGGATGAGATATGTGTTGGATAATAACTCACAACCCAACTGTAAGTGGTAAGGTAAAGGTCACGGACAGGGAGTGAGGGTCGTGACAAGAATTAATAGTATCAGAGCAGAGTTAGTCTGATATGAGTCGTATACATATCTAGGAAAATTATACATCCCCAAAGTACTGTGCATTATTAGGATACAATTGTGTATACCAAGCTGGAAAATGTGACTGAGACACTTATTTTGAGTATGCAGATGTCTGATAGACAACGTACTCATAGTGGAGAGAGTTCGCGTTCTCAAGGGCATAGAGATTAGCTCGAGAGACGCAGTGGGTCTAGTTCTTGTAGAGATCCACCCGGTCTTAGTGACGTCATTGAGGAACGTATAACACAGTTACAGTGCAGTGTAGACACAATTATGGAGATGTTTACATAGGCTATGGCCAGATTTAAGGGTTGACAGGAGAACCTTGTTGGTCAGGCTGCTGCACCTGAGAGATAAGAGCCAGTGTAGCCTACACCGAGACCTCGAGATGCAGACGCAGAGATACCTGTACCCCCTCTAGTTTAAGACCTTTCCCCACCGGTTTAGGATCCTGTAGCTCCACAACAAGTTGGTGGTGAGGGAGTTTATGATTATGATATAGGTAGACTGAGAGTTTTGAAAGTTCGAACCACTTTCATTTAATGGGGAGAAGAACCCAGTGTTAGCTGAGCATTGGATACGTAGTATGGAGAAGCTCTATAGATTCTTCCATTTCTCTAACACCGAGAAGGTCACCTTTGCGGCTTTTATATTAGAGGATGAGGTCGAGCATTTGTGGATGGCCACACAGCTGATGTTGAGTGCACGACACCTGGTTATGACATGGGATATATTCTTAGATGCCTTTAGGAGGCAATACATTCCAACTACTACTCAGAGAAAGATGCACGGAAACCAGACAGTGGAAGAGTATGAGTCTGGATTCACATCCATAGGTAGATATGATACAATCACTATGAGCCTTAAGGACAGAGAGGTTCTGAAATTTCTTAAAGGACTTAGACCTTCTATTAGAGCTCGACTAGCTCCACTGGACATTACCACCTATGATGAGGCAGTACGCAGAGCTCAGTTATGTGAGCAAGATTATGAGTTGCATGCCTCAGAATTGAGCAGGAGTAGTAAGGGCAAAGATAGAGATCGAAAGAGGTCAGTTGATGACAGAGGGTTTCGAAGGGGCTAAAGGTTATTCGGTAAGGGACAAAGGTTATTTGGTAAGGGACCTAAGATTAAATAGATATGCGAAAGGCCTGCGAAGCCTTCAGTTCATCCAACTCATCCAGCATCAAGGGGCATATTTATTGGAGGACCACGACCTACCACAGAGCAGGGCAGGTAATGTGGTAGATATCATGGGGGTAGACCATGCCTATTATCGATGAGATCATGTTATAAGTGTGGTAAACCAGGGCACATAGCTCATGAATGCCCAGAGTTGATTGATACTGCCCCACAAAAGGGCAAAGAGCCAGAGAAGGTTACAGTTGAGATACCTACACCTAAGAAGAAGGCCACAGCAGAAAAGAAAGGGAAGCAAGCTATTGGTCGAGGGCGAGTGTTTGCATTGGACAAGGCTTCTACAGAGACTTCCTCAGATGTGATTAAAGGTACCATCATTGTCTTTAATTTTAAAGCATTGGCATTGATTGATCCTGGTGCCACACATTTATTCATATCGCTTCATTTACATGTAAACTGTGTGAACATGTGAAACTTGTACCCTTAGATAGAGTTTTACTTATAAGTACTCCAGTAAGAGACAATGTATTGATGGAGTATGTATGTTAGTGTTGTAAGTTGAAAGTAGGGGAAAAGGATATGTCGACCGATCTCATTCTATTAGCTATGAAGGATTTCAATGTAATATAGGAATGAATTGGTTGGCTACAAACCATGCTATTTTAGACTATTATGCTAAGACAGTAATGTTTTCTATCCCTAAAACGTACATTGTAAGATTTGAAAAGTAATGAAAAGAAGTAGTAAATTATCTCTAAAGATGGATGATGTTGCTAAAGAATGTAATAATAATGTGTTGAAGGTTTTATCGCCTATGTGGTTAACCTAGATAAGGTGTACCCGGATATAGCTAACATCCTAGTGGTTAGAGAATTTCTCAATATCTTTTTGGAAGAATTACCAGGGTTGCCAGCAGACAGAGAAATCAAATTCTGTATTGATTTGGTGCTCGAAACTGAACTGATATCCAAGCCACCATATAGAATGGATCCTATTGAATTGGAGGAGCTAAAGAAGTAATTGCAAGAGTTGTTGGACAAGGGTTCATCAGACCGAGTGTATCACCTTGGGGAGCACCGATTCTGTTTGTAAAAGAGAACGATGGGAGTCTCCAATTGTTTATAGACTATTGGTTATTGAATAAGGCTACCATCAAGAATAAGTATCCCCTTTCACAGATAGACAATCTATTGGATCAATTGCAGGGAGCACAGGTCTTTTCGAAGATTGATATGAGGTCTGGGTAACATGAGTTGAGGATTCGGAGTGGAGATGTACCCAAAGACAGTGTTTCAGACCCGTTATGGCCATTATAAGTTTTTCATTATGCCATTTGGGTTGACAAATGCTCCTGCAACGTTTATGGATTTAATGAATGATGTGTTTAAGTCATACCTAGACAGATTAGTGATTGTCTTTATAGATGACATATTGGTGTACTTGAAGTCCAAGGAAGAGCATGAGCAGCATTTAAGGACAGTGTTGTAGACCCTTCGAGATCAGGAGTTGTATGCTAAACTCAATAAGTGTGATTTCTGGCAGAGTGAGATATCATTTTTTGGGTCATGTAGTCTTGAGAGACAATGTGTCAGTGGATCCGTCCAAGATAGAGGCTACGATACAGTGGGAAAGACCTAAGATGGCTTCAAAGATCCATTGTTTCCTGGGTTTAGGAGGTTATTACCCACAATTTGTCAAGGAATTCTCTAAGTTGATAGCTCCATTGACAAGTCTCACCCGAAAGAATGTGGCATTTGAGTGGGATGATAAGTGTGAGAGTAGTTTCTACGAGCTAAAGCACAGACTGACCACAACACCTATTCTCACCATACCCACTAGCTCAGGAGGTTACTCAGTGTATACAAATGCCTCAGGACAGGGACTGGGCTGTGTATTGATGCAAGATGAGAAGGTAGTAGCTTATGGATCCAGACAGCTTAAGGACCATGAAAGGAACTACCCGACCCATTTAAAGTTGGTAGTCATGGTATTTGCATTGAAAATATGGCGCCACTACTTGCACGGTGAGAAATTTTAGGTGTATATTGATCATAAGAGCCTCAGATATCTGCTTTCATAGGAAGAGCTAAATATGAGGTAGAGACGATGGATAGAGCTTATAAAAGATTACGAGTGCAAGATACTGTACCATCCATGAAAGGCTAATGTTGTGGTAGATGCCTTGAGTAAAAGGAGCATCGGAATGGTATCGCACATGATGGTCAGGGAATATGAGTTGCTCGAGCAGTTTGCTCACCTCATGTTGGATATAGACCCTCTTAAGGTTGATAGAGACTGTGTGATAGCTAACTGCGGGTGGAACCAGATTTGATTGACCGGATACGCTAGACTCAGCATGCTGATCTACTATGTGAAGATCGTGCAAGTCAGATTCTGAGGGGTGATGTAGCCAATTTCTTAGTGAATGGTAATGGCCAACTGAGGCTTACAGGTAGGATTTGCATTCCCAATGACCTAGAGTTAAAGAGCTTGATTTTGACAAAAGTTCATTTATCAAAATACACAAGTCATCTGGGAGGTAATAAGATGTACCAGAATCTCCAGAAAGTGTATTGGTGGTCAATGATGAAAATAGATATCACAATGTTTATGGCAAGATACCTGATATGTTAGTAAGTGAAGGTAGACCATCAGAAGCCTGCAAGGTTATTGCAACCTCTATCGATACAAACTTGGAAATGGGAGTATGTCACCATGGATTTCATCATGGGATTGCCAAGGACTAAGAGGAACCATGATGCTATTTGGGTAGTGGTTGACAGATTGACGAAATCCGCTCATTTTCTAGCTATGAAATCTACTGATACTTTGAGTAGTTTAGCTGAGTTGTATGTACGGGAGATAGAGAGGCTACATGGGGTACCAGTGAGCATCGTATCAAATAGGGATTCCCACTTCACTTCTCATTTTTGGGAACAATTTCAGGAAGCTATAGGAACCATATTGAGTTTCAGTACTGCTTTCCATCCTTAGATCGATGGTTAGTCAGAAAGGACCATATAGACATTAGAGGACATATTGAGTACAAGTGTTATAGATTTTAAAGGCTCCTGGGATGATCACCTGTCGTTAGTCGAATTTGCATACAACAATAGTTATCACTCAAGTATTAGGATGGCACCATACGAAGCCTTGTACGGTAGAAGGTGCCGTTCCCCAATTGGTTAGGAAGAAGTGGGTGAAAGGAAAATTTTTACTCCTAATTTGGTATAGGAAGCCTCTAAGGTTGTTCAATTGATATGTGAGAGATTGAGAACAGCTCATAGCAGACAAAATAGCTACGCTGACATTAGACGAAAGCCACTAGAGTTCACTTTAGGTGACTAAGTATTTTTGAAAGTCTCTTCCTCGAAAGGGATTATGAGGTTCGGTAAGAAGGGTAAGTTGAGCCATCTGTATATCTGACCGTTTGAGATACTGGAGCGTGTGGGAGATAAAGCCTACAGGCTAGCATTACCACCAGAGCTAGCAGGCATACATAATGTCTTCCACGTATTGATGTTTCAGAAGTACCATCCAGATCCAACCCATGTGATCCGATATGAGCCATTGGAGATCAAGAATGATTTGTCATACGTAGAGAAACCGATCCAAATATTGGATAGGAAGGAAAAGGTGCTAAGAAACAAGACGATTCTACGTATTAAGCTTCTCTGGTAGCACCATACTTCAAAAGAAGCTACTTGGGAGTTAGAGAACTCTATACGAGAAAAATACCCCTGACTTTTTGAGGAGTAACTTAGTTCCAATTTGGAGGACCAAATTTCTTAAAGGAGGGGAGGAATGTAAGACCCGTATTTTCATATGTAACCCTTATGATTTCCTAACTATGCATTCGCTTATGTAATATGAGTCATAAGTGATGTAAGGATGTAAATCTGATGTACACACTAGTTGTGTGAGTTCGTGATGGGCACACAAGTTTCATTATGTATGATTTATAAGAAATGGACCTTTTTAAGTGATAAATGCAGAATAAATGCAAAATGAGTAGTGAGGCAAATTTAAATGAAGTTAACATTGAAAGTTGGGGTGGAATTTGGCTAAGTATGGCTGTAGAGCAAGGGGAGATCGATCTTAGAAGTAAGTAGATCGATCTCATTATACTCAAAATGCATAACCAGATCATTCTGTAAAGAGGAGATCGATCCTCAGTCTAAGCTAGATCGATCCCCTATGAAGAACAGATCGATTCAACCTTAAGCACACCGATCTCCTTATGCCTTAGCCAGAAGGAAATCGATCTCATTTCCCTGCCAGATCGATCTGTCAAGCATTCTGCCTGGCTGAGATCGATCTCATGCTCTTCGATAGATCGATCTCTCAAGCTTGGAAACTGAATGCAGGAAGGCTAAAGTAGCAGCAGATCGATCCCTCACTTATGGAGATCAATCTCATCAAGCAATTTCTATAAAACGGGGCTGATGAACTGCATTTCACGGGAGAAAACATTAAACGTTTCCATTTTGAAGCAAAGTAACCTAGTTTTTACTCTCTAGACTATCAACACTTTCCATTGAGATTGGAGAAAAGTTTATTACATCAAAGTTGTTCATAGAGTGGAGAAGAACAACATAGCTGGAAACGAGAGGTATAATTTCTAAAACAAAAGAGAAAAACGAGTTTTTCCTCAAGGTTGTGAAAAAGGAGAAAAGCTGAGATTGGTAAGATTTCAATGCATCAATCTCATATATGTTGATATATATATACTTGTATGAGTTGATTGGTATATAGATTTATGGTTGAAAAATCTTAGTTCATGCCTAACTTTCCAATACCTATAAATGGTTTAATGTGTCCAAGTGAGAAAATGGCTAGTAGGCAAGGATTAAATGATGAACTAAGTATGTATTGATGTTATTGAGCATGTATGTATGCTTGTATAAAAGTTTGGTGAAATCCATGAGCTAGAAACAAAAATGGCTGAAAACAAGTATATAAGGTATTCAATGAAATGCCACAATGAAATAAAAATCATGAACTGGAGGTATTGTAAGATTAATACCAGTTTAATACGAATCAATAGACTCAAAGAGTCTGAGAGATTCTCGAGAACGAGTTATATGCTCAAAATGGACTTATGAAGGATAAAGTCTGATAATGGTGTAACTACGCCAAATGAGATATAAATGGCCCAAGGCATTGATTTGAATATCATGGAAGTGAAATGAAGTATATGACAATATACTGATGTGTGTAATACATAATTTTATCTCCAGAAGATATCGTTGGAATCGATAAGACGGATCACGAGAAGTAGAAATCGAAGGAAAACATTTCAAGCATAATTCGAGGTAAGGGACTTATGTGAGCTATAAGGTTAGCTATACGTATGTTTTCTTACCTGCTTTGTGCGAATGTATGAGTTACGTATATAGATATTGGTATATCTAGATGAAAACTAAGTATGAGAATAAGTCTAAGAGTATGAGTTGCATGACTTCTATGATTGTTGTGAAAAGAGGTTTTTGCAAACGTTTGGAGAAAGAACAACAATAGATGGCTTTCCAGTTTAACCAATTGCATGAAATGTTTCTATCAAGTGATTGAAGGGAGATTTACCCTCTTACTCATGACTATACATGGAGCACCTTCTATTTCTTTTCTGTGTGAAATCGTGCTAGAGCCTAAGGGGCAATGGTAGATTAACCAGCCCTGGTAGCACGTCATTTTTAAAGGGATTTTGAGAAAAATACAAAAGAGTGCTCGATGCCTCGAGTGATGTTGTGTGTTTCACTCGAGATGCTAGCACTAGATTTTTGGGAATCATGCTAGAGCCTTCAAGTACAGCAGTTTGTCTAGCTCTTATTATGCTCGCTTGTAATTTCCTAGTAATACCGTGGTCGATGCCTCAGGTATGCTTTGTGTCTTAGTCTGAGTTGCTCGCACGAGATTTTTATAATTGTACTATGTGTTGAGTAAAGTCGAGTTAGAGCTGTCATGTATTATTGTGTGTCTTACATTGACCTACTCACACGTGGTTTATGAATGTGATGTAATCAGTACAAAACCATACTTGAACCGACGTGTATTGCTGTGTGTCTTGCACTGACCTGCTCACATGAAATTTTGAGACAATGAAAATAGGTGATAAGGATCCACGGGAGCACGATATACCGTGAGCGTTAGCCATGGAGTACGATGTGTCGTGATTTGAGTAAGAGCTGAAGGGACGGTTGATCCGCCTCCCTAACCGTAAGGTTCCCGCACACTTGATCAGTGTTTCTTGAAATCCGACTATGGCCATAAATCTTCTTATATCTGTGTGATACAACATTACCAATACTGTGTGAGATGACATATGTCTCCCCTGCTGTGTGTTTGGGGATATGATAACCCATGATTTATGTCTCAATATGTATTGATTTAGTAAATGTAAAGTGTTTTCTATGTAAGAACTGTGTGAATAGATTATGTTGTACGAAGCTATGTGATTCTGTGTGAATATGCATATACCCATCTAGTGAATTAATGGTTTCGCATTGATGGAAGTTATTTAAAAGAAAATGCATATGTTTTGTAAGGAAAATGAATAGATATGTATTCTTAGCATGTAAATAGTGTAATTATCTACCTGCTTTCATATTTTCCTTACTGAGCGCATTAGCTCACCCCCTTATTTCCTCCTCCATAGATTCTACATAGTAGTGAGTATATTGCAGTAATTCTTGCTATCGTATTGCTCCGGTCATCCAACAGTATAGAGGTGTACACTTCAAATTAGATGAAAATTTTGTATCTTGTAAATTACTTCACAGTAAAGTTTGTATTTTGTATTTTGGGGGATGTATATAATAAAATCTGATGTAAACGCTTCCGTACTTATATATAAAAGTCCAGTTTCTATTCTACTTCAATTGTATAAATCTGTTAAACTAAAATGGATGAAATATGTGTTGGATAATGACTCACAGCCCAACTGTAAGTGGTAAGGTAAAGGTCACGGACAGAGAGTGAGGGTCGTGACAATTTCACACCCCATTTTCTTATGCTTTATTATCTTATTTATTGATATTACTCACGGTGTGAACCAACAAACAGATGGTTGGGCATATGAGCCGACGTTAGTCCGATTTAATACAACATAATTCCATTCACAGTGACCACATTTAATTATACATATCATACATACATACGTTTACATCTCGGTATTCGTTTACATAAGTTACTATGCATTATAAGTTTAGATACAAAATTCAAAAAGTGCGTATACCTTCGCATACTATAAAGCGAAACCTAGGCAGAAGTGCAAGACTACCGTAAAACTCTCTACTGTAAGTGCTCTATGGAGAGGAAGGAAAAAAGGGGGGTGACCTAACACGCTCAGTAAGGAATCATGTAAGGAGGTAGACAACCATACTACCGACATGCTCTCACTTCAAGTCATACAGAACTCATAAATTCCTTAAATATAATAGATTTTCAGAAAACATAATTTATGCACTTCTTTTTGAAATCATATCAAATCAATCGACATCCAAAATCATATGCATATATGTGTTCCAAACACAAAATTGGAAGTCAGATGCAAAATAAAAAATAGAACAAATCAAAATCTCAGAAAACATATCAGAATTCATAAATGGAGACAAGCAGAGCATACAAAAATAGACGAACATATGGCCATAGTCAATGGACTCCTTCCAATCACTAGCTTGGTGCGCATGAATGTCCCAGATGACTTATGGGAGAGGAGGCAGTCTACCCATCAGACACAAATACAGATCAGAGTCCGAAGACCCAGCATCACAATACAATGTTCTCCATGTTGTCTACACGGTACCACGTACTTCATGAACCCCAATTTCCAGATTGGAAGACTATGAATGCCCGAAGGATATGGGGCTTATAGTCCCATCTTCAGCTAAACTTGTGCTCTGTCCCAAAGTGCATGTGCGATCATATCATATCACTGTGACACACAATCTACATGAGGCTCCAGCACGACTTTATCAATCACGTACGAGGATCAGTGCAAGATCACATAGCCTACACGACGTCTCCAACATGGTTTTATGCATATCACAAAATAAAAATCTAGTGCAAACGAAGCTAGGCTCTAGCAATATGTCATGAGACAACCTTAATAAATCCAGTGTGAGCAAGCTCTAGACTATTTGTTTCCACATAAACAGATTGACTTTCCTTCTTGAGTGAGAGGGAATCATCTCCCATCAAATCACTCCTCACATTTATTTAATTTAGAAAAACATGAAATTTAATGTAATTAAATAAATTAGGAGCCATTCTAACATTACTCATTTACAAAAATGCACTTATTCATGCAAAACACATTAACATATTCCATTTCGGTCACTTTCATTTTTTCATAACTAGAGGCATTTTGGTAATTTACCCTTTACTAGTGTAAATTAGGAAATTCCTTATCTAGACACCTTATAGAATTTAAAGACTCAGAAATGGTGATGAAAATTTGTACAGCTATCTCTAAAAGCTTATGAAATTCTTTTTCTCAAATTAGGTCGACTGTGAACTTTAATTCTCAATCTCTTTGGATTACGCAGTCTTTGTGGCTTTGTTCACGTCCTCGAGAGCTATAATTAATTACCAATTATATCAGCTAAGTTTGATTATGCATTTCCTACATTCCTTATAGTCTAATTAACATATTGGGCATGATTACCCTTATTGGGCCAAATATACATAGGCTTAGCCCATGACACCTCTCGGCCATGGCATGGTAGCCGAGCACCATCACACCACCCATTGCCGAATGGCCTCCTTCACTATGCCATCTTGCTTAGTTTTCTCTTAAGGAAATTTATCAAGCATTTGTCATGTATGCTTTAACTATTCCATTTTTGGGCTTTAGCCTTTTTCTATTGGGCTTTTCGATTTGGGCCTTTCCAAACCAGATTTTGCATTGAATTTTCATAGGTAATTGGGCCTACAATTTTCTTCAATTTAGGCCCACCAAATGGCCCAAAAATTTTGCCCACTAGCTTATACAATTTCGGCCCATACTCAATTAACCTTAAATGGGCTTTGAAAATTCCATTAGTTAGCCCATTTGTTTTTGCCCATTTAAAATAATCCAAAATTAAATTAAATTAATTTTCAATACTCGAGAAGCCGAATATCGATTGTTTTAGCCAAGAATAATTCTTCCTCAATTTTTATCCTTGGTTGGGTTAAATTTTAACCATGGTTAGTTCTTTATGGTCAAAGTCAACATTTCCAAAGCTAACTTTGACTTTCATTGACAATTGACCACGTTTGACTTTTGTTTAAAATCCAAAAGTGTAGTTTCTCATGGTTAACATACCCATCTCTATGTTTTGGCCACTTTCGAGAGGTGAAATTGCTAAAAATAGCTCGAACGGTCCATTTCGAGTTCGTTTAGGCCCTTATTGGCCTTTCCACTATTCCAACATTCCCAGGACCAAACCGGATTGACTTTCCTTCTTGGACTGTCCTTATTTGAATGTCTCAAGTTATTATCTTCAGTGAGAATCGCTGACATCCTTTTTGTTTAGCCTTAGCTCGCTATAGCTCACAATTGGCACTTTAATGTTTTTAAGGCATTTTATATTTTTTTTGAACTTGTAATTGTAATTCAACCTTTCTTATGATTCTAATAACAGATATCAATATTTACAACGATGAATCATAAGTAGTACAATACAAAATTATGAGTCTTACATTCCTCCCAACCTTAAGAAATTTGGTCCTCCAAATTATAACCAATCTTAGCTCTCAAATAACTAGGGGTGATTTTCTCGTATCAAGCTCTTCAATTCCCACGTAGCTTCCTTCGAAGTGTGGTACTGCTAGAGAACTTTAACTAGAGATATCGCCTTAGACCGTATGGCCTTCTCTTTTCTGTCTAATATCTGAATCGACTTCTCAACATATGACATATCCTCTATGAGCTATAACGGCTCATATCGAATCACATGTGCCGGGTCCGGATGATACTTCTGAAGCATCGAAATGTGGAAGACGTTATGCACACTTTCCAACTCACGTGACAACGCCAATCTATACACCTTGTCTCCCACTTAATCTAAGATCTCAAATGGTCCAATATAGTGAGGACTTAACTTACCCTTCTTTTTGAATCTCATGATGACCTTAGAAGGAGATACCTTTCAAAATACCGATTCACCGACCATAAATTCCAATGGTCTGTGTCTCATGTTAGCATAGCTCTTCTGTCTTGTTTAAGCTGTCCTCAGCCTCTCACATATCAATTGGACATCTTTAGAGGCTTGTTTCACTAAATCAGGAGTAAATATTTTTTGATCACCCACTTTTTACAATCCAATCGAAGATTGACACCTACGACCATACAATGTTTCATACGGTGCCATCCTAATACTTTAGTGATAAATATTGTTATAGGCGAACTCGACAAATGGAAAATGATCATCCCAGGAGCCTTTAAAGTCCATCACACAAGCTCTCAATATTTTCTTTAAAGTCTCGATGGTTTTCTCTGACCGACCATCGGACTAAGGGTGAAAAGTTATACTGAAACTCAATCGGGTTCCCATAGCTTCTTGAAAATGTTCCTAAAAGTGGGAACTGAAGCAGGAATCCTTGTTAACACAATACTCATTGGAACACCATGTAGCCTCACAATCTCCCGTACATACAAATTCGCCAATGTACTCAGAGTATCCGTAACTCTCATAGCTAAGAATTGAGCTGACTTCGTCAATCTATCCAAAATCACCTAAATGGCATCATAGTTCCGTCTAGTCCTTGATAAACCTATGACAAAATCCATGGTGATATGCTCTTATTTCTATGTCGGTATAGGAAGAGGCTGCAACAACCCTACAAGTTTCTGATGCTTGACCTAAACTTGCTGACACACCAGACACTTAGCCATATACTGTCACACCCCGACTCCGGGTGTCCTTCATCCATACATATACCACTCACAGTTGGGCTGTGAGCCGATGTAACTACTACTTCCATACATTTATAATGGAAATATTTGAAATTTTAAAACACACACTCCCAGGCACGTGTGTATATATGCAAGAACTTTTATATAAATGAAATATCTTTACATAACATCCCCATACAATTTTCTAATTTTCAATGTACGACTATAGGATACAATATGATAGATACAAAATGCTTTTGTATATACAATTCTCATACCTTAGCAACTGGTAGGAGCTAACCAACACAAAAAGATTTGGAGACCACCGCACTATTCTACGTCTCGGTATCTAGAGGGGGAAAATAGTGGGATGAGCAAAACACAGCTCAGTAAGGAAATGGACGCTAACAGGTAGATACTGTACTATCTACGTAGCCCATACATGATTGACAGAACATCATTCATTATAAATGAAATTATCAATAGAAAATGCATTGAAACATTCTACCCTCATAGGAATTTTCGTAAAAACCAATGCTTAATATTTCTATTTAAGAAAACATATCATAAAACAGTGCTATCACGACACAAGCATTCAAATCAGGATATTTATCAAATCATAATAACTCTCTTCTTTTCACAAACCATTTCATTTCATCACATTTCTCTTATCTCTGAGACAGGTATGGAATTTAGGCAAACAAATATCCACGACATATGGCCATAGTCAGAGATCCCAGACCTCACTGATCAAGTGTGCATAGGGCATCACTTGCCTGGAGTGGGATGGGTCTCATCTCAATATTCATCATCATCTTCCTCATCACATCACATATACTCACGGTATAACGTACTCCAAGTGTCATCTAGCGATATCGTACTCGTGTGTATACAGCACGGTACATAGTATTCCATGGACAACTACACGGTACAGCGTACACCTGTGGACCCAGTCCATCCACCCTACATCGATGGACTCATTATCCTAAACCATGTCTCATATACCAGGCGAGCAAAATCAACGTGACACATAGTCTCTGTAAGGCTCCAGCGTGGTATCTCTCAGTGCGAGCAACTGCTTCTTGCATTGTATCATCTCAAAATCATTGTGCGAGCTAGGCTCCAGCACATTATCATCATTATAAAACCACGTGCGAGCTATGTTCCAGCATAGTTTATCAAAACATGTAAACATATGCGAGTAAAATCTCCAGCATAGTCAAAATCTTTAAAACAAGTGTGAGCTAAGGCTCCAACACCAGTTCACATCTCAAATCTGATAGGTGGCTATTTTTCTCTTTTGAAAATCTTAAATCATGTTTATTGACGTAGAATGTCGTCCCATGCTAAACATGTAAAACTGGCCAACCTATCCATCATCATTTCTCAGTCACAAAATCAGCGTATAGTTGTGAAAACATAAAAAACATGCATGTCATGCTATTTCCTTACCGCATCCCATTTTCACAATATACATATCATAATACATTTCACATCACTTGCGGTTTAATAGCTAAGCGTAATATCACTAGTGTCATAACTATTCAAAATTGCTGTAAAATACGTACAAATTTCTCTATCGTCAACATACAATCCCTTACCTCGAATCGTACTTGTATTTTCTTCATCTCGTTTGCTCCGTTCGTGATCTGGATTACTCGAGTCTCAAAGTACTCCAATCTACATGCATGAATCATTAAGTCATTTTCCTCTTCTTCTAATTATCCACATTGTCATTTACTTACTTACTCATGCTTTCACAAACATTTTTATCATATTTCACCTTAATATTTCTTTATTAATCCATCTAAAACCATTCACTCAATACCACTAATATCATAGTGTTCCAAGATCATCACAATAGCAAACTCAATCTATTGCTCTTCTAAACATATTTGGTCAAGTGAGTTCTAAGCATTCTTGCCATATCCTACTAACGTAATAGACAACCATCAACTCATAAAATCACTTAAAACATCATGCTTGTTGTTGAGAGTTTTAAAGACTTACCTAACTTAGCTCTCTCCTTGGTCAAACTTGTGGCAGTCCATTCTCCACTTGATCAAAGCAATATGTGATTCTTAGGTATGTTGTTCTCTTTCCTTCAAGGGACAACTCCCCCTTCTTGAGCTTCTTCCAAATCTGGCTGGAATGTAGTGATATTTAGAGTGAGAAAACTTGATTATTTGAGAGAAGAGGATAGGTACAGGTTTGGTAGGAAGAAAATCTGATTTTTCAATCCAATCCCGTGCTCTTTTTATAGATATAAAGACATGAGATCGATCTGGTCCATTGTGGAGATCGATCTCTGCATGGTTTAGTAGTCCTTTCACCTAACATAACTAGTATCAGATCGATTTGCTTTTCGTGATGAGATCGATCTGTTGCAAGAAAAATTCTTCTTGGAGATCGATCTTCCTCTTGTAGGAGATCGATCTTCTCTTCACAATTCTTAACAAGATCGATCTGTTTCAACCCGAGGTATTTGGAGATCGATCTGTGCCTTGTGAGAGATCGATTCCTTCCTGGTAGAGACTTAAGGAGATCGATCTTCCTTGTTCAATTGAATTGATACTTGACATTTTGTGAGAGGGGATTGATCTCTCCTTTATGGGAGATCGATATACTCTTCCCCTACAACCTTATTACTGCAGTTTTCTGCAGATTTCCAATGTGTAATTCATCCTTAATTGCCTAATACCTCATTTTACATTCTGTACAAAATGAACCTATAATAGTATTCTTTCCATATGATTCATAGGCAATAAAACTTGTGCGCACAACTTAAAATCATGAATTGTACATTAGATTTCATAACTCCTACATCCTTTATTATTTGTACACATGTAGTAATGTGCAAATACATCATAGCTTCATAAGGAAATACTTGCAAAACTACAAACATTACATTTCTCCCCTCCTTAAAAAAAATTTGGTCCTGCAAAATTAATCAAGTTCATTCCTAAAAAAGTTGGGGATATTTCTCCTTCATCAAGTCCTGTAACTCTCAGGTGGCCTCCTCTGATGTATGATGTTGCCACAGGACCTTTACCAATGAAATCGACTTATTCCGCAACACCTTCTCTTTTCTATCCAATATCCGGATCGGTTTCTCTATATATGACATATTCTCCTTGAGCTCCAACGGCTCATAGCTAATTACATGTGTTGTATCCAGATGGTACTTCTTGAGCATGGAAACATGAAAAAAATTGTGGACCTCTACTAGCTTAGGTTGTAAGGCTAGCCTATATGCTTTATCTCCCGCTCTATCCAAAACCTCAAAGTGACCGATGTAACGAGGACTCGTTTTCCCTTCTTCCCAAACCTCGTTATTTCCTTAGAAGGAGATACTTTCAAAAATACAGACTCACCCATAGCAAACTCGAGTAGCCTTTGTCTCCTGTCAGTATAGCTCTTTTGTAGACTCTAAGTTGTTCGCAACCTCTCACATATTATCCGAACATCCTCCAAAGCTTGACTAACCAAATCGGGAGGGAGCAACTGTCTGTAACCAACCTCTTCCCAACCGATAGGCGATCGACATCTACGACCATATTGTACCTCATAAGGGCCATGCCAATACTTGAGTGATAACTATTGTTGTAGAAGAACTCAATCAATGGCAAGTGATCGTCCCATGAGACTCTAAAATCCAGCACACACGCTCTCAACATATCCTCTAGGGTTTGTATAGTTCTCTCTGACTGACCATCTGTCTGAGTATGGAAAGCGGTGCTAAAGCTCAATTGGGTCCCCATCGCTTCCTGAAAATGTCCCCAAAAGTGGTAAGTGAAGCGGGAATCCCTATCAGAAACAACACTCACTGGGACTCTATGCAGTCTCACTATTTCCTGTACATACAAGTCCGTCATCACACTCAAAGTATTTGTAGATCTCATGGCTAAAAAGTATGCAGATTTCGTTAACCGATCTACTATAACCAAAATAGCATCATGGTTCTTACGTGTTCTCGGTAATCCCATCAAAAAAATTCATGGTGACGTGCTCCTACTTCCATGTCGGTATTGGTAGAGGTCGCAATAATCCTCCAGGTTTCCGATGCTATACCTTAACCTGTTGACAGATGAGACATCTAGTAACATACTTAGCTATATCTCTTTTCATTCTAGACCACCAATATACTTTTCAAAGATTATGATACATCTTACTGCTCCCTAGGTGTACTGTGTACCCCGATGAGTGAACCTCTGATAAAATCAACTTCCTAAGCTCTGAATCCTTAAGGACACATATTCTACTTCTGAACCTTAGTATTCCATATAAACTCAATATAAAATATGTGCCCTCACCTTTCTGAATTTTGGTATTTACATCCATACACCATTGATCATTCTGCTGAGCTTACCAGATTCTCTCAATCAATTCTAGTTCTAATCTCAAGCTGGCTATAATCCCATAACTGCCAATCTCAGGAGGGGTCACATCCAATCTAAGGTTCATGAATTGTTCCAACAACTCGTGCTCCCTAACCATCATATATGATACCAATCCGAGACTCTCTCTACTCAATACATCGCTAACCACATTCGCATTCCCCGGGTGCTACAAAATCTCAAATTCATAGTCTTTGAGAAGTTTTAACCACCTTCTCTATCTCATGTTTAACTCATTCTGTGAGAATAAATACTTAAGACTCTTGTGATCCGTAAAGATCTGAAATCTCTTACCATACAAGTTGTGGTGCCATATCTTCAATGGAAATACTACGGCCTCTAACTCTAAATCATGAGTGGGGTAGTTCTTCTCATGATCTTTCAGCTCTCCAGGGCTATTAGGAATGGTAAGGACTGGCGCGGTGGTTAATCTGTGCTTAAGTTCTTGGAAACTCCTCTCACATGCTCCATCCCACGTAAACTCCATATTCTTCCTCGTAAGACGTGTCAACGGGGCAGCCAATTTGGAGAAACCCTCTATAAATCTCTTGTAGTAACTAGCCAAACCCAAAAAGCTTCTAATCTCTGTGACTGTCCTGGGATGTTCTCACTGAACGATAGCCTCAATCTTGGATGAATCTACTGACACCCCATCCTTAGATATAACATGGCCTAAAAAGGAAATCTGCTATAACTAAAAGTCAAATTTACTAAGTTTGGCATGCAACTTTTTCTCTCGAAGGGTTTTGCAAAACAATTTTTAAGTGCTACTCGTGATCTTCCTTAGATCTGGAATACACCAATATATCATCGATGAATATTATCACAAAATGATCTAGGTATGGCTTAAATACCTCATTCATTAGAGCCATAAAAGTTGTTGGCGCATTTGTCAACCCAAAAGGCATCACCAGGAATTCATAATGACCATAGTGGGTATGCAAGTCATCTTGGGCACATCTTCTTTTTAAATCTTCAATTGATGGTACCCAGACCTCAGATCTATCTCAGAAAAGATTTGTGCTCCCCAAAGCTGATCCAATAAATCGTTGATGCGTGCTAAGGGGTACTTATTCTTGATGGTAGCCTTATTCAACATCTAATAATCAATACACAACCTAAGGTTCCCATCTCTTTTCTTCAAAAACAATACCGAGGCTCCCCATAGGTTCCCCAAATAATAATAATAAACCCTTTATCCAGCATATCTTGCAACTGTTTCCTTAATTCCTCTAGTTTAACTGGAGCCATCCTATATGGTGACTTGGATATTGGCTTTGTTCTAGGTGTTAAATCTATACCAAATTCCATTTCTCTATCCGATGGTAATCCCGGTAGACAAAGGGTTCAGTGGGGTAAGGACAAGGGTCCGAGGAAATTGAGAGATGGCAATAGTGCCAGGTTTAGTCGGAAAGGTACTGGTAAG
This sequence comes from Firmiana major, assembly GCA_033439115.1. Taxonomy (NCBI): domain Eukaryota; kingdom Viridiplantae; phylum Streptophyta; class Magnoliopsida; order Malvales; family Malvaceae; genus Firmiana; species Firmiana major. The sequence continues at coordinate 43,032,424 of CM065903.1, forward strand.
CGTCAGAGAGAGACAGATGAGTCACAGAATAAGGCTGCTAGACCCTTGATGCATCCGACTCTAACATCACCCAGGGGTATAGTGATTGGTGGACCTCGGCCGACTACTGATCAATGCAGAGTATGTGGCCGATATCATGGAAGTAGGCCCTGTCATTTTCAAGGTACACGTTGCTTCAGATGTGGTAGGCTTAGGCACTATGCAAAAGATTGTCCAGAAGCAACTGAGGTAGTCCCACAAAGGGGTAAGGAGACAGAGAAAGTTCCTATGGTTACACCTCCTGTAAGGAAGAGAGGCATGACTAAAGAAAAAGGGAAGCAAGTTGTGGGTCAACGAAAAGTATATGCGATAGACTAGGCATCAATGGATACCTCTTCTGAGGTGATGAAAGGTACAATTCTGATTTTCAATTTGGAAGTCATATCTTTATTTGATTCTGGTTGTACGCATTCCTTTATATCACCTGCATGTGCATCAAAGTTAATAGGTTTTGTAAAACCCACATACTTAAATGACACTTTACTAATAAGTACTCCAATGAGAGTTAGTCAATTAGCTGGACAAGTATATAAAAATTGTAAAGTGAGGGTAGGAGATAAGTGCACAACAGCTAATTTGATAGCTTCCCTATATGTAGCAACATCAAACGAGGCCAATTTTGTCATGACCTGTTCTAACAAAATCACTAAATTTTTTTGCTTTTTCTATACTTCTCACCTCCTCGTGACAAATTCCATTTTTAACGAGTTGGGCTATGAGCTAGTGATAATTCTATATTTTTAGAATTATTTGTGCTTAATTTCCTAATTATTTATTTAAATCCCCAATTTATTTTGTTAATTATCCCCTTTATTTAATAAAAATTCTCATGTTTGCAGATAAATCAAATCCGGATGAATTTTGAATATTTCGGTAGAAAATGGACCGGAATTGGGCTAAAATCGAGATTGAGCCACGTGGACAACACGAGTCATACCACCAAGCACATCCAATTGGACAAGAAGACCGATGACATGGACATATCTTTTCAAGGAGCCAATGGTGTGAAGACAAGTGGCCAAAAAAAAAAATGCCAACTCATCAAGGATGTGAAAATTACCATTTTACCCCTAGTGTGTTTATAAATAGGAAAAGATGACAATTGAAAAGGAGGTAATTTTAGGAGTAGAGGTTAAAGTAATTTAGGAGTAGGAGTAGTGTAAGATAGTTAGGAGTAGTGTTAGGATAGTTTGATTTTTTTTCAAGCTCCTCTTTTCCGTTTAACTCCCATTTATTTTTACTATTCATAACAATCTCCATTGTCATTTCTACAAGCTTTTTATTATAGTTTTTAGTTACCCTTTCCATCATTTTCACTCTTCTCGGTTTGTTTATAGTTGCTTATCTCTGTATGTTCATGTCCTTCTGTTCATTTGCTTATTGTTGAGCAGTTTCCATTCACAGCATTAGAGCTTCACGAGTGATCGGGGAGAACATCACATTTCCTGCTCTGTTCTCCCCTGTCCTAAGCATGGTGGCAGTGGATATCCATGCATTGATAACGTCACAAGCAGGGGACTAACTGTGAGCAACCTAGCAGCAGGAACAGCAGCAGCGGACGTGCTGGCTAGCTGGGCAGGACAGCAGTTGGGAGTAGCCTGGAACCGAGGGGATCCCGTGACCTGCAACCAAAACAGAGCCGACCAGGACGTGCAGCAGTGGGCAAGATAACGCCTGGAGAAGGAAACGTGCACGATTATGCATGGAGCTGGTAGTGGGCAGCAGGCTTGGACAGGACCGAGCAAAGCTGGAACCGAGACCTGGACAGCAGCTGGAAATGTGGAAGAATGCAGGACCGTGCAGCAGAGCAGACCGAGAGAAGCTGCGTCACGCGTAGCACCTAGGCAGCAAATGGAAACGTGTAGATCATGCCTGGCAGCAGAAGCATGGGCAGAGAAGAAGGAGGTGCATGAAACCGAGGTAGCGTTGGTAGCCTGGCAGAACCGAAACCCGTGAGCAATCAGCTGGGCAGATCTCACCAACCCGAGCTTACCTGGAAAACCAAATTGCAAATGATGCTTGAACAGTGTTTTAGTGGGAAAGTTACTATTTGTTTAAAATCTTTAGGCCATGTTTGGTTGCTTATTTAGGGATTAATGCATTTTTCATATAGTTAGTGTTAGATTAGTTTTTAAGATTAGTTAGATGATGTAATTAGTTTAGTTAATAGTTTTAATTATGTATTTAGATGTAGTCAATCATGTTTAGTTAGTTAATTTAGATTTAATTAGTTTCTAAGTAATTTTAATCTAGCATTAGGAATAGTTTAATTTGCAATTAGTTTAATTACATGCATTTTTTAGGTTAGTTAGATTTTAGTTTAATTAATCATGTCTTTTCATTTATTTTGCATTTTATTTTAATTTGGTTAATTAGTTTTAATTGTTTTAATTTCTTTTGCAGGTTTTCGATTTTAAGTGCTTGGAATTTTGTAAGTACTCTGAGCTCGATTTTAGTTACTTATTTTATAGTTTTATTATTTTCTTGCTTTTGGTATTTTCAATTCTAGATTAATTGATCACCTTTGAAAATTCATAAATTTGCTAGGATATACTTAGGATAATAGTAACCGGTAGTTAATTAGGCCAACAACTTCCCTGTGGGACGATATCTCGGGACTCAAAATCCCATTATTACTTGGACGACCCGTGCACTTGCGGTAGATACCCTTAGGGTCCCATCAAGTTTTTGGCGCCGTTGCCGGGGAGGTCTTAATTAGCCATTAGTTAATATCGGTGAAATTATGCTTAGGTGTAATTCTAGCTTGTAAATATTTAGAAGTTTAATCTAGACTAGTTAAAAAAAAATAAAAAAATTAAAAAAATTAAAATGAAAAAAAAAAATTGAAAAATCTAAAAATTCAAAAAAAAAATTTCTAAGGACTTTTAGATGTTTGCATGCGTAGAGCCGGGAGTTAAGATAGCTTTCCTTTAGATCCTGAAATCGAACGAACTCTTAGAAAAATTCGAAAGGATTCTAGGAAATTTATAGCTCCGCTGCAAAGCATCATGACAGAAAATAGGAAAATTAAGACAGTCGGAGATTATACAATGTCGACTATTGAAGGGTATTATTCCGGCATTAGGCCACCAGCTGTCCATGCAAACAATTTTGAAATTAAGCTCGCAATCATCCAGATGATCCAAACTTCTCTACAGTTCAGTGGGCTTCCTTACGATGACCCACATGCTCACCTTGGGCAATTCTTGGACTTGTGCAACACATTTAAATATAATGGATTATCTGACGATGCTGTTAGGCTTAGATTATTCCCCTTCTCACTTAGGGATAGGGCGAGACACTGGTTGACCTCTCTGCCTCCGGGATCAATTTCCACATGGGATGAGTTAGCCCACTAATTTCTAGCCAAATTCTTTCCTCCCTCTAAACTAGCCCAACTGTGTAGCAATATATCTTCCTTTACCCAGTACGACTTTGAATCTCTTTATGAAGCATGGGAACGATATAAGGAGCTTCTTAGGAAGTGCCCTCACCACGGCCTACCTCTATGGCTTCAAGTCCAAACTTTCTACAATGGACTTACAAGCCAGAATAGGACCATAGTGGACGCTGCTTCGGCTGGAGCCTTGATGTGCAAAACAGAGGAGGAGGCTTACGAGTTGCTAGACAAAATGGCGGCTAACAACTATCAATGGTCCTCGGAGAGGCAAATGCCAAAGAAGCAGGCGGGTATTTATGAGCTCTACACGATGTCCACCTTGACTTCTCAGATAGCCAATCTTACAAAGAAGGTGGAGTCGCTCAGTACCCAGTATAATCCTCCCACCAGTCCTAATCCGATTTATTCTGTCCAAAGTCCTTTTCTTTCCTGCGAGCTGTGTAGTGGTACCCACTCTGTAGATAGGTGTCCGCTCAACTTAGAATCGGTTCAGTATGTTGCCCCTTCTCAAATGCAACAAAACAACCATTTTTCAAACACCTACAACTCAGGGTGGAGGCCCCATCATAACTTCTCCTGGAGCCAAAACCAAGGGCAACCTTCTAACTCTAGATCTATAGAACCCCCTAGTTTTCAAACTCCACCGGTTCAGGTACCACCACAGCCGCAAATTCCATATCACTCGCCTCATCAACCATCCCCACTTCAATTTCAATCTCATCCATCACCACCACCACCACCACCACCACTCATGCAGCCCCAATTCTACCACACACCAGCAGCTGAGAAGAAGCATACATTAGAGGAGATGTTCACGACTATCCTGCAAGATCAAGCTGCTTCACTTAAGAACTTAGAAGTTCAGGTTGGACAAATAGCTAGCGCTCTTAGCCAACATCCTCAAGGGACCCTTCCTAGTAATACTGAAGTTAATCATGATAAGCAAATGGAGGGTAAGGAACATGTTAGATCTATCACCCTTAGGAGTGGCGGAGAGCTAGATGAGCCACAAGTCAAGTCCCAACCTGAACAGCACATAGTTGAAGAACACATAGGTTCTAACGAAGCAGCTCAGAAAGAGCAGGAACATCAGGATCGGGCTGCAAAATTAGGCGCTTCTTCATCTATACCTTCTTCTTATTCATTGCCTTCCTCGCCCTCTGATGCTACAAAGTTGACGATGAGAGTCCAAGATCAGGAAGTAAAGTTTAATGTTTTCAAACCTGTGAAGCTCCCTGATGACTCTCAAGAGTGTTTTAAGATAGAGATTGAGGAGAATATAAGGCTTAAGCATATAATATCTGAGAGAAAGAAGGAAGTAGATATGGCTCAGGAGGAGTTAACTGTCAATACCCTGTCACCACTTTGGATGACCCTCCTACTCTTCGCCCTGCTGCTGAGTGTTGTCTTCTTCAGTTGCATTTGAAGTGGCTGTCTTTTCATGTTCACTTTGTATATAGTTCTTTTTCTTTTCGGCTGTTTCTTTCTTTGTTTATTTTGCAGGTTTCTTTTCTCGTTTTATGCTTTCAATCAAAGCTTTGATTGTTCATCAACATCAGAAAAGGGGAGTACTCTATTCTTGAACTTTAAATTCGTATATTATCTGCACACTGAGGACACTGTGCACGTTAAGTTTGGGGGAGGGGATATCACTTGAGCAATTTTTTGAAAAATTGGAAAAATTTTTAAAATTTTTTCGAAAATCTGAGAAGGAATTTTCAAAATTTTTTCGATAAAATGAGCTTAAATTGCTTGATTTTGGGATGATTGAGTGCTTAGCATGTAGTTTTCCCATATTCCCATGATATGACCCCATGAATTAGTATGACTTTGATTGACTTAGAAGCATGATTATAGGAAAAGCATGAAGTTGAGTTCTTGAATTTCTCTTAATTCTTATTGTGATTTCCTCATCTTATGCACATGTCATGTCATGAATCAGTATATTTATTTAGAGAAAGCTTATGTGTACATAGGATTGCATTTGTTCAGTTGATTTTGTGCATCATATTCTAGAATTTGTTTGATCTAATCTCGAGGCGAAATATTAGATCACACTTGATTAGGGAGATGATTTAGGCCATCTTTGGATCGTTTGAGCCTTTCTAGCCTTCCTTGTACATATTCTACCCCTAGTCACCCGTCTGGGCCAAATAAGCTTTTCTTTGTAAATACGCCTACTTAATTTTCGTAGCTTAAATACTTTTTCCTATCCCTTACCCCGAAAGCATGAAAAGTCATTGGATATATTGTGAGCTATATGGGTATTAAGTGATAGTGAAGGAGTATGTAAAAAAAAAAAAAATTGAAAAAATTGAAAAAAAAAAGAAAAAAGAAAAAAGAGTTTAGCAAAAGAAATAAGTTTGGGGGAAATAATTAGAGCTCTTACACTAAAGATCCTAGAAGGTAATGCATGTTAAGGGGTAACTAAACCTAAATCGACTTTATCATACCTTAACCCCAACCTGACATTACAAGCTTAATGAAGTCCTAATGATCTTTAGTTAAGTGTGACTACATTAGTGGTGAGAGAAGTGAAAAACAAACTTATGGGAATGATCATATGTCATTGACTTTGCATTCACTGTGTTGCATAATCTGATCCGAGTAATATACTGAGAAGTGACTTAGACATTTTTCACACACTCACGAGGAGTCCAATTTAGGTTAGGACTTATGATTGAATAATTCTAAGTGCTGGACTTGTAATTGTGATTCTTTGATTTCATAGTCTATACTTTTTCTTTGAGGATAATATTGGGGAAATTATTGTGTTTTGTACTTATCATTCCTAAAATCATTTTGTTTTGCTTGAGGACAAGCAAAAGCTCAAGTTTGGGGGTGTGATAATTCTATATTTTTAGAATTATTTGTGCTTAATTTCCTAATTATTTATTTAAATCCCCAATTTATTTTGTTAATTATCCCCTTTATTTAATAAAAATTCTCATGTTTGCAGATAAATCAAATCCGGATGAATTTTGAATATTTCGGTAGAAAATGGACCGGAATTGGGCTAAAATCGAGATTGAGCCACGTGGACAACACGAGTCATACCACCAAGCACATCCAATTGGACAAGAAGACCGATGACATGGACATATCTTTTCAAGGAGCCAATGGTGTGAAGACAAGTGGCCAAAAAAAAAATGCCAACTCATCAAGGATGTGAAAATTACCATTTTACCCCTAGTGTGTTTATAAATAGGAAAAGATGACAATTGAAAAGGAGGTAATTTTAGGAGTAGAAGTTAAAGAAATTTAGGAGTAGGAGTAGTGTAAGATAGTTAGGAGTAGTGTTAGGATAGTTTGATTTTTTTTCAAGCTCCTCTTTTCCGTTTAACTCCCATTTATTTTTACTATTCACAACAATCTCCATTGTCATTTCTACAAGCTTTTTATTATAGTTTTTAGTTACCCTTTCCATCATTTTCACTCTTCTCGGTTTGTTTATAGTTGCTTATCTCTGTATGTTCATGTCCTTTTGTTCATTTGCTTATTGTTGAGCAGTTTCCATTCACAGCATTAGAGCTTCACGAGTGATCGGGGAGAACATCACATTTCCTGCTCTGTTCTCCCCTGTCCTAAGCATGGTGGCAGTGGATATCCATGCATTGATAACGTCACAAGCAGGGGACTAACTGTGAGCAACCTAGCAGCAGGAACAGCAGCAGCGGACGTGCTGGCTAGCTGGGCAGGACAGCAGCTGGGAGTAGCCTGGAACCGAGGGGATCCCGTGACCTGCAACCAAAACAGAGCCGACCAGGACGTGCAGTAGTGAGCAAGACAACGCCTGGAGAAGGAAACGTGCACGGTTATGCATGGAGCTGGTAGTGGGCAGCAGGCTTGGACAGGACCGAGCAAAGCTGGAACCGAGACCTGGACAGCAGCTGGAAAAGTGGAAGAATGCAGGACCGTGCAGCAGAGCAGACCGAGAGAAGCTGCGTCACGCGTAGCACCTGGGCAGCGAATGGAAACGTGTAGATCATGCCTGGCAGCAGAAGCATGGGCAGAGAAGAAGGAGGTGCATGAAACCGAGGTAGAGTTGGTAGCCTGGCAGAACCGAAACCCGTGAGCAATCAGCTGGGCAGATCTCACCAACCCGAGCTTACCTGGAAAACCAAATTGCAAATGATGCTTGAACAATGTTTTGGTGGGAAAGTTACTATTTGTTTAAAATCTTTAGGCCATGTTTGGTTGCTTATTTAGGGATTAATGCATTTTTCATATAGTTAGTGTTAGATTAGTTTTTAAGATTAGTTAGATGATGTAATTAGTTTAGTTAATAGTTTTAATTATGTATTTAGATGTAGTCAATCATGTTTAGTTGGTTAATTTAGATTTAATTAGTTTCTAAGTAATTTTAATCTAGCATTAGGAATAGTTTAATTTGCAATTAGTTTAATTACATGCATTTTTTAGGTTAGTTAGATTTTAGTTTAATTAATCATGTCTTTTCATTTATTTTGCATTTTATTTTAATTTGGTTAATTAGTTTTAATTGTTTTAATTTCTTTTGCAGGTTTTCGATTTTAAGTGCTTGGAATTTTGTAAGTACTCTGAGCTCGGTTTTAGTTACTTATTTTATAGTTTTATTATTTTCTTGCTTTTGGTATTTTCAATTCTAGATTAATTGATCACCTTTGAAAATTCATAAATTTGCTAGGATATACTTAGGATAATAGTAACCGGTAGTTAATTAGGCCAACAACTTCCCTGTGGGATGATATCTCGGGACTCAAAATCCCATTATTACTTGGACGACTCGTGCACTTGCGGTAGATACCCTTAGGGTCCCATCAGCTAGTAATAATTCCAACTCTTATCCCATTTGACCATATCATTCTTACCATGGTAATAATGTTAGAATTTCAGACAGTATAATAATAAGTACATATATTATAAAATTGTATATACATATGTTTTCATATATTTACATCCCTCATAATTATATTCATTACAAAACTGTGCTATTATATGTTTAGATACAAAACTGTACGATGTGTATACTTGATTCACGATGGGAAGCAGCAGACAACCAGGAATGCGGTCTCTACCCTCTCTCAACTACTGGAGATGTTCTGTGGATGGTGGAAATTGAAAGGGTGAGCATAACTAGCTCAGTAAGGCAATAATGTAAGCAAGTTGATAACTATACTATCTACGTGCTGATAATGTCATGATATAAAATCGTTTACATTTGGAGCATGAGGTAAGACTAAAACAATGCCACATGTATATATATATATATCATATAAGAGAAATCATGAAATTGACAAAAAAAACAAACATGGAAAAATCATCATGTATGACATCTCATGCTCGTCACGTTAAAACTTATTAGTTTCATCATAAAACAACCACATCAAGGCTAAACCCATCCCTCGGGAATACCTTGATTCATTAAATCGCATCTCATTAAAAAACATAAATAGGGACATTACCCCTCCTTCGAGACTGCCCTGGTCTATTCAGACCATATGATATCATGTGAGGCATGTAGGTTACAGTATGAAAAATCGAGGACTATGGCCATATTATGTCCTTGTGATCCCAGGCTACACGGATCTCGGTGTTCGAGGCATCACAACTGTAACGAGAGGTGGGGTCAAATTCTACCTGCCAGAATATCAAATAACATCAGCGAGTCATCATGACTGCACGGTACAACGTACTCCATGTGACATACACTGTACAACGTACTCCGTAGACCCATATCATAGTCTGGGGGTGCCTGCCGTAGGTCTTATCCATCCCATAATATGTCGATAACCAACTCATGTCTCAAAGTATACATGCGAGCATATCAACTCTCTGTGACACATATTCTATAGAGGCTTCGGCACGGCTCTATGCATGTCACATCACGTCTAGTGCTAGCGAAGCTCCAGCACGATGCTATGCATATCATGATATCTAAAATCTCGTGCGAGCGAAGCTCCAGCACGATTTTTATACACATAAAAATTCTCGTATGAGCAATGCTCCAATACGGCTTTTTATGAGTAATAAATCAGTAAAATTTAGTGCGAGTAAGACTCTAGCACTCTTTTTACTCGTGTAAATATGATAGGTGGCTCAATCTTGATAAAACATATTTAAAATCGTAACCGGTACCAACCTGTTCCCTTTTGTATAATTCATGAAATCAACAACCAACCTATGTGCAAATTTGCTTAAATCAAAGCAATACATTCATATAAAACATCAAAACATGATAATCATGCAATTTATTAGCCTTACTGCCTTTTTTGTAAATTTTTACTCCCAGGGGAAATATCGTCTTTTTTTTTCACCCCTGCCCCAGTTTTCACAAAAATTATTATTTTGTTTCTAGATACTTTAAGAAATTCTAGGCCCTGTAAATCCCCTCAAAAATACGCATAGATATCTCTATGCACCTACAAAATTCCCTTACCTTGAATCACGTCGAACGCGTATCTAAATTCCACTGTCGGAGGCTCGTCTGATCTGACTTGCTACTAATCCTGTCTCTAGGGCTGCAGATAATTATTTATCATGTCAATTTTACCCAATAAATATAATTCTCGCGTCTACTACAATCGATTTAACTAATTGGGCCAATTTACTCTTGTTGGGCTCGATCGCACCTTAATGGGCCTCGACCTATTTTCAGCCCGTTTCTACTTATTAAATCCCTTCTTCGAGTTTACTGGGCTCATTCGGCTTACCAATAATCATCAGGCTTCGTTCCAAACTCATTGGATAGCCCGTATACTATTTACGGTAATTTTTGTAAAATTTTGAATAATATTCCTTTTTATACATAATTAATCCATAAAATAATCTTAACTCTGCTTTGAGGACTCAAATTGTCGGAATTAAAATGTACTTACCCAATGTTATATGGGGTACGAAAATCGAAGCTCAATCGGCTCTCGTTCGGGCTCTGTCATAAAACTGCATGATTAGGTAAATCTGGGTTATTTTCCATTAAATATTATATTAAATAAATTTTTGAAATTTACCCGTAGGTCAATCTCGACCCTCAATCAACTTACCCAAATCTCGAGTCGTCCCTGGTAATTTTTCTTTCCTTTTTCCCTTTTTTTCCTTTTCTTTCCCTTTTTTCCTTCCTTTTCCTTCCTTTTCCTTTCTGCCAAACGGTGTTGTTTCTACCCTTTGTCGTCGCCAGCGTTTTCGACAGTTTCGCCAGTCGCTACCAGTCTCAAAAGGATCGCCTCCTCCTCCTGATCACGCCAGTGCCCACTGTTCATGCCCAGATACCGTGGGTCACTGGAATCGGGCCATTGTTTCCTCGCAGTTTTCTCTTCCAGTGTTCGTCGGTTTCCGACCTCTAAACCTCACGTCTCTGGTGCCAACAGGTTCGTCGGCCTCTCCTCTTCCTTCTCGGATCTTTGTCGGGGATCATCGATCGTCGATGGCGTGGGTCGCTCCTCGGGTCTTCCTCGATTTCTTTTCGATTTTCATTTTTGGGTTCTTCCCGATTTCAGATTTCCCTCTTTTTTTCTTTATTATTATTATTATTTATAATTTAGTTTATTATTATTATATTCATTAGAATAATCAAAAATATTCTAAAAATATCTACTAATTTCTATATTTATTTATAATTAATTAATTTAATTAATTTAGTTATTTATTGTATTTTAACCCTTTTTCGGTATATTTTCTTCGTATTTTTGGGATATTATCCCGAGTAACTTAAATTTCCTCATTATTGATCAAGATATCCTAAATCCTTATTTTAATTTAAAATTCTCTTATCGAATTTATACCGAATTTTGATCTTTTAACCGTTTTACCCCTGCACTTGTTTTAGAACCAATTTAACCCGACTTTCCTTCATACACCCACTATCTTTTATTATTTTAAATTTGTATTTTTCGTCAACTTAATTTTGATCCCTTTCGTTTGGCCTATGACCATCTCGGCCTATATTTGGCTACTGCATAGATTCACCGATATTTCGTTTTATTCTATTTGCAAATTTAATTCAGTCAAAGCTCTTCTTATGATTCAATCAATATGTGCAAGTGTACACACATGAATCATAAGGAATGCATCAACAAGATATAAAAAGTAGGTCTTACATAATCTCCCCAACTAAAAGAATTTGGTCTTCCAAATTGGAACCAAATCAATCTTTAAACAACTCCAGGTACTTCTCTTTCATCAAAATCTCTAACTCTCAAGTCGCTTCCTTCGGAGTGTGATGCTGCCATAGTACTTTCACTAGGGGAATCGTCTTCGATCTCAATACCTTCTCCTTCCTATCCAAAATTTGGATCGGTCTCTGAACATAGGACATACTCTCACTGAGCTCCAGTGGCTCATATCTGATCACATGCGACGGATCCGGTTGATACTTTCGAAGCATGGAGACGTGGAGAATATTATGGACATTTGCTAGCTCTGGTGGCAACGCTAGCCTATAAGCTCGATCTCTCACTCTCTCAAATATCTCAAAAGGTCCCATGAAGCGAGGGCTCAGCTTCCCTCTCTTTCTGAATCTCGTAATACCTTTGGAAGGAGAAACTTTCAAGAATACTGACTCCCCTGCTGTAAACTCCAACGGTCTACGTCTCCTGTCAGCATAACTCTTCTGTCACTCTGAGCTGTCCTCAACCTCTCACAAATCAACTGGACATCCTCAGAGGCCTGATGTATCAAATCGAGAGCGAATATCTATCTGTCACCAACCTCCTCCCATCCTACAGGAGAACGACATCTATAGTCATACAAGGCCTCATATGGTGCCATCCCGATACTCTAATGATAACTGTTATTGTAGGCGAACTCCACGAGTGGTAGGTGATCATCCCAGGAGCCTCTAAAATCAAGTACACAAGCTCTCATCATATCCTTGAGGGTCTGTATAGTCCTCTCTGACTACCCATCTGTCTGAGGATGGAAAGCTGTACTGAATCTCAACTGGGTTCCCATAACTTCCTGAAAGTCTTTCCAGAAATGGGAAGTGAAGTGGGAATCCCTGTCTAACACAATACTCACTGGGACACCATACAGTCTCACAATCTCGTGCACATATAGCTCCGCCAATCTACTCAGAGTATCGATGACTCTCATAGCTAGGAAATATATCGACTTCATCAATCTGTCAACTATCACCCATATGGCATCATTCCCTCTACGAGTCCTCGACAAACACATCACAAAGTCCATGGTGACATGATCCCACTTCCAAGTCGGTATAGGTAGAGGCTTCAATAACCCTGCAGGCTTCTGATGCTCTACTTTCACCTGCTGACATGCAAGACATCTCATAACAAACTCTGCTATGTCTCTCTTCATTCCCGACCACCAGTATACATTCTGAAGATTCTGATACATCTTTGTACTACCCGGATGTAAGGTATACCTCGATAAATGAGCCTCTGTCAAGATCAACCTCTTGATCTTAGGATCCTCGGGAACACATACCTATCTCAGAACCTCAGTAATCCATCCGAACTCAACCTAAACTCAGTCTCAATACCCCTCCACATCTGCCTGACTATCTCAATACACTGCTGATCATCACGCTGAGCCTGTTTGATTCGATCCATCAAATTCGGCTCTAACTGTAGGCTAGCAATCATATAACCACTCTCAGCATCAGGCAAGGTCATATCTAAACTGAGGCTTGCAAACTGCTCTAACAACTCGTGTTCTCGTACCATCATATAAGAAACCAACACAAGGTGCTTCCTGCTTAACGCATCCGCTACTACATTCGTCTTACCCGGGTGGTATAGGATCTCACAATCGTAATCTTTCAGAAGCTCAAGCCACCTTCTCTATCTCATGTTCAATTCCTTCTACGAGAACAGATACTTGAGGCTCTTATGATCCATATCTGAAATTTCTCACCATAGAGATAGCGGCGCCATATCTTCAATGCAAACACTAAGGCCGCCAACTCTAAGTCGTGGATCCGGTAGTTCCTCTCATGATTCTTTAGCTGCTTGAATCCACAAACGACTACCTTCCCGTCCTACATCAGTACATAACCTAGTCCTTGGTAAGAAGCATCTGTGTAAATAGAAAAACCTCATGAGCTGGTAGGAATGGTGAGAATCGGAGCAGTGGTTAATCGATGCTTCAGCTCTTGAAAACTCTCCTCACATCTGTCGTCCTACTCAAATGCAACACTTTTTCGAGTGAGACGTGTCAATAGAGAAGCCAACCTCGAAAACCCCTCCACAAACTGTCTATAATGTCCAGCCAAACCTAGAAAGCTCTTGATCTCCGTAACTGTCTGAGGCCTCTGCCACTGAACTACTACCTCTATCTTGGATGGATCCACTGACACACCATCCCTAGACACAATATGTCCTAAAAAAGAGATCTGCTCAAGTCAAAATTCACACTTACTGAGTTTAGCATACAACCACTTCTCACAGAGGGTCTGTAATACAATCCTTAGGTGCTGCTCATGCTCCATTTTGGACCTCGAATAAACCAAGATGTCATCGATGAACACTATCACAAAGTGATCCAAATAAGGCCGAAACACCTCATTCATCAATGACATAAAAGTTGTAGGAGAGTTCGTCAACCCCAATGGCATAACCATAAACTCAAAGTGACCATAACGGGTGCGAAAAGCTATCTTGGGTACATCTCCATCCTGAACTCTCAACTGGTGGTACCCAGATCTCAGATCAATCTTAGAAAAGATCTCTTCTCCCCGTAGCTGATCCAGTAAATCATCGATCCTTGGAAGGGGATACCTGTTCTTGATGGTAGCCTTGTTCAGCAATCGATAGTCGGTACACAATTGAAGGCTCCCATCCTTCTTCCTCACAAACAGAATCGGTGCTCCCTATGACAACATACTCGATCTGATGAACCCCTTCTCTAATAATTCATGTAAATGGTTCCTCAGCTCCTTCAACTCAATCGAAGCCATCCTGTATAGTGGTCTAGATATCGACTCAGTGCCAAGTGTCAAATCAATACTGAACTCTGTCTCCCGCACTGGCGGTAACCCTGGTAACTCATCCAAAAAGACATCAGAAATTCTGTCATAACTGAAATGTCTCTCAATTCCATACGTGCCTTATCTATGTCAACCACAAATGTAATGAACCCTTTAAATTACCATTTCCACCATTAGTAATATAATTCATCATATAATTATCCATTATTAATAAATAAATTTACCTCGCAAATATGATGAATTACAACTATACTTTTCCAAATGCAATAATTATATGCCTTTTATTTCTTTTCAGCAAAACTTACAGTAAGGCTATCTAGCCCTGAAAACATTACTGTCTTAGCATAGCAATCTAATAACCGGGTCCCTCACCCCTCTGAAAACTGGAGGTCTAAATTTTTGGAATTGTCGTAATCTATCTAGCTCACAGTCATAACCCATATCACTACCACTCGGCTGTGGAACGACAGGAGAAGCTGTATCCTGAACTGGTGGTGGTGTAACAGTCTCTGTAGTCTATCCAGTAGCAGTAGGTTGTCTAGCTGGGCCTCGTCTATAACCAGTCCCAAACGTCTGTGGAACTATCTCAACAAGACTTTCTATACTCCGCTCAATCCTAGCGAAGCGTGCCTCTGTTTCCCCTAGTCTCTCAATGCGGTTCTGCTGAGCCTGACTAGTCTGTAGCTCTGCACGGCTCTTGGGCCTACCTCTACGGCCTCTAGCATGTGAACGTGCCCCTCTACCATGGCGAGTGACAGGCATAATGCCTAAATTCCTGCATCCATGACCATTTATTAGTCTAATCCCATATTGGTATACACATTTATATCTAAACAAAGCACAGTACAATGGGGATTTAATTTCTTAATTATTATTACTGACTCATATCTGACCAACTTTAGCTTTGATACCACCTTTTGTCATGACCCGTTCTAACAAAATCACTACAAATTTTTCGCTTTTTCTATACTTCTCACCTCCTCGTGACAAATTCCATTTTTAACGAGTTGGGCTATGAGCG
Source organism: Firmiana major (assembly GCA_033439115.1). Classification (NCBI taxonomy): domain Eukaryota; kingdom Viridiplantae; phylum Streptophyta; class Magnoliopsida; order Malvales; family Malvaceae; genus Firmiana; species Firmiana major. The sequence continues at coordinate 43,047,808 of CM065903.1, forward strand.
AGTAATAATTCAAACTTTAATCCCATTTGATCAATCATTCTTACCAGGGTAATAATGTTAGAATTTCAGACAGTATAATAATAAGTACATATATTATAAAACTTTATATACATATGGTTTCATATATTTACATCCCCTATAATTATATTCGTTACAAAACTGTACGATGTGTATACCTGATTCGCGATGGGAAGCAGTGGATAACCAGGAATGCAGTCTCTACCTGCTCTCAATTACTGTAGATGCTTTTCTAGATGGTGGAAATTAAAAGGGTGAGCATAACTAGCTCAGTAAGGCAATAATGTAAGCAGGTTGATAACTATACTATCTACGTGCTGATAATGTCATGATATAAAATCGTTTACATTTGGAGCATGAGGTAAGACTAAAACGATGCCATATGTATATATATATATCATATAAGAGAAATCATGAAATCGACATATAAAACAAACATGAAAAAATCATCATGTATGACATCTCATGCTCGTCACGTTAAAACTTATTTGTTTCATCATAAAACAACCACATCAAGGCTAAACCCATCCCTCGGGAATACCTTGATTCATTAAATCACATCTCATTAAAAAACATAAATCGGGACATTACCCCTCTTTCGGGACTGCCCTGTTCTATTCAGACCATATGATATCATGTAAGGAATGTAGATTACTGTATGAAAAATTGAGGACTATGGCCATATTATGTCCCTGTGATCCCAGGCTACACGGATCCCGATGTGCGGGGCATCACAACTGTAACGGGAGGTGGGATCAAATTCTACCCGTCAGAATAACAAGTAACATCAGCGAGTCGTTGTGACTACACGGTACAATGTACTCCGTGTGACATACACGGTACAACATACTCCGTGGACCCATATCATAGTCTGGGGGTGCCTACCGTAGGTCTTATCCACCCCATACTATGTCGATAACCAACCCATTTCTCAAAGTATACGTGCGAGCATATCAACTCTCTGTGACACACAGTCTACAAGAGGCTTCCGCACAGCTCTATGCATGTCACATCACGTCTAGTACGAGTGAAGCTCCAGCACGATGCTATGCATATCATGATATCTAAAATCTCGTGCAAGCGAAGTTCTAGCACAATTTTTGTACACACAAAAATTGTCATATGAGCAACGCTTCAGTACAACTTTTTATGAGTAATAAATCAGTAAAATTTAGTGCAAGTAAAACTCTAGCACTCTTTTTGCTCGTGTAAATATGATAGGTGGCTCAATCTTGATAAAACATCTTTAAAATCGTAACCGATACCAACCTGTACCCTTTTGTATAATTCATGAAATCAACAGCCGACCTATGTGCAAATTTGATGAAATCAAAGCAATACTTTCATATAAAACATCAAAACATGATAATCATGCAATTTATTAGCTTTACTACCCTTTTTTGTAAATTTTTACTCCCAAGGGCAATATCATCTTTTTCTTTTTTCACCCATGCCCCGATTTTTGCAAAAATTATTATTTCGTTTCTAGATACTTTAAGAAATTCTAGGCCCTGAAATCCCCTCAAAAATACATATAGATATCTCTATGAACCTACAAAATTCTCTTACCTCGAATCACGTCGAACGCGTATCTAAATTCCACTCTCGGAGGCTCGTCCAATCCGATTTGCTGCTAATCCAATCTCTAGGGCTGCAAATAATCATTTATCATGTCAAATTTACCCAATAAATATAATTCTCACGTTTACTACAATGATTTAACTAATTGGGCCAATTTACTCTTATTGGGCTCGATCGCACCGTAATGGACCTCGACCCATTTCTAACCTGTTTCTACTTATTAAATCCCTTCTTCGAGTTTACTGGGCTCATTCGACTTACGAATAATCATCGGGCTTCGTTCCAAACTCATTGGATAGCCCGTATACTATTTACGATAATTTCTATAAAATTTCGAATAATATTCCTTTTTATACAGAATTAAGCCGTAAAATAATCTTAACTCTACTTTGAGGACTCAAATTATCGGAATTAAAATGTACTTACCCAATGTTATGCTGGGTACGAAAATCGAAGCTCAATCGGCTCTCGTTCGGGCTCTGTCGTAAGACTGCACAATTATGTAAATTCGGGTTATTTTTCATTAAATATTATATTAAATAAATTTTTAAAATTTACCCGTAGGTCAATCTCGATCCTCGATCAACTTACCCGAATCTCGAGTCGTCCCCGATAATTTTTCTTTCCTTTCCCCCTTTTTTTTTCCTTTCCTTCCTTTTCCTTTCGGCCAAATGGTGTCGTTTCTGCACTTTGTCGTCACCGACATTTTCGGCGGTTTCACCGACGGCTATAGGTCTCAAAAGGACCACCTCCTCCTCCCGATCACGTCGGTGCCAACTGTTCACACCCAGCTGCCGTGGGTCGCTGGAATCGGGCCGTTTTTTTCTCGCGGTTTTCTCTTCCTCTGTTCGCCGATTTTCGACCTCTAGACGACGCGTCTCCGGTGCCAATAGGTTCGTCGACCTCTCCTCTTCCTTCTCGGGTCTTCGTCGGGGATCGTCGATCGCTGGTGGCGTGTGTCGCTCCTCGGGTCTTCCTCGATTTCTTTTCGATTTTCGTTTTCGAGTTCTTCCCGATTTCAGATTTCCCTCTTTTTTTTTCTTTATTATTATTATTATTATTATTTATAATTTAGTTTATTATTATTATATTCATTAAAATAATAAAAAATAATCTAAAAATATATACTAATTTCTATATTTATTTATAATTTATTTATTTAATTTATTTATTGTATTTTAACCCTTTTTCGGTATATTTTCTTCGTATTTTCGAGATATTGTCCCGAGTGACTTTTCGGTATTTCTAAAAATTTTGGATCTTGATCAATTGGACTCCAAATTTTATAATTTCCTTATTATAGATCAAGATATCCTAAATCCTTATTTTTAATTAAAATTCTTTTATCGAATTTATACCGAATTTTGATCTTTTGATCGTTTTACCCCTACACTTGTTTCGAAACCAATTTAACCCGACTTTCCTTCATACACCCACTATCTTTTCTTATTTTAAATTCGTATTTTTGTCAACTTAATTTCGATCCCTTTCATTTGGCCTATGACCATCTTGGCCCGTATTTGGCTACTGTATACATTCACCGATTTTTCGTTTTATTCTATTTGCAAATTTAATTCAGTCAAAGCTCTTCTTACGATTCAATCAATATGTGCAAGTGTACATCACATGAATCATAAGGAATACATCAATAAGAAATAAAAAGTGGTCTTACAAATTTAGCTCTAATCGAAGGCCTTAGTCCATCGACAAATATGCAAACCCTAATAGCTTCACTTCTGATAGAGTCCGGATCATATCGGCCTAATGATGTGAATTGTGACTCGTACTCATCCACTGTTCGGTTACCTTGAGTCAGATTCAAGAATTCCATTTGTAGCCTACGTCGAGCAGTATCTGGGATATATTGCTCTCTAAAAGCACTGACAAACATATCCCATGTGATCGCTGTACCCTGAGTTCTCAACATAGGTCTGATGGACTTCCACCAGTGTCCTGCTTCACCTCTCAACACAAAGGTCGTAAATGCTACTCTTTCGTAGGTAAACATCTATAAAAATCAAACAGCTTCTCCATCTGACTTATCCAGTATTCAGCCACTGCTGGATCCTTTAGCCCACTAGTCAATAAAATGTCTCAACCTCTCTATATCATAATCATAACCATGCCACAAATCATCATCATCATATTGTTGTAGGGCCACTAGATGAGGAACTAGCCAAATAAGGGGACCTCATGGTCTATTGGGTTCGGGTTGTGCAGGTGTAGCGTTCTTATGTTCAGGTACAGTTCTTGGGGGATTCAGTGCAGCCTGTCCTACTTACCGGGTATACCCTCTAATCTAGACATGATCAGACCTATCATGTTCATCATCGTGCACATTTCTTCCTCTAATCTGGCTACATGAGGATCGAGAGTCTCTATCTAATCATGGGTTCGTGACTAGAGGATGATCTACTATGCCTCTCAGTCCTACCATTCTGCCCTTGAGCTTGTGAGCTCTCTCCCCTCTTGCGGTGTCTCTCAGGCATAGCTTACAGGCTTCTTGTCTTTCCTGTATTTATAACAAATTCTTAGATCACTACCAGCTTTATATACACATTTGTATCTAAATATCGCATAGTAACTTGGGGATGTACATTTTCTTAGTCCTAAACATCGACTCACATCAGACCAACCTTGCTCTGATACTAAATTCTGTTACACTCTGACTCCGGGTGCCCTTCATCCTTACATATACCACTCACGGTTGGGCTGTGAGCCGATGTAACTGCTAGTTCCATACATTTATAATGGAAATATTTGAAATTTTAAAACACACACTCCCAGACACGTGTGTATCATACAAAAACTTTTATATAAATGAAATATCTTTACATAACATCCCCATACAATTTTCTCATTTTCAATGTACGATTGTGCGATACAATATGTTAGATACAAAATGCTTTTGTGTATACAATTCTTATACCTTAGCAACTGGTAGGAGCTGACCAGCATAAAAAGATCTGGAGACCACCGTACTATTCTACTTCTCGGTATCTGGAGGGGGAAAATAGTGGGATGAGCAAACCACAACTCAGTAAGGAAATGGATGATAAGAGGTAGATAATGTACTATCTACGTAGCCCATGCATGATTGACAAGACATTATTCATTATAAATGAAATTATCAATAAAAAAAGCATTTAAACATTCCACCCTCATAGGCATTTTCATAAAAACCAATGCTCAATCTTTCTGTTTAAGAAAACATATCATAAAACAGTGCTATCTCGGCACAAGCATTCAAACAGGATATTTATCAAATCATAATAACTCTCTTCTTTTCACAAACCATTTCATTTTATCACATTTCTCTCATCTCTGAGACAGGTATGGAATTTATACAAACAAATATCCACGACATATGGCCATAGTCAGTGATCCCAGGCCTCACTGATCATGTCTACACTGGGCATCACTTGCTTGAAGGGGGATGGGTCAGTCCTACCCTTCGACTCATCCCAATAATTATCATCATCTTCTTCATCACATCACATATACTCACAGTACAACGTACTCCATGTGTCATCTACGCTATACTCATACCCACGTTCACACAGCATGGTACATAGCATTCCCCGGACAACTACACGGTACAGTGTACGCCCATGGACCGAGTCCATCCACCCTACATCGATGGACTCATCATCTTAAACCATGTTTCATATACCAAGTGAGCAAAATCAGTGTGACACAGTCTCTACAAAGCTCCAGCGTGGTATCTATCAATGCGATCAACTACTTCTAGCACATATCATCTCAAAATCATTGTGCGAGTTAGGCTCCAGCACATTATCAACATCATAAAACCACGTGCAAGCCTTGCTCCAGCACAGTATATCAAAACATGTAAACATATGCGAGTAAAATCTCCAGCATAGTCAAAATCATTAAAACAAATGTGAGCTAAGGCTCCAACACCAGTTCACATCTCAAATTTGTTAGGTGGCTATTTTTCTCTTTTAAAAATCTCAAATCATGTTTATTGACGTAGCATGTTATCCCATGCTAAACATGTAAAACTGACCAACCTATCCATCATCATTTCTTATCACAAAATCAACATATAGTTGTGAAAACATCAAAAACATGCATGTCATGCTATTTCCTTACTGCATCTCATTTTCACAATATACATATCATAATACATTTCAATTCACTTAAGGCTCAATAGCTAAACATATTATTTCTAGTGTCATAACTATTAAAATCGCAGTAAAATACGTACGAATATCTCTATCGCTAACATGCAATCCCTTACCTCGAATCGCACTTGTATTTCCTTCGTCTCGTTTACTCCGTTCGCGATCCGGGATAATCGAGTCTCAATGTATTCCAATCTACATGCATGAATCATTAAGTCATTTTCCTCTTCTTCTTCTAATCATCCACATTGTCATTTACTTACTTACTTACTCATGCTTTCACAAACCTTTTTATCATATTTTACGTTAATATTTCTTTGTAAATCCATCTAAAACCATTCACTTAATACCACTAATATCATAGTGTTCCAAGATCATCACAATAGCAAACTCAATCTATTGCTCTTCTAAAAATATTTGGTCAACTGAGTTCTAAGCATTATAGCCATTACCTACTAACACAATATATCAACTCCTAAAATCACTTAAAACGTCATGCTTGGAGTTGAGAGTTTTGAAGACTTACCCAACTTAGCTTTCTCCTTAGTTAAACTTGTGGTAGTCCATTCTCCTCCTCTTAATCAAACCAATATGTGATTTTTGGGTATATTGTTCTCCTTAATCCAAGGGATAACTTCCCCTTCTTGAGCTTCTACCAAATCTGGCTGGAATGTGTGATATTTATAGCGAGAAAACTTGATTATTTGAGAGAAATGGATAGGTACAGGTTTGGTAGGAAGAAAATCTGATTTTTTAATCCAATCACGTGCTCTTTTCATAGATGCATAGACATGAGATCGATCTGGTCCCTTGTGGAGATCGACCTCTGCATGGTTTGGTAGTCCTTTAACTAAACATAACTACTACCGAATCGAGCTGCTCTTCGTGATGAGATAGATCTGTTGCAAGCAGAATTCTTCTTGGAGATCAATCTGCCTCTTGTAGGAGATCAATCTTCTCCTCACAATTCTTAACGAGATCGATCTGTTTGTAAAGGGGAGATTGATCTGTTTCAACCCGAGCTATTTGGAGATCAATCTGTGCCTTGTGAGATATTGATGCCTTACAGGCAGAGACTTAAGGAGATTGATCTCCCTTCCTATAAGATCGATCTGCTTTGTTCAATTGAACTGATACTTGACATTTTTTGAGAAGGGATCAATCTCTCCTTTATGGGAGATTGATCTGCTCTTCCCCTGCACCCTCATTACTGCACTTTTCTGTAGATTTCCAATGTGTAATTCATCCTTAATTGCCTAATACCTCATTTTACATTCCGTACAAAACCAATGTATAATAATATCCTTTCCATATAATTCATAGGTAATAAAACTTGTGCACACAACTTAAAGTCATGAATTGTACATTAGATTTCATAACTCCTACATCCTTTATTATTTGTACACATGTAGTAATGTGCATATACATCATAGCTTTATAAGGAAATACTTGTAAAACTACAGGCATTACACATACTCTTCTATGTCTCTCTTCATCCCTGACCACTAATACATTTTTCGAAGGTTCTGATACGTCTTATTGCTCTATGAGTGCAACGTATTCCATGATGAATGAGCTTTTAAAAAAATCAATTTCCTCAACTCAGGATCATTGGGAACACACACTCTACCTCTAAATCTCAGTAGTCCATCAGTGCTCAACTCTAAGTCGGCATCGGTACCCATCTAGTTCAGACTATCCATATTGATACAAAGGCGATCAATTCGTTGAGCTTGTCTGATTCGGTCAATCAAATCTGGTTCCAATCTTAGACTAGCTATCACAAAATAAGCGTCAGCATCAGAAGGGGTTACATCCGAACTAAGACTCATAAACTGTTCTGATAGCTTATGTTTCTTGATCTTCATGTACGATACCATCCTAAGGCTCTTTCGGATTAAAGCATCGGTAACTACATTTACCTTACCATGGTGGTACAATATCTCATAATCATAGTCCTTCAGAAGCTATAACCATCTTTGTTACCTCATATTCAACTATTTCAGTGAAAATAGGTATCTGAGGCTTTTGTGATCAGTAAATACGTGAAATTTCTCACCATACAAATAGAGGCGCCATATCTTTAATGCAAACACTACGATTGCCAACTCTAAATCATGGGTTAGATAGTTCTTCTCATGGTTATTGAGCTGTCGGGATCCATAAGCAACTACCTTCCCATTCTGCATTAACACACGACCCAGTTCCTGTCCCGAGGTATCTGTATATACAGATAAACCTCCTGAGTTGGTCAGAATTATGAGAATCGGTGTGGTGGTTAGACGATGTTTCAACTCCTGAAAATTGCTTTGACAAGCATCATTCCACTCAAATGCCACATCCTTTTGAGTAAGACTTTCAGAGGAGCAGCTAATTTTGAAAAACCCTCGACAAAACGTCTATAATACCTAGCTAAACCCATAAAACTTCTTATCTCTGTGACTATCATGGGTCGTTCCCACTGAACTACTACTTCTATCTTGGACGGATCAACAGACACCCCGTCCTTCGATTCCGCATGACCCAAAAATGATATCTATTCCAACTAAAAGTCATAGTTACTGATCTTGGCATATAACAGCTTCTTTCAGAGGGTCTGCAGAACAATCCTTAAGTGCTGCTCATGTTCTTCCCTGGACTTTGAATACACCAATATATAATCGGTAAAGATGATCACAAATCGATCCAGGTATCGCTTGAACACATCATTCATCGGAGCTATAAAAGCTGCGGGAGCATTTGTTAACCCAACAAGCATAACCAAGAACTCATAGTGATCATAGCGGGTATGAAAAGCTGTCTTGGGTACATTTTCACACCAGATTCTCAACTGATGGTACCCAGACCTCAGATCGATCTTGGAAATGATCTATTTTCCCCAAAGCTTATCCAACAGGTCATTAATGAGTGGAATGGGATACTTATTCTTGATGGTAGCCTTATTCAACAACCGACGGTCAATGCACAGTCTGAGGCTTCATTCTTTCTTCATTACAATAGAACCGGAGCTCTCCAAGGTGAGACGCTCGGTCTAATTAAACCTCTTATCCAAAAGCTCTTGTCATTGCTTCTTTAGCTCTTCCAATTCAACTAGAGCCATTCATTATGGTGGTTTAGATATAAGCTCAGTACCAGACACTAATTTAATAAAAAACTCCATCTTCCTATCTGGTGGTAGACCTGGTAGATTATCCGAAAAAGACATCAAGAAACTCCCTATCCACGGGGATGTCAGTTAACTCTGGACGTGCCTTATTCATATCAACCACGTAGGCAATGAACCTTTCAAAACATTAATAATTGAGTTAGCACCAATATCCATCCTTCTTAATTACAACAATTATTTCTTTCATTTCTTCCCAAAAAATTTTACAATATGTTTGTCAGGTATTAAAAACATTATTTCCTTAGAGTAGCAATTAAGATAGCATGATTTGTCGCTAGCCAATCTATTCCCAATATTACAATAAAATTGTACATATTTAACAGAATAAGATCGGTTGTCATGCTCTTATCACCTACCTTCAATTTACAATCCTTACACATCATTTTAGTCACTTGACTATCTCTCATGGGTGTGCAAATTAATAGCCTCCTACCTAGTGGCACAGGCTCCACAAAGTTTGACAATTTAAATGAACATGAGGCGGATATAAATGAATATGTGGCACCAGGATAAAATAATGCTAATACTTCAAAATTAAATACCAAAATAGTACCTTTAATCACGTCGGACGAAGCATCAAGAGCATCCTATCCAAAGCATACACATGACCCTGGCTAGCAGTCTGCTTTCCCTTCTCCTCAGTTGTAGCCCTCCTCCTCTAGGGTGGAGGGGTGCAATGAAAGCTTTTTGTGGCTCCTCTCACCTCTGTGGAATAGGGGTAGCATGTTCTGAGAAATCTCTGATCATATGGCCTATCTTTCTACATCTAAAACACGTTTCAGATGTTTGATAACATCGCCTACCAGCATGATTTTCTGAATCCTCCCACATAATCTACATGGCTTAGTAATAGGTCAAGGCTCACCAATCACTATACCTCTGGATGGAGTTGGAACTTGCGAAATAGAGGGCTTCATTGTCTTACCCCGAAACTCCCCAAACTTTGGCCGCTTCCTAAACGACCTCTTTTCCCTTTCTGATACTTCGATCCTTAACTGACATTTTTCTATCTTTACTCAACTTACCAAATGCATAGACATGCAGCTCGTAATCTTACTCAACCACTATGCTCTATGCACTGCCTCTTCATAAGTCGAAATACCAAAAGGGCCCAATCGCGTTCTAGTATAAGGTCTCAACCCTTCATCAAATTTTTGAACCTTCCTATCTTCACTGCTGATAGTGATCAGATCGTACCTACCTAGGATGTAAATCTGAACTCATACTCATCTACTGATCGATTTCCCTAAGTTAGATCAAAGAACTCCATCTGTAATTGCCTACGGGCAATCTCTGAAATATACTACCTCCAAAAAAATTTCCTAAGTCACTATCGAATCTTGGGCCCTCAAAATAGGCTGGGTGGATTTTCACCAATACTTGCCCTCGCCTTCCAACATAAACGCTGCGAAGGCCACTCTCTCTATCGGAGAACACTGAGCAAACTCATACAACTTCTCCAACCAGTTAATCCACTCCTCTACTGCTATCTGGTCTTTCACCCCTCTAGAAGATGCCAGACAAAGTTTTTGGAACTGTCTCAGTTGATCCAAATCATAATCATACCTTGTTCCATCACCTATCCTCTGCGAAGCTCTCTGAGGCTGAACTGGGGCATGTAGTGGTACTAGGGGTTGAACAGATGGTGGTGTAGCCTCAAGCTGAATAGGTAGAGATGATGGGGGTGTCGAACAACCAAAAGGTCCGATGGTCTGTGGCACAGGTGCGGTAGAGGTTGCTGCTAGGGCACCCGTACCCTGCAGACTCTCCAATCTAGCTATCGCTTAGCTGAACAACATGGTCATATTCTCCACAGTCTGTTCTAACCTTGCCACACTTCCCTAGGTAGTCTCTATCGGATTCTATGAGGCACGGTTGAAGAGGATTCAATACGTCTCTTGGGCCGGTCTCTACGCCCTCGAGATTGAGAGCTTTCCCCTTGACTGCACTATCTATCAATCATATTGCTGATTTCCTACATACACAATCAATTCTTAGTGTCTTCATAGCTCAGTATACATAAAAGTATCTAAACAATACACAGTAACACTAGGATGCAATTTTTCTTAATCTTTAACTCCGACTCATACTCAGACCAACCTTGCTCTGGTACTATTCTGTAACACCCTATTTTCTTACGCTTTATCTTCCTATTTATTCATATTACTAACGGTGTGAACCAACAAACAAATGGTTGGGCATATGAGCCTACATTAGTCTGATTTAATACAACATAATACCATTCACATCCACCACATTTAATTATACATATCATACATACGTACGTTTACATCCTGATATTCGTTTACATAAGTTACGGTGCATTACAAGTTTAGATACAAAATTCAAAAAGTGTCTATATCTGCGCACACTTTGAAGCGAAACCAGGTAGAAGTGCAAGACTATGGTAAAACTCTCTACTATTGTGTAGCTCGATAATTGGCGTCAAACGAGAGCTCGAGACAGCCTCGATTTTCATATTATCAAGGAATCTTAGGTAAGTAACCCTTATTTATGACAATTTGCATCGTTATGCGTGTTAAAATTTACCGCATAAATTATGAATTTAATTTTTGCATTAAATGAATTATATAGTGAAAATTGGGATAAATTGTCATAAATAATTCATAAGCTATTCGAGAATTTAGAATGAGGCTCAATAAATACTGATGGGCCCAATGAACCCAATAGGCCTCGATAATGTGAATAGTAAGTGAAAAATGGGCTTAAGGCCGATTAAGGCCCATTAGGGTACAATCGGGCCCAATATGGGTAAACAGGCCCAATGATTTAAATTAAGCCCAGAAAATATGAAATATAATTAATTGTATTGTATTTGACCTGATGAACATTTATCTGCAGTTCCAGAGATTGGATTAGGAGAAAAATGAGGTAGGGGAATTGTGTGAGTAACTAGAGGTAGCTACGCGTACTTTAAATAGCTTTTGTATACACTGAATATGTACAAAGATCCTAAAAATGGTTTAAAGATTTTAAGGACTCGAAATGGGTAAAGATTATTTTACCCCTATTGAGGGAAGTTCACCAAAGGATGGTGAAAGCATGATATGCATGAAATGCATGATTTAAGGAATTTTTTGATTTAAGAAATTTTTATGGTTTTTAAACAAAGTAAATCGATAGATTGGCCAATAATTGTATAAATTTCACAAGATAACACTACGTAAGTGTTATTTAGATTTAAATGAAATTTCTTGGGAAAATGGGCCAACTATCAAGTTTATATGGAAATAGATAGTGCCGGCACATAGCTCGCATATATATGCGTTTGTGAGTGTGCATAAATGTGCTTGAGCGGTTGCAACACCTAATTGTGTGATATCATATGCATGAAATGTGCTAGAGCGGTTGCTCGCACTGATTTTTATTCTTGTGAAATGCATGAGAAGTGCTGGAGCCTAGCTCGCACTCTGTTTTAACATGTTTTGAATTGTTTTGACCTGATATGCATAAAAAGGTGCTGGAGCAATTGCTCACACTAGTTTTAATGATTTTACAGGCATGAGAGGTGCTGGAGCTTAGCTCGCATCCTGTTTTGATATGATAATTGCATAAAAGTCATGCTTGAGTGTAACTCGCACGAGATTTTATTTATTTATGCATAAAGCCGTGCTGGAGTGTAAATCGCACGAGATTTGATTTATTTATGCATGAAATCGTGCTAGAGCGTTGCTCGCACGAAGTTTTGAATGATTTATGATTTTATATGGATTTATAACTCATTTTAATGTCGTACTGGAGTGCCACTCGTACGCAGACTTTACTGATTTTTATGAAACCGTGCTAGAGCCTCGCTCGCACGAGATTTTTAAATATCATGAATATGCATGGAGTCGTTCTAGAGCTTGACTTACACAAAGATTTGTATGACATGCATATAGCCGTATTGGAGCCTCCTGTAGACTGTGTGTCACAGTGAGATGATATCCTCACACGTGCATACCCAGACAGAGATGATATGGGTGGATAATACCTATTGTAGGCACCCTTGACTGAGCTTGGGTTCACGGAGTACGTTGTACCGTGTATGTCATGCAGAGTACGCTGTACTGTGGGGATTCTTGGAGTGGAGTGGCATTAGCCAGGAGGCAGCAAGCCTTGCCCTCGTAATCCTAATGTTATGCTGTTCTGGCGGGTATGACCAACCCACCTCCCATTTTAGGTGTGATACCCCGCACACTAGGTACCGTGTTTCCAGGGATCACTAGGTTATGGTCATAGTCCTCGATGTTAATGATATAGTCTCGATAGACCAGGGTAGACCCGAGAGAGGGGTTAGGCCCCCGATTTTATGATTTTCTACTATGCTAATATATGTTTTAGAGGATTTTATGATATGTGACCCTGAAAGAAGGGTGGTTTTATAATCGAAGTTTTATAATGAATTTTAGTGAATTGTTTTATGAGATGATTGACCCAGAAGGGTTAGTTTATACTGCAGTTTTAATGAAATGATTTAACTGCATGATGAGTTTTCCATGCTGAAATGATAAATTCATGGAACGAATTGTTTCTCATAATTTGTTTCACATGGCATGATCTTGGTTTACCTCATGCTAATTATGATTTAATGATGTCACATAAAATGCCTTTGATGCATGAATTACACGATTTCTATATGCACAAATAGTTTTGATAAACTATGTCATTGATATATGCATGGTTTTGTGCTTGAGATTTTAATGAAAAAAATGGATTTTAAGGGCATGGCATTATGAGCATGTAGATAGTGGAGCTATCTACTTACTTGCATAATTTCCTTACTGAGCGTGTGGTTTGCTCACTCCCCTTAGTTTCCTATCTTTTTAGAGCACTCGCAATAGTTAGTGAGCGGCTGAGGACTTGCAATCTTGGTATCCGCTGCTTCCCATCGAGAGTCAAGTATACACATTTGTATAGTTTTGTATATAAATACGTAATGCACAGTACTGTAAATGGATATGATGTTGGGGATGTAGAGTTATAAATACCATTGTGTATGTATTTAGTTAAAGTCAAAGGATAGTAAACTCTGATATATGAATGTGATTATGGAAATGGAATGGTAAATAGGTGAGAGGCGACTAACACCGAATCATAGCCCAACTGTTTGTAGGATGATCACGATGAGAGAAATGTAAGAATTAAATAATAAATGAAAAAGCAAAAAATTTACTCTGATTTTTAGGTAACTGAGGGTCGTGACAGCAGAAAGCTTAAAGAAACTAGAAAAAATAAAACTTCATAAAAACTTTTACCTAAAAACTAGTCTAAAAACTACCCTAAAATTACTTCTACTCCTACAAACTAATTTACCCTAAACTACACTACACTACTCACCCTACTCCTACTTGATTTTTTCAATTGCCATCATGTTCTATTTAAACACATACTTAGGGGTACAATGGTAATTTTCCCATCCTAGATAAGTTGGCATTGTTTGGCCACTTGTCTTCCTTTGATTTGCTGCAGAGTAGATATTTCCACGTCACTCGTCTTTTTGTCCAATTGGTTGTACGATGTGGCCTGACGTGTGTCTTCCAGAAGGTTGGCACGGTGTCCACGATCTTATCATTTTGAAGTGAATAAAATATGGACACCTGGCATCACGCGTGTCCAGACGACTGGTGACTCGGTCTGCAATTTTGACGTGGTCCAATCTCCTTTAGCCCGATTTCAGCCCAATTTTGATTGAAACGACTGAGTTTCATCCGAATTTAATTTATCTGCACACAAGAGAATTTTAATTAAATAAGGGGATAATTGATAAAATAAATTGGGAATTTAAATAATTAATTAGGAAATTAAGCACAAATAATTCTATTAAAAATAGAATTATCAGTAAGACATGTTAATAAGTACATTGTGGTTAATAAACTCGATAGTAATTATGATAATGGTGCCTATGAGGCATGAGTAATAGTATCATTATGTTTATGAACCATAACAATGAGTATGCTAATATTCATAAATGATGATGATGATTAAGATATTGATTTTGATGTTATGATGGGGAATATGATGGTATTCCTAGATACGTTAAAGGGTCACGTAGACTATGAATCTGAGGATAAGTGAAATGATGCTTTGAGGTTATATAGAGGTCTTCTTGTATTAGAAACTGATGGTTGTTAAGGTAAACGGGGATAATACATTATCCAAGATACCTTTCTAGACAACCTCTAAACTACCTCGACTCAAAGTGTCATGCTCTCCGATTTTCTTTTTGTTGTTTTAGGAATAGTTTTCATATCATTAAGTTGATGCTCAATATGATTGTTAAAGATAATGCAGAATAACAATTTATCATGGTATGGGTAAGTATGTATTGCATCGAACAGCATGAGCTTAACTCTACTTTTATATAAGTAACTTGTTAGGCTCTCGCTTACAAAAATCAACAATTTCAGGTTAAAACTAAAAATTAGTCGACAAGTTCATGTAAGGATCTCGTAGCCACTGCACCATCAATTAGTATAACTTTTATTATACATACTTCATTTTTAGCAACAATATTAGCTGCACAACATGTTGTGAATACCTAGTGCATGGATATAAGTTATGATGCATAAAATGTATGAATTGGGATGTAAATAAATAATTTGGTGGAGTTGACTTGTACAAATAGTATAATGAGAATATATTTCTTTAGTAGCATTTTTATGATGCTAGAGAATATTCTTGAAAAGCAAACACTTGTCTTTTCTACTCGTTCTTACCTTGAATATTTCTTTAAGTTGATATTGAGACAACTGGAAGATTGGTATGACGTTCGATGATTTTCTGCTATTGGGAAGTAAATTGTTGAATTGAAATGAGTTTTTATGCAGGGTGATGTAGGAAAATATAAGGGGAGGTTCTGTCGAAATTTATTTTGGTATAACATAAGATAGAAACCATGTTAAACTATGACCTAATGTAAGTGGCCTTATATTGAGAGTCCTTAAATCAATAACCTTAGGACTTTAACTTTACTGGACTTGATAGACATTATAAAAAAATAACCCAAGATTTCACGTTCCATGTAAAATAAGGTATGGGCTGCGTGTAAGACCCGAATGTTTTGTGTAGCTTATTCCTTATGATTTTCTAAGACCTGTAAATTTTTATGTAATTTTTATGATTCCAAAATACAGACGAATTATGATATATATGAATCATAAGAAATTGATGTTTTTTAGTTCTAAGTGTGAATGAATTTGCAAAACGAGTGTTGAAATAATCGAGTATGAGTTTAACTTTGAAAATCTAGGGAAATTGCAGTTGAAATGCTGCAGAATGTAGGGCAGATCGATCTTATTACCTTGAAATGCAATGCCAAGGCAATCTGCAAGAGGGAGATCGATCCCTCACTCAAGCAGATCGATCTCAAGTTGCCTCAGCTTAGACCAGATCGATCTTCTCCCATAAGGCAGATTGATCTCTATTTGTCTCTGGATAGGCCAGATCGATCTTCTCTTAAGGCCAGATCGACCTCCAAAGCCTTCTGCCTGAAACAGATCGATCTCATTCCATTTGAGAAGATCGATCTCCTACCTGCATTATAAAAAAATTTGAAGGAGTTTAAGCAAGGCCAGAACGATCTCCTACCCATGGAGATTGATCTCTTAAGGCGTTTCCTATAAAAACTGGGCAGCTAAATCTGCATTTCACGAAGAACAACCCATTTCCTCCATTTTTTAACAAGTGACCTAACTTTCTCACTCTAAAATCACCACTTTCCAATCAGTTTTTTGAGCAAAGTTGTTCTTAGTGAGGAAGAGAACAACATAGTCAAAGATTGGAAGCTCAAACCTTAGATTGAAAAAGAAAAGAGGTTTTTCCCCAATTTGGCAAAAAGAGGAAAAAGGTCAAGCTAGGTAATATTTCAATACACTATTTTCTACTATGTTAATCTAGACATTTTGATGGGTTGATTGGTGTATATAATGTTGGCTGAAATGTTCATTTACATGCTTAAGCAACCATGACCTAGAATGAGTTTAGTGAGAGAAAGTTGAAATAGCATGGAGTTGATGATGATTTAAGCATGTATAGATGATTTTAAGATAGTTTTATGAAATACATATGTAGGAAAAGATAATGATTGAAAATAGGCTTAAGAGGTGTTCGATAAAATGCCATAAAGAAGGTATATGATGAACTTAAGGCATTGTGAGATTAATATCGGTTCATTATGAATCAATAGACTTGAGGAGCCTAATGTATTCTTAAGAAACGAATCGAACGATCAGAACGGACTTAAGACAGATTAGAGTCCAATAAGTTGAAATGAGGCCATATTGATGTAAATGAACTAATGCATCAATTTGAAATCCATGCAAAATGAGAATAGAGTGTATTAAAGCATACTAATGTGAGTAGCAATTGCTTGCAGCTCATGGAGACATAATTGGAGATGATAAGACCGGATCACGAGCATTGGAAAACAAGGAAAACAATTCTAGCGTGATTCGAGGTAATTGATTTATGTGAGCTATTAGAGATAGCTAAACGTATGTTTCTTACCTGTTGTGTGTAAATGAATGCTATAAAGTATATAGATATTGATATATCTACGTGAAAGCTAAGTGATAAGAAGAAGCTTATATGCATGATTTGCATGACTGCAAATCTTGTTGTGAAAAGATGTTTTTGCAAGTGTTTTAAGAAAGAGTAATAATAGATTGGCTCCCGATTTAGAAATTTTCATGAAAAGCTTTTAACGAGTGATTGAAGGGAGATTGCCCTCTCACTCATACTTAATGAATGGAGCCATCTATTTCTTTTTTTGTGTGAACTTGTGCTAGAGCCAAAGTGGCAATGGTAGATTTACCAGCCTTGCTCGCACAATATTTTAAAAAGGATTTTTGAGAAAAGCAAAAGGTGCTAAAGCTGAGTGAAGCTGTGTGATCCACATGAGAGCTCACATTAGATTTTTAGGAATCATGCTAGAGTCATCGAGTACTAGTAAATAATCTTGCTCTGACTATGCTCGTGTCGGACCCGAATTTTTGTAGCTTATTTCCTTATGATTCCTATGTGTATGAACACTATGTTATTATAGTTGAATCATAAGAAGAGTATTTATTAGACATAAAGTGTTATTGAAATGATTTAACACGCAAAAGCTACATAAAATGCCTAATGTGAACTATAAGTGTCACAGGCTAAACCGAGTTATTCTAAATCATTCTGACTAAAAATAAGAACTTAAAATAAGAGAGCGTAGAGAACTCATGAAGGAAAGTCAGCTTGATTTAGACCCGAACATATAAAAACGAGAGTAAAAGCTAAAAAGGGTAAAATGGACCTTTTTGGCGAGAAAAGGAGTTTCGGGTAAAATTATCCACCGGGAGCGGTTGGAATATAAAGACGAGAGTGTAAGACATAATATATGACACTTTCGAAATTTGGAGAAAAAGTCAACTTAGTCAATGGTTAAGGAAAAAAGTCAACTGTAGTTAAGAAAGTGGACTTTTGCCATAGTTGACTAATCATGGTTAAAAATTAACCTAAGTGTGGATAAAAATTTGGGGAAAAATATTCTTGGCCAGAATACAAGATAATCATCCCCGGAAGTAAGGAAAATTTATTCGGAAGGATTCTGGAATAAATTTAATGGTTAAAAACGTAATGGGCCTAAGGTGAAAATTTTAAAGCCCATTAAGGTATACTAAACGTATATCGAAATTTTTAGGTCCTTTAGACCGAATTGTTGGACCAATTGATCGGCCAAATTTTTAGACAATAAAAGGCCCGAGGTATAGTAAAAATTTCAGCCCGAAAGCCCATTAGAAAAGCCCAAACCGAGAAGCCCAATTGGAAAAGCCCATAAGATAAATATCTAACCATAGTTAAAGTTAACTATGACTCATAAGGTGACTCATAAGGTGACTCATGGTTCAGATTTGGAAAGTCAAGTATAATGGCTGAAAAGTAAGGCTTAATGGCTAAGTAAGTGGCTTATAAATGCAGCCACACCATTGTCATCTTCATCACACAATTTTCGGCTAGAGAAGAACACCATTGAAACATAACCATCCAAGCTTTCTCTCACTAGAAATCACTAGGAATTAGTCATATTTGGAACTTGTATTCTTCATGGAAGTTGTTCCAAATTGAAAGGAGATTAACATATGTTGGAATTGGCTATCAAGGAGCCATAGGGTGCAAACCGAGAGCCTCCAAAGTTTCGGCCAAAGGGTGAACACAACAATTGGTATATTTTCTAATTTCCAATTTCATATATGTTAATGTATGAATGATTTTAAGTATGTTGATATATGTTTTAAGCATTGAAACATATTAAATCACCATGAAGGGGGTTAGGTCGATAGTGATCAATGGGATATTGAAATATGTCAATTTGATTTTAAGACATAAATCGATTAGTACACATGTATTAATGTTAATGGTATAATTAGAATTAATCAAATTGATTAATTAATACATGTAAATTGTTGGCAATCAAGGTGTTTGATAAAATGCCTAAACGAACAATATGATGATTGGTAATGTTGCCTACCAAGTGTTTCTGAAAATGCCTAATTGAAAATGGCTAGGAAATAGGCATGTATTGCATGCCATGGTGGAAAACCGAGCATGGCTAGCTCTCGGCCATGGCATGTGGCCGAGAGGCCCAATGGGCCAAGCCCAATATTTTTAAGCCCAATAGGGTGTGATGGGCCTAAGACAAGCCCAATAAGAGTTGGTGGGCCCCACAAGCCCAATAGGCCCAACAAAAGTGAATAGTAAAATGGAAATGGACTTAAGGCCTAGTTAGGCCCATTAAGGATTTTAAGGCCCATTAAGGGAAATTAAACTGTATTAATGTGTAATACAGTAGGAAAATTATAATTAACCTGAGGAATGGTTATTTATAGCTCCGGAGTTTACATCGAGAGCTGATCGGACTGCGGGAATTAGCAGCACCGAGGAAGTGAGGTCACGTGACGTGATCCGAGGTAAGGGACTTTTGCAAGTAGTTAGAGATACCTGCACATATTTTCAACTGCTTCTGCATTCACTTAAAAACTCTGAGGGTCAGAGAAAGTGAATAATAATTATTGCGACCCGATAGTGGCAAATTACGATTTTACCCCTAGTTAGTCAAAAAGTCAACTTTTGTGAGAAGTTGCAAAAAGCATGGAAAATACTATTGTGAGTGTTTAATTGCTATTAGCATGAAAATAAATAGATGGGCTAATGATTTTAAGGTTGATATGACTTAAGAACACTTTTAGTGCTGATTTTGATGTTTTATAAACAATCCCTTTTAAATAGCCATCTATCATATTATGTGAGAATGAATCGTGCTAGAGCATAGCTCGCACTGGGATTCATATGTTTTCCACATACATAGTGCTGGATTTTGATACGCACTAGATTTTCATGACATGCATGATAGAGTACTGGAGTTTTACTCGTACTCAGCTTTGAATGATATATGCATGACAGAGTGCTAGAGCGTTGCTCGTACTCGATTCTTCATGGTTTATACATGACATAGTACTGGGAGCTATTGCTCGTACTTGATTTTGATATTGTGCATAGCATAGTACTGGGAGCTATTGCTCGTACTTGATTTAATACATAAACTATGCATTGACCTAGTTGCTAGAGATTGCTCGCACTAGAGTTGAGTTTTGTGATGTGAAACAGTGTTTGAGCGGAGTGACGACTGTGAGTTGCACTCAAGACGCACACTGTATGTGATATGTAATACATGTTAAAACCCATGCCTGAGTCCTTGTGTGACTGTGTGTCATAGCTAGAGAGGATATCCGCATGAGGTTGATATAGACGTGGTATACTTATTTCCATAGTTTCGAGGGCTAAGTCCTATGGGAGGCACCCTGGCTGTGAGGGTCCACAGGTGTACTTTGTACCGTGTTTGGGACACGAGGTGTACGCTGTACCGTGTGTTACGTAGCTGGCGGTTGACATTGGACTGACCATCCTCCCGTTACAGCAGTGATTGCCGCACACCGAGTACTGTGTCGCATGGGATCACTTTTCGGATATGATCATAATCTAGGATACTATTTGCTTTTACCACAGAGTCTCACATGATATATCACATTGATTGACTGATTTAAACTGCGGACAGACCTGAGGGATGGGTCGGACTCCGAATTGTGTTGTGAATCATTTGATGCCATATTTATTGTGATTTAAATATATATGGCATGATTTACATAAAGGCATGATTTATATACAATGCATTGTTTTGCACTACATGCCTACATTTGAGAAATAAAGCATGATTTCTGTACATGGGATTTATTCTGTACAAGTATATATATTATATTTTAAGACATGCTTTTAAAGTGAGTTAAGGAAATAATGTTTTCAAGGCATAGCACTATTTTGAGTAGATAGTGTGGATATCTACTTGCTTGCCGATTTCCTTACTGAGCGTGTTATGCTCACCCCCCTTTTCTTTACATCTCTCTACAGAGCGTCAGTAGAGCGAGAGTTATCGTGGGAGAGTGTCCCAGAGTCCACTGCTAGTTCCTATCGATTCATCAGGTATACTTATTATGTACAGTTGTGTATCTAAACATAGAAACAGCACAGTGATGTATACGTTATATATTATGGGGAATGTAATTGTATTAGATTTTATAAAATCTTACATGTATAATAAAAGCAGCTATAGTCAGAATTAATATATTGACATGTATGTATGAGAATGGATATTATGGTAAGTGAAGACTCTGACATCGAATCACAGCCCAACCAGTGAAGAGAGGAAAGGTATGTTAAATTGCGAAAAATTTATTGTGGTTTTTGGTTAAAGTTAAGGATTGAAACTGGGGTCCTGACAGGATGGTATCAGAGCCGAAGTTGGTCTGATGTGAGTCGGTGTTAGGAAAATAGGAAAGTGTGCATCCCTATAGTACTGTGCTGTGTTTAGATATAACTGTGTATACCAGATAGGAGATGGACTAATTCATTATTATGAATGCAGGAACTTTGCTTAAATGGAAAATACGCGTAGTGGTAGAGGTATGAGAGGTAGGGCTCGAGGCCGGGGAGAGAGACCCGAAGGACGAGCCGCTGTCGGACCTTTACCTGCGCATGAGACTGCAGGTGCTACTGAGGCACCCGATTGTGCTGAGATGCGCTTCACGAGACTAGAGCGTGGTCTCGAGACTATTATTGAGATACTGGCACAGACGATGCCAGGTAGGCAGAGACAGGAGGCAGGAGCTGCTACAGGAGAGGCAGTTGCCCCTGATACACCTACGCAGACAGCTGATGCACAGAGGACAGTAGATACTCCTACACCCCCACCGATTTTGGGTGGTAGTGGATTAGGATATGGATGTGACCTGCATCGGTTGAGGGAGTTCCAGAAGTTTAGACCTCCATCATTTAGTGGGGTCAAGAACCCCGTGGCTGCCGAGGAGTGGTTAGCAGAGCTAGAGAAGCTCTATGGATTCTTCGAGTGTACGACCTCGGAGATGGTTGCGTTTGTTACGTTCCTACTGAAGGGAGCTGCAGAGCATTGGTGGAAGTCCACCCGACCTATATTGAGATCCCGACACACGGATATCAGTTGGGATATATTTCGGGAGGCCTTCAGGAGGCAGTTTATTCCCGGCACCGCACAGCAGAAACTACAGGCAGAGTTTTTGAGACTACACCAGGGGAGTTTATCTGTGGACGAGTATGAGACTCGATTCCTATCCCTAGGAAGATATGACCCGGATACCATGTACAGTGAGACCAGAAAGGTCCACAAATTTATCGACGGGTTGAGACCAGTGCTGCGGTCCAAGTTGGTTCCGCTGGACATAGTGACTTATGAGGAGGCAGTGCGCAGGCCGCAACTATGTGAGCAGGACTACGAGAGGAATGCTTCTGAGTTTGGGAAGTTTAGTCGTAGCCTAGACTTGCAGAAGAAGAGACCCGCTAGAGATTTTAGTTATCGAGGGGGAAAGAGATCCTTCGGTAAGAGATCACGGATAGAGGGGACACGAGATAGATATGCTAGACCTCCTTCTTATCCGACTGCAGCCCCAGTGAAGGGCATTGTCATGGGAGGATCGAGACCTACTGCAGATCAGTGTAGAAGATGCGGCAGATCACATGGAGATAGACCGTGTCCACAGGGTGCTATGGTATGTTTTCGATATGGGAAACAGGGGCACATGGCTAGAGAGTGCCCAGCACCGTATGTGACTGCACCACAGAGGGGCATGGAGTATGATAGAACCCCAACTGGTACGTCTGCTCAGAGAGGTAGAGCGACAGCAGATGAGAAGGGAAAACAAGTGATGGGTCAAGGGCGAGTACATGCTTTGGACCAGGGAATAGCTGATGCTTCATCGGATGTGATTCGAGGTAACATCCTAATTTATGATATTGAAGCATATGTTTTAATTGATCCTGGTGCCACGCATTCTTTTGTATCGCCTTTATTTGCATGTAAATTAGCAAGACATGTAGAGCGTACACGTTTATGTATGATGATGTTAATCAGTACGCCTATGAATAGTAGTCAAGTTGTAGAATATGTATATAATGATTGTAAGATGAGAGTAGGGGATAAGGAGATGACAGCCAATCTAATATTACTAAGTATGAGTGACTTTGATATAATATTAGGAATGGATTGGCTATCTGCAAACCATGCTGTTTTAGATTGTTACGCTAAGACAGTTATGTTTCCTAACCCTACAAGATATGTTGTAAGGTTTAATAAAGATAAATGAAAGGAATAGATATGATTATTACATGATTTCTGATTTAGAAAACCTTCGACATATCAAGGTTTCATTGCGTACGTGGTAGATATGGATAAGGCCCATCCGGAGTTGACAAATATCACTGTGGTCAGCGAGTACCCAGATGTTTTCCCGGATGAATTGCCAGGGTTACCACCAGACAGAGAGATGGAGTTCTGTATAGATCTGGTACCTGGTACAGAGCCTATTTCTAGACCACCTTATCGCATGGCCTTAGTCGAGCTGGAGGAGCTCAAGAGACAGTTACAGGAGCTGTTGGATAGGGGCTTTATACGACCGAGTGTTTCACCTTGGGGAGCACCGGTTTTGCTTGTGAGGAAGAAGGATGGGAGCCTCCGATTGTGTATAGACTACCGATTGTTGAATAAGGACACCATCAAGAATAGATACCCCCTTCCACGCATTGACGACTTGCTAGATCAGCTACAGGGAGCACAGGTCTTTTCCAAAATTGACCTAAGGTCTGGGTATCATCAGCTGAAGGTTCGGAGTGGAGATGTACCCAAGACAACATTTCATACCCGATATGGCCATTATGAGTTCTTGGTCATGCCATTCGGATTGACGAATGCTCCAGCTGCTTTTATGGCTTTGATGAACGATGTGTTCAAGCCATACTTAGACCAGTTTGTTATCGTCTTCATCGATGACATATTGGTGTATTCGAGATCCAAGGAGGAGCATGAGGAGCACCTGAGGATCGTGTTGCAGACATTACGGGAGCATGAGTTATATGCTAAGCTCAGCAAGTGTGACTTTTGGTTGTCATAGATCTCGTTTTTGGGACATGTCGTATCGAGAGATGGTGTATCAGTTGATCCATCTAAGATAGAGGCGATAGTTCAGTGGGAACAGCCGAGGACAGTCACCGAGATTAGGAGTTTTCTGGGTTTAGCTGGATACTATCAGAGATTTGTTGAGGGATTTTCGAAGTTGGCTGCTCCGTTGACACGTCTTACTCGAAAGAGTGCACCGTTCGTATGGAACAAGGATTGTGAGAAGAGTTTTGAGGAGTTGAAGCGTCGATTGACCACCGCTCCAATTCTCACTATCCCTACCAGCTCAGGAGGATTTGCAGTGTATACTGATGCTTCGCATCAGGGACTGGGCTGCGTATTGTTGCAAGATGGGAAGGTAGTTGCTTATGGATCCAGACAGTTGAAGGATCATGAGAAAAACTATCCGACCCATGATTTGGAGCTAGCTGCAGTAGTGTTTGCGTTGAAGGTATGGCGCCACTACTTGTATGGTGAGAAGTTCCAGATATTTACCGACCACAAGAGCCTCAAGTATCTGTTCTCGCAGAAGGAGCTGAACATGAGACAGAGAAGATGGCTAGAGCTTCTGAAGGACTACGATTGTGAGATACTTTATCATCCAGGTAAGGCTAACGTTGTAGCCGATGCTTTGAGCAGGAAGAGCCTGGGGATGGTATCGTATATGATGGTTAGGGAGCATGAATTGCTAGAGCAGTTTGCCAGCCTCAGTTTGGGAGTCGTGCCTTCTGACATGGATACAGGCTATGTGATAGCTAGTCTACGCTTGGAGCCGGATCTGTTGAACAGGATCAGAGTAGCTCAGCAGATTGATCCATTTTGTATGGATATGAGTAGTCTGATACAGAAAGGCACCGTGACTGATTTTGAGTTGAGTTCTGATGGACTACTGAGGTTCAGAGGCAGATTGTGTGTTCCCGATGATCTAGGACTCAGGAGATTGATATTGGCGGAAGCTCATTCGTCGAGGTATACTTTACCTCCAGGGAGTAACAAGATGTATCAGAACCTCCGGAAGGTATACTGGTGGTCGGGTATGAAGAGAGATGTAGCAGAATTCGTGGCAAAGTGTCTCGTATGTCAGCAGGTGAAGGTAGAGCATCAGAAACCTGCAGGGTTATTACAGCCTCTACCTATACCGACAAGGAAATGGGAGCATATCACCATGGATTTCGTGATGGGTTTACCGAGGACCCGCAGGAATCACGATGCTATATGGGTGATCGTTGATAGACTGACGAAGTCAGCCCACTTCCTAGCTATGAGAGCTACCGATACTCTGAGTTCATTAGCAGAACTGTACGTACGCGAGGTAGTGAGGTTACATGGTGTACCAGTGAGCATAGTCTTTGATAGGGATTCCCGCTTCACATCCCACTTTTGGGGATATTTTTAGGAAGCCATGGGAACCCAGTTGAGTTTGAGCACCGCTTTCCATCCTCAGACAGATGGTCAGTCAGAGAGGACTATACAGACTCTGGAGGACATGTTGAGAGCATGTGTGCTAGACTATCGATGCTCCTGGGATGACCACCTGCCACTAGTCGAGTTCGCCTACAACAACAGTCATCATTCGAGTATCGGGATGGCACCGTATGAGGCTTTGTATGGCCGTAGATGTCGTTCCCCTATTGGATGGGAAGAAGTGGGTGACCGTAAGATTTTTGCTCCTGACTTGGTTCTAATTTGGAGGACCAAATTTTCTGAGTGGGGGAGGATTGTCAGACCCGAATTTTTGTAGCTTATTTCCTTATGATTCCTATGTGTATGAACACTATGTTATTATAGTTGAATCATAAGAAGAGTATTTATTAGACATAAAGTGTTATTAAAATGATTTAACACGCAAAAGCTACATAAAATGCCTAATGTGAACTATAAGTGTCACAGGCTAAACCGAGTTATTCTAAATCATTCTGACTGAAAATAAGAACTTAAAATAAGAGAGCGTAGAGAATTCGTGAAGGAAAGTCAGCTTGATTTAGACCTGAACATACAAAAACGAGAGTAAAAGCTAAAAAGGGTAAAATCGACCTTTTTGGCGAGAAAAGGAGTTTCGGGTAAAATTATCCACCGGGAGCGGTTGGAATATAAAGACGAGAGTGTAAGACATAATATATGACACTTTCAAAATTTGGAGAAAAAGTCAACTTAGTCAATGGTTAAGGAAAAAAGTCAACTGTAGTTAAGAAAGTGGACTTTTGCCATAGTTGACTAATCATGGTTAAAAATTAACCTAAGTGTGGAGAAAAAATTGGGGAAAAATATTCTTGGCCAGAATACAAGATAATCATCCCCGGAAGTAAGAAAAATTTATTCGGAAGGATTCCGAAATAAATTTAATGGTTAAAAACGTAATGGGCCTAAGGTGAAAATTTTAAAGCCCATTAAGGTATACTAAACGTATATCGAAATTTTTAGGTCCTTTAGACCGAATTGTTGGACCAATTGATCGGCCAAATTTTGAGACAATAAAAGGCCCGAGGTATAGTAAAAATTTCAGCCCGAAAGCCCATTAGGAAAGCCCAAACCGAGAAGCCCAATTGGAAAAGCCCATGAGATAAATATCTAACCATCGTTAAAGTTAACTATGACTCATAAGGTGACTCATAAGGTGACTCATGGTTCAGATTTGGAAAGTCAAGTATAATGGCTGAAAAGTAAGGCTTAATGGCTAAGTAAGTGGCTTATAAATGCAGCCACACCATTGTCATCTTCATCACACAATTTCCGGCTAGAGAAGAACACCATTGAAACATAACCATCCAAGCTTTCTCTCACTAGAAATCACTAGGAATTAGTCATATTTGGAACTTGCATTCTTCATGGAAGTTGTTCCAAATTGAAAGGAGATTAACATATGTTGGAATTGGCTATCAAGGAGCCATAGAGTACAAACCGAGAGCCTCCAAAGTTTCGGCCAAAGGGTGAACACAACAATTGGTATATTTTCTAATTTCCAATTTCATATATGTTAATGTATGAATGATTTTAAGTATGTTGATATATGTTTTAAGCATTGAAACATATTAAATCACCATGAAGGGGGTTAGGTCGAGAGTGATCAATGGGATATTGAAATATGTCAATTTGATTTTAAGACATAAATGGATTAGTACACATGTATTAATGTTAATGGTATAATTAGAATTAATCAAATTGATTAATTAATACATGTAAATTGTTGGCAATCAAGGTGTTTGATAAAATGCCTAAACGAACAATATGATGATTGGTAATGTTGCCTACCAAGTGTTTGTGAAAATGCCTAAGTGAAAATGGCTAGGAAATAGGCATGTATGGCATGCCATGGTGGAAAACCGAGAATGGCTAGCTCTCGGCCATGGCATGTGGCCGAGAGGCCCAATGGGCCAAGCCCAATATATTTAGGCCCAATAAGGTGTGATGGGCATAAGACAAGCCCAATAAGAGTTGGTGGACCCCACAAGCCTAATAGGCCCAACAAAAGTGAATAGTAACATGGAAATGGACTTAAGGCCTAGTTAGGCCCATTAAGGATTTTAAGGCCCATTAAGGGAAATTAAACTGTATTAATGTGTAATACAGTAGGAAAATTATAATTAACCTGAGGAATGGTTATTTACAGCTCTGGAGTTTACATCGAGAGCTGATCGGACTGCGGGAATTAGCAGCACCGAGGAAGTGAGGTCACGTGATGTGATCCGAGGTAAGGGACTTTTGCAAGTAGTTAGAGATACCTGCACGTATTTTCAGCTGCTTCTGCATTCACTTAAGAACTCTGAGGGTCAGAGAAAGTGAATAATAATTATTGCGACCCGATAGTGGCAAATTACAATTTTACCCCTAGTTAGTCAAAAATTCAACTTTTGTGAGAAGTTGCAAAAAGCATGGAAAATACTATTGTGAGTGTTTAATTGCTATTAGCATGAAAATAAATAGATGGGCTAATGATTTTAAGGTTGATATGACTTAAGCACACTTTTAGTGCTGATTTTGATGTTTTATAAACAATCCCTTTTAAATAGCCATCTATCATATTATGTGAGAATGAATCGTGCTAGAGCATAGCTCGCACTGGGATTCATATGTTTTCCACATACATAGTGCTGGATTTTGATACGCACTAGATTTTCGTGACATGCATGATAGAGTACTGGAGTTTTACTCATACTCAGCTTTGAATGATATATGCATGACAGAGTGCTAGAGCGTTGCTCGTACTCGATTCTTCATGGTTTATACATGACATAGTACTGGGAGCTATTGCTCGTACTTGATTTTGATATTGTGCATAGCATAGTACTGGGAGCTATTGCTCGTACTTGATTTAATACATAAACTATGCATTGACCTAGTTGCCAGAGATTGCTCGCACTAGAGTTGAGTTTTGTGATGTGAAACAGTGTTTGAGAGGAGTGACGACTGTGAGTCGCACTCAAGACGCACATTGTATATGATATGTAATACATGTTAAAACCCATGCCTGAGTCCTTGTGTGACTGTGTGTCATAGCTAGAGAGGATATCCGCATGAGGTTGATATAGACGTGGTATACTTATTTTCATAGTTTCGAGGGCTAAGTCCTATGGGAGGCACCCTGGCTGTGAGGGTCCACGGGTGTACTTTGTACCGTGTTTGGGACACGAGGTGTACGTTGTACCGTGTGTTATGTAGCTGGCGGTTGACATTGGACTGACCATCCTCCCGTTACAGCAGTGATTGCCGCATACCGAGTACTGTGTCGCATGGGATCACTTTTCGGATATGATCATAATCCAGGATACTATTTGCTTTTACCACAGAGTCTCACATGATATATCACATTGATTGACTGATTTAAACTGCGGATAGACCTGAGGGATGGGTCGGACTCCGAATTGTGTTGTGAATCATTTGATGCCATATTTATTGTGATTTAAATATACATGGCATGATTTACATAAAGGCATGATTTATATACAATGCATTGTTTTGCACTACATGCCTACATTTGAGAAATAAAGCATGATTTCTGTACATGGGATTTATTCTGTACAAGTATATATATTATATTTCAAGACATGCTTTTAAAGTGAGTTAAGGAAATAATGTTTTCAAGGCATAGCACTATTTTGAGTAGATAGTGTGGATATCTACTTGCTTGCCTGATTTCCTTACTGAGCGCGTTATACTCACCCCCCTTTTCTTTACATCTCTCTACAGAGCGTCAGTAGAGCGAGAGTTATCGTGGGAGAGTGTCCCAGAGTCCACTGCTTGTAAGACCCCGTATATGTGTAAGGGTAATGTGTGTAATTGGATCAAATAATATGAATGGACTTGTAATGTAAAGTATGATTGATATAAGTCCATGGATTCAATGTATGTATGTGTAATATAAATTGTAACGTACATACAAGTTTCATTGAGTATGAATACGAAGAAATGAGTTCTAGTAAGTGATGGATGTGATTGAGACTCAAGATGAGTAGTGTGGTAAATGGAATGGAGTTATGCTTCTATTTGGTTTTATGTAGCATACCTTTGAACATACAATGAATGCACACAAGTTTCAATGTGCATAAGGTATGAATGGATGCCATTTTCAAGTTATAAAGGTGGATGGATGAGAAAATGGCCATGGCAATAGATTAAGGATGTGTTGGTATGAGTTGTAGCAATGAAACTGCATGAAATCTGGAAAACATGAGGTCCAGATCGATCTCATAGGATGAGAGATCGATCTGGAAGAGCCAGAATGCTCTTATTTGGGCGAAAGAATAGAGCAGATCGATCTCCAATGGAGCCAGATCGATCTGCTAAGCATTCTGTAGTGAAAAGATCGATCCTCAAGCACCCAGATCGATCTCCTTAGCTCTCTGTTTGGGACCAGATCGATCTCATGCTTCGACAGATCGATCTCATGCTTCAACAGATCGATCTCATTGTTCGACAGATCGATCTTAGGCTTAAAAATGCCGTGAAAAAGAGGGATTTTAAGGGACCAGATCGATCTCCTCTTGGACCAGATCGATCTCCTCAAGCTATTTCTATATAAGGAGAGTTGAAAATCTGGAAATCTTGGAAAAACATATTAACCTCCCATTTTCAACCCAAAAACCTAACTTTCCCTCTCTAAAAT
Source organism: Firmiana major (assembly GCA_033439115.1). NCBI lineage: Eukaryota > Viridiplantae > Streptophyta > Magnoliopsida > Malvales > Malvaceae > Firmiana > Firmiana major. The sequence goes on from CM065903.1 coordinate 43,078,335, forward strand.
TAGCCATTTTTAGTGAGATTTGGAGAGAGATCATTAGAGGCAAAGTTGTTCCTATCAAAGAGAAGAACAACATAGTGAGAGGGCATCTTCCCATCTTTGGAATTGAAGGAGTTAAGGGCATTACCATTTGGAGCAAGAAGAGAAATCATATTGGTAAGATTATAACACTCCAATCCAAATGCATTAGCTATTTAATTGATTTTGGAGTTGATTGATATGAGTATTGATGGATAAACTACCTAGGAATGTAGTGGAATTGGTGTGACCTAGAAATCTAAAATGGGTATAATGTGAGGATATGTGGGATTAAATGAGCCTATGAATTATGGCATGCTAAAGTTTTTATTGGGGTAATGTTTATGATTTTAAATGGTTAAATGAGATTACATTGTGAGTTTGGAGGAATTGTGGAAATGGGTATGTATATGATTGAAAAATGCCATAGTGAGGGGATTCATGGAATATGAACACTATGAGCTTAATGTCGATTTAATATCGATTTTGAATAAGTTAATAGGCCTAAGAAGATCCATAGACTCGAGTTATGGATAAAGTAATGAAACGAGGCCAAATAAGCTTTAATAGAGGCTATAGATTAAATTGACTATAGCAAGCACAAGGGTTGCAATATATGGATAGAATATAATGCGGGATACGATTTTGTGCAGTCCCAAAGAGTTCGTTGAAGACGAACCGAACCGTACGAGTAAGCAGCTTAAGGAAGTGGAATCACGCATCGCGATTCCAGGTAAGGGAATTTTGTGAGTATATAGAGGTAGCTGCTCGTACTTTGAACTTGTGGGTGAATATCGGGTGTTTTTATGAAATGCATGATTGCTCAAATAAATGTTGATGGTATTCGTGAATGATGATGAGTATATGCGTGGTTTTGGATTTGAAGTGGATTTTATGAAATGGGATAGTAAGGCTAATAATTGCATAAATCTAATGTTTTGATGCTTTTCAAAACGAATTTGCTTGGTTTTAAGCAAGCTTGTAGATAGGTCGGCTAGTATTGTATTGTTGTTGTGGAAAAGCATTTGTGAGTGCTAAACCCGAATTGCCGGGATTGATAAATTGTATATGAGTCGCCTATCACATTTGTATGACATAAATCGCGCTAGAGCTTCGCTCGCACTGGATTTCTATGTTTTCACTTGTGTGAAACGTGCTTGAGCTTAGCTCTCGCTTTGAATTTAAATTGTGATGATGTTTATAAACCGTACTGGAGCTTACGCTCGTACGTGGATTTGAGTGGTTTTTCTTATGCATATAACTGTACTGGAGCTATGCTCGTACATGGTTTCTTCATATTTTATGCATAAATGCCGTACCAGAGCGTTGCTCGTACGAAGTGATTGGTTTGATGCATGAATTCGCGCTAGAGCATAGCTCGCGCTGGTTTTCACACTGTGGTATGTATGAGGCCGTGGTGAGAGATACGGATTAACTCAGGGAACCCAACAGGCCTGACAGACCTCTTAGGTGGGGTGAGGGTGAGGGGCTAAGACCTGACATAATCCATCCAGGGAACCCAACAGGCCTGACAGACCTCTTAGGTGGGGTGAGGGTGAGGGGCTAGGACCTGGATCTGGGAACCCAACGGGGGCGAGCAAGGCCATGAGGGGCTAGGACCTGGTATTGAGGTTACTCCCACGCACTTTCGAGACTATAAAAGTTACACTTGGTATGGGGTAGATAAGACCTATGGCAGGCACCCCCAACCATGTTATGGGTCCGCGGAGTACGATGTACCGTGTATATCACATGGAGTACGATGTACTGCGTGGTGGTTACTTGATTTGAGAAAGTCTGGCGGAGAACTAACCCACCTTCGTGCCAGCATGATACCCCGCACATCGAAATCCGTGTGGTCTAGGATGATATGTGACGATTGGCCAACGTAGTCACTTGAGATATAGTAACCTGTCTCCTTGCTTGATTTACTTACTACCACATGATTTTAAATCTCTAAGTGTGATTTGTGATTATTTAAGGTAGACCCGAAGGAGGGGTCGAGCCTCATGGATTTGATTTGTGAAACGGAAATGAGGTTGTGATTGTGAGTTGATGTGATGTGATTGTATGTGATGAGAAAGAGTTTTATGACGTGGGTTTCAAAAGGAGGTTTCTTAATGAATTGCCCTTTTTATGAATTTAAATGAGATCGAGCATGAGATGATTTATACATGATGTTTTACCATGTTTATATGCCAATTTTACATGACTTTGATACATGATATATATGTATACTCATATGGCATAGTTTTATTCCTCATGCTCCTACCATAAATGATTTATGCATAACACTATCAGCATGTAGATAGAGTAGTTATCTACCATGCTTGCATTATTGCCTTACTGAGCGTGTGGTTGCTCATCCCACTCTATTTTCCCCCTACAGAGCGTGCATAGTAGCCCAGTCAGGACTGAGACGTGGTATTTTGGACTCCGCTGCGTCTCCATCGCTTAAAGGTATATACACAGTGATTCTTTTTGTATCTAAATAATGTAAAAGCACAATATTCTTTTGAGTTGTACTTATGGGGGATGTAGATGTCAGTAAAATATGTATTCGTATAAGTACACGATTAAATGCACATGTATGACATCGTTTTAATTAATTGAGAATGAATGAGATGTGGTGTTTATTATTGACTCACAGCCCAATAGTGTGTGGTGAGTTAGTTCACGATCGGGTAAGGTAACAGTAAAACGTGAAAAATTTTCAGTGATTTTTGGTTAAAGAGAATGGAATTGGGTCGTGACAGAGATTGGTATCAGAGCTGTGTTGGCCTGATGTGAGTCATTAATAAAACGTAGGAAAGTACATCCCCATAGTACTGTGCTTTTGTTTAGATATAACTTTGTATACTGTGATGGATAGAGCTTAATAAATTATTATAATACAGGAAGTTAGGCACTATGCCAGTTACACGCAAAGGTAGAGGGGCGAGAGCACGTGCTAGAGGCCGTAGAGGTAGGCCTGAGAGCCGTGCGGAGCCACAGACTGAGCAGGCTCCACAGAACCCTGCTGAGAGAGCAGAGGATATCGAGGCTCGCTTCGCTAGGTTAGAGCGGAGTATCGAGAGTTTGGTGGAGATAGTCATACAGGCATTGGGTGCCGGTGATAGACGAGGTCCCGTAGCACAGCCTACTACTGAACAGGCAGCTGCAGAGGCGGAGAGACCTCATGCTGCTGAGACAGCTACAGTTACACCACCTCCAGCCCAGGATACAGCTTCTCCTATCGCTCCACAGCAGAGCAGTAGTGATATGGGTTATGACTGCGACTTGAGCAGGTTGCGAGAGTTTCAAGCGCTGAAACCCCCAGTGTTTAGAGGGGTGAAGGACCCAGTGATTACGGAGGATTGGGTGTACGAGATGGAGAAACTGTATAGGTTTTTCCGATGTACTTCAAGTGAAAAGGTTGCCTTTGCCGTGTTTATGTTGAAAGGTGAGGCCGAGCATTGGTGGAGGTCCACCGAGGTTATTTTGAGGGCCAGACACTCTGAGATCTCATGGGAGATATTTCTAGAGGCCTTCAGGAGACAGTATATTCCAGCTACCGCACAGAGGAAATTGCGGATGGAATTTATGAATTTGGTTCAGGGGAACCGGACTGTGGACGAGTATGAGTCCAAGTTTATGTCATTGGGGAGATATGACCCGGACACGATGGGTAGGGAGACCCGAAAGATACAGAAGTTCATGGATGGATTGAGATTGGCCATCCGGACTAAGCTAGCTCCCTTCGACATTGTGACTTATGAGGAGGCTATACATAAGGCTCAGTTGTGTGAGCAAGACTTTGAGTGAAATGCCTCCGAGCTTGGGAGAGTCAGTGTTAGGAAGGACAGAGATCGGAAGAGATCCGAGTTTGGAAGAGTGGCCAAGAGAGGTGGCCAAAGGTTTTTCGAGAATAGGCCTAAGATCGAGGAGGTGCAGGAGAGAGCTGCTAGACCTCCCGTATACCCAGCTTTGACTGCACCGAGGGGTATAACTATTGGAGGACCACGACCTACCACGGATCAGTGTAGGAGATGTGGGAGATATCATGGGACTAGACCATGTCAGGTGCCCCCTGTTTCCTGTTTTAGGTGTGGGAGGCCAGGACATATATCGAGGTTCTGCACTGAGATGATTGAGGTTGCCCCACAGAAGGGCAAGGAGCCAGAGGGAGCTCCAGTTGAGACAGCAGCCCCGAGGAGGAGGGCTACAGCTAAGGAGAAAGGGAAACAAGCTGCAGGTGTGAGCAGAGGAAGAGTACATGCACTGGATCAAGACACCGCAGATGCTTCGACAGATGTGATTAAAGGTACCATCCGAATCTTTGATTTAGAAGTATTGGTATTATTTGATCCTGGTGCCACGCATTCTTTCATATCACCTTCCTTTGCACATAAATTGTTGAAATATGTGAAACCAACATTGATAGATAAAATGTTGATGATTTCCACACCCATGAATGATAGTCAATTGACTGAGCATGTATGTAGAGATTGTAAGATAAAGATAGAGGGGAAGGAAATGATAGCCAATCTGATTTTATTAGACATGAATGATTTTGATGTAATTTTGGGAATGGATTGGTTGGCTACCAATCGTGTTGTGATGGATTGTCATGCCAAAACATTGATGTTTTCAGGATTAGACAATTTTATTGTAAACTTTGATAAAAAGAAATGATATGAAACTAGCATGTTTGTTGTAAATAAAAGGAGTATGATTTTAAATGCATATTGCTTGAGAGATAAATTATTTGTTCATGATAAATGTTGAATGTGGAGTGATGGTTTATGTTACTAACGATGGAGAGGATAATGTGAAGGGTTCATTGCCTATGTGGTCGATATAGATGAGGCACACCCGGAATTGAAGGATATACCCGTAATTACGGATTACCCTGATGTCTTTCCGGACGAATTACCAGGACTACCACCTGAAAGGGAAATGGAATTTTGCATTGAATTAGTGCCTGGTACAGAGCCGATATCGAAACCACCCTATAGAATGGCTCCGATAGAATTGGAAGAGCTGAAGAAACAGCTGCAAGAGTTGTTGGAGAAGGGGTTTATTAGACCGAGTGTCTCACCTTGGGGAGCACAGGTTCTATTTGTAAGGAAAAAGGATGGAAGCCTCCGACTGTGTATAGATTACCGGTTGTTGAATAAGGCCACCATTAAGAACAAGTACCCCCTTCCAAGAATCGATGATTTGTTGGATCAGCTCCAGGGAGCCGAAGTATTTTCTAAGATAGATCTGCGGTCAGGGTACCATCAGTTAAGGATCAGGAGTGGAGATGTACCTAAGACAGCATTTCGTACCCGTTATGGCCACTACGAGTTTTTGGTGATGCCATTCAGACTGACGAATGCTCCCGCAGCATTTATGGCATTGATGAATGATATATTCAAGCCATACCTGGACAAGTTTGTGATAGTGTTTATCGATGATATTTTGGCGTATTCCAAGTCCAGGGAAGATCATGAGGAGCACTTGAGGATAGTTCTGCAGACCCTCCGAGAGAGAGAATTGTATGCCAAACTCAGCAAGTGTAACTTTTGGTTGGAACAGATCTCATTTCTGGGGCATGTTGTGTCAAAGGATGGGGTATCAGTGGATCCATCCAAGATAGAGGCAGTTGTGCAGTGGGAACAGCCCAAGACAGTTACTGAGATCAGAAGTTTCCTGAGATTGGCAGGATATTATCGGAGATTTGTAGAGGGTTTCTCCAGACTAGCTGCTCCATTGACACGCCTCACGCGTAAGGATGTTAAGTTTGTGTGGGATGAGGCATGTGAGAGGAGTTTTGAGGAGCTTAAGCGTCGATTGACGACTGCTCCAGTTCTCACCATTCCTACCAGCTCAGGAGGATTCTCGGTGTATACGGATGCATCACACCAGGGACTGGGCTGTGTGCTTATGCAAGATGGGAAGGTAGTTGCCTATGGATCTAGACAGTTGAAAGATCATGAGAGGAACTACCCGACACATGATTTGGAGTTGGCGGCTGTAGTATTTGCATTGAAAATATGGCGCCACTATCTCTATGGTGAGAAATTTCAGGTGTTCACAGATCATAAGAGCCTTAAGTACCTGTTCTCGCAGAAAGAGCTGAATATGAGACAGAGGAGATGGCTCGAACTCCTGAAAGATTATGATTGTGAAATCATGTACCACCCGGGTAAGGCAAATGTAGTTGCCGATGCTTTGAGTAGAAAGAACCTTGGGTTAGTGTCTTATATGATGGTACGGGAACATGAATTGTTAGAACACTTTGCGAACCTCAGTTTGGATGTAACCCACCTGGATCTGAGAGACTTGAGATCATGGCTAGTTTGAGACTAGAGCCAGAGTTGATTGGCCGTATTCGGCAAGCCCAGCAGAGTGATCGATTGTGCATCGATTGGCTGAGGCAGGTACAGACAAGTGTGGGTATTGATTTTGAGCAGAGTGCTGATGGCTTATTGAGGTTCAGAGGCAGAGTATGCGTTCCCAGGGATCCTGAGATCAGGAGAATGATTTTATCAGAGGCTCACTCATCGAAATATACGATACATCCGGGAAGTACCAAGATGTATCAAAACCTTCGGAAGGTTTATTGGTGGTCTGGAATGAAGAGAGACATTGCTGAATATGTCGCTAAGTGTCTCGTTTGTCAGCAAGTGAAGGTAGAGCATCAGAAGCCTGTAGGATTATTGCAGCCTCTACCGATACCGACATGGAAGTGGGAGCATGTCACCATGGATTTTGTGATGGGGTTGCCGAGGACCCGTAGAGGTCATGATGCCATCTGGGTTATTGTGGACCGATTGACTAAGTTCGCCCATTTCTTGGCTATGAGAGCTACCGATACACTGAGTCAGTTGGCGAACCTATATATTCGAGAGATAGTACGGCTACATGGTGTACCAGTGAGCGTTGTTTCTGATAGGGATGCCCGCTTCACTTCCCATTTTTGGGAACATTTTCAGGAAGTGCTGGGGACCCGATTGAGTTTTAGCACCGCTTTTCATCCTCAGACAGATGGGCAGTCAGAGAGGACTATACAGACCCTCGAGGATATGTTGAAAGCGTGTGTGCTGGATTTTAGAGGCTCCTGGGATGACCACCTACAGTTAGCCAAGTTCGCTTATAATAATAGCTATCATGCTAGTATCAGGATGGCACCCTATGAGGCATTATACGGGCGTAGATACCGTTCCCCTATTGGATGGGAAGAGGTTGGTGACAGACAGATTTTTGCTCCGGACTTAGTGCAGCAGGCATCTGAGGACGTCCAGTTGATATGTGAGAGATTACGGACAGCTCAGAGCCGACAAAAGAGTTATGCTGACAAGAGACGAAGACCACTGGAGTTTGATGAGGGTGAGTCGGTGTTTTTGAGGGTATCACCATCGAAGGGTATTATGAGATTTGGTAAGAAGGGCAAGCTGAGCCCTAGATATATCGGACCCTTCGAGATTTTGGAGAGAGTGGGAGATAAGGCATATAGGTTGGCATTGCCACCGGACTTGGCAAATGTCCACAACGTCTTCCACGTCTCGATGCTTCGAAAGTATCACCCGAACCCGGCACACGTGATAAGATATGAGCCGTTGGAGCTCCATGAGAGTATGACGTATGTTGAGAAGCCGGTTCGGATATTGGACAGGAAAGAGAAAGTGTTGCGGAATAAGACAATTCCCTTAGTGAAGGTGCTTTGGCAACACCACACAGCGGAATAGGCCACATGGGAATTGGAGAACTTGATACGGGAGAAGTACCCCCAACTGTTTGAAGAGTGATTTGGTTCTAATTTGGAGGACCAAATTCCTTGAAGGAGGGGAGAATGTAAGACCCCGTATATGTGTAAGGGTAATGTGTGTAATTGGATCAAATAATATGAATGGACTTGTAATGTAAAGTATGATTGATATAAGTCCATGGATTCAATGTATGTATGTGTAATATAAATTGTAACGTATATACAAGTTTCATTGAGTATGAATACGAATAAATGAGTTCTAGCAAGTGATAGATGTGATTGAGACTCAAGATGAGTAGTGTGGTAAATGGAATGGAGTTATGCTTCCATTTGGTTTTATGTAGCATACCTTTGAACATACAATGAATGCACACAAGTTTCAATGTGCATAAGGTATGAATGGATGCCATTTTCAAGTTATAAAGGTGGATGGATGAGAAAATGGCCATGGCAATAGATTAAGGATGTGTTGGTATGAGTTGCAGCAATGAAACTGCAGGAAATCTGGAAAACATGAGGTCCAGATCGATCTCATAGGATGAGAGATCGATCTGGAAGAGCCAGAATGCTCTTATTTGGGCGAAAGAATAGAGCAGATCGATCTCCAATGGAGCCAGATCGATCTGCCAAGCATTCTGTAGTGAAAAGATCGATCCTCAAGCACCCAGATCGATCTCCTTAGCTCTCTGTTTGAGACCAGATCGATCTCATGCTTCGACAGATCGATCTCATGCTTCAACAGATCGATCTCATTGCTTTGACAGATCGATCTCAGGCTTAAAAATGCCGTGAAAAAGAGAGATTTTAAGGGACCAGATCGATCTCCTCTTGGACCAGATCGATCTCCTCAAGCTATTTCTATATAAGGAGAGCTGAAAATCTGGAAATCTCGGAAAAACATATTAACCTCCCATTTTTAACCCAAAAACCTAACTTTCCCTCTCTAAAATCAGCCATTTTTAGTGAGATTTGGAGAGAGATCATTAGAGGCAAAGTTGTTCCTATCAAAGAGAAGAACAACATAGTGAGAGGGCATCTTCCCATCTTTGGAATTGAAGGAGTTAAGGGCATTACCATTTGGAGCAAGAAGAGAAATCATATTGGTAAGATTCTAACACTCCAATCCAAATGCATTAGCTATTTAATTGATTTTGGAGTTGATTGATATGAGTATTGATGGATAAACTACCTAGGAATGTAGTGGAATTGGTGTGACCTAGAAATCTAAAATGGGTATAATGTGAGGATATGTGGGATTAAATGAGCCTATGAATTATGGCATGCTAAAGTTGTTATTGGGGTAATGTTTATGATTTTAAATGGTTAAATGAGATTACATTGTGAGTTTGGAGGAATTGTGGAAATGGGTATGTATATGATTGAAAAATGCCATAGTGAGGGGATTCATGGAATATGAACACTATGAGCTTAATGTCGATTTAATATCGATTTTGAATAAGTTAATAGGCCTAAGAAGATCCATAGACTCGAGTTATGGATAAAGTAATGAAACGAGGCCAAATAAGCTTTAATAGAGGCTATAGATTAAATTGACTATAGCAAGCACAAGGGTTGCAATATATGGATAGAATATAATGCGGGATACGATTTTGTGCAGTCCCAAAGAGTTCGTTGAAGACGAACCGAACCGTACGAGTAAGCAGCTTAAGGAAGTGGAATCACGCATCGCGATTCCAGGTAAGGGAATTTTGTGAGTATATAGAGGTAGCTGCTCGTACTTTGAACTTGTGGGTGAATATCGGGTGTTTTTATGAAATGCATGATTGCTCAAATAAATGTTGATGGTATTCGTGAATGATGATGAGTATATGCGTGGTTTTGGATTTGAAGTGGATTTTATGAAATGGGATAGTAAGGCTAATAATTGCATAAATCTAATGTTTTGATGCTTTTCAAAACGAATTTGCTTGGTTTTAAGCAAGCTTGTAGATAGGTCGGCTAGTATTGTATTGTTGTTGTGGAAAAGCATTTGTGAGTGCTAAACCCGAATTGCCGGGATTGATAAATTGTATATGAGTCGCCTATCACATTTGTATGACATAAATCGCGCTAGAGCTTCGCTCGCGCTGGATTTCTATGTTTTCACTTGTGTGAAACGTGCTTGAGCTTAGCTCTCGCTTTGAATTTAAATTGTGATGATGTTTATAAACCGTACTGGAGCTTACGCTCGTACGTGGATTTGAGTGGTTTTTCTTATGCATATAACTGTACTGGAGCTATGCTCGTACATGGTTTCTTCATATTTTATGCATAAATGCCGTACCAAAGCGTTGCTCGTACGAAGTGATTGGTTTGATGCATGAATTCACGCTAGAGCGTAGCTCGCGCTGGTTTTCACACTGTGGTATGTATGAGGCCGTGGAGAGAGATACGGATTAACTCAGGGAACCCAACAGGCCTGACAGACCTCTTAGGTGGGGTGAGGGTGAGGGGCTAGGACCTGACATAATCCATCCAGGGAACCCAACAGGCCTGACAGACCTCTTAGGTGGGGTGAGGGTGAGGGGCTAGGACCTGGATCAGGGAACCCAACAGGGGCGAGCAAGGCCATGAGGGGCTAGGACCTGGTATTGAGGTTACTCCCACGCGCTTTCGAGACTATAAAGGTTACACTTGTTATGAGGTAGATAAGACCTATGGCAGGCACCCCCAACCATGTTATGGGTCCGCGGAGTACGATGTACTGTGTATATCACATGGAGTACGATGTACCGTGTGGTGGTTACTTGATTTGAGAAAGTCTGGCGGAGAACTAACCCACCTTCGTGCCAGCATGATACCCCGCACACCGAAATCCGTGTAGTCTGGGATGATATGTGACGATTGGCTAACGTAGTCACTTGAGATATAGTAACCTGTCTCCTTGCTTGATTTACTTACTACCACATGATTTTAAATCTCTAAGTGTGATTTGTGATTGTTTAACGTAGACCCGAAGGAGGGGTCGAGCCTCGTGGATTTGATTTGTGAAACAAAAATGAGGTTGTGATTGTGAGTTGATGTGATGTGATTGTATGTGATGAGAAAGAGTTTTATGACGTGGGTTTAAAAAGGAGGTTTCTTAATGAATTGCCCTTTTTATGAATTTAAATGAGATCGAGCATGAGATGATTTATACATGATGTTTTACCATGTTTATATGCCAATTTTACATGACTTTGATACATGATATATATGTATACTCATATGGCATAGTTTTATTCCTCATGCTCCTACCATAAATGATTTATGCATAACACTATCAGCATATAGATAGAGTAGTTATCTACCATGCTTGCATTATTGCCTTACTGAGCGTGTGGTTGCTCATCCCACTCTATTTTCCCCCCTACAGAGCGTGCATAGTAGCCCAGTCAGGACTGAGGCGTGGTATTTTGGACTCCGCTGCGTCTCCATCGCTTAAAGGTATATACACAGTGATTTTTTTGGTATCTAAACAATGTAAAAGCACAGTATTCTTTTGAGCTGTACTTATGGGGGATGTAGATGTCAGTAAAACATGTATTCGAATAAGTACACGATTAAATGCACATGTATGACATCGTTTTAATTAATTGAGAATGAATGAGATGTGGTGTTTATTATTGACTCACAGCCCAACAGTGTGTGGTGACTTAGTACACGACCGGGTAAGGTAACAGTAAAACGCGAAAAATTTTCAGTGATTTTCGGTTAAAGAGAATGGAATTGGGTCGTGACACTGCTAGTTCCTATCGATTCATCAGGTATACTTATTATGTACAGTTGTGTATCTAAACATAGAAACAGCACAGTGATGTATACGTTATATATTATGGGGAATGTAATTGTATTAGATTTTATAAAATCTTACATGTATAATAAAAGCAGCTATAGTCAGAATTAATATATTGACATGTATGTATGAGAATGGATATTATGGTAAGTGAAGACTCTGACATCGAATCACAGCCCAACCAGTGAAGGGAGGAAAGGTATGTTAAAATGCGAAAATTTTATTGTGGTTTTTGGTTAAAGTCAAGGATTGAAACTGGGGTCCTGACAGCTCGCATGTAACCCCCTCGATTTAAAGTGATTTTTAATAAAACCGTGCTAGATACCTCAGGTATGCTGTGTGATCTTAAGCTGAGTTGCTCGCACATGGTTCGATAAGCTTTCTGTGTGATGAGATAAAAATATGCTCGATGCCTCAGGTATGCTGTGTGATCCTACACTGAGTTGCTTGCACATGGTTTTATGATGTTTGCTCTGTGATGAGTAAAATCATGTGGAGTTGTGTGTATTGCTTAGTGATCTTACACAGACCTGCTCGCACGTGACTTTGAGACAATGGAAATGGGTGATAAGGATCCACTGGAGCACGATGCACCGTGAGCGTTAGCCATGGAGTACGATGTGCCATGACATCTTAGTGATTCTGTGTTGGTTGAAGGGACGGTTGATCCGCCTCTCCAAGCATAGGATTCTCGCACACCTGATCAGTGTTGCCTGGAATCCAGATTATGGCCATAAGTCTTATATTTGTGTGAATGACATTTTTTCACTACTGTGTGAGGTGACATGTGTCCCCCTGCTGTTTGATATAGGGTGATATGATATCCCATTATATGTCTCATGTAAATTGATTACTAAGTGATTTGCTAAATATAAAGCAATTTCTTGGTGTGTGTTGTATGGATTGATGGATAAGCTGTGTGATTTTTAAAGAGTATACTGTGTGATTTGAGAATGAAATACGCATGTACCCATCTAGCGAATTAATGATTTTGCAATTGATGGAAGCCATTTTCAAAGAATGCATATGTTTTAAAAGGAAAATCAATGTTTATATTTTAAGTCTGTAGATAGTATAGTTATCTACCTACTTTCATATTTTTCTTACTGAGCATGTTAGCTCACCCTCTCATTTCCTCCTCCACAGATTCTACGTAGTAGTAAGTTACTGCAGTCATCCCTGTTACGGTGTTCTTAAGTTCTCCAGCAGTACAGGGGTATACATTCGTGAGAGAAAAATTTTGTATTCTATAATTTAATACACAGTCTAGTGATCTTTTGTACGAAAAGGATGTATATTGTGAGACCCCATATAGAGACCCCATATATGTATAACTTTGTAATATATGTAAATGGAATTATAAGACAAATGATTTTAAATTAGACAATTGTGAATGAATTGTAAATGAGAATGAATGAGTATCATGGGTGCATGTAAAGGTTAAATAAGGGCTGAAGTGGCCACAAACTAAACGAATAGAACTTAAAGCATCTGGACTGGAGATAAGGACTTAAAACATGAAACGATAAAGCATGGACTACGAAATTGTATACCTATTCTGATTTCCAAGCAAATACACACAAGTTCCATAACACGGAAGTCATAGGAAATAAGTCTCTCTATGCGTGAAGTAGGATTAAAATGAAAAAAGAGTATTGGAGCAATGGGATAGGAATTCAACCTTGGAAAATCTATAAAAATGCAACAAAAGGGCTGCAGATGGGAGGCCAGATCGATCTCCCATTAAGTGCAGATCAATCGCTTGTGCAAAATAGGGCAATTTCATGTGAAATAACTAAGGCAAGATCGATCTCCCTATCAAGCAGATCAATCTCCCCAATGACCAGATCGATCTGCATTTGCCTCTACCAAGCCCAGATCGATCCTCTCTTAAGTGTTGATCGATCTCCTTAAGCTTATGCCAAAGAGAGATCGATCTCTTCCCCATTGAATAGATCGATCTCACTCTGTAATGCCTAAATATTTCAAGAGCAAAAACCAAAAGCAGATCGATTCCCTACCTAACTAGATCAATCTCCATACCCTTTTTCTATATAAACCTGAAGACAAAAAGCTTCAATCTACAGCAAACTTGATCTATCTCCATTTTCACCCAAATACTAAGCTTTCTCTCTCTAGGATACCCACATTTTTCCATAAAGATTAGATAAAAAGAACTAAGAGCAAAGTCATTCACCTTGGGAAGGAAAACAACTATCTTGAAGTCAACATCCAACTCATTGGATTGAAGGATCTAAGGAGTCTTCCAAACTTGGAAGAGAAGAAAGTCAAGCTAGGTAAGTTTCCAATTCACCAACTCCAAATGTATTTACCTAAATGATGCTATGGGTAACTTGGTGTACATTTTAATGGTTGAAACTACCTAGGATATAATGAACCAACAATGACCTAGAAATAGGAGGGTGTGAAAAATGAAATATGGTGGAGTTAATGATGAATGAGATAGCTTAAGGTGATAATGGTGTTGTGAGTATGATTTTAAGATGGTGGTGTGAAATGAATTGTGAGATTGACCAAATGGTAAAATGTACATATATGGCATTGGTGAAATGTATGAATGAATGAGAGAATTAAGAGTAGAGTATGCACCCCCAAATGCCTAATAAGTAACTAAGGGAGTTACTAGATAAATTGGCTAAAAATGGCATAACAATGGCCAAATACGATAATAGGCCAACCTTAACGAAAAAGACTCAATGAGATATGCTGACTAGTTGAAGTCAAAATATGAGTGAGCAACATTAATTCGAGTGATTGGTAAATTAATGCAGCTTCTGAAGATATGTCTGGAGCAAGTTAAGCCCAATCGCAAGAGACGGGAAAGGAAAAGAGTCGCTTCCAAGTAGATCGAGGTAAGGGAATTGTGTGGACTCTTAGAGATATCTGTGTACATTTTGGGCGCATTATGGTTTCCTAGAATATTTGTGAAAGTATGAATGAAATGGGTGTTTGAAGGGAAATGAAAGGGAATTTGAAAATGTACATGAAAACAAGAGTATGATGATTTGAAAATCCTTTTTATTGCTTTTTAGCTTGTGTTTGGTATGTTGGCTAGCATTTTAAATAATTTACATGAGAAATAACTTGATTTGGTTTTATAACCATGTTTTGCAAGGAATGAGCTACCTATATGAGTTTGTGGAAATGAAAACGTGCTAGAGCGTTGCTCGCACAAGATTTGACATGGTTGCACATGCATTAGTGCTGGAGCAATTGCTAGAACTAGAGTTTTACATGGATTTTATGACATTGTGCTGGAGCCTAGCTCGCAATAGTTTTCATACGAGTTTTGATATGGTGCTTGATCATAGCTCACACTAGTTGTCCATTATACTTGTTGCCATGATAGAGAATGCTCGCCCATGGTTTTATGACTTATTGGGAGCCGTGCTGGGAGCTTCGGGTGGGATATGTGCTACGCCGATTAAATAGGTACGCACGTGTGTATTGAGACATGGCAGGATATATTATGATGATATGGGTCCATGGAGTACGTTATATCGTGCAGGTAGCATGGGGTACACTGCATCGTGTGTGATATTATATATGTCATCTTCGGATGATGGATTCTGTTATGGATCGGCGGGTTGGACCTACCCACCTCCCGTGCGGATACAGATAGAGGTAATACCCCGCACACTAGGATCCGTGTAACCTGAGATCACAAAGGATATGACCATAGTCCTAGAGGATATGTCCCTTATTATATTGTATGCCTATCTCACATGTCTATTGATGAATGATAAATCCATGTTTTTGAAATGTGTTTTATGGGTCAAGATAGTCCATGGGGGAGGCTGAGTCCTGACGATTGAATGATTTTTTATTGGCTTGTGTTATGAATTGGAAATGTTTTAAGTGCACGTTGCATGATGATTTACCATGCTTTGACCTTTATTATGCATGATGATTTTTCCATGCTATGCTTTAATAACTGTGCACTGATTGATATAGCGTGATTTGCTTTACATGGCATAGACACGAGTATGAGCACACATTTTGAAGTATGACAATAAATATGTGGTTTAAGCATGGCATCATGATCACGTAGATAGTGCAGTTATCTACATGTTCGTATGATTACCTTACTGAGCGCATGATTTGCTCACCCCCTTATTTCCCCCTTTATAGAGCATTTACAGTAGATAGAGCGACTGAGGATTGGATTTTTGGTGTCCGCTGCATCCCATCACACGAGGTATACACATTTGTATGGTTTTTGTATCTAGATATGTATAAGCACAATAATATCATTTAATGTAATTTTAGGGATGTAGAGAGTTTGTAAACACCTGTAAATGATAACTTTGATAAGAAATACAAGTGTTTACCTTTAAATGAATTAAAATTTGAAATGATTTGGTTGGATGAGATTGACATCGATACACAGGCCAACTGTTGGTGGTGCAGCTGTTCACAATCAGGTAAAGCAAAGGTAAAGATTAATCAATAAATAACAAATCAAATATTGAATTTAAAAATGACCAAAATTTATAGTGGATTTCGGTGGTTTGAGGGTCGTGACAGAGATTGGTATCAGAGTCGAGTTGGTATGATGTGTGTCAGTGCCAAAATTTAGGAAAATTACATCCCCTTGTTATTGTGTTTGTCTAAATACAATTGTGTATATCGAAATGGGTTTGACTAAGAATTGTGTGAATGTAGGAATCTTGGAAAATGCCTAATACCAGCCGCGGTAAAGGGGCGAGAGAGCAAGCTAGAGGCTAGAGGGGTAGGCCTGGGGGTGGAACTGAGCCGTTACCACATGAGGCTCACAAAAAGGTTGAGGTGGAGGCTGATGTTGAGCATGCTCCACAGGATCCGGTAGAGAGACCAAAGAGTACTGAGGCATGCTTTGCGAGGATTGAGTGGAGCTTAGAGATGATATTGGGATTGATTACCCAGACGTTGCCTAAAGCTGGGGGTGGGCAAGAGCTAGCTGCACAAGGTGATGATGATGAACCAGTTATTGCTCCTGAGATGCTTGCACAGCCAGCCCAAGAATCTCAAACTACATATATTCCCATACCCCCACCAGTATAGGACACACCATCTACTGTTGCTCCACCACCGAGGAGTAGAGATTGGGGTTATGGATGTGATTTGGATAGACTACGACAGTTTCAAAAGTTTAACCCATCATCCTTCAGTGGATTTAAGGACCCAGAAGCTACAGAGGACTAGGTAAATGAGATTGAGAAACTATATGGGTTCTTTGAGTGCACTACTACCGAGATGGTAGCGTTTGCCGCATTCATACTGAAGGGATCAGTAGAGCACTGATAGAAGTCCACCCTACCCATTTTGATGGCCCAGCATACAGAGATTAATTGGGATGTATTTTTGTAGGCATTTTGGAGGTAATATGTTTCAGATACTTCATAGAGGAGACTGCAAATGGAATTTTTGGGTTTAACCTAGGGGAGCAGATCGATGGATGAATATGAGACTAAATTTATCTCCCTAGTCAAGTATGATCTTGACACAATGGACTACGAGGTCAATAAGGTCTGAAAGTTTATGGATGGATTGAGACCCGCCATCAGATCTCAATTGGTCCTATTTGACATACCGACATACGAGAAGGCAGTGCAAAGGGCACAGTTATGCAAACAAGATATTGAGGGGGTTACCTCAGAGTATGGAAAAGTTGGTAAAGTGAGTGCCAAAGACATAAAAGAGGCCCACAGTGGATAGAGGCTTCAGTTATAAGGGAAGCAGGAGATTTTTCGGGAAGAGGTCGAGGATTGAAGAAATCCAAGAGAGGATAGTTAAGCCTCCCGTGTATCCGGCCATAGCTCGAGCAAAGGGAAGAGTGATTAGAGGGCCACGACCTACTACAAAATAGTACAATAAGTGCGATAGGTACCATAGGACTCAGCCATGTTATGGATCTCCTACAGTATGTTTCTGATGTGGGAAACTAGGGCATGTGTTCAAAAATTGCCCGAAGATGACTTAGGGTGCCCCATAGAAGGGTAAGGAGCCAGAGAGAGCTCCTATTGACACTCCCACTCTGAGACAGAGGGCGACAGCCGAAGAGAAAGTAAAGCAAGTGGTTGGTAAAGGGTAGTACACGCCTTGGACTAGGATACTGCAGATCAGTCGTCAGATGTGATGAAAGGTACCGTTTTAATCTTTGATCTTGAAGCTTATCTTTTGATAGATCTTGGTGCCACACATTCATTTGTATCACCTGCATTTGCATGTAAATTTTTTAAGTATGTGAAGCTTGCCCTGTTGAGTAAGAGGATGCTGATAAGCACCCCCATGAATAATAGTCAATTAGTGGAGTATGTACTTAGAGAATGTAAGTAGAAAGTAGGAGAAAAGGAAATGTCAACGGACCTGATTTTAATGTATATTAGAGACTTTGATGTAATCTTAGGAATGGATTGGTTGGCTATCAATCAGGTCGTAGTAGACTGTTTTTCTAAGATGGTAACATTTCCAGGGGTAGATAGCGTTGCCATAAGTTTCCCCAAAAAATGTAATGTAAATCCCTTTGAAAAGTAATGAAAGTAGTTGTGGTTGTGAGTGAGATATATGAATCTTTGTACCAATTTAATGATGCATATTTTGAAAGGTTATATTGTGTACGTGGTTGAGACGGATAAGGCATGCCCAAAATTGCAAGGCATCCCAGTTGTTAGGGAATTTCTATATGTCTTTCCGGATGAATTACCAGGGTTACCACCGGATAGAGAGATAGAGTTTTGTATAGATTTGGCACATAGTACAGAGCCGATATCAAAGCCAGCGTACAGGATAGCTTTGATTGAGTTGGAGGAACTGAAGGAGCAGCTACATGAGTTATTGGATAAGGGGTTCATCAGATCGAGTGTATCACCCTGAGGAGCACCGATTTTATTTGTAAAAAAGAAGGATGGAAGCCTTCGACTGTGTATTGACTACATGCTATTGAATAAAGCGACCATCAAGAATAAGTACCCCCTTCCATGCATCGATGACTTGTTTGATTAGCTTTGAGGAGAGCATGTCTTTTCTAAGATAGATCTGAGATCTGGGTACCATCAGTTAAGAATTCAGGATGGAGATGTACCCAAGATAGCTTTTTACGCCCGGTATGGTTACTTTAAGTTTATGGTTATGCCATTCAGGTTGACGAATGCTCCCATAGCTTTTATGCCATTAATGAATGGGGTGTTTCACCAGTACTTGGATAGATTCGTTATCGTATTCATCGATGATATTGTAGTGTATTCGGTATCTAAAGAGGAGCATGAGCAGCACCTAAGGATAGTGCTACAGACCCTCCGAGAGAAGAAGTTGTACGCTAAACTTAGTAAGTGTGATTTTTGGCTAGAGCAGATCTCGTTTCTGCGTCATATTATATCGAAGGATGGTGTGTCTGTGGACCTATCCATGATTGAAGCAGTGGTTCAATGGCAGAGACCCCAGCCAGTCACTGAGATCAAAAGTTTCCTACGTTTAGCTGGGTATTATCAAAGATTTATTGAGGGATTCTCGAGATTAACTGCTTTATTGACGCGCCTCACGAGAAAGAATGTTGAATTCGTGTGGCACGATAAATGTGAGAAGAGCTTTCTGGAGTTGAAGAGGAGATTGACCATAGCTCCAATTCTCACCATTCCTACCAGCTCAGGAGGTTTTTCTGTATATACAGATGCTTCATACTAAAGATTGGGCTGTGTACTAATGCAAGATGGCAAGGTAGTAGCATATGGATCGAGACAGTTGAAGGATCATGAGAGGAACTACCCCGACCCATGATCTAGAGTTGGCGACCATGGTATTTACTTTGAAAACATGGTGCCATTATCTGTCTGGCGAGAAGTTCCAAGTGTTTATAGACCACAAGAGCCTTAAGTATCCGTTCTCACAGAAAGAGTTGAACACGAGAGAAATGAGGTGACTCGATCTTTTAAAGGACTATGATTGCAAGATCTTATACCACTCGTGTAAAGCAAATGTGGTAGCTAATGCATTAAGTAGAAAGCACCTTGGGATGGTATCGTATATGATGATCAGGGAACATGAGTTATTGGAGCAGTTCACGAACCTCAGATTAGATGTGACCCCGCCTGATGTTGATAGTGGCCTTGCAGTAGCTAGCCTGGGATTGGAATCCGATATGATAAATTGTATCCGACAGGCTCAGCGGATTGATCAGCAGTGCAGTGATATTGTCGAACATATACAGAAGGGTACAAATACTGATTTTGAGTTGAGTTCAGATGGTTTGCTGAGGTTCAGGGGTAGGACATGTCTTCCCGATGATCTAGAGATTAGGAGGTTGATCTTGATAGAAGCTCACTCGACAAAGTATACACTGCATCCGGGTAACAGAATGTATCAGAATCTTCAGAGAGTGTACTGGTGGTCTGGGATGAAAAGAGAGGTAACTGAATTTGTGGTAAATTATCTTGTTTGTCAGCAAGTGAAGGTAGAGCATCAAAAGCCTGCAGGGCTATTGCAACCCCTACCTATACCGACTTGGAAATTAGAGCATGTCACTATGGATTTCGTGATAGGACTACCTAGGACCTGTAGGAATCTCGACGTAATTTGGGTGATAGTGGATAGATTGACGACGTGGGCACACTTCCTAGCTATGAGAGCCACCGATACTCTAAGTACATTGACGGAACTATATGTGCACGAGATAGTGAGGTTGCATGGTGTTCCAGTGAGCATTGTTTCTGATAGGGATACCTGCTTCACTTCCCACTTTTGGGAACATTTTCAGGAAGCAATGGGGACCCAACTGAGTTTTAGCATCACTTTTCATCCTCAGACAGATGGTCAATCAGAGAGGACTATACAGACCCTAGAGGACATGTTGAGAGCATGTGCATTAGATTTTGGAGGCTCCTGAGATGACCATTTGGCACTCATATAGTTCGCCTATAATAACATTATTCATTCGAGTATAGGGATAACACCGTATGAGGCTTTGTATAGCCATAGATGTCGTTCCCTTGTTGGATGGGAAAATGATCGAACCCCAAAGGTGTCTATCCGCAAGTGCACGGGTCGTCCAAGTAATAATGGGATTTGAGTCCCGGAATTATCGTCCCACAGAGAAGTTGTTAGCCTAATCAACTACCGGTTACTTTTACCTTGAGTATATCCTAGCCAATTATGAAATGATGGAGGGTGATCTACTAAAGCTAATTAAAAATAATACTAGAAAGCAATAAAATAATAAGAAATAAAGAAAATAAAAACGAATAAAATTACTTACAATACTCAACGCAATTAAAATACCTACAAAGGAAAATTAAAATAGTTAAAATGAATTAACGCAAATAAAATGCAAATATGGAAATAAAACAATAAAACTAATTAAACTAAAATTAAACAAGCTTAAAATAAAATTAATCTAACAACTAATGGATTAAAATTTACTCTTAGATAAATCTAAATGCTGAATTAACACTAACTAATGCATGAACATATTTTTGGAATTTTTATCTAAAACTAAAAATGCATAAAATGAATTAAATTACTAATGCTAGATTAAATTTACTTAGAAAACTAATTAAATCTAAATTAACTACTTAAACAAGATTAACTACACCTATATGCATAATTAAAATCATTAACTAAACTAACTAAATCATCTAACTAATCTTGAAATTAATCTATCACTAATTGATGAAAAAAATGAGTTAATCCCTTAACTAACTAACCAAACAAAGCCTTAGGGAATTTAAACAATCGGTAACTCTCCCTCCAATTACTGTTCACTCAACATTTTTACTGGTTTTCCATTCCAGGTGCAGCTTCGGGTTGCCTTCATCAACTGCTGTACGGTGTACTAAGCTGCTGCAGGAGTTGATACCATTCTGTTGTTATTCAGCTGCTGTAATCCTTTGTTATCTTGCATGTTCTCCCATCCAGAGGCTGCCGATGCAGTGTCCAGCTGCTGTCCTGCCTGTGTACTGCTGTTGCCGCACTCCCTTGCATGTCCAGTTCACTTTCCAGTCCAGATCCCTGCTCTGGTCCTATACAGTCTGTAAAATCAATCACACAACGCACAACAGCACCTCCCTGGAACCGAGAGCAACCAAAACTTAGATGCAATGAAGTAATGCACAATATGCAGAAAAAAAAAACTATGAACAGTATTAAAGGCTCGAGACAGAGCAGACCTCTCCTCTAAACTGTAATTTCATTTTTCTACTCTAATAAACATAAGTAAACAGAATATTATGCTCATAAAGCTGTAAAAAGAAACAAGTCTGGAACAAGGGCAACGGGTTGAGCTTTATGACTGCTGTCACCAGCCCCTCACACCCGAATGGAAAATAAAAATCATGGGAAGCAAACAACGGAAATTACATGAAACTAAGCAAACCGAGAGCTTAAAAACAATGAGAAACCGAAAGTAAGAAACCAATGAAAAGAAAAACTGATGAACAATATAAAATGAGGGAACCGAGAAGATAGAATAGAAAATAACACAACAACTTGTAATTTACTGGAAACCGAGAGCATATAAAACCATGGAGAAACCGAAAGTAATCAAACTAAAAACTAAAAACTTTTAATTAAAATTCAAACAGTAAAATAATAATAGAATGAAAACTGAACAAATCTTAAAAAAATTATGATCAATGGTGGCTGCTGTCACCAGCCACAAACATAAAAGTTTAAAGAAAAATAAAACCTAAAAAAATGTTTAACCTAAAAAAAACTAAAAACTAAAACCTCCCATTTTCAATTGACATCTTTTTCTATTTATACACACACTTAGGGGTACAATTGTAATATTTCTATCCTAAATGAATTGGCATTGTTTGGCCACTTGTCTTCACACTATTGGCTCCTTGAAATAAATATTTCCATGTCATATGTCTTTTTGTCCAATTAAATGTGCTCGGCTCGTGTTGTCCACGTGGTCCAATCTCGATTTTAGCCCAATTTCAGTCCATTTTCTACCGAAATATTCAAAATTCATCTGGATTTAATTTATCTGCAAACATGAGAATTTTAATTAAATAAAGGGGATAATTAACAAAATAAATTGGGGATTTAAATAATTAATTAGGAAATTAAGCACAAATAATTCTAAAAATATAGAATTATCAGAAAAGGTTAGTGACCAACTGATATTTGCTCCCGATTTAGTGAGACAAGCCTCTGAGAATGTCCAATTGATTTGTGAGAGATTACAGACTGCTCAGAGCAGACAAAAGAGTTCTGCTGACAAGAGACGAAGACCATTAGAATTCACAGTGGGTGAATTAGTGTTCTTGCGAGTTTCTCCTTCCAAGGGTATAACGAGGTTCGAAAAGAAAGGGAAGCTAAGTCCTTGTTACATTGGACCCTTTGAGATATTGGATAGAGTGGGAGATAAGGCCTATAGGCTAATGCTACCACTTGAGCTAGCAGGCGTTCATAATGTCTTCCATATCTCTATGTTATAGAAGTACCACCCGGATTCGACGCATGTGATAAGATATGAGCCATTGGAGCTCCATGAGAACATGACATATGTTGAGAAGCTAATTTGAATATTGGATAGGAAGGAGAAGGTATTGAGATCCTAGACGACCCCCATAGTGAAAGTTCTTTGGCAGCACCACACTACAGAAGAAGCTACGTGGGAGTTAGAAAGTTTGATGCGAGAAAAATATCCTTAATTATTTACGGACTGCTTTAGTTTTAATTTGGAAGATTAAATTTTCTAATGGGGGAGAATGTGAGACCCCATATATGTATAACTTTGTAATATATGTAAATGGAATTATAAGACAAATGATTTTAAATCATGCAACTATGAATGAATTCCAAATGAAAATGAATAAGTATCATGGGTGCATGTAAATGTTAAATAAGGGCTGAAGTAGCTGCAAACAAAATGAATATAACTTAAAGCATCGAGACTGGAGATAAGGACTTAAAACATGGAACGATAAAGCATGGATTTGAAATTGTTTACCTATTTTGATTTCCAAGCAAATACACACAAGTTCCATAACATGAAAATCATAGGAAATAAGTCTCTCCATGCGCGAAGTAGGATTAAAATGCAAAATGAGTATTGGAGCAATGGGATGGGAATTCACCATTGGAAAATATGCAAAAATGCCGTAAAAGGGCTGTAGATGGGAGGCTAGCTCGATCTCCCATTAAGTATATATCGATCCCTTGTGCAAAATAGGGTAATTTTATGTGAAATAGCCAAGACAAGATTGATTTCCTTATCAAGCAGATCAATCTCCCCAATGACCAGATCTATCTACATTTACCTTTGCCAAGCCCAGATCGATCCTCCCTTAAGTTCAAATCGATCTCCTTAAGCTTATGCCAAAGAGAGATCGATCTCTTCCCGATTGAATAGATCAATCTCACCCTGTAATGCCTGAACATTTCAAGAGCAAAAACTAAAAGCAGATCAATTCCATACCTAACCAGATCGATCTCCTCACCCTTTTTCTATATAAACCCGAAGGTAAAAACTTCAATCTTCATGAAACTTGATCTCTCTCCATTTTCACCCAAATACTAAGCTTTCTCTCTCTAGGATACCCGTCTTTTTCCATAAAGATTTGAGAAAAAGACATTAGAGGAAAGTTGTTCACCTTGCGGAGGAGAACAACATATCATGAAGTCAACATCCAAATCATTGGATTGAAGGATCTAAGGAGTCTTCCAAACTTTGAAGAGAAGAAAGTCAAGCTAGGTAAGTTTCCAATGCACCAACTACAAATGTGTTTACCTAAATGATGCTATAGGTAAATTGGTGTACATTTCAATGGTTGAAACTACCTAGGATATAATTAACCAACAATGAACTAGAAATAGGAGGGTGTGAGAAATGAAATATGGGAGAGTTAATGATGAATGGGATATCTTAAGGTGATAATGGTGTTATGAGTATGATTTTAAGATGGTGGTGTGAAATGAATTGTGAGATTGACCAAATGGTAAAATGTATATTTATGGCATTAGTGAAATGTGTGAATGAATGAGAGAATTAAGGGTAGAGTATGCACTCCCAAGTGCATAATAAGTAACTAAGGGAGTTACTAGATAAATTCGCTAAAAATGGCATAACAATGGCCAAATGCGATAATGGGCCAACCTTAACGAAAAAGACTCGATGAGATCTGCTAACTACTTGAAGTCAGAATATGAGTGAGTAATATTGACTCGAGTGATTGGAAAATGAATGCAGCTCCCGAAGACATGTCCGGAGCAAGTTGAGCCCAATCGCAAGAGACGGGAAAGGAAGATAGTCGCTTCCAAGTAAATCGAGGTAAGAGAATTGTGTGGACTCTTAGAGATATCTGTTTGCATTTTGGGTGCATTATGGTTTCCTAGAATATTTGTGGAAGTAGGAATGAAATGGGTGTTTGAAGGGCAAAGAAAGGGAATTTGAGAAATGTACATGAAACAAGAGCATGATACTTTAAAAATCCTTTTTATTGTTTTTTAGCATGTGATTGGTAGGTTGGCTAGCATTTTAAATAATTTTGCACGAGAAATAACTTGATTTGGTTTTATAACCATGTTTTACAAGGAATGAGCCACCAACATGAGTTTGTGGAAATGAATACGTGCTAGAGCGTTGCTCGCACGAGATTTAACATGGTTACACATGCACTAGTGCTGGAGCAATTGCTCGCACTGGAGTTTTATATTGATTTTATGACATTGTGCTGGAGCCTAGCTTGCATCAGTTTTCATACGAGTTTTGACATGGTGCTGGAGCATAGCTCGCACTAGTTGTCCATTATACTTGTTGTTGTGCTTGAGAGTACTCGCCCGTGATTTTATGACATGTTAGGAGCCATGCTGTAAGCTTCAGGTAGGCTGTGTGTCACGCTAATTAAATAGGGTCACACATGCGTATTGAGATGTGGCAGGATATATTGTGATGATATAGGTCCACGGTGTACGTTGTATCGTGTAAGTAGCATGGGGTACGCTGTACCGTGTGTGATATTATATATGTCATCTTTGGACAATGGATTCTGTTATAGACATACGAGCTAGACCTGACTCACCTCTCGTACGAAAGCAGATAGAGGTGATACCCTGCACACTAGGATCCGTGTAGCTTGGGATCGCAGAGGATATGGCCATAGTCCTAGAGGATATTTCCCTTATTATATTGTATGCCTATCTCACATGTCTATTGATGAATGATAAATCCATGTTTTTGAAATGTGTTTTGTGGGTCAGGATAGTCCATGGGAGGGGCCCAGTCCTGACGAGTGAATGATTTTGTATTGGCTTGTGCTATGAATTTGAAATGTTTTAAGTGCATGTTGCATGATGATTTACCATACTTTGACCTTTATTACGCATGATGATTTTTCCATGCTATGCTTTAATAACTGTGCACTGATTTATATAGCTTGATTTGCTTTACATGGCATAGACACAAGCATGAGCACACGTTTTGAAGTATGACAATAAATATGTGCTTTATGCATGGCATCACGATCACGTAGATAGTGCAGCTATCTACTTGTTCGCATGATTGCCTTACTGAGTGCATGGTTTGCTCACCCCCCTTATTTTCCCCCTCTATAAAGCATTTACAATAGATAGAGAGAGCGATTGAGGATTGGATTTTTGGTGTCCGCTGCAGCCCATCACACGAGTTATACACATTTGTATGGTTTTTGTATCTAGATATGTACAAGCACAGTAATATCTTTGAATGTAATTTTTGGGATATAGAGAGTTTGTAAACACCTGTAAATGATAACTCTGATTAAGAAATACAAGTGTTTAACTTTAAATGAATTGAAAATTTAAATGATTTGGTTGGATGAGATTGACATCGATACACAGCCCAACTGTTAGTTATGTAGCTGTTCACGATCAGGTAAAGTAAAGGTAAAGATTAATCAATAAATAATGAGTCAAATATTAAATTTAAAAATGACCAAAATTTGTAGTGGATTTCGGTGGTTTGAGGGTCGTGACATATATGATTGAAACTGATGTAAACGTTTTCGCAAATTTATAAAGGAACAGTTTCTATTTCATTAAATGGATTTTAAATTATTAAATGGATGAGATGTGGATATGGATGTTGATTCACAGCTCAACTGTTAATAGTAAGTTAAGTCACGGGTAAAGGGTCGTGACAGATTCCTATATGTACAAAAATTATATTATGTGAGTTGAATCATAAGAAGAGTATTTACTTGATGTAAAGGGTAAGTAAAATGATTTAAAACTTATAAGCTACGTAAAGGCCTAATAATAGCTATAAGAGCCACAAACTAAACTAAATGGATTTGAATCATTCTGACTAAAGAGAAGAACTTAAAATGAGAAAATATAGAGAACTCATGAAGGAAAGTCGGTTTGATTTGGTCTCGAACACGTTGAAGTAGAGTAAACGCCCAAAGGGGGCTAAACGAGTCCAAAATGGTCCGTTTGAGGTGTTTTAGACTTATTAGCTTTCGAAAATGGCCAAAACATAAAGAGGAGAGTGTAAACCATAAGATACGACACTTTCAAAATTTTGAGAAAAAGTCAAACGTGGTCAATGGTCAAGAAAAGTCAAAGGTAGTTAAGAAAAGTGGACTTTGACCATAGTTGACTAACCATGGTTAAAATTAACCTAAGTATGGTTAAAAAGTGGGGAAGAAATATTTTTGGTTAAAACACAAGATATTCATCCCTTAAAGTATGGAAAATTTATTTAATCGAAATCTGAATTAAATTTAACGAGTAAAATGTAATGGGCAAAGTTGGAAATTTTAAAACCTATTAACGTGCAACAAGTGTGGGCTGAATTTCTTAGGCCCATTAGGCCAAATTGTTGGGCCAATTTATGGGCCCAATATGAAGTCAATTGAAAGCCCAATAGATAGGAAAAATTTCATCTCGAAAGCCACAAACCGAGAAGCCCAAAGTTCAAGCCCATTAGTAATAAACAAAAAGCCCAAATCGGTAACTATGGCCCAAACCCTTTTAAGCCCAAATTAATGGCTGAAATTGTGACTTAATGACTAATTCTTTAAGGCTAAAAATTAGCCAACACCAAGTCATGTTCATCCTTTCATTCTCGGCAACGTGGGGACACCATTACTAAACCTAATTTTAAGTTTTCTCTCACTAGAAATCACTAAGCTAAAGACATAATTAGAACTTGCAATCTTATTGGAAGTTGTTCCAAATTGAGAGAGGATTGACATATCTTGGAATTGGCTATCAAAGAGCCATATTGAGAGAGGCAAATTTCCTAAAAGTCTCAGCCACAAAGGGAATTACAAGCTAGGTATAATTTCAAGCCTTCAATCTCACATATGTTAATCTATGAATTATTCTAAGTTGATAGGTGTATGTTTTGTAGATCAAAACACACAAAATCACCATGAACAAGGATTGGCTGAAAATGGGTATTTGTAATTTGATGAATACCAATATGATTTTAAGGCTTGTATAGGTCGGTATGCATGTGTACATGATTATGGCATAGTTAGTTTTAATCAATTTGATCAATTGATTAATGAATGGAAGTTGGCATATAAGGTGTTTGATAAAATGTCTAAATGAACTATAGGAAAGTCTTAAGACATTGCCAACCAAGTGTTTAATGAAATGCCTAAGAGAATGGCTAAGCAATTGGCCATAGGTGGTGTGCCCGACGACATAGGTGGCATGCATGGCTCTCGAAAACATGCCATGGTTGAGAGGCCAGTAGGCCTTGTAGGTGTGGTCTCGGCCCAATAAGGTTCCATGGGCCTCAAACAAACCCAATAAGAGTTGGTGGGTCCCACAAGCCCAATAAGCCTAACTAAAATGAATAGTAAGTGAAAATGGGCTTAAGATAGAGTTAGGCCCATTAAGGTGTAGTTAGGCCCATTAAATTGTAGTTAGGCCCAATAAGAGTAAATAGGCGCATTAAGAGAAATAGACATTATTAAATGTGAAATACAGTAGAAAAAGTGTAATTAACTAAATAAATGATTATATACAGCGCTAGAGATTATCGTAGGAGCGAATCAGACTGCAAGATCAGGTAGATCTGAGAAAGTAAAATTTCTCAAAGTGATTCGAGGTAAGGGACTTTTGCGAGTAGTTAGAGATACCTGCACATATTTTCATCTACTTTTACATTAACTCAAAAAGTCTGAGGGTCAGAGAATGTGAATAAAAATTATAGTGACCTGAAAAAGTGTAAATTACGATTTTACCCCTATTAAGGGTAAAAAGTCAACCTTTATGAAAAGTCCTAAAAAGCATAGAAAGCATGTTTTTAATTGTTTTTAATATTGTTTAGCAAGTTCATAGATAGATTGACTAATGTTTTCATGTTATATGCGAAAACAATAGAATATAGTGCCGATTTGATTTAATTGAGTGAGATTCTTTTAATTAAGCCATTTATCGGATTGTGTGAAAACAAATCGTGCTGGAACATCTCTCACACTTGATTTTACATGTATTCTGCATAACAAAGTATTGGAGCACTGCTTATACTTGATTTTATATAATTGATGCATGATAGAGTATTGGAGCTTTTCTCGTACTCAGTTTTAAATGACATAGTGTTGGAGCATTGCTCGCACTATCTCTTTGTGAATTATGCCTTAAGTCGTGCTGGAGTTTACTCGTACATACCAATTTTGAAAGAGATAGCACGAAACAGCTATGCTGGAGCCTTGTGTAGACTGTGTGTCACACCGATTATATGCTCGTACGTGTATTTTGAGATATGACAGAGGGCTATCGAAACTGTTATTGGATCCATGGAGTACTTTGTACCGTGTATGACACACGAAGTACGTTGTACCATGTGCACATAATGTTGTGGAGTTGTGGAGATGTAGAGTTGTTGGCTGACGGTTGAGGATTTGACCCACCTCCTGTTACAGCAAGTGATACCCCGCACACTGAGTACTGTGTAGCCTGGGATCATCGAAAAAGGGATATAATCATAATCCTCGAACAAGTTATCGGCTATCTGACCTGATATTTCTTGTTTGAATTTTCATGCGATTTTATAAATTGGGTAGACCCGAGGGATGGGTGAGGCCTCGATTCCCATGTTTTTAACATGATGAAATGCCATCTTTACTTTGAATTATTCGAAATGGCATAATATAATGTGATTTACATTAATTACATGAGAATGTAATATTTTACATGATTTCTTGATGTTATTAAGCCATCATGTCTTCAGTCTATACTGATGATTTGTTCCTATATAAATATACTTGCATAAATGCTTTAAAGAAGGATACATACTTTAGATGTGAAATGAAAACGAATGTTTTCAAGGCGTAGCATTATATTCAAGTAGATATTATGGTTATCTACTTGCTTGCCTGATTTCCTTACTGAGCTGGTGAGCTCACTTTTTTCATTTTCCCCCTCTCTATAGAGCATTCGTATTCGATAGAGTACGACTGAGGATTAGCATTCCTTTTGGTCCGCTGCATTCCCATAGAGCGAAAGGTATACACATCACGTACGATTTTGTATCTGTACATATAAATAGCACAATGATGTAAACATATGTAATATTAGGGATGCATTGTAATTGTATATTATAATGTAAATTCACTTATGATACAAGAGTTAATTACAGTTAATAGACGGTTATTATTGATATGTATGCAACGATATGAATCGTCGACATGGTAAGTAAAGGTGAGAATACTAATGTTGAATCATAGCCCAACTATTAGTGGTGGAATTATGACCGAAGGAAAGGTGAGGTAAAAGAGAAAAATTTGCAGTGGTTTTTGATAAAAGTTGGTTGTGACAGAATGGTATCAGAGTAAATTTGGTGTGATGTGAGTTGGTGTTAGTAGTTAGAAAAGTTTACATCCGCATTTTACTATAATGTGTTCGGTTACAAGTGTGTGTTTCGAGATGGGAAATGGAATACTTTGTGGTTGTAAATGCAGGAATCGAGCCGTTATGGCTAATACCAGTTATGGTAGAGAGGCTAGAGGTAGGGCTAGAGGCCGTAGAGATAGGCCTGCAAGTCGAGATGATTCTGAGTCTTCATTTGCCCATGAGACTCCAAGCCCCACTAAGGTACCAAAGAGTACCGAGGAACGCTTTACGAGATTAAAGCATAGTATAGATACGATGATGGAGTTGTTCACACAGGCTATGCATGGGAGGCAGGGTCAGGATGCAAAGACTACTACTGGACAAGGAGTTACTCCTGATACGCCCATACAGCCTACACATACGCCACAGCCTACAGATACGCTTATACCTCCACTAGTTTAGGTTACACCCTCTCCTGTTGACCCGCAGCAGGTTGGTAGTGGTTTGGGATACGGTTGCGAGCTAGATCGTTTGCGACAGTTCCATAAGTTTAAACCACCATCATTTAGTAGGGTCAAGGACCCAGTGGTCGTAGAGGATTGGATAAGAGAGATTAAGAAGTTGTACAGATTCTTTCAATGTACGACTTTTGAGATTGTTGCTTTTTCCTCCTTCATGCTGAAGGTAGCGGTAAATGTGAGACCCCATGTATGTATAACCTTATAATACTGTAAATGGAATTATAAGAGAATTGATTTTTGAATAATATAAATGCGAATGGATTGCAAATGAGAATGAACGAGTGTCATGATTCAAGTAAAGGATAAATATGGGATAAAGTGTCCCAGAACTAAACAAAATGAACTTTAAGCATCCAGAATGAAGATAAGGAAATGAAAAACACAGAGGATAAAATGTGGATTGTGAATCCTAAGTATTCTTTATGAATTCAAGCAATGCACATAAGTTATATTGTATTTGAATCATAGGAAATGAGTCTTTCCATGCTTTAAATAGGATTAAAATGCAAAATGAGTATTGGAGCAATGAAATAGGAATGTACCATTAAGAAATCTAGAAAATTTACAATAAAATGACTGCAGAGAAGGTCAGATCGATCTCCCATTCAAGGCAGATCGATCCTTTGTGCAAAACATAGCCATTTCAAGTGAATCTGCTAAGGAAGATCGATTTCCCCACCAAGCAGACCAATCTTCCCAATAAGCAGATTGATCTGCATTAGCCTTTGCCAAGCCCAGATTGATCTCCCCTTATGTGTAGATCGATCTCCTTAAGCTTCTGCATCGATCTCTCCCCAATGAGTAATCGATCCATTCCATTTCAAACCTGAGAATCCGAGGGCAAAAAACCAAAGGAAGATCGATCTCCTCACCCTACCAGATCGATCTCATCACTCCCAATCTATAAATACCCCACGAAAAACCCTCTTTCTTCAACAAACTAACTCACCTCTTCCATTTTCACCTAAAATACCTAGATTTCTCTCTCTAAAATACATCCTCTTTTAAAAAGAATTGGGAAAAAGCTATTAGAGCTAAAGTTGTTCATCTTGAGGAAAAGAACAACATAGCTTGGAGCAAACAGCCAACTCATTAGATTGAAGGATCTAAGGAGTCTTCAAAACTTGGAAAAGAAGAAAGCCAAGCTAGGTGAGTTTTCAATACACCAACTCCATGTATATTTTTCTAGTTGTTGTTATGAGTAGATTGATGTATGTATTGATGATTGAAACCACCTAGAAAGTAATGGAACAAGCATAACCTAGAATGGGTTAGTGTGAGAAAATAGAACGTGGTTGATTAGGTGATAAAAAGAATTTTATCAAGTTGTTAGTGAGGTAATGTGCATGATTTTGAGATGATTGGATGAAGCCACATTTTGAGATTAGTCAAGTGATGAAAATGTGCATAAATGGTGTTGTAGAGAATGCATAAGTGATGGAAGGTTATCGATAAACACTCATGCCAAGTAATTGATAAGTAACCAAGTATGTTACTAGATAAAATTGATTAGAAAAGGGCACAATGATGGCCAAAGGTGAAAATGGGTTAAACTTAATGAAATAGGCTCGATGGGATATATTGATTAGTTGAAATTGGAATATGAGTTATTGATATTGACTCATATGATTGATGTATATTTGTAGCTCTCGAGGATAAAATCGGAGCAAATTGAGCCAATTCACGAAAAGTGAGAAAGGAAGGAAGGAATTGCTTCCAAGAGAATCGAGGTAAGGGAATTGTGTTAGCCCTAGGGATATCTGTATGCCTTTTGGGTGCATGGGTGATTTTAACATACCTAAGAGTCATAGGATGAAATAAATGTTTGAAGGGTAAAGAGTTGGGTTTTGAGAAATGTGCATGATGCTTTGAAATCTTTTTATTGCCTTTTAGCATGTGATTGGTAGGTTGGCTAGCATTTGAAATGATTTTCACAAAATAGCTTGATTTGGTTTTATAAACCATGCTTTGCAAAGAATGAACCACCTACATGAGTTTGTAAAATGAAACGTGCTAAAGCGCTGCTCGCACAAGATTTGACGTGTTTTATACATGCACTAGTGCTGGAGCTTAGCTCGTACTAGTTTTCATACGAGTTTTGACATGGTGTTGGAGCATAGCTCGCATTAGATGTCCACTATACTTGATGCGATGCTTGAGACTACTCGCACCAGGTTTTATCACATGTTGGGAGCCGTGCAGCGAGATTCGGGTAAGTTGTGTGCCACACCGATTAAATAGGCTCGCATGTGCATATTGAGATGTGGTAGGATATATTGTGATTATATGGGTCCACGAAGTATGTTGTACCATGCAAGTAGCATGGAGTACGTTGTACCATGTGTGATATTTATGCCATCTTCGGACGATGGATTCTACTATGGATCGGTGGGTTGGACGTGACCCACCTCCTGTATGAAAGCAGATAGTGGTGATACCCCACACACTAGGATCCGTGTAGCCTGAGATCATAGAGGATATGGCCATAGTCTTAGTTATTACCTTTATTAATATTATATGCCTATCTCAAATGCCTATTGTTGGATGAGAAATCCATGTTTGAAATGTGTTTTGTGGGTCAGGATAGTCCATGGGAGGGGCTGAGTCGTGACAAGTGATGATTTTGTATTGCTTGTGTTGAGAATTTGAAATGCTTTATAAGTGCACTTTGCATGATGATTTTCCATGCTTTGGTTTTGATTAAGCATGATGATTTTTTCATGCTATGTTTTAAGAAATGTGCACTGACTTATATAGCATGATTTGCTTTACATGGCATAAACAGAAGCATGAGCATACGTTTTGGAGTATGACATATAAATGTGTGATTTAAGCATGACATCACAATTATCTATTGCTTGCATGATTGCCTTACTGAGCGCGTGGTTTGCTCACCCCCTTATTTTCCCCCCTCTACAGAGCACTTACAGTAGATAGTGGGCGTCTGAGGATTGGATTTTCGGTGTTCGCTGCATCCCATCACATGAGGTATATACACTTGTATAATTTTTGTATCTAGACCTGTCAAAGCACAGTAATGCCTTTAAATGTAATTTTGGGTATGTAGAAGATTATAAACATATGTAAATAGCAACTCTGATTTAGAAATACAATTGTTTACATTTAAATGAATTTGTAAATTTGAAATGGTATGATTGGATGAGATTGACATCGATACACTGCCCAACTATTGGAGGTGTAGCTGTTCACGATCGAGTAAGGTAAATGTAAAGAACAAATAAGAATTGAACTAAATAATAAATAAAAATGAAAAATTCGTAGTGGATTTTTAGTGGATTGTGGGTCGTGACAGCAAAGTATTGGTAGAAGTCCACAAGAGTGATACTGAGAGCATGAGAGATCAGTTGGGATACTTTTTTGGATGCCTTTAGGAGGCAATATGGCCCAGATACAGCACAACGAAAGTTGTAGATGGATTTCTTGGGGTTGAGTCTGGGCAGTCAGTCAGTAGACTAGTACAAGACTAGATTTTTATCCCTGGGGAGGTACGACCCCGAGACTATGATCGGTGAGACCAAGAAGGTCCAGAGATTGGTACATGGACTGAGACCGACACTATGGTTGAGATTGGTTCCACTTGATATCTCTACCTATGAGGAGCCGATGGGCATGGCGCAACTCTGTGAGCAAGATTATGAGAGGAATGCCTTTGAGTTCAGGACGGGGAGCTGGAGCAGAGATAGAGATAGGAAGAGGTCGACAAGTGACAGTGCTAGAGGTTTTGGTTATCGATGAAGGAGGAGACTCTTCGGTAAGAGACCATAGATTGAGAAAGTGTGGGAGAAGACTGTTAGACCCCCTGTATTTTTTTCCATAGCTCCAGTTAGGGGCATTGTTATTGGAGGACAAAGGCCTACTACCGAGCAGTATGGTAGATGTGGTTGAAAACATGGGGGTAGACCTTTTCCGATTTTTGGCAGATTATACTTAAGATGTGGGAAGTCAGGGCATATGGCTAGAGCTTACACAGAGATGATAAAGATTGCCCCACAGAAGGGAAAAGAGCAAGAGAGAGCTTCAGTGGACACATCTATTCCTAGAAGAAGAGCGACAACAGAGAAGAATAGGAAGTAGGTGATTGGTCGAAGTCGAGTATATGTTTTGGACCAGGGCACAACTGATACTTCATCAGATGTGATTAAAGGTAACATCCTAATTTTTTATCTTGAAACATATGTATTATTTTATCCTGGTGCCATGCATTCAATTACATCGCCTTCATTTTCATGTAAGCTATCGAAGCATGTAGAGCTTACACCTTTAAGTAGGATGATGTTAATTAGTTCGCCTATGGATAACAGTCAGCTAGTCGAGTATGTATTTAATGACTGCAAGCTAAAGGTAAAGGAAAAGGATATGACAGCCAATCTAAGTTTGCTAAGTATGAGTGATTTTGATGTAATCTTAGGAATGGATTGGTTATCTGCAAACCATTTTGCTTTAGATTGTTATGCTAAGACGGTTATGTTTCCTAACCCTACGAAATATATTGTAAAGTTTACTAAAAGGAAATGAAAGAAGTAGTTGCAGTATTTTGTAAAATAACTACTATGCTGATTGAAAAATCAATAAGTTGAAGGTTTCATTACGTACGTGGTCGATAGGATAAGACGCATCCAGAGCTGGTAAATATCCCTATGGTTAGAGGAGTTCCCAGATGTCTTCCCGGATGAATTGCTAAGGTTACCACCAGACAGAGAGATGGAGTTCTAAATAGATTTGGTGCTTAGAACTAAGCCTATTTTGAAACCACCATATCGTATGGCCTTAGTTGAGTTGGAGAAGCTCAGGTAGCCATTGCAGGAACTGCTGGGTAGGGGGTTCATCACCGAGTGTTTTGCCTTGGGGAGCACTGGTTTTGTTTGTGAGAAAGAAGGATGGAAGCCTCCGATTGTGTATTGATTATAGATTGTTGAATAAGGCTACGATCAAGAATAGGTATCACCTTCTACTTATTAATGACTTGTTGGATAAGCTTCGAGGAGCGCATGTCTTTTTTAATATTGATCTAAGTTCTGGGTATCATCAGTTAAGTGTTCGAAGTGGAGATGTGCCCAAGATAGCATTTTAGACCTGATATGGCTATTATGAGT
This sequence comes from Firmiana major, assembly GCA_033439115.1. Classification (NCBI taxonomy): domain Eukaryota; kingdom Viridiplantae; phylum Streptophyta; class Magnoliopsida; order Malvales; family Malvaceae; genus Firmiana; species Firmiana major. The sequence goes on from CM065903.1 coordinate 43,114,266, forward strand.
TCTTGGTTATGCCATTCAGATTGACGAATGCTCTCGCAGCTTTTATGGCTTTGATGAACGATCTGTTCAAGCCATACTTGGATCCTTTTGTTATCATCTTTATCAATGACATCTTAGTTTATTCGAAGTCTCAATAGGAGCATGAGCAGCACCTGAGGATTGTATTACAGACTTTTTGAGAGAAAGAGTTATACGCTAAACTCAGTAAGTGTGATTTCTGATTGGCACAGATCTCGTTTTTGGGACACGTTGTGTCAAAGGATGGTGTGTTAGAAGATCCATCCAAGATTGATGCTGTAGTTCAGTAGGAACAGTCGAGGATAGTTATCGAGATCAGGAGTTTTCTAAGTTTAGCAGGATATTATGGGAGATTTGTTGAGAGATTTTTTAAGTTGGCTGCTCTGTTGACATGTCTCACACGGAAGAATGCGACATTCGTATGGGACGAGGATTGTGAGAGGAGTTTTCAAGAGTTGAAGCGTTGATTGACCATCGTTCCGATTCTCACTATTCTTACCAGCTCAGGAGGTTTTTCAGTATATACCAATGCTTTGCATCAAGGACTAGGCTGTGTACTGATGCAGGATGGGAAGGTAGTAGTTTATGGATCCAGACACTTGAAGGACCATAAGAAAAACTATCTGACCCATGATTTGGAGTTAGCAACAGTAGTGTTTGCATTGAAGGTATGGCGCCAGTACTTATACGGTGAGAAGTTTTAGATTTTTACCAACCCCTCAAGTATCTGTTCTCGCAGAAGGAGCTGAACATGAGACAGAGAAGATGGCTAGAAATTCTGAAGGACTATGATTGTGAGATACTTTATCATCTGGGTAAGGTTAATGTTGTAATTGATGCATTGAGTAGGAAGAGCCTCGGGATGGTATCGTATATGATGATCAGGGAACACAAGTTGCTAGAGCAGTTTGCTAGCCTCAGTTTGGGAGTTGTGCCCTCTGACATGGATACAGACTATGTGATAGCTAGCCTAAGATTGGAATCAGATTTGGTAGACAGAACCTGACAGGCTCAGCATGTTGATCAGTAGTGTATTGATTTGACTAGTTAGATACAGATGGGCACAGTAACTGATTTTGAGTTGTGTTTTGATGGATTACTGAGGTTCAAAGGTAGAGTGTATTCCTAAGGACCCAGAGCTCATGAGATTGATTTTATAGAAAGCTCATTCTTCGAGGTACACCTACATCCGGGGAGTAACAAGATATATCAAAATCTTCGAAAGGTATATTGGTGGTCAGGGATGAAGAAGGATATGGCAGATTTTATGGCGAGATGTCTCGATTGTCAGCAGGTGAAGGTAGAATATCAGAAGCCTACAGGATTATTACAGCCTCTACCTATACCGACATGAAAATGATAGTATATCACCATGGATTTTGTGATTGGTTCACCGAGGACCCGCAGGAATCACGATGCTATATGGGTGATCGTGGATAGATTGACGAAGTCAGCCCACTTCCTAGCTATGAAAGCTATTGATACTCTGAGTTCATTGGCAGAGTTGTATGTATGCGAGGTAGTGAGGTTACATGGGGTTCCAATGATCATTGTTTCGGATAGGGATTCCCGCTTCACTTCCCACTTTTGGGAACATTTTAAGGAAACCATGAGAACCTAGTTGTGTTTAGCACCGCTTTCCATCCTCAGACAGATGGTAAGTCAGATAGGACTATACAGACTCTTGAGGACATGTTGAGAGCATGTGTGCTAGATTTTAGAGGCTCTTGGGATAATCATTTGCCACTAGCCGAATTCGCCTACAACAACAGTTATCATTCGAGTATCGGGATGACACGATACGAGGCTTTGTATACCCGTAGATGTTGTTCCCCTAATGGATGGGAAAAAGTGGGTGACTGAAAGAGTTGTACTCCTAATTTGGTTACGAAAGCCTATGAGGATGTTCGGTTGATTGTTGAGAGATTGAGGACAACTCAGAGCGTAAAGAAGAGTTACGCTGACAAGAGACGGAGGCCACTTGAGTTTACAGCAGGTGAATCAATGTTTTTGAAGGTTTCTCATTCCAATGGTATAATGAGATTCGGGAAGAGAGGTAAGCTGAGTCCTCGCTATATTGGAACCTTTGAGATATTAGATCGAGTGGGAGATAAGGCCTATAGGTTGCCGTTGCCACTGAACTTATCAGGCGTCCACAACATCTTCCACATTTCAATGCTTCGGAAGTATAACCTAGATCTGGCACATGTGATCCGTTATGAGCCATTGGAGCTCAGAGAGGACATGTCATATGTTGAGAAGCAAATTCAGATACTGGATAGGACGGAGAAGGTATTGAGATCAAAGACTATCGGGTTAGTGAAGGTTCTTTGGCAGCATCACACTTCAGAGGAGGATACTTGGGAGTTAGAGAGCCTGATGCACAAGAAGCACCCCCAGCTATTTGATGACTAACTTGGTTCTAATTTAGATGACCAAATTCTTTAATTTGGGGAGGATTGTAAGACCCGAATTTTTTTGTGTAGTTTATTCCTTATGATTCCTATATGTACAAACATTATATTATGTTAGTTGAATCATAAGAATAGTATTTACTTGACGCAAAGTGTAAGTAAAATGATTTAAAACTTATAATCTATGTAAAGGCCTAATAAGAGCTATAAGAGCCATAGGCTAAACTGGATGGATTTGATTCATTCTAACTGAAGAGAAGAACTGAAAATGAGAAAATATAGAGAACTCATGAAGGAAAGTCGATTTTATTTGGTCCCGAACATGTTGAAGTAGAGTAAACGCTAAAAAGGGGCTAAACGAGTCCGAAATGGTCCGTTTGAGGAGTTTTAGACATATTTGCCTCCCAAAAATGACCAAAACATAAAGACGAAAGTGTAAACCATAAGATATAACACTTTCAAAATTTTAAGAAAAAGTCAAACGTGGTCAATGGTCAAGAAAAGTCATAGGTAGTTAAGAAAAAGTGGACTTTAACCATAATTGACTAACCATGATTAAAAATTAACCTAAGTATGTTTAAAAATGGGGAAGAAATATTTTTGATTAAAACACAAGGTATTCATCCCCTGAAGCATGGGAAATTTATTTAATCAAAATCCGAATTAAATTTAATAGGTAAAACCCAATAGGCCAAAGTTGGAAATTTTAAAGTCCATTAAGGTGCAACAAGTGTGGGCCAAATGTCTTAGGCCCATTAGGCCAAATTTTTGGGTAGATTTTTTGGCCCAATATGAAGTCAATTGAAGACCTAATAGATAGAAAATTTCAGCCCAAAAGGAAAAGCCCAAAGTTCAAGCCCATTAGTTAAACTTCAAGCCCATTAGTAATAAACTAAAAACCCTAATTGGTAACTATGGCCCAAACCCTTTTAAGCCCAAATTAATGGCTGAAATTGTGACTTAATGACTAATTCTTTAAGCTTAAAAATCAGCCAACACCAAGTCATCTTCATCCTTTCATTCTCGGCAACAAGGCGGCACAATTACCAAACCTAATTTTAAGCTTTCTCTCACTAGAAATCACTAAGCTAAAGAAATAATTGGAACTTGCAATCTTCATGGAAGTTATTCCAAATTGAGAGAGGATTGACATAGCTAGGAATTGGCTATCAAGGAGTCATATTGAGAGAGGTAAATTTCCTCAAAGTCTCAGCCACAAGGGGATGTACAAGCTAGGTATAATTTCAAGCTTTCAATCTCACATATGCTAATCTATGAATTATTCTAAGTTGATTGGTGTATGTTTTATGGATGAAAACACACAAAATCACCATGAACAAGGATCAACTGAAAATTGGTATTTATAATTTGATGAATACCCATATGATTTGAAGGCATGCATAGGTTGGTATGAATGTGTACATGATTATGGCATAGTTAGTTTTAATTAATTTGATCAATTGGTTAATGAATTGAAGTTGGCATATAAGGTGTTTGATAAAATGCCTCAATGAACTATGGGAAAGGCTTAAGACATTACCAACCAATTGTTTGATGAAATGCCTAAGAGAATTGCTAAGCAATTGGCCATAGGTGGCGTGACCAGCGGCATGGGCGGCATGCATGGCTCTTGGCCACATGCCATGGGAGGTACCAATGTGGTCTCGGTCCAATAAGGTTCCATGGGCCTCAAACAAGCCCAATAAGAGTTGGTGGGCCCCACAAGCCTAATAAGCCCAACTAAAATAAATAGTAAAGTGAAAATGGGCTTAGGATAGAGTTAGGCCCATTAAGGTGTAGTTATGCCCAATAAGAGTAGACAGGCTCATTAAGTGAAATAGACTATATTAAATGTGAAATACTATAGGAAAACTATAATTAACCAAATAAATGGTTATATGCAACTCCAGACATTATCGTACGAGCGAATCGGACTGCGAGATCGAGTAGCTCTGAGAAAGTGAAATTTCTTGAAGTGATTCGAGGTAAAGGACTTTTGCGAGTTGTTAGAAATACCTGCACGTATTTTCATCTGCTTTTACATTCACTTAAAAAGGTTGAGGGTCAGAGAAAGTGAATAAAAATTATAGTGACTAAAAAGGGTAAATTACGATTTTACCTGTATTAAGGTTAAATAGTCAACCTTTAGGAAAAGTCCTAAAAAACATGGAAAGCATGTTTTTAATTGTTTTTCAATGCTGTTTAACAGATGCATAGATAGATTGGCTAATGTTTTCATGTTATATACGAAAGCAGCATAATATAGTGTCGATTTGATTTAATTGAGTGAGACTCTTTTAATTAAGCCATCTATCGAGTTGTGTCAAAATAAATCGTACTGGAGCATCGCTCGCACTTGATTTTACATGTATTCCGCATAACAAAGTACTGGAGCACTGCTCATACTTGATTTTATGTGATTGATTCATGATAGTGTACTAGAGCATTTCTCGTACTCTATTTTACATGACACAGTGTTGGAGCATTGCTAGTGTCACGACCCAATTCCATTCTCTTTAAATGAAAATCACTGAAAATTTTTTGAGTTTTACTGTTACCTTACCCGATCGTGAACTAACTCACCACACACTGCTGGGCTGTGAGTCAATAATAAACATCACTTACCATTCATTCACAATTTAATAAAGCGATGTCATACATTTGAAAGTTACTCTTTAACTTATACAAAACATGTTTTACTGACATCTACATCCTCCATAATTACACTTCAATTGACTACTGTGCTTTTACATTATTTAGATACAAAAGAAATCACTGTGTATATACCTCTCGTCGATGGAAACAGCAGATGTCCAAAAACACAATGCCTCAGTCCTCACTGGGCTACTATGCACGCTCTGTAGGAGGGGAAAAATAGAGAGGGATGAGCAACCACACGCTCAGTAAGGCAATAATGCAAGCATGGTAGATAAATACTCTATCTACATGCTGATAGTGTTATGCATAAATCATTTATGGTAGGAGCATGAGGAATAAAACTATGCCATATGAGTATACATATATATCATGTATCAAAATCATGTACATTGGCATATAAAACATGGTAAAAACATCATGTATAAATCATCTCATGCTCAATCTCATTTAAACTCATAAAAAGGGTAATTCATTAAGAAACCTCCTTTTTAAACCCACATCATAAAACTCTTTCTCAAACACATACAGTCCCATCAAATCAATTCACAATCACAACCACATTTTCATTCCACAATTCACACGTGTATAAAAACCAGGTCACTATATCAAAAGTGCCTATGTGGACCAACTACATCATAATCATCCTAGACCACACGTATCCAGGTGTGCGGGGTATCGTGCTGGCACAGAGATGGATTATCCCTAGCCAGACTTCCTCATCACATAACCATCACGCGATACATCGTACTCCATGTGATATACATGGTACAGCGTACTTCGCGAACTCATATCGTAATTGGGGGTGCCATTCCTAGGTCTTACCTACCCCATACCAAGAGTTTTCCATATCTGTGAAGGATAGCCTCCCTGCCAAACAGAGCCTCCCCGCCCCTCCAGGGCTTAAGGATGTTGGCTTAAGGATCCTTCTGTACCTATTTAAGAGAGCCTCCCTGCTGAACAGAGCCTCTCTGCCTCTCCAAGGCTTAAGGATGTTGGCTTAAGGATCCTTCCGTAAGAGAGCCTCCCCACCGAATAGAGCCTCCCCACCTAACAGAGCCTCCCCGCCTCTTTGGGCTTAAAGATGTTAGCTTAAGGATGTAGGGCTTAAGGATCTTACCGTAAGAGAGCCTCCCCACCAAACAGAGCCTCCCTGCCTAACAGAGCCTCCCCGCCTCTTTGGGCTTACGGATGTAGGGCTTAAGGATCTTACCAACTTTCACAACCTTGTTCGTATCACCATGTGCAAACTTGTGTGAGCAAAGCTCTAGCACGACTCATGCATCCTATCATAAAGAGACCACGTACGAGTATAGCTCTAGTACGGTTATACTCATAAGACAAACCACTCAAAAGCCAGGTACGAGCAGAAGCTCCAGTACGGTTCATAAACATCATCATAGTTTCCAAATCAAGGTGCGAGCTAAGCTCCAGCACATTTCATACAAATGAAAACATCAATACCCGATGCGAGCTAGGCTCCAGCACGGTTTAATTCACATAAACATGATAAGTGGCTCAGAAGCTTTCAAAACTAACCTCAAAACATATTTAGCACTTCACATGTGCTGTCACAAACATCAAACCACAATAGCCAACCTATCTATCAATTCGTTTAAAACCAAACACATGTTTTGTGAAAGCATTCAAAACACTTGATTTATGCAATTATTAGCCTTACTATCCCTTTTCTTTACAATACCATTTCAACCACCAAATCTCATACAATTATTGATAGTCACATCTATACATCGTCAAAATACATTTCTATAAATCCATGCACATTTCCAAAGCCCTATATACCCACAAAATAAGAGCAGCTACCTCTATATACCTACAGAATTCCCTTACCTAGAATCGCGATGCGTGATTCCACTTCCTTAAGCTGCTTACTTGTACGGTTCGATTCGTCTCCACCAGACTCTTTGAAACTGCGTATAATCATGTTCCACATTATATTCGATCCATATAACAGGACACTGTGCGTTCACTATAGTTGATTTGACCTATAGTTTCTATTAACGCTCATAAGGCCTTGTTTCATTCTATTACCCATAACTCAAGTCTATGGATCTTCTTAGGCGTATTAACTTATTCCAAATCGATATTAAATCGACATTAAGCTCATAGTGTTCATATTTCATGAATTCCCTCACTATGGCATTTATCAAGCATTTACATACTTGTTTTCATAATTTCACTTAAACCCACACTGTATTTCCATTTAACCATCTAAAATCATACACATTACCTCAATAACAACTTATCATAACCCATAAATGACTAACTCCCTAAGTCACACTTTCTCACACTAGAGGCATTCCATTTTCTTGGTTACATTTGTTTCTAACACAACCTAGGTCCATACTCATGCCAAACAACTCCAAAATCAATTAAATAGACAATGTACTTGGATTGGAGTGTTGAAATCTTACCAAATCTGATTTTTCTTCTTGCTCCAAATGTCAATGCCCTTATTTATCTCCTTCAATACCAACAATGGGATTTTAGGTTCCAACTATGTTGTTCTCTTCCTCAAGATGAACAACTTAGTGTCTAATGGCCTCTCCTCAATTTTTGCTGGAAATGGCTAATTTTAGAGAGAGAAAGTTAGGTTTTTGGGTTAGAAATGGAAGATTGGTGTTTTTCTCAAAATTTTCAAATTTTCAGCCCTCCTTTTATAGAAATAGCTTGAGGAGATCGATCTGGTCTAAGAGGAGATCGATCTGGTCCCCTTAAATCTCTCATTTTCACGGCATTTTAAGCATGAGATCGATCTGTCAAAGCATAAGATCGATCTGCTCCCAAACAGAGAGCTAAGGAGATCGATCTATATGCTTGAGGATCGATCTTTTTATTACAAAATGCTCAGGAGATCGATTTGGCCCCATTGGAGGTCGATCTGCTCTATTCCATTGCCTAAATAAGAGCATTCTGGCTCTTCCAGATCGATCTCTCATCCTATGAGATCGATCTGGCCTCCATACTTTTCAGATTTTTTACAGTTTTCTTGCTGTAACTCACACCAACACATCCTTAATCTGCTACCATGGCCATTTTCTCATCCATCCACCTTTATAACTTGAAAATGGCATCCATTCATACCTTATGCACATTGAAACTTGTGTGCATTCATTGTATGTCCAAAGGTATACTATATAAAACCAAATGAAAGCATAACTTCATTCTATTTTACCACACTACTCATTTTGAGTTTCAATCACATCCATCACTTATAAGAACTCATTTCTTCATATTCATACTCAATGAAACTTGTATGTACGTTACAAATCATATTATACATACGTACATTGAATCCATGGACTTACATCAATCATACTTTACATTACAAGTCCATTCACATTCATTACACATTACAACTATACATATACGGGGTTTCACATTCTCCCTTCCTTCAAGGAATTTGGTCCTCCACATTAGAACCAAGTCAGTCTACAAAAAGTTGGGGGTACTTCTCCCGTATCAAATTCTTCAATTCCCATGTGGCCTCTTCCACACCGTGTGATGTTGCCAAGAACTTTCACCAAGGGAATTGTCTTATTCCGTAGCACCTTCTCTTTTCTATCTAATATCCGAACCGGCTTCTTAACATATGTCATACTCTCATTGAGCTCCAACGGCTTATATCTTATCACGTGTGCTAGGTCCGGGTGATACTTTAGAAGCATGAGAGGTGGAAGACGTTGTGGACATTTGCCAAATCTGGTGGCAATGCCAACCTATATGCCTTATCCCCCACTCTCTCCAAAATCTCGAAGGGTTCGATATATCTAGGGCTCAGCTTGCCCTTCTTACCGAATCTCATAATACCCTTCGATGGTGAAACTCTCAGAAATACCGACTCACCCTCATCAAACTCTAGTGGTCTCCGTCTCTTGTCAGCATAACTCTTTTACTGGCTCCGAGCTGTCAGTAATCTCTCACATATCAACTGGACATCCTTAGATGCCTGTTGCACTAAGTCCGGAGCAAAAATGTGTCTATCACTAACCTCTTCCCATCCAATAGGGGAATGAAATCCACGTCCGTACAATGCCTCATAGGGTGCCATCCCGATACGCGCATGATAGCTATTATTATAGGCAAACTCGGCTAACTGCAGGTGGTCATCCCAAGAGCCTCTAAAATCCAGCACACACGCTCTCAACATATCCTCAAGGGTTTGTATAGTCATCTCTGACTGCACATCTGTCTGAGGATAAAAAGCGGTGCTAAAACTCGATCGGGTCCCCAACGCTTCCTGAAAATGTTCCCAGAAATGGGAAGTGAAGCAGGCATCCCTATCAGAAACAACGCTCACTGGTACACCATGTAGCCATACTATCTCTCGAATATACAGGTTCGCCAACTGACTCAGTGTATCGGTAGCTTTCATGGCCATGAAATGGGCAGACTTAGTCAACTGGTCCACAATAACCCATATGGCATCATGACCTTTGCGGGTCCTCGACAACCCCATCACAAAATCCATGGTGACATGCTCCCACTTCCAAGTCGGTATCGGTAGAGACTGCAATAATCCTGTAGCCTTCTGATGCTCTACCTTCACTTGCTGACAAACGAGACACTTAGTGACATATTCAGCAATGTCTCTTTTCATTCCAGACCACCAATAAACCCTTCGAAGGTTTTGATACATCTTGGTACTTCAAGGATGTATCGTATACTTCGATGAGTGAGCCTCTAATAAAATCATTCTCCTGATCTCAGGATCCTTGGGAACGCATACTCTGCCATTGAACCTCAATAAGCCATCTGTACTCAGCTCAAAATCACCACCCACACCTATCTATATCTGCCTTAGCCAATCGATGCATCGTCGATCGCTCTATTGGGCTTGCTGAATACGGCCAATCAACTCTGGCTCTAGTCTCAAATGAGCCACGATCTCAAGTCTCTCCGAACCAGGTTGGGTTACATCCAAACTAAGGTTCACAAAGTGTTTTAACAATTCATGTTCCCGTACCATCATATATGACACCAACCCAAGGTTCTTTCTACTCAAAGCATCAGTAACTACATTTACCTTACCCGGGTGGTACATGATTTCACAATCATAGTCCTTCAGGAGTTCGAGCCTTCTCCTTTGTCTCATATTCAGCTCTTTCTGTGAGAACAGGTACTTAAGGCTCTTATGATCTGTGAACACCTGAAATTTCTCACCATAGAGATAGTGGAGCCATATTTTCAAAGCAAATACTACAGCCGCCCACTCCAAATCATGTGTCGGGTAGTTCCTCTCATGATCTTTCAACTGTCTGGATCCATAGGTAACTACCTTCCCATCCTGCATAAGCACACAGTCCAGTCCCTGGTGTGATGCATCCGTATACACCGAGAATCCTCCTGAGCTGGTAGGAATGGTGAGAACTGGAGAAGTCATCAATCGATGTTTAAGCTCCTCAAAACTCCTTTCATATGCCTCATCCCATACAAACTTAACATCTTTTCACGTGAGGCGTGTCAATGGAGCAGTTAGTCTGGAGAAACCCTCTGCACATCTTCGATAATATCTTGCCAATCCCAAGAAACTTCTGATCTCAGTAACTGTCTTGTGTTGTTCCCACTGTATAACTGCCTCTATCTTGGATGGATCCACTGATACCCCATCCTTTGACATAACAAGCCCCAGAAATGAGATCTGTTCCTACCAAAAGTTACACTTGCTGAGTTTGGCGTACAATTCTCTCTCTCGGAGGGTCTGCAGAACTATCCTCAAATGCTCCTCATGATCTTCCCTGAACTTAAAATAAACCAAAATGTCATCTATGAAAACAATCACAAACTTGTCCAGTTATGGCTTGAATATATCATTCATCAATGCCATAAATGTTGCGGGAGCATTCGTCAATCCAAATGGCATCACCAAAAACTCGTAGTGGCCATAACGGGTACGAAATGCTGTCTTGGGTACATCTCCACTCCTGATCCTCAACTGATGATACCCTGACTGCAGATCTATCTTAGAAAATACTTTGGCTCCCTGAAGCTGATCCAAAAAATCATCTATTCTTGGAAGGGGGTACTTATTCTTAATGGTGGCCTTATTCAACAACCGATAATCTATACACAGTCGGAGGCTTCCACCCTTCTTCCTTACAAATAGAATCGGTGCTCCCCAAGGTGATACACTCGGTCTAATAAACCCCTTCTCCAGAACTCTTGCAGCTGTTTATTCAGCTCTTCCAATTCTATTGGAGCCATTCTATAGGGTGGTTTCGATATCGACTTTGTACCAGGCACTAGCTCAATGCAAAATTCCATTTTCCTTTCAGGTGGTAGTCTTGGTAATTCATCCGGAAAGATATCAGGGTAATCCGTAATTACGGGTATGTCCCTCAATTCCGAGCGTGCCTCATCTATATCAACCACGAATGCAATGAACCCTTCACATTATCCTCTCCATCATTAGTAACATAAACCGTCACTCTACATTTAACATTTATCATAAATAAAAAATTTATCTCTTAAGCAACATGCATTTAAAATCATACTCTTTTATTTACAACAACCATGCTATTTTCATATCATTTCCTTTCATCAAAGTTTACAATAAGATTGCCTAATCCTGAAAACATCAATGTTTTGGCATGACAATCCATAACAACTCGATTGGTAGCCAACCAATCTATTCCCAATATTACAACAAAATCATTCATATTCAACAAGATTAAATTGGCTATCATTTCCTTTCCCTCTATATACATACATGCTCAGTCAATTGACTATCATTCATGGGTGTGAAAATCATCAACATCTTATCCAACAATGTTGGTTTCACATACTTTAACAATTTATATGCAAAGGAAGGTGATATGAAAAAATGCGTGGCACCAGGATCAAATAATACCAATGCTTCTAAATCAAAGATTCGAATGGTACCTTTAATCACATCCGTCGAATCATCTGCGGTGTCCTGATCCAGTGCATGTACTCTTCCTCTACTCACACCTGCAGCCTGTTTCCCTTTTCCTCAGCTGTAGCCCTCCTCCTCGGGGCTGCTGTCTCAACTGGAGCTCTCTCAGGCTCTTTGCCCTTCTGTGGGGCAATCTCCATCTTCTCGGGACAATACTTATCCATATGTCATGGTCTCTCACATCTAAAACACACCATAAGGGTCATCAGACAGGGCCTATTCCCATGAAATCTCCCACATCTCCTATACTGATCAGTAGTAGGCCGAGGTTCTCCAATAGTCATACCCCTCGGCGCAGTCAAGGTTGGGTATGTGGGAGGTCTAGCAGCTCTCTCCTACACCTCCTCAATCTTAGGCCTCTTCTAAAAAAACCTTTGGCCACATCTCTTGGCCACTCTTCTAAACCTGGATCTCTTCTGGTCTCTGTCCTTCCTGACACTAATCCTCCCAAGCTCGGAGGTGTTTCGCTCAAAGTCTTGCTCACACAAATGAGCCTTATGTACAGCCTCCTCGTAAGTCAAAATGTCGATGCCCTTATCTCCTTCAATACCAATAATGGGATTTTGGGTTCCAACTATGTTGTTCTCTTCCTTAAGATGAACAACTTAGTGTCTAATGGCCTCCCCTCAATTCTTGCTGGAAATGGCTGATTTTAGAGAGAGAAAGTTAGGTTTTTGGTTTAGAAATGGAAGATTGGTGTTTTTCCAAAAATTTTTAGATTTTCAGCCCTCCTTTAATAGAAATAGCTTGAGGAGATCGATCTGGTCTAAGAGGAGATCGATCTGGTCCCCTTAAATCTCTCATTTTCACGGTATTTTAAGCATGAGATCGATCTATCGAAGCATGAGATCGATATGCTCCAAATAGAGAGCTAAGGAGATCGATATGTATGCTTGAGGATCGATCTTTTCATTACAGAATGCTTAGGAGATCGATCTGGCCCCATTAGAGATCGATCTGCTCTATTCCATTGCCTAAATAAGAGCATTCTGGCTCTTCCAGATCGATCTCTCATCCTATGAGATTGATCTGGCCTCCATACTTTCCAGATTTTCTGCAGTTTTCTTGCTGCAACTCACACCAACACATCTTTAATCTGCTGCCATGACCATTTTCTCATCCATCCACCTTTATAACTTGAAAATAGCATCCATTCATACCTTATGCACATTGAAACTTGTGTGCATTCATTATATGTCCAAAGGTATACTATATAAAACCAAATGAAAGCATAACTTCATTCCATTTTACCACACTACTCATTTTGAGTTTCAATCACATCCATCACTTATAAGAACTCATTTCTTCATATTCATACTCAATGAAACTTATATGTACATTACAAATCATATTACACATACGTACATTGAATCCATGGACTTACATCAATCATACATTACATTACAAGTCCATTCACATTCATTACACATTACAACTATACATATACGAGGTCTCACAGCTAGCACTAGCTTTTTCTAAATTATGCATGAGGTCGTGCTGGAGTTTACTCGTACGTACCAGTTTTGAAAGAGATAGAATGAAACAACCGTGTTGGAGCCTTGTGTAGACTGTGTGTTGCACGGATTATATGTTCGCACGTGCGTTTTGAGATATGGCAGAGGGCTGTCGAAACTGTTATTGGGTCGATGGAGTACTTTGTATCGTGTATGACACACGGGGTACTTTGTATCGTGTGTACATGATATTGTGGAGTTGTGGAGATGTAGCGTTGTTGGTTGATAGTTGAAGATTTGACCCACCTCTCGTTACAGTAAGTGATGCCCCGCACACCGAGTATTGTATAGCCTGGGATCACCGAAAAAGGGATATGATCATAACCTCGAACAAGTAGTCACCTATCTTACCTGATATTTCTTGTTTAAATTGTCACATGATTTTATAAATTGTGTAGACCCGAGGGATGGGTGAAGCCTCAATTCCCATGTTTTTCACATGATGAAATGCCATATTTACTTTGAATTATTTGAAATGGCTTAATATTTTGTGATTTACATTAATTACATGAGAATGCAATATTTTGCATGATTTGCTGATGTTATTAAACCAGCATGTTTTCAATATATACTAATGATTTGTACATATATAAATATACTTGCATAAATGCTTTAAAGAAGGATACATGCTTTAGATGTGAAATGAAAAGGAATGTTTTCAAGGCATAGCATTATATTCATGTAGATAGTGTGGTTATCTACTTGCTTGCCTAATTTCCTTACTGAGCTCGTGAGCTCACCCCTTTCATTTTCCCCCTCTCCACAGAGCATCCACAGTAGATAGAGTACGGCTGAGGATTAGCATTCCTTTTTGTCCGCTGCATCCCCGTAGAGCAAAAGGTATACACGTCACGTACAATTTTTTATCTGAACATATAAACAGCACTGTGATGTAAACATATGTAACATTAGGGATGTATTCTAATTATATATTATAATAGTAAATTCACTTATGATACAAGAGTTAATTACAGTCAATAGATGGTTATTATTGATATGTATGTAACGATATGAATGGTTGACATGGTAAGTAAAGGTGAGAATACTAATGTCGAATCACAGCCCAACTATTAGTGGTTGAATTATGACAGAAGGAACGGTAAGGTAAAAGCGAAAAATTTGTAGTGGTTTTTGGTAAAAGTTGGTCGTGACAATGCGTCCCTTGGGGCGTGACATAGATAATTCAAGATTCTAAAGGTCCTTAATTGCTCCTCACTATCGTAAACACATGGGACTTGTAAGGTGCCTAATCCTCACCCATTACATGCTACAATTGGAAAGGTTCAATTTAGATTGGAGTATTTTGCTAGCCATTGTGGAGGTATTAACTCACGAGAGAGTAGGTACTATGCTCCTTCCTAAAAGGGATAAAGCTCGGGTAAAGGGATAATGCATGAGATACAAGTGATGCGTGTGTGTGAGGGAACAAATATTTATTCATTTTTTAAGATATTCAATCAAATCATCATCTCTAAGGAAAATATAAAATAACCTAAAACTAATTATTGGCCTGACCCCCTAAGTTCCCTAATAAAGTCGCCAAATTATCATAACATCTAGGTTCGAGAACTTAACCGCCAAACACAAAACCGATGGAGTCACCACCAACTGTTCTATCTATGTTTGATTAGTCACATTTTCAAACTATGGATAAGGCTTAGTCTGTCACGACCCTCTTCCCGTGACTTAACTTACTATTAACAATTGGGCTGTGAGTCAACATCCATATCCACATCTCATCCATTCATAATTTAAAATTCATTTAATGAAATAGAAACTTTTCTTATATAACTATGCGAAAATGTTTACATCAGTTTCTATCATATACATCCCTTTCATACAAAAGATAACTATATTATGCATTAATTTACAGGACACAAAAATTTTTCTAATAAATGTATACCTCTATACTGCTGGAGAACTGAAGAACACCATAGCAAGGACAACTACAGTAACCCACTACTGCATAGTATCTGTGGAGGAGGAAATAAAGGGGTGAGCTAACACGCTCAGTAAGGAAAGTATGAAAGCAGGTAGATAACTACACTATCTACATGCTTAAAATATAAACATTTATTTTCCTTATAAACATATTCATTTCTTTGAAAATAGCTTCCATCGATGCGAAACCATTAATTCACTAGATGGCTATATGCATATACATCATCAATTCACACAAAATCACACAGCTCAATCTTTCAAAACCACACAGCTTTATTTTTCATTTCACACAATACACACTTATAAATCTCGTTGCACATAGCAAATTACTTAGTAAATAAATTTACATGAGACATAGTATGGGATATCAAATCACCCTGTATCACATAGCATGTGGACATATGTCCCTCACATAGTAGTGACAAAATTTCATATCACACAGATAGAAGAACCTATGGCCATAGTCCGGAATCCAGGCAACACTGATCAGGTGTGCGAGAATCCCATGCTTGGGGAGGCGGATCAACCATCCCTTCAGCTCACACAGAATCACTAAGATATCACGGGACATCGTACTCCATGGCTAATGCTCATGGTATATCGTGCTCCCGTGGATCCCTATCACCCATTTCTATTGTCTCGAAATCATGTACGAGCAGGTCTATGCCACACCACTAAGCAATACATGATGACTCCTACACGATTTTGCTCATCACACAGCAAGCTTATAAAATCACGTGGGAGCAACTCAGCATGAGATCACACAATAATACCTGAGGCATCGGGTATGATTTTGTCCTATTTTCTTAAATCAAGGGTGTCAGAAGCGAGCATAATCAGAGCAAGATCACTTAGGAATACTCGATGGCTCTAACATGGTTCTCAAAATCTAGTGTAACCTCTCGAGTGGATCACACAGCTTCACTCAGCTTTGGCACCATTTTCTTTTCACAAAAGCCCTTTTAAACTGTTGTGCGAGCTAGGCTGGTAGATCTACCATTGCCCCTTCGGCTCTAGCACAAGATCACAAAAAAAAAAAATAGATTGCTCCATTCACTAAGTATGAGTGATAGGGCAATCTCCCTTCAATCACTCGTTAAAAGCTTTTCATACAAATTCTAAATTAGGAGCCAGTCTATTATTACTCTTTCTCAAAACACTTACAAAACATCTTTTCACAACGAGGCATTGAAGTCATGCAATTCATGTATATAAGCGTCTTCTTATCACTTAGCTTTCACATAGATATATCAATATCTATATACATTATCATATTATATTTGCACACAGCAGGTAAGAAACATACACATAATTATCTCTAATAGCTCGCATAAATCCCTTACCTCGAAGCACGCTTGAATCGCTTTGCTTAGTTTCCAATGCTTGTGATCTGGTCTTATCGACTCTAATTATGTCTCCAGGAGCTACAATGATTTACAATTTACATCAGTATACTTCAATATGCTTCATTTTCACATGCATGAAGTTCAATTAAATGCATTAGGCCATTTTAAACCAATTTGGCCTCGTTACGTCTTATTGGACTTTACTCACTTGTAAGTCCATTTCGATTGTTCTATTCATTTTCTCGAGAATCCATTTGACTCCTTAAGTCTACTGATTCATATTGAATCGGCATTAATCTCACAATGCCTCAAGTTCATTATTTTCTCTCTCTATGGCATTTTATCAAACACCTCTTATACCCATTTTCAATCATCATCTTTTCCAACATATGTTTTTCACAAAACTATCTTAGAATCATTTATACATACTTAATAACATTTCTACATGTTTAAATCATCATTAACTCCATAACATTTCAACTTTCTCTCACTAAGCCCATTCTAGGTCATATTTGTTTAAGCATGTAAATGAACATTTCAACTAACATTATATACACCAATCAACTCATCAAAATGTCTAGATTAACATACTAGAAAATGGTGTATTGAAATCTTACCTAGCTTGACTTTTTCCTCTTTTTGCCAAATTGGGGAAAAACCTCTTTTCTCCTTCAATCAAAGGTTTGAGCATCCAATCTTTGACTATGTTGTTCTCTTCCTCACTAGGAACAGCTTTGCTCAAAGGAACTTCTCTCAAAACTGATTAGAAAGTGGTGATTTTTATAGTGAGAAAGCTATGTCACTTGTTAAAAATGGAGGAAATGGGTTGTTCTTGTGAAATGCAGGTTCAACCGTTGAGTTTATAGGAAAAACATTATGAGATCTATCTCCATAGGTGGGATATCAATCTGCCCTTGCTTAGATTCCTTCTAGATTCAATAATGCAGGTAGGAGATCGATCTGCCTATTCCATGAGATTGATTTGCTCAAAGGAAATGAGATCAATCTACCTATTTGCATGAGATCGATATGCCTATTTGCTAACCATGGAATGGGATCGATCTTGGCCAGGCAGAGGACTTCAGAGATCGATCTGGCCTATCCAAAGGCAACTAGAGATCGATCTGCTTGAGTGAGGGATCGATCTCCCTTTTGCAGGATGACCTGGTTTTGCATTTAAAGGCAATAAGATCGATCTACCCTTGCAATGAGATCGATCTGCCCTATGTCTTCAGTATTCCAGCTACAATTTTTCCCAAATTTTCAAAGTTAAACTCTTATTCAATTGCTTCTATACTTATTTTGTAATTTAGTCAAACTTAGGACTTAAAAACATCCATTTCTTATGATTCATATATATTGTAACATATCCATATATTTCGAAATCATAAACATTACATAGAAATTTATGGGTCACATTCCTCCCCTCCTTCAAGAAATTTGGTCCTACAAATTAGAACCAAGTCATTCCTCAAAAAGTCGAGGGTACTTTTCCCGTATCAGGCTCTCTAACTCCCAAGTAGCTTCCTTTGAATTGTTGTGCCACCAGAGAACCTTAACAAGCGGAATTGTCTTATTCCTTAACACCTTTTCTTTCTTATCCAGTATCTGGATCGATCTCTCTATATATGTTAGGTCATCCTTAAGCTCTAATGGCTTATACCGAATCACATGAGTCAAATTGGATGGTACTTCCGAAGCATCAATACATGGAAGACGTTATGAATGTCTGCTAGCTCTAGTGGCAATGCTAGCCTATAAACCTTATCTCCCACACGCTCCAATATCTCAAATGGTTTGATATACTACGGGCTTAACTTACCCTTCTTACCGAACCTCATAATCCCTTTCGAGGTAGATACTTTAAAAAATACTGAGTCACCTACCGTGAACTCTAATAGCTTCCATCTCATGTCAGCTTAACTTTTTTGCCTATTCTGAGCTGTTCTTAATCTCTCACATATCAGCTGAACAACCTCAAAAGCTTGTTGTACCAAATCGGGAGCAAAATTCTTTCTATCACCCACTTCTTCCCAACCAATAGGGGAACGGCATCTTCTACCATACAATGCCTCATACGATGCCATCCCGATACTCGAGTGATAATTGTTGTTGTAAGCAAATTTGGCTAATGGTAGGTGTTCATCCCAGGAGCTTTTAAAATCCATGACACTCGGTCCTAGCATATCCTCTAACGTTTGGATGGTTCTCTCTGATTAACCATCAGTTTGAGGGTGAAAAGTGGTACTGAAACTTATTTGGGTTCCCATAGCTTCCTGAAAATATTCCCAGAAGTGGGAAGTGAAGCGAGAATCCCTATCTGATACGATGCTTACTGGAACACCATGTAGCCTTATTATCTCCGATACATACAACTATGCCAAAGTACTCAGAGTATCTGGATTTCATGGCTAGAAAGTGGGTAGATTTCGTCAATATGTCTACCACTACCCAGATAGCATCATGGTTACTCTTTAGTCCTTGGTAATCCCATGATGAAATCTGTGGTGACATGCTCCTATTTTCAAGTTGGTATAGGTAGAGGCTGCAATAACCCTATAGGCTTCTGATGCTCTACCTTTACTTGCTGACATATTAGACATCTTGCCACAAACTATTCGATATCTCTTTTCATCCCTGACCACCAATATACTTTCTAGAGGTTTTGATACGTCTTGATACTCCCCGAATGCAATGTATATCTCAATGAATAAGCTTCTTTTAAAGTCAATCTCTTTAGTTCTGGGTCATCGAGAATGCAAATCCTACCTCTAAACCTCAGTAGGCCATCATCATTGTCTAAGAAACAGCCACATTACCCCTCTAAGTCAGACTCACACGATCCTCATACAGTAGATCAGCATGCTGAACCTATCATATTTGGTCAATCAAATCTGGTTCCACTCTTAGGCTAGCTATCACATAGTCACTATCAACATCAAGAGGGTTTATATCCAACTTAAGGTGACCAAACTTGTCGAGCAACTCATGTTCCTTGACCATCATATACGGAACCATTTTGAGGCTCTTATACTCAGGGCATCTGCCACAACATTAGCCTTACCTAGATGGTACAATATCTCACAATTATAATCCTTCAAAAGCTTTATCCATTGTCTCTGCCTCATATTTAACTCTTTTTGTGAAAACAGATATCTGAGGCTCTTATGATCTGTGAACACCTAAAATTTCTCACCGTACAAGTAGTGGCGCCAAATCTTTAATGCAAATACCATGACTACCAACTCTAAATCATGGGTTGGGTAGTACCTCTCATGGTCCTTAAGCTGTCTGGATCCATAGGCCACTACCTTCTTGTCCAGCATTAACACACAGCTAGTCCTTGTCTCAAGGCTTCTATATACACTGAGTAACCTCCTGAGCTTGTGGGTATGGTGAGAATGGGTGCGGTGGTCAGTCTGTGCTTTAGCTCACAGAAACTACTTTCACACTTATCATCCCACTCGAATGCCACATTCTTGCGAGTGAGACGTGTCAACGGAGCAGCCAGCTTAGAGAATCCCTAAAAAAATCATCGGTAATAACTTGTTAAACCCAGGAAACTATGGATCTCTATAACCATCTTTGATCTTTCCCATTGTATCACAACCTCTATCATGGATGGATCCACTGATACCCCGTCTCTCCAGAGTACATGACCTAAAAATGATATCTCACTCAGCCAGAAATCACATTTATTAAGTTTAGCATACAACTCCTGATCTCGGAGGGTCTATAACACTGTTCTCAAATGTTACTCATGCTCTTCCCTGGACTTCGAGTACACTAATTTGTCATTTATAAAGACAATCATGAAGCTGTCCAGGTATGGTTTAAATACATCATTCATTAATACCATAAACGTTGCAAGAGCATTCGTTAACCCAAATGCATAACCAAAAACTCATAATGGCCATAACGAGTCTGAAACGCTGTCTTGGGCACATCTCCACTCTAAATCCTCAACTGGTGATACCTAGACCTTAGATAAATCTTTAAAAAGATCAGTGCTCCCTACAACTGATCCAATAGATTATCAATCCATGGAAGGGATATATATTCTTGATGGTAGCCTTGTTCAACAACCGATAATCTATACACAGTCGAAGACTCCCATCTTTCTTCTTTACAAACAGAATTGGTGCTCCCCAAGGTGATACACTTGGTCTGATAAATCCCTTCTCCAACAACTCTTGCAACTGTTCCTTTAGCTCCTCCAATTCCACTAGAGCCATTCTATACGGTGGCTTGGATATTGGTTTCGTTCCAGGCACCAAATCAATACAAAATTTCATCTCCCTGTCTGGTGGCAACCCTAGTAATTCTTTCGAAAAGACATCAGGGAACTCTTTAACCACTGGGATGTCAACTAATTCCAGGTGTGCCTTATCCAAGTCAACCACATATGCTATAAAACCTTCAACATATTATGATCACATTTGTTAGTAAAATCGTCCATCCTCAGAAATAATTTACTACATCTTTCATTATTTAACAAATCTTACAACATACTTTTCAGGGGTGTAAAACATTACTGTCTTAGCATAACAGTCTAAGACAGCATGGTTTCTAGCCAACCAATCCATTTCTAGTATTACATCAAAGTCCTTCATGTTTAACAGAATAAGATTGGCCAACATATCTTTTTCCCCTACTTATAACTTACAACCATTACATACATATTCAGTTACTATATTATCTCTCACTGGAGTACTTATAAGCGATTTCCTACTTAGAGGTATAGGTTTTACACGTTCAAACAATTTACATGTAAATGAAGGCGATTTAAATGAATATGTGGCACTTGGATCAATTAATACTAATGCTTTAAAATCAAAGACTACGATGGTACCTTTAACCACATTCGTAGAAGCTTCTGCGGATGCCTAGTCCAAAGCAAACACTCGCCCTTAACCAACAGATTGCTTTCCTTTCACTTCAGTTATGGCCTTCCTCTTAGGAGTAGGTGTCTCAACTGTAGCCTTCACTGGCTCTTTGCCCTTCTGTGGGCTGTATCGACAAACTCTGGGTATTAATGAGCTATGTGCCCTGGTTTGCCACATCTATAACAGGATCTCATAAAAGGGCATGGTCTACTCCCATGATATCTACCACACATCCTGCACTGCTCGGTGGTAGGTCAGGGTATACCAATAATTATGCCCCTCAAAGCTAAAGGTAAAGTTGGATATACTGGAGGCTTCACAGGCCTCTCATGTACCTCCTCAATCTCTTACCCTTTACCAAATAATCTTCAGCCCTTTCTGAAACCTTTATTATCAACTGACCTCTTTCGATCTCTATCTCTGTCCTTACCACTCTTACTCAACTTCGAGGCATGCAACTCATCGTCCTGCTTACATAGTTGAGCTCTGCGTACTGCCTCATCATAGGTGGTAATGTCAAATAGGGCCAATCGTGCCCTGATCGAAGGCATCAATCCCTCCATAAATTTTTAGACCTTCCTGTCCTGACAGCTTATGGTCACTGTGTCATATTTGCCCAGGGATGTAAATCCAGACTCATACTCATAAACTATACGGTTCCCCTTAGTCAAGGTCAAAAATTCCACCTGCATCTTCCTCTGAGCAGTGGCTGGAGTGTACTGCATCCTAAAGGCATCCAAAAATATATCCCAAGTCACCATCGGGTGACATGCACTCAAAATTGGCTGCATAGCTATCCACCAATGCTCGGCCTCACCCTCTAATACAAAGGCCACAAAATTGACCTTCTCTGTGGCAGAGAAATGGAAAAATCTATAGAGTTTCTCCATACTATGAATCCAATGCTTTGCTAACACTGGGTCCTTCACCCCACTGAACGAAGGTGGTCCAAACAACCTCAATCTGCCCAGGTCACAATCATAAACTCCTTCACCACCAAACTGTTGTGGAGCTACAAGATCCTGAACCGATGGAGAAATATCCTGAACTAGAGAAGGTGCAGGAATCTCTACCTCTGCAGCCCGAGCTCTCGGTACAGGTTGTACATATTCATGTCTCTCAAGTGCAGCAGCCTGACCAGTGGGGTTCTCCTGTCTACCCTAAAATTTAGCCATCGTCTATGTAAACATCTCCATAACTGTGTCTAAAATGTGCTGTAACTGCGCTATACATTCTTCAGCAGCCTCACTAAGACCAGGTGGATCTCTACTAGAACTGGACCCACTACGCCTCTCGGGCTCATCTCTATGCCCTGAGAGCACGAACTCTCTCCTCTACGAGTATGTCGTCGATCTGACATCCTTCATACTCAATAACAAGTGTCTCAGTTACATTTCTAGTTTGGTATACACAATTGTATCCAAATAATGCATAGAACTTTAAGGATGTATATTTTCCTGATAGTGGATATTGACTCACATAGGACCAACTCAAGCTCTGATACCAATCTCTGTCATGACCCTCTTCCCCTGACTTAACTTACTATTAACAGTTGGGTTGTGAGTCAATATCCATATCCACATCTCATCCATTCATAATTTAAAATTCATTTAATGAAATAGAAATTGTTCTTTTATTAGTATGCGGAAACATTTACATCAGTTTCTATCATATACATCCTTTTTGTACAAAAGATAACTATATTATGCATTAATTTACAGGATACAAAAATTTTTCTCGCAAGTGTATACCTCTATACTATTGGAGAACTGGAGAACACCGTAGTAGGGACAACTGCAGTAACTCACTACTACGTAGTATCTGTGGAGGAGAAAATAAAGTAGTGAGCTAACACGCTCAATAAGGAAAGAATGAAAGCAGGTAGATAACTACACTATCTACATGCTTAAAATATAAACATTTATTTTCCTTATAAACATATACATTTCTTTGAAAACAGCTTCCATCAATGCGAAACCATTAATTTGCTAGATGGGTATATGCATATACATCATTAATTCACATAGAATCACACAGCTCAATCTCTCAAAACCACACAGCTTTATTTTTCATTTCACACAGTATACACTTATAAATCTTTTTGCACAAAGTAAATTACTTAGTAAATAAATTTACATGAGACATAGTATGGGATATCAAATCACCCTGTATCACACAGCAGGGGGACATATGTCACCTCACACAGTAGTGACAAAATGTCATATCACACAGATTGAAGAACTTATTGTCAGACCCGTAATTTATGTAACTTGTTCCTTATGATTCCTATGTGTATGAACACTCTATTATTATAGTTGAATCATAAGAAGAGTATTTACTAGATTTAAAGTGTATGTGAAATGATTTGGCACTCATAAGCTATATAAAATCCTAATGTGAGCTATAAGAGTCACAAGCTAAACCGAGTGGATCTGAATCATTCTGACTAAAGAGAAGAACTTAAAATGAGAAAATATAGAGAGCTTATGAAGGAAAGTTAGTTTGATTTAGTCCCGAACACAAAGAATAAGAGTAAAAGCTAAAAAGGGTAAAACAGACCGTTTTAACGGTTTAAGGTATTTAAGGTATTTCAGGTGCATTTACCTACCGAAAATGGCTAAAACGTAAAGCTGAGAGTGTAAGACATAAGATATGACACTTTTGAAATTTTGAGAAAAAGTCAACTTGGTTAATGATTAATGAAAAAGTCAACTATAGTTAACAAAAGTGGACTTTTACCATAGTTGACTAACCATGGTTAAAAATTTACCTAAGTATGGAGAAAATTTTGGAGAAAAATATTTTTGGTCAGAATATAAGATAATCATCCCCGAAAGTAAGGAAAATTTATACGAAAGGATTCCAGATTAAAATTTATGGATAAAAACGTAATGGACCTAAAGTGAAGATTTTAAAGCGCATAAGGTATACTAAACGTAGATCGAAATTCTTAGGTCCCTTAGACCAAATTGTTGGACTGATTGATATGCCAAATAATTAGATAATTAAAGCCCTGAGGTATAGTAAAAATTTTAGGCTGGAAAACCCATTAAGAAAGCCCAAACCGAGAAGCCCAATTGTAAAGCCCATTAGGATTAAATATCTAACCATAGTTAAAGCTAACTATGACTCATTAGATGACTCATTAGGAGACTCATAACTAAACCTTAGGAAGTCAATTTTAATGGCTGAAAAGTAAGGCTTAATGGCTAAGTGAATGGCTTATAAAATCAGCCACACCATTTTCATCTTCACCATACCATTCTGGGCTACACAAGGAAACCATTGAAATACATTTATTCAAGCTTTCTCTCACTAGAAATAACTAGGATTTAGGCATATTTGGAACTTGTATTCTTCATGAAAGTTGTTCCAAATTGAGAGGAGAGTAACATATGTTGGAATTGGCTATCAAGAAGCCATAGTGTGCAAATCGTGAGGCTCCAAAGTTTCAGCAAAGTGTGAACACAAATACTAGGTATATTTTCAAGCTTTCAAATTCATATATGTTAAAGTATGAATGATTTTAAGTATATTGGTATATGTTTTAAGCATTGAAACATATGAAATAACTATGATTATGGTTAGGCCGAGAGTGAGCAGTGAAATATTGATGAATGCCCATATGATATTAAGGCATAAATGAGTTGATATACATGAGTTAATGATTATGGTATAGTTAGAATTAATCAATTTGATTAATCAATACATGTATTAAGTTGGCAATCAAGGTGTTTGATAAAATGCCTAAATGAACTATGTGATGCTTAAGAACATTGCTAACCAAGTGTTTGTGAAAATGCCTAAGTGAACTGGCTAAGGAAATGGACATGGACGGCATGCCATGGTGTGACCGACGGCATGGGGTACTCTCGGCCATGGCATTTGGCCGAGAGGTCCAATGAGCCAAGCCCAATTATTTTAGGCCCAATGAGATGTAATGGGTCTAGGATAAGCCCAATAAGAGTTGGTAGGCCCCACAAGCCTAAAAGACCCAAAAAAATAAATAGTAAAATGGAAATGGGCTTAAGTCATAGTTAGGCCCATTAAGGTTTATTAGAGCCCATTCAGGGAAATAGACTGTATTTAATGTGAAATATAATAGGGAAAAGATAATTAACCTGATAAATGGTTATATGTAGCTCCAAAGATTATTGGAGGAGCAAATCGGATTGATGGATCGAGCAGCATTGAGAAAGTAAAATTTCTTAAGTGATTGCAGGTAAGGGACTTTTGTGAGTAGTTAGAGATACCTGCATGTATTTTCATATGCTTTTACAATCACTTAAAAACTCTGAGGGTCAGAGAAAGTGAATAATAATTATTGCAACCCGGTAGTGATAAATTACGATTTTTCCCTTAGTTAAGAAATATGTCAACTTTTGTGAAAAGTTGTAAAAAGCTTGAAAACCACCATTTTGAGTGTTTTACTACTATTTAGGTGAAGAATAAATAGATGGACTAATGATTTTAAGGTTAATGTGAATTAAGCACACTTTATAGTGTTGATTTTGATGTTTTGAAAAACATCCCTTTTTAAAGAGCCATCTATCGAATTATGTGAGAATAAATCGTGCTGGAGCACAGCTCGCACTTGATTTTCCACATATATTAGTGTTGGATTGTGATTCGCACTAGATTTCCATGACATGCATGATAGAGTGCTGGAGTTATTACTTGTACTCAGTTTTATGTGATTTATGCATGAGAGAGTGCTGGACCGATTAGCTCGTACTCGAATTTTACATGAGATACTTAACAGAGTGCTAGAGCGCTGCTCGTACTTGATTCTTCATAATGTATACATGACATAGTACTTGAGTTATTTTTCATACTTGATTTGATGAGTTTTGTGCATAGCATGGTACTGGAGCTATTGCTCGTACTTGATTTGATGAGTTTTGTGCATATACTGGAGCTATTGCTCGTACTTGATTTGAAACATGAACTATGCATGACCTAGTTGCTGTAGGTTTACTCGCACTAGAATTTGAGTTTGTGATGTGAAACAATGTTTAAGCGGAGTGTCGACTGTGAGTCGCACTCAAAGGCGCGCACTGTAATTTATGTGATATATAATACATGTTGAAAAATCGTGCTTGATTTCCTCGTGTAGACTGAGTGTCACACTATGAGAGGTTCGCATGTGGATTTAGAGACGTGGTATGATATTCCATGGTTTGAGGGCTAAGACCTATGGCAGGCACCCCGACTGTGATGTAGGGTCCACGGAGTACATTGTACCATGCGAGTGGAATGGAGTACACAGTATTGTGTGGTGTTGTGGAGTTGATAGTTGGCGGTTGTGATGGACTGACCCCCTCCCGTTGCAGCAGTGATGCCCCGTACATCGAGATTTGTGTTGCCTGGGATAACCATTATAGGATATGGCCATAGTCCAGGATATTATTGCATTTCACCACAGAGTCTCACATGATATATCAACTGACTGACTGATTTATTTATGATAAGGATAGACTTGAGGGATGGGTCAAAATTTGATTTTGTGTTGTGAACTATTTAAATATCATATTTACTGTGATTTAAATATACATGATATGATTTATATAAAGGCATTGTGATGTTATAAAGATGCATTATTTTACACTACATGCCTACATTTGAGAAAGCAAGCATGATTTTTGTACATGGGATTTAATATGTATAAGTATATATTTATATATTTAAAGACATGCTTTTAAAGTGAGTTAAGGAAATGATATTTTCGAGGAATAACATTATTTTGAGTAGATAGTGTAGATGTCTACTTACTTGCCTGATTTCCTTACTGAGCACGTTGTATGCTCATCCCCCTTTATTTTCTCTCTCTATAGAGCATCAGCAGTAGAGTGAGTGTGCTTGAGGGATAGTATTCCTCTTGTCCGCTGCTATTTCCTATCGATCGACAAGTATACATATTTTGTATGGTTATGTATCTAAACATAGAAACAACACAGTGATGTATACGATATATATTATGGGGAATGTATTTGTATTAGATTTTATATGATCTCACATGTATTATAAAAGAAGTTATAGTCAGTAACAGTATATTGACATGTATGTATGATAATGGATGATATGGTATGCGAGAAAGCTAACATCGAATCACAGCCTAACCATTGATGAGAGGAAAGATAAGTTAAAATGTGAAAAATTTGTAGTAGTTTTGGTTAAATCAGGAGGGTCTTGACAGAATGGTATCAGAGCAGAGGTTGGTCTGATGTGAGTCGGTGTTAGAAAATAGGAAAGTGTACATCCCCATAGTACTATGATGTGTTTAGTTACAACTATGTATACCAAATGGGAGATGGACTAATTCATGATTGTGAATGTAGGAATTTTGCCTTTTTAGTAAATACTCATAGTGGTAGATGGATGAGAGGTAGGGCTCGAGGCCGTGGAGATAGCCCTGAGAGATGAGCTGCTATCGAACCATTACCTACCCATGAGACTCCAGGTGCTACTAAGGCACCAGAGTGTGCTGAGACACGCTTTACGAGATTAAAGCGTAGTCTAGAGACGATAGTAGAGATATTGGCACAGACGATGCCAGGTAGGCAGAGACAGGAGGCAAGAGCTGCGATAGGAGAGGCAGTTGCCCCTGATACACCTACACAGCCAGTTCATGCACTGAGGACTGTAGATACTCCTACACCCCCACCAGTTTCAGGCAGTAGTAGATTAGGGTACGGATGTGATCTAGATCGGTTGCGACAGTTCCAGAAGTCTAGACCTCTATCTTTTCGTAGGGTCATGGATCCTGTAGCTGCTGAGGAGTGGGTTGCTGAGATGGAGAACCTTTATAGATTCTTCGAGTGTATGACATTGAAGATGGTCGTATTTGCTGCGTTCCTACAGAAGGGAGCCGCAAGACAATAGTGGAAGTCCTCTAGACCCATATTGAGAACCCGACATACAGATATTAGTTGGGAGATATTTCGAGATGCCTTTGGGAGGCAGTTTGTTCCAGATACTGCATAGCAGAAACTACAAGCTGAGTTTTAGGGACTGAACTAGGGGAGTTTGTCAGTGGATAAGTATGAGACTTGATTCCTATCTTTGGGGATAGATGAACCATATACCATGTATAGTGAGGCCAAGAAGTTCCATAGGTTCATCGATGGATTGAAAACGGTTATGCGGTCCAGGTTGGTCCTATTAGATATAGCTACCTATGAGGAAGCAGTGCGCAGGGCACAACTGTGTGAGCAAGATTATGAGAGGATGCTTTTGAGTTTGGGAAGTTTAGCTGGAGCCGAGATATACAGAGGAAGAGGTCGGCTAGAGATAGAGATTTCAGTTATCGAGGAGAGAGGAAACTCTTTGGTAAGAAACTACGAGTTGAGGAGGCACGAGAGAGACCTACTAGACCTCCTACTTATCCGACCATAGCTCCAGCAAAGGGTATTGTCATAGGAGGACAGAGACCTACAACCGATTAGTGCAAAAGATGCGGTAGATAACATGGAGGTAGGCTATGTCTACTGACTCCTATAGTGTGTTTTCGATGCGAGAAACTGAGGCATATTGCTAGAGCTTGCCCAGAGAAGGTTGAGAATGCTCCACTAAAGGGTAGGGAGCCAGAGAGAGCTCCAGTTAATACTTCTGCTTTGAGGAGGAGAGCGACAATAGAAGGAAAGGGGAACCAAGTGATTGGTCGAGGGCGCGTACATACTTTGGACCAGGGTATAGCTGATGCTTCATCGAATGTGATATGAGGTAACATCCTTATTTATGATATTGAAGCATATGTTTTAATTGATCCTGGTGCCACACATTCTTTTGTATCGCCTTCATTTGCATGTAAATTAGCAAGACATGTAGCGCGTACACCATTATGTATGATGATGTTGATTTGTACGCCTATGAATAGTAGTCAAGTTGTAGAGTATGTATTTAATGATTGCAAGTTAAGAGTAGGGAACAAGGAGATGACAACCAATCTAATATTGCTAAGTATGAGTGACTTTGATATAATTTTAGGAATGGATTGGTTATCTGGAAACCATGTTGTTTTAGATTGTTATGCTAAGACAGTTATGTTTCCTAATCCTACTAGATAAGTTGTAAAGTTTAATAAAAATAAATGAAAGACGTAGTTATGATTATAATATGATATACTGACTTAGAAAACCTTCAACATATCAAGGTTTCATTACATACGCGGTAGATATGGATA
Organism: Firmiana major; assembly: GCA_033439115.1. Lineage (NCBI taxonomy): Eukaryota > Viridiplantae > Streptophyta > Magnoliopsida > Malvales > Malvaceae > Firmiana > Firmiana major. The sequence continues at coordinate 43,144,159 of CM065903.1, forward strand.
AGACACATCCGGAATTGTTAGATATTGCTATGGTCAGTGAGTACCCAGATGTTTTTTCGGATGAGTTGCCAGGGTTACCACCAGACAAAGAGATGGAGTTCTGTATAGATTTAGTGCTTGGTACAGAGCCTATTTTGAGACCACCATATTGCATGGCCTTAGTTGAGCTGGAGGAGCTCAAGAGGTAGTTGCAGGAGTTGTTGGATAGGGGTTTCTTTAGACCGACTGTTCCACCTTGGGGAACACCGATTTTATTCATGAGGAAGAAGGATGGGAGCCTCCGATTGTGTATAGATTACCGATTGTTGAATAAGGCCACCATCAAGAATAAGTATCCCCTTCCACGTTTTGACGACTTATTAGATCAGCTTCAAAGAGCACAAGTCTTTTTTAAGATTGATCTGAGGTCTGTGTATCATCAACTGAGAGTTTGACGTGAAGATGTACCCAAGACAACATTTCGTACTCGATATGGCCATTACGAGTTCTTGGTCATGCCATTTGGATTAACGAATGCTCCAACTTCTTTCATGGCTTTAATGAACGATGTGTTTAAGCCATATTTAGACCAGTTTGTTATCGTCTTCATCGATGACATATTGGTGCACTCGAGATCCAAGGAGGAGCATAAGGAGCACCTCAGGATCGTATTGTAGACTCTACGAGAGTAAGATCAGTAAGTGTGACTTTTGGTTGTCACCGATCTCATTTTTTTGACATGTTGTTCGAGAGATGGTGTATTTATAGATGCATCCAAGATAGAGGCTGTAGTTTAGTGGGAACAGTCGAGGACAGTCACCAAGATCAGGAGTTTTCTAGGTTTAGCTAGATATTACCGGAGATTCGTTGAGGGATTTTCGAAGTTGGCTACTCCGTTAACACGTCTTACTCGAAAGAGTGTACCGTCTGTATGGAATGAGGATTGTGAGAAGAGTTTTCAGGAGTTGAAGCGTCGATTGACCACCGCTCCGATTCTCACTACCCCTACCAGTTCAAAAGGATTTGCAATGTATATTGATGCTTCGTATCAGGAACTGGGTTGTGTGTTGATGCAGGACGGGATGGTAGTTGCTTATGGATCCAGACAGCTGAAGGATCATGAGAAGAACCATCCGACCCATGATTTAGAGTTAGCAATAGTAGTGTTTGCATTGAAAGTATGGCGCCACTACTTGTATGGTGAGAATTTTCAGATATTTACCGATCACAAGAGCCTCAAGTATCTATTCTCACAGAAAGAGCTAAACATGAGACAGAGAAGATGGCTAAAGTTTCTGAAGGACTATGATTGCGAGATACTTTATCAGCCGAGTAAGGCTAATGTTGTAGCTGATTCTTTGAGCAGGAAGAGCCTAGGGATGGTATCGTACATGATGGTTAGGGAACATGATTTGCTAGAGCAGTTTGTTAGTCTTAGTCTGAGAGTCATGTCTTCTGACATGGATACAGGCTATGTGATAGCTAGTCTATGCTTGGAGCCAGATCTGTTGGACAGGATCAGAGTGGCTCAGCAAACTGATCCGTTTTGTATGGATGTGAGTGGTCAGATGTAGAAGGGCATAATAACTGATTTTAAGTTGAGTTCAGATGGACTACTGAGGGTTAGAGGTAGATTGTGTGTTCCTGAGGTTCCAGGACTCAGGAGATTGATATTAGCGAAAGCTCATTCGTCGAGGTACACTTTACATCCGGGGAGTAACAAGATGTATCAGAACCTCCAGAAGGTGTACTGGTAGTCAGGTATGAAGAGAGATGTAGCAGATTTTGTGGGGAAGTGTCTCTCGTATGTCAGGAGGTGAAGGTAGAGCATCAGAAGCCTATAGGGTTATTACAACCTCTACCTATACTGACATGGAAATTGAAGTATATCACCCTAGATTTCATAATGGGTTTACCGAGGACCCATAGGAATCACGATGCTATATGGGTAATCTTTAACAAACTAACAAAGTTAGCCCACTTCCTAGCTATGAAAGCTATCGATACTCTGAGTTCATTGGCAGAGTTATACGTACGTGAGGTAGTGAGATCACATGGTGTACCGCTGAGCATAGTCTCTGATAGGGATTCCCGCTTCACTTCCACTTTTGGGAATATTTTCAAGAAGCCATGGGAACCCAATTGAGTTTGAGCACCGCTTTCCATCCTCAGACAAATGGTCAGTCAAAGAAGACTATACAGACTCTGAAGGATATGTTGAGAGCATGTGTGCTAGATTTTAGAGGCTCTTGGGTTGACCACTTGCCACTAGTCGAGTTCTCCTACAACAACAGTTATCATTCGAGTATCGGGATGGCACCGTATGAGACTTTATATAGCCGTAGATGTTGTTCCCCTATCAGATGGGAAGAAGTGGGTGACCATAAGATTTTTGCTCCTAACATGGTTACACAAGCATTTGAGGATGTCCACTTGATTATAGAGAGATTGAGGATAGCTCAGCGTAAACAGAAGAGTTACGCTAACAGGAGACGAAGGCTATTAGAATTTGAAGTTGGTGAATCAGTGTTTCTGAAAGTTTCTCTTCCAAGGGCATAGTGAGATTTGAGAAGAGAGGAAAGCTGAATCCTCGCTATATTGGACCCTTTGAGATACTTAATCGAGTGGGAGATAAGGCTTATAGGTTGGCATTGCCACTGGACTTATCAGGTGTCCATAACGTCTTCCACATATCGATGCTTCGAAAGTATCACCCGGATCCGACACATGTGATTAGTTATGAGCCATTGGAGCTCTAGAAGGACATGTCATATGTTGAGAGACCGATTCAGATACTGGATAGGAAGGAGAAGGTATTGAGATCGAAGACTATGGGATTAGTGAAGGTTCTCTGGCAGCATCATACTTCAGAGGAGGCTACTTGGGAGCTGGAGAATCTGATGTGAGAGAAGCACCCCCATCTATTTGATGACTGACTTGGTTCTAAAATGGAGGAACAAATTTTCTTAGTAGGGGAGGATTGTGCAGACCCATAATTTATGTAGCTTGTTCCTTATGATTCCTATGTGTATGAACACTCTATTATTATAGTTGAATTATAAGAAGAGTATTTACTAGATTTAAAGTGTATGTGAAATGATTTAGCACTCATAAGCTACATAAAAGCCTAATGTGAGCTATAAGAGTCACAGGCTAAATTGAGTGGATCTGAATCATTCTAACTGAAGAGAAGAACTTAAAATGAGAAAATATAGAGAGCTTATGAAGGAAAGTTAGTTTGATTTAGTCCTGAACACAAAGAACAAGAGTAAAATCTAAAAAGGGTAAAACAGACCTTTTAAACGGTTTAAGGTATTTAAGGTATTTCGGGTGTATTTACCTACCGAAAATGGCTAAAACGTAAAGAAGAGAGTGTAAGACATAAGATATGACATTTTCAAAATTTTTAGACAAAGTCAACTTGGTTAATGATTAAAGAAAAAGTCAACTATAGTTAAGAAAAGTGGACTTTTACCATAGTTGACTAACCATGGTTAAAAATTTACCTAAGTATGGAGAAAAATTTGGAGAAAAATATTTTTGGTCAGAATACAAGATAATCATCCCTGGGAGTAAGAAAAATTTATTCGGAAGGATTCCAGTTTAAAATTTATGAATAAAAACTAATGGGCCTAAAGTGAAGATTTTAAAGCCTATTAAGGTATACTAAACGTAGATCGAAATTCTTAGGTCCCTTAGACCGAATTATTGGACCGATTGATAGGCCAAATAATTAGACAATTAAAGCCCTGAGGTATAGTAAAAATTTCAGCCTGAAAGCCCAAACCAAGAGGCCCAATTGTAAAGCGCATTAGGATTAAATATCTAACCATAGTTAAAGCTAACTATGACTCGTTAGATGACTCATTAGGAGACTCATAACTAAACCTTAGGAAGTGAATTTTAATGGCTGAAAAGTAAGGCTTAATGGCTAAGTAAATGGCTTATAAAATCAGCCACACCATTTTCATCTTCACCATACCATTCTCGGCTACAAAAGGAAACCATTGAAATACATTTATTCAAGCTTTCTCTCACTAGAAATCACTAGGATTTAGGCATATTTGGAACTTGCATTCTTCATGAAAGTTGTTCCAAATTGGGAGGAGAGTAACATATGTTGGAATGGGCTATTAAGAAGCTATAGTATGCAAACCGTGAGGCTACAAAGGTTCGGCCAAGTGTGAACACAAATACTAGGTATATTTTCAAGCTTTCAAATTCATATATGTTAATGTGTGAATGATTTTAAGTATATTGGTATAAGTTTTAAGTATTGAAACATATGAAATCACTATGATCATAGTTAGGCCGAGAGTGAGTAGTGAAATATTGATGAATTCCCATATGATATTAAGGCATAAATGAGTTGATATACATGTGTTAATGATTACGATATAGTTAGAATTAATCAATTTGATTAATTAATACATGTATTAAGTTGGCAATCAAGGTGTTTGATAAAATGCCTATATGAACTATGTGATGCTTAAGAACATTGCCAATCAAGTATTTGTGAAAATGCCTAAGTGAATTGGCTAAGGAAATGGACATGGACGGCATGCCATGGTGTGACCGACGGCATGGGGTGCTCTCGACCATGGCATGTGGCCGAGAGGTCCAATGGGCCAAGCCCAATTATTTTAGGCCCAATGAGATGTAATGGGTCTACGATAAGCCCAATAAGAGTTGGTGGGCCCCATAAGCCCAAAAGACCCAATGAAATTGAATAGTAAAATGGAAATGGGCCCATTAAGGTTTATTAAAGCCCATTAAGGGAAATAGACTTTATTTAATGTGAAATACAATAGGGAAAAGATAATTAACCTAATAAATGGTTATATGTAGCTCCAGCGATTATTGGAGGAAGAAATCAGACTGCTAGATCGAGCAGCGTTGAGCAAGTAAAATTTCTCGAGTGATTATAGGTAAGGGACTTTTATGAGTATTTAGAGATACCTGCACATATTTTCGTTTGCTTTTACATTCACTTAAATACTCTGAGGGTCAGAGAAAGTGAATAATAATTATTCCGACCCGATAGTGATAAATTACGATTTTACCCTTAACTTTTGTGAAAAGTTGTAAAAAGCGTGGAAACCACCATTTTAAGTGTTTAGTAGAAGAATAAAAAAATGGACTAATGATTTTAAGTTTGATGTGAATTAAGCACACTTTATATGCTGATTTTGATGTTTTGAAAAACATCCCTTTTTAAAGAGCCATCTATCGAATTATGTGAAAATAAATGGTGCTAGAGCACAGCTCGCATTTGATTTTTCACATATATTAGTGCTGGATTGTGATTTGAACTAGATTTCCATGACATGCATGATAGAGTGCTAGAGTTATTACTCGTACTCAGCTTTATGTGAGTTATGCATGAGATAGTGCTGGAGCGATTAGCTCGTACTTGAATTTTACATGAGATACATGACAAAGTGCTAGAGCACTGCTCGTACTGGATTCTTCATAATTTATACATGACATAGTACGTGAGTTATTTCTTATACTTGATTTGATGATTTTTGTGCATAGCATGGTATTAGAGCTATTGCTCGTACTTGATTGAAACATGAACTATGCATGACCTAGTTGCTGGAGGTTTACTCGCACTAGAGTTTGAGTTTGTGATGTGAAACAGTGTTTGAGCCGAGTGTCGACTGTGAGTCGTGCTCAAAGGCGCGCACTGTAATTTATGTGATATATAATACATGTTGAAAAATCGTGCTTGATTTTCTCATGTAGACTGAGTGTCACACTATGAGAGGTTCGCATGTAGATTTAGAGACGTGGTATGATATTCCATGGTTTGAAGGCTAAGACCTATGGCAGGCACCCCGACTGTGATGCAAAGTCCACGGAATACGTTGTACCGTGCGAGTGGCATGGAGTACACTGTACCGTGTGGTGTTGTGGAGTTGAGGAGTTGATAGCTGGCGGTTGTGATGGACTGACACCCTTCCCATTGTAGCAATGATACCCCGCACACCGAGATCTGTTGTTGCTTGGTATCACTGTTATAGGATATGGCCATAGTCCAGGATATTATTGTATTTCACCACAGAGTCTCACATGATATATCACCTAAGTGACTGATTTATTTATGATACAGATAGACCTGAGGTATAGGTCGAAATTCGTTTTTGTGTTGTGAATGATTTAAATGCCATATTTACTGTGATTTAAATATACATGGAATGATTTATCTAAAGGCATTGTGATGTTATAAAGATGCATTATTTTGCACTACATGCCTACATTTGAGATAGATCTGGCCCCATTAGAGATCGATCTGCTTTATTCCATTGCCCAAATAAGAGCATTTCGACTCTTCCAGATCGATCTCTCATCCTATGAGATCGATCTGGCCTTCATATTTTCTAAATTTTCTACAATTTTCCTGCTGCAACTTACACCGAACATCATTAATTTGCTGCCATAGCCATTTTCTCATCCATCCACCTTTATGACTTGAAAATGGCATCCATTCATACCTTATTCACATTGAAACTTGTGTGCATTCCTTGTATATCCAAAGGTATACTATATAAAACCAAATGGAAGCATTTATATTAATGCAACTTCCTTCCATTTACCACACTACTCATTTTGAGTCCCAATCTCATTCAAAACCTATAAGAACTCATTTCTTCATATTCATGCACAATGAAACTTATACGTACATTACAAATCATATTACACATTTGTACATTGAATCCATGGACTTACATCAATTACACTTTACGTTACAAGTCCATTAACATTCATTGATCCAATTACACACGTTACAACAATACATATACGGGGTCTCACATTCTCCCCTCCTTTAAGGAATTTGGTTCTCCAAATTAGATCCAAGTCACTCTTCAAAAAGTTGGGGGTACTTCTCCCGTATCAAGTTATCCAATTCCCATTCTGCCATGTGATGTTGCCAAAGAACTTTAACCAAGGGAATTGTCTTATTTCGTAGCACCTTCTCTTTTCTTTCTAATATTCGAATCGGCTTCTCAACATACGTCATACTCTCATTGAGCTCCAATGGCTCATATCTTTTCACGTGTGCTGGATCTGACTGATACTTTCGAAGTATAGAGACGTGGAATACGTTATGGACATTTGCCAAGTCCGGTGGTAATGCCAACCTATACGCCTTATCTCTTACTCTCTCCAAAATCTCAAAGGGTCTGATATATCTAGGGCTCAGCTTACACTTCTTACCAAATCTCATAATACCTTTCAATTGTAAAACTCTCAGAAATACTGACTCACCCATATCAAACTCTAGTGGTCTCCATCTCTTATCAGCATAACTCTTTTACCGACTCTGAGCTGACCGTAATCTCTCACATATCAACTGGATGTCCTCAGATGCCTACTGCACTAAGTCCGGAGTAAAAATCTGTCTGTCACCAACCTCTTCCCATCCAATGGGGGATCGACACCTGCGTCCATACAGTGCCTCATAGGGTGCCATTTCGATACTCACATGATAGCTATTATTATAGGTGAACTCGGCTAATTGTAGGTGATCATCCCAGGAGCCTCCAAAATCCAACACACATGCTCTCAACATATCCTCGAGGGTCTGTATAGTCCTCTCTAACTGCCCATCTTTCTGAGGATGAAAAGTGGTGCAAAAACTCAGTTAGGTCCACAGCGCTTCCTAAAAATGTTCCCAAAAATGGAAAGTGAAGCGGGCATCCCTATCAGAAACAACGCTCACTAGTACACCATGTAGCCATACTATCTCTCGAATATACAGGTTTGCCAACTGACTCAGTGTATCGGTAGCTCTTATAGCAAAGAAATGGGTGAACTTAGTCAATCAGTCCATAATAACCCATATCGAATCATGACCTCTGCGGGTCCTCGGCAATCCCATCACAAAATCCATGGTGACATGCTCCCACTTCCAAGTCGATATCGGTAGAGGCTGCAATAATCTTGCAGGTTTCTGATGCTCTACCTTCACTTGCTAACAAATGAGACACTTAGCAACATATTCAGCAATGTCTCTTTTCATTCCAGACCACCAATAAACCTTCTGAAGGTTTTGATACATCTTTGTACTTCTCGGATGTATCGTATACTTCGATGAGTGAGCCTCTTATAAAATTAACCTCCCGATCTCAGGATCCTCGAGAACACATACTCTGCCTCTGAATCTCAATGTCCCATCAGCACTCAGCTCAATATTAGTACTCACACCTGTTTTTATCTACCTCAGCCAATCGATACACCATCGATCGCTCTACTGGGCTTGCCGAATATGGCCAATCAATTCTGACTCCAGTCTCAAACTAGCCATGATCTCAAGTCTCTCAGATCCAGGTGGGGTTACATCCAAACTGAGGTCCACAAATTGTTCCAACAATTCATGTTCCCGTACAATCATATAAGACACCAACCCAAGGTTCTTCCTACTTAAAGCATCATCAACTACATTTGCCTTATCCGGGTGGTAAATGATTTCACAATCATAGTCCTTTAAAAGTTTGAGCCATCTCCTCTGTCTCATATTCAGCTCTTTATGCGAGAACAGGTACTTAAGGCTCTTATGATCTGTGAACACCTAAAATTTCATACCATAGAGATAGTGGTACCATATTTTCAAAGCAAACACCACGACCGCCAACTCCAAATCATGTGTCGGGTAGTTCCTCTCATGATTTTTCAACTGTCTAGATCCATAGGTAACTACCTTCCCATCCGACATAAGAACACAGCCCAGTCCCTAGTGTGATGCATCCGTGTACACCGAGAATCCTCCTAAGCCTGTAGGAATGGTGAGAACTGGAGCAGTGGTCAATCGACGCTTAAGCTCCTCAAAATTCCTCTCACATGCCTCATCCCATACAAACTTAACATCCTTATGTGTGAGGGGTGTTAATGAAGAAACTAGTCTAGAGAAATCTTTTACAAATCTTCGATAACACCCTGTCAATCATAAAAAACTTCTGATCTCAGTAACTGTCTTGGGCTATTCCCATTGTACAATTACCTCTATCTTGGATAGATCCACCGATACCTCATCCTTCGACACAACATGGCCCAGAAATGAGATATGCTCTAACCAAAAGTTACACTTGCTGAGTTTGGCATATAACTCTTCCTCTCGGAGGGTTTGCAGAACTATACTTAAGTGCTCCTCGTGATCTTCCATAGACTTGGAATATACTAATATGTCATCAATGAACACAATCACAAACTTGTCCAGGTATGGCTTAAATATATCATTCAGTAGTGCCATAAATGCTGCGGGGGCATTCGTCAATCCAAATGGCATCACCATAAACTTGTAATGGCCATAAAAAGTACGAAATGTTGTCTTGGGTACATCTATACTCCTGATCCTCAACTGATGGTACCCTGATCACAGATCTATCTTAGAAAATACTTAGGCTCCTCGGAGCTGATCCAGTAAATTATCTATGCGTGGAAAGGGGTACTTGTTCTTAATGGTGGCCTTATTCAACAACCGGTAGTCTATACATAGTCAGAGGCTTCCATCCTTCTTCCTTACAAATAGAACCAGTGCTCTCCAAGGTGAGACACTCGATTTAATAAACCCCTTCCCCAGCAACTCTTGCAGCTATTTCTTCAACTCTTCTAACTCAATCGTAGCCATTCTATATGATGGTTTCGATATCGACTCAGTACTAGGAACTAACTCTATGCAAAATTCCATTTCCCTTTTAAGTGGTAGTCCTAGTAATTCATCTGAAAAGACATCAGGGTAATCTGCAATTATGGGTATGTCCCTTAATTCTGGGTGTGCCTCATCTATATCGACCACGTAGGCAATGAACCCTTCACATCATTCTTTCTACCATTAGTATCACAAGTCATTACATCAATATTCAAAATAAACAAACTAATTTATCTCTCAAATATCATATATTAGGATTATACTCTTTCATTTAAAATAGACATACACTTTTCATATCATTTCTTTTCATCAAAGTTTACAATAAGATTGTCTAATCCTGAAAACATCAATATCTTAGCATGGCAATCCATAACAACACAATTGGTTGTCTAATCCTGAAAACATCAATGTCTTAGCATGGCAATCCATAATAACACGATTGGTAGCCAACCAATCCATTCCCAATATTACATCAAAATCATTCATATTCAATAAAATTAAATTGGATGTCATTTCCTTTCCCTCTATCTTTAACTTACAATCTCTATATACATGCTCAGTCAATTTACTATCATTCATAGGTGTGGAAATCATTAACATTTTATCCATCAATGTAGGTTTCACATGCTTTAAAAATTTATGTGCAAAGGAAGGTGATATGAAAGAGTGTGTGGCACCAAGATCGAATAATACCAATGCTTCAAAACCAAAGATTAGGATGGTACCTTTAATCACATCTGTTAAAGCATCTGTGGTGTCCTAATCCAGTGCATGTACTCTTCCTCTGCTCACACCCGCTACTTGCTTCCCTTTTTCCTCAGTTGTAGCCCTCCTCCTCGGGGCAGCCGTCTCAATTGGAGCTCTCTCTGGCTCCTTGCCCTTCTGTGGAGAAATCTCCATCTTTTTGGGACAATACTTAGCTATATGTCCTGGTCTCTCACATCTGAAACATACCATAGGGGTCATTGGATAGGGCCTAGTCCCATGAAATTTATCACATCTCCTGCACCTCTTAGTAGTAGGCCATGGTCCTTCAATAACCATACCTCTTAGTGCAGTTAAGGCCGGGTATATGGGAGGTCTAACAGCTTTCTCCTGCACCTCCCCAATCTTAGGCCTCTTTTTAAAAAACCTTTGGCCTCTTTCTTGGCCACTCTATCAAACCTGGATCTCCTTCGGTCTCTGTCCTTCCTGACACTAATCCTCCAAAGCTCAGAGGCATTCCGCTCAAAGTCTTGCTCACACAACTGAGCCATATGTACTTCTTCCTTATAAGTTTTAATATCAAATGGGGATAGCTTAGTTCTGATGGCCAATCTCAGTCCATCAATGAACTTTTGAATCTTTCAGGTCTCACTACCCATCGTGTCCAGGTCGTATCTCCCCAAATACATAAACTTGGACTCATACTCATCCACAGTATGGTTCCCTTGAACCAGATTCATGAATTTCATCCGTAGTTTCCGCTGTGTGGTAGCTAGAATGTACTGTCTCTTGAAGGCCTCCAAGAATATCTCTCATGTAATCTTAGAGTGTCTAGCCCTCAAAATAGCTTCGGTGGATCTCCACCAGTGCTCTGCCTCGCCTTTCAGCATAAAAATGGTAAAAGCAACCTTCTCTGCTGAAGTACATTAGAAAAACCTATACAGTTTCTCCATCTCATACACCCAGTCCTCTGTGACAATCGAGTCCTTTACCCTTCTGAACACTAAGGGTTTCAATGCTTGGAACTCTCGTAGTCTGCTCAAGTCGCAGTCATACCCCAAATCACTACCGCTCTGCTGTGGAGCAATAGGAGAATCTATATCCTGTACTGGAGGTGTCATCGTCTCAGTAACCTGAGGTCTCTTTGCCTCTGTAGCTACTTGTCTAGTCATAGGTTGTGCTACGACACCTCGTCTATCACCGGCACCCAAGGCCTACGTGACTATCTCCACCAGGTTCTTAATACTCTGTTCTATCCTAGAAAAGCGAGCCTCAATATTTTTTGCTCTCCCAGCAGGGTCCTATAGAGCCTGATCAGTCTGTGGCTCCGCACGACTCTCAGGCCTACCTCTACGACCTTTAGCATGTGCTCTCGCCCCTCTACCTTGGCGAGTAATTGGCATAATGCCTAACTTCCTATATTATAATAATTTATTAAGCTTAATCCATCACGGTATACACAGTTATACCTAAACAAATGCACAGTAACATGGGGATGTATTTTTCCTACGTTTTATTACTAACTCACATCAGGCCAACACGACTCTGATACCAATCTCTATTATGACCCATTTTCATTCCCTTTAACTGAAAATCACTATGAATTTTTTACGTTTTACTGCTACCTTACCCGGTCATGAATAAACTCACCACACACAATTGGGCTGTGAGTCAATAATAATCCACTTGCAATATCCATTCTTAGTTAATAAAAGTGATATCATACATTAGAACGTCAATCATTCATTTATATAAAATATGATTACTGACATCTATATCCCCCATAATTACATTTCAATTGGCTAATGTGCTTTTACATTGTTTAGATACAAAAAAGGAATCACTATGTATACACCTCTGAGTGATGGAGATGCAGCGGATGTCTTAACCAAAATGCCTCAATCCTCATTAGGCCACTATGTACGCTCTGTAGAGGGGGAAAGTAGAGAGGGATGAGCAACCACACCCTCAGTAAGGTAATAATGCAAGCATGGTAGATAACTACTCTATCTACATACTAATAATGTGATGCATAAATCATTTATAATCCTTGCATGAGGAAATAAGTCTATGCCGTAAGAATATACATATATCATGTATCAAAATCATGTAAAATTGGCATAATAAAACATGGTAAATCATCATGTACAAGCCATATCATGCTCAATTGTCAAATCGAATAATAAAAAGGAAATTTCACTTGAAACATCCTTTTTAAATCACATCATAAAACTCTTTCTCAAACACATACAATCCCATCACAAACCATTTTCTCAATCACAAATATCATTACCATTTCACAAATCAAATCCCACGAGGCTTGATCCCTCCCTCAGTCTATCTTGGACAATCACAATCACACATATGTAATAAAAACTAGGTCACTATATCAAAAGTGCCTATGTGGACTAACTACATCAGAAATCATCCCAAACCACACACATCCAGGTGTGTGGGGTATCGTGCTGGTACGAAGGTGGATTATCCCTTGCCAGACTTTCTCATCACATAACCATTGCGCAGTACATCGTACTCTATGTGATTACACGATACAGCGTACTCCGTGGACTCATATCGTGATTGGGGGTGCCATTCCTAGGTCTTACCTACCCTATACCAAGAATTTTTCATATCCATGTAGGAGAGCCTCCTTACTGAATAAAGCTTCCCTGGCCCTCCAAGGCTTAAGGATCTTCTGTACCCATGTAGAAGAGCCTCCCTATCGAACAGAGCCTCTCCGCCCCTCTAGGGCTTAAGGATGTTGGCTTAAGGATCCATAAGAGAGCCTCCCACTGAATAGAGCCTCCCCACCTAACAGAGCCTCCTTGCCTCCTTGGGCTTAAGGATGTTAGCTTAAGGATGTAGGGCTTAAGGATCTTACCGTAAGAGAGCCTCCCCACCGAACAGAGCCTCCCTACCTAATAGAGCATTCCTACCTCCTCGGACTTAAGGATGTTAGCTTAAGGATGTAGGGCTTGAGGATCTTACCAACTTTCGTGACCTCATACGTATCACAATGTGCAAACTTGTGTGAGCAAAGCTCTAACATGACTCATGCATCCTATCATAAAGAGACCACGTACGAGCATAGCTCTAGTACAGTTAGACTCATAAGAAAACCACTCGAAAGCCACATACGAGAAGAAGTTCCTGTACGGTTTATAACCATCATCATAGTTTCCAAATCAAGGTGCAAGCTAAGCTCCAGCACGTTTCATACAAATGAAAACATCAAAATCTACCGCGAACGAGGCTCCAGCATGAATTAAATCACATACACACGATAAGTGGCTCACATACATTCAAAACATCTCAAAACATGGGCTATTTCACAACATCATTCAAGTACTAGCCATCCTATCCTTTTATTAGCTTAAATCAAACAAAACGCATGTTTTGTGAAAGCATTCAAAACATTTGTGATTTATGCAATTATTAGCCTTACTATCCCTTTTTATACATCCATATAAACCAAATCATATACGTACTCATAATTGTTCACATACATCATCAACCACTTTTCCAAACCATCATGCAAATTTACAACACCCTATATACCTACAAAATACGAGCAGCTACCTCTATATACTCATAAAATTCCCTTACATGGAATCGCGACGTGTGATTCCACTTCCTTAGAGCTATTTACTCGTAAGGGTCGATTCGTCTCCAATAAACTCTTTGAAACTGCACATAAACGTATTCCGCAACGTTTTAGCCCATTATAATCCAACTCTCATGTTTACTATAGTCGATTCGGTCTATAGTCTCTATTAACGCTTATGAGGCCTCATTTCAATACTCTACCCATAACTCGAGTCTATGGATTCTTTTAGGCCTATTTACTCATTCCAAATCGATATTAAATCGATGTTAAGCTTATAATGTTCATTTTTCATAAATTTCCTTCACTATGGCATATTATCAAACACTACATGTGCTCATGCTCATCAATTCACAAAACTCACAATGTAGCTTCATTTACCCATTTCTAATCATCCACATTACAAAAATAACAACTTATCATAACCCATAAACCACCAATTCATCCAAATTACACTTTCTCACACTAGATTCATTCCATCTTCCAAGTCACGTTTACTCTAATACTGCCTAAATGGTTTCAATCATCCATTTACATGCCGATCAACCCCAAAATCAATAAAATAGACAATGTACTTGGATTGGAGTCTTAGAAACTTACCAAATCTGGTTTCTCTTCTTGCTCTAAAGGGAAATGTTCCTTGCTCCTTCAATACCAATAATGGGATTTTAGGTTTCAACTATATTATTCTCTTCCTCAAGATGAACAAGTTGGTACCTAATAGCATCTCCTCAATCTTACTGGAAATGACTGATTTTAGCGAGATAAACTTAGGTTTTGGGTGAAAAATGGAAGGGTGATGTTGTTTTCTTGAAATTTTTAGATTTTCGCTCCTTTTATAGAAATAGCTTGAAAAGATCGATCTGCAGTAGGAGGAGATCGATCTGGTCCCCTTAAATCCCTCTTTTTCACGACATTTTAAGCATGAGATCGATATGTCGAAGCTTAAGATCGATCTGCTCCCAGACAGAGAGCTAAGGAGATCGATCTGTATGCTTGAGGATCGATCTTTCCATTACAGAATGGTTAGGAGATTGATCTGGCCTTCATATTTTCCAAATTTCTTACAGTTTTCCTACTGTAATTTACACTAAAACATCGTTAATCTGCTGCCATAGCCATTTTCTCATCCGTCCACCTTTATGACTTGAAAATGGCATCCACTCATACCTTATTCACATTGAAACTTGTGTGCATTCCTTGTATATCCAAAGGTATACTATATAAAACCAAATGGAAGCATTTATATTCATGCAACTTCCTTCCATTTACCACACTACTCATTTTGAGTCCCAATCTCATTCAAAACCTATAAGAACTCATTCCTTCATATTCATACACAATGAAACTTGTATGTACATTACAAATCATATTACACATATGTACATTGAATAAATGGACTTACATCAATTACACTTTACATTACAAGTCCATTAGCATTCATTGATCCAATTACACACGTTACAACTATACATATAAGGGGTCTCACATTATAAATTGTATTTTTAAATATTGCAGAGAGGTAAGTTCACGAATAAGCCATTATGCTGGTAAATGTTCATTAAAATGAAAGGTTAAATAATCGACACTGAACAAGAATGCAACCTAAATAAGAATTTAATAATTATAAAAAGTTAGCCCTAATTTTCACATTTTCAGGACATTACAGTTTACGTGGTATCAGAGTAAATGCTGTCTTATACTATCAGTGTCGACTAGTAGAAGTTCGATTACATCTTAATTATCTATATTTTTCTGGCTATAAATTGAGTATAATTGTTAAAGTTATTACTAAAACATTGCTTTATGCGCATGTAATTGATCACAAATCATAAACGAGAGATAAGGTGATTCATGGAGGTTAACACAACCCTCTCCACTATCTCCCCCTCAACCAAAGAGCCTGAATACCATAATAAACAATCTCGAGCAGAGAATACAAAGTATGAGAAAGGGGCTCAGTACACATCAATGCCATGTTTGCTCAGCAGTTCAGGGTAAACACCTTAGATAATGATGTTACCATGCCCGCATCTAGAGCGTCATATCAAAAGGTTTTTATCTGGATTGAGACCAGGGATCATAGATAGACTGTTAGGGCTCCAGGTTACAAAGTTTAAGGATGCCCTCGAACGAGCTCAGGAGATCGAGAGGAGTCTTGATGTTACTTAAGCACAATATGGGTTCGAAGGCCAGGGTAAAGATAAAGGCAGGAGATCAAAAGCATCCAGACCAGAATGGAGGCAAGGTCAACCTAAGAGATAGCAAACAGATAAATCTTAAATGAGGGAGGGTAAGCTCAAAACCCTTATTGATAGTACAAAAACCACTAGAGGCTCTGAGGTTAAGTTACGATGGTATAAGGATTGTAGCAAGTTGCATGGTAGGCCATACCGTCAGGTCACGGGTGGCTGTTTCAAGTGCGAAGATAAGGGCTACTAGATCAAGGATTGCCCTCAAATAAGACCTTTTGAGCCTCAAGAGTAGCTGAGATAGCCCGAGAGATAGGCTCCCCAAAAATAGGCCCCATAGAGATGGGCTAGAACCGCAGAAAAGCACAAGAAGCCTGTTACTCAGGGATTCATGTTTACCTTAGATAGGGAGACATTGATACCTTATCTGAGACAATTAGAGATACACTTCTTATTTGTAATCATGAGATGCATGTTTTTTTTGACCCAGATTCCATACATTCCATCTCCCCATAATTTGCATACAACCTACATCTAGGAACTGATATGGTGTGTAAGAATTGTGAAATCCAGGTAGGAGATAGGATAATGTTAGCATATCTGGTTTTGTTAAATATGTATGGCTTTGATGTAATCTTAGGCATGGATTAGATAGCTACTAATCGTGTAAGGGTAGATTGCTACATTCAAAATGTGACCTTCTCCCTACCTGATAAATTTGATCTATGCTTTGTTAATAAGAATTGAAATGTATGACATTATGTTCTATGATATGTTTGAAAGTTTTGATGACTTTCATTTTTGTGAAGGTTATATTACTTTTGTCTTTTATAGTAGTCGAAAACCACCGAGTATACAGGATGTTCCAGTAGTTTTTAAATTTCCTGACATTTTTTTGGATGAATTACCGGGTTACCACCTGAGAGGGAAATTATGTTTACTATTGATTTGGTGCCCTACACTCAATACATCTCTAAACCACCATATCAGATGGCACTGGTTAAATTAGAAAAACTGAAGAAACAGTTGTAAAAGTTGCTTGATAAAGGGTATATTAAACTAAGTGTATCTTTGTGGGGTGCTCCGATATTATTTGTCAGAAATAAATATGGGAGTCTCCATTTATATATTGATTATCAGCTTTTAAATAAGGCTATAATAAAGGATAAGTATCCTCTGCTAAGGATAGATAATTTATTTTATCAGTTGAGAGAGGTTTCAGTGTTTTCAAAGATAAATTTGAGATTAGGCTATCACCGGTTGTGGATCAGAGAGGCGGATATATCGAAGACAGCTTTCAGGACCAGATACTATCATTCGAGTTTTTGGTGATACCCTTTGGTCTAACTAATGCCTCTACTACTTTCATAAGTTTAATGAATGATTTCTTTCAAGAGTATTTGGATAGATTTGCTATAGTATTTATTGATGATATTTTAATCTATTCCAAGTCCCGAAAGGAACATGAGCAGCATTTGAGGATTGTGCTCCAGATTATTCATGCGAAGAAATTATATGGGAAGTTTAGTATGTGTGAACTCTGGTTGGATTAGATTGCTTTCCTCGGGCATACTGTATCTAAGGACAGGGTGTCTGTTGATTTGTCCAAGGTTGATGCAATTTTGATGTGAGAGAGACCGAGGACAGTGATAGAGGTTCAGAGTTTCTTGAGATTGGCATGGTATTATTGGAGATTTGTTGAGGGGTTTTCTCGGATTGCAACTCTATTGACTAGATTGACACATTAGGATGTTCCATTTGAGTGGTCTAATCTATATGAGAAGAGCTTCCCAAAGCTCAAGCATCATTGACTATCGTACCAGTCTTAACCATTTCAAGTGGATTGAGATGGTTTGCAGGTACAGTGATGCCTCCCACCAAGGTTTGGGCTGTGTGCTTATGCAGAATGGTAGAGTGGTCGCTTATAGTTCCCGCCAACTTAAGGACCATGAGTGGAACTGTCACGACCCGAATTACCTAAAAATCAGAGTAAATTTTTCGCTTTTTCATTTATTATTTAATTCTTACCTTTCTCTCGTCGTGACCATCCTACAACACAGTTGGGCTATGATTCGATGTTAGTCACCTCACACTATTTAACATTTCATTCCCATAATCATATATCAGAGTCTACTATCCTTTTGACTTTAAATAAACACATACCCACTGGTATTTACATGACTCTACATCCCCGACATCATATCCATTTACAGTACTGTGCATTACATATTTAGATACAAAACCATACAAATGTGTATACCTGTCTCTCGATGGGTAGCAGCAAGCAGCGGATATTAAGCATGCAAGTCCTCAGCCGCTCAATAATTATTACAAGTGCTCTGAAAAGATGGAAAAATAAGGGGGGTGAGCAAACCACACGCTCAGTAAGGCAATTATGCAAGTAAGTAGATAGCTCCACTATCTACATGCTCATAATGCCATGCCCTTAAATCCATTTCTTTTCATTTAAAATTACACGCACAAAGTCATGCATATTCGATGCCATAGTTTATCCAAAACTATTTGTGCATATATAAATCATGTAACTCATGCATTCAAAGCATTTTATGTGACATCATTAAATCAATATTCAGCATGAATTAAATCAAGATCATGCAATCTTTCATGCCATGTAAGACAAAACATGGATTTCAAATGAAAGCATGGAAAAACACATCATGCCACTGCATTTAAATCAATTCATTTAAAACGCAGTATAAAATAACCCCTCTGGGTCAATCATCTCAAAACTCATAAAACAATTCGTTATATTTCATTATAAAACTTGAGTTATAAAACCACCCTTCTTTCAGGGTCACATATCATAAAATCATCTGAAATCATCAAATCATTAAATCGGGGGCCTGACCCCTCCTTCGGGTCTACCCTGGTCTAACAGACCACAAGTTATATCATGTGAGACAATCAGGTAATTAACAGTAACATCGAGGACTATGGCCATATCCTAGTGATCCCTGGCAACACGGTACCTAGTGTGCGGGGTATCACACCTGAAACGGGAGGTGGGTCGTCCTACCCGCCAGAACAGCATAACACCAGGATTGCGAGGGCAAGGCTTGCTGCCTCGTGGCTAATGCCACTCCACTCCAACAATCCCCACGGTACAGCGTACTCCGCGTGACATACACGGTACAAAGTACTCCGTGAACCCAAGCTCAGTCAGGGGTGCCTGTAATAGGTCTTATCCACCCATATCATCTCTGTCTCAGAATGCACGTGTGAGCATATCATCTCACTGTGACACACAGTCTACAGGAGGCTCCAACACGGCTATATGCATGTAATATAAATCCCTGTGCGAGCGAAGCTCAAGCACGGCTCCATGCATATTCATGATATCTGAAAATCTCGTGCGAGCGAAGCTCTAGCACGGTTTCATAAAAATCAGTGAAATCTGCGTACGAGCAGCGCTCAAGTACGACTTAAACTGATTATAATTTCATGTAAATTCCACGTACGAGCAACGCTCTAGTACGGATATGTATATAAATTCAGTGAAAACCTCGTACGAGAAAAACTCCAGTACAACATTCAAATGAATTATGAAAACCATGTAAAACTTTGTGCGAGCAATGCTCCAGCACAAATGAATGCTCAAGTAAATCAAATCTCGTGCGAGTTATACTCCAGCACGGCTTTATGCATAATTAAATCAAATCTCGTACGAGTTACACTCCAGCACGGCTTCATGCATAATTAAATCAAAATAGGATGCGAGCTAAGCTCCAGCATCTCTCATGCATATTAAATCAGTAAAACTAGTGCGAGCAATCGCTCCAGCACCATTTTATGCATATCAAGTCAAAACCAGTCAAAACATGTCAAAACAGAGTGCGAGCTAGGCTCCAGCAGCTCTCATTTCACAATAATAAAAATCAGTGCGAGCACCATGCTCTAGCACATTTCATGCATATGATGTCACACAAGTCGGTGCGAGCAACTGCTCAAGCACATTTATGCACATTCACAAACGCAGATATAGTGCGAACTACGTGTCGGCACTACCTGTTTCCATATAAACTTGATAGTTGGCCTCTTTTCCAAAGAAATTTCATTTAAATATTAATAACACCTACGTAGTGTTAATTTGGGAAACTTATGCAATTATTGGCCAATCTATCGATTTACTTTGATTAAAACCAATCAAATCTTAAATTCGGAAAATTCCTTAAATCATGCATTTCATGCATGTCATGCTTTCACCATCCTTAGGTGAACTTCCCTCAATAGGGGTAAAATAGTCTTTTCACCTATTTCGATCCTCAAAATTATTTAAACCACTTTTAGGATCTTTATACATCATCAAGGCATACATACATATTCAGTGTACAGAACACTATTAAAATACGCGTAGCTACCTCTAGCTACTCACACAATTCCCTTACCTCATTTATCTGTACAGTCTGACCTTTCCTCTGATGACTCGTCACGCAGTCCGATTTGCTCTGAATCCAATTCAAATCTCCGGCACTGCGGATACATATTCATCAGGTCAATTACAATACAATTAATTGTATTCACAATTTTCTGGGCTTAATTTAAATCATTGGGCCTGTTTTCCCATATTGGGCCCGATTGCACCTTAATGGGCCTTAATCGGCCTTAAGCCCGTTTACCACACTTTATCGAGGCCTATTGGGCTCATTGGACCCATCAATATTTATTTAGCCTCGTTCTAAATTTTCAGATAGCTTATGAATTATTTACGACAATTTATCCTAATTTCTAGAATTTAATTCATTTATACGGAAATTAAATCCGTAATTCATGCGTTAAATATCAATCACGCATAACGATATAAAATTGTCGTAAATAAGGGTCACATACCCGTTATTCCATGATCGTACACAAATCGAGGCTGTCTCGAGCTCTCAGTGGATGCCAATTGTCGAGCTACACAATTAAATATATTTTCGGGTAAACTTTCAGTCGATTATTTATCAAATTAAATATTCTAAAAATTAAATCGGTCAATTTGACCGCTTACCGACTTACCCGAAGCTCGATTGCATCACAGGAATTTTCCCCAATTTTTCTCTCTTTTTCTTTTTCCCTTTTTCTTCCTTTTTTCCCTCTCTTTTTGGCTGAACCGGTCCGGTCCGGTTCAGACCGCCGGTTCAGTCCGGTTCACCCATCATTTTGCCGTTCCGGCGCCGTCCGGCCGGTTCCCGGTGCGATTTCGGTGCCGTTCGGCGCGCCATGGCCTGGGCTTCCTAAATCGGGCCTCGGCTGGGGTCTAATCGGCGCCGATGGCCGCCGATCGACGTTTCTTCCCCGCGGCATCTCCTTCGCTTTTCGGCGTTTTCCGGCGACTCCACGGCGCGTCCTGGCCGCTGGTGGTTCGCCCGAGGTCGGCCGACCTTCGCCGACCCTCGTCGGCCCCTCAGCCTCGCCGGTGGTGGCTCGCCGGTGAGTCTCTCTTCTTCCCTCGGTCTCGCTTCGTTTTTCGCCTCTGTTTCTTTTCTTTCTGTTTCAGAATTTCGTTTTTTTTTTTTTTTTTTTTTTTTTATTTTATTTATTTATTTATAATTAACTTTTAATATTATTTTATTCAATAAAATAATATTAAAATGCATAAATATCCTTAAAAAAATTTATATTTTATTCATTTAATCTGTAAATAATTTTCTCAGTCCGATTTTACCTTTTCGGTATATTTTTCGATTATTTTCGGGATTATTTTTCGATACGAAAATCCCGGTTTATTCCAATAAATTCATATCTTGATCAATTTAACCCGAAATTTAATTATTTCTTCATCATTGATCAAGATTTCTCATTCTCATATTTTTAATTAAATTTTCTTGTCCCGATTAATACCGAATTTTGGTCTTTTGACCATTTTGCCCTTGCACGTATTCGGGAATACCATTTAAGTCCTTTTGCATTTTTAAATGCACTCGAAAATATCGGGTCTTACAATCTCCCCCACTTAAGAAATTTGGTCCTCCAAATTAGAACCAAGTAATATGAGTCCATAACAACTCCGGGTATGTCTATCGCATCATATACTGTCATCCTCAAGTGACCTTTTCCGGAGTGTAATACTACCATCATACTTAACTAGGGAGATCATCTTAACCCTAAACACTTTCTCTTTCCGTTTAGTGCCCGAATCAATTTCTCCAATCATACGTTATATTTTCATTGAGCTAAACCATTGAAGCTCATATCTGATCACATATACTGGATCCGGATAGTATTTCTTAAACATCAAAAGATAGGACACTGTGGATGCCTGCCAATTCATGTGGTAATGCCAACCTACAGGTCTTATCTCCCACTTGTCCAATATCTCTATCTGAATCTCCTTACGTCCTTAAGACAAGTAACTGCCAACAATGCTAATTCACCCTCGGTGAATTCCAATGATTTTCCTGTCTCTAGTCAGCATAGTCTTTCTGTCTACTCTGAGGCGTTCTTAATTTCTCATAAATCAACTGAACATGCTCAGAGGTTAATCTTACAAATTAGGGAACAATTCTCTATCTGTCACCCACTTCTTCTCTAAGTCAGGGATCAACTCCCTACGGCCATACTAAGCCTCATATAACTTGTTATCCCGATACTCGAGTGACAACTGTCATCCTTGGCGAATTTGATTAGTAGCAACTGATCATCCAGGAGCTCATAAAATCAATGGCACACGCTCTCATCACAGCCTCCAGAACCTGTACAGTCCTCTCTGACTGACCATCTGTCTGAGGGTGGAAGCTGTGCTAACACATAATCAGGGTCCCATAGCTTCCTGAAAAACATTTCCCCAAGTGGGAACTGAAGCGGGAATCCCTATCTGATACCATGCTCACTGGAACGCTACCTCATGTATCACAATTTTCCATACACATAAATCCGCCTACGCACTCAGAGTATCTCGGGATTTCATAACCAGAAGGTGGGTAAACTTAATCAATCTATCGACTATCACCCAGATAGCCTCGTGATTCTTCCGGGTCCTCTATAACCCATCACAACTTCATGGTCACTTGTTCCCATTTCCATGTCAATATAGGTAGAGGTTGCAATAACTCTGCAGACATCTATTGCTCTACCTTACTCTGCTGATATACGAGACACTTGTCCATAATTCTACAATGTCACTTTTCATACCTGACCACCAATACCATTTTCAAATATCTCGATATATTTATTATTTCTCGGATGCACTGTATATCCCGAAAAGTGAGCTTCTGTCAATAACACTATATCATCAACTGTGGTCCTGGAGAGCACTTATACTATCTCTGAACCTCTATCAGTCATCATCACTCACTGTGAACTCTGTCACTATACCCTTCTGAATCTGACCCATACCATCGACACCTTGTCGATCATCACGCTAAGCCTGGCAAATCCGGTCACACAAATCCGGTTCTAACCTCAGGCTAGCTGTCATAAAATCACCGTCATCATCAAGAAGGGATCACATCACTACTGAGGTTCACAACTGCTCTAGCAGCTCTCGCTCCCTGACCATCTTATGTGATACCATCCCGAGGCTCTTTCTGCTCAAGGCATCAGCCATAACATTAGCCTTTCTTGGGTGGTACAATATTCACAATCATAATCCTTAGAAGCTCTAACCCTCATGGTTATCTCATTTTCTACTCTTTCTGTTAAAACAGATACTTGGGGCTTTTACGATCAGTGCATACTCGAAATTTCTTACCATATAAGTGGTGGCGCCATACCTTTAGTGTAAACGCTACGGCTGCCAACTCTAAATCATGGGTCGGATAGTTTCTCTCACGTTCCTTGAATTGTCTGGATCCATAAACGACTATCTTTCCATTTTACATCAATACATAGCTCAATCCTTATTTGGAGGTATCCATACACACTGAAACCTCTTGAGCTGTTAGTTATAGTATGAATACTTACGGTGGTCAGTTCATTACTCCAATATACCAAAACTCATTGAAGCTATTTTCATACTTATCATACTACTCGTATGAAATCTTTTTTTTCCAAACGAGACGTGTCAACTGAGTAGCCCATTTTGAGAAACTCTCAACACCTCGTCTGTAAGACAGTTTTCTGTTGCTACTCATTCTCTTCCCTGGACTTCGAATACATCATAATATCATCACTAAAGATGACAACCAATTGGTCCAGGTAAGGTTTAAATACCTTAACGTAGTTGAGTTCCACTCAATATTTCAATTTTCCATATACTTGACCTATGTACGCATAAACGTACAATGTCATTTCGAAATAGCTTTCGTTCAAGATACTAGCTCACGTCATTTCCTTCCTCTTATATTAACGGCTTTTATAAAATTTTAATTTTTAAACTTTCATGATTAATGAATTTCTATATCTTTTTATCATACCAATAAAGGTACCCAAATTTTAATTGTATATATTATGACCGTCGAATTCAATCTATAGATTATGCGTGCGCTTCCAGACGCTGTCAAATCTTCAGGCAGGGAGATATTTTGAAATACCTTTATTAACCCTCAGATTTAACCACATCGACTGGGTGTAGATATATCTACCCCTTATCTTGGTCGCAATCCATATACACTACATATTGCTTAATCCAAATTACTTTGCATATCAATGATATCCTTACCTTGCATATGCCTTTTATTCCAATATACCTCGTATGTAGGATCTATCACATCTCCAATCTTATCTCCTTTCATATATCACTTATGGCAAACTCTTTCCTTACTTGTCAAGTTACAATACACTTTTCAGTGATATTTTCACCCCTATTGTCAACTTACAATCCCTATACCCATATTCAGTTAGTGAAAATCAACTAACTATCATCCTCTTCATGCTTAAAGGTATAGGCTTCACATTTTTCACTAACTTATAAGCAACTGAAGGCGGTATGAATAAATGCGTGGCACCAGGATCAATTAAAATAATTATTTCATTATTCACAACCAGTGTGGTATCTTCCACCACATCCTATGAAATATCAGTAGTGTCCTGATCCAAGGCATACACTCGCCCTCGTCCAACATCTTATTTTCGTGATAACTACCACACATCTTACACTGTTCACACTGCTACTCTGTTATACTGTTACGTAGCAGGTCGGGGTCCTTAAATCACAATACCCCTCGTAAGTATTGAAATTAGATATACTGGGGTTTATCAATCAACTTACCCCGTGATTTATCAGCTCTAAGCTTTTACCAAACTACATTTTTCCCGTTCTGACATTCTTGTCATCCTCTATTCTCTTTTTGTCTCAATTTCGGCCCTCACTACCTTTCTCAATCTCAGAGGCGTGCAACTCATGATCTTATTCACACAACTGTTGTCTGCGCACTGCCTCGGCATAGGTAGTGATATCTAACGGGCTAATCGGACTCTAATTGACAATCTGAGTCCTTCCATGAACTTTCAGACATCTTGACTCTCACTGTTCATCATGTTCGAGTCACATCTGCCCAGGAATATAAACTGAGTATCATACTCGTTAATCAACATGTTCCTCTGGGTCAGAGTAAAGAATGTCATCTGTAATTTCCTTTAAACAGTGTCCGGGATATTTTGTCACCGGAATACATTTCGAATTATTTTTCATGTCCAATCTGGATGTCTAACTCTTAAGATGGGTCGAGCGAACTTCAATTAATGTTTCGACTCGCCCTCTAATCTCATATATACCTTGAGCAAATAGCTCACAAAATATTCTCCACACTCCGCTCCAACCTCGCGAAGCGTATCTCAATACTGTCTGATCTCTTTGTCAGACTCTATCCGATCTCTCTATCGGACTCTGTGGGGCATGATCAACCAGCCTCCACGTCAATCTCATCTCAAGTCTCATGTGGCGACTCAGTACAATTCATGGGCCTACCTCAACGGCCTCAAGCTCGTGTACTCGCCTCTCAACCATAGCGGCTATCATTTAATGAGTCTATTCTTGCATTTAAAACCAAATTCTTAGCTGCACTTCCATCTCGATATACACAATTGTATCTAAATAATGCACAGTACATGGGGATGTAAACTTTCTTAACCACTAACACCGACTCATATCAGGCCAACTCAAGCTCTGATACCACTAAACCTGTCACGACCCGAATTACCTAAAAATCAGAGTAAATTTTTCGCTTTTTCATTTATTATTTAATTCTTACCTTTCTCTCGTCGTGACCATCCTACAACACAGTTGGGCTATGATTCGATGTTAGTCACCTCACACTATTTAACATTTCATTCCCATAATCATATATCAGAGTCTACTATCCTTTTGACTTTAAATAAACACATACCCACTGGTATTTACATGACTCTACATCCCCGACATCATATCCATTTACAGTACTGTGCATTACATATTTAGATACAAAACCATACAAATGTGTATACCTGTCTCTCGATGGGTAGCAGCAAGCAGCGGATATTAAGCATGCAAGTCCTCAGCCGCTCAATAATTATTACAAGTGCTCTGAAAAGATGGAAAAATAAGGGGGGTGAGCAAACCACACGCTCAGTAAGGCAATTATGCAAGTAAGTAGATAGCTCCACTATCTACATGCTCATAATGCCATGCCCTTAAATCCATTTCTTTTCATTTAAAATTACACGCACAAAGTCATGCATATTCGATGCCATAGTTTATCCAAAACTATTTGTGCATATATAAATCATGTAACTCATGCATTCAAAGCATTTTATGTGACATCATTAAATCAATATTCAGCATGAATTAAATCAAGATCATGCAATCTTTCATGCCATGTAAGACAAAACATGGATTTCAAATGAAAGCATGGAAAAACACATCATGCCACTGCATTTAAATCAATTCATTTAAAACGCAGTATAAAATAACCCCTCTGGGTCAATCATCTCAAAACTCATAAAACAATTCGTTATATTTCATTATAAAACTTGAGTTATAAAACCACCCTTCTTTCAGGGTCACATATCATAAAATCATCTGAAATCATCAAATCATTAAATCGGGGGCCTGACCCCTCCTTCGGGTCTACCCTGGTCTAACAGACCACAAGTTATATCATGTGAGACAATCAGGTAATTAACAGTAACATCGAGGACTATGGCCATATCCTAGTGATCCCTGGCAACACGGTACCTAGTGTGCGGGGTATCACACCTGAAACGGGAGGTGGGTCGTCCTACCCGCCAGAACAGCATAACACCAGGATTGCGAGGGCAAGGCTTGCTGCCTCGTGGCTAATGCCACTCCACTCCAACAATCCCCACGGTACAGCGTACTCCGCGTGACATACACGGTACAAAGTACTCCGTGAACCCAAGCTCAGTCAGGGGTGCCTGTAATAGGTCTTATCCACCCATATCATCTCTGTCTCAGAATGCACGTGTGAGCATATCATCTCACTGTGACACACAGTCTACAGGAGGCTCCAACACGGCTATATGCATGTAATATAAATCCCTGTGCGAGCGAAGCTCAAGCACGGCTCCATGCATATTCATGATATCTGAAAATCTCGTGCGAGCGAAGCTCTAGCACGGTTTCATAAAAATCAGTGAAATCTGCGTACGAGCAGCGCTCAAGTACGACTTAAACTGATTATAATTTCATGTAAATTCCACGTACGAGCAACGCTCTAGTACGGATATGTATATAAATTCAGTGAAAACCTCGTACGAGAAAAACTCCAGTACAACATTCAAATGAATTATGAAAACCATGTAAAACTTTGTGCGAGCAATGCTCCAGCACAAATGAATGCTCAAGTAAATCAAATCTCGTGCGAGTTATACTCCAGCACGGCTTTATGCATAATTAAATCAAATCTCGTACGAGTTACACTCCAGCACGGCTTCATGCATAATTAAATCAAAATAGGATGCGAGCTAAGCTCCAGCATCTCTCATGCATATTAAATCAGTAAAACTAGTGCGAGCAATCGCTCCAGCACCATTTTATGCATATCAAGTCAAAACCAGTCAAAACATGTCAAAACAGAGTGCGAGCTAGGCTCCAGCAGCTCTCATTTCACAATAATAAAAATCAGTGCGAGCACCATGCTCTAGCACATTTCATGCATATGATGTCACACAAGTCGGTGCGAGCAACTGCTCAAGCACATTTATGCACATTCACAAACGCAGATATAGTGCGAACTACGTGTCGGCACTACCTGTTTCCATATAAACTTGATAGTTGGCCTCTTTTCCAAAGAAATTTCATTTAAATATTAATAACACCTACGTAGTGTTAATTTGGGAAACTTATGCAATTATTGGCCAATCTATCGATTTACTTTGATTAAAACCAATCAAATCTTAAATTCGGAAAATTCCTTAAATCATGCATTTCATGCATGTCATGCTTTCACCATCCTTAGGTGAACTTCCCTCAATAGGGGTAAAATAGTCTTTTCACCTATTTCGATCCTCAAAATTATTTAAACCACTTTTAGGATCTTTATACATCATCAAGGCATACATACATATTCAGTGTACAGAACACTATTAAAATACGCGTAGCTACCTCTAGCTACTCACACAATTCCCTTACCTCATTTATCTGTACAGTCTGACCTTTCCTCTGATGACTCGTCACGCAGTCCGATTTGCTCTGAATCCAATTCAAATCTCCGGCACTGCGGATACATATTCATCAGGTCAATTACAATACAATTAATTGTATTCACAATTTTCTGGGCTTAATTTAAATCATTGGGCCTGTTTTCCCATATTGGGCCCGATTGCACCTTAATGGGCCTTAATCGGCCTTAAGCCCGTTTACCACACTTTATCGAGGCCTATTGGGCTCATTGGACCCATCAATATTTATTTAGCCTCGTTCTAAATTTTCAGATAGCTTATGAATTATTTACGACAATTTATCCTAATTTCTAGAATTTAATTCATTTATACGGAAATTAAATCCGTAATTCATGCGTTAAATATCAATCACGCATAACGATATAAAATTGTCGTAAATAAGGGTCACATACCCGTTATTCCATGATCGTACACAAATCGAGGCTGTCTCGAGCTCTCAGTGGATGCCAATTGTCGAGCTACACAATTAAATATATTTTCGGGTAAACTTTCAGTCGATTATTTATCAAATTAAATATTCTAAAAATTAAATCGGTCAATTTGACCGCTTACCGACTTACCCGAAGCTCGATTGCATCACAGGAATTTTCCCCAATTTTTCTCTCTTTTTCTTTTTCCCTTTTTCTTCCTTTTTTCCCTCTCTTTTTGGCTGAACCGGTCCGGTCCGGTTCAGACCGCCGGTTCAGTCCGGTTCACCCATCATTTTGCCGTTCCGGCGCCGTCCGGCCGGTTCCCGGTGCGATTTCGGTGCCGTTCGGCGCGCCATGGCCTGGGCTTCCTAAATCGGGCCTCGGCTGGGGTCTAATCGGCGCCGATGGCCGCCGATCGACGTTTCTTCCCCGCGGCATCTCCTTCGCTTTTCGGCGTTTTCCGGCGACTCCACGGCGCGTCCTGGCCGCTGGTGGTTCGCCCGAGGTCGGCCGACCTTCGCCGACCCTCGTCGGCCCCTCAGCCTCGCCGGTGGTGGCTCGCCGGTGAGTCTCTCTTCTTCCCTCGGTCTCGCTTCGTTTTTCGCCTCTGTTTCTTTTCTTTCTGTTTCAGAATTTCGTTTTTTTTTTTTTTTTTTTTTTTTTATTTTATTTATTTATTTATAATTAACTTTTAATATTATTTTATTCAATAAAATAATATTAAAATGCATAAATATCCTTAAAAAAATTTATATTTTATTCATTTAATCTGTAAATAATTTTCTCAGTCCGATTTTACCTTTTCGGTATATTTTTCGATTATTTTCGGGATTATTTTTCGATACGAAAATCCCGGTTTATTCCAATAAATTCATATCTTGATCAATTTAACCCGAAATTTAATTATTTCTTCATCATTGATCAAGATTTCTCATTCTCATATTTTTAATTAAATTTTCTTGTCCCGATTAATACCGAATTTTGGTCTTTTGACCATTTTGCCCTTGCACGTATTCGGGAATACCATTTAAGTCCTTTTGCATTTTTAAATGCACTCGAAAATATCGGGTCTTACAGGAACTACCCTACTAGTGACTTGGAATTAGTCGTAGTGGTTTTTCATCTGAAGATATAGCAGCATTATTTATATGGTGAGAAGCTTCAGATCTTCACTGACCACAAGAGCTTTAAGTATATTTTTTTATCTGAGGGAGCTTAATATGATATAGATGTCACGACCAACTTTTACCAAAAATCACGACAAAAGTTTTTTTTGCTTTTCTTACCTTTCCTTTGGTGATAATTTCAAACATCAGTTAGGCTGTGATTTGGTATTAATATCATCTCTTTTACTTGCCATATCATCCATTCTATACAATGCATACTTGTCAATATAAACTATCTATCGACTGTAAATAATTTTATGTCATAAGTGAGCTCACTATATTAATATAAAAATACATCCCCCATTATTACATTTGTGTACATAAGTATAATGTTATATGTTCAGATACAAAATCGTACGTGATGTGTATACCTTTCGCTTGATGGGAATGCAACGGGCAAAAGGAATGCAAGTCCTTAGTCGTACTCTATCTACTGTGGATGCTCGATAGAGAGGTGGAAAATGAAAGGGGTGAGCTCACTAGCTCAGTATGAAAATCAGGCAAGCAAGTAGATAACTACACTATCTATTAAAAATAATACCGTGCCTTGAAATACTCTTTCCTTCATTTCACATTTAAAGTATGAATTGTAAAGCTTATGCAATGTACATATATTTACTCAAATTTATTGAAATCATGCTTTGTTTCATAATTACAAGCATTTTCATGCAAAACATTGCATTTTTTGTTAACTCGTAATGCCTTTAAAGTATATCATGCCATTTAAATTTAATTATATAAAATATGGCATTTCAGCAAGTAAAGCATATAAATAAGGTTCTAACCCATCCCTCAGGTCTACCTGAAATCATAAAATCATGTGATATAATTATGTGAGACCGGGTAGCTATGCGATAATATCCTAGACTATGGCCATATCCTATACTGTAATCCCAAACTATACAGATCCTAGTGTGCAGGGCAATCACTTCTACAACGGATGGTGGGTCAAATCCTAACTGTCACGACCCTCAATGACTTAACTAAAACTACTACAAAATTTTCATTTTTTACTTACCTTTCTCTTCGACAACAGTTGGGCTGTGATTCGATGTCAGCATCCTTTTGAGACCCCATATATGTATAACTTTGTGTATATATAAATGGTGATGTAATTCTTATATGAAGCATAAATGATGTAAAGTCCATAAATTCAAAGTAAACACTTGTAATAAGAGTAGTGATGTACGTACAAGTTACTTTTGTATGAATAGCAAGAAATGAACTTTTGTATGTGATGAATGTGAGTGGAATGAAAAATGAGTAGTGTGGTAAAATAGAATGAAGTTGCATAAGAGGTGTGAATCTTTATGCTTCCAATTGGTTTGTATTGTATATCTTTGATTATACAAGGAAATACACACAAGTCTGAATGAGTATCAAGTATTAAAGGATGTCATTTCCAAGCCTCAAAGGTGACTGGATAAGGAAATGACTATGGTAGCAAATTAAGGATTTGTTTGGTATGAGTTGCTACAGAAAACTATAAAAAATCTGGAAAATATGAAGGTCAGATCGATCTTATAGGATGAGAGATCACTCTAGAAGAGCCAAAATGCTCTATTCGAGCAATATGAATAGTGCAGATCGATCTCCAATGGAGTCAGATCGATCTCCTAAGCATTCTGTAAAATGAGGATTGATTCTTAAGGCAAACAGATTGATTTCCTTAGCTCTATGGTTGGAACAGATCGATCTCCTCAACCTTTTGCTTGAGACAGATCGATCTCAAGGTTTCAATAGATCGATCTCCTGCCTTCAAATGCCATGAAAAATAGAGATTTTAAGAGGACCAGATCAATTTCCACCCAAGGTAGATCGATCTTATCGAGCTAAATCTATAAATAAGAGCAATTGGATTTGCAGATTTCGAGAAACACTCTCACTCTACCATTTTCAACCCAAAACCTAGTTTTCTCTCTCTAAATCCATCCATTTTCAAGATGATTTGAGGGAAGGCTATTAGATGCAAAGTTATTCACATCAAGGAGAAGAACAACATAGTTTGGAGGCATTCCCCCATTTGTTGGATTTAGGGGATAAGGAGCATTGTCATTTGGAGTGAGAAAGAAATCCAAAGAGGTGAGTTTCTAAAGTATCAATTCAAGTACATTTGTTTAATTTATTGATTTTAGAGTTGATTGGTGTGCTTATTAATGGTAGAAACTATCTAGAATACAATGAAACAATTATAACCTAGAAATAGGTTAGTGTGAGAAAGTGAAATGTAGAGGTATTAAGGATGAATGTGATAGCTTAAGGTGATAATGGTGTTATGGGTATGAATTTAAGATGGTGTAATGGAATGAATTATGAGACTTAACCAAAAAGGGTAAAATGAATATTTAAGGCATTGGGTAAAATGCATAGTTGAATGAGAGTTAGCAACACTAACTCGAGCATTTGATGAATGAATGGCAGTTCCCGAGGATATATCGGAGTAAGTTAAGCCAAAAGAGTGAGAAGCCAAGAGGAAGAGAGTCGTACCCTGAGTAAATCAAGGTAAGGGAATTGTGTGGACTCTTAGAGATATCTATCGCAATTTGGGTGCTTAAATGTTTTGCTAGAGTGCATGTGATACTAGAAAATGATATTAGGTGATTGAAGGGAAAAAAGTTGGGTTTTGAGAAATGTGCATAAAAACAAAAACATAATGCTTTGAAAATCTTGTTTTGTTGCTTTTTAGCAAGTGATTGGTAGGTTGGCTAATATTTGAAATGATTTGCAAAAGAAATGATTTGATTTGGTTGATAACCATGTTTTGCAAAGAATTGAGCCACCTACATGGATTTCGTGAGAATAAAAGCTTGCTAGAGTAATACTCGCATGACATTTGATGTGTGATCATACGCATGAGTGCTAGAGCGTAGCTCGTACTAGTTTTCACATGAATTTTTATGATGTCGTGCTAGAGTTGAGTTCATACAGACTTTATACTAGTTTTGGTATGGTGCTGGAGCATAGCTCGCATTAGATGCCCATCATACTTGTTGTCATGCTAGGAGCTTCGGGTAAACTTGGTGTTGCATCGATTAAATAGGCTCGCACGTGCTTTTTTAAGAATTAACATGTCGATAGTCGTGCTAGGAGCTTCAAGTAAAGAGGATGTCGTACTGATTAAATAGGCTCGCACATGCATTTTTTATATGTGGCGTGATATGATGTGTTGATATGGGTCCACGGAGTATGTTGTACCGTGCAGGTAGCATGGAGTACGTTGTACCGTGTTGAAATTATGATATGACATCTTCAGATGATGTTAGATCTGCTATTGACCGACGGGCTGGACGTGACCCACCTGATAATTCTATTTTAAATAGAATTATTTGTGCTTAATTTTTTATTTAATTATTTAAATCCCCATATTATTTTATTAATTATCCCCTTTATTTAATTAAAATTCTTCAATGTGTAGGTAAATTAAATGTGGATGAAACTCAGTCGTTGCAGTCAAAAATGGGTTGAAAACGGGCTAAATCTGGACACGCGTGATGCCAGGTGTCCGTATTTTATTCGCTCCGAAATGATAAGATCGACGGACACTGTGCTAACCTTCTGGAAGACACACGTCGGGCCACATTGCACAGCCAATTGGACAAACTGACAAGTGACGTGGAAATATCTACTCTGCAGCAAATCAAATGAAGACAAGTGGCCAAACAATGCCAACTCATCTAAGATGAAAAATTAACATTGTACCCCTATGTTTGTTTATAAATAGAACATGATGAGCAATTGAAAAATTAGGTAGAATTTAGTGTAGTTTTTAGGGTAGTTTTAGGGTAGGAGTAGTGTAGAGTAATTTAGGAGTAGTTTTAGAATAGTTTTTAGATTAAATTCTTCCCTTAGTTTTTCTTTAGTTTTCCCGATTAGTTTATTTTTAGCCTTCATTTTGTTTTCCATAGTTACTGTTCATGTCAACTTCTAATTGATTTATTTTATGAAAAGCTTCATTGTTCTAAAATTTGATTTTATTTTTTTGCATTTCACGTAACTCCTATTCACCATGTTTAGATTCTTGATTTTGTAAGTTTAGCTCTTGGGTGGTTGATTTGGCACTAGAGTTTTCATTTTTTTTTTGAGCTCTCGGTTTTGCATGTTTTAACTATTTATTTTCTTGATTCACTGATTGTTGGATCAGATGAAGTAAGAAAGTTTGGCTAGTGACAGTGGCCATATTCTTCATCCCTATTTCAACAATTTATTTTTCTATTTTATAGCATGTTACTTTATGTTTTCAAGTGGTGCTAAGATTGTTAGTAAGTATTTTCAAAATAGAACTTGTTCTTCACCATTGTCCTGTGTATTTTTGTCTCCATAAATTTTTACATTTTCCATTTCTTTCATTTCATAACTGTATCGTGTAGATCCGTGGATTCAGCATGGTGGCAAGGGGACCGAGCTTCATTTTCTATTACATATGTTCGTTGTTTTTATTTCTTTAGCATTTTATAGTTATTCATAGTGTTAATATTTCTTAGATTTCTCCTCTGTTCGGCTCTGTTTTAGTTTAAGTTTTACCGTTCATCTTGGTTATTTTACTATCCTGTAGTGTTGTCGATTTTAAATGATCTAGTAGCTACTTGATTGTTGTTTGGTTCTCTTTTTTCAGTTTTAAGTGCAGTAGGTCCAAGAGCATTTTATTTCTTTTCTCTTTTGCTCCTTTTCATTTTCTGTTTAGCAGTAGTTTAATTACCATTGTTATTTTCTTGCCTTTTAAGTGTTGTTAATTTCTTGTTGTCTGCTGAAGATAGGTGACCGGTGCATCCAACCGACTGCCACCACGCTCAACAAGCAGAATGGTTGTTGAAGGCTTGTGCGGACAGTTGGTGTAGATGACTGGAGTAGTAGCAGACGTCGTGGTTATGCCCTGATGAGAAGTGGAAAGGTGGCAGGGGCAGGTCATGCGGGACGGTGGTACTGTGCAAGTGTCACTGATACGAGGATAGGGCTAAAAACTGCTACTAATTTAGGGGATGTTAGCTACAGCAAACCAGAATTTGTGCTGGGAAAAGGACGGGTTGTAAGGACAGAACCAAGAGCAGGAGCTGTACATTACCTGGACAACGCCTTGAATTGAAAAAACACGTACAATGCACACGGGACCGAGATAATTGGGACATTTAGCTTAGGGCACGTTTGGCAGTTTTAATTGTGCACATTTCCATTTTTTATGCATACTTATCTTTATATTTTTTAGTATTCCTTTTTATTTTGTTTGTTAGCTTAGGTTATAGTCTTAATTTAATTTGCATATTATTGTTCCTTGCTTGATTAATTTACACTTAGTTTTAATTAGGAATTCAGAATTAAACTTAGTATTTAGGTAGTACATAATTAAAATTAGTAGTAGAATTATTTTAGGTAATTTTAAGTAAGTTTGCATTTTAAATTGAAAAATCCAAAAATATTTCTTATGCATTATTTAAATTTTGTAGTAATTAGTTAGAGTTAGATTTAATTAGGATCATTTTATAGGAAATTAATTTCTTAGTTAGATTTAAGAATTTCTTTAGATTAATAGAAGTTTTATTTTATTAAACTTTTGGTTAGCTTAATTTGTAATTTTTTTAATTATTTTAATTACATGCATATTTTATTTTAGGTTTGTTTAATTTGTTCTTTTATTTTCATATTTGCATTCTAGTTTAATTGTATTAATTTTAACTGTTTTAATTATCTTTTGTAAGTATTTTCTTTTAGTTGCTCGGAGCTTTGTAAGTAATTTTTGCTCTGTTTTATTTTCATTAGTTTATAATTTTGATTGTTTTCAGTATTTTTAATTTCAGCCTTTAGATCACCTATTAACCATTCATAATTTGCTAGGATATACTCAGGGTAAGATTAACCGGTAGTTAATTAGGCTAATCAACTTCTCTGTGGGACGATAATCCAGGACTCAAATCTCATTATTACTTGTATGACCTGTGCACTTGCGGATACACGTCTAGGTCACTTATAGTGGGCGTAGTCTCCTACCACCACCTCCCGTCTGGAAGCAGATAGTTGTGATACCCTGCACACTTGATCAGTGTAGCCTAGGATCACAAGATATGGCTATAGTCCTAGAGGAGATTTCCCTTATTATATTGCCTATCTCACATGTCTATTGTTTATGAATAAATCCATGTTTAAATGCTTTGTGAGTCAGGACAGTCCGAGGGAGGGGCTGATGTCTTGACAAATGTTGATTTTATTGAGATGAGAAAGTTGATAATGGCTTTTAAAGTGCACTGATGCATGATGATTTTCCATGCTTTATGAATTAAGTATGCATGATGATTTATGCCATGCTTTGAATTTGATTTGTGCACTGAACTAAATATCATGATTTGCTTTACATGCCATTGACACAAGCATGAACTAATGCTTTTGAGTTATGAATGAGAAACTGTATGGTTTTGAGCATGGCATCATGATCACGTAGATAGTGCAGTATCTACTTGTTCGCATGATTGCCTTACTGATCGTGTGGTTTGCTCACCCCTTTATTTTCCCCTCTCTATAGAGATTTGAGTATAGACGAGAGCGATTGGAGGCTTTCCTTTTTGGTATCCGCTGCATCCCATCACGTAAGGTATACACACTGATGTAATTTTGTATATAAACTTTCCATAGCACAGTAGCATTTTGTATGTAACTATTGGGGATGTAAAGCAATGTAAACACATGTAGACAACAACTCTGATTTATTTATACAAGTGTTTACTTATAAATAATGTTGCAAATTAAATTATTATGGTTGGATGAGGTAGACATTGGCACACGGCCCAACAGTTTGAGAGTGTACATGATCACGATCGAGGTAAGAAAATAACAAATAATAAACAATGTATGAAAAGCGAAAAATTTGCTATGATTTTTGGTAAGTTGAGGGTCATGACAATCCTCGCTTATCATATCATTCATCCATTTTCATATATAAAAGTTAAGATAATATCTACTAACTGTAATTTCTTTTATAATATATGTGAGCTCATCTAAAATCTAATACAAATACATTCCCCATAATTTACATCATTGTGTTGTTTATATGTTTAGATACAGAACTGTACAAAATATGTATACCTGTCGATTGATAGGAAATGGCAGCGGATAACAGGAACACTATCCCTCACTCGTACTCAGTCTACTGCTGATACTCTGTAGAGAGGTGTAAAAAAAGGGTGCGCTCACCGCTCAGTAAGGAAATCAGGCAAGTAAGTAGACATCTGCACTATCTACTCAAAATAATGTTATGCCTCGAAAATATCATTTCCTTAACTCACTTTAAAAGCATGTCTTTAAATATATATATATATACTTGTACAGATTAAATCCCATGTATAGAAATCATGCTTAGTTCTCAAATGTAGGCATTCGTGCAAAACAATGCATCTTTATAATTTCACAATGCCTTAAATAAATCATGCCATTTATATTCAAATCACAGTAAATATGACATTTAAATCATTCACAACACAACAATCGGATTCCAACCCATCCCTCAGGTCTATCCATATCATAAAATCAATCAAGTGATATATCATATAAGACTCTGTAGTGAAATGCAATAATATCCTATAATGGTGATCCCAGGCTACACAGATCTCGATGTGCGGGGTATCATGACTACAACGGGAGGGGGGTCAGTGTATCATAATCGCCAGCTATTAACTCCTCAACTCCATAACAACACACGGTATAGTGTACTCTATGCCACTCACACTCGTGGACCCTATCTCAATGGATAATCAATACCACGTCTCTAAATTCACATGTGAACATCTCACAGTGTGACACTCAGTCTACATGAGGAAATCAGCATGATTTTTCAACATGTCTTATATATCACATAAAATACAATGCGCGTCTGTGAGACCCTGTATAGGTTTAACCTTGTACGTATGTAATGAATTCATGAAGTATTGTAATGTACTAGGAATGTAAAGCATATGTGATGTAAAGTCCATAAGTTGAATGTACACACTTGTAATAAGAGTTGTAATGTACGTACAAGTTGCATTAAATATGATTATGAAGAAATGGACTTCGATATATGATGAATGTGAGTGGAATGAAATATGAATAGTGGAGTAAAATGGAAGAAATTGCACAAGTGGTGCAAATCTTTATGTTCCATTTAGTTATATGTTGTATATATTTGGTCATGCAAGGATTTCACACAAGTTTTAATATGTACAAAGTGTGACTGTATGTCATTTTCAAGTCTTAAGGATGGATGAATGAGGAAATGACTATGGCAGCAAATCAAGGATGTTTTGAGTGAAGTCATTGCAGAAAAACTGTAGGAAAACTGGAAAATATGAGGGTCAGATCGATCTCATAGGATGAGAGATCGATCTGGAAGAGCCAGAATGCTCTTATTATGAGCTATGAAACAGGACAGATATCTCCAAAGGAGCCAGATCGATCTAATAAACATTCTGTAATGAGAAGATCGATTTTAAGGTAAGAGGATCGATCTCCTTAACTCTCTGTTTGAGACAGATCGATCTCAAGACTAGACAGATCGATCTCCTTAAGGGTTCTGTAAAGAGCAGATCGATCTCCTATAAGAGGCAGATCGATCTCCTATAAGAGGTAGATCGATCTCTAAGAGGAAAATTTCCCTTCGATAGATCGACCTCATTAGGGGAGAAGATCGATCTGGGAGTGGTTATGTTAGGTGAAAAGGACTACCAAACATGCAGAGATCGATCTCTATAAGGACCAGATCGATCTCATAAGCCTGTATCTATAAAAAGAGCACATGATTGAGATGAAAACCCAAAACTCTTCCCCCACCAAACCTCACCTACCATTTTCTCTTAAAAACCTAAGCTTTCTCACTCTAAAGATCACTATATTCCAGCTAGATTTTGAAGAGGCTCAATAAGGAAAAGTTATTCCTTGAAGCAAGGAGGACAACATACACAAAAATCTCACATTGCTGTGACTAAGAGAAGGAGTTATGGCTACCACAAGTTTGGCTAAGAAAAAAGGGTAAGTTCTTCAACCCTCAAGCTTTAAATAAGGATTCTAGACATTGTATGGGTTGAATGGTATGCAAAATATTGATAAGAATGATTTGTAGTGATGAGTGAGTAGTGTTAAGAGAGATTTAAGAAGAGGGAAATCTATGGAAAGCTTAAGAAATAGTTTAATGAGATAAATGATACAAATGGAAAGTGATGTATGATTTAAAGGCTTGAAAGGTATAAATGGGAGAATAAGTGACAACGAGGATATTTGGGAGAAAGAAAAGAAATGACTTAATGGTTATGTGTGTAGATTGGAAGAACGTGGAACACGGCTTGGCTAGTTTTACATGTTTTAGCATGGAAAGGCATGCTGCATAAATAAACACGCTTTGAGTTTAAAATAGAAAGTAGCCACTTATCGAATTTAAGATGTGAAATGGTGTTGGAGCTTTAGCTCACACTTATTTTAGTGATTTTGACTATGCTGGAGTTTGACTCGCATACGTCTGCATGATTTGATAAACCGTGCTGGAGCGTGACTCGCACTTGGATTTATAATCATAATGTGCTGGAGTGTTAGCTCGCACATGTTGTTACTGAGTTGAGGTAAACCTGGGGGTCTGGGACCCAAGGGGATGCCAGCCGATGGCCTCGGAACAGGCTAGGCCATAACAATAAATCGTACCGCGCTGGAGCCTTACAATGACTGTGTCACACTGATTGCTTGCCTTGTATATGAGACATGATTCAGGATGAAAAGTTCATTGGAGTTGGAGTATGGACTTCGATCCACGGTCGTATGTAGTACAGTGTAGTTGTTTGTTGGTATACTATGTACCGTGCTGGGTGCACGTGAGTATGAGTATCGTGTAGATGACACATGGCGTACCTTATACCTTCAGTAAATGAGGAGATGAGGTTAATTGAGATGAGCCGGAGGGTAGGTCTGACCCATCCCCCTTCAGGCGAAGTGATGCCCTGTGCACCGCTGATCAGTGAGGCTTGGGATCACTGACTATAGCCATACGTGGTGGATATTTGATTGTCGAAAATTCCATGGCTATCTCAGAGGTTTGAGAGATTGAGTAGAACTCAAGAAAGAAAGAGATTTTATGTATTTGATAAATCTCTAAATTAAACACTTGTGCCGTGAGAGCACTATTTTATGAAACATGTTTTAAGTGGAAATACTGAATATTTGTGTTACATGAAAATGCCAAATAAGAAATATACATTTAACTGCATTTTCTGATAACATTTCCATTTATAATGAAAACATGGTTTTGGTTTATACATGCATGGGCTATATAGGTAGTACGATATCTACCTGCTAGCATTCATTTCCTTACGGAGCTGTGGTTTGCTCACCCCCACTATTTTGCCCTCCAGATATTGAGAAGTAAGATGGTGCAGTGGTCTCCAGATCCCTTTTTGTGTTGGACAGCTCCTGCCAGTTGCAAAGGTATAAGATTTGTTTACACATGAGTATTTTGTAAACAATGGTATAGGGATGTTATGTAAAAATATTATTATATAGTTAATTTTGTATATTTACACACTTAGGAGTGTGAATTAAATTTTAAATATTTTCGCTGTAAATTTTTGGAACTTTAGTAATTGCATTGCCTTACAGCCCAACCGTAGTAGCGTAAGTATGGGTAAAGGGCACCCGAAAGTGGGGTGTGACGGTGGCTTTGAGCACAACTCATAGTCGACACTTTGCTCAAACATTGTTTCATGTCACAAACTCAAACTCTAGTACGAGTAAACCTCCAGCTCTAGGTCATGCATAATTCAAGTTTCAAATCAAGTACGAGCAATAGCTCCTGTACCAAGCCATGTACAAAACTCATCAAATCAAGTACTATGTCATGTATAAATCATGAACAATCGAGTACGAGCAACGCTCTAGCACTCTATCATGCATCTCATGTAAAATTCGAGTACGAGCTAATCATGTCACGACCCAATTCCATTCTCTTTAACTGAAAATCAATAAAAAATTTTTCGCGTTTTACTATTACCTTACCCGGTTGTGAACTAACTCACCACACACTGTTGGGCTGTGAGTCAATAATAAACTCCACATCTCATTCATTCTCAGTGAAATAAAACGATGTCATACATTTGCATTTAAATCTTGTACTTATACAAAAGCATGTTTTACTGACATCTAAATCCCCCATAAATTACAACTCAAGAATACTGTGCTTTTACATTGTTTAGATACAAAAAGAATTACTGTGTATATACCTCTTAGCGATGGAGATGCAGCGGAGTCCAAAATAACACGCCTCAATCCTCATTGGGCTACTATGCACGCTCTGTAGGGGGAAAATAGAGTGGGATGAGCAACCACACGCTCAGTAAGGCAATAATGCAAGCATGGTAGATAACTACTCTATCTACATGCTGATAGTGTTATGCATAAATCATTTATAGTAGGAGCATGAGGAATAAAACTATGCCATATGAGTGTACATATATATATTTATATCATGTATCAAAATCATATACATTGGCATACAAAACATGGTAAAAACATCATGTATAAATCATCTCATGCTCGATCTCATTTAATTTCATAAAAAGGGCAATTCATTAAGAAACCTCCTTTTTAAACCAACATCATAAACACCACCAAATCAACTCATAATCACAACCACATTTTCGTTCCACAATTCACGCAGGTGTATAAATCTAGGTCACTATATCAAAAGTGCCTATGTGAACCATTACATCATAAATCATCCCAGACCACACGCATCCAGGTGTGCGGGGTATCATGCTGGCACGAAGATGGATTATCCCTCGCCAGACTTTCTCATCACATAACCATCATGCGGTACATCGTACTCCATGTGATATACACGGTACAGCGTACCCCGTAACTCATATCGTGATTGGGGGTGCCATTCCTAGGTCTTATCTACCCCATACCAAGAGTTTTTCATATTTCGTGAAGGAGAGCCTCCCTGCCGAACAGAGCCTCCCCACCTAACAGAGCCTCCCCGCCTCTTGGGCTTAAGGATGTTGGCTTAAGGATGTAGGGCTTGAGGATCCTTCCGTAAGAGAGCCTCCCCACCGAACAGAGCCTCCCTACCTAACAAAGCCTCCCCGCCTCTTTGGGCTTAAAGATGTTGGCTTAAGGATGTAGGGCTTAAGGATGTTGGCTTAAGGATGTAGGGCTTAAGGATCTTACTGTACCCATGTAGGAGAGCCTCCCTGCCTAACAGAGCCTCCCCGCCTCTTTGGGCTTAAGGATGTTGGCTTAAGGATCCCACCGTAAGAGAGCCTCCCCACCGAACAGAGCCTCCCCGCCTAACAGAGCCTCCCCGCCTCTTTGGGCTTAAGGATGTAAGGCTTAAGGATCTTACCAACTTTCACAACCTTATGCTTATCACAATGTGCAAACTTGTGCGAGCAAAGCTCTAGCACAACTCATGCATCCTCTCATAAAGAGACGCGTACAAGCATAGCTCTAGTACGGTTATACTCATAAGACAATCACTCAAAAGCCACGTACGAGCAAAAGCTCCAGTACGATTTATAAACATCAACATAATTTCTAATCAAGGTGCGAGCTAAGCTCCAGCACGTTTCATACAAATGAAAACATAGAAATCCAGCGCGAGCGAGGCTCTAGCGCGATTTATGTCATACAATATGATAGGCGGCTCATACACAATCAAACAATCTCGGCAATCAGGTTTTGCACTCACAATTGCTTTTCCACCACAACAACACAATACTAGCCGACCCATCTATAAGCTTGCTTAAAACCAAGCAATTTCGTTTTGAAAAACATCAAAACATTAGATTTATGCAATTATTAGCCTTACTATCTCATTTCATAAAATCCACTTCAAAACCAAAATCACGCATATACTCATCATCATTCACGAATACCATCAACATTTATTTGAGCAACCATGCATTTCATAAAATACCCGATATTCACCCACAAGTTCAAAGTACGAGCAACTACCTCTATATACTCACAAAATTCCCTTACCTAGAATCGCGATGCGTGATTCCACTTCCTTAAGCTGCTTACTCGTACGGTTCGATTCTTCTTCAACGAACTCTTCGGGACTGCACAAAATCGTATCCCGCATTATATTCGATCCATATAATGCAACCCTTGTGTTTGCTATAGTCAATTTAATCTATAGCCTCTATTAAAGCTTATTTGGCCTCGTTTCATTACTTTACCCATAGCTCGAGTCTATGGATCTTCTTAGGCCTATTATCTTATTCAAAATCGATTTCAAATCGACATAAAGCTCATAGTGTTCATATTTCATGAATCCCCTCACTATGGCATTTATCAATCATATACATACCCATTTTCACAATTCCTCCAACTCACCACGTAATTCCATCTAACCATTTAAAATCATAAACATTACCCCAATAACAACTTTTGCATGCCATAGATCATAAACTCATTCAATCCCACATATTCTCACATTATACCCATTTTAGATTTCTAGGTCATACCAATTCCACTACATTCCTAGGTAGTTTATCTATCAATACTCATACCAACCAACTCCAAAATCAATTAAATAGCTAATGCATTTGGATTGGAGTGTTAGAATCTTACCAATATGATTTTTCTTCTTGCTCCAAATGGTAATGCC
The DNA here is from genome assembly GCA_033439115.1 of Firmiana major. NCBI lineage: Eukaryota > Viridiplantae > Streptophyta > Magnoliopsida > Malvales > Malvaceae > Firmiana > Firmiana major. The sequence continues at coordinate 43,188,034 of CM065903.1, forward strand.
CTTAACTCCTTCAATACCAACAATGGAAAAATGCCTTCACACTATGTTGTTCTTCTCTTTAATAGGAACAACTTTGCCTCTAATGGTCTCTCTTTAATTCTTGCTGGAAATGACTGATTTTAGAGAGGGAAAGTTAGGTTTTTGGGTTGAGATTGTAAAGTTAAGTGTTTTTTCCGAGATTTCTAGATTTTCAGCCCTCCTTATATAGAAATAGCTTGGGGAGATCGATCTGGTTCATGAGGTGATCGATTTGGTCCCCTTAAATCCCTTTTTTCACGGCATTTTTAAGCATGAGATCGATCTGTCGAAGCATCAGATCGATCTGTTGAAGCATGAGCTCGATCTATCGAAGCATGAGATCGATCTGGTCCCAAACAGAGAGCTAAGGAGATCGATCTGGGTGCTTGGGGATCGATCTTTTCATCACAAAAATGCTTAGGAGATCGATCTGGCCCCATTGGAGATCGATCTGCTCTATTTCATTGTCCAAATAAGAGCATTCTGGCTCTTCCAGATCGATCTCTCATCCTATGAGATCGATCTGGCCTTCATGTTTTCCAGATTTCCTGCAGTTTCCTTGTTGAAACTCATACCAACACATCCTTAATCTGTTGCCATGGCCATTATCTCATCCACCCACCTTCATAACTTGAAAATGGCATCCATCCATACCTTATGCACATTGAAACTTGTGCGCATTCATTGTATGTCCAAAGGTATGCTACATAAAACCAAATGGAAGTGTAACTTCATTCCATTTTACCACACTACCCATTTTGAGTTTCAATCACACCCATCACTTGTAAGAATTCATTTCTTCATATTCATACTCAATGGAACTTATGTGTACGTTACAAATCATATTTCACATACGTACATTGCATCCATGGACTTACATCAATCATACTTTACATTACAAGTCCATTCATATTATTTGATCCAATTACACACATTACCATTATACATATACGGGGTCTTACATTCTCCCCTCCTTCAAGGAATTTGGTCCTCCAAATTAGAACCAAGTCACTCTTCAAAAAGTTGGGGGTACTTCTCCTGTATCAAGTTCTCCAATTCCCATGTGGCCTCTTCCGCCGTATAATGTTGCCAGAGAACTTTCACCAAGGGAATTGTCTTATTCCGCAACACTTTCTCTTTTCTGTCTAATATCCGAACCAGCTTTTCAACATACATCATACTCTCATGGAGCTCTAACGGCTCATATCTTATCATGTGTGTTGGGTCCGGGTGATACTTCTGAAGCATCGAGACGTGGAAGACGTTGTGGACATTTGCCAAGTCCGGTGGCAATGCCAACCTATACGCCTTATCTCCCACTCTCTCCAAAATCTCGAAGGGTTCGATATATCTAGGGCTCAGCTTGCCCTTCTTACCAAGTCTCATAATACCCTTCGATGGTGATACTCTCAAAAACACCGACTCACCCTCATCAAACTCCAGTGGTCTTCATCTCTTGTCAGCATAACTCTTTTACCGGCTCTGAGCTGTCCGTAATCTCTCACATATCAACTGGACGTCCTTAGATGCCTGCTGCACTAGGTCCGGAGCAAAAATCTGTTGGTCACCAACCTCTTCCCATCCAATAGGGGAACGGCATCTACGCCCGTACAATGCCTCATAGGGTGCCATCCCGATACTAGCATGATAGCTATTATTATAAGCGAACTCGGCTAACTGCAGGTGGTCATCCCAGGAGCCTCTAAAATCCAGTACACACGCTCTCAACATATCCTCGAGGGTCTGTATAGTCCTCTCTGACTGCCCATCTGTCTGAGGATGAAAAGCGGTGCTAAAACTCAGTCGGGTCCTCAGCGCTTCCTGAAAATATTCCCAAAAATGGGAAGTGAAGCGGGCATCCCTATCAAAAACAACGCTCACTGGTACACCGTGTAGCCGTACTATCTCTCGAATATACATGTTCGCCAACTAACTCAGTGTATCGGTAGCTCTCATAGCCAAGAAATGGGCAGACTTAGTCAACCGGTCCACAATAACCCATATGGCATCATGACCTTTGCGGGTCCTCGGCAACCCCATCACAAAATCCATGGTGACATGCTCCCACTTCCAGGTCGGTATCGGTAGAGGCTAAAATAATCCTGCAGGCTTCTGATGCTTTACCTTCACTTGCTGACAAACGAGACACTTTACGACATATTCAGCAATGTCTCTCTTCATTCCAGACCACCAATAAACCTTTCGAAGGTTTTGATACATCTTGGTACTTCTAGGATGTATCGTATACTTTGATGAGTGAGCCTCTGATAAAATCATTCTCCTGATCTTAAGATCCTTGGGAACGCATACTCTGCCTCTGAACCTCAATAGCCCATCAGCACTCTGCTCAAAATCACTACCCACACCCGTCTGTATCTGCCTCAGCCAATCGATGCATCGTCGATCACTCAGCTGGGCTTGCCGAATACAGCTAATCAACTCTGGCTCTAGTCTCAAACTAGCCATGATCTCAAGTCTCTCCGATCCAGGTGGGGTTACCTCCAAACTGAGGTTCGCAAAGTGTTCTAACAATTCATGTTCCCGTACCATCATATAAGACACCAACCCAAGGTTCTTTCTACTCAAAGCATCGGCAACTACATTTGCCTTACCCGGGTGGTACATGATTTCACAATCATAGTCCTTCAGGAGTTCGAGCCATCTCCTCTGTCTCATATTCAGCTCTTTCTGCGAGAACAGGTACTTAAGGCTCTTATGATCTGTAAACACCTGAAATTTCTCACCATAGAGATAGTGGCGCCATATTTTCAAAGCAAATACTACGGCCGCCAACTCCAAATCATGTGTCGGGTAGTTCCTCTCATGATCTTTCAACTGTCTAGATTCATAGGCAACTACCTTCCCATCCTGCATAAGCACACAGCCCAGTCCCTGGTGTGATGCATCCGTATACACCGAGAATCCTCCTGAGCTGGTAGGAATGGTGAGAACTGGAGCAGTCGTCAATCGACGCTTGAGCTCCTCAAAACTCCTCTCACATGCCTCATCCCATGTATACTTAACATCCTTACGCGTGAGGCGTGTCAATGGAGCAGCTAGTCTGGAGAAACCCTCTACAAATCTCCGATAATATCCTGCCAATCCCAGGAAACTTCTGATCTCAGTAACTGTCTTGGGCTGTTCCCACTGTACAACTGCATCTATCTTGGATGGATCCACTGATACCCCATCCTTTGACACAACATGCCCCAGAAATGAGATCTGTTCCAACCAGAAGTTACACTTGCTGAGTTTGGCATACAATTCTCTCTCTCGAAGGGTCTGCAGAACTATCCTCAAGTGCTCCTCATGATCTTCCCTAGACTTAGAGTACACCAAAATATCATCTATGAAAACAATCACAAACTTGTCCAGGTATGGCTTGAATATGTCATTCATCAATGCCATAAATGCTGCGGGAGCATTCGTCAATCCGAATGGTATTACCAAAAACTCGTAGTGGCCATAACGGGTACGAAATGCTGTCTTGGGTATATCTCCACTCCTGATCCTCAATTGATGATACCCTGACCGCAGATCTATCATAGAAAATACTTTGGCTCCCTGGAGCTGATCTAACAAATCATCGATTCTTGGAAGGGGGTACTTGTTCTTAATGGTGGCCTTATTCAACAACCGGTAATCTATACACAGTCGGAGGCTTCCATCCTTCTTCCTTACAAATAGAACTGGTGCTCCCCAAAGTGAGACACTCGGTCTAATAAACCCCTTCTCCAACAACTCGTGCAGCTGTTTCTTCAGCTCTTCCAATTCTATCGGAGCCATTCTATAGGGTGGTTTCGATATCGGCTCTGTACCAGGCACCAACTCAATGCAAAATTCCATTTCCCTTTCAGGTGGTAGTCCTGGTAATTCATCCGGAAAGACATCAGGGTAATCCAAAATTACGGCTATGTCCCTCAATTTCGGGTGTGCCTCATCCATATCGACCACGTATGCAATGAATCCTTCACATGATCCTCTCCATCGTTATTAACATAACCCATCACTCCACATTCAACATTATCATAAACAATGGATTCATCTCTAAAGCATTATGCATTTAAAATCATACTCCTTTATTCACAACAAACATGCTATTTTCATATCATTTCTTTTCATCAAAATTTACAATAAGATTGTCTAATCCTAAAAACATCAATGTTTTAGCATGACAATCCATCACAACACGATTGGTAGCCAACCAATCCATTCCCAAAATTACATCAAAATCATTCATATTCAATAAAATCAGATTGGCTATCATTTCCTTCCCCTCTATCGTTAACTTACAATCTCTACATACATGCTCAGTTAATTGACTATCATTCATGGGTGTGGAAATTATCAACATTTTATCCAACAATGTTGGTTTCACATGCTTTAATAATTTATGTGCGAAGGGAGGTGATATAAAAGAATGCGTGGCACCAGGATCAAATAACACCAATGCATCTAAATCAAAGATTCGGATGGTACCTTTAATCACATCCGTCGATGCGTCTGCAGTGTCCTGGTCCAGTGCATGTACTCTTCCTCTGCTCACACCCGCAGCTTGTTTTCCTTTTTCCTCAGCTGTAGCCCTCCTCCTCGGGGCTGCTGTCTCAATTGGAGCTCCCCCAGGCTCCTTGCCCTTCTATGGGGCAATCTCTATCTTCTCCGGACAATACTTAGCCATATGTCCTGGTCTCTTACATCTAAAACACACTATAGGGGCCATCAGACAGGGTCTATTCCCGTGAAATCTCCCACATCTCCTACACTGATCAGTAGTAGGTCGTGGTCCTCCAATAGTCATACCCCTTGGCGCAGTCAAGGCTGGGTATACGGGAGGTCTAGCAGCTCTCTCCTGCACCCCCTCAATCTTTGGCCTCTTCTCGAAAAATCTTTGGCCATCTCTCTTGGTCACTCTTCCAAACCCGGATCTCTTCCGGTCTCTGTCCTTCCTAACACTGACTCTCCCAAGCTCGGAGGCATTTTGCTCGAAGTCTTGCTCACATAACTGAGCCTTATGTACAGCCTCCTCATAAGTGAAGATGTCAAAGGGAGCTAGCTTAGTCCGGATGGCCAATCTCAATCCATCCATGAACTTCTGAATCTTTCGGGTCTCACTACCCATCGTGTCAGGGTCATTTCTTCCCAATGACATAAACTTGGACTCATACTCGTCCACAGTTCGGTTCCCTTGAACCAGGTTCATAAATTCCATCCGCAATTTCCTCTGTGCGGTAGCTGGAATATACTGCCTCCTAAAGGCCTCTAGAAATATCTCCCACGAGATCTCAGAGTGTCTGGCCCTCAAAATAGTCTCGGTGGACCTCCACCAATGCTCGGCCTCGCCTTTCAGCATAAACACAGCAAAGGCAACCTTCTCACTTAAAGTGCATCGAAAAAACCTATACAGTTTCTCCATCTCATACACCCAATCCTCCGTAATCACTGGGTCTTTCACCCCTCTAAACACTGGGGGTTTCAGCGCTTGAAACTCTCGCAACCTGCTCAAATCGCAGTCATAACCCAAATCACTACCGCTCTGCTGCGGAGCGATAGGAGAAGCTATATCCTGGGCTGGAGGTGGTGTAACTATAGCTGTCTCAGCAGTCTGAGGTCTCTCCGCCTCTGCAGCTACCTGTTCAGTAGTAGGCTGTGCCGCGGGACCTCGTCTGTCACCTGCACCCAATGCCTGCGTGACTATCTCCACCAAACTCTCAATACTCCGCTCTAACCTAGCGAAGCGAGCCTCAGTATCCTCTGCTCTCTCAGCAGCGTTCTGTGGAGCCTGCTCAGTCTGTGGCTCCGCACGGCTCTCAGGCCTACCTCTACGGCCTCTAGCACGTGCTCTCGCCCCTCTACCATTGCGTGTAACTGGCATAGTGCCTAACTTCCTGTATTACAATAATTCATTAAGCTCAATCCATCATGGTATACACAGTTATATCTAAACAAAAGCACAGTACTATAGGGATGTACTTTCATACGTTTTATTAATGACTCACATCAGGCCAACACAGCTCTGATACCAATCTCTGTCATGACCCAATTCCATTCTCTTTAACCGAAAATCACTAAAAAATTTTTCACGTTTTACTATTACCTTACCCGGTTGTGAACTAACTCACCACACACTGTTGGGCTGTGAGTCAATAATAAACTCCACATCTCATTCATTCTCAGTGAAATAAAACGATGTCATACATTTGCATTTAAATCTTGTACTTATACAAAAGCATGTTTTACTGACATCTACATCCCCATAAATTACAACTCAAGAATGCTGTGCTTTTACATTGTTTAGATACAAAAAGAATTACTGTGTATATACCTCTTAGCGATGGAGATGCAACGGAGTCCAAAATAACACGCCTCAGTCCTCACTGGGCTACTATGCACACCCTGTAGGGGGAAAATAGAGTGGGATGAGCAACCACACGCTCAGTAAGGCAATTATGCAAGCATGGTAGATAACTACTCTATCTTCATGCTGATAGTGTTATGCATAAATCATTTATAGTAGGAGCATGAGGAATAAAACTTTGCCATATGAGTGTACATATATATATATATATATCATGTATCAAAATCATATACATTGGCATACAAAACATGGTAAAAACATCATGTATAAATCATCTCATGCTCGATCTCATTTAATTTCATAAAAAGGGCAATTCATTAAGAAACCTCCTTTTTAAACCAACATCATAAACACCACCAAATCAACTCACAATCACAACCACATTTTCGTTCCACAATTCACGCAGGTGTATAAATCTAGGTCACTATATCAAAAGTGCCTATGTGAACCATTACATCATAAATCATCCCAGACCACACGCATCCAGGTGTGCGGGGTATCATGCTGGCACGAAGATGGATTATCCCTCGCCAGACTTTCTCATCACATAACCATCATGCGGTACATCGTACTCCATGTGATATACACGGTACAGCGTACTCCGTAACTCATATCGTGATTGGGGGTGCCATTCCTAGGTCTTATCTACCCCATACCAAGAGTTTTCCATATTCCGTGAAGGAGAGCCTCCCTGCCGAACAGAGCCTCCCCACCTAACAGAGCCTTCCCGCCTCTTAGGCTTAAGGATGTTGGCTTAAGGATGTAGGGCTTAAGGATCCTTCCGTAAGAGAGCCTCCCCACCGAACAGAGCCTCCCCACCTAACAGAGCCTCCCCGCCTCTTTGGGCTCAAGGATGTAGGGCTTAAGGATCTTACTGTACCCATATAGGAGAGCCTCCCTGCCTAACAGAGCCTCCCCGCCTCTTTGGGCTTAAGGATGTTGGCTTAAGGATCCCACCGTAAGAGAGCCTCCCCACCGAACAGAGCCTCCCCGCCTAACAGAGCCTCCCCGCCTCTTTGGGCTTAAGGATGTTAGCTTAAGGATGTAAGGCTTAAGGATCTTACCAACTTTCAAACCTTATGCTTATCACAATGTGCAAACTTGTGCGAGCAAAGCTCTAGCACGACTCATGCATCCTCTCATAAAGAGACGCGTACGAGCATAGCTCTAGTACGGTTATACTCATAAGACAACCACTCAAAAGCCACGTACGAGCAAAAGCTCCAGTACGATTTATAAACATCAACATAATTTCCAATCAAGGTGCGAGCTAAGCTTCAGCACATTTCATACAAATGAAAACATAGAAATCCAGCGCGAGCGAGGCTCTAGCGCGATTTATGTCATACAATATGATAGGCGGCTCATACACAATCAAACAATCCCGGCAATCGGGTTTTGCACTCACAATTGCTTTTCCAGCACAACAACACAATACTAGCCGACCCATCTATAAGCTTCCTTAAAACCAAGCAATTTCGTTTTAAAAAAATCAAAACATTAGATTTATGCAATTATTAGCCTTACTATCCCATTTCATAAAATCCACTTCAAAACCAAAATCACGCATATACTAATCATCATTCACGAATACCATCAACATTTATTTGAGCAACCATGCATTTCATAAAATACCCGATATTCACCCACAAGTTCAAAGTACGAGCAGCTACCTCTATATACTCACAAAATTCCCTTACCTGGAATCGCGATGCGTAATTCCACTTCCTTAAGCTGCTTACTCGTACGGTTCGATTCGTCTTCAACGAACTCTTCGGGACTGCACAAAATCGTATCTCGCATTATATTCGATCCATATAATGCAACCCTTGTGTTTGCTATAGTCAATTTAATCTATAGCCTCTATTAAAGCTTATTTGGCCTCGTTTCATTACTTTACCCATAGCTCGAGTCTATGGATCTTCTTAGGCCTATCATCTTATTCAAAATCGATTTCAAATCGACATAAAGCTCATAGTGTTCATATTTCATGAATCCCCTCACTATGGCATTTATCAATCATATACATACCCATTTTCACAATTCCTCTAACTCACCACGTAATTCCATCAAACCATCTAAAATCATAAACATTACCCCAATAACAACTTTAGCGTGCCATAGATCATAAACTCATTCAATCCCACATATTCTCACATTATACCCATTTTAGATTTCTAGGTCACACCAATTCCACTACATTCCTAGGTAGTTTATCCATCAATACTCATACCAACCAACTCCAAAATCAATTAAATAGCTAATGCATTTGGATTGCAGTGTTAGAATCTTACCAATATGATTTTTCTTCTTGCTCCAAATGGTAATGCCCTTAACTCCTTCAATACCAACAATGGAAAAATGCCTTCACACTATGTTGTTCTTCTCTTTAATAGGAACAACTTTGCCTCTAATGGTCTCTCTTTAATTCTTGCTGGAAATGGCTGATTTTAGAGAGGGAAAGTTAGGTTTTTGGGTTGAGATTGTAAAGTTAAGTGTTTTTTTTAGATTTCCAGATTTTCAGCCCTCCTTATATAGAAATAGCTTGGGGAGATCGATCTGGTTCATGAGGAGATCGATCTGGTCCCCTTAAATCCCTCTTTTTCACGGTATTTTTAAGCATGAGATCGATCTATCGAAGCATCAGATCGATCTGTTGAAGCATGAGATCGATCTGTCGAAGCATGAGATCGATCTGGTCCCAAACAGAGAGCTAAGGAGATCGATCTGGGTGCTTGGGGATCGATCTTTTCATCACGAAAATGCTTAGGAGATCGATCTGGCCCCATTGGAGATCGATCTGCTCTATTTCATTATCCAAATAAGAGCATTCTGGCTCTTCCAGATCGATCTCTCATCCTATGAGATCAATCTGGCCTTCATGTTTTCCAGATTTCCTACAGTTTCCTTGTTGAAACTCATACCAACACATCCTTAATCTATTGCCATGGCCATTTTCTCATCCACCCACCTTCATAACTTGAAAATGGCATCCATCCATACCTTATGCACATTGAAACTTGTGTGCATTCATTGTATGTCCAAAGGTATGCTACATAAAACCAAATAGAAGTATAACTTCATTCCATTTTACCACACTACCCATTTTAAGTTTCAATCACACCCATCACTTGTAAGATTTCATTTCTTCATATTCATACTCAATGGAACTTGTGTGTACGTTACAAATCATATTTCACATACGTACATTGCATCCATGGACTTACATCAATCATACTTTACATTACAAGTCCATTCATATTATTTGATCCAATTACACACATTACCATTATACATATACGGGGTCTTACAAATCACTCCAGTACTCTATCATGCATAAATTATATAAAACTGAGTACGAGTAATAACTCCAGCACTCTCTCATGCATGTCATGGAAATCTAGTGCGAATCATAATCAGCACTAATATATGTGGAAAATATATGAAATCAAGTGCGAGTTGTACTCTAGAACGATTTATTCTCACATAATTCGATAGATGGCTCTTTAAAAAAGGATGATTTTTAAAATATCAAAATCAGCACTATAAATTTTGCTATTTCTCATCAATCATGAAAACATTAGCCCATCTACCTACTCTTCTGCTAAACAGCAGTAAAAACACTCAAAATGGTGGTTTTCATGTTTTTTACAAATTTTCTCAAAAGTTGACTTTTTTCCTAACTAAGGGTAAAATTTTAATTTGCCACTATTGGTTCACTATAATTATTATTTAGTTTCTCTAACCCTCAGAGTTTTTAAGTGAATGTAAAAGCAGATGAAAATACATGCAGGCATCTCTAACTACTTACAAAAGTCCCTTACATGCAATCACTTGAGAAATTAGACATTCTCAACGTTGCTCGATCTAAAAGTCTGATTCGCTCCTCCACAAATCTCTGGAGCTGCATATAACCATTTATCATGTTAATTATACTTTTCCTACTGTATTTCACATTAAATACAATCTATTTCACTTAATGGGCTTTAATAAACCTTAATAGGCCTAACTCTGCCTTAAGCCCATTTTCATTTTACTATTCATTTCGTTGGGCCTATTGGGTTTGTAGGGCTCACCAACTCTTATTGGGCTCATCTGAGACCCATTACATCACATTGGGCTGAAACCAATTGGGCTTGGCCTATTGGACCTCTCAGCCACATGCCATGGCCGAGAGCTCCTATGCCGTCGGTCACACCACACCATGTCGTCCATGACCATTTGCTAGCTAATTTCACTTAGGCATTTTCACAAAAACTTGGTTGGCAATGTTCTTAAGCTTCACTTAGTTCATTTAGGCATTTTATCCAACACCTTGATTGCCAACTTAATTCATGTATCAATTAATCAAATTGATTAATTCTAACTATACCATAATCATGAACACATGTATATTAACTCATTTATGCCTTAAAATCATATGGGCATTCATCAATTTATCACTACTCACTCTCGGCCAATTCATGTTCATAGTGATTCCATGTGTTTCAATGCTTAAAACAAATACCAATCTACTTAGAATCATTCATACCTTAACATATATGAATTTAAAAGCTTTAAATTATACCTAGTATATGTGTTCACACTTGGCAGAATCTTTGAAGCCTATCGATTTGCACACTATGGCTCCTTGATAGCCAATTCCAACATATGTTAATCCTCACTTAATTTGGAAAACTTTGATGTAGATTGAAAGTTCCAAATATGCATTTTTCCTAGTGATTTCTAGTGAGAGAAAGCTTGACTATATGTGTTTTAATGGTTTCTTTGTGTAGCCGAGAATGATGGGTTGAAGAAGACCGTGTGGTTGCAAATTTTATAAGCCAATTACTTAGTTATTAAGCCTTACTTTTCAGCCAAGAAGTTTGAATTGAATTGATTTAGTTAATGGTTACCAATTTGGTTATGTTTACCTTTAACTAATGGGTTTGATTTTTATCCATTTGGGCCTAACATTTGGGCTTCTCGGTTTAGGCCTTCCTAATGGGCTTTCAGGCTGAAATTTTTACTATACATCGGGCCTTTAATTATCTAAATATTTGGCCTATCAATCGGTCTAACAATTCGGTTTAATGGACTTAAGAATTTCGATCTACACTTATTATACCTTAATGGACTTTAAAATCTTCACTTTGGCCCATTATGTTTTTACCCTTTAAATTTAATCTGAAATTCATCCGAATAAATTTTCCTTACTTTCGGGGATGATTATCTTGTATTCTGACTAAAAATATTTTTCCCTAAATTGATCTCCATACTTAGGTTAATTTTTAACCATGGTTAGTCAACTATGGTAAAAGTCCACTTTTCTTAACTATAGTTGATTTTTTCCTTAATCCTTGACCACGTTGACTTTTTCTCAAAAATTTAAAAGTGTCTGATCTTATGGTTTACACTCTCGTCTTTACGTTTTAGCCATTTTCGGTAGGTAAATATACCTTAAATACCTTAAATCGCTAAAAAGGTCTGTTTTACCCCTTTTTGGCTTTTACTCTCGTTCTCTGTGTTCGAGACTAAATCAAACCTACTTTCCTTCATGAGCTCTCTATATTTTCTCATTTTAAGTTCTTCTTTTCAATCTGAATGATTCAGGTCCACTCAGTTTAGCCATGTGGCTCTTATAGCCCTTTTTCAACTTTTATGTAACTTTTAAGTGTTAAAGTATTTTACTAACACTTAAATCAAGTAAATACTCTTCTTATGATTTAATTTACTTAATACAATGTCTGTACATATATAAATCATAAGGAATAAGCTACATAAAATTACGGGTCTTACAATCCTCCCCAACTAAGAAAATTTGGTCCTCCAAATTAGAACCAAGTCAATCATCAAACTGATGGGGGTGCTTCTCTCGCATCAGACTCTCCAGCACCCAAGTAGCCTCCTTTGAAGTGTGATGCTGCCAGAGAACCTTCACTAATCCGATAGTCTTCGATCTCAAGGCCTTCTCCTTCATGTTCAGTATTCGAATTGGTCTCTCAACATATGACATGTCCTCCCTGAGCTCCAATGGCTCATAACTACTCACATGTGCCAGATCCAGGTGATACTTCTGAAGCATCAATATGTGGAAAACGTTATGGACACCTGATAAGTCCGGTGGCAATGCCAACCTATAGGCCTTATCTCCCACTCGATCAAGTATCTCAAAGGCTCCAATATAGCGAGGACTCAGCTTTCCTCTCTTTCCAAATCTCGTTATACCCTTGGAAGGAGAAACTTTCAGAAACAATTATTCACCCACTGTAAACTCTAGTAGCCTTCCTCTCTTGTTAGCGTAACTCTTCTGTCTACTCTGAGCTGTCCTCAGTCTCTTTATAATCAAACAGACATCCTCAAAGGCTTGTGTAACCAAATCAAGAGCGAAAATCTTTTAGTCACCCACTTCTTCCCATCCGATAGGGGAACGACATCTACGGCCATATAAAGCCTCATACGGTGCCATCTCGATACTCGAATGATAATTGTTGTTGTAGGTGAACTCGGCTAATGGCAAGTGATCATCCCAGGAGCCTCTAAAATCTAGCACACATGCTCTCAGCATGTCCTCCATAGTCTGTATAGTCCTCTCTGACTGACCATCTGTCTGAGGATGGAAAGCGGTGCTCAAACTCAACATGGATCCCATGGCTTTCTGAAAATATTCCCAAAAGTGGGAAGTGAAGCGAGAATCCCTATCAGAGACTATGCTCACTGGTACACCATGTAACCTCACTATCTCGTGTACTTACAGTTCTGCCAATGAACTTAGAGTATCAGTAGCTCTTATAGCTAGGAAGTGGGTTGACTTCGTCAGTCTGTCAATGATCATCCATATAGCATCGTGATTCCTGTGGGTCCTCGATAAACCCATCACGAAATCCATAGTGATATGCTCCCATTTCCATGTTGGTATAGGTAGAGACTGTAATAACCCTGCAGGCTTCTAATGCTCTACCTTCACTTGCTGACATATGAGACATCTCGCCACAAACTTTGTCGCGTCTTTCTTCAGACCTGACTACCAGTAGACCTTTCGAAGGTTCTGATACATCTTGTTACTCCCTGGATGTAATGTATACCTCGACGAATAAGCTTCCGCCAATATCAATCTTCTAAGCTTTGGGTCACCGAGAATGCACAATCTACCCCTGAACCTCAACAATCCATCAGATCTCATCTCAAAATAGTCACCGTGCCCTTCTGTATCCGATTAGTCATCTCGACATAATATGGATCAATCTACTGAGCCTGTCTGATCCTGTCCAACAGATCCGGCTCCAAGCGTAGACTAGCTATCACATAGCCTGTATCTTGGTCAAAAGGCACAACACCTAAACTGACGCTAGGAAACTGTTCCAACAGTTCGTGTTCCCTGACCATCAATGTAAGCCTTACTCGGATGATAAAGTATTTCACAATCGTAGTCCTTCAGAAACTCTAGCCATCTTCTCTGTATCATATTCACCTCTTTCTGCGAGAATAGATACTTGAGGCTCTTGTGGTCGGTAAATATCTTAAACTTCTCACCATACAAGTGTGGCGCCATACCTCCAACGTAAACACTACTGCCACTAACTCCAAATCATGGGTCGGATAGTTCTTCTCATTGTCCTTCAACTTCCTGGATCCGTAAGCAACTACCCTTCCATCTTGCATCAATGCACAGCCCAGTCCCTGATGCGAAGCATCAATATACACTACAAATCCCCCTGAGCTGGTACGAATAGTGAGAATCGGAGTGGTGGTCAATCGACGCTTCAGCTCCTAAAAACTCTTCTCATAATCCTCGTTCCACACGAACGGTACACTATTCCGAGTGAGATGTGTCAATAGAGCAGCCAACTTCGAAAATCTTTTAACGAATCTCCAATAATATCCTGCTAACCCCAAAAAACTTATGTTCTTTGTAACTGTCCTCGTCTATTCCCACTGAGCTACAACCTCTATCTTGGATGGACACAACGTGTCCCAAAAATGAGATCTCCACCAACCAAAAATCACACTTACTGAGTTTAGCGTACAACTCCTTCTCTCAAAGAGTTTATAATACGATCCTCAAGTGCTGTCATGCTCTTCCTGAGACTTTGAATGCACTAAAATGTCATTGATAAAGACGATAACAAACTGATCCAAGTATGGCTTGAACACACCATTCATCAAAGCCATAAAAGTCGCAGGAGCATTTGTCAATCCGAATGGCATAACCAAGAACTCATAATGGCCATATCGATTCCGAAACGCTGTCTTGGGTACATCTCCACTCCAAACTCTAAGCTGATGATACCCAGACCTCAGATCAATCTTGGAAAAGACCTGTGCTCCTCGAAGCTGATCAAACAAGTCGTCAATGCATGGAAGGGGATACCTATTCTTGATGGTAGCCTTATTCAATAATCTGTAGTCAATACACAATCGGAGGCTTTCATCCTTCTTCTTCACAAACAAAATTGGTGCTCCCCAAGGTGAAACACTTGGTCTAATGAACCCCTTATCCAACAGCTCTTGCAACTGTCTCTTGAGCTCCTCCAGTTGTACTAAAGCCATGCAGTACGATGGTTTCGATATAGGCTCAGTACCAGGCACCAAATCTATACAGAACTCCATCTCTCTGTTTGGTGGCAACCCTGACAGTTAATCCGAAAAGACATCTGGGTACTCACTAACCACATGAATATCTGCCAACTCAGGATGTGCCTTATCCATATCAACCACGTATGCAATAAAACCTTCAATATATCGGTTTTTCTAAGTCAGCTTATCATATTGTTTATTTTTAATATTAACTACTATTTTCATTTCCTTTTTGCAAACTTTACAACATATTTTTCAGGGTTAGGAAACATAACTGTCTTAGGAAACAACCAGTTCATTCCTAATATTACATTAAAATCACTCATACTTAGCAATATTAGATTGGTTGTCATACCCTTTTCCCCTACTTTTAACTTGCAATCATTAAATACATACTCTACAAGCTGACTATTATTCATAGGCGTACTAATCAACATCATCATACATAACGGTGTATGCTTTACATGTCTTGCTAATTTACATTCAAATGAAGGCGATACAAATGAATGGTGGGACCAGGATCAATTAAAACATATGCTTCAATATCATAAATCAGGATGTTACCTCGAATCACATCCGATGAAGCATCAGCTGTGCCCTGGTCCAAAGCATGTATGCGCCGTCGACCAATCACTTGCTTCCCCTTCTCTTCTGTTGTCGCTCTCCTCGAAGCAGAAGTATTAACTAGAGCTCTATCTGACTCCCTACCCTTCAGTGGAGCAGTCTCAACCATCTCTAGGTAAGCTCTAGCAATATGCCCTGGTTTCCCACATCGAAAACACACTATAGGAGTAATCGGACAAGGTCTTCCTCTATGATGTTTACTGCATCTACTACACTGCTCAGTAGTAGGCCTTTATCCTCTAATGATAATACCCTTCACTGGAGCTATGGCTGGATAAGCAAGAGGTCTAACAAGTCTCTCTCGTGTCTCCTCAATCTGTGGTCTCTTACCAAAATGTCTCCTCCTTCCTCGATAACTGAAACCTCTATCTCTAGCCGACCTCTTCCTCTCTCTATCTCGACTCCAACTAAACTTCCCGAACATGGAAGCATTCCTCTCATACTCTTGCTCACACAGTTGTGCCCTGCGCACCACCTCCTCATAGGTGGCTATATCCAATGGGACCAACTTGGACCGTAGAGTCGGTCTTAGTCTATCAATAAATCTCTGGACCTTCGTGCTCTCACTATACATGGTGTCGGGGTCATACCTTCCCAGGGATAAGAATCTAGTCTCATACTCATGCACTGACAAACTCCCCTAGTTCAGCCCCAAAAACTCAACCTGTAGTTTCGCTGCGCTGTATCTGGAACAAACTATCTCATAAAGACATCCAGAAATATCTCCCAACTAATATCTATATGTCGGGCTCTCAATATAGGTCTGGTGGACTTCCACCAATGCTCTGTAGATCCCTTTAGTAGGAACATAGCAAATGCGACCATCTCCGATGTCGTACACTCGAAGAATCCATATAGCTTCTCCATCTCTCCAATCCACTCCTCAACAGTAACTAGACCCTTGACCCCACTAAAAGATGGAGGTCTAACCTTCTGGAACTATCGCAACCGATCGAGCTCCCATCTGTACCCCAAAACACTACTACTCTATTGCGGAGCAACAGGAGAAGGAGTATCCTGAACAGGTGGGGGTGTAGAAGTATCTGTAGGCTGTGGAATAGTGTAGGTTGTACAGGTGTGTCAGGTGTAGCTGTCTATCTAGTCGCAGTCCCTGCATCCTATCCCTGTCTCCCTGGCATCGTCTGTGCCAACATCTCTACTATCGTCTCTAGGCTACGCTCTAATCTCGTGAAGTGTGCCTCTGCACTCTCTGGTACCTTAGTAGTGCCTGGAGTCTCATGGGTAGGTAATGACTTGGTGGCATCTCAGCTTTCAAGCCCACTATTATGGCATCGATCCTTACCTCTAATCCCTCTACCACTATGAGTATTCGCCATATAGGCTCGATTCCTGTATTTACAATCATTAATTAGCCTGTTTCCCATCTGATATACACAGTTGTATCTAAATACAGCACAATATTATGGGGATCTACACTTGCCTATTTACTAACACAGACTCACATCAGACCAACTCTGCTCTGATACCATTTTGTCTTGACCCTCCGTGTCTTAACCAAAACCACTACAAATTTTTCGCTTTTTACTTACCTTTCTCCTCGACAACAGTTGGGTTGTGATTCGATGTCAGCATCCTCGCTTACCATATCATTCTTCCATTTTCATACATACAAGTCAATATACTATTAACTGACAGTAATTTCTTTTATAATATATGTGAGCTCATCTAAAATCTAATACAAATACATTCCCCATAATTTACATCGTTTACATCACCATTCTATTTCTATGTTTAGATACAGAACCGTACAAAATATGTATACCTATCGATCGATAGGAAATGGCAGCAGATAACAGGAACACTATCCCTCACTCGTACTCACTCTACTGTTGATGCTTTATAGAGAGGTGTAAAAAAAAAGGGTGAGCACACAGCTCAGTAAGGAAATCAGGCAAGCAAGTAGACATCTACACTATATACTCAAAATAATGTTATGCCTCGACAATATAATTTCCTTAACTCACTTTAAAAGCATGTATTTAAATATATATATATATATATATATCTACTTGTACAGATTAAATCCCATGTACAGAAATCATGCTTAGTCTCAAATGTAGGCATTTGTCCAAGACAATGTATCTTTATAATTTCACAATGCCTTAAATAAATCATGAAATTTATATTCAAATCACAGTAAAATATGGCATTTAAATCATTCACAACACAACAATCGGATTCCAACCCATCCCTCAGGTCTATCTGTATCTTAAAATCAATCAAGTGATATATCATGTGAGACTCTATGGTGAAATGCAATAATATCCTAAACTATGGCCATATCCTATAATGGTGATCCCGGACTACACAGATCTCGGTGTGCAGGGTATCACAGCTGGAACGGGAGGGGGGTCAGTCCATCACAATCACCAGCTATCAACTCCTCAACTCCACAACAACACACGATACAGTGTATTCCATGCCACTCGTAGGTACAACGTACACTCGTGGACCCTAATCCAATGGATAATCAATACCACGTCTCTAAATCCACATGTGAACATCTCACAGTGTGACACTCAGTCTACACAAGGAAATCCGCATGATTTTTCAACATGTCTTATATATCACATAAAATACAGTATGTGCCTTTGAGCGTGTCTCACAGTCGACACTCCGCTCAAACACTATTTCACATCACAAACTCAAACTCTAGTGCGAGTAAACCTCTAGCGCTAGGTCATACATAGATCATGTTTCAAATCAAGTATGAGCAATAGCTTCTATACCAGGCTATGCACAAAACTCATCAAATAAAGTACTATGTCATGTATAAATCATGAAGAATTGATTACGAGCAACGCTCTAACATTCTATCATGCATCTCATGTAAAATTTGAGTACGAGCTAATCACTCAAACGCTCTATCATGCATAAATAATATAGAACTGAGTACGAGTAATAACTCCAGCACTCTTTCATGCATGTCATGGAAATCTAGTGCGAATCATACATCAGCACTAATATATATATGGAAAATATATGAAATCAAGTGCAAGCTGTGCTATTTCTCATCAATCATGAAAACATTACCCCATCTACCTACTCTTATACTAAACAGTAGTAAAAACACTCAAAATGGTGGTTTCCATGCTTTTTACAACTTTTCTCAAAAGTTGACTTTTTTCCTAACTAAAGGCAAAATCGTAATTTGCCACTATCGGGTCATTATAATTATTATTCACTTTCTCTGACCCTCAGAGTTTTTAAGTGAATGTAAAAGCAGATAAAAATACGTGCAGGTACCTCTAACTACTCACAAAAGTCCCTTACCTGCAATCACTCGAGAAATTTTACTTTCTCAACGTTGCTCGATCCAACAGTCCGATTCGCTCCACCACAAATCTTTGGAGCTGCATATAACCATTTATTAGGTTAATTATACTTTTCCTCTTGTATTTAACATAAAATAAAGTCTATTTCACTTAATGGACTTTAATAAACCTTAATGGGCCTAACTTTATCTTAAACCCATTTTCATTTTACTATTTATTTCTTTGGGCCTATTGGGCTTATGGGGCCCACCAACTCTTATTGGGCTTATCTGAAAACCATTCCATCACATTAGGCTAAAACTAATTGGGCTTAGCCCATTAGACCTCTCGACCACATGCTTTGGCCGAGAGCTCTCATGTCGTCGATTACACCACGCCATGCCATCCATGACCATTTGCTAGCTAATTTCACTTAGGCATTTTTACAAACACTTGGTTTGCAATGCTCTTAAGCTTCACTTAGTTCATTTAGGCATTTTATCAAACACCTTGATTGCCAACTTAATTCATGTATCAATTAATCAAATTGATTAATTCTAACTATACCATATTCATGAACACATGTATATTAACTCATTTATACCTTAAAATCATATGGGCATTCATCAATTTATCACTACTCACTCTCGGCCAATTCATGTTCATAATGATTCCATATGTTTCAATTCTTAAAACATATACCAATCTAATTAGAGTCATTCATACATTAACATATATGAATTTAAAATCTTGAAATTATACCTAGTATATGCGTTCACACTTGGCCGAATCTTTGAAGCCTCTTAGTTTGTACACTATGGCTCCTTTATAGCCAATTCTAACATATGTTAATCTACACTCAATTTGGAACAACTTTCATGAAGATTGAAAGTTCCAAATATGCCTTTTTCCTAGTGATTTCTAGTGAGAGAAAGCTTGAATATATGTGTTTTAATGGTTTCTTTGTGTAGCCGAGAATGATGGGTTGAGGAAGACCATGTGGTGGCTAATTTTATAAGCCAGTTACTTAGTTATTAAGCCTTAACTTTCCGCCAACAAGTTTGAATTGAATTGATCTAGTTAATGGTTACCAATTTGGTTATGTTTACCTTTAACTAATGGGCTTGATTTTTATCCATTTGGGCCTAACATTTGGGCTTCTCGATTTGGGCCTTGCTAATGGGATTTTAGGCTGAAATGCTTACTATACATCGGGCCTTTAATTTTCAAAACATTTGCCCTACCAATCGGTCTAACAACTTGGTTTAATCGACTTAAGAATTTCGATCTACACTTATTATACCTTAATGGACTTTAAAATCTTAACTTTGGCCCATTACGTTTTTACTCTTTAAATTTAATCCGAAATTCATCCGAATAAATTTTTCTTACTTCTGAGGATGATTATCTTGTATTCTGACCAAAAATATTTTTCCCCAAATTTTTCTCTATACATAGGTTAATTTTTAACCATGGTTAGTCAACTATGGTAAAAGTCCACTTTTCTTAACTATAGTTGACTTTTTCCTTAATATTTGACCACGTTGACTTTTTCTTAAAAATTTGAAAGTGTCTTATCTTATGGTTTACACTCTCGTCTTTATGTTTTAGCCATTTTCGATAGGTAAATATACCTTAAATACCTTAAACCGCTAAAAAGGTATGTTTTACCCCTTTTTGGTTTTTACTCTCGTTTTCTGTGTTCGGGACTAAATCGAATCAACTTTCCTTAATGAGCTCTCTATATTTTCTCATTTTAGGTTCTTCTTTTCAGTCAGAATGATTCAGATCCACTCGGTTTAGCCATGTGGCTCTTATAGCCCTTTTTTAACTTTTATGTAGCTTTTAAGTGTTAAAGTATTTTACTAACACTTAAACCAAGTAAATACTCTTCTTATGATTTAATTTACTTAATACAATGTCTGTATATATATAAATCATAAGGAACAAGATACATAAAAATACGGGTCTTACACTAACCGCCAACTATCAATTCCTCAACTCCGCATATCCATCTTCAACAACGCATGGCACAACGTACTCCTTAACATATGCATGGTACAACGTACACCTGTGGACCCTATCTCAATAGATAATCAATGCCACGTCTCTAAATCCACATGCGAGTATCTCATACGTGTGACACTCAATCTACACAAGGTAATCAGCATGGTTTTTATCAAGTCATGTATATCACATTAAGGTTACAGTGCGCGCCTTGAAAGCGACTCACAGTCGACACCCCGCTCAAATCACTGTTTCATACATATCACAAAATCAAACTCTAGTACGAGTAACACCCCAGCACTAGGTCATGTATTATTCACATTTCAAATCAAGTACGATCAACACTCCAGTACTATGCCGTGCACAAAACTCATTAAAATCAAGTATGAGCAACGCTCCAATACTATGTCATGCATATCATGGGAAATCAAGTGCGAGTAACCACTCCAACACTTTTCATGCAAAGAAACATATAAAATCAAGTGCGAGTAGTGCCCCAGCATGATTTGTTTTCACACAACTCGATAGATGGCTCCTTTAAACAGTGATATTTCAAATCCGTAAAATCAACACCATAATTGGGCTATTTTGTGTATTTGCACAAAAAAACATTAGCCAATCTATCTATTCTTCTGCTAAACAGTAGTAAAAACATTCAAAAACATACTTTCCATGCTTTTTAGGACTTTTCCTAAACTTTGTCTTTTTGCCCTTACTAGGGGAAAAATTGTAATCTACCCATGTTGGGTCTCTATAAATTTTATTCACTTTCTTTGACCTTCAGACTTTTTAAGTGAATATAAAAGCAGACAAAACCACGTGCAAATATCTCTAACTACCCACAAAATTCTCTTACCTAAAATCACGTCGAGCAATTCCACTTTCCCAACACTATCGATCGTACTGTTCGATTAGCTCCTAATATAAACTCTGGAGTTGCATATAA
The DNA here is from genome assembly GCA_033439115.1 of Firmiana major. Taxonomy (NCBI): domain Eukaryota; kingdom Viridiplantae; phylum Streptophyta; class Magnoliopsida; order Malvales; family Malvaceae; genus Firmiana; species Firmiana major. The sequence continues at coordinate 43,209,815 of CM065903.1, forward strand.
CCATGTATCAGGTTAATTATAATTTTCCAACTGTATTTCACGTTTAATACAGTCTATTTCACTTAATTGGCCTAACACTCTCTTAAGCCCATTTCATTTTACTATTCATTTTATCTAGGCCTATTAGGCTTGTGGGGCCCACCAAAACTTACTAGACTTGGTCTGAGACCCATGAACTCCTATTAGGCTGAGATCACATCTGCTTGGCCCATTTGGCTTCTCGGTCATGGCATGTTGCAGAGAGCCATGCATGTTGCCTATGGTCGAGCATCATGACAACCTTAGCCATCTTGCTAGCCATTCACTTAGGTATTTCATCAAACACTACCTATGCATGCCTTAAGCCTTAGTTTATGTTAATTAAGGCATATTATCAAACACCTTATGAGCCATCTTCAATTCATCAACCAATTCAACAAATTAATTGAAATCAAGCATGCCATAATCATGTATACATGTTTACCAACCCAGCTATGCATTAAAATCACATGCTTCTTCATGAAAACCTAAATACCCATTTTTGGCCATCATTGATTCATGGTGGTTTCATGTGTTTTGATCCATAAAACATACACCAATCAACTTAGAATAATCCATAGATTAACATATATGAAGTTGGAAGCTTGAAATTCTACCTAGCATGTTGTTCTCTTCTTAGCGAAAACTTCCTTGATTTTTGTCTCTCTAAATATGGCTCCTTGATAGCTAATTCCAAGGTATGTTAATCATCTCTCAATTTGGAACAACTTCCTTGAAGATTGCTTGTTCCAATTATGTCTCTAGGTTAGTGATTTCTAGAGAGATAAAGCTTGAAACTATAGTTTTAATGGTTTTTTATTTGCTTGGCCGAGAGCTATGGAGAAGAAGATGATGTGTTGGCTGATATTTAACTTAGCACACAGCCACTACGTCTTAAATTTCAGCCCTTAATGTGGGGTTGGCAATTGATTTTGGGCTTGGACAATTGGGCTTTAATTTTTTAACTAATGGGCTTATCATTGGGCTTTTGATTTGGGCTTCGATTTAGGCTTCGTTTTGTGCTTTCGATTTGGGCCTTCTAGGCTGGAAATTTTCCCACAATTTGGGTCTTCAATCTACTTTATTTTAGGCCTACCAAGGGACCCAACAATTTGGCCCAATGGGCTTAAGAAATTCAGTCCACACTTGTTACACCTTATGGGCTTTAAAAATTCCATAGTTGGCCCATTGCGTTTTGCCCCTTAAATTTAATTTGAATTTTGATTAAATAAATTTTCCCTATTTTATGAGATAAAAATTGAGTATTTTAATAAAAAATATTTCTTCCCCACTTTTTAACCTTACTTGGGTTAAGTTTTAACCATGGTTAGTCAACTATGGTCAAACTCAACATTTCGTAACCAACCTTGACTTTGTTTGACCATTGACCACATTTGACTTTTTCTCAAAAATCAAAAAATGTCATTTTCCATGGTTTACACTCTCATCTTTATGTTTTGCCTGATTCAGGGAGGCAAATATGTCAAAAACACCTCAAACAGACCATTTTAAACTCGTTTAGCCCCTTTTTGGTCTTTCCTCTACTTCAATGTGTTCGGGACCAAATCAAAATGACTTTCCTTCATGAGCCCTATATATTTTTACATTTTAAGTTCTTGTCTTTAGTTAGAATGATTTAAATCCATTCAGTTCAGCCTGTGGCTACTTCACCCCTTATTTACCCTTTTACTTGACTTATTTACTTTTAAGCATTTTACTAATATTTCTAATGAAGTAAATACTTTTCTTATGATTCAAATAACATAATAGAATGTTCTTAGATATAGGAATCATAAGGAATAAGCTACATACAAATTTAAGTCTTACAATAGAGGAGACGGATAGAGCTCTTGAAGGATTGTGACTGTGAAATCTTGTACCATTCGACCAAGGCAAAAGTGGCTATTAATGCCCTCGGTAGAAAATGTATGGTGTCATATATTATGATCAGAGAGTGGCATTTGTTGGGACAGTTCATCAAGATTAGTATCACAGTTGATAGAGTTGACGATGGATTTATTGCTAGCCTATAAATTGAGCCCAATATTTTGGATCAGATCAAGTTAGGACAGAGAAATGATTAGGAGTTATTGGATATGGTTAGCCAGGCTGAACAAATATTGCAGTCGGACTTCTTGGTTAGTGATGATGGATTACTAAGGTTTCGTGGCTGTATTTGTGTGTTGACCGATGACACCTTGGGATAGAGGATTTTAATAGAGTCTCACTATTCTCGATTCACCATGCACCCAAGAAGTACTAAGATGTACCATGATCTACATAAGGTGTATTGATGGATTGGAATGAAGAGAGATGTGGCAGACTTTGTGGCTAGATGTTTAATGTGCCAGTAGATTAAGGTTGTGCACCAGAAGCCAGTAAGGCTACTTAAGTCATTATCGGTGCCTACTTGAAAATGTGAGCACATTACTATGGATTTCATTATGGGAATATCGAGAACCCGAAAGGGTCATGATGCAGTTTAGGTGATTATGGACAGACTAACTAAGCGTGCCCACTTCCTTACCATTAAAAGTACAGATTTACTCAATGTTTTGGCAAACTTGTATGTTAAAATGACTGCATGGTTGGACGGGGCTCCTGTGAGTATTAGTTTTGATAGAGACACTCGATTTACTTCTTGATTTTGGACTCCTTTTCAAGAAGCTATGAGGTCTCAGTTACATTTGACCACTACCTATAATCTTCATACAAACAGTCAGTTCAAATGGAGTATTCAGACCTTAGAGGACATGTTGAGGGCATGTGCATTAGATTTTAAAGGCTCATGGGATGATCATCTACCTCTCATAGAGTTTGTCTATAATAATAGCTATCATGCCAGTATTGGAATGGCACCATACGAGTCTTTATATGGCAGAAGATATAGGTCCACTGGAGCTTGGGAAGAAGTATGTTACAGGCAAATATTAGCTCTCGATCTTGTTGAGCGAGCAGCTAAAGGTGTTCAACTTATTTGTTATATATTAAGGACAACACAGAGCAATCAGAAAAGTTACACCAATGTGCGTTAAAAGCTACTAGATTTTCAAGTTGGGGACTCTGTATTTGTAAAAGTAACTCCTTACCTAGAAATGAATTTATAAAGATTGTATCGATGCATGTTTGAATTATCTGAAATGATGTAGGTATCTTTGGTGAAGGTGTCCTGCGCTTCGGAAAGAAAGGAAAGCTGAGTCATTGCTTCATTGGTCCATTCGAGATATTAGAGAGAGTGAGGTATGTTGCCTATCGACTTGCCTTACCTCTACAGTTATCTAAGGTACACAACATCTTTCACGTCTCCATGTTGAGGAAGTATCATCCGGACCCCTCTCATATCATTAATTATATTCCGTTGGCATTCAGGGAGATATGAGTTATGTTGAGCAACCAGTCCAGATTCTTGATAAAAGATAGAAAGTACTTCGATATAAGAAAATCCCATTAGTAAATGTCGTGACCCATTTTCTTACATTATTAACATCAATTATCACACATCACGACTTCACACACTGATTGGTTGGGCTATGAGTCGATGTTAGTCAATCACTTTCCACATCTTTTATATCCATAATAAGGAATTATATTTATATTAATTTACAATCATTTACATTAGTTTACATCCCCGTAACTAGAATATATACATCACTGTGCATTGTACTGATTAGATATAAAAGACTATAAAATGTATACCTTCACGCAAGTGATGGCAGCTGTGTGCAAAAAAGGAAACTCAGTATATACCACAGGGCTCTCTAAACTACTAAACCGGATCTGTGGAGAGAGGAGAGAAAGGGGTGAGTTAACACGCTCAGTAAGGCAAATATGTAAGCAATAGATAACCATACCATCTAGATTCTTATAATGCGATGCATTATGCTGAAAACCATCTTATTCACAAACTTATCATCATAAAACAAATAGCAAATCTTTGCTACAAATTCGAACATAGAAAACTCGTTTAGAGTAAATGTCACGATCCCCTTAAATCCTAAAATCACTATAAATATTTCGCTTTATTCGTTAATTTACGCTGTCGTGAACAATTTCCTACCGCAATTAGTTGAGCTATGATTCGGAGCTAGTTACCTCTTACCATACACAATCTCACCTAACACATTTATATACAAGAATTTTAAACACTTAAGTTGCTTACATTGAACTATATAATTCCGTACGTGTCTACAAATATTTACATTCCCCGAATTTACATTTTCAAAAGTATTATTGTGTTGTACTTGTTTAGATACAGAACGATAATAATGTGTATACCTCTCAGCGATGGGCAACAACGGACATTGGGAGTGCAAGTCTCTACTCGCTCTCAACCACTATGGATGCTCTGTAGGGATAGAAAGTGAAAGGGTGAGCAACCACATGCTTTGAACGGAAATAATGTAAGTAGGTAGATAGCGACACTATCTACGTGCTTATAATGACATGATATCAAAATCATTTATATCTTGACCATGAGATAGATTAAAACCCTGCCACATGAATATGTATATAGTATATGAAAACTCATAAAAACATGCATAAAATAACATTTACTATGAAAAAATTTAGTATATGTATTTAGTATATGAAAAAATTTCATGCTCATCTCATCAAAATTCATCACAATTCATTTGAATCAAATCTAATCCCACCCTCCAGGAATACCATGTGCATAAAATAACATTTACTTTTAAAACAAAATCACGGGTGTCACCCCTCTTTTGAGTCTACCCAAGTCTATCAATAAAACATGATATCAGGTGAGGCATGTAGGTTACATTTCGAAAACAAATTGGGAATAATGACCATGTATAAATCCCTATGATCCCAGGCTACACGGATCCCGGCATGCAGGGCATCATAACTACAACGAGAGGTGAGGTCAACCCTACTCGTGCAATAACTCAACCAACTAGTCATCAAGACTACATGGTACAATGTACTCCATGTGACATACACGGTACAACGTACTCCATGGACCCACACAGTCTGAGGGTGCTTGCCATAAGACTTAGCCCACTTAACTGTTTGTCTGGAGTGCCTGCCATAGGACTTAGCCCACTTAACTATTTGTCTGGGGTGCCTGCCATAGGACTTAGCCCACATCATGGTTTAGATGTGCTTGTCATAAGTCTTAGCCGCCCTATACCATGTCGGTAACCATTTCATGTCTCAAAACACGCGTACGATGCGTCATCTCACCGTGACACACAGTCTACAGGAGGCATCAGCATGGTTTTTCTATAAATCATATAAAATCCTCATAGAGCAACGCTCCAGTACAACTTTTATGCATAGAAAATCAATAAAACAAGTACGATCAGGGCTCCAGCACTATTAGCATGAATTAAAACATCAAAATCTAGTGCAAGCTAAGCTCCAGCACTGTTTGCACTTACACAAATATGATAGGTGGCTCCAGTTCAAAAATCAAGTATTTTCAAAGATACAACTTAGCACATAATCCGTGCTTTTTCATGCAAACACATAAAAATATAGCCAACCTATCCTCATTTCTTTCATACCGAAGTATTTCATTTTGAGAAAAATGTCAAAGTCATGAAAATCCATGTATTTTTAAATCCTTACTACCCCTTTCATAAAATTCCTACCAAGGTAAACTCATATTTCCTTTCCTTATATTTGGGACCTTTCTCAAATTCTGAATGCATTACTAGGTAGCTAGAGAAATCCACGCCTAATAATTCCCCTCAAAATATGTATAGCTATCTCTAATCACTTACAAAATCCCCTTACCTCGAATCACTTCGAGCGTAGTACAAGTTCCACCGCTAGAAGCTCATCCAATCTAATTCACTCCTAATCCCGTCTCTGGAGCTGCAAACATTCATCAATCACTTCATCACAATCGATATATATCTTAACGGACCTTATATTATTAAGCTTGACCCATTTTCACATTTGGCCATTCCTAGTCAATTTAGCTAGTAACTCACTTAGTTATCAAATTAAGCAATTGAATTGCATGCTCTAACCTTAGTTCCTCCATTTATCCATGTATTTCATAATTTCCATATATTCACATTTCATCACTTTGTCTAATCCCATAATTTGCTTTCATACCACAATCTCAAAATCATGCATATAACATTTCTAACACCTTGATATAACCTATTCATCATAGAATTCCACCATATCCTATTTTCTCACACTAACCTATTTTTAGGTCACTGTTGATTCATCACATTCTAGGTAGTTTCAACCAATGATACATACACCAATCTACTCCTAACAACATCTTAGCATACATACCTAGAGTTGGTGTATCAAAAACTCACTTAGCCTGACTTTTCTCTTCTCTAAAATTGGAAGATCCTTTAACTCCTTCAATACAATAAGTTGAGTTTTGATTCCAAGGTATGTTGTTCTCCTCCTCACAATGAACAACTTTACTCTAATAGCTTTTTTCTCAAATCTTTTTGGATAGGGAGGTATTCTAGAGAGAGAAAGCTTACTTTTTGGGTAAAAATAGAGGGGAATGGTTTGATTTGCTGAAGAATGAGGTTTGGCCATTGAGTTTTTATAGGATAAGAGTAAGGAGATCGATCTACTAAGGTGAAGATCGATTGTCCTTTGGTTTTTTTGAACTACCGAGATGTTCAGGCGTCAAAGGTGGAATCGATCTGCTCTTTTGGGGAAGAGATCGATCCTTTCTTGGTAGAGGCTTGTAAAGATTGATCTGCTCATAAGGAGAGATCGATCTATTCTTAACAAGATCAAATGGAGATTGATCTGCACTTAGAAAGGATTGATCTCTGCTAGGTAGAAGCAAATGCAAATCGGTCTGTTCATTGGGGAGATCGATCAGCTCAATGGGGAGATCGATCTACTCTTGGCAGAATCACTTGGAATTGTTTTGCTTGAACAAGGGATCGATTTGCTTTGAATAGGAGATCGATCTGGGCTTCATCTGCAGGCTTCTTGCTGTAATTTTTCTAAAATTTCGATAGGAAAACTTACATTCGATTACTTCCCTAGTCATTTTGCAATCTATTCACACTTTGAGCATGGAAAGGTTCAGTTTTTATTAGTTCCACATTATGGAACTTGTGAGTACTGCTTGAAATCAGAAAGGATATACAAAATTCACAGTCCATGCATTATCATTTCGTGTTTTAAATCCTTATCTTCCGTCTTAATGCTTTAAGTTCCATTTGTTTAGTTTGGGGCCATTTCAGCCCTTAGTTAACCATTACATGTATCATGATACTCATTTATCCCATTTGTAAATTCATTCACATTTATATGATCCAAAAAATCATCTGTCTTATAATTCCATTAACATATAATAAAGTCTTACATATATGGGGTCTCACAATCTCCCCCACTAAGAAAATTTAGTCCTCTAAATTGGAACCAAATCAGTCCGTGAACAACTCAGGATACTTCCCCCGAATTAAACTCTCTAACTCCCATGTAACTTCTTCTGTAGTGTGATGTTGTCAAAGGATTTTCACTAAGGGAATCGTCTTCGATCTTAACACCTTCTCCTTCCTATCTAATATTCGAACCGGCTTCTCTACATACAACATGTTCTCGTTGAGCTCTAACGGCTCATATCTAATTACATGTGCCGGATCTGGGTGGCACTTCTGTAACATAGAGATGTGGAAGATGTTGTGAACACCCGCTAGCTCAGGTGGCAACGCTAGCCTGTAGGCCTTATCTCCCACTCTATCAAGTATCGAAGGGCCTAATGTAACGAGGACTTAGTTTCCCTTTCTTTTCAAACCTCGTTATACCCTTGGAAGGAGAAACTCGCAGAAATACCGATTCACCTACTGCGAACTCTAATAGTCTCAGTCTCCTGTCAGCATAGCTCTTCTGTCCACTTTGAGCTATTTGTAACCTCTCACAAATCAATTGGACGTCATGTCACGACCCTCAACTTACCAAAATACGTGTAAATTTTTCGCATTTTCATGCATCAATTATTAATCATCCTTCCTTGATCGTGAACAACCACTCTCAACAGTTGGGCTGTGTGTCGATGTCTAACTCACTCCACCATACCAATTCAATTTGTATATTATTCATCAGTAAACACTTGTATAAATGTATATATATCAGAGTTGTTACGTGTGTTTACATTATTTTACATCCCCAGTAGTTACATACAAAATGCTACTGTGCTATGTCTAGTTTAGATACAAAATAATCCAGGTGTGTATACCTTTAGCGATGGGATGCAGCGGATTACAAAAAGGGAAACGCCTCCAGTCACGCTCACTCTATACTCAAATCTCTGTAGAGAGGGGGAAAATAAGGGGGTGAGCAAACCACACGCTCAGTAAGGCAATCATGCGAACAGGTAGATATTGCACTATCTACGTGATTGTGATACCATGATCAAAAGCATTTAATTCATCATTTATCTCAAAACATGAGTGTATGATCGTGTTAATGGTATGTAAAGCATTCATGCTATTAAAATCCAGTGCACAATTCAACTCAAAGCATGGTATAAAGCATCATGCATAATTCACAATAAAAGCATGGCATTACCCATCATGCATTTTCTCAAATAGCATGGCATTAACCATCATGCATTTTCACAATAAAGCATGGCATTAAACATCATGCATCCGTGCACTTTAAAAACCATTAACAAATCAATCCAACACTGGTCAGGTCTCAGCCCACCCTTGGACTTTCCTGACCCACAAATCATTTCAAACATGGATTTATTCTCAAATAGCACAAGACATGTGAGATAGGCAGTTCAACAACAGGTAATAACCTCAAGGCCTATGTACATAACCTGTGATACCGGCTACACGGATCAGGTGTGCGGGATATCACCACTATCTGCTTCCACACGGAAGGTGGGTCAAATCCTACCCACCGATCCATAGCAGATCTTGTCCGAAGATGGCACATCACATCTCAACACGGTACAAGGTACTCCATGCTACATGCAGGGTACACGTACTCCGTGGACCCAATCAACACATCATATCACGCCACATCTCAAACGCACGTGTGAGCCTATTTAATCGGTACGACCTCTTGTCTACCTGAAGCTCCTAACATGGCTAATTAATCATGTCAAAACAATGCACGCGTGAGCCTATTTAATTGATGTGACACCCAGTCTACTCGAAGCTCCAAACACGGCAACATGCAAGGTGGGCATTCAGTGCGAGACAAACTCCAAGCACAATGCCAAAATAATTATGAAATCCATGTGAAAACTAGTGCCTCTATCACTCATATGTATAAAACACGTCAAATCTCGTGCGAGTCATACTCTTGCACGCTTTCATACTCACAAAATCATGTAGGTGGCTCAAAACTTTGCAAAATATGGTTAACAAAACCAAAACACACTCATTTCTTTTGCAAATCATTTCAATGTTAGCCAACCTACCAATCATTTGCAAAAAGCAATAAAACAAGATTTTCAAAGCAATATGCTTTTGTTTTCATGCACATTTTGTCAAACTCCAGCTTTTGCCCTTCAATCACCCAACATCATTTCCTAATGTCTCATGCATTCTAGCAAAGCATTTAATGTGCCCAATTGCGCACAGATATCTCTAAGAGTCCACACAATTCCCTTACCTCGATTTACTTGGTGTGACTCCTTTCCTTTTAGCTTCTCACGCTCTTGGCTCAACTCGCCTTGGCGTATCCTTGGAAGCTGCGATTCATTCATTCAATCAATTGAGTTAATGTTTTTAACCCATAATTGACTTCACTAGTCAATATTATTCACTTATGCATTTTACAAATGCATTAATCCACATTTTACCTCTTTTAGGTAAATCTCACAATTTATCCACTAACCACATCTTAAAATCATACCACAACACTATTAATAACTTCTACATATCTCATTCATCATTAATCTCCATACATTCCACTTTCTCACACTAGACCATTTCTAGGTCATAATCATTCCAATGTATTTAGATAGTTTCTAACCATCCATACTCATGCCAAACAACTCCGAAATCAATTATATAGACAATGTACCATAGTTGGAGTGTTAGAATCTTACCCAATTTGATTTCTCTTCCTGCTTCAAATGACAATGCCCTTAGCTCCTTCAATACCAACAATGGGAAAATTTCTTCCAATTATGTTGTTCTCCTCTTAAATAGGAACAACTTTGCCTCAATGGTCTCTCTTCAAATCTTATTGAAAATGGCTGATTTTAGAGAGAGAAAGTTAGGTTTTTGGGTTGAAAGTGGAAGGTTAGTGTCAGGACCCGTTCTCAATCCATGACTTTAACCAAAATCACTACAAATTTTTTGCATTTTGGCTTACCTTTCCTCTCTTCAATGGTTGGGCTGTGATTTGATGTCAGAGTCCTCACTTACCACATCATCCAATATCATACATACATGTCAACATACTATTACTGTCTGTACTTGCTTTTATCATACATGTAAGATTATATAAAATCTAATACAAATACATTCCCCATATATATATCGTATACATCACTGTGCTGTTTCTATGTTTAGATACACAACTGTACAAAATATGTATACCTGACGATCGATAGGAACTAGCTGTGGACTCAGGAATACTATCCCTCGATAGCTCTCGCTCTACTGACGCTCTATAGAGAGAGGTACAGAAAGGGGGTGAGCATACAACGCGCTCAGTAAGGAAATCAGGCAAGCAAGTAGGTATCTACACTATCTACTCAAAATAATGCTATGCCTTGAAAACATTATTTCCTTAACTCACTTTAAAAGTATGTCTTGAAATATAATATATATACTTGTACAGATTAAATCCCATGTATAGAAATCATGCTTTCTTTCTCAAATGTAGGCATGTAGTGCAAAACAATGCATCGTATATAAATCATGCCTTTATGGAAATCATGCCATGTATATTTAAATCATAATAAATATGGCATTAAATAATTCACATCATAAAATCGGAGTTCGACCCATCCCTCAAGTCTGTCAGCAATTTAAATCAGTCAATCAATGTGATATATCATGTGAGACTCTGTGGTTAAATGCAAATAGTAACCTCGACTATGATCATATTTGAAATGTGATCCCAAGCAACACAGTACTTGGTGTGCGGGGCATCACTGCTGCAACGGGAGGATGGTCAGTCCACTACATCCGTCAGCTATGCGTAACACACGATACAACGTACTCCTCGTGCCCCGGGCACGGTATAAAGTATACCCGTGGACCCTACATCACAGCTAGGGTGCCTGCCATAGGACTTAGCCCTCAAAACCATGGAATATTAACATCACAGTCAGGGTGCCTAACATAGGTCTTAGCCCTCGCACCTGTGGAATATCATACCACATCTCAATACCCTCATGCTGGCCATCCTCTCAAAATGTGACACTCAGTCACACAAGAATGCGGCATGAGTGGGGTAACATGTAAATAATATCACATACAGTGCGTGCCCTTGAGTGTGACACATAGTCGACACTACGCTGGAACACTGTTTCACATCACAAACTCAACTCTAGTGCGAGTAAACCTCCAGCAACTAGGTCAATGCATAGTTCATGTATTAAATCAAGTACGAGCAATAGCTCCAGTACCATGCTATGCACAATATCAAATCAAGTACGAACAATAGCTCCAGTACTATGTCATGTATAAACCATGAAGAATCGAGTACGAGCAATGCTCCAGTACTCTGTCATGCATATATCATATAAAACTGAGTACGAGTAATAACTCTAGTACTCTATCATGCATGTCATGAAAATCTAGTGCGTATCAAAATCCAGCACTAATGTATGTAGAAAACATATGAAATCTAGTGCGAGCTATGCTCTAGTACGATTCATTCTCACATAATATGATAGATGGCTCTTTAAAAGGGATTGTTTACAAAATATTAAAATCAGCACTACAAAGTGTACTTAAGTCACATCAACCTTAAAAATCATTAGACCATCTATTTATTTTCATGCTAAACAGCAGTTAAACACTCACAATAACAGTTTTCATGCTTTTTGTAACTTTTCACAAAAGTTGACTTTTTGACTAACTAGGGGCAAAATCGTAATTTGCCACTATCGGGTCTCAATAATTATTATTCGCTTTCTCTGACCCTCAGAGTTTTTAAGTGAATGTAAAAGCAGACAAAAATACATGCAAGTATCTCTAACTACTCGCAAAAGTCCCTTACCTCGGATCACGTCAAGTGACCTCACTTCCTCGGTGCTGCTAAATCTTGCTATCCGATCAGCTCTCAATGTAAACTCCGGAGCTGTAAATAACCATTCCTCAGGTTAATTATAATTTTTCTACTGTATTACACATTAATACAGTCCATTTTCCCTTAATGGGCCTTAATAATCCTTAATGGGCCTTAATCCGTGTTAAGCCCGTTTTCCACTTATTATTTCCCCTCATCAGGGTCTATCGACTCATTGGGCCTATCAATACCCATTGGGCTTTATTCTAAGCTCTTTGGATAGCTCGTATATCATTTACGACATTTAATTCAAAATTTAGAATATAATTCACTAAATACGGAATTTAATCCGAAATGCGTAAAATAAATCTTAAATACGCAATAATCACATAATTTATCGTAAATGAACTTTACTTACCCGAGAATATACGATTGTACGCAAATCGAAGTTCGATCGGGCTTCTGTTTGAAATTTATCGTCGAAATGCACAATTTATTATATTTAACTCCGGGTCAATTTCTGATTAAATATAATTTAAATAAATTCATCGAAAATTAAATCGGTCACTTTTGACCTCATATCGACTTACCCGAAGTCTAGTAAAATCCCAAAAGTTTCCCTTTTCCTTTTTCTTTCTTTTTCCTCTTTTTCCCCTTTTCTCCTTGGCTGAACCGGTCCAGTCCGGTTCAGCACAGAACCTTCTCCCCTGAACTGCCGATTGGTTTAGGTATCCTTTGGCCGTGCCAGCGTCTTCCGGCCGGTTCCGGACGCATCACCACCGCCGTTCGGCGCGCCTAAGCCTGGGTAACACTCGGCTGGGCTCGATTGGGACCAAGCACCGCCAGTGGCCGCCGAATCTCTTCTTTTCCTCCACGGCTTCTCCTCTTCGATTCGCCAGCATTCGACGTCGGTGGAGGTCATGACTGGTGCCGATGGGTGCGCACGGTCCTCCTCTTCCTTTTTCGACCGCTTGCCTGCCCGTGGGGTGGCCGGTGCTCGCCATCCGGTGGTCTTCTTCTTCCGTCGGTTTGCTTCCGTTTCCTATATTCTCTCTCCCCGATTTTCAATCCGTTTCTCTTTTTTTTCTTTTATTTATAATGTATTTTTATTATTATTTTATTATAAAATAATAATAAAAATCCCAAAAATATCCTATAAATATCTAAAAATATCTCCAAAAATCATATTAAATTCATTTAATCCGTAAATGAATTTATCAGTCAGATTTTACCTTTTCGGTATATTTTTTCACTATTTTTGGGCTCATTGTTTGAGGTAAAAATTCCAATAAATTCTAATAAATTTATATCTTGATCAATTGGGCTCGAAATTAAATATTTTCCTCGATTTTGATCAAGATTCCTTAATTTCATATTTTTAATGAAATTCTCTTATCGAAATTATTCTGAATTTCAGTCATTTGACCGTTTTACCCCTGCACTTGTTCGGGAATCAACTTAATCCTTATCTCGCTGTTATGTAGATTACATGCATTTTTAATTTCTCAAATTGTCGATTGCATATTAGTAAATACTCTTCTTATGATTCAACTATATAATAAAGTGTTCATACACATAGGAATCATAAGGAACAAGCTACATAAAAATCCAGGTCTGACAATCCTCCTCCACTCAGAAAATTTGGTCCTCCAAATTAGAACCGAGTCAATCATCAAATAGGTGAGGGTACTTCTCTCACATCAGATTCTCTAGCTCCCAAGTATCTTCCTCTGAAGTATGATGCTGCTAGAGAATCTTCACTAACCTGATGGTCTTCGATCTCAATACCTTCTCCTTCCTATCCAATATCCGAATCGGTCTCTCAACATATGACAAAATCTCTCGGAGGTCCAAAGGCTCGTAACTAATCACATGTGGAAGATCTGGGTGATACTTCCGAAGCATCGATATGTGGAAGATGTTATGGACACCTGATAAGTCCGGTGGCAATGCCAACCTATATGCCTTATCTCCCACTCGATCAAGTATCTCAAAGGGTCCAATATAGCGAGGATTTAGTTTCCCTCTCTTCCCAAATCTCGCTATGCCCTTGGAAGGAGAAACTCTCAAAAACACAGATTCACCAACTGCAAACTCTAGTGGCCTACGTCTCTTGTCAACATAACTCTTCTGTCTGCTCTGAGCTATCATCGGCCTCTCTACAATCAAGTGGACATCCTCAGATGCTTGTGTAACCATGTTAGGAGCAAAAATCTTACGGTCACCCACTTCTTCCCATCCAATAGGGGAACGACATCTACGGCCATACAAAGCCTTATACGGTGCCATCCCGATACTCGAATGATAACTGTTGTTGTAGGCGAACTCGGCTAGTGGCAGGTGGTCATCCCAGGAGCCTCGATAATCTAGCACACATGCTCTCAACATATCCTCCAAAGTCTGTATAGTCCTCTCTGACTGACCATCTGTCTAAGGATGGAAAGTGGTGCTCAAACTCAACTGGGTTCCCATGGCTTCCTGAAAATGTCCCCAAAAGTGGGATGTGAAGCGGGAATCCCTATCAAAGACTATGCTCACTGGTACACCGTGTAACCTCACTACCTCGTGTACATACAGTTCCGCTAATGAACTCAGAGTATCAGTCGCTCTCATAACTAGAAAGTGGGCTGACTTCGTCAGTCTGTTGACGATCACCCATATAGCATCATGATTCTTGTGGGTTCTCGGTAAACCCATCACGAAATCCATGGTGATATGATCCCATTTCCATGTCGATATAGGTAGAGGCTGCAATAACCCTACAGGTTTCTCATGCTCTACCTTCACTTGCTGACATACGAGACACTTTGCCACGAAGTCTGCTATATCTCTCTTCATACCCGACCACCAGTATACCTTCCGAAGGTTCTGATACATCTTGTTACTCCCCGGATGTAACGTATACCTCGACGAATGAGCTTCCGTCAATATCAATCTCCTGAGTCCTGGATCCTTGGGAACACACAATCAGCCTCTGAACCTCAGTAGTCCATCTGAACTCAACTCAAATCAGTCACTGTGCCCTTCTGCATCTGACTACTCACATCCATACAAAATCGATCAGTCTGTTGAGCTACTCTGATCCTGTCCAATAGGTCCGACTCCAAGCGTAGACTAGCTATCACATAGCCTGTATCCATGTTAGAAGGCACGACTCCCAAACTGAGGCTAGCAAACTGCTCTAGCAAATCATGTTCCCTAACCATCATATACGATACTATCCCCAGGCTCTTCCTACTCAAGGCATTGGCTACAACGTTAGCCTTATCTAGATGATAAAGTATCTCATAATCGTATTCCTTCAGAAGCTCTAGCCATCTTCTCTGTCTTATGTTCAGTTCTTTTTGTGAGAACAAATACTTGAGGCTCTTGTGGTCAGTAAATATCTGGAACTTCTCGCCATACAAGTAGTGGCATCATACCTTAAACGCAAACACTACTGCTGCTAGCTCCAAATCGTGGGTCGGATAGTTCTTCTCATGATCCTTCAGCTGTCGGGATCTATAAGTAACTACCTTCCTATCCTGCATCAATACACAGCCCAGTCCCTGATGTGAAGCATTGATATACACTGCAAATCCTCCTAAGCTGGTAGGGATAGTGAGAATCGAAGCGGTGGTCAATCGACGCTTCAACTCCTCAAAACTCTTCTCACAATCCTCGTTCCATATGAACGGCGCAGCCAACTTTGAAAATCCCTCAACGAATCTCCGATAGTATCCAGCTAAACCCAAAAAACTCCTGATCTCGGTGACTATCCTCAGTTGTTCCCATTGAACTATAGCCTCTATCTTAGATGGATCACTAATACACCATCTCTCGATACAACATGTCCCAAAAATGAGATCTGTGACAACCAAAAGTCACACTCACTGAGCTTAGCATATAACTCATGCTCCCGTAGCGTCTGCAACACAATCTTGAGGTGCTCCTCATGCTCCTCCTTGGATCTCGAATACACCAATATGTCATCGATGAAGACGATAACAAACCGGTCTAAATATGGCTTGAACACATCGTTTATCAAAGCCATGAAAGCAGCTGGAGCATTCGTCAATCCGAATGGCATGACCAAGAACTCATAGTGGCCATATCGGGTACAAAATGCTGTCTTGGGTACATCTCCACTACGAAGCTTCGGCTGCTGATACCCAGACCTTAGGTCAATCTTGGAAAAGACCTGTGCTCTCTGAAGCTGATCTAACAAATGTCTCTAGGCACTCTCTTGCAATGTGCCCTTGTTTCCCACATCGAAAACACATAATAAAAGTTAACGACATGGTCTACTTCCATGTTGTTTACCGCATCTTCTGCACTGATCAACAGCAGGTCTCTGTCCTCCCATGATAATGCCCTTTGCTGGGGCTACAGTCGGATAAGCAGGAGGTATAGCATACCTCTCTCGTGTCTCCTCTATCCGTGATCTCTTACTGAAGAGTCTCTTCCCTCCTCGATAACCGAAATCTCTAACCAGCCTCTTCTTCTGTATATCTCGGCTACGGCTAAACTTCCCAAACTCGAAAGCATTCCTGTCGTAATCCTGCTCACACAGTTGCACCATGCGCACTGCTTCCTCATAGGTCACTATGTCTAATGGGACCAACCTGGACCGCAACACTGGTCTTAACCCGTCGATAAACTTGTGGACCTTCCTGGTCTCACTGTACATGGTATCGGGGTCATATCTTCCTAGGGATAGGAATCGAGTCTCATACTCGTCCACAGATAAACTCCTCTCGTTTAGTCCTAAAAACTCTGCTTGTAGTTTTTGCTGTGCGGTGTCGGGAACAAATTGCCTCTTGAAGGCCTCCCAAAATATCTCCCAACTGATAGCTATGTGTTGGGATCTCAATATAGGTCGGGTGAACTTCCACCAATGCTCTGCAGCTCCCTTCAGTAGGAACGCAGCAAACGCGACCATCTCCGAGGTCGTACACTTGAAGAATCCATAAAGCTTCTCCAGCTCTGC
This sequence comes from Firmiana major, assembly GCA_033439115.1. Taxonomy (NCBI): domain Eukaryota; kingdom Viridiplantae; phylum Streptophyta; class Magnoliopsida; order Malvales; family Malvaceae; genus Firmiana; species Firmiana major. The sequence continues at coordinate 43,226,964 of CM065903.1, forward strand.
TAACCACTCCTCAGCAGCTACGGGGTCCTTGACCCCACTAAATGATGGTGTTCTAAACTTCTGGAATTCTCGCAACCGATGCAGATCACATCCATGCCCTAATCCAATACCACCCAAAACCGGTGGGGGTGTAGGAGTATCTACAGTCCTCTGTGCATCAGCTGTCTGCGTAGGGGTATTAGGGGCAACTGCCTCTCCTATAGCAGCTCCTGCCTCCTGTCCCTGCCTACCTGGCATTGTCTGTGCCAGTATCTCGATAATAGTCTCGAGACCATGTTCTAATCTCGTGAAGCGCATCTTGACACACTCGGGTGCCTCAGTAGCACCTGGAGTCTCATGCGTAGGTAATGGTCCGGCAGCGGCTCATCCTTCGGGTCTATCTCCCCAGCCTCGAGCCCTACCTCTCGCAACTCTACCACTACGCGTATTTGCCATATAGGCAAAGTTCCTGCATTCATAATAATGAATTAGTCCGTCTCATATCTGGTATACACAGTTATATCTAAACACATCACAGTATTATGGGGATGTACACTTTCCTATTTTCTAACACCGACTCACATCAGACCAACCTCTGCTCTGATACCATTCTGTCAGGACCAGTTCTTAATCCATGACTTTAACCAAAATCACTACAAATTTTTCGCATTTTGACTTACCTTTCCTCTCTTCAATGGTTGGGCTGTGATTCGATGTCAGAATCCTCACTTACCACATCATCCAATATCATACATACATGTCAACATACTATTACTGACTGTACTTGCTTTTATCATACATGTAAGATATATAAAATCTAATACAAATACATTCCCCATATATATCGTATACATCACTGTGCTGTTTCTAGGTTTAGATACACAACTATATAAAATATGTATACCTGACGATCGATAGGAACTAGCTGTGGACTCAAGAATACTATCCCTCGATAGCTCTCACTCTACTGACGCTCTGTAGAGAGATGTAAAGAAAAGGGGGTGAGCTTACAACGCGCTCAGTAAGGAAATCAGGCAAGCAAGTAGATATCTACACTATCTACTCAAAATAATGCTATGCCTTGAAAACATTATTTCCTTAACTCACTTTAAAAGCATGTCTTGAAATATAATATATATACTTGTACAAATTAAATCCCATGTACAGAATCATGCTTTCTTTCTCAAATGTAGGCATGTAGTGCAAAACAATGCATCGTATATAAATCATGCCTTTATGGAAATCATGCCATGTATATTTAAATCATAATAAATATGGCATTAAATAATTCACATCATAAAATCGGAGTCTGACCCATCCCTCAGGTCTGTCCGCAATTTAAATCAGTCAATCAATGTGATATATCATGTGAGACTCTGTGGTTAAATGCAAATAGTATCCTGAACTATGATCATATCCAAAATGTGATCCCAAGCAACACAGTACTCGGTGTGCGGGGCATCACTGCTGCAACGGGAGGATGGCCAGTCCACTACATCCGTCAGCTATGCGTAACACACGGTACAGCGTACTCCTCGTGCCCCGGGCATGGTACAAAGTACACCCGTGGACCCTACATCACAGCCAGGGTGCTTGCCATAGGACTTAGCCCTCGAAACCATGGAATATCAACATCACAGTTAGGGTGCCTAACATAGGTCTTAACCCTCTCACCTGTGGAATATCATACCACTTCTCTAATACCCTCATGCTGGCCATCCTCTCAAAATGTGACACTCAGTCACACGAGAATGCGGCATGAGTGGATAACATGTAAATAATATCACATACAGTACGCGCTCTTGAGTGCGACACACAGTCGACACTATGCTCGAACACTGTTTCACATCACAATCTCAACTCTAGTACGAGTAAACCTCCAGCAACTAGGTCAATGCATAGTTCATGTATTAAATCAAGTACGAGCAATAGCTCCAGTACCATGCCATGCACAATATCAAATCAAGTACGAGCAATAGCTCCAGTACTATGTCATGTATAAATCATGAAGAATCGAGTACGAGAAACGCTCCAGTAGTCTGTCATGTATCTCATGTAAAACTCGAGTACGAGCTAATCGCTCCAACACTCTGTCATGCATATATCATAAAAAACTGAGTACGAGTAATAACTCTAGTACTCTATCATGCATGTCATGGAAATCTAGTGCGTATCAAAATCTAGCACTAATGTATGTGGAAAACATATGAAATCTAGTGCGAGCTATGCTCTAGCACGATTCATTCTCACATAATATGATAAATGGCTCTTTAAAAGGGATTGTTTACAAAATATTAAAATCAGCACTACAAAGTGTGCTTAAGTCACATCAACCTTAAAAATCATTAGCCCATCTATTTATTTTCATGCTAAACAGCAGTTAAACACTCACAATAATAGTTTCCATGCTTTTTTCAACTTTTCACAAAAGTTGACTTTTTGACTAAATAGGGGCAAAATCGTAATTTGTCACTATCGGGTCTCAATAATTATTATTCACTTTCTCTGACCCTCAAAGTTCTTAAGTGGATGTAAAAGCAAACGAAAATACGTGCAGGTATCTCTAACTACTCGCAAAAGTCCCTTACCTCGGATCACGTCAAGTGACCTCACTTCCTCGGTGCTGCTAAATCTCGCAGTTCGATCAGCTCTCAATGTAAACTCCGGAGCTGTAAATATCCATTCCTCAGGTTAATTATAATTTTCCTACTGTATTACACATTAATACAATCCATTTTCCCTTAATGGGCCTTAATAATCCTTAATGGGCCTTAATTCGTATTAAGCCCGTTTTTCACTTATTATTTCCCTTCATCAGGGTCTATCGACTCATTGGGCCTATCAATACCAATTGGGCTTTATTCCAAGCTCTTTGGATAGCCTGTATATCATTTACGACATTTAATTCAAAATTCTGAATATAATTCACTAAATACGGAATTTAATCCGAAATGCGTAAAGTAAATCTTAAATGCGCAATAATCACATAATTTATCGTAAATGAACTTTACTTACCCAAGAATACGCGATGGTACGTAAATCGAAGTTCGATCGGGCTTCCGTTTAGAATTTATCATCGAACTGCACAATTTATTATATAAAACTTCGGGTTAATTTTTGATTAAATATAATTTAAATAAATTCATCGAAAATTAAATCGGTCACTTTTGACATCGTATTGACTTACCTGAAGTCCGGTGAAATCCCAAAAATTTCCCTTTTCCTTTTCCTTTCTTTTTCCTCTTTTTCCCCTTTTCTCCTTGGCTGAACCGGCCCGATCCGGTTCAGCACAGAACCTTCTCCCCTGAACCGCCGACCGATTCAGGCATCCTTTGGCCGTGCTGGCATCTTTCGACTGGTTCCCGACGCATCACCACCGCCGTTCGGCGCGCCTAAGCCTGGGCAACACTCAGCTGGGCTCGATCGGGACCAAGCACCGCCGGTGGCCGCCGAATCTCTTCTTTTCCTCCGCTACTTCTCCTCTTAGATTCGTCGGCGTCCGACGTCGGTGGAGGTCGTGACCAGTGCCGATGGGTGCGCACGGTCCTCCTCTTCCTTTTCCGGCTGCTTGCCTGCCCATGGGGTGGCTGGTGCTCACCATCCGATGGTCTTCTTCTTCCGTCGGTTTGCTTCTGTTTCCTCTATTCTCTCTCCCCGATTTTCAATCCGTTTCTCTTTTTTTCTTTTATTTATAATGTATTTTTTTATTATTTTATTATAAAATAATAATAAAAATCCCAAAAATATCCCATAAATATCTAAAAATATCTCCAAAAATCATATTAAATTCATTTAATCCGTAAATGAATTTATCAGTCAGATTTTACCTTTTCGGTATATTTTTTCACTATTTTTGGGCTCATTTTTCGAGGTAAAAATTTCGATAAATTCTAATAAATTTATATCTTGATCAATTGGGCTCGAAATTAAATATTTTCCTCGATTTTGATCAAGATTCCTAAATTTCATATTTTTAATGAAATTGTCTTATCGAAATTATACTGAATTTCAATCATTTCACCGTTTTACCCCTGCACTTGTTCGGGAATCAACTTAACCCTTATCTCGCTGTTATGTAGCTTACATGCATTTTTAATTTCTCAAATTGTCGATTGCATATTAGTAAATACTCTTCTTATGATTCAACTATGTAATAAAGTGTTCATACACATAGGAATAATAAGGAATAAGCTACATAAAAATTCGGGTCTGACAGTTAGTGTTTTTCCCAAAATTTTTAGATTTTCAGCCCTCCTTTTATAGAAATAGCTTGAGGAGATCGATATGGTCCAAGAGGAGATCGATCTGGTTCCCTTAAATCCCTTTTTTTCACGACATTTTAAGCACGAGATCGATCTGTCGAAGCATGAGATCGATCTGTTCCCAAACAGAAAGCTAAGGAGATCGATCTGGGTGCTTGAGGATCGATCTTTTCATTACAGAATGCTTAGGAGATCGATCTGGCTCCATTAGAGATCGATCTGCTCTATTTCATTGCCCAAATAAGAGCATTCTGGCTCTTCCAGATCGATCTCTTATCCCATGAGATCGATCTGCCCTTCATAGTTTCCAGATTTTCTGCAGTTCTTCTATAGCAACTCATACTCAAACATCCTTAATTTGCTACCATGATCATTTTCTCATTCAATCATCTTGGACACTTGGATATGATATCCCATAATACTTCATACCTATTAAAACTTGTGTAGAATCTTTGTATATCCAAAATTACATGATATAAACCAAATGGGAGTGCATACTCATGCAATTCTACTTCCATTTTACTACACTATTCAGAATCCATTCTACTCACATTCCCCACATGTTTAAGTCCATTTCTTTACATTCATACATAATGTAACTTGTATGTATAATCACAACTCTTATTACAAGTGTGTTCATTTACTTTATGGACTTACATCACATATACTCCATATTACAATTGTATCATCAAACTTATGACTTCATAATACAACTTCATTTACATTTCTATGTACATATATACCATTATACATATACGGGGTCTCACACGTCGTCGGAGGCTTGTCTCACTAAGTCGGGAGAAAATATCAGTCAGTCACCAATCTCTTCCCATCCAATAGGGGAACGGCATCTGCGACCATACAAAGCCTCATACGGTGCCATCCCAATACTCGAATAATAACTGTTATTGTACGCGAACTTTGCAAGTGTTAAATGGTCATCCCATGAGCCTCCAAAATCGATTGCACATGCCCTCAACATATCCTTCAGTGTCTTTATCATCCTCTCTGACTGACCATCTGTCTGAGGATGGAAGGTTGTATTAAAACTCAGTTAGGTCCCCATCGCTTCTTAAAAGTGTTTCCAAAAGTGGGAAGTGAAGTGATCATCCCGATCAGAAACAACGCTTACTGGAACACCATGCAACCTCACTATCTCCGCACATATAGTTTTGCCAGTGTTCTCAGAGTATCAGTGGCTCTAATAGCTAGAAAGTGTGCTGACTTCGTTAATCTGTCCACTATCACCCAAACTACATCGTGATTCCTGTGGGTCCTGGGTAAACCCACCACAAAGGCCATAGTGACATGCTCTCATTTCCAAGTTGGTATAAGTAGAGGTTGCAATAGCCCTACAAACTCTTGATGCTCAACAAACTATCTGAACTTAACTCAAAATCAGCCTCTGTACCCCTCTGTATCTGCCCGATAATATCACTACATTGCTGATCAATCTACTGAGCCTACCGGATACGATCAACCAGATTTGTTTCTAACTGCAGGCAAGCTACCATAAAGCCACTTTCAGTATTATGTGGGGTCACATCTAAATTAAGGCTCACAAACTATTCCAACAGCTCGTGTTCCCTAATCATCATATACGACACCAACTCGAGGTTCTTCTTACTCAAGGCATCGACAACTACATTCACCTTACCTGGGTGGTACATGATTTCATAATCATAATCCTTCAGAAGCTCGAGCCATCTTCTCTGTCTCATGTTCAGCTCATTTTGTGAGAACAGATACTTAAGGCTCTTGTGATTTGTAAGTACTTGAAATTTCTCACCATAGAGGTAGTGGCGCCATATTTTCATAGCAAATACAATAGCCGCCAATTCTAAATCATGGGTCGGGTAGTTCCTCTCATGATCCTTCAGTTGTCTAGATCTATAGGCGACTACCTTCCCATCCAGCATTAGTACACAACCCTATCCTTGGTGTGATGCATTCGTATACACAAAGAAATCTCCTGAGCTGGTTGGAATGGTGAGAATCAGAGCTGTGGTCAATCAACACTTAAGCTCCTAAAAACTCCTCTCACATGACTCGTCCCACACAAACTCCACATCCTTCCGCGTGAGATGCGACAACGAAGCAGCTAGTCTGGAGAAACCCTCTGCGAATCTCTGATAATAACCTGCCAATCCTAAAAAACTTTTGATCTCAGTAACTGTTCTAGGTTGTTCCCACTGAATAACTGTCTCCGTCTTGGATGGATCTACTAACACCCCATCCCTCGATATAACATGGCCAAGAAATGAGATTTGTTCCAACCAAAAGTTACACTTACTGAGTTTGGCATATAACTTCTTTTCTCAAAGGATCTGTAGAACTATCCTTAAGTGCTGCTCATGATCTTCCCTAGACTTGGAATAAACCAATATATCATCGATAAACACAATCACAAATTGGTTCAGGTATGGCTTTAACATATCGTTCATCAATGCCATAAATGTTGTGGAGGCATTCGTCAATCTGAATGACATAACCAAGAACTCGTAGTGGCCATAACAGGTACGAAATGCTATCTTGGGTACATCTCCACTTCGTATCCTCAACTGATGGTACCCAGACCGCAGATCTATCTTAGGAAAGACCTGGGCTCCCTGAAGCTGATCCAACAGATCATCGATGCATGGAAGGGGATACTTGTTCTTAATGGTAGTCTTATTCAACAATCGATAATCTATGTACAGTCGGAGGCTTCCATCTTTCTTCTTCACAAACAAAATCGAAGCTTCCCAAGGTGAGACGCTTGATCTAATAAACCCCTTCTCTAACAATTCCTGCAACTGGTTCTTCAGCTTGTCCAACTCAATCGGAGCCATCCTACATGGTGGTCGAGATATCAGTTCAATACCAGGTACCAACTGTATACTAAACTCCATTTCACAATCCGATGGTAATCCTAGTAGATCATCTGGAAAGACATCAGGAAACTCTACAACCACTGAAATGTCTCTTAATTTCAGACGGACCTTATCTGTATCAACCACGTATGCAATGAACCCTTCACATTATTATTTCCACTGTTAATATCATAATTTATCATTATAATCAGACTCATCAATTCCAACATAGAAATTTATCCATTTCGCTTATAATAAATACTAGTTTCATTACTTTTCAAGGAAATTTTTACAATACATTTTTTAGGAGACTTACAGTAACACTATCTACCCCTAAAAACATTATCATCTTAGAAAAATAGTCCAAAATAACAGGATTTGCAGCCAACCAATCAATTCCTAAAATTACATCAAAATCATTCATATTTAATAGAATAAGATTGGCTGCCATCTCTTTTCCCCTATCTTCAGCCTATAATCCTTATACACATATTAAGTCAATTGGTTGTCATTCATGGGCGTTGAAATCAATAACATTTTATTTAATGATGTAGGCTCAACATACTTTGACAACTTACATGCAAATGAAGGTGATATGAAGGAATACGTGGCACCAAGATCAAATAGTATAAATGCTTCTAAATAAAAAATTTAGATGGTACATTTAATCACATCCGCTGATACGTCTGCGGTTTCCTGGTCCAGTGCCTGAACTTCCCTTTGCCAATAACCTGCTTCCTTTTTTTTGAGGCTGTAGCTTTCCTATACAGAGTAGAAGTCTTGATAGGAGCTCTCTCTGTCTCCTTGCCCTTATGTGGGGCAGTCTCAACCGTCTCGGGGCAATCCTGTACAATGTGCCTTGGCTTCCCACAACGATAGTACACTACCGTAGACATCGGACAAGGCCTGTTACCATGATATCTGCTATATTTGCTGCACTGCTCGGTAGTCGACCGTGTCCTTCCAATAACTATACCCCTCGGTGGTACTAAAGCTAGATATACTGGAGGCTTTACCGTCATCTCCTATACCTCTTCAATCCGAGGTATCTTATCGACAATCTCTGAACTTCTCTCCTGATCACTCTATCAATTTTGGATCTCTTATGGTCTCTGTCTTTAGCTCTACTGATCTTCCTAAACTCAGAGGCATTCCACTCAATATCTTTCTCACATAACTACGCCCTGTGCACAACCTCCTCATATGTCGGGATATCAAATAGAACCAATTTGGACCTGTTCACTAGTCTTAATCCATCAATGAACTTCCTCACCTTCTGTCATGCCCTTCCCTCACACGCAACCTGCCAAAAATCACCACTTATTTTTTTCACATCGTGTCACTTACCTCTTCTTCGGTCGTCACTCTACACCAAATAGTTGGGCTATGATTTGACATTAGTCACCCATTCACATTCATTCACAATATACATAGAATTTCATATTCTTTTCTATGCTGAAAACTCTTATATATTAATACAAAAATTTATACATATACATCCCGACCGCACTTTAGTTTACATAACTGTGCTGTTACAATGTTCAGTACAAAATATCAAGTGTGTATACCTCTCACAAGATGGACAGGCAACAGATTAAAGTCTACAAATCTCAAGCCGTGTCCACCTACTGCGGATGCTCTAAAAAGAGGAAATAATAAGGGGGTAAGCTCACAGCTCATCAAGGAAATCAAGCAAGCAAGTAGATAACCGCACTATCTATAAAATACAATGCCTATGCCTTGAAATCTTTTCTTTACCCATTTGTATCTAAAGCATGCATCTCTCTCAAAGCTTTTATGCAATATATATATAGATACAAAACATCAGTTATAAAACTGGAAATATGCTGGTTTAACAACCTCATCATTTTATGCATAACATTGCATTTCTCATGTAATTTCACACAAATCACATTTATCATGCCATTCATTTAAATTAAAATCATATGGCATTCATCATGTTTCGAAACACGGAATTATGGGCCTCACCCATCCCTCTGGTTACCTTTTTCGCAACTCATAAATTCACATGTTCATATCATAAAACCATGTGATAATTGAATTAAGAAATATTGAATCACATTGCATGAAAAGATTGGTGACTACATGTTTTGAGTGTATGATCATAACTCATTTTTCGTGATCCCACGCTACACAGTACTCGATGTACGGGGTCTCACAATTACTGTAATAGGAGGTACGTTAAATCTCTACAGTTAGCTCTCTATTTGAGAACCTGATTTTGGAGCACAGCAGATCCCATTAGATCTCGCTCCCACTGCTAACCAATCCTATCCAAGTACGTCAAGTACTCACGGTACAACGTACTCCATGTGACATACACGGTACACAGCACTCCATGAACCCTATCCCAAGGTGGAATGCTCGCCATGAGTCTTAGTCCTCCTACCTTGGATATACCTCATAGTCGAGATGGTCGTCATGAGTCTTAGTCCTCATACCATGGGATATTTCGATAGCCCTTGGCCTTATCTCAAAATATTACATGTGTGAACATATATACATTAGTACGACACACAATCAGTACAGGCTCCCAACACGACTGTTTCATACTCTTTTCAAAATTGGTACGTGCGAGTAAACTCCCAACACGAACGTATCTCAATGATATAACTCTAGTGCGAGCAATGCACCCAACACTATGTCATGTAAAAAACTTGAGAATGAGCAAAGCTCTCAATACTCTATAATGTATAATATATGAAATCTGAGTATGAGTGAAGCTCCCAATACTCAATCATGTAAAACTGAGTTTGAGCATAGCTCCCAATACTCTATAATGCATCAATCACAAAAACTGAGTACGGGCAATGCTCCCAGTACTCTAACATGCATAAATCACATTTAAAATTTAGTAGATACTTTAGTACCATGTGATACAAATCTCAAAATATAGTGTGAGTATTCTCTAGCACATATGGTTTTCACACAAAACCAGATAGATGGTTGTTCAAATCATAATTCACCCAATTCAAATCGAATCGACACTCAATTGTGCTGTTTTTGCATATACAAGAAAACATTAGCCATTCTATCATGCAAATCATGAATTTTAGTCACAACATGCTACTAAGGTATTTTCACCCTACTTTTGGATAAAACACACTTATCCTCATTAGTCTCTATCACAATAATATGCCTATTCATGGAATTCATATATCATATAATATCGAAATTCTATTCAAAATACGTGTAGCTATCTCTAGCTACTCACAAATTTCCCTTTCCTCAGATCACGATACGTGACCTCACTTCCTCGGTACTACTCACTCTCGCAGTCTGATCAGCTTCCACTGTGATTTTCGAAGCTATTATAATTATTGATGTTAGTATACCGTAATATACTCATCTACATCTAACAATCTCAATTCAATACATAAATTTCATTACTTTGTCCAATTATGGTATTATACCATATTTTCCATATACCTCTCTTTATTTCTCCTCATTTCCAATTTATGCATTTCATAAGATTAACTTAAAATCTTCCATACATGCATATTCCATCATTTAATTCATGCCAACACCATTTTCTCATCATTTTCTCATTTTCATGTTAATAGCTAGGGCATGCTCATTTTTCATGATCCTTTTTTTTCAACAATTTATATCAATACCAATTAACTCACCAATACACCTAGCTTAACATATATCAACTTGGTGCATTAAATCTTACCTAGTTGAGATTTCCTCTTTCTCTCCAAATTGGGCGAAATCCTTCTTGCTCTTTCAATCTTTGATTCCAACTTCTTATTTCCAAGTATGTTGTTCTCCTTTCCACTAAGAACAACTTTGCTTAACTAAAAGTCACTCAAAACTGATTGCAAACTGAAGTTTTCTAGTGTTGAAAGGTTAGGTTTAGCTTTAGGTTTTGAATGTAATAGTGTTTCTCGTGAAACAAAGGTTGTAGAGGTCCAGTATTTATAGAATTGGCTCTATGAGATCGATCTGCTAACCACATGAGATCGATCTCCCCTGCATTTTTCTCCTCGAAATCGACCTTTCAGGCCTAATGAGATCGATCTGCTCCTAAGCATGAGATCGATTTGCATTACTCAAAACCTTAAGGAGATCGATTTGGCCTTGCAATGAGATCGATCTGTCACAACTCGAGCCTTAAGGAAATCGATCTGCTTCAGCCAAAACTTACTCTAGATCGATCTGCATCATTGAGGGATCGATCTGCTCTTGCTAAAAGATCGATCTGCCTCTTGCAGATATCTTATTTCCTCATGTTAAACCTATGGGCTCGATCTATATTGCCAAGGAGATCGATTTGCTTCCCATATGAAGCAGTTCTGCTACACTTTTCCATTCCAATTCACTGTTACATTAGTTTTTTGATTTACTTAACCATCCATTTTACATTTCATACACATTCACAACTTCAAAACATCCATTCCTCATAATTCATATCATTTGTGACGTGTCTATACATTCACAAGATCATAAAGATTACATATTAGATTACGGGTCTTACAATCCTCCAAACCTTAAGAAATTTGGTCCTCCAAATTAGAACCAAGCTACTCTACAAATAAATAGGGGTATTTCTCTCGCATCAGACTCTCTAGCTCCCAAGTAGCTTCCTCTGAAGTGTGATGCTACCAGAGAATCTTCACTAACCCAATAGTCTTGCTTCTAAAGACTTTCTCCTTTATATCCAGTATTCGTATCGGTTTCTCTACATATGTCGAATCATCTTTGAGCTCCAATGGCTCATACTGAATCACATGATTTATATGGATGATACCTCATCAGCATTGAAAATGTAGAAGACATTGTGTACTCTCGATAGATCTCCCACTCTATCTAGTATCTAAAAAGGTCCAATGTAGCGGGGACTCAACTTACCTCTCTTCCCAAATCTTGCTATACCCTTGGAAGGAGAAAGCTTCAAAAATACTGACTCGCCAACTACGAACTCAAGTGGCCTACATCTCCTGTTAGCATAACTCTTCTGTCTACTCTGAGTTGTCCTTAATCTCTTAACCATCAACCTAACATCCTCAGAAGCCTGTGTAACAAAATTAGGAGTAAATAATTTCTTATCACCAACTTCTTCCTACTCGATAGGGGAACGACATCTATGGCCATAAAAAGCCTCATATGGTGTCATCCCGGTATTCGCACGATAACTATTGTTGTAGGCGAATTCGGCTAGTGGTAAATGATCATCCCAGGAACCTTTAAAATCTAGGACATACGCTCTCAACATATCCTTTAGAGTTTGTATAGTCCTCTCTGACTGACCATCTATTTAAGAATGATAAGCGGTGATCAAACTCAACTGGGTTCTTTTGGCTTTATGAAAATATTCCTAAAAGTGGGAAGTGAAGCGTGAATCCTTATCCGAGACAATGCTCATTGGAATACCATGTAACCTCACTACCTCACGTACATACAACTCTGCCAATGAACTCAGAGTATCGGTAGTTCTCATAGCTAGAAAGTAGGCTGACTTTGTCAATTTATCAACTATCACCCAATCATATCGTGATTTCTCTGGGTCCTCGGTAAACCCATCACAAAATCCATGGTGATATGCTCCCATTTCCATGCCGGTATAGGTAGAGGCTGCAATAACCCTGCAGGTTTCTGATGCTCTACCTTCACTTGCTAAGATACGAGACATCTTGTCATGAATTTCGCCATATCTTTCTTCATACCTGACCACAAGTACACCTTTCGAAGATTTTGATACATCTTATTACTCCCAGGATGTAGCGTGTACCTCAAAGGATGAGCTTCCGTCAATATCAATATCCTGAGCTCTTGGTCCTTGGGAGCACACAATTTGCTTCTGAACCTCAAAAGTCCATTAGAACTCAACTCAAAATCGGTCTCTGTGCCTTTCTGTATCTGACCAATCACATCAATGCAATACAGATCAGTCTGCTGAGCCTATCTGATTCTATCCAACAGATCCGGCTCTAAGCGTAGACTAGCAATCACACAGTTCGTATTCATGTTGGAAGTCATGACTCCCAAACTGAGGCTAGTAAACTGCTCTAGCAGCTTGTGTTCCCTGACCATCATATACGATATCATCCCAAGGCTTTTCGTACTCAAGGCATCAACTACAACATTAACCTTACTCGGATTATAAAGTATCTTATAATCATAGTCCTTTCAAAGTTCTAGACATCTTCTCTGTCTCATGTTTAATTCTTTTTGTGAGAACAGATACTTAAGGCTCTTGTGGTTGGTAAATATCTGGAATTTCTCTCCATACAAGTAGTGGCGCTATACCTTTAACGTAAATACTACGGCTGCTAACTCTAAATCGTGGGTCAAATAGTTCTTCTCATGGTTCTTCAGCTATCGGGATCCATAAGCAACTACCTTCCTATCCTGCATCAATACATAACCCAGTCCCTGATGCGAAGTATCGATGTACACTAAAAATCCTCTTGAGCTGGTAGGGATAGTGAGAATCAGAGCAGTGGTCAATCGACTCTTCAACTCCTGAAAACTTTTCTTATAATCTTCATCCCACACAAAAGCTACACTTTTTCGAGTGAGACGTGTCAACGGAGTAGCTAACTTCAAAAATCCCTCAATAAATCTCTGATAGTATCCTGCTAAACCCAAAAAACTCCTGATCTCAGTGACTGTCCTCGGCTGTTCCCACTGAACTACCACTTCAATCTTGGATGGATCCACTGATACACCATCCTTGGACACCACGTGTCCTAAAAATGAGATCTGTGTCAATCAAAAATCACACTTATTGAGTTTTGCATACAGCTTCTACTCTTGCAATGTCTGTAATACAATCCTAAGGTGCTTCTCATGCTCTTTCTCGAATTTTGAATATACCAAGAATCTATGACGACGATAAAAAACTGATCTAGATATGGCTTGAATACATCGTTCATCAAAGCCATGAAAGTTGCAGGAGCATCCATCAATTCGAATGGCATAACCAAAAACTCATAATGGCCATACCGGGTCCTAAATGTTGTCTTGGGCACATCTCCACTCCTAACTCTCAGCTGATAATACCCAGACCTCAGATCAATCTTATAAAAGACCTGTGCTCCTCGGAGTTCATCTAACAAATCGTCAATGCGTGGAAGGGGATACCTATTCTTGATGGTTTCCTTATTCAACAATCTGTAATCTATACACAATTGGAGGCTTCCATTTTTCTTCTTCACAAACAAAATCGGTGCTCCTCGTGGTGAAATACTCGATCTAATAAAACCCCTATCTAACAGCTCCTGTAATTATTTCTTGAGCTCCTTCAGCTCAACTAAGACCTTGCGATACGGTGGTTTTGATATAGGTTCAGTACCAGGCACCAAGTCTATACAGAACTCCATCTCTCTGTCTGGTGGCAACCTTAATAATTCATCTGAAAAGATATCTAGGAACTCTTTAACCAAAGGAATATCTTCCAACTCTGGATGTACCTTGTCCTTATCCACCACATACGCAATGAAACCTTCAACATAGTCATTTCTCAGTCATAGCTACTACTTTTATTTCTATTCATCAAACTTTACAACATATTTTTCAGGGTTAGGAAACATAACTTGCTTAGCATAGCAATCTAACATAGCATGGTTTGACGATAACCAATCTATTCCTAAGCTTTCACCGAAATCACTTATACTTAACAGTATTAAATTGGTTGTCATGTCCTTTTCCCCTACTTTTAGTTTACAATCATTTAACACATACTCTACTAGCTGACTGTTATCCATAGGCGTACTAATCAACTTCATCTTACTTAAAGGTGTACGCTCTACATGCTTTGCTAACTTACATGCAAATGAAGGCGATACAAATGAATGCGTGGCACCAGGATTAATTAAAACATGTACTTCTAAATCATATATCAGGATGTTACCTTTAATCACATCCGATGAAGCATCAATTGTCCCCTGGTCCAAGGCATGTACTCGCCCTCTTTCAATGACCTGCTTCCCCTTCTCCTCTACTGTCACTCTACTCCTTAAAGCAGATATATCAACTGGAGCTCTCTCAGGCTTTTTACCCTTTTGTGGGGCAATATCAATAACCTCATGGCAAACTCGGGCCATGTATCCTGGTTTTCCACACCTAAAGCATAGTCTACTAGAAATAAGACAAGGTTTATCTTCGTGGAATCTACCACAGCTACTGCACTGCTCAGTGGTAGGCCTCAATCCTCCAATCACAATTCCTCTAGCTTGAGCTATAGTTAGATATGCAGGAGATCTAATAGTCCTCTCCTGTACTATCTTGATCTTTGGTCTCTTACCGGAGAGTCTCATCCCTCTTTGATATCCGAAAACTAGGGCAATATCACTCACCGACCTCTTCCTATCTCTTTCTCTGCCCTTTCCAACTGTTTTGAACTCTAAGACATTCCTCTCATAATCTTACTCACAGAGTTGCACCCTGCATACTGCCCCGTCATAGGTAGAGATGTCAAATGGAACTAGTTTAGTCTGTAATACTGGTCTCAGTCCATCTATGAATCTGAGGACCTTCTTGGTCTCTCTACTCATGGTATTAGGGTCATACCTGCCCAGGGATAGAAATCTGGTCTCATACTTATCTAGTGAATGATTCCCTTGGCTCAATCCCAAAAATTCAGCTTACAGCCTCCGCTAAGCCATATCTAGAACAAGCTGCCTCTTGAAGGCTTCTAGAAATATCTCCCAACTGATCTGTGTATGTCAGGCTCTCAATATGGGTCGGGTGGACTTCCACTAATGCTCTGTCATCCCCTTCAGTAGGAACGCAACAAATGAGACCATCTTTAAAGTCGTACACTCAAAGAATCCGTACAACTTCTCTATCTCTCATATCCACTCATTCGCTAAAAATGGGTCCTTAATCCCACGAAAAGTTGGGGTCCAAGCTTCTAGATTTGTTGGAGTCAGTCAAGATCACAACCATACCCTAAAACATTACAGCCCTGTCATGGAGCAACATGAGACGGCGTATCCTGAACCGGTGGGGGTGTAGGTGTATCCGTAGGCTGTGGCACAGGAGCTAGTTATGCAGGCGTGCTGGGTGCAGCTGCCTCTCCAGGCGCAGTCACTGCATCCTACCCCTGTCCTCCTGGCGTACTCCATGTGACATACACGGTACACAGTACTCTATGAACCCTATCTCAAGATGGGATGCTTGTCATGAGTCTTAGTCCTCTTACCTTGGATATACCTCATAGTCGGGATACTCATTAAGAGTCTTAGTCCTCATACCATGGGTTATTTCGATAGCCCTTGGGCTTATCTCAAAATATTACATGTGTGAGCATATATACATCGGTGCGACACACAGTCAGCGTAGGCTTCCAACACAACTCTTTCATGCTCTTTTCAAAATTGTTACGTGTGAATAAACTCCCAACACGACCGTATCGCAATGATATAACTCTAGTGCGAGCAATGCTCCCAACACTATGTCATGTGAAAAACTCAAGTATGAGTAAAGCTCCCAATACTCTATAATGTATAATATATGAAATCTGAGTACAAGCGAAGCTCCGAGTACTCTATAATGCATCAATCACAAAAACTAAGTATGGGCAATGCTCTTAGTACTCTAACATGCATAAATCGCTTTTAAAATTTAGTACGAGTAGATACTCCAGTATTATGTGATGCATATCTCAAAATATAGTGCGAGTATTCTCTAGCACTTATGGTTTTCACACAAAACCATATAGATGGTTGTTCAAATCATAATTCACCCAATTCAAATCAAATCGATACTCAATTTCTACTGTTTTCACATATACATGAAAACATTAGCTATTCTATCATGCAAATCATGAATTTTAGTCACAACATGCTTCTAAGGTATTTTCACCCTATCTTTGGATAAAATACACTTATCCTCATTAGTCCCTATCACAATAATATGCCTATTCATGGGAATTCATATATCATATCATATTGAAATTCTATTTGAAATACGTGTAGCTATATCTAGCTACTCACGAAATTCCCTTACCTCGGATCATGTTACGTGACCTCACTTACTAGGTGCTGCCCACTCTCGTAGTCTGATCAGCTCCCACTGTGATTTTCAAAGCTGTTATAATTATTGACGTTAGTATACCGTAATATACGTGTATACTTGTAACAATCTCAATTCAATAAAAAAATTTCATCACTTTGTCCCATTATGGTATTATACCATATTTTCCATATACCTCTCTTTATTTCTCCTCATTTCTAATTTATGCATTTCATAAGATTAACTTAAAAGCTTCCATACATGCATATTCCATCATTTAATTCATGCCAACACCATTTTCTCATCATTTTCACATTTTCATGTCAATAGCTAGGTCATGCTCATTTTTCATAATCCTTTTGTTTTCAACAATTTATATCTATACCAATTAACTCACCAATACACCTAGTTTAAAATATATTAACTTGGTGCGTTAAATCTTACCTAGCTAGGATTTCCTCCTTTTCTCCAAATTGGGCAAAATCCTTCTTGCTCTTTCGATCTTTGATTCCAACTTCTTGTTTCCAAGTATGTTGTTCTCTTTTCCACTAAGAAGAACTTTGCTTAACTAAAAGTCACTCAAAACTGATTGTAAACTGAAGTTTTCTAGTGTTGAAAGGTTAGGTTTAGCCTTTGGTTTTAAATGGAATAGTGTTTCTCATGAAACAGAGGTTACAAAGGTCCAATATTTATCGAATTGGCTCTATGAGATCGATTGCTAACCACACGAGATCGATCTCCCCTGCATTTTTCTCCTCGAAACAGACCTTTTAGGCCTAATGAGATTGATCTTCCCCTATGCATGAGATCGATTTACATTACCCAGAACCTTAAGGAGATCGATCTGGCCTTACAATGAGATCGATCTGTCGTAACCCGAGCCTTAAGGAAATCGATCTGCTTCAGCCAAAACTTGCTTTAGATCGATTTGCATCATTGAGGGATCGATCTGCTCTTGCTAAAAGATCATTTGCCTCATGCAAATATCTCATTTCCTCATGCTAAACCTATGGGATCAATCTATATTGCCAAGGAGATCGATCTGCTTCCCTTATGAAGCAGTTCTGCTACACTTTTCCATCCCAATTCACTGTTACATTGGTATTTGATTTACTTAACCATCCATTTTACATTTCATACATATTCACAACTTTAAAACATCCATTCCTCATACTTCATATCATTTGTGACGTGTCTATACATTCACAAGATCATAAGGATCACATATTAGATTACGGGTCTTACACATTCCTCGTCTCACTACTCATCGTATCCAGGTCGTACCTTCCCAGAGATATAAACCTTGTCTCATATTCATTTATAGATTTATTCCCCTGAGTCAACCCAATAAACTTCATCTGTAACTTCCTCTGACCAGTGTCCGAAACATACTGTCTCCAGAAGGCCTCCAAAAATACCTCTCATGTGATCTCACTGTGCCGGGCTCTCAAAATTTGTCTGGTGGACTTCCACCAATGTTCTTCTGCTCCCTTAAGTATGAACTTCTCGATTTCACTCACCTAGTCCTCAACAACTACTGGGTCCTTCACCCTACTGAATGATGGTGGTCTAAATTTTTGAAATTGTCGTAATCTTACCAAATCACAACCATAACCCCAGACTCTGCCAATCGGCTATGGAGCAATAGATGATGCTGTATCTTGAACTTATAGGGGTATATCTGCTGCTTGTGGCATCTGTGCTGGCCGTGTAGGCGTATCTAAATCAACTACTGGTCCAGCATTAGCAGCCTGGGTAGCTGGGCTTTGTCTCTCCTCAACTCCCTGCATAGATTGAGTGACTAGCTCCAGTATAGTCTCCAAACTCTGCTCCAACCTAGCGAAGCGTGCCTCAATATCCCTCTGACCTCTTACTAACATGACCCTCTTCCCGTGACTTAACTTGCCATTAACTGTTGGGCTGTGAGTCAACATCCATATCCACATCTCATTAATTTATAAATTAAATTCATTGAATGAAATAGAAACTGTTCTTTTATAAATATGCGAAAATGTTTACATCGGTTTCTATCATATACATCCCTTTTCGTATAAAAGATAACTATACTGTGCATTAATTTACAGGATACAAAACTTTTCCCTCATAAATATATACCTCTATACTGCTGGAGAACTGGAGAACACCGTAGCAGGGACAACTGTAGTAACTCACTACTGTGAAGTATCTGTGGAGGAGGAAATAAAGGCTAAGCTAACACACTCAATAAGGAAAATATGAAAGCACGTAGATAACTACACTTTCTACATGCTTAAAATATAAAGATTTATTTTCCTTATAAAACATATGCATTCTTTAAAAATAGCTTCCATCAATTGCAAAATCATTAATTCGCTAGATGGGTACATGCATATTTCATTCTCAAATCACATAGTATACTCTTTAAAAATCATACAGCTTACTCATCAATCCACACAACATGCACTGAGAAATTGCTTTATATTTAGCAAATCATTTAGTAATCAATTTACTTGAGACATATAATAGGATATCATATCACCTTGTATCACACAGCAGGGGGGACACATGTCATCTCACAAAGTAGTGACAAAATGTCATATCACACAGATATAAGACTTATGGCCATAGTTCGGATTCCAGGCAAAACTGATCAGGAGTACGAGGATCCTATGCTTGGGGAGGCAGATCAACCATCCTTTCAGCCCACACAAAATCACTAAGATGTTACGGCACATCGTACTCCATAGCTAACTCTCATGGTACATCGTGCTCCCGTGGATCCTTATCACCCATTTCCTTTGTGTCCAAGTCACGTGCGAGCAGGTCTATTCAAGATCACTAAGCAATACATGGCGACTCTAGCATGATTTTACTCATCACACAGCAAGCTCATAAACTATTGTGCGAGCAACTCGGCATAAGATCACACAGCAATACCCGAGGCATCGAGCACAGTTTTATTTCAATCACATAGTAGAGCTCATAAAATCTCATGTGAGCATCTCAGCGTAAGAACACATAACATACTTCAGGCATCGAGCTCGATTTTACTCAAAATCACTTTAAATCGAAGGGGTCACATATGAGCATAGTCGGAGCAAGATCACTTTGTAGTACTCGATGGCTCTGGCATGATTCCCAAAATTCTAGTGCGAGCTTTCGAGTGGATCACACAACTTCACACAGCTCTAACACCTTTTTCTTTTCTCGAAAGCCCTTTTAAATTGTTGTGTGATCAAGGCTGGTAAAGCTACCATTACCACTGGCTCTAACACAAGTTCACATAGAAAAGGAATAAATGGCTTCATTCACTAAGTATGAGTGAGAGGGAAATCTCCCTTCAATCAGTCGTTAAAAGCTTTTCATGCAAATTACTAAAATGGGAGCAAGTCTATTATTACTCTTTCTCAAAACACTTGCAAAAACCTCTTTTCACAACAATAACATTGAAGGTATGCAACTCATGCTTATATGCTTCTTCCTATACTTAGTTTTCACCTAGTTATATTAGTATCTATATACTTATCATGTATATTTGCACACAACAGGTAAGAAAACATACGTATAGCTATCTTTAATAGTTAGCATAAATCCCTTACCTCGAATCACGCTCGAATCACTTTCTTTGGTTTCCAAAGCTCGTGATCCGGTCTTATCGGCTCCAATTTTATCTCCAGGAGCTACAATGATTTACAATTCTCATCAGAATACTTCAATATGCTTCATTTTCACTTGCATGAAGTTCAATTCAATGTATTGGGCCATTTTACACCATTTGGCCCCGTTATGTCTTATTGGACTTTACTTTCTCTTAAATCCATTTTGATCGTTCCGTTCATTTCTCGAGAATCCATTATACTCCTTGAGTCTATTGATTCATATTAAGCCGACATTAATCTCACAATGCCTTTATGTTCATTATTCTCTCTCTATGGTATTTTATCAAACACCTCTTAAGCCCAATTTCAATCATCATCTTTTCTAATAGATATATTTCACAAAACTATCTTAAAATCATATATTCATGCTTAATAACATCTCCACATGTTTAAATCATCATCAACTTCATGTCATTTCAACTTTCTCTCACTAAGCCCATTCTAGGTCACGGTTATTTAAGCATGTAAATGAACATTTCATCCAACATTATATACACCAAATCACTCATCAAGATGTCTAGATTAACATACTAGAAAATGGTGTATTGAAATCTTACCTAGCTTGACTTTTTCCTTCTTTTGCCAAATTGGGGAAAAAACTCTTTTCTCCTTCAATCCAAGGTTTGAGCTTCCAATCTTTGACAATGTTCTTTTCCTCAGTAGGAATAACTTTGCTTAAAGGAACTTCTCTGAAAACTGATTAGAAAGTAGTGATTTTTAGAGTGAGAAAGTTAGGTTATTGTTATAAATGGAGGAAAAGGGTTAGTTTTCGTGAAATGCAGATTCAGCTACCTAGTTTTTATAGGAAACGCCTTATGAGATCGATCTCCAAGGGTGGGAGATCGATCTGGCCTTGCTTAAAATCCTTTAAAATTTTGACAATGCAGGCAAGAGATCGATCTGCTCAAAGGAATAGGATCAATCTTTGTTCATGGAGTGGGATGGATCTGTTTCAGGCAGAAGGCTTTAGAGATCGATCTGGCCTTAAGAGGAGATTGATCTGGCCTATCCAGAGATAACTAGAGATCGAACTGCCTTATGGGAGGAGATCGATTTAGTCCGAGCCAAGGCTACTTGAGATCGATCAGCTTGAGTGAGGGATCGATCTCCCTCTTGCAGAATGCCCTGGCATTGCATTTCAATGCAATGAGATCGATCTCTCCTTGCAATAAGATTTATCTGCCCTGCATTCTGCAGCACCCCAGCTGCAATTTTCCCAAATTTTCAAAGTTAAACTCCCATTCAATTGCTTCTATACTCATTTTGCATTTTATCCACACTTAGAACTTAAAAACATCCATTTCTTATGATTCATAAAAAATTGTCTGTACATTCCAAAATCATAAACATTACATAGAAATTTATGGGTCTTACACTCAGTGGGCTCCTACGAAATCTGACCAATCTGTGGCTCTACACGGCTTTTAGGCCTCCCTCTACGGCCCCTAGCATGTGCCTTTGCCACTCTACCACTGTGTGTGATAGGCATGATGCCTAAATTCTTACATCTATAATTATTCATTAGTCTAACCTATCAGATATACACATTTATATCTAAACAAAGTGCAACAACACGGGGATGTAAATTCTCTTATTATTAACTTCGACTCATATCAGGTCAACTCCTTCTGATACCAATCTCTGTCACAACCCCCTTAAATCCTAAAATCACTATAAATTTTTCGCTTTATTCGTTAACATACCCTGTCGTGAACAATTTCCTACACCAATTAGTTGATCTATGATTCAGAGCTAGTTACCTCTTACCATACACAATATCACTTAATACTATATACAATAATTTTAAAAACTTAGGTTGCTTACATTGAACTTTATAATTTCGTATGTGTCTACAATTATTTACATTCCTTGAATTTACATTTCCAAAAGTATTATTGTGCTGTACTTATTTAGATACAAAACGATAATAATATGTATACTTCTCAGCGATGGCCAGCAGCGGACACTGAGAATGCAAGTCTCTACTTGCTCTCGACCACTATGGATGCTCTGTAGGGATGGAAAGTGAAAGGGTGAGCAACCACACACTCAGTAAGGAAATAATGTAAGCAGGTAGACAGCTACACTTTCTACGTGATTATAATAACATGATATCAAAATCATTTATATCTTAAGCATGAGGTAGATTAAAACCCTACCACATGAATATGTATATAGTATATGAAAACTCATAAAAACAAGCATAATATCACATGGAAAACATTTCATGCTCATCTCATCAAAATTCATCACAATTCATTTGAATCAAATCTAATCCCACCCTCCGGGAATACCCTATGCATAAAATCACATTTCCTTTTAAAACAAAATCACGGGTGTCACCCCTCCTTCAAGTCTACCCAAATCTATCAATAAAACATGATATCGCGTGAGGCATGTAGGTTACATTTCGAAAACAAATTGGGAATAATGGCCATGTATAAATCCCTATGATCCCAGGCTATGCGGATCCCGGTGTACAGGGCATCATAACTACAACGAGAGGTGAGGTCAACCCTACTCGTGCAATAACTCAACCAACTAGTCATCAAGACTACACGGTATAACGTACTCCATGTGACATACACGGTACAACGTACTCTATGGACCCACAAGGTCTAAAGGTGCCTACCATAGGTCTTAGCCCACATCATTGTCAGGGGTGCCTACCATAGGACTTAGTCCACTAAACTCTTTGTCTGGGGTGCCTGCCATAGGACTTAGCCCACATCATGGTTTGGGGGAGTCTGGCATAGGTTTTAGCTGCCCTATACCATATCGATAACCATTTCATGTCTTAAAAATCACGTGTGATATATCATCTCACCGTGACACACAGTCTATAAGAGGCATCAATATGTTTTTTCTATAAATCATATAAAATCCTCGTACGAGCAACGCTCCAGTACGACCTTCATGCATAGAAAATCAATAAAACAAGTGCAAGCAGGGCTTCAGCACTATCAGCATGAATCAAAACATCTAAATCTAGTGCGAGCTAAACTCCAGCACTGTTTGCACTCACACAATATATGATAGGTGGCTCTAGTTCAAAAATCAACTATTTTCAAAGATACAACATAGCACACAATTCGTGCTTTTTCATGCAAACACACAAAGCAATAGCCAACCTATCCTCATTTCTTTCATACCGAAGCATTTCATTTTGAGAAAAATGCCAAAGTCAAGAAAATCCATGCATTTTTGGATCCTTACTACCCCTTTCATAAAATTCCTACCAAGGTAAACTCATATTTTCTTTCCTTATATTTGGGACCTTTTTCAAAATTCTTAATGCATTACTAGATAGCTAGAGAAATTCACGCCCTATAACTCCCCTCAAAATACGTATAGCTACCTCTAATCACTTACAAAACCCCTTTACCTCGAATCACGTCGAGCATAGTACAAGTTCCACCACTGGAAGCTCGTCCAATCCAGTTCGCTCCTAATCTCGTCTTTAGAGCTGCAAAGATTCATCAATCACTTCATCACAATTGATATATATGTAAGACCCGATTTTTTTATTAAAATTCCTTATGATTCATATGATGTAAACATGGTTATATGTAAATTGAATCATAAAAAGAGTTTCACGTGAATGAAAAATGCAAATGGAATGAATAAAAATTCCCGAATGCATTTAAAAATCAAATGAAGGATTGAAATGACCATAAATTAAATGAATGGGATTCAGACCATTCGAATTGGAGATAAGGATTTAAAACATGAAATGAGAAAGGGTTCATGAAAGGAAGTTGGATTGGTTTGGTCCCGAATACTTTGAAGGGTAAAACGGTCAAAAGACCCAGAATTCGATGTCAATTCGGTAAGAAATTGACACTGTAAACATGGATTCAGGGAATCTTGATCAATAAAGGAGAAATAATTAAATTTCAGGTTAAATTGATCAAGATATGAATTTATCAGAATTAACCGAAATTTTATTTCGGGACACTATTTCAGAAATATGACGAAAATTATACCGAAAAAATAATTAAAGAAGATAAAAATATATTTAATTAATTAAATATATTAATTTAAGGAATAGTGTAGATATTTTGTGAAAAAATCATTTTTTATTCAATAAAATAATAATATAATAAATAATTAATTAATTAAAAAAAAGAAACTGAAACTGGGTCGTGCGATCGCACAAAACTCAACGCACGACCCGTGATTTCTACTTCCCCGAACGGTGACCACCAGTGATGAGCGGCGATGCTCTGAATGGCGAAGGAGAAAACTGAATCAGACTGAACCAGCTGAGCCAAACCGATTGAGCCGAACCGATTAAGCCGAACCGGATTGAACCGGGCTGAACCGGACCGAATCGGTTTAGCCAAAAAAAAGAAAAAAATAGAAAAAGAGAAAGAATTGGGAAAAATTCGACGATGCAATCGAGCTACGGGAAAGCCTGTAAGTGGTCAAATGGATCGATTTAATTTTTGAAATAATTATTTAAATATTTATTTGACCGAATTTGAGTCGAAAAATATATAGATGTGTAGCTCGATAATTGGTGACAAATGAGAGCTCGAGTCAGCCTCGATTTGCATACTATCATGGAATCTCAGGTGAGTAACCCTTATTTACGACAATTTTCATAGTTATGCGTGTTAGAAATTTATCGCATAAATTATGAATTTAATTATGCATAAAATGAATTATATTTTGAAATTGGAGATAAATTATCGTAAGTAATTAATTGAGCTATCCGAGAGTTTAGAACGAGTCCCAATAAAAACTGATGGGCCCAATGTGCCCAATAGGCCTCGATAATGTGAATAGTAAGTGAAAAATGGGCTTAAGGCCGATTAAGGCCCATTAAGGTATAATCAAGCCTAAAATTGTAAATAGGCCTAATACTTTGAATTAAGCTTAAAAATTATGAAATACAATTAATTGAATGATTTCTGACCTGATAAATAATTATACGCAGCTCCAGAGATTTGATTGGGAGCAAATCAGACTGCGTGACAAGACATCAGTGAAAAGGTCAGACTGTATAGAAAAATTAGGTAAGGAAATTTTACGAGTAGCTAGAGGTAGCTACGCGTATTTTTAATAGCTTTGTATACACTGAAAACGTATAAAGGTCCTAGAAATGGATTAAAAGTTTCAAGGACTCGGGATAGGTAAAAGACTATTTTACCCCTACTGAGGGAAATTCACCTAAGGATGGTAAAAGCATGACATGCATGGAATGCATGATTTGAGGAATTTTCTTGACTTTTTAGCAAGAAAAATTGGTAGATTGGCCAGTATTTGCATAAATTTCATAAGATAACACTACGTAAGTGTTATTTAGATTTAAATGAAATTTCTTTGGAAAAAGGGCCAACTATCAAGTTTATATGGAAACAGATGGTGCTGGAGCCTTGCTCGCACTATATCTGAGTTTGTGAGTGTGCATAATAGTGCTAGAGCGGTTATTCGCACCGATTTGTGTGACATGATATGCACAAAAAGGTGCTGGAGTGATTGCTCGCACTAGTTTTAATGATTTGACATGCATGAGAGGTGCTAGAGCTTAGCTCACAGCTCACACGAGTTTTGAACTGTGTGACACATGCATTAGTGCTGGAGTAGGGGCTTGCACTAGAGTTTTACATGCATGGGTGCTGGAGCCTAGCTCGCACCAGATTTTCACATGATTTTCGTGACAGGTGCTGGAGTCTAACTCGCACCAGATTTTCACTTGATTTTTATGACAGAGTGCTGGAGCCTAGCTCGCACTAGTTTTATATGATTTTGACAGAGTGCTGGAGCTTAGCTCGCACTAGATCTTATGAGATTTTATGAAATGCGTACTGGAGCTTGGCTCGCACGAGATTTTCTTTGATTTTATGAGAGTGTTGGAGTATCGCTCAAACTCATTTTATGAGACATGTGATGAGCCGTGCTTAGAGCATCGGGTAGACTGTGTGTCACATCGATTAAATATGCTCGTACGTGCGTTTTGAGACAGGCACAATTATTGATTTGAGATGTAGGTCCATGAAGTACGTTGTACCATGTATATCACATGGAGTACATTGTATCGTGCTATATTATATTTATGTAGCATCTTCAAATGCGAGTGGCATCTTCAGATGCGAGTGATCGGGCAGGATAGATGGGATGGACTAACCCACCTCCCGGGGCTGTTCTCGATAATGGTGAAACCCTGTACACAGGATCCGTGTAGCAGTGGGATCATGAGGATATGGCCATAGTCCTAGTTATTGGCCTGAGATATATATATTGCCTAGTCTAGCATGTTATTACTTGATTTTTTGAGAATCATGTTTTGTGGACTTTTGTGTGTGTCTGGATCACCCGAGCGAGGGGTTGGATCTTGACTGAGATATGATTTTGATGAGAATGAAACTGTGATTTAAACTGAAACTTGCATGATGTTATTTCCATGCTATTTAAACCAATGCATGAGGTAAACTGGTTTTACATGACATTCATGGTGTGGCATATGGGTATGCGTGAAGGTTTTGTGGAAACTCAGCATGATGTATTTTTCATAATTGTTTATAATTCATGCTGTAAAGGTTATCCATGCTTTAATTGCAAATGCATGATTTTGATTTCATTCATGCGTTTTATGATTTTACATGAGATGCTATTGAGGCATGAGTTGCATGATTTCCGTAAGCACAAACAACTTTTATAAACTATGGCATTGATGTGTAGGTGATTTTGTGCATGAGCTTTAAACGAAAAGAAATTGATTTAAGGGTATGGCATTATGAGCATGTAGAAAATGGAGCTATCTACTTACTTGTATAATTGCCTTACTGAGCATGTGGTTGCTCACCCCTTATTTTCCCCTCTTTTCAGAGCACTCGTAGTAGATAGTGAGCAGCTGATGACTTGCATTCTTGGTATCCGCTGCTTCCCATCATTGAGAAAAAATATACACACTTATATGGTTTTGTATCTAAATATGTAAATGCACAGTACAGTAAACGTATATGACGTCGAGGATGTAAGGTTATGTAAATGAAATTGTGAATGTAACATGGAAATGGAATGGTAAGTAGTGTGAGGGGACTAACACAGAATCATAGCCCAACTGTAGATAGGATGGTCACGATGAGAGGAAGGTAAGAATTAAATATGAAAGAAAATAAAAATTTTACTCAGATTTTTTGGTCGTGACAATATATCTTATAAGACCTTATAATATTAAGTTTGGCCCATTTTCACATTTGGCCATTCCTAGTCAATTTAGCTAGTAACTCACTTAGTTATCAAATCAAGCACTTGAATTGCATGCTCTAACCTTAGTTCCTCCATTTATCCATGTATTTCACAATTTCCATATATGCACATTTCATAACTTTGTCTAATCCCATACTTTTTTTTCATACCACAATATCAAAATCATGCATATAACATTTCTAACACCTTGATATAACCTATTCATCATAGAATTTCACCATATCCCATTTTCTCACACTAACCTATTTTTAGGTCATTGTTGATTCATCACATTCTAGGTAGTTTCAACCAATGATACATACACCAATCTACTCCTAACAACATCTTAACATACATACTTAGAGTTCATGTATCGAAAACTCAACTAGCTTAACTTTTCTCTTGTCCAAAATTGGAAGATCTTTTAGTTCCTTCAATACAACAAGTTGAGTTTTGATTCCAAGGTATGTTGTTCTCTTCCTCACAATGAATAACTTTGCTTTAATAGTTTTTTTCTCAAATCATTTTGGAAAAGGAGGTATTATAGAGAGAGAAACCTTAATTTTGGGTAAAAATGGAGGGGAATGGTTTGATTTGCTGAAGAATGACGTTTGGTCATCGGGTTTTTATAGGATAAGAGTGAGGAGATTGATCTGCTAGGGTGAAGATCGATCTTCCTTTGGTTTTTTTAAACTATCGAGATGTTCAGGTATGAAAGGTGGTATTGATCTACTCTTTGGGGGAAGAGATCGATCCTATCTTCCTTTGGTTTTTTTAAACTACCGAGATGTTCAGGCATGAAAGGTGGGATTGATCTACTCTTTGGGGGAAGAGATCGATCCTTTCTTGGCAGAAGCTTGTGGAGATCAATATGCTCATGGGGAGAGATCGATATGCTTTGACAGGATCAAATGGAGATCGGTATGCACTTAGGTAGGGATCGATCTCTGCTAGGCAGAAGTAACTGCAGATCGATTTGCTCATTGGGGAGATTGATTTGCTCAAAGGGGAGATCGATCTGCTCTTGGAAGAATCACTTCGAATTGTTCTGCTTGAACAAGGGATCGATCTGCTTTGAATAGGAGATTGATCTGGCCTTCATCTGCAGGCTTTTTGCTGTAATTTTTCTAGAATTTACAAAGGAAAACTTGCATTCAATTGCTTCGCTAGTCATTTTGCAATTTATTCATACTTTGAGCATGGAAAGGTTCATTTCTTATTATTTTCACATTATGGAGCTTGTGAGTACTGCTTGAAATCAGAAAGGATACACAAAATTCACAGTCCATGGATTATCATTTCATGTTCTAAATCCTTATCTTCCATCCGAATGCTTTAAGTTCCATTTGTTTAGTTTGGGGCCACTTCAGCACTTAGTTAACCATTACTTGTATCATGATATTCATTTATCCCATTTGCAAATTCATTCACATTTATATGATCCAAATTCATCTATCTTTTAATTCCATTAATATATAATAAAGTCTTACATACATGGGGTCTCACAGTAAAATAATTGATAGTTCTCTGCAGAAATCCACATTTAAATCTTAGTTCATATCACAAATAGTTCTGTCATGAAAATCGATAACAAATGAGACTAGGCAGGGATATACATAATCAAATGACATTTGGCTAAAGTTGAGAACCCTAAATAATCACAGATCAGGAGTTCAGGGTGTCTAAAAGCCTGAGGGAGAGGATCAGTCTACCCTTCAGCTCACTAGTCTAAGGACTATCACCAAACAAAGCAAGACATAGCATGCTCGAGTCCATAGACGCTCACATCACATCCCATGGTGGCACGGTACAGTGCACTCCTTGTTGTCAACATGGTATAATGTACTTTGTGGACCACAATACAATCAAAAGGTCGTGGGTTGCCCGAATCCGGGACTAATCACCTTAACCTGGAATAATCAACCATAGCCTGTCTCAAAAATCCAGTGCGGGCCTTGAGTGTGACACTCAATCAACACCCCGCTCAAACAGGGTTTCATTCATACATCACATCAGAATCCAATGCGAGCGGATCTATACAACTCCCAGTTATCCTCATCGCTCCAGCACGTCTGTTCATATGTCATACCAAAATCAAGTGCGAGTGGATTTGTGTAACTCACAGACATCACCATAGCTCTAGGATGATTTCACACGCATAAAATAGACAATTTGCTTGATTTTCCATAAAAAAATGCTACTCAAAATCGAGTGCAGTACGTAACATGGTGCAACACAGAGTGAGAAGGTGACTTCCTATCAAATCATTCATCAAATCAAATCAAACTTTAGAAAAAGTATAATTTAATGCGTAAAGTCAAATTGTGAGCCAGTCTATCATTTCAGCTTTACTAAATCTCTTTTTCACATAGAAAACATTGAAATCATGCACTTTATACAATTTCATTTTTTTCCATTCTAAGGGTATTTTCGTAATTTTTTTCATATTTGGGCATTATTTAAATTATTCCATATCTGTGCTCTATATAAATTTTAAATACTTGAAAAAGGTGAAAAATATACGTATAGCTATCTGTAAGAGCTCACATAGATCTCTTACCTGAAATCTCGTCGAATGCTCTTTTTCACCTTTTTCCACTTTTCGTAATTCAATCTATCCGGCTCCAATTATATCTCTTAGAGCTATAGATAGTTATCAATCACATCAATTAAGTTCGATAACTCATTTATCCTTTTCTGTGCACTCTATTTCATCAAATGGGCCCAATTACTCTTAGTGGGCTTCGTTGCCTCTTAATGGGCCTAACTATATTCTAAGCCCATTTCGACTTTACTATTCATACTATCAAGGCCCATTGAGCTCTTTAGGCCCATTAACTCTTGTTGGGTCGACCTTAAGGTCCATTAGCCACTATTGGGCTGAATGCCTTAAGCTTGGCCCATGAACACATTTAGCCATTGCATGGTGGCCGAACACCGATCACACCACCATGGCCTAATCTCACTTAGGTATTTTATCAAACACTTGGATGCCAAGTATTAAGCCTTTAAGATAGTTCATTTTGGCATTTTATCAAACACATTACAGGCCAACTTCATAAATCTATCTAATTCAACAAATTGGTTTCTTTTAATCATGCCATCATCATGTACATAATCTAACCTATCCATACGTGCATTAAAATCATATGCATATTCATAGAATTTCAAATACCAATTTTTGGCCTAAGCTTGTTCATCACCTTAGGTGATTTTTGCCATACAATTCATACACTAATCAACTCCATAAAATCCATAAATTAACATATGTAAGATTGGTGCATTGAAAACTCACCTAGCTTATATTTTGTTCTTTGGTCGATACTTGTGGGAGGGGTTGACTTCTCCAAATTAGTTTATTGGTTGCTGATTTTGGACTATGTTATTCTCCTCATCATAGGTAACAACTTTCATGAAGACAACTTGTTCCAAATCTGCCTTTAGGTAGGTGATTTCTAGAGTGAGAAAGCTTGAAAGCTAATGTTTTCATGGTGTATTTGTTTTGGCTAAGAATGTAAGGGAGAAGACTAGGAAATCTGATTTTTCCTTAGCCAAATTTCATCCATTTAACCTTAAATTTCAACCAATAATTTAGGCTTGCAATTGGTCTTGGGCTTGGTAAATTCTGGGATTAAGTTTTGGGCTTTAACATTTTCTAATGGGTTTTTTGTTGTGGGCTTACATTTTGGGCTTTCAGTTTGGGCTTTTCTTTAATGTTATTGGGGTAATTGGGCCTACTATATGTCTTAAATTTCAGCCGAATTGATGGCCCAAGTTTGGTTCAACTAAGCTTTCACGCTTAGCCCATTAGTTTTAAGGCTTAATGGGTTTAAGCCATTTAACTACTTGGCCCAACTTTTTCTTCAATTTTAGCCTAAATTAAATTAATACTAATTTAATATAATTTATTTTCCATATATAAGAGGCTGAAAATTGACAAAAATAATTTTTCCCACTCTTTAACGATGGTTAGGTTACATTTCAACCATGGTTAGCTTTATGGTCAAAGTCAATATTTTCTAAGCTGCCTTGACTTTTCTTGACCATTGATCATGTTGACTTTTGTCCAAAAATCCCAAAAGTGAGGTTTCTCATGGTTAAGACTCCCATCTCTACATTTTAGTCGCTTCCAGGAGGTGAAAACGCTAAAAACAGTTCAAACGATTGATTTTGAGCTTGTTTGGGCCTTTTTTTGGCACTTTCACTACTTCTACCTTGTCAGGACCAAACCAAACCAACTTTCCTTCTTGAACTATCATTATTTGGATGTTTTAAGTTCCTATCTTCAGTCAGAATGGTTGGTATGGCTTCAATTTACCCTGAGATCACTTTAGCTCACAATTGGCACCTTAATGCTTTTAAGGCTTTTTCTTCTTTTACTTAAATTTGGAATTATAATACGATCTTTCTTATGATTCCCATAACATATATCAATGTTTACAATGATGATTCATAAGTAGTAGAATACAAAAGTGTGGGTCTTACATTCCTCCCACCTTAAGAAATTTAGTCCTCCAAACTAGAACCAAGTCAATCTTCGAATAACTTAGGATACTTCTCTCGCATCAAACTCTCCAATTCCCACGTAACTTCCTCTAAAGTGTGGTACTGCCAGAGAACCTTAACCAAAGAGATCGTCTTAGACCGTAAGACCTTCTCCTTCCTATCTAATATCTAAATCGGCTTCTCTACATATGACATATCCTCTTTGAGCTCCAACGGCTCATACTGAATCACGTGTCGGGTCCGGATGATACTTCCGAAGCATTGAAATGTGGAAGACATTATGCAGACTCGCTAACTCAGGTGGTAACACCAACCTAAAAGCTTTGTCTCCCACTCGATCTAAGATCTCAAAAGATCCAATGTAGCGATGACTTGGTAGTGACTAATTCCCACTCTAAGTGACCTAGACATTATATCCGTAAGTGCACGGGTCGTACAAGTAATAATGGGATTTGAGTCTCGGATTATCGTCCCAAGGAGAAGTTGAATAGCCTAATTAAATACCAGTTAATCTTACCCTACGTATATTCTAGCAAATTATGAATTTTTCAGTGGCTGATCTACTAAGTCTAAAATTAAAAAGTACCAAAAACAATAAAAATTATAAACTAAAGAAAATAAAACCAAGCCAAAAATTACTTACAGAGCTTCAAGCAATTAAAAGCAAAAACCTACAAAAGACAATTAAAACAGTTAAAATTAATTAATGCAAATAAACTAAAATGCCACATATGAAAATAAAGAAATAAAATTAATTAGACTAAAATTAAACAAACTTAAAATAAAATATGCATGTAATTAAACTAATTACTAAAAATGCAAATTAAACTAAATTAAAATTTAATGCAATAAACTCCAAGAAAATAACCATAAATCAAAATCTCTAAACTATGGAATCTAAAATTAATCCTAATTATATCTAAATTCTAACTTAACAAAAAAACATCTAAATAATGCATGGGAAATAGTTTGGATTTTCAATTTAAAATGAAAACTTAAAATGCATAAAATAATAGTCCTCTAATTTAATCCTAAGTGCAACATCTAATTCCTAAATCCTAATATAGTCACAAATTAGCTACTAATAAAACTAAACTAAACCTTAAACTAATAAACTAAGAAAATTAAACTATTAATGTATACCTAAACTAACAAACAATAAAATGTATAAGCACCATTTAAGAAAACAATATAAAAGCATAAAATAATAATTTGTATCAATTCTAAGGGCCAAACGTGGCCTTGCTTAGTTTCCCAGCTGGCCTCGATCCCGACTACTGGCACTGTACACATTTTCATTTCTAGTTCTGGGTGTTATCCTCTGCAACTTCCACCGACTCCAACTCTGCTCCATTCCCTGTAATAACAGCACAACACGTCACCTTACTGCTCAGCAGTTTGCGTCCATGACATGCACCACTTCAGTACTCTCCTCGGCCTGACCAGCACGCCCTCTGCTCCTTGTAATGTTCTGCTCCTGCTCCTACTCCCTATATTGTCCATCAGCACACCATGCTCCTACAAATGCTTCCAACAACAGCTATCTGCTACTTTAGTACCGATAGCACCCAACCTCGCATTTGTCTTCCTGAACATACACTATTAGTACAGTGTGCTCGGCCTGGGATTAGTTTCATTCTCAGTGTTATCCATGTACTGCCACAGTCTATCAATCTCCAACAGTAGTCCAGCAATTCATAACATCTTGTGCCGATCTTTTGCTCCTGCTGTTCTAGTGTAAACTTCAACTTAAACCTACAACTGCAACAACTGAGCCTTCTTCATGCAGCAGCCACTCCACCTCGTTATTCGCGTAGATGGCTTTCGCTTTGCTCTCCCTCACACATCAGCTTTGCTTCAGCCTGTACCATACATATGCAGTAGAAAACCAAAGATTAAAACAAAATCAAAGCAACTCAAAAATGAATAGTAGAAGGATTTAAAAGCAGAGCAGAACAGAGGTAGTCTGTTGATCCCTGTTCACTGCTATGGTGCACTCAACCTATGCTCTGCAGTGCACGGTGACAATCAGTAACAACAAGTAAGATGAAAATAAAAAATAAGAAAAATAGGAAATGCAGAGATGAACAAATGCAGAACCGAGAAGAGTGAATAAAATGCAGTAGCTGAAAATAAACAATAAGAAAATTAAACAACAAGGTACTACTGATTAATCAACTTAAAGAATAAAAGGCGAGCATAAAATTAGAAGCTGAAGATTCAATTTAAACAAGAGAAGCCGTGAAACATAGAAATAGGAAGTTCCAGTGTCCACGCCTTCATTCCAAAAGCTATGGTGGCTGTTGATTCAATCCAGCCTACAACTTTCCGTTGGTCCAACGCTAAGCACACCAGAACAAGGAAAATGAAAAGGGAAAGATGCCAAACCGAGACCAAAGGAAGGAAAAACAAATGGTTATCATTAACTTAAAAGTGCTACAACCAAAAGATGGAAATTTGTAATGAAACTTTTCATAAAAAAAAAAAAAATAAAGAAAGTTGCCATAAACGTGAACTACAAAAGAACTAGAAATGATAAAATCTAACAAATTGAAATTTGGCATCAACAGTAGATTAGAAAAATGGCAGCTAAAAAAAACTATTCGGAAAGTTTAAAAACAAGGAAAATAAATCCTAAAACTATACTACCTTAACTACTTCCTCCCTTCTTCAATTGCTATCATGTTCTATTTATACACACACTTAGGGGTACAATGGTAATTTTCCATCCTAAATGAGTTGGAAATGTTTGACCACTTGTCTTCATTTTATTTGTTTTAGAGTAGATATTTCCACGTCATTCGTCTTCTAGTACACTTAGTTATGCGATGTGGCCCGACGGGTGTCTTCGAAAGGGTTAGCACAGTGTCTGACGATCTTATCGTTTTGGAGTGAATAAAATACTAACACCCGGCATCCCACGTGTTTAGACGACTGGTGACTTGGCCTGCAAATTGGAAGTGGTCCAGTTTCCTTTAGCCCATTTTTGACTGAAACGACTGAGTTTCATCTGGATTTAATTTACCTGCACATTAAAGAATTTTAATTAAATAAAGGGGATAATTAATAAAATAAATTGGGGATTTAAATAATTAATTAAGAAATTAAGCACAAATATTCTATTTTAATAGAATTATCATGAGTCAACTTGCTTTTTTTCCCGAATCTCATAATACCCTTGGAGGGGGAAACCTTCAGAAACACTGATTCACCTTTAGTAAATTCCACAAGCCTTCGCCTTGTGTCAGTATAGCTCTTCTGCCCTCTCTGAGCTGTCTCCAATCTCTCACATATCAACTGGACGTCCTCAGAGACTTGTTTCACTAAATTGGGAGCAAATATTTTTCGGTCACCCACTTCTTCCCATCCAATAGGAGATCGACACCTATTGTCACGACCTCATTTCATCTTAAAACACTGTAAATTTTTCATTTTTTCCTTACCTTTTTCCCTTCGTGACAATTTTACCACCAACAGTTGGGCTATGAGTCATTATTAGTCACATCATCCTTACTTATCTTATCATCCATTTTTTTTGTCGTCCATACATGTTAATATGAACTATTGATTGATTGTAAATAATTTCATCTCATAAGTGAGATCACATACATTTACATACATTTACATTCCCGATATTACATCTGTATACATTATTGTGCTATTATATGTTTAGATACAAAACTATACGAATGTGTATACCTCTCACTCGATGGGAATGTAGAGGATACAGGAATACAAGTCCTTAGCCGCTAACTATGCTATTGTAAATGCTTTGTAGAGAGGGGGAAAATGAAAGGGGTAAGCTCACTAGCTCAGTAAGGCAATCAGGCAAGTAAGTAGATAACTACACTATCTACATAGTCATAATGCCGTGCCTTAAAATACTTTTTTCTTCGTTCCACAGTTAAAGGATGAATGTTATTGTAAAACTTATGCAGTGTGTATATATTCACCCATATATACTGAAATCATGCTTTATTCATAAACATAGGCATTTCATGCAAAACATTCTATTTTATATATTTTCATATAATGCCTATAAAACATATCATGCCATTTCATCATGTAAAAATAAATCTATCAGGTCTCAACCCATCCCTCGGGTTTACCCTGATTCACAACATTTACATTTATGTAAAGTCATAAAATCATTTCTCGGGGCTCGACCCATCCCTAGGGTCTACCCTAGTTCATATAAAACTATGTGATATAATCATGTGAGACTGGATGATTACTATGAATATATGTAGGACTATGGCCATATCTAATACTATGATCCAAGGCTACACGAATCCTATTATGCGGGGCATCACTGCTGCAACAAGAGGTGGGTCAAATCCTACCCGCTAGCTCACAACTTTGAATATCTCCCTCAACACCAATACTCATGGTACAGCATACTCCGGGTCACATACATGGTACAACATACTCCATTAACCTTATCTCAAGTCGATAGTCAATGCCACGTCTAAAAATGCACGTGCGAGCATCTCATCGGCATGACACACAGTCTACACGACGCTTCCAGCATGGCCTTAAACATGTCATGATATCACATCAAAATACAGTGCGCACCTTGAGTGCGATGCTCAGTCGACACCCCACTCAAACATTATTTTATGCACATTTCATATAAAATCTAGTGCCAGTAATACTCCAGCACTATGCGATGTATAAATCATATTTTAAATTGAGTACGAGCAAAGCTCCAATACTATGCCATGCATATCATGGGAAATCTAGTGCGAGTAACACTCCAGCAGTTTTGTGTACAAAAACCATATAAAATCCAATGCGAGTAGTGCTCCAACATGATTTGTTTTCACACAACTCGATAGATGGCTCATTTCAAAGGGATTGTCTGAAATCATCAAAATCAGCACCATAATTATGCTATTTTGTATAAATCATAAAAACACTTGTCAATCCATATATGTTTCTGCCAAACAGCAGTAAAAACACTCAAAAACATGTTTTCCATGCTTTATATGACTTTTCTTAA
Source organism: Firmiana major (assembly GCA_033439115.1). Taxonomy (NCBI): domain Eukaryota; kingdom Viridiplantae; phylum Streptophyta; class Magnoliopsida; order Malvales; family Malvaceae; genus Firmiana; species Firmiana major. The sequence goes on from CM065903.1 coordinate 43,264,384, forward strand.
TTTTCATAATTTTATCTTTAATAAGGGTAAAATCATAATTTACCCATATCGGGTCTATATAAATTTTATTTTCTTTCTCTGACCCTCAGACTTCTTAAGTGAATGTAAATACCCTCAAAAATATGTGCAGATATCTCTAACTACTCGTAAAATTCCCTTACCTTGAATCTTATAGAATGCTCTTCCTTTTCCAATGCTGTAGATTCACTCAGTTTAATTCACTCCTAATAGAATCTCTGGAGTTGCATATAACCATTTATCACATTAATTACACATTTTCAATTGTATTTCACTTTTAATACAACCTATTTCACTTAATGGGCTCGTTTACTCATATTGGGCCTTATTACACTTTAATGGGTCTTACTCAGTCTTAAGCCCATTTTCACAATACTATTCATTTCATATAGGCCTATTGGGCTTGTTGGGCCTGCTAACACTTATTGGGCTTGGTCAAAGGCCCATTGCTTCATTTTGGGTTAAGACCATCAAGGTTAGGCCCATTGCACCTATCAGCAATGGCATGGTGGCCGAGAGCCATGCACGCCACCATGGCTGAGATCCATGTCAACATCATGCCATCATGCCGTCTTTGGCTAGCTATTCACATAGGCTTTTTATCAAACACTTTCTATGCATGCCTTAAGCCTTTAGTTTTTGTTCATTTAGGCATTTTATCAAACACCTTACATGCCAACCTTAATTCACCAACTAATTGAACAAATTGATTAAATCTAACTACGTCATCATCATCCATGCATCTTAACTAGTCCATATTTGTATTTAAATCATATGGGTATTCATCAAAACTCTTATACGCATTTTCAACCATCACTTGTTCATGATGATTTTGTGTGTTTTGATCCATAAAACATATACCAATCAACTTAGAATAATCCTTAGATTAACATACTAGAAGTTGAAAGCTTGAAAACTCACCGAGCTTATTGTTCTTCATTTGGTCGAAACTTATGGGAGATTTTGGGTTGCTCAATTTAGCTCTTAGATGGCTGATTCCAAGATATGTTAACCCTGTCTCAATTTGGAACAACTTTCATGAAGATCACTTGTTCCAAATATGTCATTAGGTTAGTGTTTGATAGTGTGAGAAAGCTTGGAAGCTTAAGTTTTCATGGTATTTTCCTTGTTGCCGAACACTTAAGGGAGAAGAAGACTTGGCATGGCTGGTTTTTCACTTAGCAAATTCATCTATTTAGTCTTAATTTTCAGCCCACCATTCAGGCTTAGAATTGGTTTTGGGCTTAGACATTTAACTAATGGGAATAGTTTTGGGCTTTCCAATTTGGGCTTTAATTTGGGCTTTTCTTTTGGGATTTTGGGCTAAACCTTTTACTGCAATTTGGGCATTCAATTGGCTTAATATTGGGCCCATCAAATGGCCAAACAATTTGACCCATTGGGCCTACAAAATTCAGCCCATTCTTAATCCGCCTTAATAAGGTTTAAAATTTATATTAGTTGGCCCATAGATTTCTACCTATTTAATTTAATCTAAATTTTGATTAAATTAATTTTTCATACTTGAGGAGTTGAAGATCGAGTATTTTCGCTAAAAATATTTCTTCTCCACTTTTTAACCTTGGTTGGGATAAATTTTAACCATGGTTAGTTCTTTAAGGTCAAAGTCAACATTTCTAACTAACCTTGACTTTTCTTGACCATTGACCATGTTTGACTTTTTCTAAAAAATCCAAAAGTGTCAATTCTCATGGTTTACATTCTCATCTCTGTGTTTTGGTCATTTTCGGGAAGTGGAATAGCTTAAAACACCTCGAACGGTCTATTTTGAGCTCGTTTAGCCCATTTTTGGCTTTTCCTCTACTTCAATGTATTTGGGACCAAACCAACCCGACTTTCCTTCATGAACCCTCTATATTTTGATGCTTTAAATTCTTATCTTTAGTCAAAATGATTTGAATCCCTTCAATTTAGCCTATGACCATTTCGACCCTTATTTTTCCTTAATATGCATTCATCAACACTCTTTATTTAATTTACACTTTCATGTTAGTAAATACACTTCTTATGATTCAGACAACATATTACAACATTTATAGCATGTGAATCATAAGGAATACTGTACGAGTTTTGGGTCTTACACCTACGACCATATAATGCTTCATACGGTGTCATCCCAATACTCAAGTGATAACTATTGTTATAGGTGAATTCGACTAACGACAAATGGTCATCCCAGGAGCCTCTAAAGTCCATCACACAAGCTTTCAACATATCCTCCAGAGTTTGGATAGGTCTCTTTGACTGACCATCTGACTGAGGGTGGAAAACTGTATTGAAACTCAATCAGGTTCCAATGGCTTCCTAAAAATATTCCTAAAAGTGGGTAGTGAGGCGGGAATCCCTGTCATACACAATACTCACTAGAACACCATGTAGCCTTACAATATCCTATACATACAGGTTCGCCAATGCACTCAGAGTATCTGTAGCCTTCATAGCTAAGAAGTGAGTGACTTTGTTAATCGATCCACAATCACCCAAATAGCATTATGGTTCCATCGGGTCCTCGGTAAACCCATGATGAAATCCATGGTGATATGCTTTCATTTCCATGTCGGTATAGGTAGAGGCTGTAATAATCCGCAGGCTACTAATGCTCTACCATAACCTGCTGACACACCATACACTTAGCCACATAATATGCTATATCTCTCTTCATCCCTGACCACCAATACACTTTCTGGAGATTCTAATACATCTTATTGCTCTCCGGATGCAATGTATACCGTGATGAATGAGCTTTAGAAAAAATGAGTTTTCTTAACTCTAGATCATTGGGAACACACACTCTACCTCTGAATCTCAATAATCCATCAATGCTCAACTCAAAGTCGACACCGGTACCCAACTGGATCTAACTAGCCATATCAATACAAAATGATCAATTCACTGAGCTTGTTTCATCCGATCAATCAAATCTGGTTCCAATCTCAAACTAGCTATCACAAAACAGGCCTTAACATCAGAAGGGATCACATCCAAATTAAGACTCGCAAACTGCTCTAACAGCTCATGTTCCCTTATCATCATGTATGATACCATCTCGAGGCTCTTTCGGCTCAAAGTATTAGCAACTACATTTGCCTTACTAAGGTGGTACAGTATCTCACACTCATAGTCCTTCAGAAGTTCTAACCATCTCCGTTGCCTCATATTCAACTTTTTCTGTGAAAACAGATATTTCAAGATTTTGTGATTAGTAAATACCTGAAATTTCTCACCGTACAAATAGTGGTGTCATATCTTCAGTGCAAACACTACAGCTGTCAACTCTAAATCATGGGTCGGATAGTTATTCTCATGGTACTTAAAATGTCGGGATCCGTAAGCAACTACCTTCCCTTTCTGCATCAATCCACAGCCCAGTCCCTGTCCAGAGGCATCTATATATAGAGAGAAACCTCCTAAGCTAGTCGAAATGGTGAGAATCAGGGCGATGGTCAGGCACTGTTTTAACTCTAAACAACTCTTCTCACATCTGTCATCCTAGTCAAATACCACATTCTTCTGAGTGAGGCAAGTCAAATGAGTAGCTAATTTCAAAAAGCCCTAAACAAATCGTCTATAATAGACAGCTAAACCCAAAAAACTCCTGATCTTTGTGATTGTCCTAGGTTGTTCCCACTGAAAAACTGCATTTATCTTGGATGGATCAACAGACACCCTATGCTTTGATACCACGTGACCTTGAAATGATATTTGTTCCAACCAGAAGTCACACTTACTCAGCTTGGCATACAACTGCTTCTCTTGGAGGGTCTGCAAAACAATCCTTAAGCGTTGCTCATGTTCCTCCCTGGACTTTGAATACACCAATATATCATCAATAAAGATGATCACAAATCAGTCTAGGTATGGCTTGAACACATCATTCATCAAAGCCATAAAAGCTATGAGAGCATTCGTTAAATCAAAAGGCATGACCAAGAACTCATAATGACCATAACGGGTACAAAAGGCTGTCTTGGGTACATCTCCACTCTGAATTCTCAACTGATGGTACCCAGGACTCAAATCGATCTTAGAAAAGATCTATGCTCCTCGAAGATGATCCAACATTATCATCAATATGTGGAAGGGGGTACATGTTTTTTATGGTAGCCTTATTCAACAACCGATAATCTATGCACAGTCGGAGGCTTCCATCCTTCTTCGTAACAAATAAGACTATAGCTCCATAAGGTGAGACACTCGGTCTAATAAACCTATTATACAAAAACTCTTGTAGTTGCTTCTTTAGTTTTAGCAACTCAACTAGAGCAATTTTGTACGATGGTTTGGATATTGGCTCAATATCGGGCACCAAATCAATATAAAATTCTATCTCTCTATCTGGTGGCAATCTTGGTAAGTCATCCCGAATAACATCTAAAAACTCTCTGATCAAGAATATTAGTCAATTCTGGTTGTGCCTTATCTATGTCAACCACGTACAAAATAAAACCTTCAAAATAATATCATATAATCAATTTAATGTTGCATCCTTCCCATCACAGTTATATATTCTTTCGATTGCCATAATTACTTCTTTTATACATTCTTAGAAAACTTTACAATATGTTTCTGAAGTAAAGAGAACATTATCTTCTTAGAATGGCAATCTAATATAGCATGATTTGTAGCCAACCAATCCATCCCTAATATTACATCAAAATTAAGCATACTTAACAGGAGAAGATCAACTGTCATACTCTTATCTCCTATCCTTAATTTACACTGCTTACACACATACTCAGTTAATTAATAATCTTTTACCTAAGGGTATAGGCTTTATAGATTCTGATAATTTCAATGCACACAATGGTGATATGAATGAATGCGTTGCACCATGATCAAATAGTGCTAATGCTTCAAGATTAAAAATCAGGATTGTACCTTTCACCACATCAGGTGAAGCATCTGTAGTACCCTAGTCTAGCCCATAATTCTTCCTTAGCTGATGACTTGCTTCCTTTTCTCTTAGGCTTTGGCTCTTCTTTTCGGAGCAGAAGTAGTATGAGGGTCTTTCTTTGGCTCCTTACCCTTTTGTGGAGGTGTCACAACTAACTTTGGAAATCTCTTATCATATGTCTCGTCTTGCCACAATGAAAGCACGCTCTAGACATCCTATAACAAGGTCTATTCCCGTGGCGTTCTCTATAAAATCTACATCGATTGGGATCAGGTCGGGAGCCTCTAATCATAATACCCTGATTTGGAGCTGCTGTCGGATGCACAGGGGGTCTAATAGCCTTACTCCGCGACTTATCAATCCTTAGTCGCCTAACAAAAGGCCTTTTTCCCTTTCGAGGACCTCTATCATCCCCAAATCTCTTCTTGTCTCTATCTTTGCCCTTACCAACCTTTCTAAACTCTAAAGCATGGAGCTCATTATCTTGCTCACATAATTGAGCCCGTCTACTTGCATCCTCATAAATTGAAATATCAAACGAGGCCAATCGAGCTCTAATCGGTGGTCTCATGCCTTTCATAAACTTGTGAACTTTCCTCAATTCACTGTAAATCGTATCGTGGTCATACTAGCCCAAAGATGTGAACCGAGATTCATACTCGTCCACAAACTTACTTCTTTAGGTCAAACTCAGAAACTCAGTCTGTAGCTTCCGCTGAGTAGTGTTCGGAATGTATTGTCTCTAGAAGGCATCCAAGAATATCTCCCATTACAGTTCCTGATACCTAACCATCAAGATAGGTATAGAGGACTTCCACCAGTGTTCTATCTCACCCTCTAATACAAAGGCTGTAAAAGCCACTTTCTCTGTCGAAGAACATCGAAAAAACTTGTAAAGCTTCTCCATCCTGTTGATCTAACCCTTGGCCACTATCGGATCCTTAACTACACTAAATGATGGTGGCTAAAACTTTTAAAATTGCCTTAGTTGATCCAACTCACAATCATACCCTAAATCATCATTACCCTGAGTGGGGCTACTGGAAGAGGTGCGGGCTGAACATAAGGGTTCTGTGGTACGGGTGTAGGCTGTGTAGGCGCAGAGATCTCAAGTACAGTTATTGTAATGGTTGGTGCAGCTTGTCCTATTGTACCTTGGGTACTATCAAACTTAGCCATAAACTGCCCCAACAACGTCACCGTTGTATCTATGCTTCGCTCTAATCTCGAGACGCGAACATTAGAACTCTTTACTGGATTTCGAGAAGTATGATCAGACGAAGATCCACTCCGTCTCTCGGACCTATCTTTGTGCCCTCGAGATCGTGAACCCTCTCATCTACTACGATATCTATCAGACATCCTGCCAATTTCTTGCATATACAACACAATGTTTAGTAAAATCACAGCGAGCATACACAATTGTATCTCAACAATGCACAGTAAAAAGGGGATGTAAATTTTTGTAATTACTAATAACGACTCATATCAGACCCACCCTGCTCTGGTATCACTCTGTCCTACCCATTTTCTTACATTCTTAACATCAATTATCAAACATCACAACTGTACACACTAATTGGTTGGGCTATGAGCCGATGTTTGTCGATCACTTTCCACATTTTTTATATCCATAATAAGGAATTGTACTTATATTAATTTACAATCAATTACATTGGTTTACATCCCCGTAACTAGAATATGTACATCATTATACATTGTACTGATTAGATATAAAAGACTACAAAATGTATACCTTCTCATTATTGATGGTAGTTGCGTGCAAAAAAAATGCAGTATATACCATAGGGTTCTCCAAACTAGTGAACTGAATCTATGGAGAGAGGAAAGAAATGGGTGAGCTAACACGCTTAGTAAGGTAACTATGTAAGTAGTAGACAACCATACTATCTACAAGTTTATAATGTAATGCATTATGTTGAAAACCATCTTATTCATAAACTTATCATCATAAAATAAATAGCAAATCTTTGCTACAAATTCGAACATAGAAAACTCGTTCAGAGTAAAATCATTCATAGTTCTGTGTAGAAATCCACATTTAAATCATGGGTCATATAACAAATAGTTGTCATAGAAATCGATAAAAAATGAGACTAGATAGGGAGATACATAATCAAATGACATTTAGCTAAATTCAGGGACCTCAAACAATCACGGATCAGGTGTGCAAGGAGTCTAAAAGCTTGGAGGAGAGGATCAGTCTACCCTTCAACTCACTAGTCTAAGGACTATCACCAAATAGAGCAAAACAAACATGCCCGAGTCTAGAGACACTCACATGACATCCCATGGTAGGACGGTACAGTGTACTCTATGTTATCTACACGGTACAACGTACTCCATGGACCACAGTACAACCAAAAGGTCATGGGGTGACCGAATCCTGGACTAAACCCTAAACCCTAACTTGGAATCATCAACTATAGTCTATCTCAAAAATCCAGTGCGAACCTTGAGTGTGACACTTAGTCAACACCCCTCTCAAACACGATTCCATTCACACATTAGAATCCAGTGCGAGCAGATCTGTACAACTCACAGATATCGTTATTGTAGCATGGTTTGTTCATAAGTCATACCTAAATCAAGTGTGAGCAGATTTGTGTAACTCATCACCATAGCTTCAGCACGATTTCACACACACAAAATAGACAGCTGGCTCGATTTCCCATGAAAATGGTACTTAAAACTGAGTGCAATACGTAACACAATCCAACACAGAGTGAGAGGGTGACTTCTCATCAAATCAAATCAAACTTTAAAAAATGTGCAATTTAATGGATACAATCGAATCATGAACCAGTCTATCATTTTCTCTTTACTAAATCCCTTTTCACATATAAAACATTGAAATCATGCATTTTATGTAATTTCATATTTTTTTCCATTCAATGGTATTTTCGTAATTTTCCCATATTTAGGCATTATTTAGATTATTCCATATTTGTACTCTATAAAGAATTTAAACACTTGAAAAAGGTGATACGTATAGTTATCTCTAAGAGCTCGCATAGATCCCCTATCTGAAATCTTGTCGAATTTCACCTTTTTCCACTTTTTACAATTCGGTCTATCCGGCTCCAATTATATCTCCTGGAGCTGCAAATAGTTATCAATCACATCAATTAAGTTTGATAACTCATTTATCCTTTTCTATGTAGTTTATTTCATCAAATGGGCCCAATTGCTCTTATTGGGCCTCATTGCCTTTTAATGGGCCCAACTCTATTCTAAACCCATTTCAACTTTACTATTCATTCTACCAATGCTCATTGGGCTCCTTAACATTTTCTAATGGGTTTTGGTTGTGGGCTTACATTTTGGGCTTTCGGTTTGGGCTTTTCTTTAATGTTATTGGGTTGGCTTTTCATAGGTAATTGGGCCTACTATATGTCTTAAATTTCAGCCAAATTGATGGCCTATGTTTGGCCCATTTAAGCTTGTACACTTGGCCTATTAGTTTAAGGCTTAATAGGTTTAAGCCATTTAACTACTTGGCCTAAAATTTTTCTTTAATTTCAGCCCAAATTAAATTAATCCAAATTTAATTTAATTTAATTTATTTTCCATATATAAGATGCTGAAAATTGAGTGTTTTGACCAAAAATTAATTTTTCCAAGCTTTAACCATGGTTAGGTTACATTTTAACCATGGTTAGCTCTTATGGTCAAAGTAAACATTTTCTAAGCTAACTTGACTTTTCTTGACCATTGACCACATTGACTTTTGTTTAAAAATCCCAAAAGTGAGGTTTCTCATGGTTAAGACTCCCATCTCTGTGTGTTAGTCGCTTTTGGGAGGCGAAAATGCTAAAAACAGCTCAAACAATTGATTTTGAGCTTGTTTGGGCCCTTTTTGGCACTTTCTCTACTTCTACCTTGTTGGGACCAAACCAAACCAACTTTCCTTCTTGAACTATCCTTATTTGGATGTTATATGTTCTTAATTTCAGTCAGGATGGTTGGCATGCCTTCGATTTACCCTAAGCTCACTTTAGCTCACAATTGGCACTTTAATGCTTTTAAGGCCCTTTCTACTTTTACTTGAATTTGGATTTGTAATACGATCTTTCGTACGATTCCCATAAGATATATCATTGTTTACAATGATGAATCATAAGTAGTAGAATACAAAAGTGTGGGTCTTACAGTAAAGGTTCTCTGGCAACACCACTCGACAGAGGAAGCAACGTGGGAGTTAGAGAGCCATATGAGAGAGAAGTACCCTCGATTGTTTGATAGACCAGCCTGAATTTGGAGGATCGAATTCCTAAAAGGTGGGGAGAATGTTATCAGACCCGTATTTTTATGTAGCTTGTTCCTTATGATTTATATATGTACAGACATGTATTAAGTTACTGACATGGAAATTAGAGCATATCACCATGGATTTCGTGATGGGTTTACCGAGGACCCGATGGAATCACGATGCTATATGGGTGATCGTCGACAGACCGATGAGGCCAGCCCACTTCCTAGCTATGAGAGCTACCAATACTCTGAGTTCATTGGCAGAGCTGTACGTATGCAAGGTAGTGAAGTTACATGGTGTACCATTGAGCATAGTCTCTGATAGGGATTCTCGCTTCACTTCCCACTTTTGGGAACATTTTTAGGAAGCCATGGGAAACTAGTTGAGTTTGAGGATCGTTTTCCATCCTCAGATAGATGGGCAATCAGAGAGGACTATACAGATACTCCTACGGACATGTTGAGAGCATGTGTGCTAGATTTTAGAGGCTCCTAGGATGATCACTTGCCACTAGCCGAGTTCACCTACAGCAACAATTATCATTCAAGTATTGGGATAGACTATATGAGGCTTTATATGGTCGTAGATGTCGTTCCCCTATTGGATGGGAAGAAGTGGGTGACCATAAGAGTTTTGCTCCTGACTTGGTTACACAAGCATCTGAGGATGTCCATTTGATTATAGAGAGACTGAGGATAGCTTAGAGTAGACAGAAGAGTTACGCTAACAAGAGATGAAGACCACTAGAGTTTGCAGTTGGTGAATCAGTGTTTTTGAAAGTTTCTCCTTCCAATGGCATAGCGAGATTTGGAAAGAGAGGAAAGTTGAGTCCTCGCTATATTGGACCCTTTGAGATATTTGATCGAGTGGGAGATAAGGCATATAGGTTGGCATTGCCACCGAACTTATCAGGTGTCCATAACGTCTTCCACATATCGATGCTTTGGAAGTATCACCCGGATCCGACACATGTGATTAGTTATAAGCCATTAGAGCTTAGAGAGGACATGTCATATGTTAAGAGATTGATTCAGATACTGGATAGGAAGGAGAAGGTCTTGAGATCAAAGATTATCGGATTAGTGAAGATTCTCTGGTAGCATCATACTTCAAAGGAGGCTACTTGGGAGTTGGAGAGTATGATGCAAGAGAAGCACCCCATCTGTTTAATGATAGACTTGGTTCTAATTTGGAGGACCAAATTTTTTTAGTTGGAGAGGATTGTCAGACCCGTATTTTTATGTAGCTTATTCCTTATGATTTATATATGTACAAGCATGTATTAAGTTATTTAAATCATAAAAAGAGTATTTACTAGATTTAAGTGTTAGTGAAATGCTTTAACACTTAAAAGCTACATAAAAGCCTAACGTGAGCTATAAGAGCCATAGGTTAAACCGATAAGATTTAAATCATTCTGACTAAAGAGAAGAACTTAAAATGAGAAAATATAGAGAGCTCATGAAGGAAAGTCAGTTTGATTTAGTCCCAAACACAAAGAACAAGAGTAAAAGGCTAAAAAGGGTAAAACGAACCTTTTTAGCAAGTTAAGGTAATTAAGGTATTTCGGGTGTATTTACCTATCGAAAAAGACTAAAACATAAAGACGAGAGTATAAAACATAAGATATGATACTTTCAAAATTTTGAGAGAAAGTCAAATTGGTCAATGATTAAGGAAAAAGTCAACTATAGTTAAGAAAAGTGGACATTTACCATGGTTGACTAACCATGGTTAAACATTAACCTAAATATGGAGAAAAATTTTGGGGAAAATATTTTTGGTCAGAATATAAGATAATCATCCCCGAAAGTAAGTAAAATTTCTTTGGATGGATTCCAGATTAAATTTAAAGGATAAAAGCGTAATGGGACCAAAATGAAGGTTTTAAAGCCCATTAAGGTATACTAACTGTAGATCGAATTTCTTAGGTCCCTTAGACCGAATTTTTGGACCGATTGATAGGCCAAATATTTATACAATTAAAGGCCCGAGGTATAGTAAAAATTTCAGCTAGAAATCCCATTAGGAAGGCCCAAACCGAGAGGCCCAATTGTAAGGCCCAAATGGATTAAATATCTAGCCCATTAGTTAAAGTTAACTATGACTCATGTGATGACTATTAACTAAACTTGCAATCTGTGAGGCACCAAAGTTTTGGCCAAGTGTGAACACAAATACTAGGTATATTTTCAAGCTTTCAAATTCATATATGTTAATGTATGAATGATTTCAAGTATATTGGTATATGTTTTAAGCATTGAAACATATGAAATCACTATGAAAATGGTTAGGCCAAGAGTGAGTAGTGATAAATTGATGAATGCCCATATGATTTTAAGGCATGAATAAGTTAATGTACTTCTGTTCATGATTATGGTATAGTTAGAATTAATCAATTTGATTAATTGCTACATGAATTTAGTTGGCAATCATGGTGTTTGATAAAATCCTTAAATGAACTATGTGAAGTTTAAGAACATTGCCAACCAAGTGTTTGAGAAAATGCCTAAGTAAATTGGCTAAACAAATGGACATGGACGATATGCCATGGTGTGACTGACGACATGGGATGCTCTCGGCCATGGCATGTGGCCGAGAGGTCCAATGGGCCAAGCCCAATTGGCTTCAACCCAAAGTGATGTAATAGGTCCTGGATACCCACAAGCCCAATAGGCCCAACAAAAATGAATAGTAAAATGAAAATGGGCTTACGGCATAGTTAGGCCCAATAAGGTTTATTAAAGCCCATTAAGTGAAATAGACTGTATTTAATATGAAATACAGTAAAAAAAGTGTAATTAACTTGATAAATGGTTATATGCAGCTCCAGAGATCAGTGGAGGAGCGAATCAGACTACTGGATCGAGCAGCGTTGAGAAAGTAAAATTTCTCGAGTGATTGAAGGTAAGGGACTTTTATGAGTAGTTATAGATACCTGCACGTATTTTCGTCTACTTTTACATTCACTTAAAAACTCTGAGGGTCAAAGAAAGTGAATAATAATTATTGTGACCCGATAGTGACAATTTACGATTTTACCCTTAGTTAGGAAAAAAGTCAACTTTTGAGAAAAGTTGTAAAAAGCATGGAAACCACCATTTTGAGTGTTTTTCTGCTATTTAGCTTAAGAGTACATAGATGGACTAATGTTTTTAAGGTTGATGTGAATTAAGGACACTTTATAGTGCTAATTTTGATATTTTGAAAATCATCCATTTTTAAAGAGCCATCTATCGAATTATGTGAGAATAAATCGTGTTAGAGCACAACTCACACTTGATTTCGTATATTTTTCACATATATTAGTATTGATGTATGATTTGCACTAGATTTCTATGACATGCATGATAGAGTAGTGGAGTTATTACTCGTACTCGAATTTTACATGAGATGAATGACAGAGTGCTAGAACGTTGCTCGTACTCGATTCTTCATGATTTATACATGATATAGTACTTGAGCTATTGCTCGTACTTGATTTGATGATTTTTGTGCATAGCATAGTACTGGAGCTATTGCTCGTACTTTATTTGAAACATGAACTATGCATGACCTAGTTGCTGGAGGTTTACTCTCACTAGAGTTGAGTTTGTGATGTGAAACAGTGTTTGAGCGGAGTGTTGACTATGAGTCATGCTCAAAGGCTCGCACTGTATTTTTTGTGATATATAAGACATGTTGAAAAACCATGCTTGATTTCCTCATGTAGACTAAGTGTCACACTGTGAGATGTTCGCATGTGGATTTAGAGACGTGGTATTGATTATCCATTAAGATAGGGTCCACGAAGTACGTTGTACCGTGCGAGTGGCATGGGGTACACTGTACCGTGTGGTGTTGTGGAGTTGAGGAGTTGATAGCTGACGGTTGTAATAGACTGACCCTCTCCTGTTACAACAGTGATGCCCCGGACACCGAGATCTGTGTAGCCTGGGATCACCATTAGAGGATATGGCCATAGTCCAGGATATTATTGCATTTAACCACAGAGTCTCACATGATATATCACCTGACTGAGTTATTTATGATAATAGACCGAGGGATAGGTCGAAATCCGATTGTTGTGTTGTGAATGATTTAAATGTCATATTTATTTTGACTTCAATATCAATGGCATGATTTATCTAAAGGCATTGTGATATTATAAAGATGCATTATTTTGCCCTACATGCCTACATTTGAGAACGAAAGCATGATTTTCATACATGGGATTTAATCTGTACAAGTATATGTATATATTTTAAAGACATGCTTTTAAACAGAGTTAAGGAAATGATATTTTCGAGGTATAACATTATTTTGAGTAGATAGTGTAGATGTCTACTTTCTTGCCTGATTTTCTTACTGAGTTGTGAGCTCACCCCCTTTCTTTTACATCTATCTACATATTTTATACGGTTTTGTATATAAACATATAAATAGCATAGTGATATGTACGATATATATTATAGGGAATGTATCTGTATTAGATTTTATATGAGCTCACATGTATTATAAAAGAAGTTATAATAAGAGATAGTATATTGACATGTATGTATGAACGTGGATGAATGATATGGTAAGCGAGGATGTTGACATCGAATCACAACCCAACCATTGATAAGGAGAAAGGTAAGTTAAAATGCGAAAAATTAGTAGTGGTTTTGGTTAAGTCATGAAGGGTCATGAAAAATGTGAACCCCAAAATATTCGTATTATTGTTTATTAAAAAACTAGAAAGAAATTAAGAGACTCAAAATAATCTTATGTAGGGCTCAGAACAACCAAAGCACCCGAATTAGTGGCATGAAGCTCAGGGCACAAAACCCTATGTAAGATTTAAAATTAAAGCATTTCTCAAGAGGTTGCATTTATAAGTATGATTTGGTGGTTATAAGGTAAAACTAAAGCATTGGAAGAGAAAAAGCTAGTAAAAGCTCGAGTTAGCGCTAAATAGAGAAATTTCCCAAGAACCCAAAAATAAATTCAAAATAAATTCTGTAAATTTGAGAAAATTATTCTGACCCCATAAAAAATTAGTATGGGGTATATTTAAGTTGGAGAATTAAATTGGAGTGGAAAACATGAGGTTAAAACCTTTAAATAAAGTTTTAAAGCAAGCCAAAAATTTTAATAGTTTAGCATTGGGAAAGGTTAAATCACATAAAATGAAAATTTTCCAAAACAAGTGAACCCAAATGTGAGACCCCGTATATGTATAGCTATGTATATAGAAACATGGGAATGTAAATAAAATCATAAGTATGATGATACATTGTAATGTGAAGTATATGCAATGAAAGTTTATAAGATTATGTACGCACTTGTAATAAGAATTGTGATTATACATACAAGTTGCATTATGAATGAGTAGGAAGAAATAAACTTGAACACGAGAAGAATGTGATCGAAATGGAATATGAGTAGTATAGTAAAATGGAAGGAAAGATTTACATAAGTGTATATTTCCATTCGAGTAATATCGTATATATTTGGTCATACAAAGATTCTACACAAGTTTTAATGTGTATGTAGTGAGGATGGATCCCATTTTCAAGTCTCAAAGATGAATGAATGAGGAAATGATCATGGTAGCAAATTAAGGGTGTTTGGTAAGGGTTGTTGAAGAGGAACTGCAGGAAATCTGGAATTTGTGAAGGCCAGATCGATCTCATAGGATGAGAGATCGATCTGGGAGAGCCAGAATGCTCTTATATGAGAAATGGAAGGGAACAGATCGATCTCCAAAGGAAGCAGATCAATCTCTTTAGCTCTCGGGTTGGAAGCAGATCGATCTCCCATAAGACCAGATCGATCTCCTTAAGCTTCTGTTTGACAACAGATCGATCTCTAGCCTCGACAGATCGATCTCCTGCCTTTAAAATGTCTTAGAAAAGAGGGATTTTAGAGGAACATATCGATCTTCACCCAAGGGAGATCGATCTCATCAAGTCAAAACTATAAATGGGAGCAGTTGGATCATCAGATTTCGGGACAAACCATTTCCTTTCCACTTCAACACAAAAACCTAGCTTTCTCACTCCTAAATCCAGCCATTTTCAGTGAGATTTAAGGAGAGGCTATTAGAGACAAAGTTGTTCACAACAAAAAGAAGAACAACATAGTCTAGAGGCATTTCCCCATTTGATGGATTGAAGAAATAAAGGGCAATCCTAATTGGAGCAAGAGGAAATCCAATGAGGTAAGTTCTAATGCACAAATCCAAGTACATTGGTTTAGTTAATGATTATAAAGATATTTGGGTGTGCATATTGTGGATAGAACTACCTAGAATGGTATGAAATTAATATAACTTAGAAATAGTCAAGTGTGAGAAAGTGGAGTGTGGAAGTGTTTATGATGAATGAGATATCTTGAGTGGAGGAACATGTTGTGAAAACGATTTGGACATGTTGATATTGGGATAAAATTGTGAGATTTACCATAAAGGGTAAAATATGTATTTAAGGCATTGGATAAATGATTAGTTGAGCAAGAGTTAGAAACGTTAGCTCGAGTGTTTGATGGATGAATTTCAGTTTCGGATGATACGCCAGAGCAAGTCGAGATGAGAACGCGAGAAGCATAAAGGCGGATAGTTGCACACAAGTAAAACGAGGTAAGGGACTGTGTGTTAGCTATAGAGATGTTCGTACGTATTTTACAGCAATTTCGTAGATATATTGCTAGAACTAGTACGATATTATAATTCTATGAAATGATATGGAAGCATGAAAAGTACTAGGATGTATATATGTATTGAGAAATGGGATAGGGTAAGGAAATAGCATGATATGCATGTTTTCAATGTTTTTCTCTATTATGCATTAATCTTGACGATTGAGAAATGTTGATGATAGGTTGGCTAATTTTACATGTTTTAGCATGAATAGGCATGCTGTATGAATAAACATGTTTTGAATTTTAAAAAGAGAAAATAGCCATCTATCAGTTTTGAGATGAGATTTGGTGTTGAAGCGTTAGCTCACACCCGTTTTAATGCCTTGATGTACCGTGCGGGAGTTTTAACTCGCACGAGGGTTTTGAGAAAGTGTGGGAACTTTGCTCGCACCTGTTTTGTTGAGTTAAGGTAAACCTGGGGGTCTGGGACCCAAGGGGATACCAGCCGACGACCATTTGAACAGGCTGGGCCTTAACGATAGATCATACCACGCTGGAGCTTTGCGTTGACTGTGTGTCACGCTGCTTGCTCGCCTGGTATATGAGACATGGTTTAGGATAAAAAGTCCATCGGAGTTGGAGTATGGACTTGGGTCCACGGTCGTACGTAGAATAGTGTAGTCACCCGTTGGTATACTATGTACCGTGCTGGGTGCAAGTGAGTACGAGTATCGCGTAGATGACACACGACGTATCTTCACCGTGAGTATACGAGGAGATGAGGTGGATTGAGATGAGCCGGAGGGTAGGACTGACCCATCCCCATTCAGGCGAAGTGATACCCTACGCACACCTGATCAGTGAGGCCTGGGATCACTGAGTATGGCCATATGTTGTGGATATTTGATTGCCGAAAATTTCATGCCTGTCTCAGAGATTTGAGAAACAGAGATAATCTCAGAAAAGAAAGAGAATTGCGGAAAGAATGATTTGAGAAATGAAAGAGATTTCGTGTTTTGATAAATCTCTAATTTCACATTCGTACCGTGAGGGCACTATTTATGAGCATGTTTTAAATGGAAGCTTGATACTCATTTTACACGAAAATGCTATGGAGAAATATATGTTTAAATGCATTTTTCGTATGATATTTCCATTTATAACGAAAACATGGTTTTGGTTTATGCATGCATGGGCTATGTAGGTAGTACGATATCTACCTGCTAGCATACATTTCCTTACTGAGCTGAGGTTTGCTCATCCCACTATTTTCCCCCTCCAGGTACTGAGAAGTAAGAGAGCGGTGATCTCTAGACCTTTTGTGTTATACAGCTCCCACAATCCCCAAAGGTATAAGATTCGTATACACGAGTATTTTGTATTATTTTGTATCTAATATATTGTATCGCACAGTTATATTTTGGAATTGTAAACAGTATTATGGGGATGATATGTAAGCACATGATATTTATATAATTAACTTTGTGTATCTACACACACACCTGGGAGTGTGAATTAAAGTTTTAAATATTCCGCTGTAAATAAATGAATTTTAGTAATTGCATCTTCTCACAGCCCAACCGTAGTAGAGAATGTATGGATAGAAGGGTTCACAAAAGCGGGGTATGACAGGTTTGGTATCAGAGCAGGTTGGTCTGATGTTAGTTGATGTTTAGGACTAAGAAAACATACATCCCCAAGTTACTGTGCGATATTTAGATACAAATGTGTGTGCGGAGCTGGTAGTGAATTAAATGTTTGTTATGACGCAAGAAAGTTATCAGGCTAGTGAGTTATGCCTGAGAGACACCGCAAGAGGGCAGAGAGCTCGAGAGCTCGAGGGCAAAATGGCAGGACTGAGAGGCACAGTAGATCATCCTCTAGTCATGAGCCCCAGGAACAAATAGAGGCTTCTGATCCTCGAATAACTCGATTGGAGGAAGACATGCGCACGATGATGACCATGATGGGTCAGATCATGGCTAGGTTTGAGGGTACACCTGGTACAGCGGGACAGGTTGCACCGAATCCCCCAGCAGCTGCACCTGAACCTGAGAATGTTGCACTTGCGCAAGCTGAATCGGCTAGGCCACGGGAACCTCATATTAGACCGGTACCTCCCCCGGTAGCCCCACATCGGCATGATGATGATTTGGGGTATGGATATGATTGTGATATGGAAAGATTGAGGCATTTTATGGACTTTAAGCCTCCTTCGTTTAGCGGGGTAAAGGATCCGGCAGTGGCTGAGGACTGGATCAGTCAAATGGAGAAGTTATTCGACTTCTGTAGATGTTCAGCTACGGAGAGAGTAGCGTTTGCGGCCTTTGTATTGAGAGGCGAGGCAGAGCACTGGTGGAAGTCCACTAGGCCGATGTTAAGAGCTCAAGGAATGGTTATCACTTGGGATATGTTCTTGGACGCTTTCAAAGAGCAATACATCCCCGATACTGCTCGACGGAGACTACAGATGGAATTTCTAAATCTGACTCAGGGGAATCGAACAGTTGATGAGTACGAGTCACGATTCACTTCACTGGGTAGATATGATCCGGACTCGATCAGGAGTGAGGCTATTAGAGTCCGTAGATTTGTAGATGGACTGAGGCCTTCGATCAGAGCGAAGTTGGCCCCATTTGATGTCGCTACATATAGAGAGGCTGTGCGACGGGCCCAGTTATGTGAGCAAGATTATGACTTGCAGATTTTTGAGTTTAGTTGGGGTAAGGACAAGGGTCCTAGGAAGCTGGGAGATGGCAAGAGTGCCAAATTTGGTCAAAAATTCATGAGTAAACGTCGGAGAGAGGTAGATGAGTTCCAGAAAAAGGTTGCTAGACCTTTTATGCCTCCGACTCAGACACCAGCCAGGCGTATAGTGATTGGTAGACCCCGACCGACTACAGATCAGTGTAGGTTATGCGGTCGATACCATGGTGGTAGGCCATGTCATCTTCAGGGTACCCGATGCTTCAGATGTGGTAAATTTGGACATTATGCCAGAGAGTGCCTGGAGATAGTTTAGGCAATTCCACAGAGGGGTAAAGAGCCAGAGAGGGTTCCTACAGTTGCACCTCCTGCAAGAAAGAAAGCCTCGGCTGAAGAAAAAGGAAAACAAGTTGTGGGTCAAGGCAGGGTGTATGCGATAGACTAGGCATCGGCTGATACCTCTTCTGAAGTGATAAAAGGTACAATCTTGATTTTCAATTTGGAGGCTATTGCTATGTTTGATTTTGGTGCTACGCATTCCTTCATATCACCTGCATGTGCATCTAAGTTAAAAGGTTTTGTAGAGCCCACATACTTGAGTAGGACTTTACTAATAAGTACTCCCATGAGAGTGAGCCAATTAGTTGAGCAAGTGTATAAAGATTGTAAAGTGAGGGTGGGAGATAAGTGTATGACAGCCAACTTGATTTTGTTGAATATGTATGACATTGATGTAATTTTGGGAATGGATTGGTTAGCCGCCAATCATGCTGTCATAGACTGTCGTTCTAAGACCATTAAGTTTTCTCTACCTAAAGAATGTGTTGTAAGACTTTAAGAGAAGAAATGAAATCTTAAATTTTGTGTTAAGTAAAGTACTTTGGTATAAATGACTTGAGTGTTATTTTGAAGGTTTTGTTGCTTATGTGGTGGATTTGAACAAAGTATATCCGGATATGGAGGACATCTCAGTGGTCAGAGAATTCCCTGATGTCTTTCCAGACGATCTACCAGGATTGCCACCTGATAGAGAAACGAAATTCGGTATAGACTTGACGCCTGGAACCGAACCAATATCGAAGTCACCATATAGGATGGCTCCAGTTGAGTTAGAGGAATTGAGGAAACAGCTGCAAGAGTTGTTAGAGAAGGGGTTCATAAGACCGAGCGTCTCACCATGGGGAGCCCTGGTATTGTTTGTGAAGAAGAGAGATGGGAGCCTCAGGTTGTGCATTGACTATCAGATGTTAAACAAGGCTACCATCAAGAATAAGTACCCCTTGCCACGCATTGACGATTTATTGGATCAGCTTCAGGGAGCACAGATCTTTTTCAAGATAGATCTGAGGTCTGGTTATCATCAATTGAAGATTCGGAAGGAGGATGTGCCCAAGACAGCATTTCGTACCTGCTATGGCCATTACGAATTCTTAGTGATGCCTTTTGGGTTCACCAATGCGCCGACAGCTTTTATGGCTCTAATGAACGAAGTATTCAAGCCATACCTGGACCAATTCATAATTATCTTCATTGATGATATATTGGTGTATTCAAGGTCCAGAGAAGAGCATGAGCAGCACTTAAGGATTATTTTACAGACCCTCCGAGAGAAAAGGTTATATGCCAAGCTTAACAAATGTGACTTTTGGCTAGAACAGGTTTCTTTTCTAGGCCATGTTATATCGAGGGATGGGGTGTCAGTAGATCCATCCAAGATTGAGGCAGTTGTTCAGTGGGAACAACCTAGGACAGTCACAGAAATCAGAAGTTTTCTGGGTTTGGCTGGTTACTACAGGAGATTTGTAGAAGGTTTCTCTAGATTAGCTGCTCCATTGACATGTCTTACGAGGAAGAGTGTGGAGTTTTCATGGGATGAAGCTTGTGAGAGGAGTTTTCAGGAACTTAAGCGCAGATTAACTACCACGCCAGTTCTTGTCATCCCTAACAGTTCAGGGAATTACTCGGTGTATACAGATGCTTCGCATCAAGGACTAGGCTGTGTTTTGATGCAAGATGGAAGGGTAGTAGCTTATGGATCTAGACAGCTGAAAGATCATGAGAAGAACTACCCCACTCACGATTTGGAGTTAGCGGTCGTAGTGTTTGCGTTGAAGATATGGCGCCACTACTTATATGGTGAGAGATTTCAGATCTTTACCGATCATAAGAGTCTGAAATATCTATTCTCACAAAAGGAGTTAAACATGAGACAGAGAAGGTGGTTGGAACTCCTCAAGGACTATGATTGTGAGATCTTATACCACTCGGGGAAGGCAAATGTGGTTGCCGATGCATTGAGTCGAAAGAGTCTCGGGTTGGTATCACATATGATGGTTAGAGAGCACGAGTTGCTAGAACAATTCACGAACCTTAGTCTGGATATGACCCTACCTGAGATTGGCAGCTATGGGATCATTCCTAGCTTGAGATTAGAACCGGAGTTGATTGGGAGAATCCGACAAGCTCAGCAAATTGATCAATGGTGTATTAAGATGATTAGCCAACTTCGGAAAGGGAAGGGTGCCGATTTTATATTGAGTCCAGATGGAATACTAAGGTTTGGAGATAGGATATGTGTTCCTAAGGATTTAGAGCTGAGAAAGCTGATCTTATCAGAGGCGTACTCGTCAAGATATACGATACACCCGGGGAGTAGTAAGATGTATCAAAATCTCCGAAAAGCATATTGGTGGTCTGAAATGAAGAGAGACATAGCTGAGTATGTCGCTAGATGTCTCATTTGTCAGCAAGTAAAAGTCGAACATCAAAAACCAGGAGGATTATTACAACCTCTATCGATACCAACATGGAAGTGGGAGCATGTCACTATGGATTTTGTGATGGGGTTACCGAGAACCCGTAAGAACCATGATGCGATATGGGTGATAGTAGATCGGTTAACGAAATCGACACATTTCTTAGCCATGAGATCTACAGATACATTGAGTGCACTGGCGAGCCTGTATGTGCGAGAAATAGTGAGATTGCATGGAGTCCCAGTGAGTGTTGTTTCTGATCGGGATGCCCGCTTCACTTCCCACTTTTGGGGACATTTCCAGGAAGCGATGGGGACCCAGTTGAGTTTTAGCACCGCTTTTCATCCTCAGACAGATGGTCAGTCAGAGAGGACTATACAGACCCTAGAGGATATGTTGAGAGCGTGTGTGCTGGATTTTAGAGGCTCATGGGACGATCACTTGCCATTGATTGAGTTCGCCTATAATAACAGTCATCACTCAAGTATTGGCATGGCCCCTTATGAGGCGCTATACGGTCGTAGATGCCGATCGCCCATTGGTTGGGAAGAAGTTGGTGACAGACAATTGCTCTCTCCCGATTTGGTTAAGCAAGCCTCCGAGGATGTTCAGATAATATGCGAGAGGTTGCGAACAGCTCAAAGTCGACAAAAGAGCTACGCTGACAGGAGACGGAGACCACTTGAGTTTGATGTTGGCGAGTCCGTATTTTTGAAAGTATCTCCTTCTAAGGGAATAATGAGGTTTGGGAAGAAAGGAAAATTAAGTCCTCGTTACATTGGTCCCTTCGAGATTTTGGATAGAGTGGGAGAAGGAGCATATAGGCTAGCCTTACCACCTGAGCTAGCAGAAGTTCGCAATGTCTTCCACGTTTCTATGCTTCGGAAGTACTACCCGGATCCGACACATGTAATTAGTTATGAGCCGTTGGAGCTCAAGAAAGATATGTCGTATGTCGAGAGACCGATCAGGGTGTTGGACAGGAAAGAGAAGGTGTTGCGGAACAAGACGATTTCATTGGTTAAGGTTTTGTGGCAACATCACACTGAGGAAGAGGCCACATGGGAACTGGAAAGTTTGATGCGAAAAAAGTATCCCGAGTTATTCACGGATTAAATTGGTTCTAATTTGGAGGACCAAATTCTCTAAGTGGGGGAGAGTGTGAGACCCCATATATGTATAGCTATGTATATAGGAACATCGGAATGTAAATAAAATCATAAGTATGATGATACATTGTAATGTGAAGTATATGCAATGAAAGTTTATAAGATTATGTACGCACTTGTAATAAGAATTGTGATTATACATACAAGTTGTATTATGAATGAGTAGGAAGAAATAAACTTGAACACGAGAAGAATGTGATCGAAATGGAATATGAGTAGTATAGTAAAATGGAACGAAAGATTTACATAAGTGTATATTTCCATTCGAGTAATATCGTATATATTTGGTCATACAAAGATTCTACACAAGTTTTAATGTGTATGTAGTGAGGATGGATCCCATTTTCAAGTCTCAAAGATGAATGAATGAGGAAATGATCATGGTAGCAAATTAAGGGTGTTTGGTAAGGGTTGTTGAAGAGGAACTGCAGGAAATTTGGAATTTGTGAAGGCCAGATCGATCTCATAGATTGAGAGATAGATCTAGGAGAGCCAGAATGCTCTTATGTGAGAAATGGAAGGGAACAAATCGATCTCCAAAGGAAGCAGATCGATCTCTTTAGCTCTCGGGTTGGAAGCAGATCGATCTCCCATAAGACCAGATCGATCTCCTTAAGCTTCTGTTTGACAGCAGATCGATCTCTAGCCTCGACAGATCGATCTCCTGCCTTTAAAATGTCTTAGAAAAGAGGTATTTTAGAGGAACAGATCGATCTTCACCCAAGGAAGATCGATCTCATCAAGTCAAAACTATAAATGGGAGCAGTTGGATCATCAGATTTCGGGACAAACCATTTCCTTTCCACTTCAACACAAAAGCCTAGCTTTCTCACTCCTAAATCCAGCCATTTTCAGTGAGATTTAAGGAGAGGCTATTAGAGACAAAGTTGTTCACAAAAAAAAGAAGAACAACATAGTCTAGAGGCATTTCCCCATTTGATGGATTGAAGAAATAAAGGGCAATCCTAATTGGAGCAAGAGGAAATCCAATGAGGTAAGTTCTAATGCACAAATCCAAGTACATTGGTTTAGTTAATGATTATAAAGATATTTGGGTGTGCATATTGTGGATAGAACTACCTAGAATGGTATGAAATTAATATAACCTAGAAATAGTCAAGTGTGAGAAAGTGGAGTGTGGAAGTGTTTATGATGAATGAGATATCTTGAGTGGAGGAACATGTTGTGAAAACGATTTGGACATGTTGATATTGGGATAAAATTGTGAGATTTACCATAAAGGGTAAAATATGTATTTAAGGCATTGGATAGATGATTAGTTGAGCAATAGTTAGAAACGTTAGCTCGAGTGTTTGATGGATGAATTTCAGTTTCGGATGATACGCCAGAGCAAGTCGAGATGAGAACGCGAGAAGCGTAAAGGCGGATAGTTGCACACAAGTAAAACGAGGTAAGGGACTGTGTGTTAGCTATAGAGATGTTCGTACGTATTTTACGGCAATTTCATAGATATATTGCTAGAACTAGTACGATATTATAATTCTATGAAATGATATGGAAGCATGAAAAGTACTAAGATGTATATATGTATTGAGAAATGGGATAGGGTAAGGAAATAGCATGATATGCATGTTTTCAATGTTTTTCTCTATTATACATTAATCTTGACGATTGAGAAATGTTGATGATAGGTTGGCTAATTTTACATGTTTTAGCATGAAGAGGTATGCTGTATGAATAAACATGTTTTGAATTTTAAAAAGAGAAAATAGCCATCTATCAGTTTTGAGATGAGATTTGGTGTTGAAGCGTTAGCTCACACCCGTTTTAATGCCTTGATGTACCGTGCGGGAGTTTTAACTCGCACGAGGGTTTTGAGAAAGTGTGGGAACTTTGCTCGCACCTGTTTTGTTGAGTTAAGGAAAACCTGGGGGTCTGGGACCCAAGGGGATACCAGCCGACGGCCATTTGAACGGGCTGGGCCTTAACGATAGAACGTACCGCGCTGGAGCTTTACGTTGACTGTGTGTCACGCTGCTTGCTCGCCTGGTATATGAGACATGTTTTAGGATAAAAAGTCCATCGGAGTTGGAGTATGGACTTGGGTCCACGGTCGTACGTAGAATAGTGTAGTCACCCGTTGGTATACTATGTACCGTGCTGGGTGCACGTGAGTACTAGTATCGCGTAGATGACACACGACGTATCTTCACCGTGAGTATACGAGGAGATGAGGTGGATTGAGATGAGCCAGAGGGTAGGACTGACCCATCCCCCTTCAGGCGAAGTGATACCCTACGCACACCTGATCAGTGAGGCCTGGGATCACTGACTATGGCCATATGTCGTGGATATTTGATTGCCGAAAATTCCATGCCTGTCTCAGAGATTTGAGAAACAGAGATAATCTCAAAAAAGAAAGAGAATTGCGGAAAGAATGATTTGAGAAATGAAAGAGATTTCGTGTTTTGATAAATCTCTAATTTCACATTCGTGCCGTGAGGGCACTATTTATGAGCATGTTTTAAATGGAAGCTTGATACTCATTTTACACGAAAATGCTATGGAGAAATATATGTTTAAATGCATTTTTCGTATGATATTTCCATTTATAACGAAAACATGGTTTTGGTTTATGCATGCATGGGCTATATAGGTAGTACGATATCGACCTGCTAGCATACATTTCCTTACTGAGCTGAGGTTTGCTCATCCCACTATTTTCCCCCTCCAGGTACTGAGAAGTAAGAGAGCGGTGGTCTCTAGACCTTTTGTGTTATACAGCTCCCACAATCCCCAAAGGTATAAGATTCGTATACACGAGTATTTTGTATCTAATATATTGTATCGCACAGTTATATCTTGGAATTGTAAACAGTATTATGGGGATGATATGTAAGCACATGATATTTATACAATTAACTTTGTGTATCTACACACACACCTGGGAGTGTGAATTAAAGTTTTAAATATTCCGCTGTAAATAAATGAATTTTAGTAATTGCATCTTCTCACAGCCCAACTGTAGTAGAAAATGTATGGATAGAAGGGTTCACAAAAGCGGGGTATGACACCAAACTTCTTGGACAACAATTAGAGACATAGTCGAACATTGGAGAAGTGGACAATTTAACAAATAAGCAGAAAATACATTTTTAGAATTTATTTCAATGCATGGCAGCTAGCACAATTTTTGTTGGGCTAAAGAAATTGCCCAATTTGGATAGGTTAGAGATAAGATTTGAACCTAGCATTTTAACCCAAGAAATTAAACCCAATACCCTTTTTCTAAGAAGGTGTTATATGCCTTGAAACTAGAAGAAACCAGAAAGGAATTACTCTTAGAACCTCTCAAAGCGTCATTCCCTTGTTTCCCCTTATGAGATTTTTTCGGCCACCTTCCAAGCAGAATTAGAGTTTGGTACACATTAAGGTATACTCTTGTTCCTATTACCAGATATCCTATACAGCATAGACACTTGTTTTATAAAATATATTTTGGGATATAATTTATATCAGTGTGTATATAAAGTTTGTTAACTTGCAGTTTAGACAACAAAATGTCATTTCGAGATATTAAGGAAATAGAACGGAATGTATGCTACGAAAATCAATATTAATTATGAAAGGTGATTAAAAGCAACTGCCTTGGGATTATAAATTATATTTTTAAATATTGCAGAGAGGTAAGTTTATGAATAAGCCATTATGTCTATAAATTTTCGTTAAAATGAAAGATTAAGTAATCAGCACTTAAGAGGAATGCAACTTAAATGAGAAATTAAGTTAAAAAAAAGTTAGTGTAACGACCCAAGTTACACACATTTTGATTAGGCTAGAGTCGATAATACAGTCAGAACAAAAATTTTGTTTGTTTAAACACATTTCTTTGTGACAAATTTAAACATAAAACTATTACATTGCAATGTAATCGTGTTTACATCCCCAGACACATTTCCATATATATATATATTACTGTACTTACAAAAAATTGAGATACAAAAGAATTGCTTAAACCTAGGTATACCTTCGACACAGAAAGATACTTCGTGGAACCATGGCTGTGCAAAATGCCCTACTAATAGATGCAGTCCAAGTTACTGATGGGGTTCTATGGATGAAAGTAAGGGGTTAACTCAATGTGCTCAGTAAGAAAAATACATGGCAAGTAGATAAATACACTACCTAAGAATATATTTATTTTCCAAAAATAGAAAATTTTTCACAAAGATATACAAATAATTTGGTAAATTGTAGTTATCAAAATCATAATTCAGAAACATAACCAATATTGGTAGTGTAATTAGTTACTGTGGTAAACGCAGAAATCCCAAAAGTTTAGTAATAAAATAAACAGTTCCAGATAACTTAGTCCGTGCAGACAATTCAAAAAACTTTTCAATTAATTATAGAGCTACTGCCAGTTTCGAAAAATCAAACTGGAAAATCCATAGCAATTTCAGTATAAACATGGAACTGTAATCAATATCGGTTCTAAAGCTTTTTACAGCTTTTAAAACTAATGACTATGAGGCACTTTGGTCCCGCAGGATTCAAGAGGTGGCCCCCATAATGTTCTTATGCAATAGAAAAACACAGTTCCATACAGTCAAACCAGTTTATACGATCAAATCAGAAAATCAAATAAATGAGACAAGGTAGAGCATGCTATATCAGATATCAGAAATGACAATTGGCCAATGTTGGTGACTCCGAGCAATCACGGGCTATGTGTGTTGAGATGTCAATTGTCGTGGGAGTGGTCAGCTACCCAAACAACTCATAGATCAGAATGTTCGGAGACCAAAATCAGAATCAGAAACATGGGACATCGTACTCGCGTGCGTTGCACTATACATCGTACTTCGTGGACCACTGAAACAGATACAGAACAGACAGAAGTGCACCATGATTTAGTTATGACCTTTGTCTCAAATCAATACGAGTCGAACCGTGCGACACACTGTCTGCATGCACTCAAGTACATCTCATAAGTACGAGTCAGGCCGTGCAACACACAGTCAGCACGTGCTCAAGTACATCTAATCAGCTCGAGTCGGACCATGCGACTCACAATTAGCATGCGCTCAAGCACATCACATCAGTATTTTTTTATAAATAGATCATTTTTCCTTAAATCATATATAAATTTAGTGAGTGTCGAATTCAACTAAATTTAAATTACTAGTCTTACCGATATTTGTTCTTGATGGTAGCCTTATTCAGCAACCGGTAGTCTATACACAGTCGGAGACTCCTATCTTTCTTCTTTACAAATAGAACCGGTGCTCCCCAAGGTGATACACTCGATCTGATAAACCCCTTGTCCAACAGCTCTTGCAACTGTTTCTTTAGCTCTTCCAATTCTAGTGGAGCCATTCGATACGATAGTTTGGATATCGATTCAGCTCCAAGCACCAAGTCAAAACAGAATTCCATCTCTCTATCTGGTGGTAATCCTGGTAATTCTTCTGGAAAGACATCAGGGAATTCTCTCACCACAGGGATGTCAACCGTATCCAGAGACACCTTATCCAAATCAACCACATAGGCTATAAAACATTTAACACATTACAATCACATTTGATTAGTAAAACATCCATCATTGGACATAAGTTACTACTTCTTTCATTTCTTTACAAGGCTTACAATATGCTTTTCAGGGGTAGGAACATCACTGTCTTAGCATAACAGTCTAAAACAGCCTGGTTTGCAGCTAACCAATCCAGTCCTAATATTACATCAAAATCTCTCATGTTTAATAGAATAAAATTAAAGACTAGGATGGTACCTTTTATCACATCCTTAGAAGTCTCAGCAGAAGCCTGGTCCAAAGCAAATACTCGCCCACTGCCAACAGCTTGTTTCCATTTCTCTTCAGCGGTGGCTTTCCTCTTAGGTGTAGGTGTCTTAACCTTAGCCTTTTCTGGTTCTTTGCCCTTCTATAGTGCTGTATCTATCAACTCTGGGCATTCAAGAGCTATGTGCCCGGCTTTATGGCATCTATAGCATACTCTCGTTATAAGGCATGGTCTACCCCCATGATATCTACCACACATCCAACATTGCTCAGTGATAGGTTTGGGTCCACCAATAACTATGCTCGTAGCCCTCGATGCTAGAGAATAAGTTGGATGCATTGGAGGTTTCACAGACCCTTTTTGCATCTCCTCAATCTTAAGCCCCTTACCAAATAACCTTCGACCTTTTTGGAATCCTCTATCATCAACCGCTCTCTTTTAGTCTCTATCTTTGCCTTTACCACTCTTACTCAACTCTGAGGCATGCAACTCATAATCTTGCTCACACAGTTGAGCTCTGTGTACTGCCTCATCATAGGTGGCAATGTCAAACGGAGCTAGTTGAGCTCTGATTGAAGGTCTCAATCCCTCAATAAACTTCTGGACCTTTCTGTCTTGATAGTTCATCGTAACTGTGTCATACCTGCCCAGAGAGGTAAATCTAGGCTCGTACTCATCCACTATATGGTTCTCCTGAGTCAACGTAAAAAATTTCATCTGCATCTTCCTCTGTGCAGTGGCTGTAACATATTGCCTCCTAAAGGTGTCTAGGAATTACTCTTGTCATAACTGGGTGCCTTGCACTTAAAATCGACTGTGTGGCTATCCACCAATGCTCGGCCTCTCCATCTAACACAAAAGTCATAAAGGTGACCTTCTCGGTGTCAAAACAATGGAAAAATTGGTAAAGCTTCTCCATACCACGTATCCAATGCTCGGCCAACACTGGGTTCTTCACCCCACTAAAAGAAGGTGGTTCGAACTTCCAAAATTCCCTCAGTCTACCCAGATCACAGTCATAAACTCCCTCTCCACCAACCTGTTATGGAACTACAGGATCATCCACTGGTGGGGGAATATCCTGTACTGGGGGAGGTGTAGGTATCTCTGCCTCTGCAACCTGAGGTCTCGGTACAGGTTGTGCTATTTCATATCTCTCAGGTACAGCAACTGACCAATAGGGTTTTCTTGTCTACCTTCCATTCTGGCCATAGCCTGTGTAAACATTTCCATCACTGTGTCTACACTGCGCTGTAACTGCGCTATTCTGGCCTCCGCGACCTCACTAAGCTCAGGTGGATCTCTACGAGAACTAGACCCACTATGCCTCTCGGGCTCATCTTTACGCCCATGAGAGCATGAACTCTCTCCTCTACGACCACATCGTCAATTAGACATCCTGTATACTCAATAACAAGTATCTCAGTCAAAATTTCCAGCTTGGTATACACATTTATATCCTAATAATGCATAGTACTTTAGGGATGTATAATTTCCTAATTATGGATATGACTCACATCAGACCAACTCAGCTCTGATACCATTAATTCTGTCACGACCCTCTTCCGCGACCTTTTACCTTAACACTTACCACTTACAGTTGGGCTGTGAGTCAAATCCAATCCATATCTTACTCATTTATAGTTTAATTAATGTAATTAAACAAATTTGTAATAGAAATTAGACATTTATAACATATGCGAAAGCGTTTACATCAGTTCCTATTAACTATACATCCCTTTTTTGGACAACACATTACTAGACTGTGCATTAATTTACAGGATACAAAATTTCTCTTCATATCATCACATAGTGTATACCTCTCTGTACAGCTGGATGACTAGAGAATTTCATAGCAGGGACGACTGCAGTACTCATGTCACAACCCAAAATTACCCAAAAATCAGAGTAAATTTTTCGCGTTTTGTTATTTTCTTTCATGCTTACCTATCCTCTGATCATGACCACACTCCACTAACTAATTGGGTTGTGCGTCAATGCCAGTCCCACCATTATTTACCATATAACTTAATTCTTTCTCAGTCATTGATAAGTATTTACAATATTTATACATCCCCTAGAGTCACTTACAAACATGTTACTGTACTATGCTTATTTAGATACAATATGTACAAGTGTATATACCTTAAATGATGGGCAGCAGCGGATATCCGGAATGCAGTACTGAGTCGCCTCAACTTCTACTGGAGATTATCTGTGGGAGAAAATGAAAGGGGTGAGCACATCAAGCTCAGTAAGGCAATCCTACGAACAAGTAGGTAACCATACTACCTATATGAACGTGGTGCCATGCATAAACCACCCTTTCCCCACACATTTTAAAACAGATGATATGAGTTATGATGTTATGTAAATCCATTCGCATGGCAAAATTCAACATGCAATTATTTCAAATCAGTTCTTTCTCATTTAAAACTTTCATAATAAAGTCAGGACTCAACCCCTGCTTCGGGTAATCCTGACTCACACAAAATCATGAAAATCAGTTTACATCACACATGGGTTTAAAAAGCATGGAAATAACATCATGCAAATATAGTTTAAAACCCAGCTTTGATCTCATCAAAATCATCAACATACGAGACTAGGCAACGTCTGTATATCGGTAATAACCAGGACTATGGCCGTGTGTCCTCGTGAGCCCCTCTGTTACACGAATCTTAGTGTGCAGGGTCTCACCCTGATCGGGAACTACCCGGGAGGTGGGTCAATCCAACCCGTCAGTCTTATCCGATCCCACGCATCCGTAGATGCCACACGTATCCGAAGATACCACGCATCCGAAGATGCCATACGTATTCGAAGATACCACTTATCCAAAGATACCACACGTATCCGAAGATACCACGCAGCTGAAGATGCCACGCATCTAAAGATGCCACACGTATCCGAAGATACCACGCATCCAAAGATGCCACACGTATCGGAAGATACCACGCATCCGAAGATGCCACACGGTACAGTGTACTCCATGCTACTTGCACGGTACAACATACTCCGTGGACCCATATCATATCCCTATACTCATGCCACGTCTCAAAATGCTCGTGCGAGCCTATTTAATCAGTGACACACAGTCTACCCGATGCTCCAAGCATGGCTCATCGCATGTTCTCATAAAAATTAGTGCGAGCGATGCTCAGTACTCTCATCAAATTAAGTAAAACTAGTGCGTTTTAATTGTCAGAGCCCGCTTTACATCCCCACAAGGCCGTCAACCTCATCCCTCACTCTCACCCCACTTAAGAGGTCTTTTGAGCCTGTTGGGCCTTTTGGCTGACTCCAAGGGCAGATAGCGCTACTCTCAACAAATCCAGTAAAACTAGTGCGAGCTAGGCTCTAGCACTCTATATATGAATCACATGAAAATCTTATAAAATCTGATGTGAGTTAAACTCCAGCACCCTGTCTCGAAAAAGCATGTGAAATCTGGTGCGAGTTATACTCTAGCACCTATGCATATAAAACTCTAGTGCGAGCTCTCGCTCCAGCACTAATGCATGCATCACCCAAATCAAAACATCGTGCGAGCTGAGCTCCTGCATGTCACATGTAAATAAAAACACGTAGGCGGCTCTGTTTCCTCAAAACAGTTTTCGAAACAATTATATCGTTGAAAGTATGTCATGCTATGCATTTTCTTTCAAGGTTAGCTAGCCTACTCATGCATGCATTAAAATGTCTCCAGAATGAGCAGAAACCTCTTGTTCTTACTCCTTCCAATTTTTCCTAAATTTGTAAATTTAACCCTTAACAAGGGTATTTTGGTAATTTGACCATTCGAGGCACTAAAATTATTATTTGACCTCTAGACCCTTCAGATAATTTTTAAAGGACTGCGAATGAACATAAAATTTCGTAAAGTTACATTTAGCAGTCTGCAGAATTCCCTTACCTTATTTTCCTGTCGAGTCTGACCTTTCCTTTTTCACTGTTGTCTCGTCGCGCAGTCCGATATGCTCCCAATCAAACCTCCGGAACTGCGTATAATTATTCCTCAGGTCAGATATCATACAATTTAATTGTATTTCCTATTTTCTGGGCTTAATTTAAATCATTGGGCCCATTTACCCCTATTGGGCCCGATTGCACCTTAATGGGCCTTAATCGGCCTTAAGCCCGTTTTCCACTTAAATTTTCACATTATCGAGGCCATTGGGCTCATTGGTCCCACCAACAAATTAATGGGCCTCGTTCTAATTCTCGAATAGTTCAAATTATTATTTACGACAATTTATCCGACTTTCCATAATTTAATTCAATTTATGCGGAATTTAAATTCATATCACGCACAACGATGTAAATTGTCGTAAATAAGGGTTACTTACCCGAGATTCCATGCTAGTATGCAAATTGAGGCTGTCTCGAGCTCTCGTTGGATGCCAATTGTCGAGCTGCACAATTTCATAATTTTTCGGGTAAATTTCTAGTCAAAAATTAATTAAATAAAATATTCCAAAATTTAAATCGGTCAATTTCGATCGCTACTGACTTACCCGAAGCTCGATTGCATCGTCGGGATTTTTCTCAAATTTTTTCTCTTTTTCTTTTTCCCTTTTTCTCTTTTTTTTCATTTATTTTATTAATCATTTTTATTATTATTTTAATCATTAAAATACATTAAAAATACCCCAAATATCCCTTAAAATATCCTTAAAATTATTATTTAATTCTAAATTCATTTATTTAATTTTATTTAATTTATTTTAACCCTTTTTCGGGTATAATTTCTTCGTATTTTTGGGATATTGTCCCGAATGACTTTTCGGTATATTTTTCGATTATTTTTGGGATTATTTTTCGAATTAAAAATTCCGATTAATCCCGATTAATTCCAATAAATTGATATCTTGATCAATTTAACCCGAAATAAATTTATTTCACCTTTATT